>JACGCM010000696.1:0-2400000 GCA_014058105.1 Kingdonia uniflora
TTTTAAAATAATGCAACCTGTCAAGCGAGTTATCGGTATCCGAGCTTCACACAACTAAGATCTAAAGATGGAGAGAAACGAAATCCATACCTTAAAGTTCAAACTCCAGGTATTGCAATTCATTTGCTAACTATCCTAACGTGTAGTCGGCAGAAAAGAAACTCTTAAAATGATCCAACCTCACAAACAAGTAACCGTTAGTAATCTTCCAATAATTCCAATCTAAACCATTGAAGATGTGTAAAATCGGTATCGGTTAATAAATTAAACCGAGATCGACGAAAAAAGCTCTTAAAAATGATCCAACCTCTAAAACGAGTTGCAGGTACCAGCTTCACAGATTTGCGATCTAAAGCAACAAAGAGGTACGCAATCTGTACCGATCAAAAACATAAATCGCGAGTATTGTTATTAATTTGCTAATTTTTCAAAATTGTTATAGGTGTCAAAGAATCTAATAAAATTGATCTAACCTCTAGAACGGGATATCGACAGCCAAGGTTTTCAAAATTTTAATTTAAAGCTTTATACAGGTGCACAATGGTAACGGTACAAAATTCATACCAGGAGTATTATAATGTATTTGATAATAATCATAGAGTGTTGTTGGAAAAAATAACTCTTAAACAGGATCCAAACTTTGAAACAAGTTTTCTGTAGCCAAGCTTCTCTGAATTGCAATGTAAACCATCGGAGAGGTTCCAAATCAATACAGTTTAAAAATTCATACCAGGTGTATTCGAATTCATTTGGTAACTATCCTAGAGTGTTGCTGGTAAAAAAATACAGTTAAACACGATCCATACTCATAAACGCGTTGCCTGTAGCAAAGCTTCTCAGAATTGCAATCTAAACCATCGGGGAGGTGCAAAATTGGTACGGGTTAGAAACTCAAGCCAGAAGTAATGTGAATCATTTGTTAATTATCACATAGTGTTGTCGGTCGAAATGAAGCTGTTAAACATGATCCATTTTCACAAATGAGTTGAGGGTTAACAAACTTCTCAGATTTTTTATCTAAGCCATCGGAGAGGTAAAAAATCCATACCAGTCATAAATTTAAACCAAGAGTATTATGATTCATTTGGTAACTATCCTAGATTTTTTTTTGTCAAAAGACAAACATAAAAATGATACAACCACTTAAACGTGTTACCACTAGCCAAGCTCCAAAAAATTAAAATCTACAGCAATGAAGAGGTGCGAAATTTGTACTAGTCAAAATATTCAATCCAGAAGTATTATGAGTTATTTGGTAACTATCTAAACATGTTGTTGGTAAAAAATAAGCTCTTAGCCATGAACAAACCTCTCAAACCAGCTGTCGGTAACCAAATTTCTCAAAACTTTGATCTAAAGCATTGGTGAGATATGAAATTTGTACATATCAAATATTCAAACCGAGAGTATTGCTACTCATTTTGATGCCATCGCAGTAGGTTATCAGCCAAAATGTGGGTCTTAGAAGCTAGCTAACCTCTTAAAATAGTTGTCGTTGTCAAAGCTTTACACAATTAAGATCTAAAGCAACAAAGAGGTGAAAATCCGAACCTTTCAGAAATTCTTGCAGGGATTATTGTGTTACATTTAGTAACTATCCTAACATGTTGTCGGTTGACAATATACTCTTAAAACTTATTCAACCACTTACACGAGATGCTGGTAGCCAAGCTTCTCAGAATTGCAATCTAAACCATCAAAGAGGTGTGAAATCGACTCCGGTCGAAATTTTAAACTGGGATTATTGCCATTCATTAGGTATCTACCCTAATGTATTATTAGTCGAAAAGAAACCCTTAACCATGATCCAACCTCACAAACGGGTTGTCGGCAACTAAGCTTTACAGAATTGTATTCTAAACTTTCGGTGAGATGCGAAATAGGTACCGATAAAAACTCTAACCATGAGTATTGCGATTCATTTTGTAACTAACCTAGTGTGCTGTCGATTGAAAGGAAACTCATAAACATTATCCGACCATTCAAACAAGTTGTCGGTAACTAAGCTTCAAAGAATTCTGGTTTAAGCCATCGTAGCAGTAAATAATCCATACCAGGAGTATTATGATTCATTTGGTAACTATCCTTAATTTTTGCCTGTCAAAATGATACACTTAAAAATGATCCAACAACTAAAATGAGTTGCCGGTAGCCAAGTATCACAGATTTGCAATCTGAAGCAACAAAGAGAGGTAGGCAATCCGTACCGGTCAAAAACATAAACAGGGAGTATTGCGATATATTTTGGTAATTATCCTAAATTTTTATCGGTGTGAAAAAATATCTTAAAATTGATGCATTCTCTCGAACGAGTTATAAGCAGTCAAGGTTCTCAAAATTGCAATTTAAAGCTATATACCGGTGCACAATAAGTAACGGTACAAAATTAATACCAGGTTGTATTACAATTCATTATAATTATCTTGGAGTGCTGCCGTAAAAAAAAAACTCTTAAACACGATCCAAACTCACAAAAAAGTAGTCAATAGCCAAGCTTCTCTGAATTTCAATGTAAACCATTGGGGAGGTACAAAATTAGTATCGTTCAAAAATTCATACCGAGTGTATTACAATTAATTTAGTAACTATCCTAGAGTGTTGCTAGTCAAAAAGAAATACTTAAACGCGATCCATCCGCATTAACCCGTCGCCGGTAGCCAAGCTTCTCAGAATTGCAATCTAAACCATCGGGGAGGTGCAAAATTTGTACGGGCAGAAACTCAAACCAGATTTAATGTGATTCATTTGGTAATTATCATATATTGCTGTCGGCCAAAATGAAACTTTGAAACAAGATCCATTCTCTCAAATGAGTTGAGGGTTACAAAACTTCTCAGATTTTTTATCTAAGCCATCGGAGAGGTAAAAAATCCCTACCAGTCAAAAATTTAAACCAGAGTATTATGATTCATTTGGTAACTATCCTAGATTTTTTTCTGTCAAAAGACAAACATAAAAATCACACAACCACTTAAACGGGTTACCACTAGCCAACCTCCAAAAAATTAAGATCTAAAGCAATGAAGAGGTGCGAAATTTGTACTAGTCAAAATATTCAATCCAGAAGTATTATGAGTTATTTGGTAAGTATCTAAACATGTTGTTGGTAAAAAATAAGCTCTTAGCCATGAACAAACCTCTCAAACCAGCTGTCGGTAACAAAGTTTCTCAAAACTTTGATCTAATGCATTGGAGAGATATAAAATCTGTACTTATCAAATATTCAAACCGAGAGTATTGCTACTCATTTTGATGCCATCCCAGTAGGTTATCAGCCAAAATGTGGGTCTTAGAAGCTAGCTAACCTCTTAAAATAGTTGTTGTTGTCCAAGTTTTACACAATTAAGATCTAAAGCAACAAAGAGGTGAAAATCCGAACCTTTCAGAAATTCTTGCAGGGATTATTGTGCTACATTTAGTAACTATCCTAGCATGTTGTCGGTTGACAATATACTCTTAAAACTTATTCAACCACTTAAACAAGATGCTGGTAGCCAAGCTTCTCAGAATTGCAATCTAAACCATCAAAGAGGTGTGAAATCGACTCCGGTCCAAATTTTAAACTGGGATTATTGCCATTCATTAGGTATCTACCCTAATGTATTATTAGTCGAAAAGAAACTCTTAACCATGATCCAACCTCATAAACGGGTTGTCGGCAACTAAGCTTCACAGAATTGTATTCTAAACTTTCGGTAAGGTGCGAAATAGGTACCGATAAAAACTCTAACCATGAGTATTGCGATTCATTTGGTAACTAACCAAGTGTGCTGTCGATTAAAAGGAAACTCATAAACACTATCCGACCTTTCAAACCAGTTGTCGGTATCCAAGCTTCAAAGAATTCTGGTTTAAGCCATCGTAGCAGTACATAATCCCTACCAGGAGTATTATGATTCATTTGGTAACTATCCTTGATTTTTGCCTGTCAAAATGATACACTTAAAAATGATCCAACAACTAAAATGATTTGCCGGTAGCCAAGCATCATAGATTATCAATCTGAAGCAACAAAGAGAGGTAGGCAATCCGTACCGGTCAAAAACATAAATAGGGAGTATTGCGATACGTTTGGTAATTATCCTAAATTTTTATCGGTGTGAAAAAATATCTTAAAATTGATCCAATCTCTTGAACGAGTTATAAGCATTCAAGGTTCTCCAAATTGCAATTTAAAGCTATATACCGGTGCACAATAGGTAACGGAACAAAATAAATACCAGGTTGTATTACAATTCATTTGATAATTATCTTGGAGTGCTGCCGTAAAAAAAAACTCTTAAACACGATCCAAACTCACAAAAAAGTAGTCAATAGCCAAGCTTCTCTGAATTTCAATGTAAACCATCGGGGAGGTACAAAATTAGTATCGTTCAAAAATTCATACCGGGTGTATTACAATGAATTTAGTAACTATCCTAGAGTGTTGCTAGTCATAAAGAAATACTTAAATGCGATCCATCCGCATTAACCCGTCGCCGGTAGCCAAGCTTCTCAGAATTGCAATCTAAACCATCGGGGAGGTGCAAAATTTGTACGGGCCAGAAACTCAAACCAGATTTAATGTGATTCATTTGGTAATTATCATATATTACTGTCGGCCAAAATGAAGCTCTGAAACAAGATCTATTCTTTTAAATGAGTTGAGGGTTACCAAACTTCTCAGATTTTTAATCTAAGCCATCGGAGAGGTAAAAAATCCCTACCAGTCAAAAATTTAAACCTAGAGTATTATGATTCATTTGGTAACTATCCTAGATTTTTTTCTGTCAAAAGACAAACATAAAAATCATACAACCACTTAAACGTGTTACCATAAGCCAAGCTCCAAAAAATGAAGATCTAAAGCAATGAAGAGGTACGAAATTTGTACTAGTCAAAATATTCAATCCAGAAGTATTATGAGTTATTTGGTAAGTATCTAAACATGTTGTTGGTAAAAAATAATCTCTTAGCCATGAACAAACCTCTCAAACCAGCTGTCGGTAACCAAGTTTCTCAAAACTTTGATCTAATGCATTGGAGAGATATAAAATCTGTACTTATCAAATATTCAAACCGAGAGTATTGCTACTCATTTTGATACCATCGCAGTAGGTTATCAACCAAAGTGGGTCTTAGAAGCTAGCAAACCACTTAAAATAGTTGTCGTTGTCCAAGCTTTACACAATTAAGATCTAAAGCAACAAGAGGTCAAAATCTGAACCTTTCAGATATTCTTGCAGGGATTATGTGTTACATTTAGTAACTATCCTAGCATGTTGTCGGTTGACAATATACTCTTAAAACTTATTCAACAACTTAACGAGATGCTGGTAGCCAAGCTTCTCAGAATTGCAATCTAAACCATCAGAGAGGTGTGAAATCGACTCTGGTCTAAATTTTAAACTGGGAATTGCCATTCATTAAGTATTTACCCTAATGTATTGTAAGTCGAAAAAAAACACTTAACCATGATCCAACCTTGCAAACGGGTTGTCGGTAACCATGTTTTACAGAATTGTATTCTAAGCTTTCGGTGATGTACAAAATAAGTACCGGTAAAAACTCTAACCAGGAGTATTGTGATTAATTTGGTAACTAACCAAGTATGTTGTCAGCTTAATGGATACTCGTAAACATGATCCGACCTTTTAAACAAGTTGCCGGTAACCAAGCTTCATGGAATTCAGATTTAAACCATCGTAAGAGGTACGAAATCCTTACCGGGTGTATTATGATTCATTTGGTAACTATCCTTGATTTTTGTCTGTCTTAAAGACAAAGTTAAAAATGATATAGCCTCTTAAACGAGTTGCCATTAGCCAAGCTTCAAAAAATTAAGATCTAAAGCAACGAAGAGGTGTAAAGTTCGTACAAGTCAAAATATTCAATCCAGGAGTATTATGAGTTATTTGGAACTATCTTAATGTGATGTTGGTAAAAATAAGCTCCTAGCCACGAACAAACCTCACAAACGAGTTTCCGGAAACCAAGTATCTCAAAATTTTGATATAAAGCATTTGAGAGATATGAAATCTGTACTTATCAAATATTCAAACCGAGAATATTGCTACCCATTTGGAAGCTATCGAAGTAGGTTGTTGGCCGAAATGTAGGTCTTAAAAGCTGGCTAACCTCACAAACAAGTTGGCGTTTCCCAAGCTTTACACAATTAAGATCTAAAGCAACAGGGAGGTGTTCAATCCAAACCATTTAAAAATTCTTACAGGCATTATTGTGCTATGTTTACTAACTATCCTAGCATGCTGTCGACAGACAAAATTCTCATGAAACTTATCCAACCTCTTAAACGAGTTGCTGGTAGCCAAGATTCTCAGAATTACAATCTAAAATATTGGAGAGGTATGAAATTGGCACCGGTCAATATTTTTAACTGAGATTATAACCATTCATTAGGTATCTCCCTAATGTATTATCAGTATAAAAGAAACTCTTAACCATGATCCAACCTCGCAAACGGGTTGTCGGTAACCAAGTATCTCAGAATTGTATTCTAAACGTTCGGTGAGGTGCGAAATAGGTACCGGTAAAAACTCTAACCCGGAGTATTGCGATTCATTTGGTAACTAATCTAATGTGTTGTCGGTGGATAGGAAACTCATAAACACAATCTGACCTTTCAAACGAGTTGCCAGTAACCATTCTTCGTAGAATTCATGTTTAAACTATTGCAGAGGTACTAAATCCTTACCGAGAGTATTATGATTAATTTGGTAACAATCCTAGATTTTGTCTATCAAAAAACACGCTTAAAAATGATCCAACAATTAAATGAGTTACCTATAGCCAAGGTTCCAAAATTTATGATCTAAACCAACGAAGTGGTGCGAAATTGGAACTAGTCAAATATTAATCCAAGAGTATTATAAGTAATTTGGTAACTATCTTAATATGTTGATGGTATACAAAAATCTCTTAGCCACGATCCAACCTCTCAAACGTGCTGCCGTAACCAAGTTTCTCAAAATCTTGATCTAAAACATTGGGAGCTATGAAATATGTATTTATTAAATATTCAAACCGAAAGTATTGCAATTCATTTGGAATCTAGCCTAGTGGGTTGTCAATCAAAATGAAAGTCTTAAAAGCGAGGAAACCTCACAAACTTGTTATCGTTGGCCAAGCTTTACACAATTAAAAACTAAAGCAACATAGAGGTACAAAATCCAAACCTTTCAAAAATTCTAGTAGGGATTAATGTGTTACATTTTGTAACTATCCAAGCATGTTGTCGGTGGACAAGAAACTCATAAAATTATCCAACATCTCAAACGAGTTGCTGGTAGCCATGTTTCTCAGAATTTCAATCTAAACCAACGGAGAGGTGTGTAATCGACACCGGTTCTAATTATAAACAGTGATTATTGCCATTTATTAGGTTTCTACCCTAATATATTTTCAGTCGTAAAGAAGCACTTATCCATGGTCTAACCACGCCACAGGTTGTCGATAACTAAGCTTCTCAGAATTGTATTCTAATCTTTCGAAGAGGTGCGAAATAGGTACCGGTAAAAATCTAACCAGGAGTATGCGTTTCATATGGGAACAAACTAATGTGTTGTCGGTTGAAAAGAAACTCATAAACACGATCTGGCCTTTCAAACGAGTTGTTGGTAACTAAGCTTCATTGATATTTGGGCGTAAACCATCGGAGAGGTATGAAATCCTTACCGGGAGTATTATGATTCATTTGGTAACTATACTGGATTTTTTTCTGTCAAAAAAACACGCTTAAAAATGATCCAACCCCTTAAACGAATTGTCACTAGCAAAGCTTCATAAAATTAAGATCAAAAGCAACGAAGAGGTGCGAATTTTACTAGTCAAATATTCAATCCAGAAGTATTATGAGTTATTTGGTAAGTGTGTTAACATGATGTCGGTAAAGATAAGCTCTATGCCACGATCCACCTCTCAAACGATCTGTCGGTAACCAAGTTTCTCAAAATTTTGATATAAGCAATAGAGAGATGAAATCCGTACTTATCAGATATTCAAACCGGGATTATGCTACTTATATGGAAGCTATCCTAGTGGTTGTTGGTCGAAATGAAGCCCTTAAGTGTAAGCTGCCCCTCTAACTCGTTGTCGTTGGCCAAGCTTTACACAATTAAGTTCTAAAGGAACGGAGAGGTGTAAAATCTGTACCTTTCAAAAATTCAAGAATGGATTATTGTTTTACATTTAATAACTATCCTAGAATGTTGTCGGTGGACAGGAAACCTTTAAAAATTATCCTACATCTTAAACGAGGTGCCGGTAGCCAAGCTTCTTAAAACAACAATCTATACTATTAGGGAGGTATGAAATTGGCACCGGTAAAAATTTTAAACCGGGAGAATTACCATTCATTAGGTATATATCCTATTGCATTTTCAGTCGAGAACAACTTTTAACCATGATCCAACAACGTAAACGGGTTGTCGGTCCCAAGCTTCTCCGAATTGTATTCTAAACTTTCATAGAGGTACAAAATTGGTACCGGTAGAAAACTCTAACCAGGAGTATTGTGATTCATTGGTTACTAATCTAGTGTGCTGTGGGTTGAAAAGAAACTCATAAACATGATCAGACCATTCAAACGAGGTGCTAGTTACCACTCATATAATTCTTGTCTAAACAATCGAAAAGTGCAAAATCCTAACTGGTCAAATATTCTTCCGGGAGTATTATGATTCATTGGTAACTGTCCTCAATTATTGTTAATCAAAAGAAACTCTTAAAAGCTATCAACCTCTTAAACGAGTTACCGGTAGCCAAGCTTCTCCAAATTAAGATCTAATGCAACAAAAGAAACGAAATCGGTCCGATTAAAAATTTAGGCCGACTGTGTTTCCAATCATTTAGGAACTATCCTAACATATTGCCTTCCAAATAAACTTTTAACCGTGAACGAATCTCTCGATGAGTTGCCGGTAACAATGAATCTCGAATTTCAATCTAACGTATTAGAGAGGTGTGAAATCTGTACCGGTATAAAATACTAACTGAGTGTATTGCTATTATTTGGAAACTATCATATCGTGTTATTAGTTGAAAAGAAACAAATAATAAAGATCCAACCTCTAAAACGAGTTGCACGAAGTAAAGCTTCACAGATTTATAATCTAAAGCAGCAGAGAGGTACGCAATCCGTACCGATCAAAATCATAAATGGGAGAATTGCGATTCTTTTTGTAATTATCATAAAGATTCTCGATGTCCAAGAATCTCCTAAAATTGATCCAACCACTCGAACGAGTTATTGGCAGCAAAGTTCTCCAAATTGGTAACGGCGCAAAATTAATACCAAGAATGTCATAATTCATTTGATAATTATATTAGAGTGTTGTCGGTACAATAAAAACACATAAACACGATCCAAACTCTCTATCAAGTTGCCACTAGCCAGCTTCTCTGAAATGCAATGTAAACCATCGGAGAGGTGCGAATCAGTACCGTTCAAATTTATACCAGGTGTATTGTAATTTATTTGGCAACTATCCCAGATTGATGTTGGTCAAAAAGAAACTCTAAACGCGATCCATCCGCGTAAACGCGTTGCCTTTAGCCAAGCTTCTCAGAATTGCAATCTAAACCTTCAGAGAAGTGCGAAATTAGTACGGGTCAGAAACTCCAGCGAGAAGTATGGTGATTCACTTGATAATTGTTATATAGTGTTGTCGGTCGAAATGAAACTCTTAAACATGATCCAACCTCTTAAACGAGTTATGGGTTACCAAACTTCTCAAATTTTGATCTAAGATATCGTAGAGGTAAAAAATCCGTACCGGTCAAAATTTAATCCGGAGTATTATGATTCATTTGGTAACTATCCTAGATTTTATTCGGTCAAAAAGACAAGCTTAAAAGTGATACCACCTCTTAAAGGAGTTGCCAGTAGCCAAGCTTTAAAAATAATTATTTAAAGCAACGAAAAGGTACAAATTTGTACTAGTCAAATATTCAATCCTGGGTATTATGAGTTATTTGGTAACTATCGTAACATGTTGTTGGTAAAAAATAAGCTCTTAGCCATGAACAAACCACTCAAAGCAGCTGGCGGTAACCAACTTTCTCATAATTTTGATCTAAAGCATTGAGAGATATGAAACCTGTACTTATCAAATATTCAAACCGACAGTATTGCTACTTACTTGGAAGCTATCGCAGTACCTTCCCGCCCGAAATAAAGGTCTTATAATCTTGCTAACCTCTCAAACTAGTTGTCGTTGGCCAAACTTTACATAATTAAGATCTAAAGCAACGGAGAGGTGTAAAATCCGATCTTTTAAAAATTCAAGTAGGGATTATTGTGTTACATTTAGTAACTATCTTAGCAAGTTGTCGGCGGACTAGAAACTCTTAAAACTTATCCAACCTCTTAAACAAGTTGTCCGTAACCAAGCTTCTCAGAATTGCATCTAATAAAACATCGGAGAGGTGTGAAATCGGCACCGGTCCAAATTTTAAGCCGAGATTATTGCCATTCATTAGGTATCGACCCTAATGTATTATCATTCGAAAAGAAAATCTTTACCATGATCTAACAGCGCAAACGGGTAGTCAGCAACCAAGCTACTCAGAATTATATTATAAAATTTCGGTATTGTGGGAAATAGGTACCGGTAAAAACTCTAACCAGGAGTATTGCGATTCATTTGGTAACTAACCCTGTGTGTTGTCGGTTGAAAGGAAACTCATAAACACGATCCGACCTTTTAAATGAGTTCTAAGTAACAAAGTTTGATAGAATTCTTGTCTAAGCCATCGGAGAGGTGTAAAATCGACACAGAACAAAATTTATATCTGGGATTATTCCCATTAATTAGGAATCGACTCTAATTTATTATCAGTCGAAAAGAAACTCTTAAACATGATTCTGCCTCGCAAACGGGTTGTCGGTAACCATGCTTCTCAGAACTATATTCTAAACTTTCAAAGAGGTGTGAAATAGGTACCGATCAAATCTCTAGACAGGAGTATTATGATTCATTTGATAACTAACTAGTGTGTTGTCGGTTGAAACGAAACACATAAACACGATCCGGCCTTTCAAACGAGTTCCAGGTAACTAAGCTTCATAAAATTCTGGTTTAAACCATCGAAGAGGTACAAAATACTTACAGGTAGTACTATGATTCATTTGGTAACTATCCTTACAGGTAGTATTACAGGTAGTATTATGATTCTGCCAAATAGGCACGCTTAAAAATTATCCAACCTCTTAAACGTGTTGCCAATAGCAAAGAACCAAAAATTAAGATCAAAGGCAACGAGGAGGTGCGAAATTCGTAATAGTCAAAATATTCAATCTTGTAGCATTATGAGTTATTTGGTAGCTATCTTAGCATCTTGTTGGTAAAAATAAGCTCTTAGCCATGAACCAACCTCTCAAACGAGCTACCGGTAACCAAGTTTCACAAAATTTTGATTAAAGCATTGCAGAGATATGAAATCTGTATTTAGCAGATATTCAAACTGAGAGTATTGCTACTCATTTGGAAGCTATCTTTGTGGGTTTTCGGTCGAAATAAAGGTCTTAAACACAAGGAAACCTCTCAATCTTGTTGTCATTGCCCAAGCTTTACACAATTAAGATCTAAAGCAATGGTGAGGTGCAGAATCCTTACCTTTCAAAACTCTAGCAGGGATTATTGTGTTACATTTGGTAACTTTCTTAGTATGATGTGGGTGGGCAGGAAACTCCTAAAACTTGTCCAGCCTATTAAGCTAGTTGCCGGCAAGAAAGCTTCTCAGAAATGCAATCTAAAACATCGGAGAGGTATGAAATCGTCATTGGTAAAAAAATTTAGCCGAGATTATTGCCATTCATTGGGTTAATACCATAATTTATTGTCATTTGAAAAGAACTCTTAACCATGATTCAGCCTCGCAAACGGTTTGTCGGTAACTAAGCTTCTCAGAACTGTATTATAAACTTTCGGAGAGGTGTGAAATAGGTACCGGTCAAAACTTTAAACTGGAGAATTGCGATTTATTTGGTTAATAACAAGTGTGTTCTCCGTTGAAAGAATCTCATAAGCATGATCCGGCTTTCAAACGAGTTGCAGGTAACTAAGCTTCATAGAATTTTGGTTTAGGGCCATCGGAGAGTTACGAAATCCTTTCAGGGAGTATTATGATTCATTTGGTAACTATCCTAGATTTTTTTCCACCAAAAATACTCGCTTAAAAATGATCTAACCTCTTAAACGAGTTGCCACTAGCCAAGCATGAAAAATTAAACATCTAAAACAAGGAAGAGGTGTGAAATTCCTACTAGTCAAAATATGCAATCCAAGAGTATTATTAGTTATTTGGTAACTATCTTAATATGTTGTTGGTATAAAATAAGCTCTTAGCCACGAACCAACCTCTCAAACCAGTTGTCGGTAACCAAGTTTCGCAAAATATTGATCTAAAGCATTTGAAATATATGAAATTTGTAGTTATTAAATATTCAAACCAAGAGTATAGCAAGTCATTTGGATGGTATCCTAGTGGGTCGTTAGTCAAAATGAAGGTCTTAAATGCGAGGAAACCTCTCAAACTAGGTGTCGTTGGCCAAGCTTTACTCAATTAAGATCTAAAGCAAGGGAGAGGTGCAAAATCCAAACCTTTCAAAAATTCTAGCAGGGATTATTGTGTTACATTTTGTAACTATCCAAGCATGTTGTCGTTGGATAAGAAACTCTTAAAAATTATCTAACATCTTAAACGAGTTACCGGTAGCCAAGCTTCTCAGAATTGCATTCTAAACCATCGATGAGGTGTGAAATCGACACCGGTCAAAATTATAAACTGGGATTATTGTCATTCATTAGGTATCTACCCTAATGTATTGTTAGTGGAACAGAAACTATTATCCATGGTCTAACCACACCAACGGGTTGCCGTAAGCAAGCTTCTCAGAATTATATTCTAAACTTTCGGAGAGGTAGGTAATAGGTACAGGTATAAACTCTATCCTGGAGTATTGCGATTCATTTGGTAACCAACTAGTGTGCTGTTGGTTGAAGAGAAACTCATAACACGATACGACCTTTCGAACGAGTTGTTGGTAACTAAGCTTCATTGAAATTTGGTTTAAAACCATCGGAGAGGTATGAAATCCCTACCGGGAGTATTATGATTCATTTGGTAACTATCCTAGACTTTTTTCGGCCAAAAATGCATGCTTAAAAATGATCCAACATCTTAATCTAGGGATCACTAGCCAATTTTAATAAATTAAGATCTAAAGCAACGAAGAGGTGCGAAATTTGTACTTGTCAAAATATTCAATCCAGGAGTATTATGAGTTATTTGGTAACCATCTTAACATGATGTTCATAAAAAAGAAGCTCTTAGCCACGATCCAACCTCTCAAACGAGCTGGCGGTAACCAAGTTTATCAAATTTTGATCTAAAGCATGGAGAGATATGAAATATTTACTTATCATATTTTCAAACCGAGATTATTGCAACTCATATGGAAGCTATCCTAGTGGGTTGTCGGTCGAAATGAAGGTCATAAAAGTAAGCCAGCCTCTCTAACTAGTTGTCGTGGGCCAAGCTTTATACAATTAAGTTCTAATGCAACGGACAGGTATAAATTCCGTTCCTTTCAAAAATTCCAGCAGGGATTATTGTTTTTCACTTGGTAACTATCCTAGCACACTGTTGGTGGACAAGAAATACCTTAAAATTATCCAACATCTTAAACGTTGTCGGTAGCCAAGCTTCTAAGAATTGCAATCTATCCTATTAGAGGGGTGCGGAATGGACACCGGTGAAAATTTTAAACCGGGAGTATTGCAATTCATTACGTATATATCCTAATGTATTTTCAGTCGAGTATTGCAATTCATTACGTATATGATCCAACCATGGAAATGAGATGTCGGTAACCAAGCTTTTCCGAATTGTATTCTATACTTTCGGAGAGATGTAAAATTGGTACCGGTAAAAACTATAACCAGGAGTATTGTGATTCATTTGGTAACTACCTAGTGTGTTGTTGGTTGAAAGAAACTCATAAAAATGTTTGACGATTCAAACGAGGTGTCGGTAACCAAGCTTCATAGAATTCTGGTCTAAACAATCGAAAAGGTGCAAAATCCTTACTGATCAAATATTCAATCCGGGTGTATTACAATTCATTTGTAACTGTCCTTAATTAATTTCAATCAAAAGAAACTCTTCATAGCAATCCGACCTCTTAAAAGATGCCGGTAGCTAAGCTTCTCAAAATTAAGATCTAATGCAACGATGAGATACAAAATTTGTACCGATTAAAATTTTAAGCTGACGGTATTGCCAATCATTTAGTAACTAACCTGCCAAATTGTATGTAAAATAGAAAATTTTAACCGTGAACGAATCTCTCAATGATTTCCGGCAACCATGCTTCTCGAAATTGCGATATAACGCATTAGAAAGGTACGAAATCTCTACTGGTAAAAAATTCAAACAGAGTGTATTGTTATTTATATGGAAACTATCCTATCTTGTTATCAGTTGAAAAAATACTCATAATAATGATCCAACCTCTAAAACGAGTTGCCCGCACCAAGCTTCACAGATTTGCGATCTAAATCAACGGAGAGGTACGCAATCCGTACTTTTGAAAATCATAAAATGGGAGAATTGCGATTCATTTGGTAATTATCATAAATTGCTTTCGGTGTCAAAGAATCTCTTAAAATTATTCAACCACTCGAACGAGTTACCGGTAGCCAAGGTTCTCCAACAGGTAACGGTCAAAATTCATACCAGGAATATTACAATTCATTGGATAATTATATTGTAGTGTTGTCGGCCAAAATAAACTCATAAACACGATCAAAACTCTCAAACAAGTTGCCCGTAGCCATGCTTCTCTGATTGTAATGTAAACCATAGGGGAGGCACGAAATCAGTACCATTCAAAATTTATACCAGGAGAATTGTAATTCATTTGGTAACTATCCTAGAGTGTTGCTGGACAAAAACAAATTCCTAAACCGGATCCATATGCGTAAACGCGTTGCGCAAAATTTGTACGGGTCAAAAACCCAAACCAGAATTATCGTGATTCATTTGCTATTTATTATATAGTGCTGTCGGTCGAAATGAAACTCTTAAACATGATCCAACCACTCAAACTTGTGGGTTACCAAACTTCTCAAATTTTTTATCTTAGCCATCGAGAGGTAAACAATCCGTACCGGTCAAAAATTTAATCCCGCAGAATTACGATTCATTTGATAACTATCCTTGATTTTTTCCTGTCAAAAAGATAAGCTTAAAAATGCTATCACCTCTTAAATGAGTTGCCAGTTGCCAAGCTTCAAATAATAAAGATCTAAAGCAACGAAGACTTACGAAATTCGCACTAGTTAAAATATTCAATCCTGGAGTACTATGAGCTATTTGGTAAATATCTTCACATGTTGTTGGTAAAAAATAAGCTCTTAGCCAGAACAAACCACTCAAGCCAGCTGCCGGTAACCAAGTTTCACAAATTTTGAGCTAAAGCATTGGAGAGATATAAAATCTATACTTATCAAATATTCAAACCGAGAGTATTCTTACTCATTGGAAGCTACCGCAGTAGGTTGCCGGCTGAAATGAAGGTCTTGAAAGCTAGCTAACCTCGCAAACTAGTTGTCGTTGGCCAAGCTTTACACAATTAAGATTTAAAGCAACGGAGAGGTGCAAAATCTGATCTTTCAAAAATTCTAGAAGGGATTATTGTGTTACATTTAGTAAATATCCTTGGATGTGGTCGGTGGAAAGAGACTCATAAAACTTATCCAACCTCTTAAACAAGTTACCGGGAAACAAGCTTCTCAGAATTGCAATGTAAAACACCGGCGAGGTGTGAAATCGGCACTGGTCAAAATTTAAAGCCGAAATTATTGCCATTAATTAGGTATCTACCCTAATGCATTGTCATTCGAAAAGAAAATCTTTACCATGATCCAACCGCGCAAACGGGTTGTTGGTTGCCAAGCTTCGCTGAATTGTATTCTAAACGTTCGGTAAGGTGGGAAATATGTACCGGGATTATTGCGATACATTTGGTAACTAGCCTAGTGTGATGTCGGCTAAAATGAAAAACATTAATACGATCCGACCTTTTAAAAATGTTGCCGATAACCAAGCTTCATAGAATTAAGGTCTAAACCATCGGAGAGGTGAGAAATTGATACCGAAAAAAAATTTAATCTGGGATTATTGCCATTCATAGGCATCGACTCTAATGTATTGTCAGTTGAAAAGAAGCTCTTAACCATGATCTAGTCGCGCAAAGGGAAGTCGGTAACAAAGCTTTTAAGAACTGTATTCTAAACATTCAGAGAGGTGTGAAATAGGTATCGGTAAAATCTCTAAACAGGAGTATTGTAATTCATTTGGTAACTAACTAGTGTGTTGTCGATTGAAAAGAAACTCATAAACACGATCCGGCCTTTCAAACAAGTTACAGGTAACTAAGCTTCATTGAATTCTGGTTTAAACTATTAGAGAGGTACGAAATCCTTATAGGGAGGATTATGATTCATTTGGTAACTATCCTTGATTATTTTTTGTCAAAAAGGCACGCTTTAAAATGATCCAAGCTTTAAAAGACTTGCCACTGGCCAAGCATCAAAAAATTAAGATCTAATGCAACGAAGAGGTACAAATTTGTACTCGTCAAATATTCAGTCCTGTAGTATTTTGAGTTATTTGGTAGCTATTTAACATGTTATTGGAAAAAAATAAGCTCTTAGCCATGAACCAACCTCACAAACGAGCATCCGGTAACCAAGTTTCTCAAAATTTGATATAAATCATTTGAGAAATATGAAATATGTATTTAACAGATATTCAAATAGAGAGTATTGCTACATATTTGGAAGCTACCCTAGTGGGTTGTCAGTCGAAATGAAGCTCTTAAAAGTGAGCTATCCTCTCAAAATAGTTGTCGTCGGCCAAGCTTTACACAATTAGGATTTAAAGCAACGGTGAGGTACAAAATCTGTACCTTTTTAAAATTCAAGTAGGGATTATTGTGTTACATTTGGTAACTATCCTACTATGTTGTCGGTGGGCAAGAAACTCTTAAAGCTTATCCAGCTTCTTAAACGAGTTGCCGGTAACAAAACTTCTCTGAAATGCAATCTAAAACATCGGAGTGGTGTGAAATCGGTACTGGTCAAAATTTTAAGATGAGATTATTGTCATTCATTAGGTATCTAACCTAATGTATTGTCATTTGAATAGAAACTCATAACCTTGATTCAGCCACTAACCTCATTTCTTAAGCGAGTTGCCACTAGCCAAGCTTCAAAAAATTAAGATCTAAAGCAACAAAGAGGTGCAAAATTCGAACTTGTCAAAATATTCAAACCAGGAGTATTAAAAATTATTTGGTAACTATCTTAATATGTTGTTGGTATAAAATATGCTCTTAGCCTTGAACCAACCTCTCAAACGAGTTGCCGGTAACCAAGTTTCTCGAATATTGATCCAAAGCATGAAGAGATATGAAATTTGTACTTATTTAATATTCAAACTGAGAGTATTCCAAGTTATTTGGAAGCTATTCTAGTAGGTGTTCAGTCGAAATGAAGGTCTTAAAAGCGAGGAAACCTCTCAAACTTGTTGTCGTTGGCCATGCATTAAACAATTAAGATCTAAAGCAACGGAGAGGTGCAAAATTCAAATTTTTCAAAAATTCTAGCAGGGATCATTGCGTTACATTTTGTAACTATCCAAGCATCTTGTCCATGGACAAGAAACTCTTAACAATTATCCAACATCTTAAACGAGTTGCCGGTAGCCAAGCTTCTCAGAATTGCAATCAAAGCCATCGAAGAGGTGTGAAATCGACACTGGTCCAAATTACAAACGGGATTATTGTCATTCATTAGGTATCTAGCCTAATGTAATGATAGTCAAAAAGAAACTTATCCATGGTCTAACCACGCCAACGGGTTGTCGGTAACCAAGCTTCTCATAATTATATTCTAAACCTTCGAAGAGGTGCGAAATAGGTACCGATAAAAGATCTAACTAGGAGTATTGCGATTCATTTGGTAACAAACTAGTGTGTTGTAAGTTGAAAAGAAACTCATAAACACGATCTGGCCATTCAAAGGAGTATCTGGTAACTAAGCATCATTAAAATTTGGTGTAAACCATCGAAGAGGTATGAAATCCTTACCGGGATATTATGATTCATTTGGTAACTATCCTTGATTATTTTTTGCCAAAAAGACGCGGTTAAAAATGATCAAAACTCTTAAAGAGTTGCCACTAGCCAAATATCAAAAAATTAAGATCTAATGCAACGAAGAGGTTGAAATTCGCACTAGTTAAAATATTCAATCTTGCTGATTATGAGTTATTTGGTAGCTATCTTAACATGTTGTTGGTTATAAATATGCTCTTAGCCACGAACCAACCTCACAAACGAGCTGCCGGCAACCAAGTTTCTCAAAATTTTGATATAAAGCATTGGAGAGATATGAAATATGTATTTATCAGATATTCAAACCGAGAGAATTGCTACTCATTTGGAAGCTATCCTAGTGGGTTGTCGGTCGAAATGATGGTCTTAAAAGCGAGCTATCCTCTCAAACAAGTTGCCATTGGCCAAGCTTTACACAATTAAGATTTATAGTAACGGTGAGGTACAAAATTTGTACCTTTCAAAAAGTCAAGCAGGGATTATTGTGTTACATTTGGTAATTATCCTAGTATGTTGTCGGTGGGCAAGAAACTCTTAAAACTTATCCACTTCTTTAACGAGTTGCCGGTAACCAAGCCTCTCAGAAATGCAATCTAAAACATCGGAGAGGTATGAAATCGACACTGGTCGAAATTTGAAGGCGAGATTATTGCCATTCATTGGTATCTAACCTAATGTTTTGTCATTTAAAAAGAAACTCTTAACCATGATCTAGCCACGCAAACGGGTTGTCGGCAACCAAGCTTCTCAGAAGTGTATTCTAAACTTCGGAGAGGTGTGAATAGGTACCTATCTAATCTCTAAGCAGGTCTGTTGTGATTCATTTGGTAACTAACTAGTGTATTGTCGGTTGAAAAGAAACTCATAAGCACGATCCGGCCTTTCAAACGAGTTGCGGGTAACTATGCTTCATTGAATTCTTGTTCAAACCATCGTGATGTACAAAATCCTTACAGGGAGTATTATGATTCATTTGATAACTATCCCTGAATTTTTATTTTCAATAAGACAAGCTTAAAAATGATCCATCCTCTTAAACGAGTTGCCACTAGCCAAGCTTCAAAAATTAAGATCCAAAGCAACGAAGAGGTGCGAAATTCAAACTAGTCGAAATATTCAATCCTGGAGTATTAAAAGTTATTTGGTAACTATCTTAATATGTTGTTGGTATGAAATATGCTCCTAGCCTCGAACCAACCTCTCAAACGAGTTGCCTGTAACCAAGCTTCACAAAATATTGATCTAAAGCATTGGAGAGATATGAAATCTGTACTTATTTATTATTCAAACTGAGAGTATTGTAAGTTATTTGGAAGCTATTCTAGTGGGTTGTCAGTCGAAATGAAGGTCTTAAAAGAGAAGAAACCTCTCAAACTTATTGTCGTTGGCCATGCATTACACAATTAAGATATAAAGCAACGGAGAGGTGCATAATCCAAATTTTTTAAAAAATTTTGCAGGGGTTATTGTGTTACATTTTGTAACTATCCATGCATGTTGTCGGTGGACAAGATACTCTTAACAATTATCCATCATCTTAAACGAGTTGCTGGTAGCCAAGCTCCTCAGAATTGCAATCAAAGCCATCGAAGAGGTGTGAAATCGATACCGGTCAAAATTATAAACCGGGATTATTGCCATTCATTAGGTATCTTCCCAATTGTAATGTCAGTCGAAAAGAAACTCTTATCCATGGTCGGTAACCAAGCTTCTCAGAATTGCATGCTAAACCTTCGGAGAGGTGCGAAATAGGTACCGATAAAAGCTCTAACTAAGAGCATTGCGATACATTTTTTAACAAAATAGTGTGTTGTCGGTTGAAAAGAAACTCATAAACATGATCTGGCCATTCAAACGAGTTACTGGTAACTAAGCTTCAATGAAATTTGGTTTAAACCATCAGAGTGGTATGAAATTCTTACCGGGAGTATTATGATTCATTTTGTAACTATCCTAGACTTTTGTATGTCAAAAATTCGTGCTTGAAAACGATCCAACTTCATAAACGAGTTGTCACAAGCCAAGATTCACAAAATTACGATCTAAAGCAAAGAAGAGGTGTGAAATTTGTACTAGTCAAAATATTTAATCCAGGAGTATTAAGAGTTATTTGGTAACAGTCATAACATTATGTTGGTTAAAAATAAGCTCTTAACCACGATCCAACCTCTCAATGGAGCTGCCGGTAACCAAGTTTCTTAAAATTTAGACCTAAAGCATTGGAGAGATATAAAATCTGTACTTATCAGTTATTCAAACCGAGATTATTGCTACTCATTTGAAACCTATCCTAGTGGGTTGTCGGTTAAAATGAATGTTTTAAAGTGATCCAACCTCTCTAGCAAGTTGTCGTTGAATAAGCTTTACACAATTAATTTCTAAAGTAGCGAAGTGGTGTAAAATCCGCACCAAATCCTTACTGGTCAAATATTAATTCAGGGAGAATTATGATTCTTTTGGTAACTGTCCTAAATTATTGTCAATAAAAAAGAAACACCTCAAAGCTATCCAATCTCTTAAACGAATTGTCAGTAACCAAGCTTCTCAAAATTAAGATCTAATGAAACGAAGAGATACGAAATCGGTACCGATAAAAAATTTAAACCGATTGTATTGCCAATCACTTAGTAACTATCCTGCCATATTGTCTGTCAAATAGAAGCTTTTAACCATGAACGAATCTCTCGATGAGTTGCCGGTAACCATGCTTCTCGGAATTACGATTAAACGCATTAGAGAGGTACGAAATCTGTACCGGTAAAAATCAAACAGAGTGTATTGCTATTTATTTGGAAACTATCCTATCGTGTTATCAATAGAAAAGAAACTCATAATAATGATCCAACCTCTAAAACGAATTGCCGTAGCCAAGCTTCACAGATTTGTGATCTAAGGCAACAGAGAGGTACGCAATCCGTTCCGGTCTAAATCATAAAATTGGTGAATTGCGATTCATTTGTAATATCATAAATTGTTCTCGGTGTCAAAGAATATCTTAAAATTGATCCAACCACTCGAAGGAGTTATCGGCAGTCAAGGTTCTCTAATCTGGTAACGGTACAAAATTCATACCAGGAATATTACAATTCATTTGATAATTATATTAGAGTGTTTTCGGAAGAAAAAAAAATATAAACACGATCCAAACTCAGAAACAAGTTGCCAGTAGCTAAGTTTCTCTGAATTGCGATGTAAACCATCGGGGAGGTGCAAAATCAGTACCATTCAAAAATTTATACCGGGAGTATTGCAATTCATTCGGTAACTATCCTAGAGTGTTGCTAGACTAAAAGAAACTCTTAAACACGATCCATCCACGTAAACGCGTTGTCTGCAGCCAAGTTTCTCAGAATTGCAATCAAAACCATCAGGGAGGTTCGAAATTAGTACGGGTTCAAAACTAAAACAAGACGTATCGTGATTCATTTGCTAATTATCATATAGTATTGTCGGTCGAAACAAAACTCATAAACATGATCCAACTTCTCAAACGAGTTGTGGGTTACAAAATTCTCAAATTTTTGATCTAAGCCATCGGGGTGTTAAAAATCCGTACCGGTCACAAATTTAATCCTGGAGTATTACGATTCATTTGGTAACTATCCTTGATTTTTTTTTGTCAAAAAGACAAGCTTAAAAGTGCTACAACTTCTTAAATGAGTTGCCAGTGGCCAAACTTCAAAAAATAAAGATCTAAAGCAACGAAGAGGTACGAAATTCGTACAAGTCAACATATTCAATCCAGAAGTATTAGGTGTTATTTGGTAACTATCTTAACATGTTGTTTGTAAAAAATAAGCTCTTAGCCAAGAATAAACCTCACAAACCAGCTGCCGGCAAAAAAGTTTCTCAAAATTTTGATCTAAAGCATTAGAGAGATATGAAATTTGTACTTATCAAATATTCGAACCGAGAGTATTGCTACCCAATTGAAAGTTATCGCAGTAGGTTGCAAGCCGTAATGAAGGTCTTAAGAGCTTGCTAACCTCTAAACTTGTTGAAGTTGGCCAAGCTTTACGCAATTAAGATTTAATGCAACGGTGAGGTGCAAAATCCGATCTTTCAAAAATTCTAGCAGGGATTATTGTGTTGTATTAAGTAACTATCCTAGCATGTTGTCGGTGGACAAGAAACTCTTAAAGCTTATCCAATTTCTTAATCAAGTTCCCAGAAACAAAGCTTCTCAGAATTGCAATTTAAAACATCGGAGTGGTGTGAAATCGGCACCTGTCAAAATTTTAAACCGAGATTATTGCCATTCATTAGGTATCTACCCTTAATGAATTGTCATTCGAAAAGAAATTTTTTACCAAGATCCAACCGCACAAATGGGTTATCGGTAACCAAGCTTCTCAGAATTGTATTCTAAACTTTCTATGAGGTGGGAAATAGGTACAGGAAAAAACTCTAGCTTGGACAATTGCGATTCATTTGGTAATTAACCATGTGTGCTGTCAGCTGAAAGGAAACTCATAAACATGATCCGACCTTTAAAACGAGTTGGCGGTATCCAGGCTTCACAGAATTCAGGTCTAAACCACCGCAGAGATGTGAAATCGACAACGGAAAAAAAAATTATCCGGGATTATTGCCATTCATTAGGTATCGACTCTAATGTATTGTAATTTAAAAAGAAACTCTTAACCATGATCCAGTATCACAAATGGGTCATCGGTAACCAAGCTTCTCAGAACTGTAATCTAAACCTTCGAAGAGGTATAAAATAGGTACCGGTAAAATCTCTAAACAAAAGTATTGCGATTCATTTGGTAGCCAACTAGTGTAATGTCGGTTGAAAAGAAACTCGAAAACAATATCCGGCCTTTCAAACGAGTTGCAGGTAACAAAGCTTCATAGAATTCTAGTTTAAACCATCGGAGAGGTACGAAATCCTTACAGGGAGTATTATTATTCATTTGGTAACAATCCTTTATTTCTTTCTGTCAAAAAGAAACGCTTAAAAATGATCCAACCTCTTAAACGAGTTGCCACTAACCAGGCTTCAAAAAATTAAGATCTAAAGCATCGAAAAGGTACAAAATTTGTACTAATCAAAATACTCAATCCAGTAGTATTTTAAGTTATTTGGTAGCAATCTTAACATGTTTTTGGTAAAAAATAAGCCCTTAGCCACGAACGAACCTCTCAAACGAGCTGCCGGTAACAAAGTTTCTCAAAATTTTGATCTAAAGCATTGGGGAGATATGAAATCTAAATTTATCAGATATTCAAACCGAGAGTATTGCTACTCATTTGGAAACTATCCTAGTAGGTTCTCGATCGAAATGAAGGTCTTAAAAGCGAGCTAACCTCTCAAACTAGTTGTCGTTGTCCAAGCTTTACACAATTAAGATCTAAAGCAAGGGTGAGGTCTAAAATACGAACCATTCTATAATTCTAGCAGGGATTATTATGTTATATTTGGTAACAATCCTAGTATGTTGTCGGAGGGCAAGAAACTCTTAAAATTTATCCAGCATCTTTAACGATTTGCCAGTAACCAAGCTTCTCAAAAATACAATCTAAAACATCAGAGAGGCGTGAAATTGGCACTGGTAAAAATTTTAAGCCGAGATTATTGTCATTCATTAGGTATATATCCTAATGTATTATCATTTGAAAAGAAACTCTTAACCATGATCCAACTTCGCAAACGGGTTGTCGGTAACCAGGCTTCTCAGAATTGTATTTTAATCTTCTAGTGAGCTGGGAAATAGGTCCCGGTAAAAACTCTAACCCGGATTATTACGATTCATTTGGTAACCAACTGAGCGTGTTCTCGGTTGCAAGGAAACTCATAAACACGATCCAGCCGTTCAAACGAGTTGCCGGTAACGAAGCTTCCTAGAATTCAGGTTGAAATCATCGAAGAGGTACGAAATCCTTGCAGGGAGTTTTATGATTCATTTTGTAACTATCCTTTATTATTGTCTATCAAAAAGACACGCTTAAAAATTATCCAACAACTTAAACGAGTTTTCAGCAGCCCATCTTAAAAGACTTAAGATCTAAAGGAACAAAGAGGTACAAAATTTATACTAGTCTAAATATTCAATCCAGAAGTTTAATATGCTATTTGGTAACTATGATAATATGTTATCGGTATAAATTAAGCTCTTAGCCATGAAATAACCAATCAAATATGCTGCTAGTAAACAAGTTTCTTAAAAATTTTATCTAAAGCATTTAAGAGATATGAAATTTGTACTTATTAAATATTCATGCCGAGAGTATTGCAACTCATTTGGAAGATATCCTAGTGGGCTGTCAGTCAAAATGAAGGTCTTAAAAGCAAGCCAACCTCTCAAACTTGTTGTCATTGGCCGAGCATTACAAAATTAAGACCTAAAGCAATGGAGAGGTGCGAAATCCGAACCTTTCAAATATTCTAGTAGGGATTATTTTGTTACATTTTGTAACAACCATAGCATGTTGCTGGAGGACCTGAAACTCATAAAGATTATCCAACATCTTAACCGAGTTGCCAGTAACCAAGCTTATCATAATTGCAATCTAAACCATCGGAAAGGTGTAAAATCGACACCGGACAAGATTATATACTGGGATTATTTCCATTCATTCTACCCTAATGTATTGTCAGTCAAAAAGAAACTCTTAACCATGATCCAACCTTGCAAACAGGTTTTTGGTAACCAAGCTTCTCTGAATTATATTCTAAACATTCGGAGAGGTGCAAAATAGGTACCGGTCAAATCTCTAAACAGGAGTATTGCAATTCATTTGGCAACTAGCTAGTGTGTTATCAGTTGAAAAGAAACTCATAAATACGATCCAGCCTTTTAAACGAGTTGCTGGTAACTAAGCTTCATAGAATTTTGGTTTAAACCATCGAAGAGGTATGAAATCATTACCGGGAGTATTATAATTCATTTGGTAACTATCCAAGAATTTTGTCTATCAAAAATACACACTTAAAAATGATCCAATCACTTAAGCGAGTTGTCACTAGCCAAGCTTCAATAAATTAAGATCTAAGGCAACGAAGAGGTACAAAATTTGTACTAGTCAAAATATTCAATCCAGGAGTATAATGAGTAATTTGGTAACTATCCTAACATGATGTTGGCTTAAAATATTCTCTTAGACATGAACCAACCTCTCAAACGAGCTGTCGGTAACAAAGTTTCTCAAAATTTTGATCTAAAGCATTGGAGAGAGATATGAAATCTGTACTTATTAGATATTCAAATCGAGATTATTGCTAAGAATTGGAAGCTATCCCAGTGGGTTTTCGTTCGAAATGAAGGTCTTAAAAGTGCGCCAACCTCTCTATCTAGTTGTCATGGGCCATGCTTCATACAATTAAGATCTAAAGCAGCGGAGAGGTGTAAAATCTGTACCTTTCATAAATTCTAGCAGGGATTATTGATTTACATTTGTTAACTATCCTAGCATGTTGTCAATGAACAAAAAACTCTTAAAAATTATCCAACAACTTAAACGAGTTGTCGGTACCCAAGCATCTCAAAATTACAATCTAAACCATCTGAGATGCTTGAAATCGGTACCGATGAAAATTTTAAACTGGGAGTATTGCCATTCATTTAGTATATATCCTAATGAATTTTTCAGTCGTGTAGAAAATTTTAACCATGACCCGACCGCGAAAGCAGGTTGTCGCTAACCAAGCTTCTCCGAATTGTATTCTAAACTTTCGGAGAGGTACAAAATTGGTACTGGTAAAAAACTCTAACCAGGAGTATTGCTATTCATTAGGCAACAAGCCTAGTGTGTTGTTGGTTGAAAAGAAACTCATAAACAAGATCCGACCATTCAAATGTGGTATGGTAACAAAGCATCATAAAATTTTGGTTTAAACAATCAAAAAGGTGCAAAGTCCGTACAGGTCAAATATTAATTCCAGGAGTATTACGAATCATTTGGAAAATGTTCTCAATTATTGTCAATCAAAAAGAAACTCTTAAAAGCTTTCCAACCTCTTAAACGAGCTGCCAGTAGCCAAGCTTCTCAAAATTAAGTCAAATGCAACGAAGAGATACGAAATTGGTACCAATTAAAAATTTAAGCCGACAATATTTCCAATCATTTAGTAATTATCCAAGCATATTGTCTGACAAATAGAAACTTTTAACCGTAAACAAATCTCTCGATGAGTTGCCGGTAACCATGCTTCTCGGAATTACGATCTAACGCATTTAAGAGGTACAAAATCTGTACCGGTAAAAAATTCAAATAAAGTGTATTGCTATTTATTTGGAAACAATCCTACCATGTTATCAGTAGAAAAGAAACACATAATAATGATCCAACCTCTAAAACGAGTTGCCCAAAGCCAAGCTTCACAGATTTACGAGTTAAAGCAATAGAGAGGTACACAATCCTTTCCGGTCAAAATCATTAAGTGGGTGAATTGCGATTCATTTAGTAATTATCTTAAATTGTTATCGGTGTCAAAGAATCTCTTAAAATTAATCAAACCACTGGAACGAGCAATCAAAATCCATGGTTTTCCAAATTGGTAACGGTGCAAAATTCATACCAGGAATATTAGAATTCATTTGATAATTATATTAGAGTGTTATTGGAAAAAAAAAACTTGTAAGCACG
Source organism: Kingdonia uniflora (assembly GCA_014058105.1). Taxonomy (NCBI): domain Eukaryota; kingdom Viridiplantae; phylum Streptophyta; class Magnoliopsida; order Ranunculales; family Circaeasteraceae; genus Kingdonia; species Kingdonia uniflora. Next base: position 26,774 of record JACGCM010000696.1, read on the forward strand.
ATCCAAGCTCTCAAACAAGTTGTGAGTAGCCAAGCTTCTCTGAATTAAAATGTAAACTATCGGGGACGTGCAAAATCAGTATCATTCAAAAATTTATACCGGGTGTATTGCAATTCATTTGGCAACTATCCTAGAGTATTGGAGGTAAAAAAAAAACTCTTAAACACGATCCATCAGCGTAAACGCGTTGCCTCTTGCCAAGCTTCGCAGAATTGCAATTTAAGCCATCGGGGAGGTGCGAAATTAGTACTGGTCAGAAACTCAAACCAGAAGTATCGTGATTCATTTGCTAATTATCATATAGTGTTGTCGGCCAAAATAAAACTCTTAAATTTGATCCAACCTCTCAGCCGAGTTGTGGGTTACGAAACTTCACAAATTTTTTATCTAAACCATCGGAGAATTAAAAAATCTGTACCGGTTAAAAATTTAAACTGGGAGTATTATTATTCATTTGGTAACTATACTTGATTTTTATCTGTCAAAAAGACAAGCTTAAAATTGATACAACCTCTTAAATGAGTTGGCAGTAGCCAAGCTTCTAAAAATAAATATCAAAAGCAGCGGAATGGTAAGAAATACGTACTAGTCAAAATATTCAATTCAGGAGTATTATGAGTTATTTAGTAACTATCCAAACATGTTGTCGGTAAAAAATAAGTTCTTAGCCACGAACAAACCTCTCAAACCAGCTGTCGTTAAGCAAATTTTTCAAAATTTATATCTAAAGCATTGGAGAGATATGAAATCTGTACTTATCAAATATTCAAAGTGAAAGTATTGCTACTCATTTGGATGCTTTCGCAGTAGGTTGTCGGCCGAAATGAAGGTCCTAAAAGCTAGCTAATCTCTCAAACTAGTTGTCGTTGGCCAAGCTTTACTCAATTAAGATCTAAAGCAACGGAGAGGTGCAAAATCCAATCTTTCCAAAATTCTAGCAGGGATTATTGTGTTTCGATTAGTAACTATCCTAGCAAATTTCTGGTGGACAAGAAACTCTTAAAACTTATCCAACCTCTTAAACGAGTTCCCGGTAACCAAGCTTCTCAGAATAGCAATCTAAAAAATCGAAGAGGTGCGAAATCGGCACTGGATAAAATTTGAAGCCAACATTATTGCCATTCATTAGGTATCTGCCATAATGTATTGTCCTTTGAAAAGAAAATCTTTACCATGATCCAACCGCGCAAACGGGTTGTCGGTAACCAAGCTTCTCATAATTGAATTCTAAAATTTCGGTGAGGTTGGAATTAGGTACCGTTAAAAACTCTAACCTGGAGTATTGCGATTCATTTGGTAACTAATCTAGTGTGTTGTCGGTTGAAAGGAAACTCATAAACACGATCCGACCTTTTAAACGAGTTCCTGGTAACCAAGTTTGATTGAATTCTGGTCTAAACCATCGGTGAGGTGTGAAATCGACGCTAGACAAAATTGAAATCTGGGATTATTCCCATTCATTAGGAATCGACTCTAATTTATTATCAGTCGAAATGAAAATCTTAAACATGATTCTGCCTCGTAAACGGGTTGTCGGTAACCATGCTTCTCAGAACTATATTCTAAACTTTTGGAGAGGTGTGAAAGAGGTTCCGGTAAAATCACTAAACAGGAGTATTGTGATTCATTTGGTAACTAACTAGTATGTTGTAGGTTGAAAAGAAACTCATAAACATGATCCGGCCTTTCAAACGTGTTACAGGTAACTAAGCTTCATAGAATTCAAGTTTAAACCATCGAAGAGGTAAGAAATCCTTTGAGGGAGTATTATGATTCATTTGGAAACTATCCTTGATTTTTTTTAGTAAAAAAGACGCGCTTAAAAATGATCCAGCCTCTTAAAAGAGTTGCCATTAGCCAAGCTTCAGAAAATTAAGATCTAAAGGAACGAAGTGGTTCAAAATTCATACTAGTCAAAATATTCAATCCAGTAGTATTATGAGTTATTTGGTAGCTATCTTAACATGTTGTTGGTAAAACAAGCTCTTAGCCACGAAGAAACATCTCAAGCGAGCTGTTGGTAACCAAGTTTCTCAAAATTTTGATCTAAAGCATTGGATAGATATGAAATTTGTATTGACCAGATATTTAAACCGAGAGTATTGCTACTCATTTGGAAGCTATCCTAGTGGGTTGCCGGTAGAAATGAAAGTCTTAAAAGCGAGCTAACCTCAAAAACTAGTTGTCGTTAGCAAACCTTTACGCAATTAAGATCTAAAACAACAGTGAGGTGCAAAATCCGTACCTTTCAAAAATTCGAGCTGGAATTATTATGTTACATTTGGTAACTATCCTAGTATGATATCGGTGGGCAAGAAACTCTTAAAACTTATCCAGCCACTTAAACGAGTTGCCGGCAACCAAGCTTCTCATAAATGCAATCTATAACAATGGAGAAGTATGAAATCGGCACTGGATAAAATTTTAAGCCGAGATTAATGCCATTAATTTGGTATCTACCCTAATGTATTATCATTTGAAAAGAAACACTTAACCATGATCCAACCCTACAAACGGGGTTGTCGGTAACAAAGCTTCTCAAAATTATATTCTAAACTTATGGCGAGGTGGGAAATAGGTACCGGTAAAAACTCTAACAAGGAGTATTGCGATTCATTTAGTAACTAGCCTAGTGTGTTGTCAGTTGAAAGGGAACTCATAAACACGATCCGACCTTTCAAACGAGTTGCTGGTAACCAAGCTTCAAAGAATTCAGGTTTAAGCCATCGTAGACATACAAAATCCTTGCCGATAGTATTATGATTCATTATGCAACTATCCTTGATTTTTGTCTATTGAAAAGACACGCTTAAAAATTATCCAACCACTTAAAATGAGTTGCCAGCAGCCAAGCTTCAAAAAATTAAGATCTAAGGCAACGAAGAGGTACGAAATTTGTACTAGTCAAAATATTCAATCCAGGAGTATTATGAGTAATTTACTAACTACCTTAACATGATGTTGGCTTAAAATATTCTCTTAGCCATGAACCAACCTCTCAAACGAGCTGTCGGCAACCAAGTTTCTTAAAATTTTAATCTAAAGCATTGGAGAGAGATATGAAATCTGTACTTATCAGATATTGAAATCAAGATTATTGCTAAGCATTGGAAGATATCCTAGTGGGTTTTCGTTCGAACTGAAGGTCTTAAAAGTGAGCCAACCTCTCTATCTAGTTGTCATGGGCCATGCTTTATACAATTAAGATCTAAAGCAACGGAGAGGTGTAAAATCTGCACCTTTCATAAATTCTAGCAGGGATTATTGATTTACATTTGTTAACTATCCTAGCATGTTGTCAATGAACAAAAAAATCTTAAAAATTATCCAACAACTTAAACGAGTTGTCGGTACCCAAGCTTCTCAGAATTACAATCTAAACCATCTGAGATGTTTGAAATCGGCACCGATGAAAATTTTAAACTGGGAGTATTGCCATTCATTTGGTATATATCCTAATGAATTTTTCAGTCGTGTAGAAAATTTTAACCATGACCTGACCACGAAAGCAGGTTGTCGGTAACCAAGCTTCTGCGAATTGTATTCTAAACTTTCGGAGAGGTACAAAATTGGTACTGGTAAAAAACTCTAACCAGGTGTATTGCTATTCATTAGGCAACAAGCCTAGTGTGTTGTTGGTTAAAAAGAAACTCATAAACAAGATCCGACCATTCAAATGTGGTGTGGTAACAAAGCATCATAAAATTCTGGTTTAAACAATCAAAAAGGTGCAAAGTCCGTACAGGTCAAATATTAATTCCGGGAGTATTACGAATCATTTGGAAAATGTTCTCAATTATTGTCAATCAAAAAGAAACTCTTAAAAGCTTTCCAACCTCTTAAACGAGCTGCCAGTAGCCAAGCTTCTCAAAATTAAGATCAAATGCAGCGAAGAGATACGAAATCGGTACCAATTAAAAATATAAGCCGACAATATTGCCAATCATTTAGTAATTATCCAAGCATATTGTCTGACAAATAGAAACTTTTAGCCGTAAAAAAATCTCTCGATGAGTTGCCGGTAACCATGCTTCTCGGAACTACGATCTAACGCATTTAAGAGGTACAAAATCTATACCGGTAAAAAATTCAAATAAAGTGTATTGCTATTTATTTGAAAACTATCCTACCATGTTATCAGCAGAAAAAGAAACTCATAATAATTTTCCAACCTCTAAAACGAGTTGCCCAAAGCCAAGCTTCGCAGAATTGGGAATTAAAGCAATAGAGAGGTACGCAATCCTTTCCGGTCAAAATCATTTAGTGGGTGAATTGCGATTCATTTAATAATTATCTTAAATTGTTATCGGTGTCAAAGAATCTCTTAAAATTGATCCAACCACTCGAACGAGCAATCAAAAGCCAAGGTTCTCCCAATTGGTAACGGTGCAAAATTCATTCCAGGAATATTAGAATTCATTTGATAATTATATTAGAGAGTTGTTGGAAAAAAAAAACTCGTAAGCACGATCCAAACACTCAAACAAGTTGTGAGTAGCCAAGCTTCTCTGAATTATAATGTAAACCATCGGGGAGGTTCGAAATCAGTATCATTCAAAAATTTATACTAGGTGTATTGTAATTCATTTGGCAACTATCCTAGAGTATTGATGGTCAAAAAGAAACTCTTAAACACGATCCATTAGCGAAAACGCGTTGCCTCTAGCCAAGATTCGCAGAATTGCAATTTAAACCATTGAGGAGGTGCGAAATTAGTATGGGTCAGAAACTCAAACCAGAAGAAATGTGATTCATTTGCTAATTATCATATAGTGTTGTCTGTCGAAATGAAACTCTTAAATTTGATCCAACCTCTCAAACGAGTTGTGGGTTATGAAACATCACACATTTTTTATCTAAGCCATCGGAGAATTAAAAAATCCGTATCGGTTAAAAATTTAAACTGGGAGTATTATTCTTCATTTGGTAACTATACTTGATTTTTTTCTGTCAAAAAGACAAGCTTAAAAATGATACAACCTCTTAAATGAGTTGGCAGTAGCCAAGCTTCAAAAAATTAAGATCTAAAGCAACGAAAGGGTAAAAAATACGTACTAGTCAAAATATTCAATTCAGGTGTATTATGAGTTATTTAGTAAATATATTAACATGTTGTTGGTAAAAATTAAGTTCTTAGCCATGAACAAACCTCTCAAACCAGCTGCCGCTAAACAAGTTTTTCAAAATTTTGATCTAAAGCATTGGAGAGATATGAAATCTGTACTTATCTAATATTCAAACTAAAAGTATTGCTACTCATTTGGAAGCTTTCGCAGTAGGTTGTCAGCCCAAATGAATGTCTTAAAAGCGAGCTAACCTCTCAAACTAGTTGTCCTTAGCCAACCTTTAGACAATTAAGATCTAAAGCAACAGTGAGGTGCAAAATCAGTACCTTTCAAAAATTCTAGCTGGAATTATTGTGTTACATTTGTTAACTATCCTAGTATGATATCGGTGGGCAAGGAACTCTTAAAACTTATCCAGGCTCTTAAAGGAGTTGCCGGCAAGCAAGCTTCTCATTAATGCTATCTATAACAATGGAGAGGTGTGAAATCGACACTGGATTAAATTTTAAGCCGTGATTAATGCCATTAATTAGGTATCAACCCTAATGTATTATCATTTGATAAGAAACACTTAACCATGATCCAACCTTGCAAACGGGTTGTCGGTAACCAAGCTTCTCAGAATTGTATTCTAAACTTATTGCGAGGTGGGAAATAGGTACCGGTAAAAACTCTAACAAAGAGTATTGCGATTCATTTGGTAACTAACCTAGTGTATTATCAGTTGAAATGGAACTCATAAACAAGATCTGACCTTTCAAACGAGTTGTTGGTAACCAAGCTTCATAGAATTCAGGTTTAAGCCATCGTAGACGTACGAAATCCTTACCGGGAGTATTATGATTCATTTGGCAGCTATCCTTGATCTTTTTCTATTAAAAAGACACGTTTAAAAATTATCCAACCACTTAAAATGAGTTGCCAGCAGCCAAGCTTCAAAAAATTAAGATCTAAAGCAACGTAGAGGTGCAAAATTTGTACTAGTCTAAATATTTAATCCGGGAGTATTATAAGTTATTTGGTAGCTATCTTAATATGTTGTTGGTATAAAATAAACTCTTAGCCATGAACGAACCTCTCAAACATGCTGCCGGTAAACAAGTTTCTCAAAATTTTGATCTAAAGCATTGGAGAGATATGAAATCTATACTTATTAAATAATCATACCGAGAGTATTGCTACTCAATTATAAGTTATCCTAGTGGGCTGTCAGTCAAAATGAAGGCCTTAAAAGTGAGCCAACCTCTCAAACTAGTTGCCATTGGCTGAGCTTTACACAATTAAGATCAAAAGCAACGGAGAGGTGAAAAATCCAAACCTTTCAAAAATTCTAGCATGGATTATTGTGTTACATTTTGTAACTATCATAGTATGTTGTCGGTGGACATGAAACTCTTAAAAATTATCCAACAACTTAAACGAGTTGCCGGTGACCAAGCTTCTCAGAATTGCAATCTAAACCATTGGAGAGGTGTGAAATTGACACCCGAAAAAATTTTACACCTGGATTATTTTCATTCATTAGGTATCTACCCTAATGCATTGTTAGCCGAAAAGATACTCTTAACCATGATCCAACCTCGTAAACGGGTTGTCGGTAACCAAGCTTCTCTGAATTAGGTACCGGTCAAATCACTAAGCAGAAGTATTGCGATTCATTTGGAAATTAGCAAGTGTGTTGTCAGTTGAAATGAAACTCATAAACATGATCCGCCTTTTCAAACGAGTTGTTGGTAGCTAAGCTTCATTAAATTCTGGGTTAAACCATCGGTGAGGTACGAAATCCTTACCGGGTGTATTATGATTCATTTGGTAGCTATCCTTGATTTTCGTCGGTCAAAAAGACACGTTTAAAAATTATCCAACCTCTTAATCGTGTTGCCACTAGCCAAGCTTCAAAAAATTAAGATCTAAAGCAACGAAGAGGTGCGAAATTCATACTAGTCAAAATATTCAATCCAGGAGTATTTTAAGTTATTTGGTAACTAACATAACATGTTGTTGGTTAAAAATCAGCTCTTAGCCATGAACCAACCTGTCAAATGTGCTGCCAGTATCCAAGTTTCTCTAAAATTTGATCTAAAGCATTTGTGAGAAATGAAATCTGTATTTATCAGATAATCAAAAGGAGAGTATTGCTAGCCATTTGGAAGTAATCCTAGTGGGTTATCGGTCAAAATGAAGGTCTTTAAAGAGAGCCAGCCTCTCAAACTAGTTGTCGCTGGCCAAGCTTTACACAATTAAGATCTAAAGAAACGGAGAGGTACAAAATCTGTACCTTTCTTAAATACTAGCAGGGATTATTGTGCTACATTTGGTAACTATCATAGCATTTTATTGGTGGACAAGAAACTCTTATAAATTACCCAACCTCTTAAAGAGTTGTCGGTAGCAAAGCTTCCCCGAATTGCAATCTAAACCATCGGAGAGGTGTAAAATCGACACCGGTTTAAATTTTTAATCGGGAGTATTGTCATTCATTAGGCTTATATCCTAATGTATTGTCAGTCGTGTAGAAACTGTTAACCATGATCCAACCTCGGAAATGGGCTTTTAGTAACCAGGTTTCTCTGAATTGTATTCTAAATATTCGGAGAGGTGCAAAATAGGTTCCGGGAAAAAACTCTAGCCAGGAGTATTGTGATTCATTTAGTAACTAACCTAGTGTGTTGTTGGTTGAAAAGAAACTCATAAACGCGATCTGACCATTCAAACGAGTTGTCGGTAACCAAGCTTCCTATAATTCTGGTCTAAACAATCGAAGAGGTGCAAAATCCTTATCGGTCAAATAATCATTTTGGGAATATGGCGATTCATTTGGAAACTAACCCCAATTATTGTCAATCGAAAAGAAACTCTTAAAAGCTATGCAACCTCTCAAATAAGTTGCCGGCAGACAAGCTTATCAGAATTATGATCTAATGCAACGGAGAGATGCAAAATCGGTACCGATTAAAAATTCAAGCCGAGTGTATTGCCAATAATTTAGCAACTATCCTAGCATATTGTCTATCTAATATAAACTTTTAACCATGAACCAACCTCTCGACAAGTTATCGGTAACCATGCTTCTCGGAATTACGATCTAACACATTAGAAAGGTACAAAATTTGTACCAGTAAAAAATTCAAAAAGAGTATATTGCTATTTATTTGCAAACTATCCTATCGTGTTATTAGTAGAAAAGAATCTCTTGGAAACAATCCAACCGCTCAAACATGTTGCCGATAGCCAAGCTTTGCACAATTAAGATCTAAAGCAACGGAGAGGTGCGACCTCTAAACCATTCAAAAATTCAAACCGGGAGTATTTCGATGCATTTGGTAACTATCCAAACATGTTGTTAGTCGAAAAGAAATACTTAAAAATGATCCGACCTCTCAAACGAGTTATCGGCAGCCAAGCATTATAGAATTCCGACCTCAATCATCAGAGAGGTACCAAATCGATACAGATCAAAAATTTGAACCGGGAGTATCGTGATTCATTTGGTAATTAACCTTAAGTATTTTCAGATGAAAAGAAACTCATAAAAATGTTCCAGCCACTCGAGCAAGTTGCCGGTAGTGAAGCACCTCATAATTGAAATCTAAACTATTGGAGAGGTGTAAATCGGTACTGCTCAAAAATTATGACCGAAAGTATTGCAATTCATTAGGTAAATATCCTAGAGTGTTTTCGGCCGAAATTAAAGAAACTTTTAAACACAATCCAACCTCTTTAATGAGTTGACGGTAACCAAGCTTCTCTGAATTCCAATCAATACGGGTGTATTGTAATTCATTAGGAAACTATTGTTCCGAGTTTTTAGTCAAAAAGAAACTCTTGAAATTGATCCAACCTCTCGAATGAGTTACGGGTAGCGAAGCTTCTCACAATTAAGATATAAAGCAACGGCGAGGTGCAAAATACGTACCAATCAAAAAATCAAACCAGGAGTATTGGGATTCATTTGATAACTATCCAAGTGTGTTTTCGGTTGAAAATAAACTCATAAAAAAATGATCCAACACCTTAAAGTAGTCGTTGAAATCCAAGCTTCTCTAAATTGTGATTTAAAAAATCAATGAGGTGCAAAATCTATATCGGTAAAAAAATTCAAACCGGGAGTATTGCAATTCATTTGGTAGCTATCCTAGGGCATTGTTGGTCGAAAATAAACCTTTAAAAGCGATCCAACTTCTCAAGCACGGTCCAAGTGGCCATGTTTCTCAGAATCGTGATTTAAAGCAGCGGGAGGTTCAAAATCCGAACTGATCAAAAAATCATGCAGGAAGTATTTTAATTCATTTGGTAACTATCCAAGAGTGTTTAGGGTCAAAAAGAAGCTCTTAAAAGTTATCTAACCTTTAAAACATGTTGCCGGTAGCTAAGCTAATTTAAACCGGGATTATTGTGAGCCATTTGGTAACTATCCTAACATATTGTTGGATGAATTGAAACTCTATAAATTGATACAATTTCTCAAATTAGCTGTCGGCAGCCAAGTTTCTCAAAATTATGATATAAAGCAACGGGGATGTGCGAAATCTGTAGCAATCAAAATTTTAAATTGGGATTATTGTGATTCATTTGGGAACTTCCAAAGACTATTGTCAGTCTAAAAGAAATTATTAAAAATAATCCAACCTCTCAAACGAGTTGCCGGTAGTCAAACTTCTTAGAATTTCGATCTAATAGAACAAAGAGATGCGTAATACGTACCAGTAAAAAATTTAAACCGAGAATATTGAGATTCATTTGGTAACTCTCCAAATATATTTTTCGTTGAAATAAAAATCTTTGAAGTGATCTATCGTCACAAATGAGTTGTCGGTAGCAAAGATTCTCATAATTGTGATCAAAAGCAACGAATAGGTGCATAATCCGTACCGGTCCAAAATTTAAGCCAGGAGTATTGCGAGTCATTTGATAACTATCCTAGCATATTATTAGACAAGTCAAAACTCTTTAAAATTAACCAACCTCTCAAACTAGTTGTCGGTAACCAAGCTTCTCAGAATTGCTATCAAAACCACAAAGAGGTGCGAAATCCGTACAACATAAAAATTCAAGCTGGAATAATTGCGATTAATTTGGCTATTATCCTAGAGTATTTTGGTGAAAAAAAATCTTAAAAATTATCTAACATAAAAAATGAGTTGTTGGTAGCCAAGCTAATAAGAATTGCGATTAAAAGCGATAGAATGGTGGTTAATCCGTACCATTAAAAAATTCAAACTGAGAGTATTGCCAGTCATTTGGTAACTATCATAGTGTGTTCTCTGTCAAAATCAAATTCTTAGCCAGAATACAACCTCTCAAAAGGGTTGTCGTTTGTCAAAATTATCTGAATTGCGATCTAAACCATAAAAGATATATGAAATCCGTACCAGTCAAAAATTAAAAATGAAAGTATTGCTATTCATTTGGTAACTCTCCGAAAGTGCTATCCGTATAAAAAAGCTCTTCAACCCGATCCAACCTTGCGAACGAGTTGTCGGTTGCCAAACTTCTCAGAATTTTAATCTAAATCATCTGAGAGGTAGCAAATCGATACTGGTCAAAACTCAAATAAGGATTAGGGCGATTCATTTGGTAAGTATCTTAGAGTATTGTCTATTGAAAAAAAAACTATTAAACATGATCCAAGCAGTCAATCAATTTGTCGGTAACAAAGCATCTATGAATGACAATCAAAACCATCAGGTAGGTGCAAAATAGGTACCGTTTAAAAATTCATTCGGGGAATATTGTGATTCATTTCGCAATTATCTTAGAGTATTGCTGGATAAAAAGAACCTCTTAAACTTGCTCCATCTTCGTAAACGCGTTGCCAGTAGCCAAGCTTCGCAGAATTGCAATCCAAACCATCGGAGAGGTACGAAAATTGTTATATTTAAAAATTCATGCCTGAAGTATTGCGATTCATTTGGTAAGTATCCATGAGTGTTTTTGGTCATAAAGAAACTCTTAAACATGATCCATCCTTACAAACGCATTGCCGGTAGCTAAGATTCTCATAATCGATATCCAAACAATCACTGAGGTACATAATCGATTCGGTTCAAAATCTTAAACCAGGAGTATTGAAATTCATTTGGTAACTATCCCAGAGTGCTGTCAGCCGAAATTAAAATCTTAAACATGATCCAACCTCTTAAACGAGTTGCGGGTAACAAAATTTCTCTGAATTTTGATCTGCGCCATCTGAGAGGTGCGAAATATGTACCTGTAAAAAATTCAAACTGAGTGTATTGTTACTCATTTGGAATCTATTCTTGCAGGTTGTCGCACAAAATGAAAGTCTAATATATTTGCCAACTTCTCAAATGAGTAGCCGTTGGCCAAGCTTTACACAATTTAGATCCAAAGCAACGGAGAAGTGTGAAATCAGAACCTATACAAATTACCAGCAGGGAGTATTATTATACATTTTTTAACTATCCTAACATGCTTTCGTTAGACAAAAAACTCTTTAAAATGATCCAACCTCTCAAACGAGTTATCAGTAGCCAATCTTCACAGATATGAGATCTAAACAATTGAAGAGGCATAAAATTGATACCAGTCAAAAAGTTAAAATGGGAGTACTGTAATTAATTAGGTAACTACACAAAATTGTTTTCAGATGAAAAGAAGCTCATAAAAATGTTTCAACCTCTTGAACGAGTTTCCGGTAGCCTAGATTCTCATAATTGTAATCTAAACCATCAGAAGGTTGTGAAATCGGTACAGCTAAAAAATTCTAACCGTGGGTATTATGATCCATTAGGTAAATATCCTAGAGTGTTTTCAGTGGAAAAGAAACTCTTAAACACAATCCACACTCTTAAATGAGTTGACAGTAACCAAGCTTCTTTTAATTCTGATCAAAACGGGTATATTGTAATTCATTTGGAAACTATCATTAGGGGTTGTCAGTCAAAAAGAAACTCTTCAAATTGATAGAACCTCCCGAGTGAGTTACGGGTAACAAACTTCTCAGAATTAAGATATAAAGTAACGGTGAGGAGCAAAATGTGTACCAATCCAAAATTCGTACCAAGATTATTGGGATTCATTTGATAACTAACCTAGTATACTGCTTGTTGAGAAGAAACTAATAAAAATGATCCAACCCCTTAAACTAGTTTTCAAAATCTAAGCTTCTCTTAATTGCGATTTAAACCATCAGAGAGGTGCAAAATCTATACCGGTAAAAAAATCAAGCCAGGAGTATTGGAATTTATTTGGAAACTATCCTTGGGCATTGTTGGTCGAAAATTAACCCTTAAAAGCGATCGAACTTTTCAAATGAGTTCTAGGTGGCCAAGCTTATCAAAATCGTGATTTAAAGCAACGGGAGGTACGAAATCCAAACTGGTCGAAAACTCAAACTGGAAGTATTTCAATTCATTTGGTAACTATCCAAAAGTACTTTGGGTCAAAAAGAAGCTCATAAAAGCGATCTAATTTCTAAAACGAGTTGCCGGTAACTATGCCAATCAAAAAAGCAATCAAAAGCAACGAGGAGGTGCATAATCCGTAATGGTCAAAAATTTAAACTGGGATTATTGCGAGCCATTTGTTAACAATCCTAACGTATTTTTGGATAAATTAAAACTCAATAATATGATCCAATTTCTTAAATTAGCTGCCGGTAGCAAATTTTATAAAAATTACGATATAAATCAACGGAGATGTGTAAAATCGGTAGTAATCAATATTTCAAACTGGGATTATTGCAATTTATTTGGGAAATTCCCTAAAGTGTTGTATGTCCTAAAGAAGCTATTAAAAGTAATCCAACCTCTCAAATGAGTTGACGGTAGCCAAGTTTCTTAGAATTTCGATAATGTAATCCAGGAGTTGACGGTAGCCAACCTCTTAAATTCTCCTAATTGCGATCAAAAGCAGCGAATAGGTACATAATCCATACCGGTCCAAAATTTAAGTCGGGAGTATTGCGAGCCATTTGATAACTATCCAAGTATATTGATCGACGAATAAAAACTCTTTAAAATTATCCAACCTCTTAAACTAGTTGCTGCTAACCATTGTTCTTAGAATTGCGAACTAAAGCATAATGAGATGCGAAATCCCTACAACTCAAAAATTCAACCCAAAATTATTGTAATTAATTTTTTTACTATCCTAGAGTATTGTCGACCGAAAAGAAACTCTTAAAATTGATTCAACATCGAAAATGAGTTGTCTGTAGCCAAGCCAATAAATAAGAATGGCGATTAAAAGCGACATAACGGTGGTTCATCCGCACTGGTAAAATATTCAAGCCCGGCGTATTGCCACTCATTTGGTAAGTATCATAGTGTGTTGTCTGTCAAAAACAAACTCTTATCCACGATCCAACCTCTCAAATGGGTTGTCGTTTGTCAAATTTTTTGGAAATGCGATCTTAACCATCGGGGAGGTACGAAATCTACACCGGTCAAAAATTCAAAATGGAAGTATTTCAATTCATTTGGCGGCTATCCTAGAGTGTTGTCGGTAAAAAAGAAACTCTTAAACCAGATCCAACCTTGCAAATGAATTGTCGGTTGCCAAGCTTCTCAGAATTTTAATCTAAATCATCGGAGAGGTACGAAATGGGTACTGGTCTAAATCTCAAACAAGAATTATTGCAATTTATTTTGTAACTATCTTAGAGTGTTGTCTATTGAAAAAAAACTATTAAACATGTTAGGGTCTAATTTCACAAGGTGGGGAAGTCGGCTCTTACACCGTGAGAGTTTATCTTTAATCAAAAGGGGTCCAAGTATATAGTTTATTACATAAGTAATATACCGACAATATACTTGCATGGAGGCCTTGAATGCGATGCTCCATGACCTCTGATGAGGATTTTTAAGAGTGTTTATATTTCTGTCGAGTAGTCGAAGGTTCGAGTACTGTATGTTTTACAGGGTGGTCGAGGGTAAACAGCAAGGGATCCAGGGAGAGATTTTATAACCTCTCCTTCGATCCCCATTTCTCCTATTTATAGAACATAGGACGGCCTGAGTCACCAAGGTTAGGTCACATTACAAGTGTACCATCCAAATATCGTGCGGGTATTCCGGAGTTGGTTTTGACGCCAGAAATGTCGGATCAGTCCCTAAAACAGTTGTTGGGTCTGTCTCTGTGCTCTCACATTGTAGCAGTTCTTGGGTGTGTCACTCTAGCGGTAAGGACCAACAACGTCGCCATCTTTTCTAATAAGCTCGCTGTGTGTCTTTTCACACTTCGACCATCTACGAATATGGTCAAACTTTTTTTGGTGTTGATGTGGATTTCGTCCACGAGGCTTTGTTCAGAGTCAAAGCTTCGTCTTCGGATAATCTTGCAAGGCTTATTTATGGATTGAGTGGGCATTGATGTATTCGAGTTGGTTTCGAGGTAGCCTTTGAGTGCTCAACTGGGGTAGAAGGCTGCGTGTAGGCTACTTCATTCACCCCCTCTCAGCAAGGGTCTCAAAAGCATGTATAGAGGCATTTGCTGAGAAAAACTGTTGCTTATTGGGAGTTGAAAAGATGAAAAGTTGACAGCTGGAAGGTTGACTGTTGCATATTGGGATTCCAAGAAGGGTAATTAAAGAGGGCAATTAATAAATAATGGTGGTTATGGTGTAATAAATGGGTTGGATGTGGCTTATAAATATGGGTATGAAGATGGAAATGCTGTAGTGTCTACTTCTACTCCACTGCCCTCTTCTTTCTCTAAATTTCCTAAAAAACCTTAGTGGACACCACGCCGAATACCGGCTATCAGAAAAGGATGGGATTCGCCCGAGACCATCTTATAGGGCGGAAGACTATTGAATTGTAGTTGAAGTTCTTCGGTCACCATGAGCTTGACTGGGACATGCCAGACCTGGTGAAGTTGGAGCCTGGAGAACCCATTACGGGGAGTCTTATGCTTACTTCTACGGGCAGATGAAGTTTTATTTTCCTACTACTGAAGGACACTACCTCTACCTGACGGCTTTAGCCAAATGTCTCGTTCAGGCCGAAGAGCAGTTGGAGGAGCAAGGCTCGACGAGTGGAGCTGGCCCATCTGAAAATAGGGCAGCTTCATCTTAAAGTGGTGGCAAAGTGGTGTTGATGGGTTTTTTTTTTTTCGTAGGACTACATTTTAAAGGTTTCTGTCGTTGTTTTGCTGATCTTTATAGAATTTTGTTTAATTGTACTAGGAAGTCTCCTCTATTTTTGTATTTTGAAGTGATGCAATGAGAAGAAGTGCTACTAAAATTATGTGTTTGCATCTGATAAACCATGTATGCAAATTAATTGTAGGCACTGTATCAAACATATGTCTTTGAATGCTAACATATTGAAACGGTTACCTTCGGGGAAAAATTTACTTCGAGTGGTAATGTGTTGGCTGAGGGAATAGATCGGCATTCAATTAAAATGAGTAACTGGTTCTAAATACTTAAAGCTCGAGTTTTGTACCATAGGGTTTGTTAAAGGATTTAAAAATGAAAGGGGTCGATGGTTTGAGACTAGTAATGGTTCGACTTTAAGTCCTCGGGAAAGTGGGTTGAATACGCGTTCTGAAGAAACTGTTTTGTCTGGGAAGTTGTAGAGGTTGGACTTTTGAGTTTTCAAGAAGAAGAATTGAAGACTGTACTAAATGCGACTTGGGATTAGGGAGAATTAAATGTATCTAATTTTAAGCATTAATATGTTGTTTCTTGGAGAATTACATACGTCTGTCCATTCGTCTTTGAGCATAATGTCTGCCGCTTCTTCCCAAAGCAAAGGCGATGCTTCCATGCCCGAGAATAAGGACCAAGTGGCAGCAATAGCTCTTCGTGAACAGGAGAAAATGTTAGAATTAATGCAGAGGCTTGTCAGAGATGATAAAATGAACTCGGAGATGCCAGACTTGTTTGAAGCAGAGCCCAGGGAGCCCATTGCTAGAATGCCCTTCACGTATTGGTGCGTTGTACTACAAATGATGGGACCGTTTCCCAGTCACCAGTTGTCCCTGCTGGAGTCATTTACTAAGGATATGGTAGACCAGAAAGATTCTACTACTTTTGCCTAGAGCATGAAGAAATGTCCCGATGAGAAATAGGGGCTTCTTTGACTGTTGGGGTATTTCTATAGGATAGTATGTAGGGGTATTTCTCTTTTTGTTTGTTTGTGGACTGTGCGTAAGTAAAATTCTGAACAGTTGAAGTTTAACTCTGAATTGTTAAAGTAAAATTCTGAACTGCCGAAGTAGAATTCTGAACTGTCGAAGTAAAACTCTGAACTGTAGAAGTAAAAATTATGACTATCGAAGTAAAATTCTAAACTGTCTGTACGGGACACGATATATTTTGAAATCGAATGTGAGGTTGTCTGCAGACGAAGGTTTGCAGGATTTCACTGGACAGACTGACAGCCCAGACAGCTGGTCAGTCAGATCGGTACAGGTTCCTGGGGCATTGCCCCATGCAGGTTATCATAATGTTTCTTCGTTTTATGGAAATGGTTGATTCAATGTGGAGATTTGATTAGACAGTTTCGAGTGAGCATTAAAAGGTTTGAGTTGATTTGAGTTCAAAGTGAAGTGAATATGAGCGTGCAATTCGCACGTGAGGCTAATGTTGGGCAATATGGTTAAAAGACATGTCAACTAAAAAGTAGGGGTAGTGGGGTAGTGTCAAATGATAGTGGTTTGGAAATCCAGGTAGTTTTGGGTACTCTGAGGAGGTATATATTGGAGATATAACAAATGTACTGTTTACAGAAAAACCAGAGAGTGAGAGAAAGGGAACGTATGCCATTGTTTTGTGAAGCTTGAGCGAGGTTGCCGGGTTGTTGCTGAGGATCGATTGGCTTTTTATTTTCATTGTACTTCTGCTAACACAGGTATGTCGATTGATCTCACTTTATTTATGTTTGGATTTCCTTCTGTATTTCTATGAAGAGTCTTTTTGGTTTGTTGTGTTAAGGAAATGTTCAAGTACAATGGGAAATAATGTGTCAGGGGCTTAGCTCATTTGGGATTATGAGGGTATTGATGGTGGGACTTGGATTCGGGTCGAGTTTTCAACTGTGTTTGTATCTGATTGAGAGGGTAGATTCAAATGGGTTATTAACATGTAATAGTCGAATGTATCGATCTAATTGCGTACAACTTCTTCTGGAGGCAAATAGAAGTACCTGTCGTGGTTCAAGACTGAGTTTGATAGACGATGAGGTCGATGAAAATGAGGCTAGTGTGTCTGGTCGTGCTCCGATGGATGAGGGCAGCGATATAGAAGAACTATTCATAGCAAAAGATATCCCATAGCCAGTGGTGGTCCCTAAAACTTGGAGTTCAAGTAGTAGGCATCGTAAGATAGTAGTGACTGAGGGTAGTAGTGAGCAAGAGATGGGGGGAGGACAGAGATAGAGATTCGAAGGTTGGGCTGAGCCTTCGGGTAGTAAAAGGGGTGAGGGGGAGCAAAGTGATCATGATGAGGATTTGACTGAGTCGGATGAGGCTACTGGTTCTATTCCGGATAGAGAGATGCAGAGGCTAGATCAATTTGTTGCTAAACATGGGCTGTCGAAGGTAGGGCATATATTGCATTATGCAGGGTCAAAGTACATCCTTAAATCGAAGCCTTGAGAAGGTATCATGGCGTATAGAGGCCAAATTATACTGGGGATGCGATTAACCCTTTGAAGGCTGGTGATGGTGGTGTTGAATTTCTGGGTAGTTGTCCCAGTTCAGATGAATGGGAAATTTTATGAGATGATGAAAGTAATCGAGGGTATGAATGCAAAATTGAGGAATAAGGGAAGGGGTTTAATTGAATGGTATGATGTGGTATCATTCTATTCGAGGAAGGCGAATTAGAATGTGGGCAATTACCACATCTAGTGCCATGCAGACAAGCCCTGGTTGTTTGATCTGTGCTCGGTGGGCTGAGAAGTGGAATAGATATTTGGTTGTAGTACGGGGGAATTATGAGAATGTCGAAGGGGAGGACCCTTATAGGTTGCTGCATAAAGTCTATAATCCAAGTAAGTTTTCTATCGAAGAATTTTTTATGTATTATCCCAATAAACTGGTGATTGTATTTCTATTTCAATTGAAGGTCCTCAAAGCCAAAATTCGGCAAATCCAAGGGATTATATTGACACCCTAATTGCCTCAGATGAGGAGTGGGTGGATTATGTTTTCATGAGTCTTGGAATCAAGAGAAAAAGGAAAAAGAATACTGATTCCTTTCTTCAGAGCGTACCCATTATATCGAAGCCATCAAAGAAGAGGGGAGGCGAAGGTGTTTCAAAGGTAGTGGAGGAATGGAGGAGGATAATTTGGCAAGGAAGGTAAATTATGTTTCGAAGGCGCAACAGGTGTCGAAGTAGGCAGTGATTGTGCCCAAAGTAGCTAGTGATACTTTGAGATAGAGGCCGAAGCAGGCATCGACCCAGGCTGTGAAAGGGAAGGGAAAAGTTATTCCTGAGTCTCCCAGGGTAAAACAGACGAAGGTTACTCACTGCAAAAGGCCAAGAGCACTGGGGGAAGATAATGCGGAGGATGCAGGCAAAGTTATGACAGAGGCAGAGTGAGAGGATTAGGCTTTAGCTGTGGCTTCTTCGATGGCAGAACTCTGTCCTGATAACCTAGAAGAGGCATTGAAGTAGATAAAGAGGAGTATGTACCACGTAAGTGTCTATTTTTTTGTGAGATTCTGACATTTTTCGAGTGCTTGA
This sequence comes from Kingdonia uniflora, assembly GCA_014058105.1. NCBI lineage: Eukaryota > Viridiplantae > Streptophyta > Magnoliopsida > Ranunculales > Circaeasteraceae > Kingdonia > Kingdonia uniflora. The sequence goes on from JACGCM010000696.1 coordinate 45,501, forward strand.
TTCTTTGAGAGGTACTGATGGCTCGAATATACTAGCAAACAGATACTTTGGTGGTGCCTTTAAGCAAGGGGGTGAAAGTGTTAAAGAGGAAGTTACAGGAGGCGGCTGACAGTCTAGAGCTTGCTCGAGGAACTGAAGCGTCGGTGGTGTCTGAGAATAAAACTTTAAAGCAAGATCTGGCAGTTATTATTGATTCGTTTGAGAAGAGATTGGAGGGTCAATGTTTCAATCATGAGGAGGTGTTGAGGTCGAATCTTGCTGAGAAGGAGATGGAAAAGAAAGCACTGAAGGACCGTTACCAAGGGCAATTTGATTATGAAGTTTTAGATAATGTTAGGATGAAGGAGTTCCTAGAGGATATGGGGTTTGATCCTGAAACTCTACAATGCTTCCCTGTTACCCAAGATCCTGTCGTTGAAGATGCTTTGCTGACAGAGGGGATAGAGCTAGATGTTGTTGATGGAGGTGGCGTGGAGGCTCCCGTGATTGAGGATACTACTGCTTGATCTGGAACTGATGTGGGTGCCGATGGTGCAGAGTCAAAATCTTGTACTAGTGGTGCTGGGGTTGCTGGCACTGAGGAGCCTGCTGGGGGAGAAGCTACAGCCACTCCGATATGGGGTATTGTACTAGGGTGCAATACCATTTATTCTAATTTTTCTGTTGGGTTATAGTATTTGAACAATGTTGGGCTTTTCTCGTATTTAAACTTTGAGCGTGTGGTTGTTTTGAATTATTGTACTATATTGAAATAGATTTTTGTTAACTTTAGTTGTACTGAATTACTGTGCTAAATGCTTGATATATGTTCCGAGCTGAATTTGTGTCTTTCATATATGCTGTGTTGAAGTGTCTTACATGTCGCAAACTAATGATAATCTAAGATACTTTTTTCTTCATATGTTTTAAGTGTAGAATGACTTCTGAGTGATCGAACTTTGAAGAACTTCGAGATGGTTGTGGCACTTGGGTGAAACCTAGAGATTTATTGGAATTTGAAGGCCTAAGCCACAGCAAAGTAAGGCGTAGTCACTCCCAACGAATTCTCGAGGATCCGGTCACTTGATCATTCGTGCCCTACGATTTTACTCGAATGTTGAGAGTTTGAAAAATTTAGGGATCGCCCCTAAGTATCAGTCGGGCCGAGGGTGACATGATACTTAGAGGAAACCAGGAAATTTATAGGACTTCGAAGGACTGAGCCATAGCGAAGTAAGACGTGTTCACCGTCAGCATATTCTCGAGGGTCTGGTCTTTCGACCATTCGTACCCCTCGAGTTTGTTCAAATATTGGAAGCTTGAAAAATTTAAAGGTCGCCCCCAAGAATTAGTCAGGTCGAATAGTTGACATGATACTCAGGCTTAATCATGCAATTTACTGGAGAATAGAAGACGAAGTGTGGATGGAAAGAAAATGGCTTAATGATTATTCTCTATTTACATCAGGAGTACAAGGTGGAGGCCATGGCCTATTGTATGACACCAGTTGTATTGTGTTCTACGGATTCGGTGGAGGCTCTTCGTCTTTTGTCATCAGGTAATATGAACCATTGTCGATTTTATCGCAAACGAAAAAATGTTCTTTCCCAGGACTCAGCTAGCTTACCAGTATTTTGAGGCTTCGAAGATTGGTTGACACGTCGAAGTACAAGATCTCCGATGTTGAAACTTCGTGGTCGAACTCGTTTATTATATGACATCTAAAGGGATAGGTGGTAGCGACCATGATTGGCGATGGCTTGGTCTCTGGTTTTGTCGATCCAAAGCATATTGTATCAGAGTTCAAACTCATTATCTTCATCTGGAAGGTTAGAATCTCGCACAGGTACTTTGAATTGTGTAGGAAACACAGGTTCAATACCGTTGGTTTGAAGGAAAGGTGTGCAGGCTATAGATTTTCTTTGTATTATTTGATAAGCTCAAAAGACATGCTCTTACTCTTGAACCCATCGATCTATCTTCGCATCGACACATTTCTTGAGGCCGTCAACTATAGTCTTGTTAATTGCTTCGACTTGACCATTGTCTTGGGGGTAGTAAGGTATTGAGGGTGAGAGGCCGTCGACTATGGTCTTGTACTTTGCTCCCAACCAACTGCGGACCGTTGTCGCATCGAATCATATGAGGATATCCAAAATGTGTAATGATGTTTTTCCATAGGAATTTGATAACTTCTTCTTCTTCTCTAGTTTGACACAAGGGTACAGCTTCTACCTATTTAGTAAAATAATTTGTTACAACAAGGATATTCTAACGGCTGCCCGAAGCTTTAGGAAATATACCGATGAGATGGATGGCCCAACGTTAGAATGGCTAGGAGACATAGCTGAAATGGAAGTCTTGTGATGGGCTATGGATGTCATGGGCATGGCGCTAGCATTTGTCACAATGTTTGGCGCACTCTTCAGTTTGTATTTTCATGTTAGGCCGGAATAAACCTTGGGTGGCATCTCGAAGGGCCATAGATCGACCAGCACAATGACCACCGCAGGTACCTTCATGGAATTCAGCTAGAATTTGATAGGCTTCAGTTTGAGAGATGCATTGAAGGAGAACGCAATTTGGAGACTTGCAATGTAGCTCGTGTTTGTGATTGATGTATCTGCGATAGTTCTCTAATAACAATCATTTGGCTTTGGGATCATCTGGGAGGGTAGCATTGCTGAAGGAATGGAGGAAAGGTGTTTGCCAGTCATCTGGATCAAGTCTCTAGCCCCCAGTATTGATGGCATTGACTTCCATCTGGTCGATACTTGGGCATTTGTGTACTTCGATATAGAGGGTTTGAGATTTTGATTTGCCTAACATAGCTGCTATATGGGCGAGGGCATCTGCAGATCAGTTTTCTCCTTGATAGTTATGGGTGATAGATGATTTTTCAGGGAAACGGTCCATGTGTTGTCGAACAAGAGCGGCATATTCAGCCATGCGGCTGTTTACTTGATTTTCACCGGTGTAATGCCTCAGAACAAGTTTGGAATTTGTGAAAACTGCAAGTTTAGGGATACCAAGTTCAAGGGCAAGGTCAAGGCTATGGATCAAGGCTTCATACTCAGATTCGTTATTAGAATATTTGAATTTTAACATAACTGCCTTCTCTATTTGATAATTTGTTGGTGTAACAGGGACTGTACCAATCCCAGAACCGTTCGGCCCAGCGGATCCATTTAATAATAAAATCCATTCTGTGGTAGGGTTCCATGGATCTGTTGCTTCAGGTTGGTCTTCTGTCAGGTCGTCTTCGTGTTCATCCCAATCGACATATTTGACTGGTAAGTCAGCAAGGAACTCTGCTATTACTTGGCCTTTTTAGGATATCTGCTTCTCGAATGTGATATCATGTTCACCAAGGTAAATAAACCATTGCTGTACTCATCTGAATTTCTCTTTTTTGCTGAGTTCTTCTCGAAGGGGATAACTTGTTATAACACGAATGGGGTGGGCTTGAAAATATGGTTTGAGTTTGCGAAATGAATAGTGAAAGGTGAGGAGGAAACGATTAAGTTTTAAATATTGAGTTTCTACGGGCGCTAAAGTTTTACTAATATAATATACAGGTTTCTCGATGTTTGATTTGAGTCAAATGAGAACTGAACTTATGGAGATATTTGTAACAACGAGATATAAAAAGAGTGTCTCGCCTTTGATATGGGTGCTTGTGATGGGAGCTCTACCAAGGTAAGTTTTAATTTCGAGGAAGGCCTATTTACATTCGGGTGTCCAGTTTCTTTTCTGCTTTGTGGATCCCTTGGTGGTGTAGGAGATAAAAGAGCCAAGCACAACGGTCTGAGGATTTGGAAATAAAATGGTTGAGGGTTGCTATCTTACCAGCCAATTTTTGGACATTTTTTTTGTTCGGGGCAAAGGGATGTTGGCATTTGTTTGGGTTGAGTTTCATGTTTTATGTTCAAAGTATCAAAAGGTCTTTGGTTAGGTCCTGGATGTGGGTCTAATTTTAGAGGCTCTTACACAACATGTCGTCGATGTAAACTTTGACCGACTTATCAACCAAGGGTTTAAAAATGGTTGTAACAAGGCGTTGATAGGTGGCACCCACATTTTTATTGCCGAATGGCATGACAATAAAATACTAAAGGCCTTGTTCAGTGATAAAAGAAGTTTTAAGTTGATAATCAGGAAGGAGGGGTACCTGATTGTAACCCGAGGCCACGTCCATCATAGATTAGCGCTCATGTCTAGCAGTGGCATCAAGGAGTACTGAGATGATCAAGATTGGGAAGATATCATTCGGTGTGTACTTGTTGAGGTCAGTGAAGTTGACACAGATTCTTATCTTGCCGTTCATTTGGGGAACTGTAATAATGTTTGATATCTAATCAGCGTATTTTACTTCTATGATGAAGCCCACGGCTATGAGCTTGTCGACTTCGAGATTTGCAGCTTCTCGAAGTCGCGGGGCCAAAGTATACTTCTTCTATTTTACTGCTGTGGAATGGGGGATGATATCGAGGCGGTGGTATGCCAAACTAGGATCGACACCGGGCATCTCCTGAAATGTCCATGCAAAAACATATTTGTTTGCTCGAAGGAAGTCTGTGAGTTCTAGCCGCTCGGCCTTCTCGAGAAAGGTTCTAATGAATGTACCTCAACTAGGACTGTCGAGTATGATATAAAGAGTGGGCTCGATGGGTGAGGTGGCATCTGTCAAAGGTATGGGGATAGCGAGAGACGGTGATTGTTATGGTAGTCTGACAATCCTCCAATTCTGATAGATCTACGGATGCTCGCATGAATGGGTGAGGCGTTGAGAGCCTTTTAAATTCCAAGTACCCAAGGGGGTAGTGAAACGAAGGGTCTAATTATTAGTAGAAAGTATGACACGCATGGTATGAAGCCAGTCGTACTCGAGGATACCAAGATATTCAAACTTCTTATCGATGGTAAGAAAGCTGGTATGAAGTGTGACAGGGCAGGTGGTGACTGGGAGGCTGATCCGACCGATAGAAACTTCTATGGCCCCATTAAAACCTTTGAGTTCGACATTGGCGGTAGTGATGAGGTATGTTTTCTTCATGGCTTGGATAGTTTAGAGGAAAGTACATTGACTATACTTCCTGTATCAATGAGAATTGTATGAAGGATCTGGTGTTCGATCTTAATCATGATGACTAATGGGTCAGAATGGGGAAAATAAACTTGTGATGTATCGCAGTCGATGAAAGAAATGCCTTCGGGTCGAGGGGAGAGGCTTGATTCTGGCAGGAGGGCTGACAAATTTTCTTGGTAGGTGAGTTTGAAGCATTCTACGACACGCTTGCGTTTACTCTAGGAATGGCCATTGTCGATATTATTGACTTTAATGAAATTTATTCGGTTGATGTGGACCTCGACCGGGTCGACAGCCGAAGTGGCTTGAGGTTAAAGGTATGATCCATCAAGATAATTGGGAAGGTCAGTAACATACTTATGTAGACAACCTGCTTTGAGGATGATTTCGAGGGAGTGCTGCATGGCGAAACATTTGTTGGTGTGGTGGCAGTTATACTTGTGGTTAGCATAGTATGGTTCACCTGGTTTTACTTCGATGGGAAAAGAGATACGCCATTATGGGGTCTGCCTGAATCTGTGGTAGAAGGCTGCTGAGAGGGGCAGTGAGTGTGAGTAGAACAGGCTTTGGTCGCTTCCTGCGAGCTTTGGCACTATTATCATTGTGAGGGCATTTGCGGCTCTTAGTCTCTTGTGAGATAGGAGCGATCAAAGGTGAGGGTGTAGAAGGTGGGCCTTGCCGAGGTTTATTGATGGTAGTGGTCAAAGGTTTCCCTTGTTTACGTGATTTTTGAAGGTGCTCGAGGTCGATATAGCCATTGACTTTTGAGAGCATCTCCTCGAGGATTCGAGTTTTATGAAGAACCAGGTACGCTTTGACACGGCTGTTGTCCGGCAAAGCATTTAAGTACCCGAGTACAACATTTGCACAGTCAAGGTTTTCAACTTTTGGCGACTCGTCGAGGAACCTCTTTATGAAGGCTTCAAGAGTTTTACTGCTGGATTTTCTAAAGTTGAAGAGGGCATCAACTTTGACCTTTTTGTCTTTGTTGAAGGCGAACTGTGCAATAAAAAGATGGGATAGTTTCTCAAAGCTCTGAATAGAGCTACAGGGAAGGTTATGGTACCATCATAGAGGGCTATCTATAAGACTTATGGTAAAAAGGCAGTACATCAGGTAGTCGGCTGTGGAGTAGATGCTGACAACATTTTAGAATTCGAAGATATGGGATTGAGGGTCGGTGTTGCAGTATTTGTTGAGTTTGGGAGTACGGAAATTTTGAGGCACCTCGATGGTGAGGATTTTGGGGCAAATGTGGATATTCAGCCGACTCAATGTGTTGGGAGTTGGGCTCCCGATGACGGGGATAAAAGGTTAGATTTTATAGTCGAAGTCCTTCTATAGATAATAGGAAAGATGAGGGGGTGATCGAAGGGTTTGAGGGCGATGAGGCCGTGTGTGTGGTATGTTTTCTACGCTGTACTCCCCGAGATGTTCTTGGGCAGGGCGGCGTTTGGGATGTCTGGAGGAGCAAAGGGTCGAATCAGGGGAGTCTTCTATAGGGTGGATACCAAGGTGGATGGAGGAAGTGAGGGGAACAGTCGGGGCAGCGCCTTCTGTGCCACGGTGAGCTAGAGGTGATGGGATATGCGGCAAGGGTCCCAATCGGTCTCTACTAGAGATGCAAGACCAGGCGGGTGCTTGGGATGGTACGGGAACATTTAGAGGCTGTAGATGTTATAACTCATGGACGGTGTTGCGTAACTCATCAATTGCTTAGTTTTGTCTGTCGACATCGTCTAGAAGGCGGTATCGTTCGTCTTCAAATTCTTGCGGGTGCTTTTCGCGTTCCTGCTGAAGTTGTGTGTGGTATCGCTCCTCGGCCTGAGCGAACAGCTGGTAAAGTAAGGCGATTTGGGTGGCCACTCCATTGATGGAGTTGCCGGTATGAGTGGAGCTTGAATGGAGGGTGGGGGCCATTGAGAATAATCTATGAGAGTCTGGAAAGGGAGACAATGAAAAAGGGAGATTGGTAGGGAAGGAAGCACAGACGGCACCAAATGCAGGGGCCTAACTTCACATGGAGGGTAAGTCGGCTTTTACACCACGGGAGTTTTATCTTAATTCAAAGGGGTTAAAGTATATAATCTATTACATAAGTAATCTACTAACAAGATACTTGCGTGGAGGCCTAGAATGCGACGCTCCATGAACTCTGATGAGGATTTTTAAGAGTGCATATATTTCTTTCGAGTAGTCGAAGGTTCGAGTACTGTGTTTTAAAGGGTAGTCGAAGGAAAATAGTAAGGGCTCTAGGGAGAGATTTTGCAACCTCTCCTTGGTTCCCCATCTCTCCCATTCATTGAACATAAGAAGGGCTGAGTCACCAATGTTAGGTCACTTTACAAGTGTGCCATCCAAATATCGTGCAGGTATCCCAGAGTTGGTGTTGAAGCCAGAGATGTCGAATCGATCACTGCAGCAGTTGTTGGGTCAGTCTCTGTGCTCTGACATTATAGCAGTTGTTCGGTATGTCTCTGTAGATGTAAGAACAAACAATGCCGCCATCTTGTCTAATGAGCTGGCTGTCAGTCTTGTCACACTTCGACCATGTACGGGTAAGGTCAAAGTGTTTCTGGTGTTGATGTGGAGCTCGTCATCGAGGCTCTGTTCAGAGTCAAAGCATCGTCTTCAGATAATCTTGTAAGGCTTATTTATGGATTGAGTGGGTTTCGATGTATTCGAGTACGCTTCGAGGTAGCCTTCGAGTGTTCAACTGTGGTAGAAGGCTGCGAGTAGGCTACTGTAAAACATGATCCAAACACTCAAACAAATTATCGGTAGCAAAGCTTCTCTGAATTACAATCAAAGCCATCAGGGAGTTATGAAATCTGTATCGTTTAAAAATTCATACCGGGAGTATTGTGATTCATTTGGTAACTATCCTAGAGTCTTGTTGGACATAAAGAACCTCTTAAACTTGATCCAACCTCGTAAACCCGTTATCAGTAGCCAAGCTTCTCAGAATTGCAATCTAAACCATCGGAAAGGTGCAAAATTAGTAAAATTTAAAAATTCATACCGGGAGTATTGCGATTCATTTGGTAATTATCCTAGAGTTATTTTGATCATAAAGAAACTCTTAAAAATGATCCAACCTCGCAAACGGGTTGCCAATAGCTAAGATTCTCATAATGGATATCTAAACTATCACCATGGTGCAAATTCGGCATGGGTCAAAAACTTAAACCAGGATTATTGTGATTCTTTTGGTAACTATCCTAGATTGTTGTCAGTCAAAATTAAACTCTTAAACATGATCCAACATCTCAAACGAGTTGCGGGTAACCAAACTTCTAAGAATTCCGATTTATGCCATCAGCGAGGTGCGAAATATGTACTTGTCAAAAATTCATACCCTGATTATTGCTACTCATTTGGAATCTATTCTTGCGGGTTGCCTGTCAAAATGAAAGTCTAATATATTTGCCAACTTTTCAAATGAGTAGTCGTTGGCCAAGCTTCAAGCAATTTAGATCCAAAACAACGGTGAGGTGCGAAATCCAAACCCGTAAAAATTTCTAACAGGGAGTATTATGATACATTTATAAACAATCCTATCATGTTTTCAGTAGACAAGAAACTATTAAGAATGACCCAACCTCTCAAACAAGTTATCGGTAGATAGTCTTTATCGAATTTCTATTTAAACAATCGGAGAGGTGCGAAATAGATAGCTGTCAAAAATTTGAACCGAAAGTACTATAATTCATTAGGAAACTACCCAAAAGTGTTTTCAGATGAAACGAAACTCATAAAAATGATACAACCTCTCGAACGAGTTTTCGGCAGCCAAGCATCTCATTATGGCAATCTAAACCATCGGAGAGGCGTGAAATTGGCACAGCTCAAAATTTCTTACCGGGAGTAATGCGATTCATTTGGTAAATATCCTAAAGTGTTTTCGGTTGAAGAAAAACTCTTCAACACAATCTAACCTCTCAAATGAATTGACGGTAACCAAGCGTCCCTTAATTCTGATCAAAACGTGTGTACAGTAATTTATTTGGAAACTATCGATGCGTGTTGTCAGTCGAAAAGAAACTCTTCACATTGATCCAACCTCTCGAATGAGTTACGGAGAGGTGCAAAATTTGTACCAATCAAGAATTTAAACCAGGAGTATTGGGATTTATTTGATAACTATCCTAGTGTGTTATAGGTTTAAAAAAAACTCATAAAAATGATCCAACCACTCAAACTAGTTGCTAAAATTTAAGCATCTCAAAATTATGATTTAAGCCATTAGTGAGGTCAAAAATCTATACCGATAAAAAATTTAAGCCAGAAGTATTGTAATTTATTTGGTAACTATCCTAGGGAATTGTTGGTTGAAAATAAACCCTTAAAAGCGATCCAATTTCTCACACGAGTTCCAGGTAGCCAAGCTTCTTAAAATCATGATTCAAAGCAACGGGAGTTCGGAAATCCGAACCGGTAAAAAACTCAAACCGAGAGTATTTTAATTCATTTGGTAACTGCCCTATAGTGTTTTGGGTCAAAAAGAAGCTCTTAAAAGTGATCTAACATCTAAAACGAGTTACCGGCAGCTAAGCTAATCAGAAATGCAATCAAAAGCAACGAAGAGGTGAATAATCCGTAAAGGTCAAAAATATAAACTAGGATTATTACGAAAATTTGATAACTATCATTTTGTATTGTTGGATGAAATAAAACTCTATTAGGTGATCCAATTTCTCAAATTAGCTGCCGGCAGCCATGTTTCACAAAACTACGATATAATGCAACGAAGATGTACAAAATCTGTAGTAATCTAAATTTCAAATTGGGATTATGATGATTCATTTGTGAACATCCCTAGAGTGTTGTCAGTCTAAAAGATACTATTAAAAGCGATCCAACCTCTCAAACGAGTTGTCAGTAGCCAAGCTTCTTATAATTTTGATCTAATACAAGAAAGAGATGCGTAATCCATACTGGTAAAAAATGTAAACCGGGAGTATTGCGATTCATTTGGTAACTCTCCTAATGCATTTTTGGTCAAAATGAAAATCTTCGAAATGATCCATCCACTCATAAAAGATGTCGGAAACAAAGATTCTCTGAATTGCGATTAAAAGCAACGAATAGGTGCAAAATCTGTACCACCCCAAATTTAAGCGAAGAGTATTGCATGGCATTTGATAACTATCCTAGAATATTGATGGACTTATAAAAACTCTAAAAAATTGTCCAACCTCTCAAACTAGTTGTCGGTAACCAAGCTTCGCAGAATTGCGATCTAAAGCACAAAGAGCTGCGAAATCTGTACTGCTCAAAAATTCTCGCCGAAATTACTGAGATTAATTTGGTTACTATTCTAGAGTATTGTCGGTCGAAAAGAAACTCCGAAAAATGATCCAACATCAAAAATGAGTTGTCGGTAGCCAAGTTAATATGAATTGCAATTAAAAGCGAAATAATGGTGGTTAATCCGTACCATTTAAATATTCAAATCGGGAATATTGCCAGTCATTTGGTAACTATCATAGTGTGTGTCTGTCGAAAACAAGCTCTTAACCACGATTCAACCTCTCAAAAGGTTGTCATTTGTAAAAAAATTTAGAATGGCGATCTAAACCATCGGAGAGGTACGAAATCCATACCGATCAAAAATTCAAAATGGAAGTATTGCTATCCATTTGGTAACTATCCTAGATTGCTGTCAGAAAAAAAGAAACTCTTAAACCCGATCCAACCTTGCAAACGAATTGCCAGTTGCCAGGCTTCTCAGAAATGTAAACTAAAACATCGGAGAGGTACGAAATCGGTACTGGTCAAAAACTTAAATAAAGATTATTACAATTCATTTGGTAACTATCTAAGACTACTAACTACAAAAAATGACTATTGAACCCGATCCATACACTGAAACCAATTATCGGTAGCAAAGCATCTCTAAATTACATTTAAAACAATCATGGAGGTTAAAAATCGGTGCAGTTTAAAAATTCATACCGTGAGTATTGTGATTCATTTGGTAACTATCATAGAGTGTTACTGGTCAAAAAGAACCTCTTAAACTTGATCCAACCTTGTAAACTCGTTGCCCGTAGCCAAGCTTCTCAGAATTGCAATCTAAACCATCGGAGATGTGTAAAATTTGTACAATTTAAAAATTCATACCAGAATATTGCGATTCTTTTGGTAACTAGCCTAGAGTATTTTTGATCACAAAGAAACTCTTAAACATGATCCAGCCTCATAAATACATTGTCATTAGCTAAGATTCTCGCAATTGATATCTAAACTATCACCGAGGTGTAAAATTGGTACGCGTCAAAAACTCAAATCAGGAGTATTGTGATTCTTTTGGTAACTATCCTAGAGTGTTGTCAGTCGATATTAAACTCTTAAACATGATCCAATCCCTCAAACGAGTTTTAGGTAACCAAACATCTTAAAATTTTGATCTATGCTAGCGGAGAGGTGCGAAATATGTACCTGTCAAAAATTGATACCGAGAGTATTACTACTTATTTGGAATCTATTCTTGTGGGCTTTTGGTCAAAATGAAAGTCTAATATATTTGCCAACTGTTCAAACAAGTAGCAGTTTGCCAAGTTTCACACAATTTAGATCCAGAGCAATGGATAGGTGTGAAATCCAAACCTGTAAGAATTCCAAGCAGGGAGTAGTATGATACATTAATAACTATCCAACTTCTCAAACGAGTTTTAGGTGGCCAAGCTTCTCATAATCGTGATTTAAAGCAACGGGAGGTACGAAATCCGAATCGGTTAAAAACTCAAACCGGGAGTCTTTCAATTCATTTGGTAACTATCCAAGAGTATTTTGGGTCTAAAAGAATCTCTTAAAAGAAATCTAACCTCTAAAATGAGTTGCCGGTAGCCAAGCTAATTAGAAATGCAATCAAAAGCAACGGAGGGGTGTATAATCAGTAACGTTCAAAAATTTAAACCAGGATTATTGCTAGCAATTTGGTAAATATCCTAGCGTGTTGTTGGATAAATTAAAACTCTATAAAGTGATCCAATTTCTCAACTTAACTACCGGCAGTCAAGTTTCTCAAAGTTACGATTTAAGGCAACGGAGATGTGCGAAATCCGTAGCAATAAAAATTTCAAACTGGGATTAATTTAATTCATTTGGGAACTTCCCTAGAGTGTTGTCCGTCTAAAAAGAACTATTAAAAGCGATCCAACCACTCAAATGAGTTGCTTGTAGCCAAGTTTATTTGAATTTTGATCTAATGCAGCGAAGAGATGCGTAATCCATACCGGTAAAAAATGTAAACCGGGAGTATTGTGATTCATTTGGTATCTCTCCTAATATATTTTTGATCAAAATGAATATCTTCGTAACGATCCATGTTCACAAATGAGTTGCCGGTAGCAAAGATTCTTTAAATTGTGATCAAAAGCAATGAACAGGTGTAAAATCCGTACTGGTAAAAAATTTAAGCCGGGAGTAATGCGAGTCATTTGATAACAATCCTAGAATATTATTGGACGAATAGAAACACTTTAAAATTATCTAACCTCTCAAACTTGTTATCGGTAATAAAGCTTCCCAAAATTTTGATCTAATGCACAGAGAGGTGTGAAATCCATACTGCTCAAAAATTCAAGCCGAGAGTATTGTGATTAATTTGGTTTCTATCCTAGAGTATTTTCGGTCAAAAAGAAGCTCTTAAAAATGATCCAACATAGAAAATGAGTTATCGGTAGCCAAGCTAATAAGAATTGCGATTAAAAGTGATGGAATGGTGGTTAATCCGTACCGGTAAAAAATTCAAACCGGGAGTATTGCCGGTAATTTGGTAACTATCATAGTGTGTTGTTTGTCAAAAGCAAACTCTTAACCACGATCCAGCTGTAGTAGCATATTCCCCATAATTGACAAGAGTAAGCCAGCAAAGTGTAGTCGAAGACATGCAAAGATAGTCCTTCATAGTCGAAGAAAGCTCAGCACTCATAAGCCAGCACAGTGTAGTCAAATACAGCTCAACATTCTAGAAGATACTATAAGTCCTCGACATACCAAAAGTAACCGTTGAAGTCTGGTGAAGAGAGAACTGTTAAAGATCTGCGAAGTTTGCCCACTTCACCGAGAATAGGAGACTATTTCTTTCTTTTTGAAAACCTGCCAATATGACGATAAATACAGGCATAAAATAGATACTAAAAGACACGATCATCTACTATTCTTACTTCAAACACCTACCTTCACTCTAAAACGTATAATAACTAGCATCTTACTGTATTTTACATCAAAATCCTCCACGAGGTCGTAGTTGTTCATCTAGTCTTATTGCACTCTATTTACGATTAATTATTGGCGAAGATTATCCTCCTAAAAAACACGCCACTCTAATTGGCGCCATCTGTGGGAATACCATACTTTTTTTACCGTCACTGATCTAAACGCGTCCAATGACTAACATGAACCGAAAAAGCCATTCCAGTACCCTCAGAGATCAGGAAATACATGGAACTATTGTTCTTCACAGTGACATACTCGAGCTTCAGCTACAGATGGCCGCAGAAAAAGCCCAAAGAATGGAAGATCAGCGTGTATATGCTTAACCACTTCAAACAGAGAAAGACAAATGGTGAAAATCCTTAGATCAACCGAGCCAAGCATATCAAAAATAAATGAAATGACTAAGAACAATGCAAGTTCGTCTTACTGGTCAGTAAACGTCTCCTCCACTTGCTTGAACCGAGCATAGATCAAGAGCAATTCAATGTGGCAATCCACCAGGAGAGGACGAGCTCCGTGTTTCTTGATCTAGATTTGGGAACCCAAACAGGGTGATCAAAGAAAGATTAGATGAAAAGCTCATCTATAATCCATTCTCTAGAAACATCTTCGACACCATGTCAGCGAAAAGTCACTCATGAAGTGCCTAAAGAACGCGACAGAATTACCGACAATAATAAAAGATGGGATGGCAGACTGGACTGACCTGGCCTAGTTTTGCCGCCAATGATAGCAACTCTCTCCGCTATCTAGCCAACGATAAAGGGAGATGAGTGTTATCGCGTACCACAGACAATTTCTGATCTTCCGAAGAGACCACTATGTTAGTATCGCAATGTGCATAGACATGAGACTGACTCCATTTACTCCTTCATATGAATCATCCATTGCATCCTATTAGCTGGAATACTCTACAATTATGTCTTTGATATCCAAAATTTCACGAGAATAAAGCAAAAAATAAAGAAGTAAAGCAAAATTAGGCCTAAGGGCAAGGTCGGTCGCCACCTGTACATGATTAAGATCGAGAAAGGAAAAAAAAGAAAATAAGACGATCGGATTACATTTTGCTATAAAAAGACCTCCTCGGACAAATCAGCTAAACTTCTACCCAGCACAAGTAAATTGAAGTGTCCTTACCAAATCACTTTCGAGGACTATGATACAAGCAACATCAAATACCCCCAAGATGACCCTCTCGTCATTATGTTCAAACTCGGGCAGGACTATTTACATACACTTCTTATCGATACTTGAAGTGCCACAGATGTATTGTTCAGAAAAGTAATTGAAGTCCTAGGCCTTACAAATTCAGTAAAAGCTTCAACAACAACAAACACGGGCTTCAATGGCCCAGAAGAATCATCCACATGAGAAATCACTCTACCCATTCAGGCAGGTTCCGAAACTACATTTGTCATATTTCTTGTCATCGATGCAGAGTTCAAATACTTGGGAATTTTGGGTCGATGCTTGTTGCATTCAATCAAAGAAGTGCCTTCCACTTATCATCTAGCACTACATTTTCCAACAGATCACAAAATATACGATATCAAAAGAAGCCAAGCAGTTGTACGAATGTGCAAAAATACCACAACCAACCCTCATACAACAAAACTCCTCAAAGCATAGCAACTATAGAATGAAGAATCGACAACATTTGAATAGCATGATACCGAGAGAGTCGAATCTGTTGAACTCGATGGCCCAGGACGTAAAACCTTCATCGACTCTAAATTATCGATCGACGAAAAAGTTGCCATGATACAGCTACATAAGAAGAACATCGACATTTTTGCCGGGAATTTCAAAGAAATGCCCGACATTGATCTTTCAATTACTTGTCACCAACTCAACTTCCTTCCAGACAGCAAAGCAATCGTTCAAAAATGATAGAATCTAGCCCCCGACTCTGCGAAGCAGTAAATGAAGAAATTGATAAACTCCTTCGGGTAGGATTTATTCGGGAAGCTAAATATCTGAAGTGGGTTTCTAATATCGTTGTGGTACCAAAGAAAAATGGCAAAATTGGGTTTTGTGTTGACTTCACAGAACCCGACTAGTTCGCACCTAAAGACAATTTTCCTCTACCACTAATTCTACAACTTCTCGACATAGTCGCAGGGCAGGAACGTCTTTCTATGATAGATGCAGCCTCTGGTTATAACCAAGTTCCATTAGCTGAAAAAATTAGGAAAAAACAGCCTTCGTCACTGATAGAGGTCTCTACTGTTATACGGTCTTGCCTTTCAGTTTAAAAAATGCAGGCTCTACTTACCAAAAACTTGTGACTAAAATGTTCAAAGATCATCTAGGTACAATTATGGAAGTATACATCGATGATATGATTTGTAGAAGCCTAAAATGAGAGGACCACTCCAGTAACCTCCAAATTATAATCGATATCCTTCGCAAGTACCAAATGAAACTTAACCCAGAGAAATGTTAATTCGGAGTTGCATCTGGAAAATTCCTGGGACATCTAGTCATCAAAGGAGGAATAGAAATCGATCCCGCACAAATCAAAGTACTCATAGCAATGTCATCCCCACGAATCAAATAAGACGTTCAAAAATTTGTAGGCAAAATCATTGTTCTTCACAGATTCATCTCAATGTCATCTGATTGATGCAAACTCCTTTACTTCCTTCTTCTTGGCAACCCCACTCCTCTTTTGAACAATCAACAAAAGGAAGTCATTTGGACTCCTGACTGCGAAATGGCTTTCCATGAACTTAAACGATACTTGGGGCGTTCTCCAATAATATGTACTCCAATTGATGCGGAATCTCTAACAATGTAATTATCCACAACCAAAGATTTGATGAGTTTTATCCTTATTCGACAGGATGGCGGAGTGGAAAAACCAATCTGTTTCATCAGCAAAAGACTTATGCCTGCTGAAAAATGGTACACGACCACCTTAAAATAGCTACTCGCTATGGTCTACATGTCTCAAAAACTTTGTCCCTACTTTTAAGATAATCCCATCATAGTCATTACAAAATACCCCCTCAAACTAGTACACTCCAAAAAAGAGAAATCTTGATGAATCCAACAATGGTTTGATTTCATTGGAGAATACGACATTTCAATCGAACCCCAAATATCTGTCAAGGGATAAGCAGTGGCCGATTTTTTGGCAGACTTACTCATCGAAGACCCCGATTTGGATGAACTCAAAGAAATCTTCACAGATAACTAAATAGCAGAATCAGACGTATGGTCCAAAAACTCTGGTTGGCAATTTTTTACAGACGGATCAGCTAAACCACAGGGATCGGGGATTGGCATTGTCCTTGTCATGCCTTCCAATCATCGAATCAAAAAAGCTATCAAACTCAACATCTATGCCACTAATAATGAGACAAAATATGAAGGAATCTTACATGGTCTCGATCTCGTACTTATTCTCAGAGCAGAAGAATTAGCAGTGTACGTCGACTCTTTGCTCATGGCAAATCATTATAACAAAAATTTCAAAACAATGAGAAAAATGATTTATTTCGCATCCCTGGTCAAAGAAAAGATGCATAGATTCAAACATGCAACAATATCTTACTTACCCCGACAGGAAAATTGACATGCCGATGTTTTAGCTATATCGATGCTATGCTGGGAGACAGTGAAAAAAGATCTTTAGGAATCAAAATCATCAAGCATTCCAGCCTCGATATACTATCAACACACCCAATCACCATTGATGAAGAAGAAGATCCTGAAGACTGGAGAAGACCATTCTATGCATACCTCAATTCTAACATCCGCCCCAATAATAAAGAAGAAGCTCGATCACTTCTGGCTAAGTGCCCCAGATTCACTGTCCAAAGTCACATCATATATCGAATCACTGAAGGGGGACCACTTATCGAATGTATTTCTCAGAAACAAGCCCAATTCAAAATTCGAGAACTTTACGAAGGTATTTGTGGAGCACATGTTTCAGGAAGATCATTAGCCCAACACGCTTTTACCCAAGGGTTGTATTGGCCTAAGATGTGATAGGACTGCAAAGACTTTGCTAAAAAATACTAAAAATGCTAAATCCATGCCGAAGACATCAAAAGTCCCGCCTTAGACTTGTATATCAACAATGTTCTCTAACCATTCAAATGATGGGGTATCGACATCATTGAGCCTTACCATCCAGCATCGGGAAACCGAAGGTTCATCCTGGGTTTAACTGAGTACTTCACAAAATGGGTTGAAGTAGTTCCTCTCTACCATACTGATACAAACAAAGTTATCAAGTTCCTTTAGGAGTACATCATCACTAGATTTGGATAACTGCAAATGACACGCTCCGATTATGGCAAATAGTTCATCAGCGCCAAAGTAATTGCTTTCCTCCATAAATAAAATATCCAGAACACAACATTCATGCCGTATTATCTTTTACGTAATGGAAAAGCCGAAGCCATAATCAAAAGCATTAAATCGGGATTACGCAAGCGTCTCGGCGATAAAAAAGGCCGATGAGTGGATGAATTGCTCAGTATTTTCTGGGCCTACCGTACCACTCCTCGAGTTTCAATAGGCTACACTCCATTCAAGATAGCTTTTGGTACCGAAGCAGTCATACCTTCGAACCTCAATATACCCAGTACTCAGCAAAAAATTCCAGACGAAGACAATTAACTTGACCTTCTTTGCAACCTCAATTGGAAAGAATATACCAGTGACAAGGCCATTGCGAATCTGGGACAATTCCATGATACATTGATAAAAGCATATAACAAAAAAGTTTAAGAATGAAAATTTGGTATTTGAGACATTACCTTACGACGGTTCCAAGATAGTACTCGACCTAAAAATTATGGGAAATTATCAAATAACTGTGAAGGGCCATATATTTTCAGCAACAAAACAGATAGAACTTATTGGCTTATAACTGTAGATAAAATATAACTAGAATTTTCATGGAACACTGCTCAACTGAAGTTGTTTTACAGATGATACAATGTAACCATTTTTCATTGATTCAAATAAGCAAACTTTGTAATCAATTTCCTCCTAACTATTTGATTTAATCTCGATATATACTTTTTAAGTATACATCAGACAAACAATCTCATTACTATTTGATTTGATCTCGATCTATACTTGTCAAGTATACATCAGACAAACAACCTCCTTGCTATTTGATTTGATCCCGATCTATACTTTTCAAGTATACATCAGACAAGCAATTTAATTACTATTTTATTTAATCTCGATCTATACTTTTTAATCATACATCAGACAAGCAATTTAATTGTTATTTGATTTGATCTCGATCTATACTTTTCAAGTATACATCAGACAAAAAATCTCATTACTATTTAATTTATCTAGATCTATACTTTTCAAGTATATATCAGACAAACAATCACATTACTATTTGATTTGATCTCGATCTATACTTTTCAAGTATATATCAGACATTTAATCTCATTACTATTTGATTTGATCTTGACCTATACTTTTTAAGTATACATCAGACAGACAATCTCATTACTATTTGATTTGATCTCGATCTATACTTTTCAAATATATGTTAGGCA
This sequence comes from Kingdonia uniflora, assembly GCA_014058105.1. Lineage (NCBI taxonomy): Eukaryota > Viridiplantae > Streptophyta > Magnoliopsida > Ranunculales > Circaeasteraceae > Kingdonia > Kingdonia uniflora. The sequence goes on from JACGCM010000696.1 coordinate 64,338, forward strand.
AACAATCCCATTACTATTTGATTTAATCTCGATCAATACTTGTGTAGTATTCATCAGACAAACTAAATCCTTACAATCTTGATTTGCTTTTGGTCACTACTTAACATGTATAACTAAAGCTTATCATTCGAATTCTATGCGAACAATATCCAATTACAGGATATTCTACTTCGCGTTCTACTTATTGGACAAACTCTGAAAGAGCTCTTGTTCTTCTCAAATCTAAATCCTGATTCCCATCTAAGGATATATATCTAGTACTTAATCTCTTGCTTAGCATTTTCTTGACATCTTTCATCTACCACACAAACAAGCATTCTTCACTTATCGCTCGATCCTTAGTCACATTCGGTCAAAATAATTTTATCAAGTCACTTACTTAGAACTATCTACAAAACAAGTGCACAAAATTATTACACAAAATAAAACATGTTCAGCAACAAAATATTGTTTTACCACACACTACTAATTAAAATGTTTTCGTCCCATTGACCACTTTTACATCCTTTCTCACATAAATACAACTTACTCAAGGTTTAACATATCAGAGGGAGATTTTTCTTCATTCAACTTCAGGGCATCTTCGAGAACCTGCCCATCAGCTACCTAAACTGGATGAGCACCATCAGGATCCACCATCACTTCATCTTTGTAGACATTGATTACCCTGTGTACATCATGCGTCAGGGGTACATCATCATTCGAGGTGTCATTAAACACAATACCACTAGCATTTACATGCCTCTTGTAAAAAAAATTCTTCCCCTCCAACTTGTCATATTGTTTTTTATAGTGCATCCTTACTTCCATGCATTTTTCCATTTTTACGTCATTCATCTTCGCCCTCACCTCATTGAGCAGTTTGCCTTGTTCTTCCTCCATTGCTTTACGATCATTGGCAACTTGATCCCTTATATCTTTTTCAAAGGTGGACTTCTGCAATGCCAAAGCCTCCATTTTCTCTTTTTCAGCCTTTTTCTTCACTTCCCCCAACGCCGCTTCCCTCACCTTCTTGGCATCGAGCTTATACCTATTCAATGTGGTATTCAATTCTGCCTTCTCCTCGATCAAATCCTTCTCTATATTTTGGTAGGTAATAATCTGGTTTGCCAGCACTCCACTGCTGATAACTCGGCCCTTCGCTTCATTTACCAACTTTTTAATCTGCATCAAAGTCATATAATGAGTATTCGAGTGACCAACAAATTTTTTCATTCGAAGAAAAGCATTAAAATTTCTCACCTTCGATAAATCCGTCTGACCCTCACTGAAAAATGTGTTCAAACTATCAATTCCCACCATTCATTCCGCCAACTCCATCTTCAGCTCATCCGTCCCAGACGTATAAACATCCATAGTCTTCTGCACTTCTGTCTCAGACTTTTCCGCAAACTTCTTCTTTGACGTCTTCCAACTGGTCTTCTTTGGGACCAAGCTACCATAACCCCGTGGGTGATGCATATCCACAGCAGCTGCTGCTTTAGCAGTTCCGACCACATCCTCTATTGATAATTGCTGAGTAAACATCTTATGATGAAGCAATGGACGACCATCAGAACTTTCCACCCTTTTCTTTTTATTTCTTCCCAGAGACTCTCCCAACATAGCATCAATATCTGTATCAGTGTTGTACCCAACCAGGGAGCAATTTTCAAGAGGTAAGCTTGCATCTACGACTCTCTTATTATTGGCTGACATCTTTCTATCGATAATAGGCACTTTCGAGCCTTTTACCCTCGACCTCTTTAGACCAGCTTCTTGGAAGAGCGTATTTAGAAAATCTTGGTCGATAACTAGGTTATCAATCTTACCAAATAAATATTTCCTCACCTTAGACAATTCTTCATTTACCTCTGACTTCCTATTGACCTCTTTCAACACTGTAAAAAATAACATAAACAAGATTAAAAACACTTACATCTCATTCACACAATTTGAACATCGAGAATTATATTTACCTAACCACACACCTAAGTAAAAAAAATTCCCTTTAAAGGTTCCCCGGGATCTTTCTTATCAAACTCATAATTTCTGGAAAGAAATAAACGATTATCGGTGTATCACCCCCAGTCGATACCATATCATAGAACAATGGTCTTCTCTAGGACCTCACCAAATACTGGTAACCTAGCTTCTACGGGTTAATCATGAGTGTGCAATACAGACATAAATCATCAACAGTTATTAACTCATCCCCCTTGGTCTTAAGTCGACCATTTATGGCCCCATAAACCCTAAACAAATCATACATATTCGGATTGAACTGCGCCGGCGCACATCAAATAAATTCATTAATTTCTTTTGGTCCACTCTGAGGGGAAGCTTCAATCCCTTCTATATCTGTTCTCGATGAACCAGAATACCATTCAGATGTACTTCCTAGTCGATCATTTCATACTGGTACACTTCTAGCCTTATATCTCCAAGGATACCACACTTCTTCTTGAAGCTTAATATATCTTTAGTTTCTGGACCTTCTCCGTAACAAACCTCCACGCCTACCTCCACATCTTCTTCCCCCTCCACACTACCTTCTCGATCACTATCTTAGGATTCGTGATCCACATTCGTATCCATAGCTTTCCCCTCAGATAGTTCAACAACACTAGATGCCGCCCTAAACTGTTCCACACTACCTAAATTTGCACTACTCAATCCAACCCTATATTTCCCTCCCAATTATTGTACACAGGTCCTCACATCAATCATCCGAGGTACTGCATCTTTAGGATCTCGCATATATATTTCTCATCATTTTGAATTGGTTCAGCCATTTTTAAATAAAACCTGTACAACAGATTCCATATTTTTTAAAAATAGTTAGAATCTATCATATATGTTTATAGGTTTATATATATTAATAATACTATTGTTATTGAGATAACTCTCCAACGCATCATTCACTTTACAATCTGCTACTATCATTTACATTTATACTTATTACTACAGTTCTCGATATAGTTCACATAATTTAATTCATATTTAAAATTTTAATTCAAGTAACACATCTGCCCAATTCTCGATGCTTTTCTCTTTTTTAATAAGTAACATCGATAACTTGTTTTTTTCGTTTACCTTTTGTCGAATAGCAGGAATCCCAATAGCTTCTCGAGCACACTTCCCTTGTTTCCTGCCAAAAATGCCAACATTCAAAAATTTAGAATTCCCCTTCTCCGGCACAAAATCCGGCCAAATCCCAGCAAAAAATGACGTCCTTGACAATCATGCCGTATCAAAATGACGTTTCCCTCATCCCTAGAATCGCGCCGTAACAACGGCGCTACCAATCGAGACTTCTCTCCACTTTTCTCCACCCAATCATCGTCTCCACACACCAGAACCAATTTACATACTTCTAACAATACCAGTTCTTCCACCCTCACACAGATAACAGTTCTAACTACTTCAGAATTTTAAAACGCTCTGCCAAACCCTAACTCTGTCAATTTTCTAAATTCCTTACTACTAATTCCCTTTCGATTCAATTTATTACACCACATCATTCACTTTACTTAATCTTATTCGTCTATCACATAATCAATCAAAACCAAAATAAAAAACAATTAATAACTGATTTACTAACATTTTTTTTAAGCTGCTTCCGTGTCTCTTTCCTTTGCTCGCTTGGCTCTTGTAATCAACACGCTAATCTTCTCATTTGCAATTAGCAGCAATGAATTTTGTAATAAGCAACTGCAAGTAACACTTGAGAAAAAATATTATTTGTTGAAAAGTATGAACAGTTGCCCATATTAGAGGTATTTATAGACCCCACGTGACTGCTCACCTTTCAACTCTTCAAACTTAACATTTTATTTTCCTCTTCTCATTATCTTCAACACTTCGCCTTCACAAAGATAACAAACACTTAGACCTCACTCTAATTCTTCCATATCTCAATGAATTTCTTCATAAACATTCCAACGCAACAAATCACCCACTATATTGTCACAGAGATGGTATAGATCCATTTCCTTATATTTCATAATCTCCCCTAATGGAACACATCTTGCCATAATCATTAGTCATGGTCCATAAAACCTTTTTTCTACTTTGCCTACAAATTCTTATCTTTTGGGACATATCTTCGACAACATTTACATTATCATTATATTCGACATTCTACTAGAAACTTGCTTAACACTATTTGTCATTACAAAATTTTAACAAGTACATTATCCATTCGATAAGTAACACATCAAATTACTACCATCGACAACACATCCTACACACTCCTTTATTACATTTCATTAACCATCACAACTCTTTACACATACCAAGTCCTACGAAAATTACAACTTTATAAACCCCTCGCTACAGCTTCGTACTCCCTTTTTACCAACAACTTGGCTCGAGTCCATATTCAACCATAGCATTCAGGTGGGCACCAAAATTGTAGCTTGACTTGAAACTTAAAGCCCTTTTCAGCCTCTAGAGCTTCTGCCTCGCTCACCCCTTCATAATCAGGCTCTTCCGGATTTTCCATGTACATTGCTTGAATACGTCTGACCACACCATCACAGGCCTAAGCTCTCATCTTCACCATCTGCATAAATGCTTCGTATATGCAGCAACAAATAATTATTTGTACCCCCTCCAGTCATGGTCCAACTCACCTGTATTTGCACTACTTTGGAACTCTACAAATTTAGAGTTAAATTAATCAACCTTGAATTCCATTCCTGGACCCACACAGTCAAATACATTCAAGATGTTATGACAGCCCATCGACAGTTTATGAACATTCACGTTCGACCCTTTGCATTCCATTATTTAAAACTACTATTCCTACTCAAAATATACATAAATAGAATATCGGCGATATTAAGTTTATTTATTATTATGAATAAGTTAAAATTCATATTTGACAACTTCCTCCTTCGATTTTGTTACATATACTATCCGTGACTACATCCTTCGATTACATTTGACTTAGATACCTAATTACTGGGTGTTTCCTTTTTACCAGAATCTGATAGTAAAGCCTCTTTCTAGTCTTCGAAACTCAATGAATCTGATGTCACCGAACTTCTAAGAGATGCTTCAGCAGAGAAAAGATATCAAAAAATTGTAAAAAAACTCAAACATTTGGCAAGATCCCTGGACGCCCATCAAAGCTTGAAATCTTCATCATCAACACACGCAGTTATGCCTTCTCCCCCAAACTGATGAAATCTATTACCTTCACCCCTGCATGATCATACAGTTACTTCCAATGGATACACAGCGTCTCTATTTAGACCTTGTTCCCACCCCAACGATATGGTACTATCATTTACCGGCTTAACGCCAATCAGTTTGTGCCATATTTTTTCTTCAAAATGATCACCGTCTTCAGCCCTAGACCATACTTGGGGTGGTATCTTTCCACAAACCACCACCATCCCACCTTCAATAACCCCTTATTTGTACCCATTGTCCCTCTGCAAGATTCAATGTACTGCATTAATAGCACATCGGGAATGACTTTACCAAATACAGTTATTTTGACCTCGGAAATGACATAGCCTCTTCAGATTCCAATATTCTTCTTGACGCAACCACAAGTGCTTCTGTCAAGAATGGGGTAATTATAGTTATATATTCCCTAGATTCAACATGAGTAAGCCAGCAAAGTATAGTTGAAGACCTGCAAAGACAGCCCTTCATAGTCGAAGACAACTCAGTACTCATACGCCAGCACGGTATAGTCAAAGAAAGCTCAGCATTCTAGAAGATACTATAAGTCCTTGAACAACCAAAAGTAGTCGTTAAAGCCTGGCCAAGAGAGAACTATTGGAGTTCTGTAAAGTTTGCCTACTTCCCCCAGAATAGGATACTATTTCTTTTTTTTATAAAACTGTCTGTATGACTATAAATACAGGTAGATAATAGATAATGCAAGACACGATCTTCTATTATTCTTACTTCAAGCACCTACCTTCACTCTAAAATGTGTAATAACTTGCATCTTACTAAATTTTACATCAAAATCCTCCTCGAGGTCATGGTTTATCTCAGTTTTACTGAGTTTTCCACGTAAAATCTTATTCATCTAGTCTTATTACACTCTCTTTATGAATAAGAATTGGCGAGGATTCTCCTTCTGGAAAACATGCCACTACACCAACCTCTCAAAAGGGTTATCGTTTATCAATTTTTTTAGAATTGCAATCTAAACCATCGGAGAGGTACGAAATCCGTACCAGTCAAAAATTCAAAAATGGAAGTATTGCAATTAATTATTTAACTATCCAAGAGTGCTGTTGGTAAAAAAAAAACTTTTAAACGCAGTCCAACCTTGTAAATAAGGTGCCTGTTGCCAAGCTTCTCAAAAGTCTAATCTAAATCTTCGGAGAGGTACGAAATCGGTACTAGTCATAAAGTCACATTGAGAATATTGCGATTAATTTGGTAACCATCTTAGAGTACTTTCTATTGCTAAAAAACTATTAAACATGATCCAAACACTCAAACAAATTATCAGTAGGAAAGCTTCTCTAAATTATAATCAAAACCATCAATAAGATGAGAAATCGGTACAATTTAAAAACTCATACTGAGAGTATTGCGATTCATTTGGTAACTATCCTAGAGGGTTTTTGGTCATAAAGAAACTCTTAAATATGATCCAACCTCGCAAACACGTTGACGGTAGCTAAGATTCAAATAATTGATATCTAAACTATCACTGAAGTGCAAAATCGGTATGGGTCTTAAACTAAATCCAAGAGTATTGTAATTCATTAGGTAACTATCCAAGTGTGCTATCGGCCTAAATTAATCTCTTAAACATGATCCAACCTCTCAAATGAGTTCCGGGTAACAAAACTTCTTAGAATTCCTATTTATGCCATCGGAGAGGTGCAAAATATATACCTGTCAAAAATTCAAACCGAGAGTAGTACTACTCATTTTGAATCTATTCTTGTGGGTTATCGATCTAAATAAAATTCTTGAATATTTGCCAACTTCTCAAACGAGTTGCCATTAGCCAAGCATCACACAATTTAGATCGAAAGCAACGAGGAGGTGCGATATCCGAACTTGCAAAAAATTATAACAGGGAGTATTATGATACATTTGGTAACGATCCTAGCATATTTTTTATAGACATGAAACTCTTAAAAATTATCCAACCTCACAAATAAGTTATCGGTAGCCAATCTTCACAAAATTATGATCTAAACCATCGGAGAGGTACAAAATAGATACCGGTCAAAAATTTGAGCCGGGTGTACTACGATACATTAGGTAACTACCCTAAAGTGTTTTCAGATGAAAAGAAACTCATAAAAATGTTATAACCTCCCGAACAAGTTTCTGTTAGCCAAGCTTCTCTTAATTCCAATCTAAACCATTGGAGAGGTGTGAAATCCGTACAACTCAAAAATTCTAACTGGGAGTTTTGCAATTAATTAGGTAACTATCCTAGAGTGTTTTTGTTCGAAAGAAACTTCTAAACATAATCCAAACTCGCATATGAGTTTACGGTAACCAAGCTTCTCTGAAATCCGATCAAAACGGGTGCATTATAATTCATTTGGAAGCTATCGCTGTGTGCTATCAGTTAAAAAGAAACTCTTCAAATCAATCCAACCTCTTGAACGAGTTACGGGAAGCCAACTTTCTCATAATTAAGATATAAAGCAACGGAGAGGTACAAAATCTGTACCAATCAAAAATTTAAACCTGAAGTATTGGGATTCTTTTGATAACTATCCTAGTGTGTTATCGGTCGAAAAGAAACACATAAAAATGATCCAATCCCTCAAACTAGTTGCTGAAATCAAAGCTTCTGAAAATTGAGATATATGTGCAAAATCTATGAAATTAAAAAATTCATGTCGGGAGTATTGCAATTCATTTTATAACTATCCTTGAGTATTGTTGGTCGAAAAAAAACCCTTAAATGCGTTCCAACCTCTCAAAAAAGTTTCAGGTGGCCAAGCTTCGCAAAATCATGATCAAAAGCAATGGGAGGTACGAAATCTGAACAGGTCAAAAACTGAAGCCGGGAGCATTTTAATTCATTTGGTAACTGTCCTAGAGTATTTTGGGTCAAAAAGAAGCTCTTATAAGCAATCCAACCTCTAAAACAGCTTCCCGGTATCTAATCTAATAAAAAATGGGATCAAAAGGAACGAAGGGGTTTATAATTTGTAACGGTCAAAATTTTAAATTGGGATTATTATTAGTCATTTGGTAACTATCCTAACGTATTCTTGGATGAATTGAAACTCTACAAAATGATTCCACCTCCCAATTGATCTACTGGTAGTCAAGTTTCTCAAAATTGCGATATAGAGTAACGGAGTTTTGTGAAATCTGTAGCAGTCAAAAATTCAAACTCGGATTATTGCGATTCATATAGAAAATTCCATAGAGTGTTGTCAGTCTAAAAGAAACTATTAAAAGTGATCCAACCTCTCAAACGAGTTACCGGTTGCCAAGCTTCTTGGAATTTTTATATAATGCAAAGAAGAAATGCAAAATCTGTACTGGCAAAAAATGTGATCCGAGAGTATTACGCTTCATTTGGTAACTTTCCTAGAGTATTTTTTGTCAAAAAGAAACTCTTCGAAATGATTCATCCTCAAAAACGAGTTGCCGGTAGCAATGCCTCTAAGAATTGAGATCAAAATCAACGAAGAGGTACAAAATTCGTACCAGTTCAAAATTAAACCCGTGAGTATTGCGAGTCATTTGATAACTATCCTTGCATATTGTTGGCCGAATAGAAATTATTTAAAATTATCCAACCTCTCAAATAAGTTGACGGTAACCAAGCTTCTCAAAATTATGATCTAAAGAAACAGAGAGGTGTGAAATCTGTACTGCTCAAAAATTCAAACTGCGAGTATTGTGATTAATTTTTTTATCACCCTAGAGTGTTGTCGGTCAAAAAGAAACTCTTAAAAATGATCCAGGAACAAAAACAAGTTATCGGTAGCCAAACTAATAAGAATTGCGATTAAAAGCAATGGAAAGGTGCTTAATCCGTACCGGTAAAAAATTCAAGCCGGGAGCATTGCCAGTCATTTGGCAGCTATCATAGTGTGTCGTCTATACAAAAAAAACTCGTAACTTTTATCTAACCTCTTTGAAAGGTTGTCGTTTCTCAAATTTCTCAGAATTTGGATATAAACCATCGGAGACGTACGAAATCCGTACCGGTCAAAAATTCAAACTGGAAGTATTACCATTAATTTGGTAACTATCCAAGAGTGTTGGCGTCAAAAAAAAACTTTTAAACCCGATCCAACCTGGCAAACGAGTTGCCGGTTGACAAGCTTATCAGAATTATAATCTAAATCATCGAAGAGGTGTGAAATCGGTACATGTCAAAATCTCAAACAAGGATTATGTTGATTCATTAGGTAATTATCTTAGAGTGTTGTCGATAAAAAAACTATTAAACATGATCCAAACTATCAAGCAATTTGTCGAAAGCAAAGCTTATTTGAATTGCAGTCAAAACTATTTGGGTGATACAAAATCGGTACCGTGTAAAAAATCATACTGGGAGTATTACGATTCATTTTGTAACTATCCTAGAGTATTGTTGGCCATAAAGAAACTTTTAAACACGATCAAACCTCGTAAATTTGTTAGCGGTTGCCAAGCTTCTCAGAATTACAATTTAAACCATCGGACAGGCACAAAATCGGTACCGTTTAAAAATGCTTACTAGGAGTATTACGATTCATTTAGTAACTATCCTAGAGTGTTTTTGGCCATAAAGGAAACTCTTAAACATGATCCGACCTCATAAACGCGATGCCAGTAGTTAAGCTTCTCATAATTGCTATATAAACCATCACCGAGGTGCCAAATCGGTACGGGTCAGAATATCAAACCAAGAGTATTGTGATTCTTTTGGTAAATATCCTAGAGTGTTGTCGGCCAAAAATTAAGCTCTTAAACATGATCCAACCGCTCAAACGAGTTGCGGGTATGCAAACATCTCAGAATTCCGATCTATGCCATCGAAGAGGTGCGGAATCTGTAGCTGTCAAAAATTAAAAATTGAGAGTATTGCTACTCATTAGAAAACTATTCTTGAAGATTGTTGGCTGAAATGAAAGCTTAAAAATAATGGACCAACCTCTCAAACGAGTTTCCTTTGGCCCAGCTTCGCACAATTTAGATCCAAAACAACGGAGAGGTACGAAATCCAAACCTGTGATAAAATCAAACAGAGAGTATTACGATACATTTGGTAACTATCCTAGCATGTTTGTAGCAGAAAAGAAACTCTTAAAAATGATCCAACCTCTCAAACGAGTTGTCGGTAGTCAAGCATAACAGAATTGCGACCTAAACCATCTGAGTGACAAAAAATTAAAACTGGTCAAAAATTCAATCTGGGAGTATTGTGATTCATTAGGTAACTATCCTAAAGTGTTTTCAGATTAAATTAAACTCATTAAAATGTTACGACTTCTCAAAAATTCTAATCAAACCGGGTGTATTGTAATTCATTTTGAAACTATCGTTGCGTATTGTCAGTGAAAAAGAAACTCTTCAAATCGATCTAACCTCTCGAACGAGTTTCGGGTTCTCAAGTTTCTCACAATTAAAATAAAAAGTAGCGAAGAGGTGTAAAATCTATACCAATCCAAACTTCAAACCTGGAGTATTGGGATTCATTTGATGACTATCATAGTATGTTATTGGTCAAAAAGAATCACATAAAAATGATCCAACCCCCCAAAATAGTTGCCAAAATTAAAGCTTATCTAAATTATGATTTAAACCATTGGAGAGGTACAAAATCTATACCGGTCTAAAATTCAAGTCGGGAATATTGCAATTCCTTTGGTAACTATCCTAGAGTATAGTCGGTCAAGATTAAGCCATTAAAAGCGATCCGATCTCTCAAACGAGTTCCAGGTTGACAAGCTTCTCAGAAAGGTAATCTAAAGCAACGGGAACTAACTGTCCCAGAGTATTTTTCTTCGAAAAGAAGCTCTTAAAAATTACCCAACCTCTAAAATGAGTTACCGGTAGCTAGGCTAATCAGAAATGCGATCAAAAGAAACGGAGAGGTGCATAATCTGTAACGCTCAAAAATTTAAACTGGGATTATTACGATTCATTTGGTAACTATCCTAATGTATTGTTGGATGAATTAAAACTCTATTAAATTATCTAACCTCTCAAATGAGTTGTCAAAAACTAAGTTTCCCAAAATTATGATATAAAACAACGGAGATGTGTAAAATCCGCAGCTATCAAAAAATTCCAACTGGGATTATTACAATTCATTTGGGAACATCCCTAGAATTTTGTTATTTTAAAAGAAAATATTAAAAGCAATCCAGCCTCTCAAATGATTAACCGGTAGCCAAGCTTCCCAGAATTTTGATCTAATGCAATGAAGAAATGCGTAATCTGTACTGGTAAAAAATGTAAACCGGGAGTATTGTGATTCATTTGCTAACACTCCTAGAGTAATTTTGGTCAAAAAAAACTCTTCGAAATGATCCATCCTCACAAACGAGTTTCCGGTAGCAAAGCCTCTAAGAATGATGATCAAAAGCAACGAAGAGGTGCGAAATCCGTACCGGTCAAAACTTTAAGCCAGAAGTATTATGAATCATTTGATAACTATCCAAGCATATTGTTGGATGAATTAAAAATTTGTGAAATAATCCAACCTCTCAAACTAGTTGTCGTTAACCAAGATTATCAGAATTACGATCTAAAGCAGCAAAGAAGTGTAAAATCCGTACTGCTCAAAAATTCAAGTTGGGAGTATTGTTATTAATTTTGTTATTATCTTAAAGTGTTGTCGGTCAAAAAGAAACTCTTAAATATGATCTAACATTGAAAGGAGCTTAATCCGTACCGGTAAAAAATTTAAACTAGTTGTATTGCCAGTCATTCGGTAACTATCATAGTGTGTTTTCTGTCGAAAACAAACTCTTAACCATGATCCAACCTCTCAGAAAGTTTGCCGCTTGTCAAATTTTTTAGAAATGCTATCTGAACCATCGGATCGGTACAAAATCCATGCCGGTTAAAAATTCAAGCAGGAAGTATTGCAATTTATTTGGTAACTGCCCTAGAGTGTTGTCGGTAAAAATGAAACTCATTAACCCGATCCAACCTCGCAAATGAGTTGCCGGTTGCCAAGCTTCTCAGAATTCTAATCTAGAACATCGGAGAGGTGCGAAATCATTAAAGGTCAAAAACTCAAACAGGGATTATTTTTATTCATTTGGTAACTATCTTAGAGTGTTGCCGGCTGATAAAATAAAATATTAATCATGATCCAAACTCTCAAACAAATTGTCCGCAGCCAAGCTTCTCTGAACTGCAATGAAAACCATCAGGGAAGTGCGAAATAGGTACCGTTTAAAACATTATGCCGGGAGTATAAGAATTATAATCCAAGGCAACAAAGAGGATCGAAAACCGTACTGGTCAAAAATTTAAACTGGGACCATTGCGATTAATTTGGCAACTATCCTATAGTGTTATCGGTCCAGAAGAAACTATTAAAAAGGATCCTACCTTTAAAACGAGTTGTTGGTAGCCAAGCTAATAAAAAATGCAATTAAAAGCAACGGAAAGGTTTCTATCGTCAGTCGAAAACAAACTCTTATCCGAGATCCAACCTCTCAGAAAGGTTTCTGCCGGTCGTCAAATTTATCAGAAATGCGATCTAAACCATGAAAGAGGTACAAAATCCGAACCAGTCTAAAATTGAAAATGAAAGTATTACAATTCATTTGGTAACTGCCCAGAGTGCTGTTAGTCAAATAGAAACTCTTTAAAGTGATCCAACCCCTCAAACAAGTTGCTGGGAAACGAACTTCTCGGAATTGCAATATTAACCATCGGCGAGGTGCAAAATCTATCCCATTCTGAAATTCAATCCGGGAGTATTGTGAGTCATTTGGCAACTATCCTTGCTTGTTGTTGGATGAATGGAAGCTCTTTTAAATGATCAAACAAGTTATCAGTAGCTAAGCATCACAGAATTATGATCTAAAGTAACAGAGAGGATCGAAATCCGTATTTGTAAAAATTTCATACCAGGAGTATTGCGATTAATTTGGTAACTATCCCAGAGTATTGTTAGTCGAAAAAAACTCTTAAAAATGATTCATCCTCTAAAACGAGTTCTTGGTAGCCAAGCTAATAAGAATAGCAATTAAAAGCATAAAAAAGGTGCTAATCTATACCGGTAAGAAATTCAAACCGAGAGTATTACGAGTCATTTTATAAATGTCATAGCGTACTGTCAGTAGAAAACAAAATCTTATCCATGATCCATCCTCTCAGAAAGGTTTATATTTGTCAAATTTATCAGGAATTGCGATCTTAACCATCGAAGTGGTACAAAATCTGTATCGGTTATAAATTAAAATTGAAAGTATTACAATTCATTTGGTAACTATTTAAGAGTTCTCTCATTCAAATGGAAACTCTTTAAAGTGATCCAACCCCTCAAATGAATTGTCGGTATCCACGCTTCTCAGAATTACAATTTAAACCATCGGCGAGGTGCAAAATCCATACCCGTCAAAAATTCAATTCGGGAGTATTGTGAGTTCTTTGGAAACTATCCTAGTATGTTGTTGGACGAATATAATCTCTTTAAAATGATCCATCCTATTAAATGAGCTGTCGGTTGCCAATCTTCTCATAGTTGCGATATAAAGCAAAGATGATGTGCGAAATCCATTCCGGTCAAAAATTCAAGCCGGGATTATTGCGATTAATTTGGTAACTATACAAGAGTACTTGGAGCTATAAAAAAGCACTTAAAAGAAATCCAACCTCATGAACGAGTTGCCGGTAGCCAAGCTTCTCAAAATTTTCATCTAAAGCAACAGTGAGGTACAAAATCTGTACCGTTCAAAAACCCAAACCGGGTGAACTGCAATTTATTTGGTGACTATTCATGAGTATTATTGGTTGAAAAGAAACTCTTCGAAATGATTTATTTGGTAACAATCTAGTTGTCGGTAATAATGCTTCTTGAAATTGTGATCTAAAGCTTCGTAGAGGTACAAAATCGGTACCGGTGCAAAATTTAAACTCGGACTATTGCAATTTATTTGGTAGCTATCTAAATAAATTGCAATAGTCCCAGTTAAACCATGATCAAACCTCCAAAACAAGATGCCACTAGCCAAGTTTTCATAATTACAATATAAACCATTGGTGAGGTGCAAAAATGGTACCGGTAAATAACTCAACCGGGAGTATTGCGATTTATTTGGTAACTATCTTAAAGTGTTGTCAGTCATAAAGAAACTCATAAACAGGATCCAACCTCAGAAAGGAGTTGCCTGTGGCCAAGCTTCTTAGAATTGCATTTTAAAGCATCGGAGAGGTGCCAAATTGGTATCGTTCAAATATATAAATCAGGAGTATTGCGATTCATATGGTAACAATCTTATAGTGCAGCCGGTCCAAAGAAAGCTATAACACGCGGTCCAACCTCGAAAGCAAGTTGCTAGTAGCCAAGCTTTTCATAATTGCAATCAAAACAATCGGAGAGGTACAAAGTCGGTACCGGTCAAAAACACACTCAAACCGAGAGTGTTGCAATTCATTTAGTAAATTTCTTAGAGTATTGCCAGTAAAAAAAGTAGCTTAAACACGGTCCATACTTTTAAGCAAGTGGTCGATAGTCAAATATCTTTAAATTGCAATCAAATCCATTCGAGAGGTGCGAAATTGGTACCGCTCAAAAATAAATACCGGGGGCATTGCGATTCATTGAGTAACTATCCTAGTACACTGTCGATTGAAAAGAAACTCAGAACCGCGAACCAATTATTCAAATGAGCTCTCGGTAGCTAAGCTTCCTAGAATTGCAATTTAAACAATTGGGGAGGTGCAAAATCAGTACCGGTCAAAATTTCAAACTAGGATTATTTATATTTATTAGGTAACTATCATAGCGTGTTGTCGGTTAAAAAGAAACTCTTAAATATGATACAACATCTTAAACGAGTTGCCGTTAACCATGCTAATAAGAATTATGATTGAAAGCAATGGAAAAGTGCATAATTCGTACTGGTAAAAAATTCAAACCGAGAGTATTGCGATTCATTTTGTAACTATCATTGAATATAATCAGCCGAAAACAAACTCTTAACCGTGATCCAACCTCTCAGAATGGTTGCTGGTTGTCAAATTTATCAGAATTGCAATCTAAACCATTGGAGTTGTACAAAATCTGTACTGGTCAAAAATTAAAACTGGAAGTATTGTAATTCTTTTGGTAACTATCCTAGAGTGTTGTTGGTCAAATAGAAACTCTTAAAAGTCATCTAACCTCTCAAACGAGTTGCCGGTAGCAAAACTTCTTAGAATTACAATCTAAACCACCGGTAAGGTGCGAAATCCGTACCGGTCGAAAATTCAATCCGTGAGTATTGTGAATCATTTGGCAACAATCTTAGCGTTTGTTTGGATGATTATAAACACTTTAAAATGATCCAACCTCTCAAATGAGCTGTCGGTTGCCAAGTTTCTCATAATTACGGTATAAAGCAACGAAGATACGCGAAATCCGTACAGGTCAAAAATTATAACTAGGAATATTGTGATTTATTTGGTAACTATCCAAGAGTGTTGTCAGTCATGAAAAAACTCTTTAAAGTGATCAAACCTCAGAACAAGTTTTCGGAAACGAAGTTTCTCAGAATTGTCATCTAAAGCAACGGAGTATTGCGAATCATTTGCATCATAGCATATTGTCGGTTGAAAAGAAACTCTAAATTGCGATTCATTTGATGACTATCCTATATTGTTGTAGGTCGAAAGGAATCTCTTAAAAGCAATCCAACCTCTCAAATAACTCTCTGGTTGCCAAGCTTCTTAGAATTGTGGTATTAAGCAACGAAGAGATGCTATTAATTTAGAAACTCTTTAAAATAGAAACCGTTATAATTTTCTGGTAGCCATCCTCACAAATAACTTTTTGGTAGCCAACCTCTCAAATCCTAGAGAATTGTTGGTCAAATAAAAACTCTTCAAAATGGTCGTCCCTCTCAAGAAAGTTTTGGTAGCCACGCTTCCCGAATTGTGATCAAAAGCAATGGAGAGGAGTAAAATCCGTACTGGTCTAAAATTTAAACTGGGAGTGTTGCGATTCATTTGGTAACTACATTGGAGTGTTTTTGGTCTAAAATAAACTCTAAAACACGATCCAACCACGTAAATGAGTTGCAAGTAGCCAAACTTCACTGAATTGCAATCTAAGCCATCAAAGAAGTGTGAAATCGGTACTGGTCAAATAAGAAACTCTTAAGATGATCCAACCACTCTAATGAGTTGCCTGCAGCAAAGCTTCTCCGAATTATGATTTAAATCATCAGTGGTACAAAATTAGTACTAGTCACAAATTTTATACTATGATAGCTGCAAATTATTTTGTAGCTATTCTAGATTATTGTTGGCTGAAAATGAACTCTTAAAAATGATCCAACCTCTCAAAGGTGTGGACAGTAGCCAAGCTTCCCTGAATCATGATCTAAAGCAATTGAAAGATAAAAAATCCATACCAATTAAAAATTCAAGCCTGGTGTATAGCGAATCATTTGGTAACTATCCTAACATGTTGTTAATAGATAAGAAATACCTAACCATGATCCAAACTCTCAAACATGTTGCTGGTAGCCAGGCTTCTCAGAATTGGGATCCAACGTATTGGAGAGGTGTAAAATCTGAATTGTTAAAAAATTCAAACTAAGAGTATTACTATTGATTTGGAAAATATCTTAGTATATAATCGGTCAAAAAATTACTCTTAAAAATGATGCAACCTCACAAGCGAGTTGCCGGTAACCGAGCTTCACACAACTAAGACATAAAGCAATGGAGAGAAACAAAATCCATACAAGTCAAAAATTTAAACTGCAGGTATTGCAATACATTTGCTAACTATCCTAACTTCTTGCCGGCAGAAAATAAAAACTCTTAAAAATGATCCAACCTCACAAACGTGTAAACGATAACCAAGCATCTCTTAATGACAATCTAAACCATCGGAGAGGTATAAATTTTGAATTGGTCAATAATTTAAGCTGAGAGTATTATGATTCATTAGATAACTATGATGGATTATTTTTGGTCGAAAAATAACTCTTAAAAATGATCCAACCTCTAAAATGAGGTTCCGACAGCCAAGATTTACCGATTTATGATCTAAAGCAATGGAGAGGTGTACAATCCGTACTGGTCAAAAACACAAACCAGGAGTATTGTAATTCATTTGGTAACTATCCTTGATTGTTATCAGTGTTAAAGAATCTCTTAAAATTGATGCAACCTCTCGTACAAGTGAGCAATTTGTAACAGTGAAAAATTTATACCGAGAATATTAACTTTCATTTGATAATTATCTTTGAGTATTACAGGTAAAAAAAACTCTTAAACAAGATCGAAACTCTCAAACAAGTTGTTGGTAGCAAAGCTTCTCTGAATTGCAATATAAAGCGTCGAGGAGGTGCGAAATCAGTACCGTTCAAAAATTTAAACCGGGTGTATTACAATTCATTTGGAAACTATCCTAGAGTTTTTATGGTTAAAAAGAAACTCTTAAACACGGTCCAAACTCATAAACGCGTTGCCGGTAACCAAGCTTTCCAAAATTGTAATCTAAACCATCCGGGAGGTACGAAATTGGTATGGGTAAAAAACTCAAATCAGGGGTATTGCGATTCATTTGCTAATTATTCTATAGTATTTTTAGTCGAAATGAATTTTTAAACATAATCGAACCTCACAAACGAGTTGTGGGTAACCAAACTACTAAGAATTTTGGTCTAAGCTATCGGAGTGGTACAAAATATGTAACGGTCAAAAGGTAATACCAGGAGTATTGTGATTCATTTGGTAACTGTACTAGGGTACTGTTCGTCAAAAAGGAACTCTTAAACCCATTTTGACCTCGCAAACGAGTTGTCGGTGACCAAGGTTGTCATAATTCTAATCTAAACCATTGGGGAGGTACGAAATTGGTACCAGTCAAAAAATCTAACAAAGATTATTACGATTCATTTGGTAACTATCTTAGAGTGTTGTCGGTCAAAAATATACTCAAAAACGTGATCCAAACTCTCAAACAAGTTATCGTTAGCCAAGCTTCCCTGAATTGCAATCAAAACCATCGGGGAGGTACGAAATCGGTACCGTTTTAAAATTCATTCCAGGATTATTGCGATTCATTTCATAACTATCCTAGAGTATTGTTGCTCTTAAAAAAACTCTTAAACATGATCCAACCTTGCAAACGCGTTGCCGGTAGCAAAGATTCTCAAAATTACAATCTAAACAATCGGTGAGGTATGAAATTGGTACTGGTCAGAAACTCAAACCAGGAGTATTGTGATTCATTTTGTAATTACCCTATAGTGTTGTCGACCGAAATGAAACTCTTAAACATGATCCTACCTCTCGAACGAGTTGCGGGTTACAAAACTTCTCTAATTTTCAATCTAAGCCATCCGAGAGGTGCGAAATCGGTACTGATGAGCGCAAAATTATGATATTTTTAATATACCCGAACATGTATTTTATTCGTCCATTATATTTAATTTTGGGCACTAATGCAGGTTAGATTGATTATAGCTATTGGAGATGGATATTTAAAGCCAAACTCTTAAAGTCATGTAAAAACATCTCCAGCAGTTCATAGCACAAAAAGTCAAACACACAATATATTTGGTCACAAGATTGAAGAAATATATACACAAATATTCTTGGGGAATAAGATCAAAGAATATATTGCATCCAAGATCCTTGAAGATATTTTATATTAAAGATATATGCAAGAGTTTCCATGAAGAAATATCTCTACATCACTTAAGGAAATTATATGCAAGAATATTAGGTAATTGGTTACAATATTATAAGATATTATTGTTCAAATAATCTTTAGAACTTAATGTATAGTTTCTAAATTTTGGTTCCTTCACCTATAAAAGGGACCCTCCCTCCCATTGTAATTGGGCATATCATATTAGAGCAAGTTCAAAAGAAATAAAGTTTTAGTTTTTATTTAATTATCTTCTTCTTCCCTTTTAGTTTAATTTTTGCTAATGTCCTTTTTAGTAGTTAATACGATAAAGTTCGAGATGAGCGGCTAATCTCCTAGCTAAGGATAGGATGGGGATTTTTCTTGGATGAGCAATAGGTGATAATAATTAGGTTTTAATTAGTTTTCTCTTAGTACATTATAATTGATAAGTTAGTGCATCATATCGTAGGCTTGACCAAAGCTTTGATTTGGTGTACGATAACTTTTGATACAAATATGTGCTACTAACCATAATTCTTTAAGATACTTTTCACCATCTCTTAAAAGCATAACACCAAAATGCTTGACCATAGATTTAGTTATTTATTTTACAACATCGTATGTGTCTTAACACGAACATATGATAGGTGGAGATATTAGGATCTAGTTATATATCGATTAGTGTTTTAAAAGGTAGAGGCCAAGTCCAAGCCATAGCTTTTTCCCTCATTAAGTTTTATAATTTATTTTTATTTATTCTTCTTAGGTTTATCTCTTATAAAACCGTAATTTGGCCTAGAAAGTATTTTTCTTTCCCAACCCTCCTTGTAGATTCGATTCCACTCATCCATGCTATAATTTGATAACCGTACTTTGAGCGGGTATTTTGCTAGAGGCACTAAAATCTTCTTATTAAATGGTATCGTTACCGGGGAGGCGTCATTAAAAACTTTTCTTTCTAATACCGAATTTTGTTTGTTGAATTTTGTTTGTTAATTCTTTCAAATACCGTGGCAATGATTTCTAAAATTTTTATTTCTAATATTCGCTGAAAAGTATAGTGGGCCGGTAATAACATATAGTGTTTTTATTATTATCATTTTTCTTCCTGTTTCTCTAGTTTACTATTAAAAAAAAGGAGAAAGAAAAACAAAATTGATTGTTTCGAGTTTTTGGCGCTACAGTAGATGTGAAGTCTGTCCCTGTATGTTTCAACATTTTTGATCATTTATAATTCATAGTTGGGAAATACGTTTTCTACGAAAGTTTTTGATAATTCAAAACCCTTTTCGAATTGTTATAGATCATATTTTTCTATTTAGTCATTTGTGAGTTTCAGCCATTTAAAAAAAATAGTAAGAAAATAATCTCCGAAAAGGACACCGCTTTTCATTCATCACTTGTTTTGAGCTTTAGAGAAGATAAATTCAAGAAAACTTATTTCTTAAATATTTTTCTTTCTGAAATATTTTTCCAAATTGATATTATTTCTTTCTTTCTCTCAACCGAGCAGAAAGATATGCGCATTAGAAAATCATGACATCATAGACTTCAATAAACTTGGAAATTGAATTATCATTGTTGTCGCAAGTTCACTAATCCTTTTTCTATTATTTTGTAGGACAGTCACAAAGTTGGAAATGAGACAGACAATACGCAAAGCTAAAAGTATCATCAAATCCATCCTTCTTGTACCCTCTAAGTGAAGGGGCACTTCCTTTTTTCTCCCCCTAAGTGAATGGGCGACCACAGCTTCCCCGGGAAAGACTTCCTGTAGGCTGGTACCTCTCTAAACTTTACATCTATAAGGGATTTATCTCCATTTCGGCCCGGTATTAGGAACATAAAGTCGTGTGGACTGTGCAAATACACGCTGCTCTAATAAAATATTTGCTGTGGTTGGATTGACCTATTGACTTATTTAAATTTTTTTTAATTCTAACATTAGTATGGCAATAACTATTAGAGACTTACGGGATTTCATCACCCAAAAAGCTCTAGAACAAGTAGGACCACCCATTAAGGATACGAAGAAATTTGTATCACACAAAAATTGAATGTCCCGGACATAAAAATAACTGATAATAGAAAAAAAGTAAGATTCCTGCGGGATTTCATCACCTAATGTATAGGTGTACCGGACCGGGGTACAAACACGAAATCGTAGGATACGGCTCCATCCTAGCGCCACGGAATACTAGCTGTAGGTTTGCAACATCACCATTCTGAGTACTGACGTACGATAAGCCAACTCGCTCAGGCGTGAGGATTGAACATCTACTTTAAGCTAGTACTAGCATAGTGATGCAGGTGAGTATAGGAACCAAAGCCTTTTGCCATCTTACCTATTTTGAACACAGAAGAATATTGGGGAGACCTAATTATTATTTCTAAAAAATATTGATGTGCTAGAGAGGCTTGATTGGTTGTTTATTACATTGGGTGTTGCTTTTATTTCAAAATATCATACATGCATGAACATTAGAATTCATACATCCCACAATTCGACATCCTGCAATAACCTCAAAATCATTTTCAATCATGGGATCATCAAAATTCTCAATACATGGAACCTTTCCAATCTTATTCATATATCCAGGCCCATCAGTTCGTTCAATCATCCAATCAGTTCCCACCCGCTCCACCCAAGCCACCTTTGGACGACACGCTCGCTCTCTATATGTAACAATCAGTACAATTTCAGTAACAAATGATGTAATTCCAATAACAGACTTTAGTTGTCAAACTTCTACAACCCAATCTATCTCTAGATTAGAGACACAGATAACTCAGTTGTCAACTACGTGGAGTGAAATAGAGCATGAAAAACTTTAAGCAATGAAGAAGAACAATTCAAAGTTAAATCTCCTAGTGAGTTAGAAATGGATGAATTCAAGCGTAATCAAGGAATGTTTTCTCTGTGGGGTGAATGGATTCCACAATGCGAGATAGATTTAGAAGATGAGCATTTTAAGGTTGACGATCCTATGTCACAAGGAGATCTTGAAGAAGCAGCTATCATCTCTAATACAATTCCTTCTCAATCACCTCAAAATTCATCCCTCAGCGTTCAACCATCAATGTCACCATCCATCAATTCATTTGTCAACCCAATAAATTTTTTCGAGGAAACTATGACGAAAATGAATATTTTTTTCTCTCCTATAAAGATTTTTCTGACGATGATGATGACGAGATAAAATATTAACATATGGAATCACCGTCTCATTATACGATAACATGGGAGGAATTTGTAGATGATGATATTTGTACCAATGTCAAAGATTTAAAATTGCAGAACCTGTTACTGATGTTATTAACTTGTCATTTCCTTTTCAGTCTCCTTATTCGTCACCTCAACCTTGGCTTGCTCTGCTTCCACCTGATACAAAGTACAATATTGAAAGCCAGTGGGTGGACGTCCCTTCTTTATAGGATATATCACTATTATTGGGGGTTTATTCTATTTTGGTTACTCCTTCACCAACCATGCCTATACCTATACCTACATCTTTATTTCACAAGCCACTTAGGTCTACCATAATTGTTAATGAATTTGCAGATTTGTTATGCGATAACTCTAGTTATACCTACTCTATTAATCAATGTCTGAATTATTTTAAGTATTGGGATGACCTCATAATTCTAAAAATAGTGCAAGTATTATCACCTGCAACTGAGTCATACAAACTTGAGCTTGGCCCACAACCACCCGATCGACATCACTTTAATGGTTCAAGTTACTTTTTGGGAAATGATGAATATCAAGATAAATTTTTGGTGTATGGGATTATACTTTGTAAAATATCTTAAAGTGAGATTCCTTATAAATTAAATAAGAGAAATCTTTATCCTAGGGGATTAAACTATGAGTTATTTTTATGTATCATGATTGTATCAACACAATTAGGTGTAGATAAGGAGAACTACAATTTTTACATTATCTGGTTATTCAAGGATAACAACAATTTTGGTGTTCCTCAGTTATTTAAGGAGAACTTGCGACCTAGATAGTTCATCAATTATTATACTTTGAGCCCCTTTAGACCTATATCATGACATTCAAGTATGGGGGTATATTAGTCTTGTTAAAGACGGTAAACTTAGCACTTCTTGGGAGGCAACTCTTAACACATTCAGGTGAAAATTTTTAGTTTTCCTCTTCCATTTATTTTCTTGTTCTCAAACATTGAGGGCAATGTTTGATTTAAGTTTAGGGGTAGGAAACCACACCCTAGCAACCTTAGCCAACTAGTGGGGATCGTCGACCGAAAATTCCTTGTTATGGTGACTTCACTAAGAAACAAAGTACTCAAAGGAAAAGACATGGAAAAGGAAAACAAAGACAAAGTAAAATTCTGGGAAGATGAATTGACTAAGGCACTTGCCGAATAAACCGTTGAATTTATTCTAGTATGAACTAGACTACAAAAAATTAAGTAAATTATTCTGGACAACGTATTAGGCGATAAAACTATTTTTACTGTATACTCAAATATAGCTAAAGCAAAATACTTGAATCTCTTTCAAATCTTTAGATAGTACCTCTAGTTTCGAATAATCTTAAAATATTCATTGATATACTTGGGGGAATAGTAGGTTTAAAAATTTCCCATCAATATATTTTTGTCACAACTAAGTAAGGATAAGTTCACAGGAAATGAATCATGTGTATTCTAAAATTGTTTAAAATCTCAATATTGACATTTGTGGGTATGGTCACTGCAAACCCTCACGAGACAACACTCGTCTACCAGGTTAAACCTGGGGGTTTAAGGACTTGTTGCATATGTTAAATGCAATCCCGTTCCCTGCGAAAGTGGCTAATATTATATTTTAATCGGGATGAGCAAAAGATAAGTTTGGGGGCATTTGATGAGCGCGTAATGAGGACATTTTTAATATACCCGAACATATATTTTAGTCGTCCATTATATTTAATTTTGGGTACTTATGCACGCTTGTTTTATTATAGCTATTGGAGATGGATATTTGAAGCCAAGCTCTTAAAGTCAAGTAAAAGTTTCTGCTGTAGTTCATAATGCAAAAATTCAAAGACACAATATATTTGGTCTCAAGATTGAAAAATATATACACAAATATTCATGGAGAATAAGATCAAGAAATATATTGCATCCAAGATCCTTGAATATATTTTATATTGAAGATATATGCAAGAGTTTCCATGAAGAAATATCTCCACATCACTTAAGGAAATTATATGCAAGAATATTAGGTAATTTGTTGTAATAATAGAAGATATTATTGGGCAAATATTCTTTAGAATTTAATGTATAGTTTCTAAATTTGGGTTCCTTCTCCTATAAAAGGAACCCTCACCCCATTGATATTGGGCATCTCATATTAGAGCAAGTTCAGAAGAAATAAAGTCTATTTTTTATTTAATTATCTTCTTCTTCTCTTTTAGTTTAATTTTTGTTAATGTCCTTTCTAGTTGATAATGTGATGAAGTCCGAGATGAGCGGCTAATCTTCTAGCTATGGCTAGGATGAGGCCTCTTCTTGGATGAGCAATAGTTGATAATAATTAGGTTCTAATTAGTTTTCTCTTAGTACTTTATAATTTATGAGTTAGTGTTTTATATCGAAGGCTTGACCATAGCTTCGATTCGGTGTATGATAACTTTAGATATAAACAAGTTTTATAAACCGTAAACTTGATTTGGAGATCTAAACAAGAGAAAATATTAGAGAACTCACTCAAGCCTAGCCATGGTTGAGTTGATAATTCTCTAAGACACTCTTCACCATCTCTTAAAAGCATAACCACTAAATGCTTGACAATAGATTTCGTGGTTTATAATCCAGCATCGTATGTGTCATAACATGAGCATATGATGGGTAGAGATATTAGGATCTAGTTATATATCGATTAGTGCTTTGAAGGGTAGAGGCCAAGTCTGAACCTTAGCTCTTTCCCTCATTAAGCTTTATAATTAGTTTTTATTTATTCTTCTAAGATTTATCTCTTATAAAACCGTAATTCGGCCTTGAAAGTACTTGTTTTTCCCAAACCTCCTTGTGGATTCCATCCCACTCATCCGTGCTATAATTCGTCAACGGAACTTTGAATAGGTATTTTGCTAGAGGCACTAAAAGCCTTTTATCAGGTACCATTCAAAATACAATACCGGGGGTATTGCGATTCATTGAGTAGCTATCCAAGTACACTATCGGTCAAAAAGAAACTCCGAACTGTGAACACACTACTTTAACGAGTTGCCGGTAACCAAACTTCTTTGAATTGCAATCTAAACTATTGGGGAGGTACGAATTCCATCCCGGTCAAAATATTAAACTGGGATTATTTCTATTTATTTGGTAACTATCATAGCGTATTGTTGGTCGAATAGAAACTCTTAAAAATTATCCAACCTCTTAAACGAGTTGCCGTTAACCAAGCTAAAACGAATTGTGATTAAAAGCAATGGAAAGGTGCATAATTTGTACTGGTAAAAATTCAAACCGAGAGTATTGCGAGTCATTTTATAATAGTCACAGCGTGTTATTGGTCAAAAACCAACTCTTAACCACGATCCAACCTCTCAGAAAGGTTGTTGGTTGTCAAATTTATCAGAATTGTAATCTAGACCATCAGAGTTGCAAAAAATCTGTATGGGCCAAAAATTAAAGCTGGCAGTATTACAATTCGTTTGGTAGCTATCTTATAGTGTTGTCCGTCAAATAAAAACTATTTAAGGTGATCCAACATCTCAAACGAGTTGCCGGTAGCAAAACTTCTCTGAATTACAATCTAAACCATCGGTGAATTGCAAAATCTGTACCGGTCAAAAATTATATCTGGGAGTATTGTGAATCATTTGGCAACTATCTTAGCATGTGTTTGGAAGATTATAAACTCTTTAAAATGATCCAACCTCTCAAATGAGCCGTCGGTTACCAAGTTTCTCGAAATTATGATATAAAACAACGAAGATGTACGAAATCCGTATCGGTCCAAAAATTTTAATCGGGAATATTGTGATTCATTTGGTAACTATCCAATAATGTTGTCAGTCATGAAGAAACTCCTAAAGATGATCAAACCTTATGAACGAGTTTTCGGAAGCCAAGCTTCTAAAAATTATCATCTAAAGCAATGGCGTATTGCGTGTCATTTTTATCCTAGCGTATTATCTATCGAAAAGAAACTCTAAATTGAAATTCATTTGATGTCTATCCTATATTGTTGTCGGCCGAAAGGAATCTCTTATAAACAATCCAACTTCTCAAATGACTTTTTGGCAGCCAAGCTTCACAAAATTGTGATATAAAGCAATGAAGAGATGATATTCATTTAGATCGATCCTAGAGTATTGCTGGTTAAATAGAAACTCTTCAAAATGATCGTCCTTCCCAAGAAAGTTTCGGTAGCTAAGCTTATCAGAATTATGATCAAAAGCAACATAGAGGTGTGAAATCCGTACTTGTCAAAAATTTAAACCGGGAGTATTGCGATTCATTTGGTAACTATTTTAAAGTGTTGTTGGTCAAAAAGAAAATCTAAAACGCAATCCAACCTTGCAAATGAGTTGTCAGTGGCCAAAATTTATAGAATTGCAATCTAAACCATCAAAGAGGTGTGAAATTGGTACCTGTCAAATAAGAAACTCTAAAGATGGTCCAACCACTCTAACCAGTTACCGGCGGCCATGCTTCTCAGAATTGCGATTTAAACCATCAGTGGTATGAAATTGGTACTGGTAACAAATTCAAACTGAGATTGTTGTGAATCATTTTGTAGCTATTCTAGATTATTGTTGGCTGAAAATGAACTCTTGTAAATGATCCAACCTCTCAAAGGAGTGGACGGTAGAAAAGTTTCCCAGAATTGTGATCTAAAGCAATAGATAGATAAGAAATCCTTACCAATTAAAAATTCAAACCTGGTGTATTGCGAATCATTTGGTAACTAACCTAACATGTTAAATGACAAGAAACACCTAACAATGATCCTAACTCTCAAACAAGTTGCTAGTAACCAAGCTTCCCAGAATTGCTATCCAACGTATTAGAAAGGTGTGAAATCTAAACTGGTAAAAAATTCAATCTGAGAGTATTACTATTCATTTGGAAAATATCATAGTCTATAGTCGGCCAAAAAGTTACTCTCGAAAATGATACAACCTCTCAAACGACTTGCTGGTACTCGAGTTTCACACAAGTAAGATCTAAAGCAATGGAGAGAAGCAAAATCCGTACCAGTAAAAAATTTAAACTGCAGGCTTTTCAATACATTTGCTAACTATCTTATCGTGTTGTCGGCGGAAAATAAACTCCTAAAAATGATCCAACCTCTCAAACGAGTAGCCGGTAGCCAGACTACTCTGAATTACAATCTAAACCATCGGAGAGGTATAAAATAGAAATTGGTCAAAAATTCAAACCGGGAGTAATATGATTCATTAGGCAACTATGATAGATTGTTGTCGGTCAGAAAATAACTCTTTAAAATGATCCAACCCCTAAAATGAATTGTCGTTAGCTAAACTTCACTGATTTGTGATCTAAAGCAACGGAGAGGTGTGCAATATTTACCGGTCAAAAGCACAAACCAGGAGTATTGCAATTTATTTGGTATCTATCCTAGATTTTTAAAGGTTCCAAAAACTCTCTTAAAATTGATCCAATCTCTCGAACAAGTTGTCGACAGCCAAGGTTCTCCGAATTGCAATTTAAAGCTTCGTACAGGTGAACAATTGGTAACGGTGCAAAATTCATTCCGAGAATATTAACATTCCTTTGATAATTATCTTTGAGTGTTGTCAGCATAACAAAAACTCTTAAACATGATCCAAACTCTCAAACTAGTTATCGGTAGCCAAGCTTCTCTGAATTGCAATGTATTCCATCAAGGTGGTACAAAATTGGTACCGATCAAAAATTCATACCGGGTTTATTGCGATTCATTTGGTAACTATCCTAGATTGTTATCGGTGTCAAAGAATCTCATAAAATTGATCCAATCTCTCGAACAAGTTGTCGGCAGTAAAAGTTCTCCGAATTGCAATTTAAAGCTTCATACGGGTGCACAATTGGTAATGGTGCAAAATTCATATCGGGAGTATTAACATTCATTTGATAATTGTTTATGATTGTTGGCATAAAATAAACTCATAAACACGATCCATACTCTCAAATAAGTTGTCGGTAGCCATGCTTCTTTGAATTACAATGTAAACCATCGGCGAGGTACGAAATAGGTACCGTTTAAAAATTCATACCGGGTATATTAGAATTCATTTGATAACTATGCTATAATGTTGTTTGTCAAAAAGAAACTCTTACATACAATCCAACCGCATAAACGCGTTGCCGGTAGCGAAGCTTCTCAGAAATGCAATCTAAACCATCTAAGAGGTACGAAATTGGTACGGGTCAAAAACATAAATCAGGGGTATTGCGATTCATTTGGTAATTATCCTATAACTTTTTTTGTCGAAATAAAATATTTAAACATGATCCAACCTCACAAACGAGTTACGGGTAGCCAAACTTCTCTGAATTTTGATCTAAGCCATCGGAGTGGAAAAAAATATGTACCAGTCAAAAGGCAATACCAAGAGAATTGTGATTCATTTGGTAACTGTACTAGAGTATTGTCAGCATAAAAGAAACTCTTAAACCTAATCCACCCTTGCAAACGAGTTGCCGGTGGCCAAGTTTCTCTGAATTCCAATCTAAACCATTGGGGAGGTGTGAAATTGGTACCGGTCATTAACTCTAAAAAGAATTATTACGATTCATTTGGTAACTATCTTAGAGTGTTTTCGGTCGAAAAAATACTCTTAAACAGGATCCAAACTCTCAAACAAGTTGCCGGTAGCCAAGCTTCTCTGAATTGCAATGTAAACCATCGGGGTGGTACGAAATCGGTACCGTTCAAAAATTCATACTGGGAATATTGTAATTCATTTGGTAACTTTCCTAGAGTGTTGTTGGTCAAAAATAAAATCTTAAATACAATCCAACCTCAAAAACGCGTTGCCGGTGGCCAAGCTTCTCAGAATTGTAATCTAACCCATTGGAGAGGTACGAAATTGGTACGGGACAAAAACTCAAATCAAGGGTATTGTGATTCATTTGGTAACTATCATATAGTGTTTTTAGCTTAAATGAAACTCTTAAACATGATCCAACCTCGCGAACGAGTTCCGGGTAACCAAACTACTAAGAATTTTAATCTAAGCCATCAGAATGGCGTAAAATCTGTACCAGCCAAAAGGTAATACAAGGAGAATTGTGATTCATTTGGTAACTGTATTAGGGTGTTTTCAGTTAAAAATAAACTCTTAAACCCAGTCCATCCACGCAAACAACTTTCCGGTGGCCAAGTTTCTCCTAATTCCAATCTAAACCATTAGGGAGGTGCGAAATTGGTACCTGTCATAAACTCTAAAAAGGATTATTACAATCCATTTGGTAACTATATTAGAGTGTTTTCGGTCAAAAAAATACTTTTAACCGCGATCCAAACACTCAAACAGATTATCGTTAGCCAAACATCCCAGAATTGCGATCTAATGCATTTGAGAGGAACCAAATTTTTACCGGTAAAAAATTCAAATAGAGTGTATTACTATTTATTTGAAAACTATCCTATGAAGTTGTTGGTAGAAAAGAAACTCTTGGAAACAATCCAACCTCTCAAACGAGATGCCAATATCCAAGTTTTACACAATTAAGATCTAAAGCAAGAGAGAGTTGCAAATTCCGAACAATTCAAAAATTCAAACAGGCAAAATTTTGATACATTTGTTAACAATCCAAGCGTGTTGTAAAGTCGAAAAGAAACTTTTAAAAATGATCTAACCTCTGAAACTAGTGGTCCAAAATTTCAACCGGGAGCAATGCAATTCCTTAGATAACTTCCCTAAAGTATTTTTAGAGGGAAAAAAACTCATAAAAATTTTCAACCTCTCGAACGAGTTTCCAGTAGCCTAGGTTCTCATAATTGCAATCAAAACCATCGAAGAGGGCTAAAATTGATACAACTCAAAAATTCTAACCGGGAGTATTGTGAATCATTAGGTAAATATCCGAGACAGTTTTTGGCTGAAATGAAGCACTTAAACACAATCCACCCTCTCAAATGAGTTGAAGGTAACAAGGCTTCCCTAAAATTCGATCAAAATGGATGTATTGAAATTCATTTGTAAACTATCATTGTATGTTGTCAGTCAAAAATATACTCTTCAAATTGATCCAACCTTTCGAACGACTTACGGGTAGCCAAGCTTCTCGCAATTAAGATATAAAGCAATGGAGAGGCGTAAAATGCGTACCAATCCATAATTCAAACCTGGAGTATTGAGATTCATTTGATAACTATCCTATTGTGTTATCGGTTGGAAAGAAGCTCATAAAAATGATCCAACCCCTCAAACTAGTTGCCGAAATCCAAGCTTCTCAAAATTACGATTTAAGCCATCAGAGATGTGCAAAATCTATACCGGTAAAAAATTCAATCCGGTAGTATTGCAATTCATTTGGTAACTATCCTAGGGAATTGTTAGTCAAAGAAAAACCCATAAAAGCGATCCTACTTCTCAAATAAGTTCCAGGTGGCTAGGCTTTTCAGAATCGCGATTTAAAGCAACGGGAGGTACGAAATCCGAACATGTCAAAAACTCAAACCGGGAGTATTTCAATTCATTTCGTAACTCTCAAAAAGTGTTTTGGGTTTAAAAAATGCTCATAAAAGTGATCGAACCTCTAAATCGAGTTGCCGGTAGCTAAGCTAATTAGAAATGTAATCAAAAGCAACGAAGTGGTGCATAATCCGTAACGGTCAAAAATTTAAGCCAGGATTATTGCGAGCAATTTGGTATCTTTACTAACGTATAGTTGGATGAATTGAAATTCTATAAAGCGATTCAATTTCTTAAATTAGTTACCGCCAGAGAATCTTTTTTGAATTTTGATCTAATGAAACGAAGAGATGCGTAATTCGTACCGGTAAAAAATGTAAACCGAGAGAATTGCAATTCATTAGGTAACTCTCCTAATGTAATTTTGGTCAAAATGAAAATCTTCAAAATGATCCATCCTCACAAATGAGTTACCGGTAGAAAAGGTTCACATAATTGAGATCGAAGGCAACGAATAGGTACATCATCCGTACCATTCCAAAATTTAAGCCGGGAGTACTACGAGTCATTTAATAACTATCCTAGCATATTGTAGGGCGAATAGAAACTCTTCAAAATTGTCCAACCGCTCAAACTAGTTGCCGGTATCCAAGCTTCTCAGAATTGTGATCAAAAGCACAAAGAGGTACGAAATCCTTACAGCACAAAAATTCAAGCTGGAATTATTGATATTAATTTTGTTACCATCCTAGAGTATTGTCAGTCAAAAAGAAGCTCTTAAAAATGATCCAACATAGAAAATGAGTTGTCGGTAGCGAACCTAAGAAGAATTGCGAATAAAAGAGACAAAATGGTCGCTAATCCGTACTAGTAAAAAATTAAAACTGGGATTATTGTGAGTCATTTAATATCTATCATAGTGCGTTATTGTGAGTCATTTCAGAATTGCGATCTAAACCATCGGAGAGGTACGAAATCGGCCGTACTGGTCAAAAATTAAAAATGGAAGTATTGCAATTCATTAGGTAACTCTCCTTGAGTATTTTCGGCAAAACAAAACTCTTAAACCCGATCCAACCTTGCAAACGCGTTGTCGGTTGCCAAACTTATTAGAATTCTAATCTAAATCATCGGAGAGGTACGAAATCGGTACTGGTCAAAAACTCAAATAGGGATTATTGCGATTCATTTGGTAACTATCATAAAGTACTGTCTATTGAAAAAAAAACTATTAAACATGATCCAAACACTTAAACAAATTTTCGATAGCAAATTCCTTTGAATTACAATCAAAACAATCAGGGAGGTGCGAAATCGCTACCAATTAAAAATTCATACCAGGACTATTGCGATTCATTTCGTAACTATCCTAGAGTGTTGTTGGAGATAAAAAGCTTCTTCAACTTGATCCAACCTCGTAAACGCATTGCCAGTGATCATCTCAGAATTGCAATCTAAACAATTGGAAAGGTGTAAAATTGGTACAATTTAAAAATTCATACCGGGAGTATTGCAATTCATTGGGTAACTATCCTAGAGTATTTTTGGTAATAAAAAAACTCTTAAATATGATCCAAATTCGCAAGCGGGTTGCTGGTAGCTAAGATTCTCATAATTGATATCTAAACAATCACAGAGGTGCAAAATCGGTACGGGTAAAAAACTCAAACCAGGAGTATTGTAATTCTTTTGGTAACTAACCTAGATTGTTGTCAGCCAAAATAAAACTCTTAAACATGATCCAACCTCTCAAACGAGTTGTGGGTAACCAAATTTATCAGAATTCTGATCTATGCCATCGGAGAGGTACGAAATATGTACCTGCCAAAAATTCAAACTGAGAGTATTGCTACTAATTTAGAATCTATTCTTGCAAATTGCCAGTCAAAATAAAAGTCTAATATATTTTTAACTTCTCAAATGAGTAGCCGTTGGCCAAGCTTCACAAAATATAAATCCAAGACAATGGAGAGGTGTGAAATCCGAACCTATAAAAATATCCAACATAGAGTATTATGATTCATTTAGTAACTATCCTAACATGTTTCTGGTAGAAAAGAAACATTTAAAAATGATCCAACCTCTCAAACAAGTTTTCAGTAGCAAATCTTCACAGAATTATGATCTAAATCATCGGAGAGGTATGAAATCGATACCGGTCAGAAATTTGAACTGGGAGTACTGCAATTCATTAGGTAGCTACCCTAAAGTTTTTTTCAATGAAAAGAAACACATAAAAATATTACAACCTCTTGAAAGAGTTTCCAGTAGCCAAGCTTATCATAATTGCAATCAAAACCATCGAAGAGATGTGAAATTGGTACAGCTCAAAAATTCTAACCGGGAGTATTGTGATTCATTAGGTAAATATCCTAGAGTGTTTTCAGTTGAAAGGAAACTCTTAAAGACAATCCAACCCCACAAATGAGTTGACGGTAACCAAGCTTCTCTGAATTTTGATCAAAACGGGTGTATTGTAATTAATTTGGAAACTATCATTGCGTGTTGTCAGTCAAAAAGAAACTCTTCAAATTGATCCAACCTCTTGAGCGAGTAACGAAGATGTGTAAACTGTGTACCAATCTAAAAATCAATCCATGAGTATTGGGATTCATTTGATTACTCTCCTAGTGTGTTGTCGGTCGAAAAAAAACTCAAAGAATTATCCTACCCCTCAAGCAAGTTTCTGAAATCAAAACTTCTATAAATAGCGATTTAAACCATCTGAGAGGTACAAAATCTATACAATTCAAAAATTCAAGCCGACAGTATTGCAATTCATTTGGTAACTATCTTTGGGAATTGGTGTTCCAAAATAATCCTTTAAAAGCTATCAAACTTCTCAAATGAGTTCCATGTGGCCAAGCTTCTCAGAAACGCAATTTAAAGCAACTGGAGGTACAAAATCCGAACCAGTCGAAAACCCAAACCGAGAGTATTTCAATTCATTTGGTAACTGTCCAAGAATGTTTTGGGTCAAAAAAGATCTCTTAAAACAATCTAACCTTTAAATTTAGCTACCGTTAACTAGGCTAATAAAAAATGCAATCAAAAGCAATGAAGAGGTACATAATCCGTAACGATCAAAAATTTAAACCGGGATTATTGCAAGCAATTTGGTAACTATCCTAATGTATTGTTTGTTGAATTAAAACTCAATAAAATGATCTAATTTCTCAAATTAGCTGCCGGCATCCAAGTTTCTCAAAATTATGATATAAGGCAACGGAGATATGAGAAATCCGTAGCAATCAATATTTCAAACAGGGATTATTGCGATTCATTTGGGAACTTCTTTAGAGTATTGTCAGTCTAAAAGAAATTATTAAAAGTAATCCAACCTCTCAAACGAGTTGCCGGTAACAAAGCTTCTTAGAATTTCTATCTAACGAAACGAAGAGATGCGTAATCCGTACCGGGAAAAAATGTAAACCGGGAGTATTGAGATTCATTTGGTAACTCTCCTAATCAATTTTTTGCCCAAATGAAAATCTTCAAAACGATCCATCCTCACAAACGAGTTGCTTGTAGCAAAGATTCGTAGAATTGTGATCAAAGGAAATGAATAGGTGCATAATCTGTAACATTCCAAAATTTAAGCTGGGAGTATTGTGAGTCATTTAATAACAATCTTAGCATATTGTTGGACGAATAGAAACTGTTTAAAATTATCCAACCTCTCAAACTAGTTGTCAGTAACCAAGCTTCTCAGAATTGTGATCTAAAGCACAAAGTGGTGTGAAATCCTTACGGCTCAAAAATTCAAGCCGGAATTATTGAGATTAATTTGGTTACAATCCTTGAGTATTTTCAATCATAAATAAACTTTTAAAAATGATCCAACATCAAAAATGAGTTGTCTGTAGCCAAGCTAATAAGAATTGAGATTAAAAGCGGCTGAATGGTGGTTAATCCGTACCTGCAAGAAATTCAAACCGGGAGTATTACGAGTCATTTGGTAACTATCATAGTGTGTTGTCTATCAAAAAAAATCTATTAACCATGATCCAACCTCTCAAAAGGGTTGTCGTTTGTCAAATTTTTCTGAATTGTGATCTAAACCATTGGCGAGATACGAAATCAGCCGTAACAGTCAAAAGTTCAAAATGGAAGTATTAATATTCATTTGGATACTCTCCTAGAGTGCTGTCGGTAAAAAAGAAACTCTTAAACCCGGTCCAACCTTGGAAACGAATTGCCGATTGGAAAGCTTCTCATAATTCTAATCTAAATCATCGGAGAGGTACAA
This sequence comes from Kingdonia uniflora, assembly GCA_014058105.1. Taxonomy (NCBI): domain Eukaryota; kingdom Viridiplantae; phylum Streptophyta; class Magnoliopsida; order Ranunculales; family Circaeasteraceae; genus Kingdonia; species Kingdonia uniflora. Next base: position 98,949 of record JACGCM010000696.1, read on the forward strand.
AATCGGTACTGGTCAAAAACTCAAATAGGGATTATTGTGATACATTAGATAACTATCTTAGAGTGCTTTCTATTAGAAAAAAAACTATTTAACATGATCCAAACACTCAAACAAATTGTTTCTAGCAAAGCTTTACTGAAATACAATCAAAAAAATCAGGGAGGTGCAAAATCAATACTGTTTAAAAATTTATACCGGGAATATTATGATTCATTTGGTAGCTATCCTAGAGTACTGCTGGACATAAAAAATCTCTTAAACATGATCCGACCTCGTAAACGCATTGCCAGTAGCCAAGCTTCTCAAAATTGCAATCCAAACCATCGGAAAGTTGCAAAATTGGTACAATTTAAAAATTCATACCGGGAGTATTGCAATTCATTTGGTAACTATCCAAGAGTACTTATGGCCATAGAGAAACTCTTAAACGTGATCTAACCACGTAAACGCGTTGCCGACAACTTAGATTCTCATAATTGATATCAAAACTATCACAGAGGTGCAAAATCGGCACGGGTCAAAAACACATACCAGGAGTATTATGATTCTTTTGTTATCTATCCAAGAGTTCTGTCGGATAAAATTAAACTCTTAAACATGATCTAACCTCTTAAACGAGTTACAGGTAACTAAACTACTTAGAATTCTGATCAAACCCATCAGAGATGTGGGAAAAATGTACCTATCAAAAATTCAAACCGGGAGTATTGCTACTCATTTGGAATCTATTCTTGCAAATTATTGGTCAAAATTAATGTCTAATATATTTGCCAACTTCTCAAACGAGTAGCCGTTGGCTAAGCTTCACAAAATTTAGATCAAAAGCGATGGAGAGGTGCGAATTCCGAACCTATAAAAATTTCTAACAGGGAGTATTATAATACATTTAGTAACTATCCTAACATGTTTTCGGTTGACAAGAGGTACTTAAAAATGATCCAGCCTCTGAAATGAGTTGTCGATAGCCAATCTTCACAGAATTGCAATTTAAACCATTGAAGAGGTATGAAATCGATATCGAGGAAAACAATTATTCGGGAGTACTTCAATTCATTAGGTAACTACCCTAAAGTGCTTTTAGATGAAAAGAAATTCATACAAATGTTACAGCCTCTCAAACGATTTTCTAGTAGCCATGCTTCACAAAATTGCAATCAAAATCATCGGTGAGGTGTGAAATTGGTATAGCTCAAATATTCTAATTGAGAATATTGTTATTTATTAGGCAAAATTCCTAGAGTGTTTTCGATTGAAAATAAACTCTTAAACACATTCCAACCTCTAAAATTAGTTGACAGCAACCAAGCTTTTCTGAATTCCGATCAAAATGGGGGTATTGTAATTCATTTGGAAGCTATCGTTACATGTTGTCAGTTAAAAAGAAGCTCTTCAAATTGATCCAACCACACGAAGGAGTTGCAAGTTGCCATGCTTCTCATAATTTAGATATAAAGTAATGCAGAGGTACAAAATGCGTATTGTAGGGGCCTAACTTCAGGATGAGGGGAAGTTGCCTCTTACACCACGGGGTTTATCCTTACAGAGGATTCAAGCATAAAATCTATAGTGTACATAATCTACCGATAATATACTTACGTAGAGGTCCGAATGTGACACTCTACGACCTCGGATGAGGATTTTTAAGAGAGTTTTTATTACTAATGAGTAATCGAAGGTTCGAGTACTAGGTTTTACATAGTGATCGAAGGTAAACTGCAAGGGCTCAGAGGGGAAATTTGTAGCCCCTCCTTGGTTCTCCATCCCTCCTATTTATAGAACATAGGAAGGACTGAGGCACCAAGGTTAGGTCCCATTATAAGGGTATCATCCGGATATCCCGGAGTGGGAATGGGCGCCGGAAATGTCGAAACTCTCACTGTAACAGTTGTTGGGTTTGTCTATGTACTTTAATACTCTAGCAGTGGTTGGGTTTGTCTCTTTACTATAATACAGTAGCAGTGGTTGGGTCGGTCACTATAGCTGCAAGGACCAGCCACTGCACCGTTTTGTCTAGTGAGCTGGCTGTCTGTCCTGTCATTCTTCGACCATGTGCGGATATGGTCAAAGTGTTTCTGCTGGGATATGGAGTTTGTCCTCTAAGCTTGTTCAGAGTGAAGGCATCGCCTTAAGATAATCTTTAGAAGATTTGCTTAAGGATTGGAAAGGCCTCGATACATTCGCGTAGGCTTCAATACATTCGAGTAGGCTTTGAAGTTACCTTTGAGTGTGTGACTGGGGTAGAAGGCTGCGAGTAGGCTACTACATTCGCCCCCTCTCAGCGAAGGTCTCCAAAATGGGTATCGAGGCTTTTGCAGAGAAAACTGTTTGGCGTTGGAAGTTAAACGGTTTGACTGCCAGTTTTTGGGGAGATAATAAAAGTGGGTAATAAAGAAATGTTGGTGGGGGGTTCTTCAGATGATGGGTCCGTTTCGCGGCCACCGTTTGTTTTTGCTAGAATCATTTGCGGAAGATATGGTAAAGTAGGAGGATTTTTCTGCTGAGGCTTGGAGTGAAGAGAAGTGTCTCGATGATAAATATGGGCTTCTTGCTGGTTTGTTGAGTGTTTTAGATGGGTATAGAAGGGTATTTGTATTTTCTGCTTGAATTGTACTGTTTTGGTTTGTATTGAATGAACTTGGGAGTTGGTAATATAACTGTCAAATTATTTCTCAGTACTGTGTACAAGAAGAACTTTGAATGCTTGAAGTAAAATTTTTATCTGTCGAAATAACCTGTCTAAACAATCAAAGTGACATTCTGATCTATCAAAGTAGAAGTCTAAAATTGGTGAAGTAAAAAGTATGATGTTTCGAAGTCAAAATTTGATCTTGGCGAAGTAAAAAGAGTGATCTGTCGAAGTCGAAGGATGTCTAAACTTGGTAAAGTGAAAAGTGTGATCTGTCGAAGTGGAAGTCTGAAGGTAAACTGTAAGGACTCAGAAGAGAGATTTTTAACCCCTCCTTGGTTCCCCATCCCTCCTATTTATAGAACATAGGAATGGCTGAGTCACCAAGGTTAGCTCACATTACAAGGATACCATCCGGATATCCCGGAGTGGATATGGGCGCTGGAAATGTTAGAACTGTCATTGTAACAGTCGTTGGGTCTGTCTCTGAACATTAATACTGTAGCAGTAGTTGGGTCTGTCTCTGTACTTCATTATTGTAGCAGTGGTTGGGTCTATCACTGTAGCTGTAAGGACCAACCACTCCGCCGTCTTGTCTAGTGATGTGGTTGTTTGTTTTGTCATACTTTGATCATGTACAGATATGGTCGAAGTATTTCTACTGCGATATGGAGTTCCTCCTTGAGGCTTGTTCAGAGTCGAGGCTTTGTCTTTAGATAATCTTTGGGAGACTTTCTTAATGATTGGATAGGCTTTGATACATTCTAGTAGGCTACGAAGTTGCCATCGAGTGTATGATTGGGGTAGAAGGCTGCGAGTAGGCTACTGCACGAACCATTCAAAAATTCAAACCAGGATTAATGGGATTCATTTGATAACTATCCTATTGTGTTGCCGGTTGAAAAAAAAACTCATAAAATGATCCAACCCGTCAAACTAGTTGTCGAAATCCATGCTTCTCTAAATTGCGATTTAAACCATCAAAGAGGTGCGAAATCTATACCGGTAAAAAAGTCAAGTTGGGAGTATTGCAATTCATTTGGTAACTATCCTAGGGCATTGTTGGTCGAAAATAAACCTTTAAAAGTGATCCTACTTTTTAAATGAGTTCTAGGTGACCAAGCTTCTCAGAATCGTAATTTAATGCAACGGGAGGTACAAAATTAGAACCGGCCAAAAACTCAAACAAGAAGTATTTTAATTCATTTGGTAACTGTCCAAGAGTGCTTTGGGTCAAAAATAAGCTCTTAAAAGTGATCTAACCTCTAAAAGGGGTTGCCGGTAGCAAAGCAAATAAAAAATGCAATCAAAAGAAACGAAGAGGTGCATAATCCGTAACGGTCAAAAATATAAGCCGGGATTATTGCGAGCAATTTGGTAACTATCCAAACGTATTGTTGGAAGAAATAAAACTCTATTATATGATCCAATTTCTCAAATTAGCTGCCGGCAGCCAAGTTTTTCAAAACTACGATATAATGCAACGGAGATGTTTAAAATCCGCAGCAATCAAAATTTCAAATTAAGATTATTGCGATTCATTTGGGAACTTCCTTTGAGAATTTTCAGTCTAAAAGAAACTATTAAAAGTGATCCAATCTCTCAAACGAGTTGTCGGTGGCCAAGCATCTTTGAATTTTAAACTGATACAACAAAGAGATGCATAATCCGTACCGGTAAATAATATAAACCGGGAGTATTTTGATTCATTTGGTAGTTCTCCTAATATATTTTTGGTAAAAATGAAAATATCTTAAATGGTCCAACTTCACAAACGAGTTGCCGGTGATAAAGATTCTCAGAATTTTGATCAAAAGCAATGAATAGATGCAAAATCTGTACTTGTCCAAAATTTAAACTAGGTGTATTACGAGCCATTTTATAACTATCCTAGCATATTTTTGGCTGAATAGAAACTCTTTAAAATTATCCAACCTCTCAAACTAGTTGTCGGTAACCAAGCCACTCAGAATTACGATCAAAAGCACAGAGAGGAACGAAATCTGTACTGCTAAAAAATTCAAGTCGGGAGCATTACGATTAATTTGGTAACTATCCTAGAGTGTTGTCTACCAAATTTAAACTATTTAACATGATCCAACCTCTCAAATGAGTTGCGGGATGCCAAACATCTCAGAATTTCGATCTATGCCATCGGAGAGGTGCGAAATATATACCTGTCAAAAAATTCAAACTGAGAGTAGTCCTACTCATTTGGAATCAATTCTTTTATTTTGTTGGTCGAAATGAAAGTCTAATATATTTTCCAACTACTAAAACGAGTTGCCGTTGGCTAAGCTTCACACAATTTTGATCTAAAGCAACGGAGAGGTACGATATTTGTACCTTTAAAAAATTCTAACAGGAAGTATTATGATACATTTGGTAACTATCCTATCATGTTTTTGGTAGACAAGAAACTCTTAAAAATGATCCAGCCCCTTAAACGAGTTGTCGGTAGTTATTCTTCTCAGAATTGCGATCTAAACCATCGAAGAGGTACAAAATTGATACCGCTCTTAAATATTAACCGGGAGTACAGTGATTTATTAGGTAACTACCCAAAAGTATTTTCAAATGAAAAGAAACTCATAAATATGTTACAACCTCTCGAATGTGTTTCCTGTAGCGAAGCTTCTCATAATTGCAATCTAAACCATCGGAGAGGTGTAAAATTGGTAAAGCTCAAAAATTTTAACCATGAGTATTGCGAATCATTAGGTAACTTCATAGAGTGTTTTCGAAAGAAAAAATACTCCTGAACACAATCCAAACTAGCATATGAGTTATCGGCAACCAAGCTTCTCTAAATTCCAATCAAAATGGGTGTATTGTATTTCATTTTAAAACTATGTATCGCTATGTGTCGTCAGTCAAAAATATACTCTTCAAATCGATCCAACCTCTTGAAGATTTACGGGTAGCTAAGCTTCTCCAAATTAAAATATAAAGCCACAGAGAGGTGCAAAATCCGAACAAATCAAAAATTGAAGCCAAGAGTATTGGGATTCATTTGATGACTATCCTAGTGTGTTGTCGGTTGAAAAGAAACTCATAAGAATTATCCTACCCCTCAAACAAGTTACAAAAATTAAAACTTCTATAAATAGCAATTTAACCCATCAAAGAGGTTCAAAATCTATACAATTCAAAAATTCAAACCGCGAGTATTGTAATTCATTTGGTAACTATCCTAGAGTATTTTTGGTCAAAAATAAACCCTTAAAAGCATTCCAACCTCTTAAACGAGTTCCAGGTAGCCAAGCAACTCATAATCATGATCAAAAGCAATGGAAGGTACAAAATCCAAACCGCTCAAAAACTTAAACCCAGAGTATTTTAATTCATTTGCTAACTATCCCAGTGTGTTTTGGGTTGAAAAGAAGCTCTTATGAGGAATCCAACTTCTAAAACGAGTTGCCGGTAGGTAATCTAAAAAAAAATGCAATCAAAAGCAACGAAGAGGTGTATTATCAGTAACGGTCAAAAATTTAAAATGGGGTTATTGCGAGTCATTTGGCAACATCCCAATGTATTCTTGGATGAATTGAATCTCTATAAAATGATCCCACCTCACAAATGAGCTTCTGGCAGCCAAGTTTCTCAAAATTATGATAAAAAGCGACTGAATTTTATGAAATCCGTAGTAGTTAAAAATTCAAACAGGAATTATTGCGATTCATTTGGGAACTTCCCTAGATTGTGGTCAGTCTAAAAGAAACTATTAAAGGCGATCCAACTTCTAAAATGAGTTGCCGGTAGCAAAACTTTTAAGATTTTCTATCTAATGCAACGAAGAGATGCGAAATCCGTACCGGTAAAAAATGTAATCCAGGAGTATGGTATTTTATTATGTAACTCTCCTAGAGTATTTTTGGTCCAAAACAAACTATTTGAAACGATCCATCCTTACAAACGAGTTGCCGATAACGAAGCTTCTCTGAATTATGATCTAAAGCAACAGGGAGCTGCGAAACCCGTATTGGTCAAAAATTCAAGCCAGGAGTATTGTGATTAATTTGTTTACTATCCTTTAGTGTTGTCGGTCAAAAATATATTGTTAAAAATGATCCAACATCAAAAATGAGTTATCGGTAGCCAAGCTAATAAGAATTGCGATTAAAAACAACGGAATGGTGCTTAATCCGAACCGGCAAAAAATTCAAACCAGGAGTATTGAAAATCATTTAGTAGCTATCACAGTGTGTTGCCGGTCAAAACTAATCTCATAACCACGATCCAACCTCTAGGAATGTTTGTCGTTTCTCAAACTTCTCAGAATTGCGATCTCAACCATCGAAGTGGTACGAAATCTGTACCGGTCCAAAATTAAAACAGGAAGTATTTTTATTCATTTGGAAACTATCCCAAACTATTGTCGGTAAAAATGAAATACTTAAACCCGATCAAACCTCGCAAATGAGTTGTCAGTTGTGAAGCTTCTCATAATTCTAATCTAAATCATTGAAGAGGTGCAAAATCGTTACTTGTCAAAATCTCAAACAAAGATTATTGCGATTCATTTGGTAATTATCTTAAAGTGTTGTAGATAAAAAAAAACTATTAATCAAGATCCAAACTTTCAAGCAATTTGTCGGTAGCAAAACTTCTCTGAATTGCCATCAAATCTATTAAGGAGGTGCCAAATCGGTACAGTTTATAAATTCATACCGGGAGTATTGCGATTCATTTGGTAACTATCAAAAAGTGTTGTTTCTCTTAAAGAAACTTTAAAAAATGATCCAACCTCATAAACAAGTTGTTGGTTGCCAAGCTTCTCAAAATTATAATCTTAACCATCGGACAGGTACAAAATCGGTACTGCTTCATAATTCTTATTGGGAGTATTGAGATTCATTTGGAAACTATACTAAAGTATTTTTGGTTATAAAGAAACTCTTAAAAATGATCCAACCTCGCAAACGCGCTACCGGTAGCTAAGCTTCCCATAATTAATATATAAACGATCACCGAGGTACAAAATTGGTATGGGTCAGAAAATCAAACCAGGAGTATTGTGATTCGTTTGGTAAATATCCAAGAGTGTTGTTGGCAAAAATTAAGCTCTAAACCATGATCCAATTTCTCAAGCGAGTTGTGGGTAAGCAAACTTCTCAGAATTCTGATCTATGCCATCGGAGAGGTGCGAAATCTTTACCTGTCAGAAATTTAAACAAAGAGTATTGCTAATCATTAGAAAAATATTCTTGTAGGTTGTCGGTTGAAATGAAAGTCTACAAAATGAGCCAACCTCTCAAACAGGTGGTCTTTGGCTAAGCTTCATATAATTTAGATCCAAAGTAATGGAGATGTATGAAATCCAAACCTGTTAAAAAATTAAGCAGGGATATTACAGTACATTTGGAAACTATCCTAGCATGTTTCCAGTAGCCAAGAAACTCTTAAAAATGATCCAACTTCTCAAACAAGTTGTCGGTAGCTAAGCTTCACAAAATTGCAATCTAAACCATCGGGGAATTACGAAATCAATACCGGTCATAAATTCAAACCGGGAGTACTACGATTCATTAGGTAACTATCCTAAAGTGTTTTCAGATGAAATGAAACTCATAAAAATGTTACAACTTCTTGAACGATTTTCCGGAAGCCAAGCTTCTCATAATTGCTATCTAAACCATCGGAGAGGTTTAAAATAGGTACCGCTAATAAATTCTAACCGGGAGTATAGAAATTCATTAGGTAACTATCCTCGAGTGTTTTCAGTCAAAAATAAACTCCAAAACGCAATCTAACCTTACAAATGAGTTGATGGTAACGAAGCATCTCTGAATTCCAATTAAAATGGGTGTGTTGCAATTCATTTTTGAAACTATCGTTACATGTTGTCAGTAAATAATAAACCCCTCAAATCGATCCAACCTCTCGAATTAGTTATGGGTAGCCAAGCTTCTCGCAATTAAAATTTAACGCAGTGAAGAGGTGTAAAATACGTACCAATCCAAAATTCAAACGAGGAGTATTGGGATTCATTTGATAACTATCCTAGTATGTTGTCGGTCGAAAAGAAACACATAAAAATTATCCAACCCCACGAACTAGTTGCCAAAATCAAAGCCAAGCCGGTAGTATTGCAATTCATTTGGTAACTATCCTAGAGAATTGTCGGTAAAAAATAAGCCCTAAAAAACAATCCAACCTCACAAACGTGGTCCAGGTTGCCAAGCTTCTCGAATTCCTGATCTAAAGAAACAGGAGGTAACTGTCCGAGAGTGTTTTAGGTAAAAAAGAAGCTCTTAAAAATTGCCCAACCTCTAAAATGAGTTGCTGGTAGCTAAGCTAATCAGAAATACGATCAAAGGCAACAGAGAGTTGCATAATCCGTAACGCTCAAAAATTTAAACTGAGATTATTACGAGTCATCTGGTAACTACCCTAATGTATTGTTGGATGAATTGAAACTCTATAAAATGATCTAACCCTCAAATGAGTTGTCGGTAACCAAGTATGTCAAAATTACGATGTAAAGCAACGGAGATGTGCAAAATCCGTAGTTGTCAAAAAATTCAAACTGGGATCACTTCAATTCATTTGGGAACTTCCCTAGAGTACTTTCGGTCTAAAATAAAATATTAAAAGCGATCCAACCTCTCAAACGAGTTACTGGTAGCCAAGCTTCTCAGATTTTTGATCTAATACAACGAAGAGATGTGAAATCCGCACCTGTAAAAAATATAATCAGGGAGTATTACGATTCATTTGGTAACTCACCTAGAATATTTTTGGTGAAAATGAAATTCTTTGAAACGATCCATCCTCAAAAACGTGTTTCCGGTAGCAAAGCCTCTCGGAATTGTTATCAAAAGTAATGAAGAAGTACGAAATTCGTACTGGTCCAAAATTTAAGCTGAGAGTATTGTGAGTCATTTGATAACTATCCTAGCATATTGTTGGATGAATAAAAACTCTGTTAAATTATCCAACCTCTCAAACTGGTTGCTGGTAACCAAAATTCTCAAAATTACGATCTAAAGCAACAAAAAGGTGCAAAATTGGTACTGCTCAAAAATTCAAGTTGGGAGCTTTGCGATTAATTTGGTTACTATCCTAGAGTGTTGTCGGTAAAAAGAAACTCTTAAAAATAATCAAACATTGAAAATAAGTTGCCGGTAGCCAAGCTAATATGAATTGAGATTAAAAGCAATGGAATGGTGCTTAATCCGTACCTGTAAAAAATTTAAACTGGGAGTATTACTAGGCATTTGGTAACTATCATAGTGTGTTTTTTGCCGAAAATAAGCTCTTAACCACGATCCAACCTCTCAAAAAGGTTGCTGATTGCCAAAAAATTTAGAATTGTGATCTAAACCATCGGAGAGGTACAAAATCCATACCGGTCAAAAATTTAAACTGTAAGTATTGTAATTCATTTTGTAACTATCCTAGAGTGTTTTCTGTAAAGATGAAACTCTTAAACCCGGTCCAACATCGCAAACGAGTTGCCGGCTACCAAGCTTCTCAGTATTTTAATCTAAATCATCGGAAAGGTGCGAAATCGGTATTGGTCAAAAACACGAACATGGATTATTGCGATTCTTTTGGAAAATATCTTATAGTATTGTTGGTTGAAAGAAAACTATTAAACATGATCAAAATTCTCAAACAAATTGTCGATAGCGAAGCTTTTCTGAATTCCGATTTAAGCTATCGCAAAGGTGCAAAATCTTTACTGGTCAAAAAATCAAACCGGGACTATTGAATTAATTTGGAAACCGTCGAAGCATGTTGACAGTCGCAAAGAAATACTTTGAAATGATCCAACCTCTCGAGCGATTTACGGGTAACCCAGCTTCTCATAATTATGATATAAGGCAGCGGAAAGGTACAAAATTTGTACTAATAAAAATTTTAAACAAGTTGTATTTTGATTCACTTGATAACTATCCTAACGTATTGTTGGATGAATTGAAATTTTATAAAGTGATCCAACCTCTCAAATGAGCTACGGGCAGCCAAGCTTCTCAAAATTACGATATAAAGCAACGGAGATATGCAAAATTTGTATCGTTCAAAAATTCAATATGGGATTATTATGATTCATTTGGGAACTTCCCTAAAGTGTTGTCGGTCCAAAATAAACTATTGAAAATGATTCAACCTCTCAAACGAGATGCTGGTAGCCAAGCTTATAAGAATTGTGATTTAAAGCAACTAAGATATAAAAAATTCGTACTGATAAAAAATGCTAACCGAGAGTATTGCGTTTCATTTGGTAACTCTCCTATAGTATTTTTGGTCGAAAAGAAGCTCTTCAAAATGATCCAACCTTAAAAACGAGTGGTCGGTAGCCAAGCTTCACAAAATTGTGATCAAAAACATAGGAGAGGTACAAAATATGTATCATTCAAAATTTTAATGTAGGATTATTTCTATTCATTTGGTAACTATCCTAGCATTTTTTCACTCGAAAAGAAACTCATAAAAATGATCCAATCTCTCAAATGAGTTGCCGATTGGCATGCTTCATGCAATTAAGATCTAAAGTATCAGAGTGGTGCGAAATCTGTACTGTTTAAAAATTCAAGCCCAGAGTATTGCGAGTCATTTTGTAACTATCCTAGCATTTTGTTGGATGAATATAAGCTCTTTAAAATGATCGAACCTCTCAAACGAGTTATCGGAAGCCAAGCATTAATGAATTACGATCTAAGGAAACAGAACGGATCAAAATCCATACTGGTCAAAAATTTAAACCGAAAGTATTGTGATTAATTTGATAACTATCCTATAGTGTCATCGGTCGAAAAGAAACTCTTAAAATGAGTTTTTGGTAGCCAAGCTAATAAAAATTACGATTAAAAGCAACGAAATGGTGCATAATTCGTACTGGTAAAGAATTCAAACCGAGAGTATTGCAAGTTATTTTGTAACTGTCATAGCATGCTGTCAGTTGAAAATAAACTCTTATCCGCGATCCAACCTCTCAGAAAGATTTTTGCTGATTGTCAAACTTATCAGAATTACGAACTAAACCATCGAAGAAGTACAAAATCCGCACCAGTCAAAAATTGAAAATGGAAATATTACAATTCATTTGGTAACTATCCTAGAGTGTTGTTGGTCAAATAGAAACTCTTCAATCTGATCCAACCTCTTAAACGAGTTGTCGGTATACAAGCTTCTCAGAAATGCAATATAAACCATCGGCGTGGTGTGAAATCCAAACAGTTCTAAAATTCAATCCAAGAGTATTGTTAGTCATTTGGCAACTATCCTAGTAAGATTTTAGGCTAATAGAAGCTCTTTAAAATGATCAAAGCTCTCAAACGATTTACCGGTAGCTAAGCTTCGCAAAATAATTATTTAAAGCAACAAAGAGGATTAAAATCCGTATTGGTGAAAAATTTAAACCAGGAGTATTGCTATTAATTTGGTAATTATCCCAAAATATTGTCGATCGAAAAAAAACTCTTAAAAATTATCCAACCTCTAAAACGAGTTACTGGTAGCCAAACCATCAAAATGGTGTATAATCCATACCGGTAAAAATTTCGAACCGAGAGTATTGCGAGTCATTTTGTAACTATCATAGCGTCCTTTCAGTCGAAAACAAACTCTTATCCACGATCCAACCTTTGAGAAAAGTTTACATTTGTCAAATTTATCAGAATTGCAATCTAAATCGTCGAAGGGGTACAAAATCTGTACCGGTCATAAATTAAAACTGAAAGAATTACAATTCATTTGGAAACTATTCTAGAGTACTCTCGGTGAAAAGGAAACTCTTTAAAGCGATGCAACCTCTCAAGCGAGTTGCCGGTATCCAAGCTTCTCATAATTGTAATCTAAATCATCGGTGAGGTGCAAAGTCCATACCGGTCAAAAACTCAATTCGGGAGAATTGAGAGTCCTTTGGGACCTATACTAGTATGTTGTTCAACGAATATAATCTCTTTAAAATGATCCAACCTATTAAATGAGCTATCGGTAGCCAAGTTTCTCATAATTATGATATATAGCAAAGATGATGTACGAAATCCGTGCCGGTCAAAAATACAAGCCGGGATTATTGTGACTAATTTAGTAACTATCCAAGAGTGCTTACAGCCGTAAAAAAAATCTTAAAAGTGATCAAACCTCACGAACGTTTTTCCAGTAGCCAAACTACTAAGAATTTTCATTTAAAGCAATAAAGAGGTACAAAATCCGTACCGTTCAAAAACCCAAACTGGGATAATTGGAATTTACTTGGTAACTATCCAAGAGTATTATCTGTTAAAAAGAAACTCTTCAAAATGATTTATTTGGTAACAAATGATTTGTTAGTTTCCATGCTTCATGGAATTACGATATAAAGCATCGTAGAGGTACGAAATCGGTACCGGTGCATAATTAAAACTAGGAGTATTGCAATTTATTTGGTAACTATCTTAGAGTGTTTTTGTTCTAAAAGAAACTCTTAGACATGATCAAACCTCCCAAATGAGATGTCGGTAGCCAAGTTTTCTTAATTATAATATAAACCAACAAAGAGGTACGAAAACGGTACCGGTAAAAACCTCAAACCGGGAGTATTGCGATTCATTTGGTAACTATCTTATAGTATTTCTAATCAAAAAGAAACTCTTAAGCACAATCCAACCTCGCAAACGCGTAGTGACGCAGATTTTTTTATTTTCTTATTATTTATTATTAATATACATATATTATAATTCATTATGCATCCTCATGTTATTGCATTTATCAGGCTTTTTGTTTTTTATTTCGGTGATTTCGGTGGTTGTTGGGCAGTGGAGGATGAGTTGTGTTTTGAGGAGCCTGTTGTTGGTTTGGTGGGAATGTATGTTGTTTTGTGTTGTTGAGTGGTATGTGATCCAGGTGGATCTTAGTAAGATTTTTGGGTTTTTGACAGTTTTTGTCCGAGCGGAATCTTCATGTTTTCTGGAGTTTTGGACTGTCTTATTTTATTCGAACAAACTTGTTTTTGCTCGAATATGTTTCTTCCTGTCTCATATTATTCGAACAACTTATTTTTCAGTTCGAATAGATTTCTAACTGTTTTATTTTATTCGAACAACTTTTTATCTGTTCGAATAGATGTCGGTTCAGTTGATTTCAATCTATCTAATTTTATTCGAACAAACAAGTTCCTGTTCGAATATGGTTCATCCTGTTCAGTTTTGTTCGAACTGAAATATATTCTGCTCGAGCAGAGGAGTTGTTTTGGTGACCAGGTTGGGTCTTTTCATGTGATTCTTGGCCACTGATTTCGCCATGAGATGAGTGTTGGTTTCCAGGGTTTTAATTTTCCCAATTCTCTCTCTCTCTCTTTATCTCTCCCATATTGGAATCCTCCCCTCCCTTGCTCCTCCTTTGCGATTGATTGTTGGGATTGATCTTTGCCACTCTCTTCGATGAGTAATTTCCATATTCCTCTTCTTTTTGTTGATTTGATTTCGGTTTTGGTTGAACCTTTATGATTGTGATTAGGGTTTGTCCTTGAGTTGATTTAGGGTTTTATGATTGGGGTATTTGTTGAAATTGTGGAGTTATGATTATTACAGGTGTTGGGTTAGTTGTGTTGGGTTGATTGTTGGACTGTGGTATTGAGATTGGATTGTCCGGTTGATTATTAGATTTGTGGTTTGCATCAGGCGAGTACCCCTTGCTTGCTAAATTCATCTACTTGTTTAATCAATGTTGGTCAGAGTGATATGCATTAGCAGTAAGGTTTTATGAGATTAAGTTATAGTATATTTAAGATTCTTCTGTATAGCTGATATTTCAGCTTGAATCCTATTGTTAGGCATGTAGAGTTGTTTTTCTCCTTTGTCTTTAAGGAAGTTGCGTATTCATGTGGCATTCTCATGGCTTGTCCTTGAATACTGTGTTTAAGCCATTTTGAGACTGATGTGGTTTGGATGTTGTGACTGGCAGTCATTGTCCATCTGTATTAGGATTGTTTACCATTTTCCTTGGCAGGTGGTTATCCTATGTGTACTGACCGTGTTGGCGGCTGCTATGCTTGATCTTTGGGATCTGTTTTCATCTATTGATTATAACCCTTTTATCTTAGTGAGGTCGGATACATAAAATTAGCTCTACATCGGCTAACCCTCGATAGGATTTAGGATTCCTATATCGGGCTAAATTAGTAGGTGAAGTTCGGGGTGGATACTATCATATCTATTACCCATTCGGGAATGTGGGATGGTATGAGACAGTTTTCCTGAGGTGCCTATCTTATCCTTTGTGAGGTTAAAATACCTTGGTATTGAAAATAAAGTTCAAACGTTGGCTCCGTGGGTTAAAATGCCCGGAACACTCTGATCAATTGATAAATCCTTAGCGTGGCAGAGCTTGATAAAAAATCATACCCCCTGAATCCAATTGAGATCTCTTTAAGGTTGTTATGTATTAACGGTTGATCAGCCCATATATACTTTATAATAGGGTCTAGTTCATCGATTTCTTCGCGTCATAAATATTCAGTCTCAGGACAATTCTGGAATCTCATCATATCATCTCATATCATATCATATCATATCTTCACATCAACTCATCACGTCATTATATCTCAATTTCTCTTCTCTTAGATATTTCCTCTTACCTCTATTCTTTACTTATATTACTGTACCTTAAATATTTCCTATCTTATTCACCTTTTCCTCTTTCTCTGCACCAGTTTTATTAGTAGGTTATTTAGCTTTATTGGGCATTAGTAAGCCGTGGTTTTGCTCACTCTCATTTTGTCTCCCATTTTAGAGGCAGAGTAGTTGTAGGAGTTGTTGATGGTTTCAGCTGTGTTGGAGATAGTATAGCTGTTGTAGATCTGTCCTAGATATTGTATTCTTGTACAATGATCTTAGCCTTTATCGCTGTACATTATCAAGATATTATATTTATATCTTCAGCTTGATATATATATATATATATATGTATATATATATCTTTTTCTTCCGTTATATTCTTCTTTTTACTCTGATGAAATAGTTATAGTAAAAAACGGAGCTATTTCCTATTAGCATGGTTATTCGTGGGGGTGAATCATTGGATTCCCCGACCTACACACCCTGGATGACATTGTTTTAAATATGCTTTAATTATTGGAATTTGGGGCATGACAGACTTGTTATCAGAGCTGTAGGTTAATTCCTATCTCTGCTCTTGCAATCATATGATGAGTTATTTTCTAGACAGAGTTTGGTCGATTCCTTTTCGGTTTTATAGATTTTATCGTATTCCTTCCATTATCTATCTTTTTTCCTTTTTTGAGATGTGTGCCTATTGTTCGTATAGATGGCTGGAGGTAGCAGAGGCAGAGGTCGCACAGTAGATCATGGCAGTGGAGGCACTCGTGGTGGTACACTTACAGATGAACTAGCGCTCAGTCAGGAGAGTCTGGGATCTATTCTGATTGTTCAGGATGAGCAGATAGTTTCAGAGGCAGGGGTTGATGTGGGAATAGTACCTGGAGGCCAAATTAATTAGAATATTCCTCCAACTCCAGTGGTTCTAGAGCATCTTGGTATTTTACCAACTCCAATTGTTCCCGGTGTTTCAGCGGAGATAAAGAAGTTTATGGAGGGTTTCACCGCCAATTTCCTGCAGGCCTGGAGCCCAGTGGTCAGAGAGTATAGTTATCTCGAGCAGCATTAGAAGTACAAACATCCAACTTTTTCTTGCACGATTGTTCAATCTGAGGTAGAGACATGGTTCAAGTCCATTGAGTGGACTCTGAACGCGATGAAGTATCCGGATGATCAGGGGGTGACACTTGTGACATTTCTTTTACAGGGTGAGGTAGATTATTGGTAGAATATAGCCAAGAGGACTATCATAGAGACTCCGGTACTTTGGACATCTTTTCAGGATCGGTTCTTCGAGCAGTATTTCCCTGAGAGTTATAGGGGCGCATGTATCTCAGTATTCTACATGCTTGAGTAGGGTGATATGAGTATTTTTAGGTGCGATCAGCGATTTAGCACACTATCTCGATATGTTCTATTTATTATTCAAGATGAGGAGCAACGCAAGATAAAAATTTTGAAGGGTCTTTGTCCATACTTTTGGAAGATTTTGATTTCTTCTGGTGTTAGTTCGTATAGAAAAGTTTTTTCTAAAGCTTTGGCGATAGAACAGAATGATATTGAGGATCTCAAGTCCAAGAACTTGTCGAACCCATTGAGACAGGATCAGAGACCCGATAAGGGCAAAGCAGTTCAGGTTCAGTATGGGAACTTGGGTTCGAAGAGATGGAAGTTAGGTATTACTGATGGCGAACCAGCTAGAATTATGGGAGGACAATATTTTGATAGACCACAACTTACTTTTGGTTTTTGTGGGAACTGCAGGGAGAAGGGGAATGCTGGGATGTTTTGTCCTAAGCTAGACAGAGGTCCTCAGCCATTGTGACTGTTTCAGGGTTCCCATGGTCACCAGCCACGACCACAGTCGATTCTACAGTTTCAGCAGAGACAATTTCCACAGGGTAGGCAGAATAAGGGTAGGCAGATTGTTCCAGGTCCTTTTGGTGGATAGAGACCATAGCATTTGAGTCAGCGGCACAGCCAGGGTCTGAGCCATGGGCAAAGCAAGATGTACATAGCTGGGAGGCGAGGTGCTCACGTCGCTCCATCTGTGGTAGAAGGTACGATTCAAATTTTTTATACGCCCGCTAGAGTTCTTTTTGATTCAGGTGCATTGCATTAATTCATATCATACATGTTTCTTTTTTCTATTGGTTTTGAGTCTTCTTTGTTATTTGATGAGATTTTTGTGGGTACACCACTCGATACTTCGGTGTCTATTTCTCGTATTTATAGAGATTGCCCCATAATTGCTTGTGGTCATGTCTTTTCAACAGACTTATTAGTACTACCGAGGCAGGAGTTTGACATTATCCTGGGGATAGATTGGTTGTCGACACATCAAGTTACTTTAGACTATTTTCAACTGCCGGCTACTTTCAGTATCCCTGGGGGGAAGCGGCTCGTGTTTACTAGTATGAAACCTGCGCAGTTAGGAGACAGATTGTATACATTCTTAGAGTTAGAGTCCTCTGGTGTCGATGTTAGTTCTATTCCGGTTGTGTGTTACTTTTCAGATGCTTTCCAGAAGAAACCTGATTTTTCGTCGACGAGAGAGGTTGATTTTAATATAGATCTTTTGCCTGATAAAGCTCCAATTTCAAAGGCTCCATATCGTATGACACCAGTTGAGCTGAAGGAATTATATGATCAGATATCGGAGTTGATGGATTAGAAATTTATCCGGTAGGGTACTTCACCGTGGGGCACTCCAGTATTGTTTGCTAAGAAGATGGATGGGTCTATCCGTGTTTGTATTAACTATCCCGAGTTGAACAAAGTCACGATCAGGAATAAGTATCCCTTACCAAGGATCGAGGACTTGTTTGACCAGCTTCGGGGAGTGCAGTTCTTTTCGAATATTGATGTCAGATCGGGTTACCATCAGCTGAGAATCAAGAAGGAAGATATTTCTAAGATGGCATTCCGAACATGTTATGGGCACTAAGAGTTTAAGGTTATGTCGTTTGGGTTGACGAATGCTCCTGCAGCTTTTATGGATTTGATGAACAAAGTTTTTCGTACTTATCAAGGCCGGTTCATTATTGTGTTTATGTATGGCGTTCTCATTTATTCGAAGATCAAGGCCGAGTATGAGGGACACTTGAGGATTGTATTACAGACCGTGAGGGAGAACGAGTTGTTTGCCAAATTTAAAAAATGCGATTTTTGGCAGAAGGAGGCAAAATTTCTAGGGCACGTTGTATCCAAGGATGGCATTGCAGTGGATCCTTCTAAGGTTAAGGCCATTATAGATTAGGTTTAGCCGACTAATGTTATAGAGATACGCAATTTTTTGGGTTTAAATAGGCATTATCGTAGATTCATCATGGTATTTTCTGGGATTACAGCTCCGTTGACTCATTTGGCATAGAAGGGTGTTAGATTTATTTGGGATGAAAAGTGTGATTTGGCATTCGCAGAGTCGAAGAAGAGGTTGATTACAGCTCTAATTCTTATTGTTCCTTCCAGTGGGAATAAATATATGGTTTACAGTAATGCGTCACTCAGCGGACATGGTTATATATTGATGAAGGATAGAAAGGTTGTTGCTTATGCTTCTAGACAACTTAAAGTACACGAGAGGAACTATCCTACTCATGACCTTTAGTTGGCGGCTGTGGTGTTTGCTTTAAAGATTTGGCGACATTATCTTTACGGGGAGAGGTTTGAGCTCTTTTCGGATCATAAGAGTTTGAGATGCCTTTTCTCTCAGAAGGAGTTGAATATGATGTAGCGCAGATGGATGGAGTTCCTGAAAGATTATGTTGTTGACTTGCAGTATCACCTAGGGAAGGATAATGTGGTGGCTGACGCTTTGAGCCGCTTGCCTAAGGGATTTCTTGCTCATCTTATGATTCGTGAATGGTTGTCACTTCGCGATATAGAATATTTGGGGCTAAGTTTGTTTTCATAGGGTACCGGTGGTTTTATTGCTAATTTGAGAGTTCAGCCGTCTTTGATTTCTCAGATTATGGAAGCTCAACTGGAGGATGCAAAGTTATAGTCTTGGGCTTCAGATGATAGCAGACCCGATTGGACAGTTAGTTCAGATAGCAGTCAGATACAGGGGGAGATTATGCATGCCAGATTTAGAGGTATTGAAGCATGAGATTATGAGTGAGGCTTACGACTCTAGGTATACTATTCATCTAGGCAGTATAAAGATGTACCAGAGGCATTATCGGTGGGACAAAATGAAGCGAGAGATAGCTAAGTTTGTTTCCAAGTGTCTTACATGTCAGCAGGTGAAGGCCGAGCACCAGAAACTATCGGGGCAACATAAACCTTTATAAATTCTAGAGTGGAAGTGGGTACATGTGACTATGGATTTAATTTTGGGATTACCGAGGACGAAGAGAAATCATGATTCGATTTGGGTAATTGCTGACCGATTGACCAAGTCAGCTCATTTTATTCTGGTTCGCAAGACTTTGACCCTTAAGGAGTTGAGCAAGTTGTACGTGAAAGAGATAGTATGGTTGCATGGAGTACCCATGTCTATAGTGTTAGATCGGGATGCTAGGTTTATCGGTAAAATTTTGAAGAGTTTTCATCGAGCTATGGACACTAGAATGGATTTTAGTACAACATTTCACCCCCGGACTAAGTGTCAGACAGAGAGAGTTAACCAAATTCTTGAGGACATGCTTCAGGCTTGTGTATTGGACTTCAAGGGCAGTTGGGATGAGCATTTACCGTGGGCTGAGCTTGCATATAATAGCAGCCTCCAGTCAAGCATTGGGATGGCACCTTATAAGGCTTTGTATGGCAGACCGTCTAGATCACCGCTGAGTTGGGCAGAGGTTGGTGAGCAAAGTTTACTGGGGCCAGATTTGATTCGTGAGACCACAGAGGCTTTTTCAATTATTAGGGATTGGTTACGTACAACACAGAGTCGACAGAAGAGTTATACAGACATTCGCAGAAAACCGTTAGAGTTTGAGATTGGTGATCACGTTTTACTGAAGGTTTCTCCGATGAAGGACGTGATGCATTTCGGTAAGAAAGGGGAGTTATCTCCGAGATTCATTGGACCTTTTGAGATTCTCGCTAAAGTTGGAGAGTTGGCATATCGTTTGGCATTTCCACCGCAGCTAGATATAGTTCACAGTGTATTTCATGTTTCTATGCTTAGGAAGTATGAGCGGATCCTACTCATATGATTTATTGGGAGCCCTAAGAGGTTCAGGAAGATGCCTCGAATGTGGAACATCCGGCGAGTATTCTGGACGGCAAGGATAAGGTTCTGCGTAGCAAGGTTATTCCGTTCGTGAAGGTGCAATGGAGTCACCATGGACTTAACGAGGCCACATGGGAGTTAGAGGTGGATGTGTGAGACCGTTATCCGCACTTATTCTCTGGTTGATGTATTTTAAATTTTGGGGCAAAAATTTCTCTTTATTAGGGTAGATTGTAGTGACTGAAATTTTTATTATTATTTATTATTTATTATTATTATTATACATATATTAGTGTAGATTATGCATCCTCATATTAATGTATTTATCAGGTTTTATGTTTTTCATTTCGCTGATTTCAGTGGTTGTTGGGCAGTGGATGTTGAGTTGTACTTTCAGGAGCCCGTTCTTGTTTTGGTGGGAATGTATGTTGTTTTGTGTTGTTGTGTGGTATGTGATCCTAGGGGATCTTATGAAGATTTTTGGGTTTTTGCCAGTTTTTGTCTGAACGGAATCTTCATGTTTTTTGGAGTTTTGTACTGTCTCATTTAATTCGAACAAACATGTTTCTGTTCGAATATGTTTCTTCCTGTCTTATTTTATTCGAACATATTATTTTTTTGTTCGAATAGATTTTTAACTGTTTCATTTTATTCGAACAACTTTTTCTATATTTGAATTGATGTCTGTTCAGTTGATTTCTATCTGTCCAATTTTATTCGAACTGCTTGAATATGTTTCTTCCTGTCTTATTTTATTCGAACATATTATTTTTTTGTTCGAATAGATTTTTAACTGTTTCATTTTATTCGAACAACTTTTCTCTGCTCGAATTGATGTCTGTTCAGTTAATTTCTATCTGTCCAATTTTATTCGAACAAGCTTGTTTCTGTTTGAATAGGGTTCTTCCTGTTCAGTTTTGTTTGAAAATAAATATATTATGTTCGAGCAGAGGCGCTGTTTTGGCGATCAGGTTGGGTCTTTTCTTATGATACTTGGCCACTGATCTTGCCTCGAGATGAGTGCTCATAATTAGGGCTTTAATTCTCCTAAATCTCTCTCTCTCAAATTGTTATCAACTCCTCCCTTGCTCTTCCTTTTCGACAAATTTCTGGGATTGATCTTCGCAAATTCCTTTGGTGAGTAATTTCCCAATTCTTCTTCCTTTTATTGATTTGATTTAGGTTTTGGTTGAACCTTTGTGATTGTGATCATGGTTTGTCATTGGGTTAATTTTGGGTTTTGTTATTGGGGTATTTGTTGAAATTGTAGAGTTGCGATTATTGCAGGTATTGGGTTGGTTGTGTTGGGCTGAGTGTTGGACTCTGGTTCTGAGGTTGGGAAGTCTGGTTGATTATTAGATTCGTGGTTTGCATCTGGTGAGTGTCCCTTCCTTGCTAAATTCCACTACTAGTTTAATCAGTGTTGGTTAGAGTGATATGCATTAGCAGTGAGGCGTTATGTGATTTAGTTATAGTACATTTGGGATTCTTCTGTATAGTTATTATTTCGGCTTGTTTCCTATTGTTAGGCATGCAGAGTTGTGTTTCTCTTTTGTCATTTCGAAAGTTGTGCATTCGTGTGGAATTCTCGTGGACTTGTCCTTGAATACTGTGTTTTAGCCGTTTTGAGACAGATGTGGCCTGGATGTAGTTACTGGTAGTTACTGTCCATCTGTTCTCAGGCAGGTGGTTATCCTATGTGTACTGGCCGTGTTGGTGGCAGTTGTGTTTTGATCCTTGGGATCTGTTTCCATCTATTGATTATAACTCTTTTAACTTAACGAGATCGGATACATAAAGCAGCTCTACATCGGCTAACCCTCGGCAGGATTTAGGATTACTATATTGAGTTAAAATAGTAGGTAAAGTTCGGGCTGGACACTGTCATATCTATTTCCCATCCGAGAGTGTGGGATGGTATGAGACAGTTTTTCCCAAGTACCCATCTTATCCTCTGTGAGGTTGAAATTCCGTGGAATTGTAAATAAAGTTTGGACGTTGGCTCTGTGGGTTGAAAAGCCTGGAACCCTCTGATCAAGTGATAAATCTTTAGCGTGGTCGAGCTTGACAAAAATGGTACCCTTTGTATCCAATTGAGATCTCTTTAAGGTTTTTATGTATTAGCGGTTGATAAACTCATATATACTTTATTATAGGGTTTAGTTCATCGATTTCATCGCATCATAAACATTCAGTCACAGGACAATTCAAGAATCACATCATATCATCTCAAATCATATTATATCATATCATCACATCATTATATCTTTATTTCTCTTCTCCTAGATATTTCCTCTTACCTCTATTCTTTACTTATATTACTGTAACGTAATCATTCCCTATCTCATTCACCTATTCTTCTTTCTCTGCACCAGTTTTATTAGTAGGTTATTTAGATTTGTTGGGCATTAGTGAGCCGTGGTTTTGCTCATTCACATTTTGACCCCCCATTCAGAGGCAGAGTACCTGCTAGTTTTGCTGAGGGCTTCAGCTGTGATGGTGACAGTTTTGCTGCGAAAGATCTGTCCTAGTTATTGTATTCTTGTACGATGAACTTAGCTTTTGTCGATCATTTTTTAGAGTTTCTTTCCGACATAAAACACGCTTGAAAAGATACCAAATGAATAACAATACTCCCATTTTGATTTTCTGCCGGTACGGATTTTGCAACTCTCGATTGATTTTGATCACAATTGCAAGAAGCTTGGCTACTGGCAACTTGTTTGAGAGGTTTGATTGTTTTGAAAAGTTTCTTTACAACTAGTAATACTCCAGGATAGTTACCAAATGAATTGTAATATTTCCAGTTTGAGCTTTAAACCACTACGGATTACGTACCACTCCATTGCTTTAGTTCAAAATTTTAAGAAGCTTATCTATTCAAAAGTCGTTCGTGAGCTTGGATCACTTTTAAGAGTTTCTTTTGGATCGACAGCACCCTAGAATAGTTACCAAATGAATCGCAATACTCTAGGTTTGAATGTTGGACTGGTATGGATTTCGCACCTCAAGAATAGTTACCAAATAACTGATATTATTCCCATCTTGAATTTTTTACCCGTCAAGATTTTGCACCTCTCCATTGCATTTGATATTAATTTTGAGAAGCTTGGCTACCGGTAACACGTTTGAGAGGTTAGATCGCTATTAAGAGTTTCTTTTCAATCGATAATAATCTAGGATTGTTACCAAATGAATCATAATACTCCCGATTTGAATTATTTTCCGGTGCTGATTTTTTAACTCTCCGATGGTTAAGATTGTAATTATGAGAAGTTCTGCAACCAACAACTTATTTGAGAGGCTGGATTGTTTTTGAAAAATTCCTTTCGATCAACAATACTCAAGGATAGTTACCAAATTTATCGTAATACTCCCTGTTTGAATTTTTGACAGGTACAGATTTTGTACCTGTCTATTGTTTTTGATCTTAATTGTGTGAAGCATTACTATCCTAGAGTATAGTTGGTCAAATAGAAACTCATTAAAGTGATCCAACCTCTTAAATGAGTTGCCAGTAGCCAAGCTTCTCAAAATTGAAATCGAAACCATCGGCGAGGTACGAAATTTATACCGGTCATAAATTCCATCCAAAAGTATTGTGAATCATTTGGCAAATATATTAGCGTGTGTTTGGATGATTATAAACTCTTTAAAATGATCCAACCTCTCAAATGAGCTGCCGGTTAGCCAAGTTTCTCATAATTACGATATAAACTAGCAAAGATGTGTGAAATCTGTAGCGGTCCAAAATTATAACCGGTAGTATTGTGATTCACTTGGTAACAATCCAAGAGTATTGTATGTCATAAAGAAACTCCTAAAACCGATCCAACCTTTCAAACGAGTTACCGATATCCAAGCATCTCTGAATTATCATCTAAAGCAACGAAGAGGTTCAAAATCTCTATTGTTCAAAAACTCAAACCGAGAGAATTGTGATTCATTTGGTAACTATCCATGAGTATTACCGGTCAAAAAGAAACTCTACACAATAATTAAACATCTAAAACGAGTTCCCAGTAGCAAAGCTTCTCGGTATTGCGACCTAAAGCATCATAGAGGTACAAAATTGGCAAAGTTTCGTGGAATTTCAATCTAAACCATCAGAGAGATGTGAAATAAGTACTGTTCAAAAAATCAACCTGGGAGTATTGCAATTTATTTTGTAACTATCCTTGAGTGTTGTCGATAAAAAAGAAACTCTTAAACATGATCCAACCTAGTAAAAGAGTTTCCCATAGCCAAGTTCTCAAAATTACAATCCAAACCATTGGAGAGGTTCAAAATCGGTACCGATTAAAAACTCAAACTGGAGTATTGCGAATCATTTGATAATTCTATTAGAGTACTGTCAATAAAAACAATCTCTTAAACACAATTCATACTTTCAAACAAGTTGCTAGTAGTTAAGCTTCTCGGAATTACAAACAAAACTATTTGGGAGGTGGGATTCATTGGGTAACTATCCTAGGGTATTATCGGTTAAAAAATAGCTCTAAAATGCGAACCAACCTCTCAAACAAATTACCGGTAGCCAAGCTTCTCTTAATTTTAATCTAAACCATCTGGGAGGTGCAAATCGGTACACTTCAAAAATTTATATCGGGAGGATTACGATTCATTTGGTAACTATCCGAGAGTGTTGTCAGTCATAAAGAAACTCTTAAACATGATCCAACCTCACAAAGGTGTTACCGGTAGCCTAGCTTCTCTGAATGGAAATCTAAACCATCGGCGAGGTACGAAATCGATACCGGTCATAAACTCAAACCAGGAGTATTATGATTCATTTGGTAACTATCCTAGCATGCTGTTTGTCGAAAATATTTACCCATAAAAAATTCAAACCGAGAGTATTGTTACTCATTTTGAAACTATCCTAGCAGGATATCAGTAAAAATGAAAGTCTTAAAAATAAGCTTAACTCTTAAACGATTAATTCTCAAACGAGTTGTCGTTGGTACTGTTTCACACAATTAAGATCGAAAGCATCAGGCAAGTACAAAATCTGTACCTGTCAAAAATTCAAACAGGGAGTATTGCGATAAATTTGGTAACTCTCCTTGAGTATTGTTGATCGAAAGGAATTTCTCAAAAGCAATCCAACCTCTCAAATAAGTTGTTGGTAGTAGAACTTCTCATAATTACAATCTTAACCATCGGAGAGGTAAAAAATCAGCACCGGACAAAAATTCAAATCGGGAGTATTAAGATTCATTTGGTAACAATCCTAGATTATTATCGATCAAAAAGAAACTCTTTATAGCGATCTAACCTCTCAAACATGTTACCGGTAGCCAAGCTTCTCAGAATTAATATCAAATGCAACGGAGAGGTGCAAAATCTTAACGGGTAAAGAATTCAAGATGGGAATAATATCAGTTATTTGGTGACTATCCTTGAGGTGCGAAATCCATACCAGTCAAAAATATTCTAAGATGTTGTTGGACAAATATAAACTCTTAAAAATTATCTTAGCTCTCAAATGGGTCACCGGTAGCCAAGCTTTACATAATTACGATTTAAAGCAACGAAGATGTGCAACATCCATACCAGTCCAACATTCAAACCTGGAGTATTGCGATTCATTTGGTAACTATTCAGGGGTGTTGTCGGTCCAAAAGAAACTCTTAAATGTTATCCAAGCTCACGAACGAATTTTCGATAGACAAGCTTCTCTAAATTTTGAACTAAAGCAACGGTGTGATACGAAATCCGTAGTGGTTTAAAGCTCAAACAAGAAATATTACAATTCATTTGGTAACTATCTTGGAGTATTACCTGTTGTAAAGAAACTTTTCAAAACAATCAAACCTCTCAAACGAGTTTTCGGTAGCCAAGCTTCTTGCAATTGTGATCAAAATCAATCGAGAGTTGTGAAATCCGTACCGGTAGAAAATCAAACTGGGAGTATTGCTAGTATTGCTATTCATTTGCTACAAAATAAAACTGAGTAGGCAAGCTTCCCTGAATTACAATCGAAATAATTAGAGAAGTATAAAATTGGAATTGTTCAAAAATTTAAACAGAGAGTATTATGGTTCATTAGGTATCTATGTTAGATTGCCTTCAGTAAAAAAAAAAAGTCTTTAAAATGATCTAACCTCTTAAATGAGTTGCCGGTAGCCAAGCTTCACAGATTTGCGATCTAAAGCAACGGAGAGGTGCGCAATCCGTACCGGCCAAAAACACAAACCGGGAGTATTGCAATTCATTTGGTAACTATCCTAGATTATTATCAATGTCAAAGATTCCCTTAAAATTGATCTATCCTCTCGAATGAGTTCTCGGCTGCCAAGTTTCTCCGAATTGCAATTTAAAGCTTCATGCAGGTGCATAAATGCTAACGGTGCAAAATATATACTGGAAGTTTTACAATTCATTTGATAATTATCTTAGAGTATTGTCGGCCAAAATAAACTCTTAAACACGATCCAAACTCTCAAACAAGCTGCCGGTAGACAAGCTTCTCTGAATTGCAATGTATACCATTGGGGTGGTGCAAAATCGGTTCCATTCAAAAAATTTACAGGGTGCATTGCAATTCATTTGGTAACTATCTTGGAGTGCGGTTGGTTAAAAACAAACTCTTAAACATGATCCAACCTCGTAAAGGCGTTGCCAGTAGCCAAGCTTCTCAGAATTACAATTTAAACCATCGGGGCGGTAGAAAATAGGTACGGGTTAAAAACAAAAATAGGGATATTGTGATTCATTTGCTAATTATCCTAGAGTGTTTTTGGTCAAAATAAAACTTTTAAACATGATCCAACCTCACAAACATGATGCGGGTAACATAACTTCTCAGAATTTAGATCTAAGCCATCGGAGTGGTGCAAAATATGTACCAGTTAAAAGGTAATACCGGGAGTATTATGATTCATTTGGTAACTATTCTAAAGTTTTTTCAGTCAAAAAGAAACTCTTAAACCCAGTTCAACCTCCCAAACGAGTTGTCGATTGCCAAGCTTCTCAGAATTCCAATCAAAACCAATGGGGAGGTGTGAAATCGGTACCTGTCAAAAACTATATCAAGGACTATTACGATTCATTTGGTAACTATCTTAGAGTTTTGTTGGTAAAAAAATACTCTTAAACATGTTCCAAACTCTCAAACAAGTTCTCGTTAGCCAAGCTTCCCTGAATTGCAATCTAAACCATCAGGTGGTACAAAATCGGTACCATTTTAGAATTCATACCAAGAATATTGCGATTCATTTGGTAACTATCCTAGAGTATTGCTGCTCAAAAAAATACACTTAAACACGATCCAACCTCACAAATGCGTTTCCAGTAGCTAAGCTTCTCAGAATTTCAATCTAAACCACCGGTGAGGTACGAAATTTATACGGGTCAGAAACTCAAACAAGGAGTATTGTGATTCACTTTGTAATTATCCTATATTGTTGTCGGTCGAAATGAAACTCTTAAACATGACCCAACCTCTCAAACGAGTTGCGGGTTACAAAACTTCTCAGATTTTCGATCTAAGCTATCGGTAAGGTAAATAATCCGTACCGTTCAAAAATTTAAGCCGAGAGTATTATGATTCATTTTGTAACTATCCTTGATTTTTGTATGTCAAAAAGAAAAACTTATAAATGATCCAACCTCTTAAACGACTTGCAAGTAGCCTAGTAGCAAAAAATTAAGATCTAAAGCAACAAAGAGGTACGAAATTTGTACTAGTCAAAATATTCAATCCTGAAGTATTATGAGTTATTTGGTAACTATCTTAACATGTTGCTGGTAGAAAATATGCTCTTAACCATGAACCAGCCTCTCAAACTAGTTGCCGGTAACCAAGTTTCTCAAAATTTTGATCTAGTGCATTGGAGAGATATGAAATCTGTACATATCAAATATTCAAACAAAGAGTATTGCTACTAATTTAGAAGCTATCCTAGCGGGTTGTCGATTGAAAAGAAAGTCTTAAAAGAGAGCCAACCTCTCAAACTAGTTGTCGTTGCCCAAGCTTTACTCAATTAAGATCTAAAGCAACGGAGGGGTAGAAAATCCGTACCTTTCAAAAATTATAGCAAGGATTATTGCGTTACATCTAGCATGTTGCCGGTGGACAAGAAACTCTTAAAAATTATCCAACCTCTTAAACGAGATGCCGGTAGCCAAGCTTCTCAGAATTGTAATCTAAACCATCGTAAAGGGGTGAAATCGGTACTGGTCAAAATTTTAAACCGGGAGTATTTCCATTCATTAGTTATCCATCCTAAAGTATTACAAGTCAAAAAGAAACTCTTAACCATGATCCAACCACGCAAACAGGTTGTCGGTAACCAAGCTTCTCAGAATTAAATTTTAAACTTTCAAAGAGGTGCAAAATAAGTACCGATGAAAAACTCTAACTATGCATATTGCGATTCATTTGGTAACTAACCTAGTGTGTTTTTGGCTGAAAAGAAACTCATAAACACGATCTGACCTTTCAAACGAGTTGCTGGTAACCAAGCTTCATTGAATTCTTGCCTAAACCATCGGAGAGGTGCGAAATCCTTGCCGGTCAAATATTCATTCCAAGATTATTGTGATTCATTTGGTAACTATCCTCAATTACTGTTGATCAAAAAGAAATACTTAAAAGCTATCCATCCTCTCAAACGTGTTCCCGATAGCCAATTTTCTCAGAATTAAGATATAATGCAACAGAGAGATGGAAATCGGTATCGGTCAAAAATTTAAGCCAAGTGTATTGCCAATCATTAAGTAACTATCGTAACATATTTTTGGTCTAGTAGAAACTTTTAACCGTGAACCAGCCTCTCGACGAGTTGCCGGTAACCAAGCTTCTCGAAAGTGCGATCTAACGCATTAGAGAGGTACGAAATCTGTACTGGCAAAAAATTTAAACAGAGTGTATTTCTATTTATTTGGAAACTATCCTATCGTGTTGTTATTAAAAAAGAAACTCCGGGAAACAATCCAACCCTCTCAAACAAGATGCCAATAGCCAAGCTTTACTCAATTAAGATCTAAAGCAACGGATAGGTATGAATTCCAAACAATTCAAAAATTCAAACCGGGAGTATTTCGATGCATTTGGTAACTATCCAAGCATGTGGTAAGTTGAAAAGAAACTATTAAAAGTAATCCAACCTCTCAAACGAGTTGTCGGTAGCAAATCTTCACAGAATTGCGGTTTAAACCATCGGATAAGTACGAAATCGATACCGGTCATAAATTTAAATCGGGACCACTGTAATTCATTAGGTAACTAGCCTAAAGTATTTTCAGATGAAAAAAAACTCATAAAAATGTTACAACCTCCCGAATGAGTTTTCGGTAGCCAAGTTTCTCATAATTGCAATCTAAACCATCGGAGAGGTGTGAAATCGGTACAACTCAAAAATTCTAATCGGCAGTATTGCAATTCATTAGGTAAATAATTTAGAGTATTTTTGGTAGAAAAGAAACTCATAAACACAATCCAACCTCTCAAATGAGTTTACCGTAACCATGTTTCTCTAAATTCTAATCAAAATGGGTATATTGCCATTTTTTGGAAACTATCGTTGCGTGTTGTCAGTCAAATAGAAACTCTTCAAATTGATCCAACCACCCGAACGAGTTAAGGGTAGCCATGTTTCTCACAATAAAGATATAAAGCAACGGAGTGGTACAAAATGCGTACCAATCAATAATTCAAACCAGGAGTATTGGGATTCATTTGATAACTATCCTAGTGTGTTGTCGACTGAAAATAAACTCATAAAAATGATCCCACCTCTCAAACTAGTTGTTGAAATCCAAGCTTCTCTAAATTATGATTTAATCCATCAGAGAGGTACAAAATCAATACCGGTAAAAACTTCAAGCCGGGAGTATTACAATTAATTTTGTAACTATTCAAAGGTATTGTTGATCGTAAATCAACCCTTAAAAGTGATCCAACTTCTCAAACGAGTTCCAGTTGGCCAAGCTTCTTAGAATCGTGATTTAAGGTAACGGGAGGTACGAAATATGAACCGATCAAAAACTCAAACCAGGAGTATTTTAATTCATTTGGTAACTGTCCAAGACTATTTTGTGTCAAAAAGATGCTCTTAAAATAAATCTAACCTCTAAAATGAATTACTTGTAGCTAAGCTAATCAGAAATGCAATCAAAAGCAACGAACAGGTGCATAATCCGTAACGGTAATAAATTTAAACCGGGATTACTGTGAGCGAATTGGTAACTATCCTAACGTATTGTTGAATAAATTGAAACTCTATAAATGATCCAATTTCTCAAATTAGCTTCCGGCAGCAAGGTTTCTTAAAATTATGATATAAAATAACGGAGATGTGCAAAATCCGTAGCAATCAAAATTTCAAACTATGATTATAAGGATTAATTTGGGAACTTCCCTAGACTATTGTCAGTCTACAAGAAACAATTAAAAGCAATCCAACATCTCAAACGAGTTGCCGATAGCCAAGCTTCTTAGAATTTTGATCTAATGCAACAAAGAGATGCGTAATCCGTACCGGTAAAAATTGCAAACCAGGAGTATTATAATTCATTTGCTAAATCTCCTAATGTATTTTAGGTCAAAATAAAAATCATTGAAACGATCCATCTTCACAAACGAATTGCCGGTAGCAAAGATTCTCAAAATTGTAATCAAAAGCAACAAATAGGTGCATAATCCATACCGGTCCAAAATTAAAGCCAGGAGTATTGCAAGTCATTTGATAACTATACTTGCATATTGTTGGATGAATAAAAACTCTTTAAAATTATCCAGCCTCTCAAACTAGTTGCCGGTAACCAAACTTCTAAGAATTGCGATATACAGCACAAAGAGGTTAAAAAATTGTACAGCTTAAAAATTCAAGCCGGAATTGCTGCGATTAATTTGGTTACTATCCTAGAGTATTGTCGGTCATAAAGAAACTCTTTAAAAGGATCCAACATAGAAAATGAGTTGTCGGTAGCCAAGCTAATATGCATTGTGATTAAAAGCGACATAATGGTGGCTTATCCATGCCGGTAAAAAATTCAAGCAGGGAGTATTAATTTGGTAACTATCATAGTGTGTAGTCTGTCGAAAACAAATTCTTAACCATGATCCAGCCTCGCAAAAGGGTTGTCGTTTGTCAATTTTTTTCAAAATTTTGATCAAAACGATCGGTGAGGTACAAAATCTGTATCGGTCAAAAATTCAAAATGGAAGTATAGAAATTCATTTGGTAACTATCCAAGAGTATTATCGGTAAGAAAGAAACTCTTAATCCCGATCCAACCTTGCAAATGAGTTGTTGGTTGCCAAGCTTCTTTGAATTCTAATCTAAATCATTGGAGAGGTACGAAATTTGTACTGGTCAAAAACTCAAATAGGGATTATTGTAATTCATTTGGTAACTATCTTAGAGTGTTGTCTATTGAAAAAAAACAATTAAACATGATCCAAACTCTCAAACAAATTATTGGTAACCAAGTTTCTCTGAATTACAATAAAAACCATCAGGGAGGTGCAAAATTTGTGTCGTTTAAAAATTCAATCTAAATCATCGAAGAGGTATGCAATTTGTACAGCTCAAAAAATCTAACCGAGAGTATTGCAATTCATTAGGTAACTATCCTAGAATGTTTTCAGTAGAAAAGAAACTGCTAAACATAATCCTAACTGACATATAAGTTGACGGTAACCAAGCTTCCCTGAATTCAGATCAAAATGGGTATATTGTAATTAATTTGGAATCTATCGTTTTGTGCTGCCAGTAAAAAATAAACTCTTCCAATCGATCCAACCACTCGAACGAGTTATGGTTAGCCAAGCTTCTCATAATTAAGATATAAAGCAACTGGGAGGTACAAAATCTATACCAATCCAAAATTCAAACCTGGAGTATTGGGATTCATTTGATAACTATCCTAGTGCGTTATCGGTCGAAAAGAAAATCATAAAAATGATCCAACCCCTCAAACTAGTTGCCGAAATCAAAACCTCTATAAATTGTGATTTAAACAATCGGAGAGGTGTAAAATCTATACATTTCAAAACTTCAAGCCAGGATTATTGAAATTCATTTGGTAACTATTCTAGAGTATTGTCGATAAAAAATAAACCCTTAAAAGCGTTCCAACCTCTCAAACGAGTTCCTTGTGGCAAAACTTCTCATAATCATGATCAAAAGCTATGGGAGGTACAAAATCTGAACTGGTCAAAAACTCAAATCGGGAGTATTTTAATTCATTTTGTAACTGTCCCAGAGTATTTTTTGTTAAAAAGAAGCTCTTATAAGCAATCCAAACACTAAAATAAGTTGCCGGTAGCTAATTTAATAAAATATGCTATCAAAAGCAACGGAGAGGTGTATAATCTGTAATAGTCAAAATTTTAAATTAAGATTATTGCGAGTAATTTGGTAACTATCCTAATGTATTCTTGGAAGAATTGAAACTCTAAAAAATGATCCCACCTCTCAAATGAGCTGCCGGCAGCCAAGTTTCTCAAAATTACGATATAAAGCAATGGAGTTTTGTGAAATCAGTAGCAGCCAAAAATTCAAATTGAGATTATTGCGTTTCATTTGAGAACTTCCCTAGTGTGTTGTCATTCTAAAAAAACTATTAAACGCAATCCAACCTCTCAAACGAGTTGCCGGCAGCCAAGCTTCTAAGATTTTTTAGATAATGCAACGAAAAAAAACTCTTCGAAATGATAAATCCTCACAAGCGAGTTGCCGGTAGCATAGCTTATAAGAATTGTGATTAAAAGCAACGAAGAGGTACGAAATCCATACCGGTCCAAAATTTAGCCCTTGAGTATTGTGAGTCATTTGATAACTATCCTAGCATATTGTTGGTCGAATAGAAACTCTTTAAAATTATCCAACCACTTAAACTAGTTGCCGATAACCAAGCTTCACAGAATATCGATCTAATGTAACAGAGAGGTTCAAAATCTATGCCGTTCAAAAATTCAAGCTGGGAGTATTGTGATTAATTTGTTTATTATCCTTGAGTGTTGTCGTTCGAAAAGAAACTCTTAAAAGTGATCTAACATCAAAAATGAGTTATCGGTAGCCAAGCTAAAATGAATTGTGATTAAAAGCAACAGAATGGTGATTAATCCGTGCCGGTAAAAAATTCAAGCTTGGACTATTGACAGTCATTTGGTAGCTATCATAGTGTATCGTCTGTCAAAAACAAACGAGTTGCGGGTAACCAAACTTCTCAGAATTCTGATCTATGAAATTGGAGAGGTGTAAAATATTTACCTGTCAAAAATTCAAACCTAGAGTATTGCTACTCATTTGGAAACTATTCTTGTAGGTTTTCGGTCGAAATGAAAGTTAAAAAAATGAGCCAAGCTTTACACAATTTAGATCCAAAGCAACGAAAGGGTACGAAATCCAAACCTGTCAAAAATTCAAACAGGGAGTATTGCGATAGATTTTGTAACTATCCTAGCATGTTTACAGTTAAAAAGAAACTCTTAAAAATGATCCAACCTCTTACATGAGTTGTTGGTACCAAAGTTTATAGAATAGGGATCTAAGCCATCGGAGAGGTATGAAATCGATACAAGTCAGAAATTTAAACCAGGAGTATTGCGAATCATTAGGTAACTGTCTTAATGTGTTTTCAAATGAAAATTAACCCATAAAAATGATGCAATCTCTCGAACGAGTTTCTGGTTGCCAAGCTTCTCATAATTGTAATTTAAACTATAAGAGATGTGTGAAATCGGTAGCGGTCAAAAATTCTAATCGGGAGTATTGCCATACATTAGGCAACTATCCTAGAGTATTTTCGGTCGAAAAGAAACTCCTAAACACAATCTATCCTTTCAAATGAGTTGACGGTTACCAAGCTTCTCTGAATTCAAATCAGCATAGGTGAATTGTAATTCATTTGCAGCCAATCATTGCGTGTTGCCAGTCTAATATTAACTCTTCAAGTCGATCCAACCTCTCGAACGAGTTATGGGTAACCAAGCTTCTCACAATTAAAATATAAAGCAATGGAGAAATGCAAACTCTATACCAATCTAAAATTAAATCATAGAGTATGGGGATTCATTTGATAACTATCCAAGTGTATTGTCAGTAAAAAAGAAACTCATTAAAATGATCCAACCCCTCGAACTTGTTACCAAAATCCAAGCTTCTCTAAATTTTGATTTAAACCATCGAAGAGTTACAAAATTCATACCGGTCAAAAATTTAAGCCAAAGTATTGCAATTCATTTGGCAACAAACCTAGAGTATTTTTGGTTAAAAATAAATCCTTAAAAGCGGTCCAACCTCTCTAATGAGTTCCAGGTGGTCAAGCCTCTCAAAATCGAGATCTAAAGCAACGGGAGGTACGAGATCTGAACCAGTCAAAATCTAAAACTGGGAGTATTTCAATTCATTTGGTTACTATCCCAGAGTGTTTTGGGTCATAAAGAAGCTCTTAAAAATGATCCAAACCTCTAAAATGAGTTGTCAGTAGCTAAGCAAAGCAAAAATTCGATCAAAAGCAATAGAGAGGTGCATAATCCATAACGCTTAAAAATCTAAACAGGGATTATTGCAAGTCATTTTGTAACTATCCTAACTTGTATAGTTGGATGAATTAAAACTCTATAAAATGATCTAACCTCTCCAATGAGCTGCCGGAAGCAAAGTTTCTCAAAATTACGATATAAAGCAACGGAGATGTGTAAACTTTGATGCAGTCAAAAATTAAAAATGGGATTAATGCGATTCATTTTGGAACATCCCTAGAGTGTTATCGGCTTAAAAGAAACTATTAATAAAGATGAAACCTCTCAAACGAGTTGCCAGTAGCCAAGCTTTTAAGATTTTCAATCTAATGCAACGTAGAGATGCGAAATATGTACCGGTAAAAAATGTAAACCGAGAGTATTGCGATTCATTTGGTAACACTCCTAGAGTATTTTTGGTTAAAAAGAAACACTTCAAAACAATCCATCCTCATAAAAGTGTTGCCGGCCGCAAAGCTTCTAGGAATTGTGATCAAAAATTTTACCCGGGAGTGTTGCGATTTTTTTGATAACTATCCTAGCATATTTTTTACCAAATACAAACTCTTTAAAATTATCCAGCCACTCAAACTAGTTGCTGGTAACCAAGCTTCTCAGAATTACATTCTAAAGCAGCAGAGAGG
Source organism: Kingdonia uniflora (assembly GCA_014058105.1). Classification (NCBI taxonomy): domain Eukaryota; kingdom Viridiplantae; phylum Streptophyta; class Magnoliopsida; order Ranunculales; family Circaeasteraceae; genus Kingdonia; species Kingdonia uniflora. The sequence goes on from JACGCM010000696.1 coordinate 134,428, forward strand.
TGCGAAATCCGTACTTCTCAAAAATTCAAGCTGGGAGTATTGCGATTAATTTTTTTACTATCCGACAGTGTTGTCGGTTGAAAAGAAACTCTTAAAAATTATCCAACAATGAAAATGAGTTGTCGGTAGCCAAGCTAATATGGATTGCTATTAAAAGTAATTGAAAGCTACTTAATCTGTACAGGTAAAAAATTGAAACCGAGAGAATTGCCAGTTATTTGGTGACTATCATAGTGTGTTGTCTGTCGATAACAAACTCATAAACATGATCAACCTCTAGAGAAGTTTGTTTCTTCTCAAATTTTTCAGAATTGCGATCTAAACCATCGGAGAGGTATGAAATCCGTACCGGTAAAAAATTTAAACTGGAAAAATTGTTATTTATTTAGTAACGATCCTAGATTATTGTCGGTAAAAAAACTCTTAAACCCGATCCAACCACTCAAACGTGTAGCCGGTTGCAAGGCTTTTCAGAATTTTAATCTAAATCATCGTAGAGGTACGAAATTGGTACAGGTCAAAATCTCAAATAGGGATTATTGCGATTCATTTGGTAACTATCTTAGAGTGTTGTTGATCGAAAAAAAACTATTAAACATGATCCAAATTCCCATACAAATTGTCGGTAGCAAAACTTCTAAGAATTGCAATCTAAACCATTGGACAGGTGCAAAATTGGTACTGTTTAAAAATTCATACCGGGAGTATTGCGATTCATTTGTTAACTATCCTAGAGTGTTTTTGGTTCAAAAGAAACTCTTAACCATGATCCAACCTCGCTAACGCGTTGCCAGTAGCTAAACTTTGCATAATTGATATTTAAACAATCACCGAGGTACCAAATAGGTACGGGTGAGAAACTCAAACTAGGAGTATAGTGATTCTTGAAGTAACTATCCACGAGTGTTTTCAGCCTAAATTAAACTCTTAAACATGATCTAACCTCTCAAACAAGTTGCGGGTAACCAAACTTCTCAGAATTCCGATATATGCCCCCATTGGAGAGGTGCAAAATTTGTACCTGTCAAAAAGTTAAAACTAGATTGTTGCTACTCATTTGGAAACTATTCTTGTAGGCTTTTAGTCGAAATGAAAGTCTAAAAAATGAGCCAACATCTCAACGAGTTTCCTTTGGCCAAGCTTTTCACAATTTAGATCCAAAGCAATGGAGATGTGCGAAATCCAAACCTGTCCAAAATTCAAACAAGGAGTATTTCGATACATTTGGTAAATATCCTAGCATGTTTATGGTAGACAAGAAACTCTTAAAAATGATCCAACCTCTCAAATGAGTTGTTGGTACCAAAGTTTCACAAAATTGCGAAATAAACCATCAGCGAGGTAAGAAATTGATACCGGTCAAAAAGTCAAACCGGGAGTATTGCGATTCATTAGGTAACTATGCTAAAGTGTTTTCAGATGAAAAGAAACTCATAAAAATATTACAACCTCTCGAACAATTTTTCGGTAGCCAAGCTTCTCATAATTGCATTTTAAACCATAGGAGAAGTATGAAATCCGTACTGGTCAAAAATTCCAATTGGGAGTATTGCGATTCATTAGGTAACAATCCTAGAGTATTTTTGATCAAAAAGAAACTCATAAACACAATCAATCCTCCCAAATGAGTTGACGGTAACTAAGCTTCTCTGAATTCCAATCAAAATGGGCGTATTGTAATTTATTTGGAAACTATCGCTGCGTGTTCTCAGTCTAATACTAACTCTTCAAATCAATCCAACCTCTCGAGAGAGTTATTGGTAGCCAAGTTTCGCACAATTAAGATATAAATCAACGGAGAGGTGCATAATCCGTACCAATCCAAAATTCAAACAAGGAGTATTGGGATTCAGTTGTTAACTATCCTAGTACATTGTCGGTCGAAGAGAAACACATAAAAATGTTCCAACCCCTTGAACTAGTTGCCGAAATATAAGCTTCTCTAAATTGCGATTTAAACTATCGGAGAGGTAGAAAATTTATACCGGTCTAAAATTCATACCGGAAGTATTGCAATTCATTTGGCAACTATCCAAGAGTATTTTCGATCAAAAATAAATCCTTAAAAGCAGTCTAACCTTCCAAACGTGTTCCAGGTGGCAAAGCATCTCAGAATCGTGATATAAAGCAACGGGAGGTACGAAGTCCGAACAGGTCAAATACACAAATTATAAGTATTTTAATTCATTTGTTCATTATCCCATAGTGTTTTGGGTCGAAAAGAATCTCTTAAAAATGATCCAACCTCTAAAGCGAGTTGTCGGTAGCTAAGCTAATCAGAAATGTGATCAAAAGCAATGGAGAGGTACATAATCCGTAACGCTCAAAAATTTAAACCGAGATTATTGCGAGTCATTTGGTAACTATGCTAACATATTGCTGGATGAATTGTAACTCTATAAACTGATCCAGCCTCTCGAAATTAAGATATAAAGCAACGGAGATGTGTAAAATCAATAGTATTCAAAAATTTAAACAAGGATTATTACGATTCATTTGGGAACTTCACTAGAGTGTTGTCGGTCTAATAGAAACTATTAAAAACGATCCTACCTCCCAAACGAGTTGCGGGTAGCCAAGCTTCTAAGAATTTCTATCAAATGCAATGAAGAGATGCCAAATTCGTATCGGTAAAAAATATAATCCCGGAGTATTGCCATTTATAGTGTAACTCTTCTAGAGTATTTTTAGTCAAAAAGAAACTCTTCGAAATGATCCATCCTCGCAAATGAGTAGCGAGTAGCAAAGCCTCTCAAAATTGTGATCAAAAGCAACGAAGAGATGCAAAATCGGTACCGGTCCAAAATTTAAGCCTGGAGTATTGCGAGTCATTTGATAACTATCCAAAAGCAACAGAGAAGTGCAAAATTCGTACTACTAAAAATTTAAGCTGAGAGTATTGCGATTAATTTGGTTACTATCTTAAAGTATTTTTGGTCGAAAAGAAACTATTATTAATGATCCAATATCGAAAACGGATTGCCGGCAGCCAAGCTAAAAAAAATTACGATTAAAAGCAACAGAAAGGTGCTTAATCCGTACCGGTAAAAAATTCAAATTGGGTGTATTGCCAGTCATTTTGTAACTATCATAGTGTGCTTTCTATCGAAAGTAAACTCTTAACCATGATTTAACCTCTCAAAAAGGTTGCAGTTTGTCAAATTTTTCAAAATTACGATCTAAACCATCGGAGAGGTACAAAATCTATACTGGTCAAAATTTCAAACTGTAAGTATTGCAATTCATTTGGTAACTATCCTTGAGTGTTGCCAGTAAAAAGGAAACTCTTAAACCCGATCCAACCTCACAAACGAGTTGTCGGTTGCCAAGCTCCTCAGAATTCTAATCTAAATCATCGGAGAGGTGCGAAATTGGTATTGGTCAAAATATTAAATAAGGATTATTGTGAGTCATTTTGTAATTATCTTAGAGTGTTGTTTGTTTTAAAAAAACTATTAAACATGATCCAAACTCTCAAACAAATTGTCGGTAGCCAAGCTTCCCACAAATGTAATCAAAACCATCTAGGAGGTCCGAAATTTGTACCGTTTAAAACGTCATACCGGGAGTATTGTAATTCATTTGGTAACTATCCTAGAGTATTGTTGGCCATAAAGAAACTCTTAATCATGATCCATCCACGTAAACGCGTAGCCGATAGCCAAGCTTCTCATAATTGAAATATAAACCATCGGAGGGGTGCTAAATCGGTACTAGTTAAAAATTTATACCGGGCGTATTGCAATTCATTTGGAAACTATCTTAAAGTGTCTTTGGTCATAAAGAAGCTTTTAAACGTGATCCAACTTTGTAAGCGCGTTGGCGGCAGCTATGCTTCTCATAATTGATATTTAAACCATCATCGGGGTACAAAATCAGTACAAGTCAAAAACTTAAACCAGGTGTATTGTGATTGTTTTCCTAACTATCCTAAGGTGTTATCAGCCAAAATTAAACTCTTAAACATGATCCCAACTCTCAAACGAGTTACGGGTAACCAAAATTCACAGAATTCCGATCTATGCCATCGAAGAGGTGGGAAATCAGTACCAGTAAAAAATTCAAACCTGGAGTATTGCTACTAATTTGGAAACTATTATTGCGGCTTGTCAGTCAAAATCAAACTCTACAAAATGAGTCAACCTCTCAAACGAGTTGCCGTTAGCCGAGCTTCACACAATTTAGATCTAAAGAAACGGAGAGGTGCGAAATCTGTACTTGTCAAAAATTCAAGAAAGGAGCATTAGGATACATTTGATAACTATTCTAGCATGTTTTCTGTGGACAAAAAACTCTTAAAGAATATCTAACCTCTCAAACAAGTTGCCGGTAGCCAAGCTTCTTGGAATTGTGATCAAAAGCAACTGAGAGGTTTAAAATCCATAGTGGTAGAAAATTCAAACATGATGTATTTCTATTCATTAGGTATCTCTCCAGGCGTGCTGCCAGCCGAAAAGAAGCTCTAAAAAATGATTCAACCTCTCAAACAATTAGCCGGTAGCCAAGCATCACACAATTAAGATCAAAAGCAATGAATAGGTGTAAAAACCATACAGGTGAACAATTCAAACCTGGATTATTGTGAGTCATTTGTATCCTAGAGTGTTGTCGGTTGAAAAGAAACTCTTTAAAATGATTCAACCACTTAAACGAGTTGCTGGTAGCCAAACTTCATACAATTAATATCTAATGCAACAGAGAGGTGTGAAATCCGCACGACAATAATTAACAACTGGGAGTATTGCGATATATATAGTAAATATCCTAGCATGTTGTTCACTAAAAAGAAACTCATTAAAATGATCCAACATCCTAAAGAACTTGCCGGTAACATAGGTTCTCAGAATTCTGATCAAAACCATCGGAGAGGTACAAAATTTGTAACTGTCAAAAACTCAAACTGGGAGTATAGCGATTCATTTGGTAACTATCCTAGAGTATTGTTAGTTGAATATAAACTCTTCAAAATGATTGTACATCCCAATCGAGTTCCAGTAGCAAAACTTATCAGAATTACGATCAAAAGCAACGAAGTGGTGTAAAATCTGTACTGTTCAAAAATTTAAACCAGGAGTATTTCAATTCATTTGGTAACTATCCTTGCGTGTAGTAAGTAAAAAAAACTCTTAAAAATTAGTTAGCTTCTCAAACGAGTTGTTGGAAGCCAATTATCTAAGAATTACGATCTAAAGCAACAGAGTATTACGAAATCTGTACCATTCAAAAATTGAAATCGGTAGTATTACAATTAATTTGGTAACTATCCTAGCATGTTGTCGGTCAAAAATAAATACTTTAAAGCGATCCAACCGTCAAATGTGTTGTTGGCAGTCAAGCTTCTCAGAATTGCGATCTAATCTATCGGAGAGGTGCGAAATCGGTACTGCTCTAAAATTTAAACTTGGAGAATAGTAATTCATTTGGTAACTATTCTAGAGTGTTATCGGTCAAAATGAATCTCTCAAAAATAATCTAACCTCTCAAACAAGTCGTCGGTGGTCAAGCTTCTCAGAATTACGATCTAAAGTAATGGAGAGGTGCGAAATCCGTACCAGTCAAAAAATTGAAACCAGGAGTATACCTATTAATTTAATAACTATTCTAGAATCTTATTGGTTGAAATGAAACCATTAAAAATTATCTAACCTCTTAAATGAGTTGCCGGTAGTCATGGTTCACTGAATTGCTATCTAAACTATCGGAGAGGTACGAAATCGGTACCTGTCAAAAATTCAATCTGGGAGTACTATAATTCATTTCGTAACAATCCTAGCATGTATTAGGTCAAAAAGAAACTATTCAAAATGATCCATCCTCTCAATCAAGTTACTGGTATCCAAGCTTCTCAGAATTACGATATAAAGCAACGGAGAGGTGCAAAATCTATACCGATAAAAAATTTAAGCCATGAGTATTCTATTCAATTGGTAATTAACCAATTGAGTTTCCTATCGAAAAGAAACACTTAACCACGATCCAACCTCCCCAACGATTTGTTGGTACCCAAGCTTCCCTAAATTGTGATTAAATACATCAAAAATGTGTAAAAAATTTGTACCGGTCAAAAATTTAAAGTGAGAGTATGACACATAAAAATGATCCAACATCTGAAATAAGTTGCCGGTTTCCAAACGTCTCACAATTAAGGTCTAAAGCAACGTAGAGGTGCGTAATCCGCACAAGTAAAAAAATCAAACTGGGAGAAATACTATTCATTTAGAAACTATCTTGGGTGTTGTCGGTCGAATAAAACCTTTTAGCCATGATCCTACATCTCAAACGAGTTGCTGGTAGCCAAGCATCTTAGAATTGTGATATAAACCATCGGAGTGGTGCAAAATCCGTACCATTCAAAAATTCAACCATGAATATTGTAATTTATTTTGTAACTTTCCTACCGTGTTGTCAGTAAAAAAGATACTCATAAAAATAATCTGCCCTCCCAAACAAGTTGTTGGTAACCAAGCTTCTCAAAATTACGATCTAAGCCATCGAAGAGGTGTAAAATTGATACCGGTCAAAAATTCAAATTGGGAGCATTGCTATTCATTTGGTAAATATCCAAGAATGATGTCGGTCGAAAATAAAATCATAAAAGTGATCCAACATCTCAAACGACGTGTAAAAACTGTACCGGTCAAAAAATCAAACCGGGATTACTACGATTCATTTGGTAACTATCCTTAATTGTTGTCGGTCGAAAAAAAAAACAATTAAAATGATCTAAGCTCTCAAAAGTGATGGCGGTAACCAAGCTTCTCTTAATTGCGATCTAATGTATCGTAGAGGTGCGAATTCACTAACGGTAAAAAATGTAAGCGGGGAGTATTGTGATTCATTTAGTAACTGTCCTAGCGTATTGTCGGGCAAAAATAAACTTTAACCATGATTCAACCTCTGAAATGAGATGTCGGTAGCCAAGCTTCTCAGAATTATGATCTAAGCAATCGTAGAGGTGCTAAATCCTTACCGGTCAAAAATTCATATCGGGAGCATTGCGATTCATTTGGTAATGATCCTAGCATATTGCTAGTCAAAAAGAAACTCTTAACCACGATACAACCTCTCAAATGAGTTACATTTAGCCAAGCTTATAAGAAATGCGATCTAATATATCGGAGAATTACGAAATTCTTATCATTCATAAATTCAATCTGGGAGTATTGCAATTCATTTGGAAATTATCCTAGTCTGTTATCGGTCAAAAAGAAACTCTAAAAAATGATCCAACCTCTCAAACGAGCTGTCGGTACCCAAGCTTCTCAAAATTACGATATAAAGCAACGGAGATGTGCAAAATTCGTACCATTCAAAAATTCAAACCGAGACTATTACAAATTATTTGGAAGCTATCCTAGCGTATTGTTGGTCGAAAAGAAACTCTTAACCACAATTCAATCTCTCTAATGAGTTACAAGTAGCCAAGCTTCTCTGAATTACGATCTAATTCATCGGAGATGTATGAAATTGGTACCGGTCAAAAATTTAATCCAGGAGTAATACGAGTCATTTGGTAACTATACTTATGTGTTGTCTATAAAAAATGAATTCTTAACCACGATCCAACCACTCAAACGTACTGCCGGTAATCGAGCTTCACGCAATTAATATCAAAAGCGATGAAGAGATACGAAATCCATAATATTCAAAAATTCAAAACGCGAACATTGCATTAATTTGGAAATTATTCAAGCGTGTTGTCGGTCAAAAAGAAACTCAAAAAAATGATCCAACCTCATGAACGAGTTGCCGGTTGCCAAACTTTTTAGAATTACGATTTAAAAGATCAGAGTGACGCAAAATTCGTACAAGTCAAAAATTAAAATTGGGAGCATTGTGAATCATTTAGTAACTATCTAAGTGTTTTATTGGTCAAAAAGAAACTCTTAAAAATGATTCAACCTTTCAAACGTGTTGTCGGTAGCCAAGCTTCCCAAAATTGCGATCTAAAGCAACGCGAGGGTATGAAATCCGTACCGGTCAAAAACTTCTAATTCATTTGGAAACTATCCAAGTGTGTTTTCGATCAAAAATAAATTCTAAAAAATGATCTAACCCCTAAAAGGCGTTGCCGGTACCCAAGCTTCTCAAAATTTTAATCTAATGCAATGGAGTGGTGCAAAATGCGTACCATTCAAAAATTCGAACCGGGAGTATTATGAGTCATTTAGAAACTTTCCTTGAATATATTTGGTCGATAAGAAACTTTTAACCATGATTCAGCCCCTAAAACGTGTTACAAGTAGCCAAGCTTCTCAAAATTATGATCAAAACATTCGGAGAGGTGCGAAATCGGTATCAGTCCAATATTTAATCTGGGAGCATTACGAGTCATTTGGAAACTATCCTTGTGCACTGTCGATCAAAAATAAACTCTTAACCATGATCCAATCTTAAAAACGAGTTGTCGGTAATCAAGCTTTTCATAATTCCGATCTATACTATCGTTGAGGTAGAAAATCTATACCGCTTCAAAATTAAAACTGGGAGTATTGTGATTCATTTGGTAACTAATCCTAGATTACTGTCGGCTAGAAAAAAAAAACTCTTAAAAATTATCCAACCTCTCAAATGACTTGTAGGTAGCCAAGTCTCTTAAAATTACTATCTAAAGCAACGGGGTGGCGCGTATATACGTACCGGTAAAAAATTTAAACCGTACGTATTTTTATTCATTTGGTAACTATCCTAGCGTATTGTTGGCCGAAAAGAAACAATTAAAAATCATTAAACACATCAAACGAGTTGCCTGTAGCCAAACTTCACAAAATTATAATATAGAGAAACAAAGAGGTGCGGCGAACTCTGTACCGGTAAAAAATTCAAACCGAGAGTATTATGGTTCATTTGGTAACTATCCTAGTATATTGTGATTCAAAAATAAATTCTTTCCCACGATCTATCCACTCAAACGAGTTGTCAGTGACCAAATTTCTCAAAATTGCGATCTAACGCATTGGTGAGGTGCGAAATCTCTACTGGTCAAAAATTCAAGTTGGGTGAATTACTATTCATTTCGAAACTATGCTAGCATGTTGTTGGTTAAAAATAAACACTTAAAAATAATCCAACCTCTTAAACAAGTTGCCAGTACCCAAGCTTCACGTAATTAATATCTAAAGCGACGGAGAGGTACAAAATCCGTACTATTCAAAAATTCAAACCGTGAGTACTGCATTCATTTGGGAATTATCCAGGCATGCTGTCGATCAAAAAGAAACTGTAAAAAATGATCCAACCTCTTTAATAAGTTGTCGGTTGCCATGCTTCTTATAATTGTGATATAAATCATCGGAGAGGTGTAAAATCTGTACCAGTCAAAAATTAAAAATGGGAGTATTACAATTCATTAGCTAACTATCCTAGAGATTTTTCAATCAAAAAGAAACTCTAAAAAATGATCCAACCTCTCAAACGAGTTTCCGGTACCCAAGCTGCTCAGAATTGTGATTTAAAGCAACGGAGATGTGCAAAATCAGTACTGTTCAAAAATTCAAACAAGCACTATTATGAGTCATTTGGAAACTATCCAAGTGTATTGTCGGTAAAAAAGAAACGCTTAACAACAATTTAGCCTCACAAACGGGTTACATGTAACCAAGGTTCTCATAATTGCGATCTCAACCATCGGAGAGGTGAAAAATTGGTACCGGTCAAAAATTCAATATGGGAGTATTACAAGTCATTAATTAACTATCCATGGATATTTTCAATCAAAAATGAACTCTTAACAGTGATCCAACCTCTCAAACGAGTTTCAGAATTCTAATCTAAACTATCGTAGAGGTGCGAAATTCATACTGCTCAAAAATTAAAACCGGGAGTATTGTGATTCATTTGGTAACTATCTTAGATTGTTTGTGATAAAAAAAATCATCTTAAAAATGGTCCAACCTTTCAAACGACTTGTTGGTAGCGAAGCATCACAGAATGACTCTTTGAAGCCGCGGTGTGGTTCATATATTCGTACCGGTTAAAAATTTTAATCGGGTGTATTGCTATTCATTTGGTAACTATCCCAGTATGTTGATGGCCAAGAAAAAACTATTAAAAATGATCCAACCCCTCAAACGAGTTGCTGATAACCAAGCTTCACATAATTAAAATCAAATGAAATAGATAGATGCGAACTTCGTACGGGTCAAAAATTCAATCTGTGAGTATTACGATTAATTTGGTAACTATCCAGGCGTATTGTGAGTCAAAAAGAAACTCTTTAACACGATCCAACCTCTCAAACGTGTTATCGGTAGCCAAATATCTCAGAATTGCGATCTAACACATTAAAGAGGTGCAAAATCCCTACCGGTCAAAAATACAAATTAGGAGTATTGCTATACATTTAGAAACTATACTAGTATACTGTCGATCAAAAATAAGCTAATAAAAGTGAGTTGACATCTTAAACGATTTGCCAGTAGCCAAGCATCATGCAATTAATATCTAAAGTGACGGAGAAGTACAAAATTTGTACTATTCAAAAATTCAAACTATGAGTATTCCATTAATTTGGAAATTATCCAAGCGTATTGTCAGTCAAAAAGAAACTATAAAAAATGATCCAATCTCTTCAACGAGTTGCCTGTTGCCAAACTTCTTAAAATTGCGATATCAACCATCGGAGAGGTGCAAAATCCGTACCAGTCAAAAATTAAAATCGGGAGTATTGTAATTTATTTAGTAACTATCCAAGTTTTTTGTTGGTCAAAAATAAACTCTTAAAAATGATCCAAACTTTCATTCGAGTAGCCGGTAGCCAAGCTTCCCAGAATTGCGATCTAAAGCAACGGAGAGGTGCAAAATCCATACTGGTCAAAAACTTCCAATTTAATTAGAAATTCTAGCATGTTTCCGGTCAAAAATAAATTCTAGGAAATTATCCACCCTCTCAAGCGAGTTGTCGGTACCCAAGCTTCTTAGAATTACGATCTAAAGCAATGGAGAGGTGCAAAATCCACACCATTAAAAATTTTAAGCCGGAAGTATTGCGAGTCATTTGGAAACTATCCCAACGTATTTTTGGTCAAAAATAAACTCTACACCGCGATTCAACCTCTCAAACGAGTTTCAAGTTGCCAAGCTTCTCAGAATAATGATTTAAACCACCAAAGAGGTACGAAATCGATACTGGTCAAAAATTCAATCCTGGAGTATTATGTGCCATTTTGTAACTATCCTAATGTGTTATCGGGCTAAAAGAAACTCTTAACCATGATCCAACCTCTTAAATGAGATGTCGGTAGCCAGGCATCACAGAATTATTATTTATACCATCGAAGAGGTGCTAAATCTATACCGGTCAAAAATTCATTCCTGGAGCATTGCGATTCATTTGGTAACGATCTTAGCATATTATCAGTCGAAAAGACACTCTTAACCATGATACAGCCTCTCAAATGAGTTACATGCAGCCAAGCTTATGAGAAATGTGATTTATTATATCGGAGAGGTACGAAATCCATACCATTTAAAAATTCAATCTGGGAGTATTGTAATTCATTTAAAAACTATCCTAGTGTGCTATCAGTCGAAACAAAACTCTAAAAAATGATCCAACCTCTCAAACGAGTTATTGGTATCCAAGCTTATCAAAATTACGCTATAAAGAAACGGAGATGTGTAAAATCTGTACCGCTCAAAAATTCAAACTGGGATAATTATGAGTCATTTGGAAACAATCCTAGCATATTGTTGGTTGAAAAGAAACTCTTAACCATAATTCAATTTCTCAAACGAGTTACAAGTAGCCAAGCTTCTCAGAATTACGGTCTAATCCAACGGAGAAGTACGAAATTGGTACCGGTCAAAAATTCAATCCAAGAGTATTACGAGTCATTTGGCAACTATCCTTATGTGTTGTCTATAAAAAATAAACTCTTAACCATGATCCATCCACTTAAATGATTTTCCGATAACCAAGCTTCACGCAATTAATAGTTAAATCGAAGAAGAGATACGAAATCTGTACTATTCAAAAATTCAAACTTTGAGTATTTTATTTATTTGGAAATTATCCAAGCATGTTATCAGTCCAAAAGAAACTCTAAAAAATGATCCAACCACTTCAACGAGTTGTCGGTAGCCAAACTACTTAAAATTACGATATCAACCATTTGAGAGGTATGAAATCTGTACCAGTCAAAAATTAAAATCGGGAGTATTGTAATTTATTTAGTAACTATCCAAGTCTTTTGTCTGATAAAAATAAACTCTTAAAAATGATCTAAACTTTCATATGAGTAGCTGGTAGCCAAGCTTCCCAGAATTGCAATCAAAAGCAATGGAGAGCTGCAAAATCTGTACCATTTAAAAATTCAAACCAGAAGTATTGCGAGTTATTTGGAAACTGTCAAAGGATATTTTTGGTCAAAAGGAAACTCTTAACTACAATTCAACCTCTTAAACGAGTTTCATGTTTCCAAGCTTCCCAGAATTATGGTCTAAACAATCGGAGAGGTACGATTCAATCCAGGAGTATTACGAGCCATTTGGTAACTATCCTTGCTTATTTTCGGTCAAAAATAAAATCCTAACCACGATCAAACCTCTTAAACCAGTTGCCGATAACAAAGTTTTTCAGAATTCTGATCTAAACTACCGTAGAGGTGGGAAATCCGTACTGCTCAATAATTCAAACCGGGAGTATTGCGATTCATTGGTAACTATCCAAGATTGTTGTGGGTGGAGAAAAACCTCTTAAAAATGATCCAACCGCTCAAACAACTTGTCGGTAGCCAAGCTTCTCAGAATTACTAAATAAAGAAATTGTATGGTGCGAAATTCCTACTGGTTAAAAATTAAAAATTGGGGTATTGTTATTCATTTGGAAACTATGATAGCATATTTTCATTCGAAAATAAACTCTTAAAAATGATCTGAACTCTCCAACAAGTTGCCGGTACCGCAGCTTCACGTAATTAATATCTAAAGCGACGGAGAGGTACAAAATCTGTACTATTAAAAAATTCAAACCATGACTACTACATTCATTTAGAAGTTATCCAAGCTTGTTGTGGGTCAAAAAGAACCTCTAAAAAATTATTAAACCTCTTTAACGAGTTGCTGGTATCTAAGCTTCTTAGAATTGCAATATAAACCATCTTTGAGGTGTGAAATCTATTCCAGTCAAAAAATAAAACTGGGAGTATAGCGACTCATTGGGTAACTATCCTTGAGTTTTGTCGGTCGAAAAGAAACTCTTAAAAATGATTCAACCATTCATATGACTTTTTGGTAGCCAAGCTTCACAAAATTGTGATATAAAGCAATGGAGAGGTGTAAAATCCGTACCGTTCAAAAACTCAAGCCCAGATTATTCAAATTCATTTGAAAACTATCCTAACATGTGGTCGGAAAAAAAATAAACACAAAAAATGATCCAACCTCACAAACGAGTTACCGATACTCAAGCTTCTCTGAATTACGATTTAAAGCACCGGAGAGATGCAAAATCTGTACCATTCAAAAATTTAAGCCTGGAGTATTTAGAGTCATTTGGAAACTAACCTAGCATATTTTCGTCCAAAAATAATCTCTTTACCACGATTCAACCTCTCAAACAAGTTACAAGTAGCTAAGCTTCTTAAAATTACGATCTAATCTATCATAGAGGTGCAAAGTCGGTACCGATAAAATTTTTAATTTGGGTGTATAACAATTTATTTTGAAACTATCCATGCATGTTGTCGATCAAAAATATACTATAAACCACGATCCAACCTCTCAAACTAGTTGTTGGTAACCAAGCTTTTTAAAATTCCGATCTAAATTATCGTAGAGGTGCAAAATCTGTACTATTCATGAATTAAAACTGGGAGTATTGCAATTCATTTGGCAACTATCCTAGATTGTTGTTGGCAAAAAAAAAACTTTAAAAAATTATCCAACCACTCAAATGACTTGTCGGTAGCCAAACTTCTCTGAATTACTTTCTAAAGCAACAGTGTGATACGCATATGCCTGTCGGTAAAAAATTCTAACCGGGAGTATTGCTATTCATTAGGTAATTATCCTGGCATATTGTTGGCCGAAGAGAAAGTATTGAAAATGATCCAGCACCTCAAACGAGTTACTGGTTGCCAAGCTTCTCAAAAATGCAATCTAAGGAAATAGAGAGATGCGAACTCCATACCGGTCAAAAATTCAAATGGGGAGTATTAGGATTCATTTGGTAACTATCTTAGCATGATGTGAGTCAAAAAGAAACTCTTTACCATGATCCAACCTTTCCAATAAGTTCTCGGTAGCCAAACTTCTCAAAATTGTGATCAAACGCATTGGAGAGCTGTGAAATCCCTACCGGTCAAAAATTAAAGCTGGGAGAATTGTCTGAAAATTTGGAAACAATCCTAACGCATTTTCAGTCGAATAGAAACTCTTAACCATGATGCAACTTCTTAAACAAGATATAAGTAGCCAAACTTCTCAGAATTACGATTTAAACCATCGGAGAGGTACGAAATCATTATTGGTAAAAATTTAATCTAAGAGTATTACGAGTCATTTGGTAACTATCCTTGCATCCTGTCGGTAGATAATAAACTCTTAACCATGATCCCAACTCACAAACGAGTTGTCGGCTACCAAGCTATTCAAAATTTTGATCTAAACTATCATTGATGTACGAAATCCGTACCGCTCAAAAATTAAAACCTCAAATATTGTGATTCATTTGGTAACAATCCTAGATTGTTGTCAATCAAATTTTTTTTGTTAAAATTGATCCAACCTCCCAAACAACTTGTCGGTAGCCAAGCTTCTCATAATTATGCTCTAAAGCAACGTGATGGTACGTATATACATACCGGTCAAAAATAAAAACCGAGAGTATTGCTATTCATTTGTTAACTATCCTTGCGTGTTGTTGGCAAAAAAAATCAATTAAAAATGATCCAAACCCCCAAATAACTTGCCGGTAGCCAAGCTTCTCAAAATTACATTATAATGAAATAGAGAGGTGCAAACTCCGTACCGGTCAAAAATTCAAACTGGGAGTATTACGATTAATTTGTTAACTATCCTAGCGTGTTGTTAGTCAAAAAATAACTCTTTATTGCGATCCAACCTCTCAAATAGATTATCGGTAGCAAAAGTTCACAGAATTGCAATCTAATGAATAGGAGCGGGGCGAAATCCCTACCGGTAAAAAATTTAAACCGGGAGTATTGTTATTCATTTGGAAACTTTGCTAGCATATTATCGGTCGAAAGAAAACTCTTAAAAACAATTTAACCGAGTTACCGGTATCTAAGCTTTTAGTAATTAATATTGAAAGAGATGGAGTGGTACAAAATCCGTACTAGTCAAAAATTCAAACAGTGGGTATTGCATTAATTTGGAAATTATCAAAGTGTATTATCGGTGAAAAAGATATTCTAAAAAATGATCTAACCTTTTTAACGAGTTGCCGATTGCCAAGCTACTTAGTATTGCAATATAAAACATGAGAGAGGATCGAAAGCCGTACAAGTCAAAAATTAAAACTAGGAGTATTGCAATTCATTTGGTAACTATCCTAGAGTTTTTAAGTAGAAAAGAAACTCTTAAAAATGATCCAACCATTCAAACGAGTTGCCGGTAAACAAGCCTCCCCGAAGTCTGATCTAAAGCAACGGAGAGGTTCAAAATCCGTACCGGTCAATAACTCAAACCGGGAGTATTCTAATTCATTTGGAAACTGTCCTAGCATATTATTGGTCAAAAAGAAACTTTAAAAGATGATCCAACCTCTCCAATGAGTTGTCGGATCTCAAGCTTTTCATAATTGCAATCTAAAGCAATGGATAGGTGCAAAATCCTTAACGTTCAAAAAATCAAACGGGGCGTATTGTGTATCATTTGGAAACATTCCTAGCGTATTTTAAGTCGAATAGAAACTCTTAACCACGATGCAATTTCTTAACCGAGTTATAAGTAGCCAAACTTCTCAGAATTACGATCTAAACCATAAGAGAGGTACGAAATCGGTACTGGTAAAAATTTAATCAAGGAGTATTACGAGTCATTTGGTATCTATCCTTGCGTGCTGTCGGAAGATAATATACTCTTAACCACTATCCCACCGCTCAAACGAGTAGCCGGTTACCAAACTTTTCAAATTTTCTAATTGAGAGTATGGTTATTCATTTGGTTACTATCCTAGCGTGTTGTTAGCCGAGAATAAACTATTAAAAATGATCCAACCCCTCAAATGAGTTACCGTTAGCCAAGCTTCTCAAAATTGCAATCTAATGAAACGGAGAGGTGTAAACTCTGTACCAGTCAAAATTTTAAACCAAAAGTTTTAAGATTCATTTGGTAACTATCCTAGCGTTTTGTGAGTCAAAAAGATACTCTTTACCATGATACAACCTCTGAAACAAGTTGCCGGTAGCCAAATTTTTAGAATTGCGTTCTAACGTATTAGAGAGGTATAAAATCCCTACCATTTAAAAATTCAATCCAGGAGTATTGCAACTCATTTGGAAACAATGTTAGCATGTTGTCAGTTGAAAATGAATTCTTAAAAATGATCTGGCCTCTCAACTGAGTTTCTAGTTGCTAAGCTTCATGCAATTAAGAAATAAAGCGACGGAGTGGTACAAAATCCGTACAATTCAAAAAATCAAATCGGGAGTATTGCAATTCATATGGTAACTATCCTAGTGTGTGTTTGGTCAAAAAGATACTCTTAAAAATTATTCAACCTCTCAAACAATTTGCCAGTAGCCAAGCTTCTCAGAATTATGATTTAAACGATCAGAGATGCCAAATCGGTTCCGATCAAAATGTTAAACTGGAAGTTTTGCGATTTATTTGGTAACTATCCTAGAGTGTTGTCTGTCGGGAAGAAGCTTTTAAAAACATTCCAACCTCTCATACGAGTTGCTGGTAGTCAAGATTTTAGGAATTAGTATCAAAAGTAACGGAAAGGTACAAAATCCGTACCGGTTTAAAAATTAAACTGGAAATATGACGAGTCATTTGGTAACTATCCTAGCATATTGCTTGTCAAAAAGAAACTCATAACCATGATCGAACCTCTCAAACGTATTGTCAGTAGGCAAGTTCTCAGAATTGTGATCTAAAGCGACAGAGTTGTACGAAATCCAAACCGGTCAAAAACACAAACTGGAAGTATTGCGATTCATTTGGTAACTATCCAAAAGTGTTATTAGTAGAAAAGAAACTCTAAAAAGAGATCCAACTTCTTAATGGAGTTGCCGGTAGCCAAGCTTCTCAGAATTACCATCTAACGCAACGGAGCGTTGTAAAATCTATACCGGTCAAAATGTTAAACAAAAAGTATTGTTATTCATTTGGAAACTATTCTTATGTGCTGTCAGTAAAAAAAATAACTTTTTAAAATTATCCAACCTCTCAAACGAGTTTTCGGTAGCCAAGCTTCTAAGAATTACGATCTAAAGCAACGGAGAGGTACAAAATATGTACCGTTCAAAAAGTCAAGCTGTAAGAATTGCGATTCATTTGGTAACTATCCTTTAGTGTTGTTGGTCGAATAGAAACTTTTAACCGTGCTCCATCCTATCAAATGGGTTGTCGACATGCAATTGTCTCAAAATTATGATTTAAAGCAACGGAGAGGTGCAAAATCTGAACCGGTGAAAACATTAAACTGGGAGTATTGTAATTCATTTGGCAACTATCCTTTAATATTGTTAGCCAAAAAGAAACTCTTAACCATGAACCAACCACTAAAATGAGTTATCGGTAACCAAGTTTCCCTGAATTGAGATCAATTACATTAGAGAGGTCCGAAATCCATACCTGCCAAAAATTAAAACAGGGAGTATTACGATACATTAAGTAACTTTTCTAACATGTTGTCCATAGAAAATAAGCTCTTTAAAATTATCCAATCTCACAATCGAGTTGCCAGTCGCTAAGCTTCTCAAAATTGCGATCTAAACCTTCGGAGAGGCGCTAAATTCAAAAACTATAATCGGGAGTATTGTAATTTGTTTGGTAACTATCCTTGGGAATTTTCAGTCGAAAAAAATTCTTTAAAGGTGATCCAATCTCTCAAATGAGTGTCTCGCAGCCAAGCTTCTCCAAATTATGATCTATTTCAATGGAGAGGTGTGAAATCTGTACCGGTCAAAATTTAATGCCAAGAGTATTGCCAGTAATTTGGTAACTCTCCTTGCATGTTGTTGGTCTAAAGGAAACTCTTAACCACAAACCAACCTCTCAAATTAGTTTCCGGTAACCATGCTTCTCGAAATTGCGATCGGTGCAAAATTTGTACTGGTAAAAAATTCAAACCGAGTATATTACAATTAACTTAGAAATTATCCTTGCTTGTTGTCGGCAGAAGAGAAACTTTTGAAAATAATCCAACCTCTCAAACGAGTAGCAGGTAGCCAAACTTCCCAGAATCATGATCTAAAGCAGCGAGAGGATTGAATTCCGAACCGGTCAAAAACTCAAACTGGGAGTATTTCGATTCATTTGATTACTATCCCAGAGTGTTGTGGGTTGAAAAGAAGCTCTTAAAAATGATCCAACTTCAAAAATGAGTTGCCGGTAGCTAAGCTAATCCAAAATGCAATAAAAAACAGCAGAGAGGGACGTAGTCTGTAACGGTCAAAGATTAAAACTGGGATTATTGTGAGTCATTTCGTAACTATTCTAATGTATTGCTGGACAAATTAAAGCACTATCAAATGATCCATCCTCTCAAATGAGCTGCCAGTAGCCAAGTTTTTTAAAATTACGATATAAAGCAATAGAGATGTGAGAAATCCATTCCAGTCAAAAATTTAAACTTGGATTATTGCGATTCATTTGGGAACATCCCTAGAGTGTTGTCACTCCATAAGAAACTTTAAAAAGCGAACCAACCTCTCAAACGAGTTGTCGGTAGCCAAGCTTCTCTAAATTGCAATCTCAACCATCGAAAAAGTGCGAAATCGATGTCGTTCTAATATTCATATCGGGAGTACTGCAATTCATTTGCTAACTATCTAAGAAAGTTGTCGGCTTAAAAGAAACTCCTAAAAGCGATCCAGCCACACAAACGAGTTACAAGTAGCCAAGCTTCTCAGAATTGTTATCTAAGGCAACGGAGAGGTTCAAATCCGTACCGGTCAAAAACGCAAACCAGGAGTATTGCGATTTATTTGGAAGCTCTCCTAAATTATTTTTAGTCGAAAAGAAACTCTTAAAAATGATCCAACCTCTAAATCGAGTTGTCGGTAACCAAGCTTTACATAATAAAGATCTAAAGCAACGGAGAGGTACAAAATCCATACTAATAAGAAATTCAAGCCAAAAGTATTGTGAGTCATTTGTTAACTATCCTAGTGTATTGTTGGATGAATAAAAACTCTTTAAAATGATCCAACTCCTAAAACTAGTTACCGGTAGCCAAGCTTCATAGAATTACGATATAAAGCAATGGAGGGTGCAAAATCCATAATGGCCAAAATATCAAAATGGGAGCATTGCGATTAATTTTGTAACTATCCTAGAGTGTTATCGGCCGAAAAAAAATTCTTAAAATGATCCAACCACTAAAATGAGGTGTCGGTAGCCAAGCTAATAAAAATTACAATTAAAAGCAACGAAAAGGAACGTATTCCGCACAAGTAAAACATTCAAACTGGGAGTAATGTGAGTTATTTGATAACTATCATAGCGTGTTGTCGGTCGAAAACCAACTCTTAAGCACAATCCAACCTGTCAAAAAAGTTGTCATTTGTAAAAAAAAATTGAATTGAGATCTAAACTATCGTAGAGGTACGAAATCCGTACTGTTCAAAAATTCAACTTGATGTATTGCAATTTATTTGGTAACTATCCTAGAGTGTTGTTGGCTGAATCGAAACACTTTAAAGCGATCCAACCTCTAAAACGGGCTACTGGTAGCCAATCTTCTATGAATTGTAATCTAAAGAACAGGAGTGGTGCAAAATCTGTATTGGTCAAAAATTCAAATCGGGAGTATTGAGAGTTATTTGGCAACTATCCTAGCGTACTGATGGATGAATATAAACTCTTTAAAATAATCTAACCTCTCAAATGAGCTGCCGGTAGCCAAGCTTTACATAATTATGATACAAAGCAATGACGATGTGGAAAATCCATACCGGTCCAAAATTTAAGCCAGGAGTATTACAATTCATTTGGCAACTATCCAAGAATGTCGTCGGTCCAAAAAAAAACTCTTAAAAGCAATCCAACCTCATAAATGAGTTTCTAGTAGCCAAGATTCTCGTAATTGCGATCCAAAGCAAAAGAGAGGTACGAAATCCATATTGCACAAAAACTCAGACCGAGAATATTGTGATTCATTTGGCAACTATCCGAGAGTCTTATCGGTTGAAAAGAAACTCTTCAAAACAATCAAACCTCTCAATCGACTTGCCGGCTGCCAAGCTTCTCAAAATTGTGATAAAAAGCAACGGAGAGGTGCAAAATCCGTACTGGTCAAAACAATAAATCGGAAGTATTGCAATTCATTTTGTATATTTTAAAGCGTATTTTCAGTAAAAAAAAAACTCTTAAAAATGATCTAACCACTCAAACGAGTTGCTGGAAGCCAGGCTTCACACAATTAAGATCTAAAGCATTGGAGAGGTATAAAATCCGTTCGACAATAATTCAAGCTAGGATTATTGTGATACATATAGTGGCTACGCTAGTGTGTTGTAGATCAAAAAGAAATGCCATAAAATAATCCAACCTTTTAAACAAGTTGTCGGTAGCATAGGTTCTTAGAATTGCAATCTAGACCATCCGAGAGGTGAAAAATATTTACCGGTCAAAAAATCAAGCCGGGAGTATTGCAATTCATTTGGTAAGTACCCTATAGTGTTGTTGGATGAAAAAAATCTCTTCAAAATGATCCAATCTCTCAAACGAGTTGTCGGTAGTCATGCTTCTCTGAATTATGATCTAAAGTATCGGAGAGGTACGAAATCTGTACTGATCAAAACTCTAGCCAAGAGTATTGTGATTCATTTGGTAACCATCCTAGCATTTTATCATTTAAAGAAAAAACTCTTAAAAATGATTCAACTTCTCAAACGAGTTGTCGATAGCTAAGCTTCTCAAAATTACGTTCTAAAGCAACTAAGACGTGCAAAATCTGTACCTGTCAAAAATAGAAATCGGTTGTATTACGATTAATTTGTTAACAATCCTAGAATGTTATCAGTCCAAAATAAACAATTTAAAGCGATCCAGCCCTCAAACAAATTGCCGGTATAAAAGCTTCTCAGAATTTTGATCTAACCTATCGGACTGGTATGAAATCGGTACTGGTCAAAAATTCAAACCAGGAGGATTGCAATTCAATTGGTAATAATCCTATAGTGTTGACGGTAAAAAAAATCTCTAAAAAACAATCCAATCTATCAAACGAGTCATTGGTGGCCAAGCTTCACAAAAATACGATCTAAAGTAATAGAGAGGTACAAAATCTGTACCAGTCAAAAAATTTAAACCAGGAGTATACCTATTCAATTGGTAACTATCCTAGCATCTTATCAGCTGAAATGAAACCCTTATAAATGATCCAACCTCTCAAACGAGTTGTCAGTAGCCGAGCTTTACAAAACTGAGATCTAAATATTAGGAGAGGTGAGAAACTCGTGCAGGTGAGATATTCAAGCCAAAAGTATTGTGAGTCATTTGTATGCTAGCATGTTATTGGTCAAAAAAAAATTCTTAAAAGCGATCCAACCTCTCAAACGAGTTGCCAGATACCAAGCTTTGTACAATTCAGATCTAATGAAACGGTGATATACGAAAACCACACTAGTCAAAAATTCAAACCGGGAGTTTTGTGATGAATTTGGTGACAATCCTAGATTGTTGTCGGTCGAAAAAAACTCTTAAAAATGATCCAGCCTCTCAAAGGAGTAAATAGTAGCCAAGCTTCTAAGAATCGTGATCTAAAGCAACGGGGTGGTGCGAAATCCTTACAAGTTAAAAATTCAAATCGGGTGTATTGCGAGTCATTTGGTAACTATCTTAGCATATTGTCGGTTGAAAAGAGACACTTTATAATGATCCAATCCTCAAAGGAGTTTTCGTTAGCAAAGCTTATAAGAATTACGATATGAACTATTGTAGAGATGTAAAATTGGTACCTATCAAAAATTCAAACTGGGAGTATTACGATTCATTTGATAACTATCCTAATGTGTGGTTTTTCGAAATGAAACTCTTCAAAAAGATCTATCATCTCTAATGAGTTACCAGTTTCCAAGCTTCACAGAATTGTGATCTAACGCATCGGAGAAGTACGTAATCCATACCGATCAAAAAATCAAGCAGGGAGTATTGCTATTTATTTGAAAACAATCCCAACATGTTGTCTATCGAAAAGATAATTTAAAAAGAGATCAAACCTCTCAAATGAGATGTCAATAACCAAGCTTCTTAGAATTGAGATCTAAAGCATCGCAGATGTGCAAAATCCATACTGATAAAAAATTCAAGCTGGGAGTATTGTGATACATTTTATAACTATCCAAGTATGCTGTCAGTAAAAAATAAACTCTTAAAAGCGATCTACCCTCTTAAAGAAGTTACAGGTAGCCAAGATTCTCATAAATAAGATCTAAGCAACGGGGAGGTACAAAATCTGTACAAGTCAAAAATTCAAACCGAGAGTATTACGATTCATTTGGTAACTATCTTAGTATATTGCGAGTTGTAAAGATACTCCTGAAAATGATCCAACCTCCCAAACGAGTTGACGGTAACCAAGCCTCTCAAAATTATGATCTAAACCATCGGAGAGGTTCAAACTCGGTACCGGTAAAAAATTTAAAATGGGAGTAATGTTATTCATTTGGAAACTATCCTAGCATATTGTTGGTCCAAAAGCAGCCATTCTAAACAATCCAACCTCTCAAACATGTTGTCGGTTGCCAAGCTTCTCAAAATTTCGACCTAAACAATGAAGTGGTGCAAAATCCATACCATTCTAATATTTAAACCAAGAGTATTATGAATCTTTTGGTATCTTCCCTAGCGTGTTGTCAGACGAAAAGAAACTCATAAAAATGATCCACCCTCCCAAACAAGCTGTCGGTAGACTAGCTTCTCAAAATTGTGATCTAAACCATCCGAGAGGTGGAAAAATCGGTACTGGTTAAAAATTCTAACTTAATGTATTGTAATTCATTTTGTAAATATCCTAGAGTGATATCGGTCAAAAATAAAATCATAAAAGTAATCCAACATCTCAAACGAGTTGCCGGCAGTAAAGTTTTTCTGAATTGCGATCAAAAGCATCGGAGACAAACAAAATTTATACCGGTCAATAATTCAATCCGGGAGTATTGCTATTCATTTAGAAACTATCCAAGCATGTTATCGGACGAATAGGAACTCATAAAATGGATCTAACCTCTCAAACGAGTAACCAGTAGCCAAGCTTCTCACAAATAAGATCTAAAGCAACAGAGAGGTAAGAAATCCGTATCGGTCAAAATTTTAAAACAGGAGTATTGTGATTCATTAGTTAACTATCCTAGTGTGTTGTTGGTTCAAAAGCAATAGCTAACCAAGATTAAACCTCTCAAACAAGTTGACGGTATCAAAACTTCTCAAAATTACGATCTAAGCCATCGGTGAGGTACGATGTCGATTCTGGCCTAAAAAATAAACTGGGATTATTGCGAGAAATTTGGTAACTATCCTAGGGTGTTGTTAGAGGAATAAAAACTTTTAACCACGATCAAACCACTAAAATGAGTTACCGGTAGCCAAGCTTCTCAGAATTGCGATCAAAACCATCGGAGTGGTACGAAATCTGTACCAGTCAAAAATTTAAACTGGGAGTATTGCGATTCATTTAGTAACAATCCTAGCCTGTTGTCTTTTTTTTTAACAAATATGTGCTTTATTTATTTATCAAAGCAATATTACATGTGGAAGAGATGAAGCCAGACCACTAGTTTACTGCCCAATTGTAGCTATTCCAAGTTTATCCATGAAGTACGTTGCTCAAACCAACCTTCGAAGAGTGGACGCAGTCCAGAAAAGTTGCTAATGTTGGGAGCTGCCTACTTTAGTGAGACCATCAGCTGTACCATTGCCTTCCCTATAAGTGTGTATTATGATAATATGTAGCTCCCTTCCTGGATGAGTATATAGCTTCTAAGTTACACTATACTTTTTAGGACAGATATGCTTGCACCTGTACCATTTTACCAAAAGTTTAGCATCCCCTTCAGCAATAAGAGGATCCAGCCATGTCACTTGTAGTGCATTAAACCATGAAGTAAAGTGAACATTTCTGTTGTTATATTTGAACCATGGCCTAGTGAAATGTTGTACCCAAGCTGAAGTTCACCAAGATTGTTTCTAATAACTCCTCCTGTAACACTTATTCCTAATGGAAGTGTTGAACCATCATTGTTCAGTTTAAAGAAACCAAGAGGTGGGTATGTCCATCAGAAAAGAATAGGTCTTTTTGTAGACGCTGATTCCTTAACCAGTTGCAAGACGTGAAGTAAAATGAGGACACTGAAATTACTATATTGCTGCATTTTTAGTTTGGGCATGCTCTCTTGAAGATCTTTGTTAATTTTTCTAATAATTTCTAAGGTAAAAAGATTCCCTTCCTCAAACCTAGAGGTATACCTTTCTTTCCATATCCCCCAAACAGTGTAAGCAGGTAGCACCCCTTTGGCAATACCCATTTGAGTACTCGAATCGGATGCCTGGAACCATAAACCCTATATGGTCAACCAGCGGTCATTTACCCCCTTCTAGACTCAGCAAGCGCTAGCATAGAAATCCCAAACCTTAACAACAACGTTTCCCTGAAGTAACAAATGATTCAAGGTTTCTGTCTCTCCAATGTTGTAACAGCAGCACCGAGAAACAAAAGGAATTTTCGTTATATGAAATCGTCCACAGGCACAATATCTTTTCAAGCCTTCTAACTGAAAATTTAAACTTTTGCCGGTACAGTGTAGTGCCAAATCTACCTCATACAGCTTTGATTCTCCTCTGCGCTGTGCCAAAAATTCTAAGAAGATTTAATGGTGAAAATACCTTTGTCAGACAGACCCCAGAGTGGGTTATCATCATCGTCATTAAGGAAGAACTTGTGAGACAGTGTGTACTACCAATGAGTTGGAATCTCATGCTCGAGGAGCTGCCAGTTCAAGAGCATCTGCTAGCCTGCCTTATCGCGTCTAGCTATAAAACCAAGAGCTTTTGTTTCCCTTGCCGAAGCACCAAGTAGTGTTAACTTCCACAGTATGGATGAGAACTTTCATCTATTTCCAGAGAACTGAATCCCCAAATTGTAATCTGGTAATTTTCCAATTGATGGTGTACTTGTTTTTGAAAAAGGATGCCCATGTAGAGTTACTATAAAGGAAGTTTTAGAACTTTTGAAGCAATAGGCAATACTTGATATCCATGAGTCACCGTATTCCAAGTCCACTTTTGTTTTTGGGGAGACTGAGTTTTATCCCATGCAACCCAATGTTTCTTGTTTTGGCCGTCAAAACTACCCCAAAAAAGATGGAGAACATCGTCTCGATCTTGCTTATAACATCATTAGGGACCATCATACATGATAAGAGATTCCTAGCGTATTTTCGGTCAAGAAGAAACTCTTTAAAGAGAACCAACCTTCCAAACAAGTTGCTGGTAGAGAAACTTCTCAGAATTACGATCTAAACCATCGGAGTGGTACGAAATCGGTATCGGTCAAAAATTTAATCCGAGAGTATTGCGAGTCATTTAGTAACTATCCTTGTGCGTTGTCAGTCAAAAATAAATTCTTAATCATGATCCAACCTCTCAAACGAGTTTTCGGTAACCAAACATTTCAAAATTCTGATTTAAACTATTGTAGAGGAGCGAAATCCGTACCGCTCATAAATTAAAATCGGGAATATTGTGATTCATTTGGTAACTATCCTTGATTGTTGTCGGTCGAAAAAAAAATCTTAAAAGTGATCCAACCTCTCAATCAACTCGTCGGTAACCAAGCTTCTCCGAATTACTATCTAAAGCAACTTGGTGGTAGGTATATACGTACCGGTCATAAATTCAAACTGGTAGTATTACGATTCATTTGGAAACTATCCTAGCTTTTTGTATGCAAAAAAAAATCTCCTTACCACGATCTAACCTCTTAAAAGAGTTGCTGGTAGCCAGGCTTCTCAAAATAACGATCTAACGCATTGGACTGATACAAAATCCCTACCAGTCAAAAATTTAAACCAGGAGTATTACATTCAATAGGAAATTAGCCAAGCATGTTGTCGGTCAAGACCTGGAGTATTATGATACATATGGTAATAATCCTAGATTGTTGTCGGTCGAAAAGGAACTTTTATAATGATCTATCCACTCAAAGTAGTGGGCGGTAACTAAGCTTCGTACAATCGTAATCTAAAGCAATGGGGAGGTACGAAATCAATACAAGTTAAAAATTAAAACTAGGAGTACATCAATTCATTTCGTAACTATCCTAGAGTTTTTTCGGTCAAAAATAAATTCTTAAAAATGATCCAACCGTTCAAGCGAGTTGCCAGTTACCAAGCATCCCAGAATTACGATCTAAATAAATGTAGTGGTGCATAATCCGTACTGGTAAAAAATGAAAACCAGGAGTATTGCTATTCATTTTATAACTATCCATGCATGTTTTTGGAAGAAAAGAAACTCATAAGTACGACCCAACCTCGCAAACTAGTTGTCGGTAGCCAAGCTTCTCAGAATTGCGATCAAAAGCAGCGTAGACGTACAAAATTTGTACTGGCTAAAAATTCAAACCGAGAATATTGCGAGTAATTTGCTAACTTTCCTAGCATGTTGTTGGTCGAAAAAGGCTCTTAACCATGACCCAACCTCTCAAAGGAGTTGCCGGGGGCCAAGCTTCTCTAAATTGCAATCTAAAGCAACGTTGAGGTATGAATTATGTACTGGACTAAAATTCAAATTAAGGGTATTGCGATTCAGTTCGTAACTATCTTAGGGTATTTTAGGTTGAAAGGACACTCTTAAAACTAATCCAACCTCTCAAACCAGTTGTTAGTAGCCAAGCTTCACATAATTGTGATCTAAACTATCGGAGGTGCAAAATTGGTACCGTTCAAAAATTAAATCGAATGTATTACGAGTCATTTGGTAACTATCCTAGCATGTTATCAGTAAAAAAAACTCATAACCACAATCCAGCCTCACCAATGTGTTACAAGTAACTAAGATTCTAAGAATTACGATTTAAAGTAATAGAGTTATACGAAATCTGAACCACTCAAAAATACAAACTGGGATTATTGCAATTCATTTGGTTACTACCCAAGAGTGCTGTCGGCCGAAAAGAAACTTTAAAAAATGATCCAACCTCTCAATGGAGTTGCGAAATCCGTAGCGGTCTAAATATTAAACCATGAGTATTATAATTCATTTGGTAACTATCCAAACATGTTGTTAGTCAAAAAGAATCTCTTTATACTGATCTAACCTCTCAAACAAGTTATCGGTTGCAAAGCTTTTAAGAATTATGATCTAAAGTAACGGAGAGGTGCAAAATCAGTACTGTTCAAAAAGTCAAATCGAGAGTAGCGCTATTCATTTAGTAACTATCTTAGAGTATTGTTGGTCAAATAAAAGCTCTTCACCGTGTTCCATCGTATCAAATGGGTTGCCGGTATCCAAGCTTCTCATAATTACAATATAAACAATGTATATGTGCGAAATCCGAACCGGTCAAAAATTCAAATCCGAAGTATTGCAATTCATTTGGTAACTATCCCATATTGTTAATGCTTGAAAAGTTATTCTTTAAAATGGTCTAACCACTTAAACAAGTTGCCGATAGCCAAACTTCTCAAAATTACGCTCTAAAGCAACGGAGAGGTACGAGATCTCTGCCGGTCAAAAACAAAAAGCGAGAGGATTACGATTCATTTGGTAACTATCCTAGAGTGTTGTCGTTTGAAAAGAAACTCTTAAAAGCGATTACGGGTAGCAAAACTTCTCAGAATTACAAATAAAGCTGCGGAGAGGAGCAAAATCTGTTCTGGTAAAATATTAAAACCGGGAGTATTGCGATTCATTTGGTAACTATCCTAGCATGTTGTCATTCGAACAAAAATTCATAACCGTGATCCAACCTCTCTAACAAGTTATTGGTTGCCAAGCTTATAGGAATTACGATCTATCAAAATGGAGAGGTGCCAAATCGGTTCCATCAAAAAAGTCATATCGGAAGTATTTCTATTCATTTTATAACTATCCTAGAGTTATGTTGGTCGAA
Organism: Kingdonia uniflora; assembly: GCA_014058105.1. Taxonomy (NCBI): domain Eukaryota; kingdom Viridiplantae; phylum Streptophyta; class Magnoliopsida; order Ranunculales; family Circaeasteraceae; genus Kingdonia; species Kingdonia uniflora. The sequence continues at coordinate 162,677 of JACGCM010000696.1, forward strand.
TAGAAACTCTTCACCGTATTCCATCTATCAAAGGGGTTGCCGGTATCCAAGATTCTCAGAATTGCAATTTAAAGCAGCGGAGAGGTGCGAAATCCTTACCGGTCAAAAATTCAAAGTAGGAGTATTGCGTTTCATTTGTTAACTATCCTATATCATTAACGCTGAAAGGGCACTCTTTAAAATGTTTTAACAACTCAAACAAGTTACCGGTAGACAAACTTCTTAGAATTACTACATAAAACAATGGAGAGGTGTGTGAGATCTGTGTTGCTCAAAAACTCAAAGCGAGAGGATTATGATTCATTTTGTAGCTATCCTAGAGTATTGTCAGTTGAGAAGAAACTCTTAAAATGATTTAGCCTCTCAAACGAGTTGTGGGTAGCAAAACTTCTTTGAATTACGATCTAAAGCAACGGAGAGGAACAAAATCTATACTAGTAAAAAATTGATGCCGGGAGTATTGTGATTCATTTGGCAACTATCCTAGCATTTTCACGGCTGAACAAAAATTCTTAACCGCGATCCAAACTCTCAATCAAGTTATCGGTAGCCAAACATTGAAGAATTTGGATCAAAAGCAATGGGGAGGTGCAAAATCGATGTCGTTCAAAAAATCAAATCTGGAGTATTGCGATTATTGCGATTATTTGGTAACTATCCTAGAGTGCTGTTGGTCAAATAAAAACACTTTCCATTCTATCGAACAAGCTGCCGGTGTCCAAGCTTCTCAAAATTGCTATTTAAAGTACGGAGAGATGCAAAATCCATACTGGGTCAAAAATTCAAACTAGGAGTATTCCGATTCATTTGGTAACTCTTCTATATTGTTAATGCTCGAAAAGGCAACCTTAAAAATGGTCCAATCCCTCAAACAAGTTATCGGCAGCCTGACTTCTCAGAATTATGATCTAAAGTAATAGAGAGGTGTAAAATCTATATAGGTCATGAAATCAGAGCGAGAGGATTGCGATTCATTTGGTAACTATCCTTAGTATTGTCGATTGAAAAGAAACTCTAGAAAATGATTCAGCCTCTCAAATGAATTGTGAGTAGCAAAACATCTCAAAATTAGGAACTAAAGCAACGGAGAGGAGCAAAATCTGTACTGGTAAAATATTAAAACTGGGAGAATTGCAATTCATTTGGTAACTATCCAAGCATGTTGTCGATCGAACAATTTTCTTTTACCATGATCCAACCTCTTAAACGAGTTGCCGGTAGCAAAGCTTCTTAGAATTTTGATCTAAAGTAATAGAGAGGTGTTAAATCTGTACCGATCATGGTGTTAAATCTGTACCAGTCAGAAATTGTAATCGGGTGTATTACTATTTATTTGGTAATAGTTCCTAACATGTGGTCGGTCGAAAATAAGCTCTTTACCATTATCTAACCTCTCAAACGAGTTGCTGGTAGCCAGGCTTCTGTAAATTCTGATATAAACTATCGAAGAGGTGCGAAATCCGTACCCCTCAAAAATTGAGGAAGGGGGTATTGCAATTCATTTGGAAACTATCCTGGCATTTTGTCAGTCGAATAAAAACACTTAACCATGATTCAACCTCTCAAACGAGTTACTAGTAGCCAAGCTTTAATGAAATACGATCTAAAGCTACAGAGAGGTGCGAGTCATTTGGTAACTATCCTAGCATGTTGGCAATAGAAAAGAAACTATTAACCGCGTTCCAACCTATGAAACGGGTTGCCGGTATTTAAGGTTCTCAGAATTATGATTTAAAGAAGCTAAGAGGTGTGAAATTCGTACCCCTCCAATATTTAAACTTGGAGTATTGCGAGCAATTTGTTAGCTATCCTACAGTTTTTTCGGTCAAAAAGAAACTCTTTAAAATGATCCAACCTTTCAAACGAGTTGTTGCCAGACAAAGTTCCCAGAATTGCGATCTAACCCATCGGAAGTGTGAAATCGGTAGAGGTCAAAAATAAAAACCGGATGTATTGCGATTCATTAGTTAACTATTCTAGAGTTTTTTTGGGCGAAAGTTACTCTTAAAATCGTTCCAACCTCTAAAGCGAGTTGCCGGTAGCCAGCCATCTAAGAATAACGATCTATAGCAACGAACAGGTGTAAAATCCATACCGATTAAAATATTAATCTAGGATTATTGCGAGTCATTTGGTAACTATCCAAGCGTGTTGTCGGTCAAAAAGAAACTCTTAAATGCGATCGCACCCCTCAAACGAGTTGTCGGTAGCCATGCTTCTCAGAATTTCTATCTAAGGAAATAGAGAGGTGGAAAAAATCTATACTGGTCTTAAATTTAAACCAGGAGTATTTCGAGTAATTTGGTAACTATCCTGGCATGTTATCGGTCAAAAAGGATGCAGCGTCGCTCTCCTACCAGGATCAAGCCTGTCCCCTCAACCCGATAACATCTCTTTCACCGACTGTGATGCATCCCATGTATGTTTTCCCCATTCTGATCCATTAGTCATCATGATTAAGATCGAAAACCTCGTTCTCCACACAATGCTTATAGACACAGGAAGTGCAGTTGATGTCTTATTCCTCCAAACTGTCCAAACCATGAAGAAAGCCGACCTTATAACCACTGCCAATGTCGAATTGAAAGGATTCAATGGGGCCACAAAAGTTCATATTGGTCAAATCAGCCTCCCAATTGCTACCGGCCCAGTTATACTTTAAACAAGTTTTCTCGTCGTCGATAAGAAGTTAGAATACCTCGGTATCCTCAGACGCGACTGGCCCCATGCCATGCGTGCTATACCTTCGACATATCATCAAGCCCTTCATTTTACCACCCCTGAGGGTACTTGAAATTTAAAAGGCTCTCAATGCCTGGCCCGTTCATGCGAGTACCCAGAGATTGATTAGACCCGGAGGCTCATTAGCCGCCCATAGCAATCACTGTCTCTCTCTCTCCCAATGCCATCTGAAGATACCACCCCACCCATCGAACCCACTTTTTATATCGAACTCGACGGTCCTGGTTGAAATATATTCATCGAAGCCTTTTTAGACAAGGTAGAATGCCTCGAGCTCTCAGACTTCCTTCGAGCAAACAAAGACATCTTTGAATGGACGTCTAAGGAGATACCCGGTGCCGACCCCAGATTGGCATGCTACCACTTCAATCCCGTTTCCTATTCTACAACAGCTAAACAGAAGAGGCGTACCTTGGCATCACACCTTCGAGAAGCAGTAAATCTCTAAGTAGACAAGCTTATAGCCATGGGTTTCATCAAAGAAGTAAATAATGCGGATTGGATATCAAACAGTGTTGCAGTTCCCCAAATGAATGGCAAGATCAGAATCTGTGTCAACTGTACAGACCTCATCAAGCATACACCAAAAGATAGATTCCCCCTCCCGGTCATCTCAGTCCTCCTCAATATTGCTGCTGGACATGAGCATCTACCTATGATAGATGTAGCATCGGGTTACAATCAGGTACCCCTTCTCCCAGAAGATCAGCTTAAAACTTTTTTCATTATTGAACAAGGCCTTTATTATTTTAACGTCATACCTTTCGGCCTTAAAAATACGGGTGCCACTTACCAACGCCTTGTCACCATCATGTTCAAAATCTTACTTGGAAAGTCAGTAGAGGTTTACATCGACGACATGCTGTGCAAGATCATCCAAAAACAGACCCACATCCAGGACCTCACCAAAGCCTTTTCAATACTTCGGACGTACAACATGAAACTCAACACAGACAAATACCCATTTGGTATTTCGTCTGGCAAATTTTTATGCCATATAGTCAGTAAACGAGGTATCGAGATCGATCACACACATATTCGAGCCCTCATTGACATGCCTTTGTACCGAACAATAAAATATGTCCAAAAGGTAGCTAGAAAGATAGCAGCCCTTAACTCTTTTATTTCCAAATCCTTATATCGTTGGGCTTGGCTCTTTTCGCTATTACATGGCGAAGGCATCTACAATGCATAAAAGAAAAGCAACCCTGAGATTAACTGGACACCCGACTGTGAGCAAGCCTTCCTCAAACTTAAAACTTAACTTGGTTGACCCCCCATTATCAGCACCCCTATCGAAGGTGAAACACTTTCTTTATACCTCGTTGTTGCATACACCACTATTAGTTCAATGCTTATTGGACTTGATTCAAAAGTTGAGAGGCCTGTGTATTTTATCAGTAAAACACTAACACCCGCAGAAATTCAATAATCAAAACTAGAGCGCTTGCTCCTCAACCTTGTCTATTCAGCCCGTAAACTCAAACCATATTTTCAAGCTCTCCCCATTCTTGTTATAACAAGCTACCCCCTTCGTTTAATACTCAACAAAAAGGAAAAATCCAGATGAGTACAACAGTGGTCTGTGTACCTTTGTGAACATGAAATTGCATTCGAGAAGCAGATATCCCAAAAAGGCCAAGCTATAGCAGATTTCTTTACTGACTTCCCAGTCGAAGATGTCAATTGGGAGGAACATGAAGATGATGTAACAGACGAACAACCTGAAGCAACAGATCCATGGAACCTCAATACTGGATGGCGTCTATTCACAGATGGATCTACTGGGCCTAACGGTTTAGGGATCAGTATAGTCCTGGTCGCCCCTACCAATGATCGCATAGAAAAAGCAGTTAAGCTCAACTTCGAATGCTCCAACAATAAGGCCGAGTATGAAGCGTTGATCCATGGCCTCGACCATGCCCTTGAACTCGGCGTTCCTAAACTCGCAGTTTTCTAAAATTCCTAACTTGTTCAGAGACATTACACTGGTGAAAATCAAGCTAACGGTGGCATGTCTGAATATGCTACTCTTGTTCGACAGTGCATGGACAGTTTTCCCAAAAAATCTTCCATCACTCATTACCCTCGAGGAGAAAACCGACATGCAGATGCCCTCGCCTATATTGCAGCTATTTTAGGCCAATCGGAATCCCGAACCCTCTACATCAAAGTACTCGAACACCCAAGTATCGAGCCGATGGAAATCAATGCCATCAATACTGGGGGTGAGAGTCTCGATCCAGACGATTGACGAATACCATTCCTCCATTACTTCAACAATGCAACCTTCCCCGATGATCCCAAGGCCAAACGATCATTTTTAGAGAATTGCCGCAGATGCACTATCTACAAACATGAGTTACATCGCAAATCACCAAATGGCATCCTCCTTCGATGTATCCCTCAAGCCGAAGCATTTACAATTCTAGCTAAACTTCACCAAGGAACCTGCGGTGCTCACACTACTGGTCATTCTATGGGCCTTTGAGCCGTTTCTCATGGCTTATTCTTGGCGAAGATGAAAAAACAAGCCGAAGAGTACGCCAAACACTATGACAAATGCCAACGTCATGCTCATGACATCCACAGCCCCTCGCAAGACCTCCATTTCAGCCAAGTTTTCTGATAATTCAAGAGAAAGACTATCGATCTCATTGGTCCTTTTCCTAAAGCCTCAGGCAACCGAGAGAATATCCTTGTTCCAATAGACTATTTAACCAAATGGGTTGAAGCCGTACCTTTGTGCCGAAGCAGAGAAGAAGAAGTCATCAAATTTCAATGGGAAAACATCATCACAAGCTTAGGGTGCCCCCATATGATTCGATGTGACAATGGTCCACAGTTCGTCGAGAACAAAGTCAGAAACTTCCTCAAAAAACACAGCATCATCCTCTCACCTTCAACACCCTATTACCCTCAAGGAAATGGTTAAGTCAAAGTAATCAACAAATCCATATTCAGCGCTCTAAAGAAACGTGTCAATACAAAGAAAGGCCGATGGGTTCAGGAGTTACTGCATGTCCTCCGGGCCTATCGAACAACACTAAGAAAATCCACAGGTTGCACACCTTTCCTTCTATCATACGATACCGGAGCTGTGCTCCTTACTTAATTTGAAGTACCCACACGAGATCCAAACCCCCCAGACGAAGACAATGAGTTTGAGCTCGGATGCAACATGTTATGGATCGATAAAACTAGAGACCGAGCCATCGCCAACCTTGGTCATTACCATCTGTCCCTCCATAGGTCATATAACAAGAGAGTCCGACCACAAAGTTTCAACATCGGAGATCAAGTACTTCGATGTGTCAACCAATCCGCGAAGCCTCGAAATGCTTGCAAGTTAGCCGAATCCTGGGAAGGACCCTATGTCGTATACGATAAAACTGACAAAGGCTCATACTACTTAATGGCAGAAAGACGAAGAATCTTTACCAAATCCGTGAAACACAATGCAGCTGGCTTCATACAACAGGCCATTGCCTCTACCTTGTTCAACTGATATAAATACAGAATAATCAATAAATAGTTTTTCCACCACTGCTTCGTCTCCTATTTTTAATAAATTTCTTGGTTTAACTTAAGTATCATGTCATCCCTTCGACCCGACTGATACTTGGGGCGACCTTGAGATTTTTCAAACCTCAAATTTTGAGCAAACTCGAGGGGCAAGGATGGTCGAAGGACCAGACCCTTGGGAATGCATTGGGGGTAAATAGTTATGCTTCGCCGTTGCTTAAGCTTTCAAAGTCAAGTCTATTTCTTGGTTCCCTCTGAGTATCATGTCAACCCTCACCCCGACTGATACTTGGAGGCGAGCTTAAAATTCTCAAGCTTCCAACTTTAGAAAAAACTCAAGGGGTACGAATGGTCGAAAGACCGGACCTTCGAGTATGCGTTGGCGGTAAAACGTTATGCTTTGTTTTGGCTAAGGCCTCCAAAGTCCAGTCGATTTCCTGGTTCCCTCTAAGTATCATGTCAACCCTCGCCGCGACAATTACTTGGGGGTGACCTTGAAATTCTCAAACATCCAACTTTCAAGGAAACTCGAGGGGCACGAATGATTGAAAGACAGGACCCTCAAAAATGCGTTGGGGACGACCACGTCTTGCTTCGCTGCGGCTTAGGCCTTCGAAGCTCACTGAATTTCCGTGTTTCTTCTAAGTATCAAGTAAGCCTCGGCCCGACAGATACTCGGGGGCAACCTTAAAAATTTTCAAACTCCCAACATTCGAGCAGACTCGAGGGGTACGAATGGTCGACAGACCGGACCCTCGAGAATGCGTTGGGGGCGACCACGTCATGCATCGCTGTGGCTTAGGCCTTCGATTTCTAGCAGATCCCTTCATTTCAACAGAGGTATCACAACCATCTCAAAGCTCTCACAGGTTCGATCACTCTGTAATCATTCGACAGATTCACCACAAGCGGATACTATTATACAGGAATATCTACAACTCTACCACATGCAAGATGTTTTAGGACATCATATATCAGAGAATAGTTTCAATACAGCTCAATTCAAATTCCTTCAGAGCAATACATCAAATTCAATTCAGAATATACATCAAGTATACTGCACAAACAAGTCAATCAAATCAAAGCTCACACAAATCAGCTTCAATACAAGAGTTCAAATCAATTCGCACAAAACAAGTTCCAAGCTCAACCCCACAGAAAAATATTGATGGTTCAAATATTATAACTCAACAGTAAATTAGAAATAGCAGGCATGGCACTCCAGTATAAATACCTCAGACCGGCGTGGCTGCATCTTCTTTAACAAACCCTGCAGCATCAACACCTTCAGCACCCACAGTTGAAGGCCTCGACCCCGCATCATCTGTAATCATGTCAGTTGTAGCCCCAGCAGCAATACCTTCGACCACAATATTTTTCATGCCCCTTCCAACACCTTCAATAGTAACTTCTACCTCTCCTTCATTCATCTGCAAAGAGTCCTCAGCAACAGGTTCTTCAAGAACAGGAAGGCGTCGTAAAGTGTCAGGATCAAAACCCATATCCTTAATGAACTCCTTCAGTCTTACAACAAGTGTGCATTCACGATCAAACTGTGCCTAATAGCGCGCCTTCTACTCTTCCTTTTCTTTATCCTTTGCAGCAGCCGTCAACTTTAACACCTGCTCATCATTAAACTATTGACCCTCCATTCTCTTTATGACTGCATCATTGATAGCCTCAAGATCCCGCTTCAACTTATTATTATCAGACACCAACAACGCCTCAATCCCTCGAGCAAGCTCTAGAATGTCAAGTGCCTCCCGTAGCCTCCTTTTTCCCACTTTTACTGCCTTTGTGAATGACTGTGCCCAAGCATCTGTCTGCTAAAGTATTCTAACTGTCAGTATTTCTCGAAGCATGAAGCACTTAAGAAAATTTTAGAAGCTCACAAACAATAATAGGCAGTTACCTGAAACATAGTCTTCTTCATCTGCTTCGAAGCTTCATCTGGGTCAGCATCGCAGAGTTCGGCCATCAAAGCAAACATGGTTAGAGCCTGATCTTGTCACTCAGCCTCCGTCATCTCATCCTCATTCACCGCATCATCTTCCAACAGTGCTCTACGCCTTTTACGCTGAAAAACCTTCCCCTGTTGTATGTTCAGAGCCTCGGGAATGACCGTACCTTTCCCTTTCTTAGCTTGTATTAGTGTTTGCCTCAGCCTCAGTCTTAAAACATCACTAGCCCCTTCGACCACAGGTGCTGCTTGCCTCAATCCCCTTTTTGACTTCGGAACATTCTGAACTGTCCTTGCCAAATCATCCTCCCCTATTTCTTTGGGTACTTTCGAACCACCTTTGCCTCTCCTCCTTTTATATGGCTTCAGCGTAACAGGTACATTTCAAAGTAGCGAATCTGTCTTCTTCTTTCTCTTCCTCTTGATACCTAGACTCGTGAATACAAAATTAACCCACTCCTCGTCCGAATTTAGTACAATGTCAATATAATCCCTTGGATTCTCACAGGGCCGGTTAGTCCAACCTGCAGAACAAACAAAATGACCTTCATCAGTTTATTCGATCAATACCTCAAACAGAATATTCAACAAATAACTTACTGGGATTATAAACTTTGTGCTACAACCCATAAAGGTCCTCCCCTTCGACATTCTCAAAATTACCCTGTACCATAATTAAATCCTTATTCTTGCCTCGACCCCTCGAATACATATCAAACAACTAGGACTTTTCTAGGTGACACTGGATATTGTATGCCCTAACATTCTGATTTGCTTTCCTCGAATAAAATGATACAACGTCGTACCACTCAATTAAACCACTTTTCTCACTTCTCAATTTTACATTCATGCTCTCTATTTCCCTCACCATCTCGTAAAAATTTCCATTCATTTGAACTGGGGTAACCTCCCAAAAATTCAACACCTCCTCCACCACTCTTGGGAGAGGAAGTTGCATCCTCAATCGAATTTGGCCTCAATATGCCATTATACCCTCCCCTTCGACAGCATCAACTTGGCAACAAATTGATCTAATCTATTTTTATCTCTAGCCGAAACTGAACCCTCAACCCTATTCGACTCAGTCGAATACTCACTCTGATCACTCTGCTTCCCTTCTCCCTTTTCACCACCAGATGACCCAGCATTACCCTTGCTTCTCTCCCCTCCCCCTCCCTCCTATCTCCTCCTCCTCACTATCCTCAGTCCCTACAATCATACGACGTCAAGTAATCGGAGCCCCACCTGCCAAAACTACCACAGCTAAAGGGGTATCAGTTACAGCATCTAATAGTTCTAAGTTGTTGCCCTCATCCATTGGAGCACGACCAAAAATGCTAGCCTCGTGTTTTTCAATTTCCTTGTCTATCAGCCTCTGTCACGAAGCTCGACGGGTATGCATCTTATCCTATAGAAGAAAAGGCATGCAATTAGATCGATACATTTGACTATTACGTGCCAATAACCCATTTTTCATCTACCCTCTCCAATAGATACAAAAAAATTTGACAACGTGATCCTAAACCCCGTCCCTCCGTCGAATAACCTCAAAATCATAAAATGAGCTAGAACTCAGACTCATGAAGTCCCCCTGACTTCGACTATAACCTTCCAATTACAAACCCAGAAGATCCTACTGACGGATGCGGAAGGTAAAACCAAGTTCAAACAGATAAAATTCTATTGACATACTTGTGTTAGCAGAAGTACCGTCGAAACAGCAATTCAGTCCGTATTTAGCAACAACTTTAGCAATCGCTATCAACAGCCGGTTCGCGTAACAATGGCGTATGTCCTCTTCCTCTCACACTCTGGCTTTTAACTATGAACAGTTCAGTGGTTATTTACCTCACATTTATATACCTTCTTGGAATACCAAAACCACCTGGATTTCATAACCACTATCATTACCACGCCCCCACTACCCAGATTTTTTGCTACAATGTGTTTTGACTTATTTACCCCTCATTCCCCTTACGTATGAACCGCACACTTACTCAAAACCATGTATAAAATCAAAGCCTCTCAAACCTTTAATCCCTTACTCGAAGCCGTCAAGTCAAGTCCCAACATCAAATTATACCTTTTCCGAAAAATGAGCAAAAATTATGATTACCTGCTTGGCACACTGCCCCAGGAGCACGTACCATTCTGACAGACCAACTATCTGGCTGTCAGTCCATCCAGTTAGCAGGATCATATTCACCAAATTTGATAATGCCAGCACTCTATAGTCGAAGATAGCTCAGCCCTATGATGTCGAAGTTAGCTCAACATTCTAGAAGATTCCAGGAGTCCTCAACTTACCAAAAGTAACCATTATAGCCCGGTCAAGAATGAACTATTAAAGATCCGTAAAGTTCACCCACTACCTCTGAAATAGGAGACTCTTTCTTTTTGGAAAACTGCCTATATATGCTATAAATACAAGCAGAGAATAGGTTCTTAGCGACAAAGTTTTTGATGTCTCTCTCTATCATAAACGTACGCAACACTTAGAAACTTGTAATAACTAGCATCTACTAGGCTTTACACCAAATCCTCCACGAGGTCGTGGTTTTTCCCGGTTTCTGCTGAGTCTTCCACATAAAATCTTGGTTGATTCTTCTATATTGCATAGTCCTTACGAAAAAGTATTGGCAAAGGTTTCCTTCTGGAAAACATACCATTACACAGTCATATCCAGCAAACCTTTCGACATGCCCACTTTCTCCCACGGGAGTAATCGACTATATTGTGTCTTGAACATTCATCCACAGATAACCCCACATTTGATTTCCAGATATATCGAATATTCGATCTACCACAAATTCGACAAACTTTGACAGTTCAAGATTTTACTTATACACAGAGCATAATCTTACTTCGATAGATTATACTATTACTTCGACAGCTTAGAATATTACTTCAAGAATTCAAAATCTTACTTCGACAGAGTATACTGTAACTTCGACCGTTCAGAATTTCTGCTTTGATATTTCAGAATTTTAGTGCGACAGTTCAAATTAGTACTTATAAAGAGCCCGTAATCCTACTTCAACAGTTATTAAAAATCACAATTTCATTCCGATAAACAAGACATCCAGCCACAAAATACAATCCCAACCAGCCAAAAGAAAAACCAAAAGCAAACCAACAGCAGACAAGCCAAACACCCAATAGTACAGCTGAATAAGACCCTAAGTATCAGCGGGATGCTCCTCCTTGGCCACAACCTCAGCAACAACATCTTTTTGGCCTACCATTTCCTCCACAAACGAGTCCAGCTGGGACAACCGGTGGTCGTGAAGCAGTCCCATCATCTGCAATATTCTCAACCAATGCGCGAAGGGCATGCCAGCAATAGGTGCCCTGGGTTTTGCTTCAAATAGGTCAGGAATTTCTATGCCGATGTCCTGATGGACAAGAAACCTCTGCCACAGTTCTAGCATCTATTTCAGTACCCGAATAGCCTTTGCCACAATCCGGTCTGCCTGTATTCTTGTAATAGAACAGCTGTTATTTGGTGATGAAAAGAAGACATTCTGATCAGAAGAAGAAAAAATGAAGAATTCTCCTCGCAACACCCCATTTTATACATAAAGGTGCATTTAAATAATTCATTACTCCCAAGTTACATTTATTGCATTCTTCAAGTCCCCTCCTTAAAAACTTAACAGTCTAACCTTTTCGGCTTCCTAGGCATAACTGATTCATCAGTATCCGTATTCAAACCACATTCCCGTGAACTTGCAGTCGAAAAAATCCCCAACATCGAACCATCGACCATTTTCATACTTCGTCTCAATGTTTATCAGATACAAACACATAAAATTTTAGAAAAACATTATTCCCATTTCATTTAGCAAAATTACAACAACAAACACAGCAAGTTTACAAAATCAGATAGAAAAAACCATAGTAACAGCAGAAACCTTCAAAATACAGTCTTACACAAACAAGAAACCTATCTCCACCACCTTAAGAAGAAGTTACCCTATTTCTAGACGTGCCAATTCCACTTGCCGAGCCTTGGTCCTCCATCTCCTCCTTTGTACAAACGAGGTACTCGACCAAAGCCGACATAAAGAGGTAGCATTTCTCTACAGTCGTAAAGTTGTACTTCGGCTACCCCCAAAGGTAAGCATAAGACTCACCGTTGATGAGTTCCCCAGCTCTTACCTCAACCAGGTTGGGCATGTTCCAGTCCAGATCATGCTAACCGAAGAATTTCAAGTGCAACTCAGTAGTCTTCTGCCCTATGCGACGATCTCGGGCAAATCCCATCCTTTTCTGATACCGTGTACTGGGCATGGTATCCATAAAGTTTTTCAAAATTTGCAGAAGAAAGAGAAGATAATGAAACATAAGAAGAATATATAGTATCCCTGCCCCCATAACCCATACTTATAGCTTCATCTCATTTATTACTCCCTAATCACCCACATTTCTTTATTACACTCATTTATTATACAAATAGTTTTCTCAGCAAACGCCTCTACACCTATTTTCGAGCCCTTCGCTGAGAGGGGGTGAATGTAGTTGCCTACTCGCAGCCTTCTACCCCAGTTAAACACTTAAAGGCTACTTTAAAGCCTACTCAATAATCTCGATGCCCATCCAATACTTAAACAAGTCTCCTAAAGATCACCCAAAGTCGAAGCCTCGACTCTGAACAGCCTCGAAGAAGAACTACATTTCAACATCAAAAATACTTTGACCATATCCGTATATGGTTGAAGCGTGACAAGACAGACGACCAGCTCACTAGGCTGGACGACGATGTTGCTGGTCCTTGCAGCTACAATGACGGAGCATGGTAGCAGACCCTACATTTCTTGCTTCAACACAAACTCTGGGATATCTGGAGGATAACCGAATTGTACACTTGTAATCTAACCTAACATTGGTGACTCAGCTCATCCTATGTTTTATAAATGGGAGAGATGGGGAACCAAAGAAAGGTTAAAAAATTCCCCCCCCCAAGACCCCATACAGTTTAACTTTAATCACCTAGTAAAAACCCAGTACTCGAACCTTTGACCACTCGACAAAAATAAGAACGCTTTCAAAAATCCACATCAGAGGTCGTGGAGAGTCACATTCTAGGCCTCCGCACAAGTATATTGTCTATTAGTTACTCGCATTTTAGGCTATATACTTGGACCCCTTTGATTGAAGATTAAACCCCCGTCGTGTAAGAGTGAACTTCCCTTCCGAATGGAGTTAGACCCCTACACAACCTCCCAAAGGAGTTACTGGGAGCAAAGGTTCTTAGAATTGCAATCTAAAGCAAGGGAGAGGTGCAAAATCTGTACCATTCAAAAAGTCAAATCAGGAGTATAGCAATTTATTTGGAAACTATCCAAGTATTTTTTTGGTCCAAAAGAATTTCATAAAGATGATCCAAACACTGAAACGAGTTGCCAGCATCCAAGCTTCTCAAAATTGCGATCTAATACAATGGAGAGGTGAAAAATAGGTACCTATCAAAAAATCAAACTGGGAGTATTTTGCTTCATTTGGTAACTATACTTGAGCATTGTCGGCTGAATATAAACACTTATAAATGATCCAAAGGAGTTGTCGGTAGCCAAGCTTCTCAGAATTACGATCTAAAGCAACAGAGAGGTACAAAATCCATGCCGGTCAAAAATTTAAACCGGAAGTATACTTACTCATTTGTTAACTATTATTGTATTTTATCGGTTGAAAAGATACTCTTAAATTTTATCCAAACACCCAAACATGTTACCAGTAGCCTAGATTCTTAGAATTGCTATCAAAAGCAACCGAGATATACAAAATATGTCCCGATCTAAAATTTACCCAGTGAGTATTACGATTAATTTGGTAACTATCTTAACGTGTTAACGGTCAAAAATAAACTCTTTACCGTGTTCCAACCTATCAAACGGGTTGCCAGAATCCAAGCTTCTAAGAATTTCAATCTAAAAAAATTGAGTTGTACAAAATCCGTACCGGTCAAAAATTCAAATTTGGAGTATTGAGATTAATGTGGTAACTATCCTTGGGTTTTCTCCATCAGAGAGAAATTCTTTTAAATGATCCAACCTTTTAAATGAGTTGCCAGTAACCACGCTTCCCAGAATTGTGATTTAAAGCAAAGGAGAGGTGCGTAATCCGTACCGGTCAAAAATTGAAATCGGGAGTATTGCTATTTATTTGGTAACTATCCTAGTGTATTGTTGGTCGAAAAGAAACTCTTTAAGTTCAATTTAACCTCTCAAATGAGTTACCGGTATCCAAGCTTCTCTAAATTACGATCTAAAGCAACGGAGAGGTACAAAATATATACCAGTTAAAAATTCAAACCGAGAGTATTGCGAGTGATTTGGTAACTATCCTAGCATGTTGTCGGTTAAAAAAAAATTCTTAAACATGATCCAACCTACCTCTCAAATGAGTTTCCCGCAGAGAAGCTTCTCAAAAATGCGATCTAAAGTAACGGAGAGGTACTAAATCAATTTCGATCAAAAAGTCAAATCGACAGAATTGCGATTCATTAAGTAACTATCCCAGAGTTCTGTCGATTGAAAAGAAAATCAAAAAATGTATCCAACCTCAAGTAGCCGATATCCAAACATCTAAGAATTACGATATAAAGCAACGGAGAGGTACGAAATCCGTGCAGTTCAAAACTCCAAGTCGGGAGTATTGTGATTCATTTGGTAACTATCCTAATGTGCTAGCGGTCGATAAGAAACTCTAAAAAGTAATCCAACCTATAAAATGGGTTACCGGTATCTAAGCTTCTCCTAATTATTATTTAAAGCAACGGAGAGGTATGAAATCCGTACCCTCAAAAAATTCAAACCGGGAGTATTGCGATTCATTTTGTAACTATCCTAGAGTGTTGTTAGTCAAAAAGTAACCCTTAAAAATGATCCATCCTCTCAATCAAGTTGTTGGTATTCAAGATTATAAGAATTACAATTTAAAGCAATGGAGATGTGCAAAATCTGTACCGGCCAAAAATTTAAACCAGGAGTATTGCGATTAATTTTGTAACTATCCGAGAGTCTTATCAGTCTAAAATAAACTCTTTAGAATGAGTTGTCATTGGTCAAGCTTCATAGAATTGCAATCTAAAGAAACGTGGAGGTGTGTAATCCAAACCGGTCAAAAATTTAAGCCGGGAGTATTTCCATTCATTTGGTAACTATCCTGGCGCGTTGTCCGCCAGAAAGAAATCCTGAAGTACAACCCAACCTCTCAAGCAAGATGTTGGTAACCAAGCTTCTTTGAATTGCGATCTAAAGAAACAGAGATGTACGAAGCCCCTACGAATCAAAACTTTAAACCGGGACTATTGCAATCTATTTTGTAACTATCCAACTATGATTTTGGTCGATAGTAAACTCTTAACCTCGATTCAACCTCTCAAACGAGTTACAAGCATCCAAGCTTCTCAGAATTACGATCTAAACCATCGGAGGTCCAAAATCGGTACCGTTCATAAATTCAAACCAGAAATATTGCTATTTATTAGGTAACTAATCTATAGTGTTGTCGGTCAAGAAAAACTCTTAAAAATGTTCTAACCTTTCAAACGAGTTGCCGGTAGCCAAGGTTCTTAAAATTATGATTTAAAGCAGCAGAGAGGGGCGAACTCCGTACCGATTAAAATGCTAAATTGGGAGTATTGCTAATGATTTGAGAACTATCCTAGTCTGTTGTCAATGAAAAGAACTCTTATCCTCGATCCATACTCCTAAACGAGTTGCTGGTAGCCAATCTTCTCTGAATTGCGATCAAAAGTAACGGAGAGGTGCGAAATTGGTACTGTTAAAAAATTCAAATAGAGAGCTTTTTTAGTCAAAAAGAAACTCTTAATAATTATCCAACCTCTCAATCAAGTTGATGGCATCCAAGATTCTCATAATTGCGATATAAAGTAATGGAGAGGTGCGAAATCCATACCAGTCCAAACATTAAACTGGGAGTATTGAGATTCATTTGGTAACTATCCTAGTATACTAAAGGTCAAAAAGAAACTCTTAACCATGTTCCAACCTATCAAACGGGTTGCCGGTATCTAAGCTTCTCATAATTACGATTTAATGAACGAAGGGGTACGAAATTTATATCCGTCAAAAAGTCAAATCGGGAGTATTGCGACTCATTTTGCAACTGCCCTAGAGTGTTTTCGGTCAAAAATAAGCTCTTAAGAATGATCGAACCTCCCAAACGAGATGTCGATAGCCAAGTTGCTCTGAATTACGATCTAAAGCAGCAGAGAGGTACGAAATCCGTATCGTTCAAAAATTAAAACCTGGAGAATCGCAAGTCATTTAGTAACTATCCTAGCATATTGTCAGTCAAAAAGAAACTCTTAACCGTGCCTTGGGATTACCATACTGTCCCAAATTATCTTTTTCCACTCAATATTAGCTAGCGCAGGCATCAAATTTTCAACAATGGACTTAATATTGAATTCTCCATGAATAGATGGTCTCTAAATAATCTTATCAATAGAATTAGGAACTTCAAAAATTTTAGGGAGATGATGGGCTATACCAAGTATACTATGAGTAATATGCTCAGGAAAGAACTATTTATTATGATGAATAAAATTGCTTACCATTTCTCTAGTTCCTAGATAAGAATCATACCTGTGGTGCTGTTCAAAAGCATCTTTTTGTATACTATTTATATGTCATGGATAATTCCAGAAGGATGTATTCTGACCATTACCCACAATGTGCAACACCATATGCTGAGACCCTTTTCTAGATTTGAGAATCTTCCTCCAAACCCAAAAGCAGTCCTATTGAATGTTAATGTTCTAAAAAATTTTGTCCCTATTGAGATTAGCGTTAACCCACTGTACCCAAGAAGAGTCTTTATTCCTTGCAAGCTTGAATGTTTACTTCATTATTGAGGCTTTGTTCCATATGCCATTGTTTGTGAGCCCCAATCCTCTTGCTACCTTAAGAGTACACACTCTGCTGCAAGACATAGGGGTAGCTTTCCAACCTGAATCATGCCCAAACCAAAGAAATCTTTCACACATCGAGTTAATTTTATCAATCAAAAATTGAGGCAAGGTAAATATGCTGATCCAGTAAACATTAAAACTATATATCACAGACTTGATAAGTTCTAGTTTACCATCATAAGATAAAAATTTATGTCTTCAGGAAAGAATTCTACTAGTCATTCTTTCAATTAAGGGGATGTAATCCCTTGCTATAAGTCTAGTGGATATAAGCGGCATTCTAAATACTTGTATGAAATTTTGGCTTCAATAAACTCCAAAATATTGCAAATAGAAGTCTTAGTACTTTGCTCAACTCTTGAAAAGTACACAGTAGATTTATGGTTGTTGACTTCAAGACTAGTAATGACCGTGAAAGTACTAAGACCAGTAATGACCTTGAAAGTGCTAAGTACTAAACACAAACAAGTCATCGACAAAGGCAAGCTGTACCAATCTGGTCTTTCTACATCTATAGTGTAGACTAAGAGTCCCCATAACAACATTAGTCTCAAAAATGATCCCAAGAGTCTCCATGACCATAACATAAAGATAAGTTGATATGGGATCACCTCGCCTTAGCCCTTTTTGGCCTCTAAAGAACCCAGTAGGAGCTCAATTCATAGAGATGGAGTAAGTGGGAGCAGTAATGCACTCTTTAATCCATTCAATAAAATTGACAAATCCCTTGTTAATGAAGATAGGATTACCTTGCACCCCAATCCAAACATATTGGCGGTCAAAAAGAAACTCTTAAAAATGATCCAACCTCTCAAACAAGTTGCAGGTAGCCAAGCTTCTCAGAATTATGATCTAAAGAAATGAAAAGGTGAAAAATCCGTGCTGGTTAATAATTTGAACTTGGAGTATCGAGATTAGTTTGGTACCTATCCCAGAGAGTTGGCGGTTGAAATTAAAGTCATAAAATTGATCAAACCTCTCAAGCAAGTTGTCGGAAGACAAGCTTTTTCAAATTATGATCTAAACCATCAGAGTGGTGCAAAATCCGTACCGATAAAAAATCAAAACTGAGAGTATTGCGATTAATTTGGTAACAATCGAAGAAGAATGTTGATCAAAAAGAAACTCTAAAACGTGGCCCAACCTATCAAGCGAGTTGTCAGTAGCAAGGCTTCTTAAATTACGAACTAAAGAAACAGAGAGGTCCAAAATTCGTATCGCTCAAAACTTCAAACTGGGAGTATCACGATTAAATTGGTAACTATCCTAGGTAGCTGTCAGTTGAAAATATACTCTTTAAAGCGATCTAACCTCTTAAATGAGTTGCTAGTAGCCAAACTTCTCTGAATTACGATTTATAGCAACAGAGAGATGAAAAATCTGTACCAGCAAAAAATTAAACTGGGAGTATCGCAATTAATTTGGTAACTATCCTAGAGTATTGTCGGTAAAAAAAAGCTCTTAAAAATGATCCAACCTCTCAAATGAGTTGTTGGTATCCAATCTTCTCATAATTGTGATCTAAAGCAACGGAGTGGTGCGAAATTTGTATTGGCAAAAAATTAAACTAGGTGTATTGCGATTCAATTGATAACTATCCTTGCGTGTTGTCAGTCGAAAGATACTCTTAACTGTGATCGAACTTCTCAAATGAGTTGCCGGTAGCCAAGCTTCTAAAAATTGTGATATTAATCGTCGAAGAGGTACAAAATCCATACCGGTTAAAAATTCAAATTGGAAGTATCACGATTGGTTTGGAAATTATCCTAAAGAGTTTTCGGTAAAAAAAAAACTATTAAAACTTATCCAACCTCTTAAACGAGTTGTCGGTAGACAAGATTTTCATAATTGCGATCTATAGCAATGGAGAGGTACAAAATCCGTACTTGCAAAAAAATGAAATTGGGAGTATTACGATTCATTTAGAAACTATCCTAGTGCGTTGTCGGTCGTAAAGAAACTCTTAAACATGATATAACCTCTCAAACGAGTTGCTGGTTTCTAAGCTTCATAGAATTGAGATCTAAACCATCGAAGAGCTGTGAAATCCATATTACTCAAAAATTAAAATCGGGGGTAATGCGATTCATTTAGTAGCAATCCTCAAAATTTATCGGTCGATAAGAAACTATTAAAAATTATTCAGCCTCTCAAATGAGTTGCCGCTAGCCAAGCTTATCAGAATTTAAATCTAAAGCAACGGAAAAGTGAAAAATCCACAACGGTCAAAAAATTAAACTGGGAGTATCGCAATTAATCTGGTAACTATCCTAGAGTATTTTCCGCCAAAAAAAACTCTTAAAAACAATCCAACCATTCAAACGAGTTGTTCGTAACAAAGCTTCTCTGAATTACGTTCTAAAGCAACGGAGAGGTAACAAATCCGCATTGGTAAAAAATTGAAATCGGGTGCATGACGATTCATTTGATAACTATCCTTGCATGTTGTCGGCCGAAAGAACTCTTAACCGTGATCCAACTTCTCGAATGAGTTATCGGTAGCCAAGCTTCTTAAAATTGTGATGTTAACCATCGGAGAGGTACGAAATACGTATCGGTCCAAAATTCAAACCTGGAGTATCCCAATTTCTTTGGCAGCTATCCTAGGGAGTTGTCAATAAAAAATAAACACTTAAAAGTGATCCAACCTCTCAAACGAGTTGTCGGTATAGAATCTTCTTAGAATTACGATCTAAAACAAAGAATAGGTATGAAATCCGTAATGGTAAAAAATTAAAATCGGGAGTATTGCGATACATTTGGAAACTATCCTAGCACGTTGTCGTTCAAAAAGAAACTCTTAAATATGATCCAACCTCTCAAATGAGTTGCATGTTGCCAAGCTTCTCAGAATTGTGATCCAAACTATCGGAGAGGTACAAAATCCATATTGCTCAAAAATTGAAATTGGGAGTATTGTGTTTCATTTGGTGACAATCCTCAAATGTTGTCAGTCGATAAGAATCTCTTTAAAGCGATCCAACCTCTCGAACGTGTTGCCGGTAGTAAAGCTTCTTAGAATTACGATCTAACGCAATGGAGTGGTGTGAAATCCATACCAGTCACAAATTTAAGCCAGGAGTATCGCGATTAATTTGGTAATTATCCAAGGTAGTTGTTAGTCGAAAAGAAAATCTTAAAAGTGATCCAACCTCTCAATGAGTTACCAATAGCCAAGCTTCTCAGAATTCTAATCTAAAGGAGCAGAGAGGTACGATATCTGTACTGGTCAAAACTTAAAATTGGGAGTATCGCAATTTATTTAGTAACTATCCTAAAGTGTTGTCGGTAAAAAAAAAACTCTTAAAAGTGATCCAACCTTTCAAACGAGTTGCCGGAAGCCAAGCTTCTCAAAATTACTATCTATAGCAATAAAAAGGTACAAAATTTGTACCGATCAAAAAATCAAACAAGGAGTATTACAACTTATTTGGTAACTATCATATAGTATTGTCAGTCAAAAATAAACTCTTAACAATGATTCAACTTCTCAAACAAGTTTCCGATAGAAAAGCTTCTCAGAATTACAATCTAAAGTTACGGAGTAGTACAAAATCCGTAATGGTCAAAAATTGAAACTAGGACTTTTGCGATACATTTGGTAGTTATCCTAGAGTGTTCTCTGACAAAAAATAACTCTTAACCGTGATACAATCTCTCAAACGAGTTGTCGGTAGCCAAGCTTCACAGAATTGTTATCTAAACCACCGGAGTGGTGATAAATTAGTACCGCTTATAAATTGAAATCGGGAGTATTGCAATTCAATTGGTAACAATCCTATAATGTTGTCGGCCAGTAAAAAAACTCTTAAAAACAAGCAAACCTCTCAAAGGAGTTACTAGTACCCACTCTTTTTCCTGATAGTACAGTTTTTATCCTAGGAGGTTTTACTGACTTGAGGTTTTGATGAGGCAACGTATATGCATCCACAACCCATATAGGGCATAGGATTGTACTATTTCTTTGTGCACCTTTTTGCCCAGGAGGGTTTTGCAAGGTAATAGTTTTGATGAGGCAAGTCGTCTTGGTATAGAACACCCCAAGGGGGAGTGTTAGGAGTGAGGTCTGACCCAAGGTGGGAACCCAACTGGGTTGCGGTGTCCTACTGGACTCCTAACAAGCCCATAGACCATTAGGATTTATGGGGAGAGTTTGAGTTATTGCATATAAACTAATAAGGGTTAATTCTTGTAACCTAACCTCTGAAAACAAAGAGAATTCAATTATCAATAATATCTCTTCTCTCATGTCAATTTCATGATAAACTGATAGAATAGAGTATTATCTAACAAGTATGTTATTCCGGGCGCAATTGAAAAACGAGTTGGGTCAACTAAAATATGAAAGTCATGAATCGCAAAACTATCTGTAACTTCAGGCATTATTTGGGATAAACTTTGGAGCATCCAAAACAATTGAAGTGAAATAGCCAAACTCACTATTATGTTGGGCGCTATTGTAACAAAAATTGTGGTACCCCAATTATTAAAAGGTGACTATCTGGAACTTGGGGAGCCAAAAATTGAAAAAACTTAAAAATGCAAACTCTCTATAATTTTGGGCACAAAGTTAGGGCGCCTAAAACTAAAAGAGTTGAAAAACAGAACTCTCTGCAATTTAGGATGCAAAATCCCACAAAATTTAGTCGCATGAAACCCATGAAAACATCATAAACTCTTTAAAAAATTTCAAACAACCACTGTAAACATAATACCCTATTTTCTTCAAAACCAAACAAATATAGAGAACTTCATAAAATCATCATGTTAAGAGGAATAAAATGCACATAAAATATCCATGTAATTATTGTTTGAATATCATACAATTGCTATGATCAATGAATGGATATGGTAAAAAAGATTTGACTAACCTCTTCTTCAGCCTTAGCAAATCCCTATGTTCTTGAGTAGAGTCTTCCCTTGGATTGGCTGAAGACCTTAATGGGGCGGTTTTCTATGTTGTAGCCTCCAAGATGGACTTCCCCTCTATTTAATATGATAGGGTTTGAGCTGTCATCCTATTATACCCTTAAGCATTAATAAAGAGTAGTATTAGGCCCCAACAACCTTAACTTGGAATAATAATTTGGCACCACCAATAATTCCTATGCGACCTATTAATATGTGTGCTCGTGAACCCAAAAATAAAATACTGAGTAGTACCGGTATAGAGGTTTCAAGAAAAATATTTTTAGCATAATTCACAGATTTATATGAAAAGAGGATCACCATCCTTTATTTTTTAAAACTACCACTACAAAAAATACAGGTTTTAACGTCATTAATAAAATGACGTAAAAGAGATTTAACGTCATTTGTACAAATGACGTCGAAGGCAAAAACGTAGAAAGGTAGGTGTAGGGGCCATCCCCTCGACCTAACCTAAAATGAGCTATCTCCAGATCAAACTACCTTTATATCAGACTCACGCATTATCCACATCACTTCAATAGTCAATATTGCTACCTACTCCACGAACTGATGAAAAACGTAGGTCCAGCGCAAACAGAAAAACCATGACAATTCAAAGCCACCTGTCTCTCACAAACTCAATAGTTACTCAGTCAATTGCCACCAGCCAGATTATTTAGAGAACGTGCTTCAGCATGATGGAGAACTGCAGAGAAAGCCTATATAAATAAAAATTTCCAGAAGAGACAGGGACCAGAAAAATGCACGAGAAATCAACAAGAAAAATACATTTTCTAGATTCTCAAAAATGATATTATTCACAAGATCAAGTATTTCTAATTCAAGAGATCACTTATAATAAGATATCAGCCTCAATTAATAAAAATTACTATTACAAAAACCCTCAACTCGAGATCGTGGTTTTTCTACCTATTCAAAGTTTTTCCAAGCTAAATCACCTGTGTTATTTCTTGTTTTCCATCAGATTTTTGTCACAGGTACATTGGTGCAAGAGCTAATTCCAAGCCACTTTGAGCTTACAGAATTAGGCATTACATTTAGTGCCATCTGTGGGAATGATTTCATTTCCACGATATCCTAAGACATTCTTTTCTTCTACTACAAATTTCAATTATGGTTACTTCAAGACGACCAGCAACCGAAATCCTGCTCGATCTTTCAGTTTAGCTGGAACAACTCATAGAGCTACGACCGAATCTCAAAACTGAAATAGAGAAGCACAATAAACTTGAACATCAATTAACCCTTGACTGAGAGCTATAGGAGAAGGAGCTCGACGCCAAACGATAAACTCGTTTGATAACGTTCAAACGACATGAAGACCAGATGCCATCAAAAAATTAACTTTTAGCAAGGGATTTTGTCCGTCGTGGAAGACATATAGTGACGGTCTTAGTCCATTAAATAGTTGGCGCCAATGAGGGTGTCACTAAAAGCCATCAGTCGGACAAAACTCGTTGCTAAAATTGTATGCTTCAGTGACGGATGTGTTTTGTCACTGTACAATACTCATTGGCGACAGATATCATCTGACGCCTGACTTTTAGTGATACCCACAAAGGCGTCAGGCATGGTTAGTCATGTATATCTAATTTTTGTCGCCAACGCATATTATTTTAGCGACGGATCCCAACATCCAATTTGTGTGACGCTGATTTAGGGATGGATGTACTCCGTTGCAAATAATAATTATTATTCAAAAAATATATATAATATTATTAAATAATAAAAACATATATTGCCCACCCTATAAAATATATATTTTGCCACTAAAACATGTATCATTCATGAAGCAAAAAAAGTTACAAAAAGAGTTCTTAAATCCAGATCATAAACAACATTACAACTTTTCCCCATATAACAAACAAAAGTACACAGAGATTTGGGAACATAACAAAAATATACTTATTGATTATATTTGAATAGAAAAATAGCATTACTTGTGGTGTTGATCTCTCCTATCCGGGACCTGCGGCTGCTACTCTTCCCAGGTATATTTTAGCAATAGTCTTTAGTCAAGGCAATGCTCTTTTTTTGCGAAACTGGTATTGGGCAGACATGAACTGGGATTTATGCATCCTATCTCCCACCTCACTTATATAGTTTATGCGTGGTAGTTATCCAAGTTCCCCAATTAACCATCATAGCATTGGTGGGTCCACCAAAATGGGTTCTGTTTCAGGACATGATATTGTTCAAAATTAGTGCGCACCCTCCAGCCCTTGTCATACGCCAACGTGTGTCTGTCCTTTTGAAACATAGTGCTAATTTGTGGAATCCCCCTATCCCATGAATCCTGTAATATGAATAAGTCAATAAAATTTCAAACATATGCTGATAATTACATAAAATTAACTTCCATCCTACTAGTCATTAAGACTACAATTTAAAACTTTACTGGAATAGTCCAAAAAGTATATACCTCAAGTTCTCAAGGGTCAAGCGCCTATTTTGTGACTGTGCTTCTTGCCTCCTCAAAGCATATTCATCCCAAACACGTTGGGAATCAACGAATTCACTCTCCCATGGATGTTACGATACGAGCAAAAATATTACAACACTGATGTCACACTGAAATTATCTCATGAAAAATGAGAGAACTCTGTGCTTGAATGTAGCGATAAAGATTAGGAATCAGTTGGTCTTTCTCGTGACTCATACCACTTCAAAAATGAGTAACCCCAACATCTTTCTAATGGCTGTATCTGAGCTCACTTTGTGGAATCAATATGTGACCCATCGACAACATGCCAAGTTCTTCGATTTTCTTTGGAGTGTAAAATATGATAGGGGGAAACCTAAATAGGAAAACATGATTTGACAAAAAAATTGAATTGATCTCTAACAGTAGATACGTTGCTTTAATAACAATAAAAACTTACCTGCTAGGCATCTTTGAGTTTAATCCAATCTTTATTCGGATTTGAATTTTATTTTCACATTTGACCAACAGATATAACAGTTCCAGTGTATGTACAGTCGCTTCGCAGAAATATGTCATAAGATCTATAAGAGTTGTGTTCCACTTCTTGACAATCTTTATAAACGTTGTTGATTTTGATGACATAAGACCTATAAGAGTTGTGTTCCATTATAGGCGGCAACTTTTGCTTTAGTAACTTCACCGGAGTTTATGAAAGTAACCTTAGGGATGTTGTTATGTGATATATCTACTAAAAGCCATTAGATAAGAATCCTTAAAGAAAAAATTCCATTTAACACTATAGGTTTCTCACAGGTACACACCTATTTCATGTAATGGAATTAGACATTATTTAGATACTAAAAGAAAATTAAGGTTTTAGACCTTCCAAATTGATATTGCCTATAAATTTGTTACTCATTAGTATATATTCAAGTTAAATGGTGCTTGGAAATGGTGTTGATTAACACGAAAATGGAGATGATGGTGTTCTTTACATTAATATGCAAAAATGGAAATTATAAGCCCAATAAAAAAATAATCGCTTACATTATGCTAAAACTCATATTATCCTAGAAATATATTTTGCTATGTGACCACTTTTTATAGGGTACACGTCATTTACATTTATTTCCACTACATTGAAGTCAAGAAAATTCGATTTATAAATGGTTATGGGATTCTTTTTTTTTTTTCGAACAAGAAATCCTAGAGATCATTCATTTACCCAGCGGGGAGATGATTTATAAACTATATATTAGAGGAATTCACTCGTCCTCAATAGGAAGGTGAAATGAATGTAACATATCGACTGATACATCTTATGAATTATAATCACCAATATGCATGATTTCTTACATAAAAACAAATTATAACTAAAACGCAGTGCAACATAAGAAGTTAAAAGAGAAGTTATATGCTATGTACTTAGTAAAGACTAAAATATTATTAGCATGTATACATTAACTACTCAAATGTCAGAGAACCCCTTAATATTGTATTTTTACCAACCTAATAAATAGCTCATTTCTTGCTTATAAAAAGCCACTCTATTTTTCAAATCTAGAAGTTGTAAATTGAAAAATATTTACGAAAAGAAGAAAAAAAAACACTTATCTTTTACCGATCAACTTTTATTGTTGATTCCATTTTGTGGCATATCTATAAAAGGATTATTCATTATGATACTGGAACCATTCTAACCGACCTTTAAAAAATTAGATCTTGGTGGAGTTGAACCACCATCTCTTGAAAACATAGGGAGCGCTCCAATTATCAAATGCTCTACCTTTTGAGCCAAAGATTTAATACGTATAGCATATAATGAAAACAATTCATACTAATAAAATAATTAACGTGTTTGCATGTCAAATTGAATAATTAAAGACCAATAATTCATGATTAGATCAAAAAATATTTAGAAGATGTTAGTGCACCTGCAAAATGACAAACAAAAATGACCTTGAACATAGAGGAAGTTTGACATCTAGAAATACTAAAATAAAATATTTGCTTATAAAAATGCTCTAACATGATTAGAGCATTAAAGTTCTTAGGAAAAATTAAGCCAAATACCTTTATGTTGGTGGTATGTTCCATTCCCTCATACCTCAGTAGTGTATCTTTATGCGCCATAGCTTTGTAAGGCTTTTGATATTGTGTCCCATCCCATTGCTAATTCATCAACAAAATAAAAGTTTCATTCATTATAATCTAAGCATTGAGAAAATACTACAAATTCCATTTTCTAATATTAAAAATAAATACATTAAAGAAAAACCAATTTGCTTATGCAATTCATATGGAAACCATATAAATAATTTTCTAAGTGTTTTCTAGCAATTTAGATGAAATTTCTATTTTCTCATGAAACTCAAGTTAATGTAGAACCCAACCTCTTGCTGAGGAAACTTTATAGATAAAATATAAAAAATAATGCATTTACTTCTATAAATCTCATAGAACATCTAATGGAGGAATACAGCAAACTTTGTTCCTCAAAATTTTTAGGAATTCTCTTTATTGAAGTAACTAATTAAACATTATTAATTTTAGTTGATGGTCATGAGTACTTGACATTTGAATTCTAAAATAATGTTTCTCTATTGGAAGGAAAGAATACATTACTTTGCTTGTTACCATCAAAATTTATGATTTTAATCCTTCATTCAGTTTAAATTGCATTCCTGTTATCAATACCCCAAACACAAATTGAGCAAACACCCTAGCATAATTAAACTAAGATTGTTGAGAAAGATAGAAAACTGTAAAATAACGCATATCATATCACATGGATTTTTAGCTAAATGAAGTATGAAAATCTCTTTATTTATATAAGTGAAATATAAATAAATTAAAAGATGAAAGAGAGAGTGAGAAATTCTTCAGGCACAGGGGCAAACATCAAATCTGTGAAAAGTGGCAATATCAATACAAAGAAAACTACTAGAAAATGGGCCAATAGCCACGGTCTATTTTAGTTTTAGCCACAATGGCAATAGTAGCTAAATGCTACAAACCTAACCGTGGCCAAACCCAAAAATTCATGGCTTAAGACATATATTTGTTTTTGGTGGAACTAATTCTGGTTCGTGGCCAAACCATGGCGAATAATATTAAAAATGTGGGATCCCAAATTTGAGAAGTTTTATTTCCCCCGGTTTCCTTTTTATGGAAAGTATTTCCCTCGACTCTCTCTTCCTACTTCACTTCAGTATTTCTAGGGTTTTGTGCAGTAAATTTGTCTACGAAATCATCGACCATATCTCTCTTTCTTCGATTCTCAAATTTCACGGAGGTAATTAAGTTTCAATTTCTGATTGATCAATGAGAGCCATAAGCTCTCAAAGCATAAATAAGTCTATTTCTCTAAATTGATTTTCTCGGGCGAACACACTGGGTTTATTGAGACTTGGAATTCGCAAACCAGAATTGTATCCCTTAAGATCTAGGTATTTAATTTTTGGGTATTTATTCTTGATTTGGTTTTTTGTCACTATGGTTATATGATTTTGCTTTAGACGTTCCTTAATTCTACATCGTGTTTCTCTAAATTTATTACTGATCATATACTTGATTTTGGTGGATGTAGTAAGGCTTCTTAAGATTTTCCTTAGGTTTTTTATGATTTTTGTGGCTATAGTTAGGGTTCCTTCCTAATTGAATAGTGAATTTTAAAAAAAAATTGATTACTATTCATAGTGAATAATGATCATGAATAAGAAATTAGATTTCAATTCGAGCACCATGGACAACAAAACTCTGAATCTACTTTAACTGATCCTAAGCAATGGGATCAAATTGCTGGGAAGGAATTTCAAGAAAGGATTGGAGATTTACATGCCAATTTTACAAGAAAAGTCTTAAACGATCCACGAACCAATTCCAGAATTAGCGGACGTAGCAGAGACTAATCCAACGAAGATCGGAGAAATCAATACAAATAGGGTTAAGGGAATTTCAAACCCTAATAAAATCTCTAAAATTTTTATTGCACCAACAGTAAGGGTGGAGAGAACCAACACCGAATCAAGCGTAGGATGTCCGTGGGGATTCCTTAATAAAGCTACGTCAAATTCCAATTTGGTAGAGGGAGAAAATTCGGAAATGGAGAGAGCACGCAATAGGGATATGGCTGGAATAAAATTGGGTTAGAAAGAAGCTCTGCCAACAACATTATCTCAGACATTCACAGATAAGGTGAGAGATAAGAGGAACCAATCGGCAGAGACGGGAGAGCAGCTACCGGTAAGCAAGAGAGGTAACACACCAGTAGTCACTATCCCAATGGTCGAACTAGAAGTAGGTATATCAAAATACCAATTTAGTTTGATAAGCAGGCTAGACCTTAGAAGATCAAATTCACAGCAGTTCAAGAATTTACCCGCAAGCTCTTGAAAACACAAGGATGTTGTAAGCTAATACTAGTCTGTAAAGGCTTCTTTATCATCAAACTGGAGAACCAGGAGGATAAGGTTTTGATATGGAGTCAGGGACCTTGGACGGTCGACAAAATGCCGATGAGAATATTACCATGGAGTCCATTTTTCTTAGTGGACAGATACAGCAACTCCAATGCGGTCATATGGTACAAATTTCCAGGTCTCCCTATCGAGATGAAGAGCCCCAAAATTCTTCTTTCCCTCGATAAAACGCTGGGAATGCCTATCCAGATGGACCAATCGAATAGAAACTAAAACTATGGTTTCTAGTCTTGGTTTACGCTGAGCAAAAAAGTGGAAGTACTACAACCGGATATTATGTGTATTGTGGAACCTAAGATTTACATTGTGAAATTTTGACTACAGGGCTTCGCAAGGAAAATAATCACGAATGAAGAAGGGACGAATAAAGGAAACATTTGGATACTTTGGAGAGACAGGTTGGACATTCCAGAACCTGAAACCTTAAACACTTCTAACCTGCAAATCGCGGTCCGATACATGAGCTGCATTTTTTTTTGTCCATGCCAGCTGCCTCTCACTATACCGAACAACACTATAGAATGGACTACTATCAGTTGCCACCATAACAAAGTGGCCATGGATTTGCGTAGGGGATTTCAACAGCATTCTCAAGATTGAGGAGAGAAGGGGCAGAAGATAACCACTAGTTCACTATCAAATGCTATGCAAGTGTCACGCCCCAAAATCTGGTAATCGATAGCCTGACCAATTACTAGATTCTAAGTAGTGCAGGTAAGGGAATCCAATGATTCTACCCCACAAATAGCCAAGCCGTAGACAAATTCTGGCTCGGGTTTTCACATATAGCAATAGTCATCAGAGTAAAGAAATAACAATGACACAATATAATAATATAACGCGAAAGCAAAAGACATAAATATATACATATCATGACGAAAGAAATACATAATCTCGAATAAAAACTCAGCGACATGTGCTGAGAAAACCTACAGAAATCTGACACTAAAGGAAATCTGCAGCGGCAAAATCTGTCTCTTGACCGGCTACCCACGCGACAGTCCAAGCTAGTCAACCTCTGAAAATGTTAAATGCGAGAGTGAGCAAACAACGAGCTCACTAATCCAATAGAACTAAATAACTAACTAATAATAGGTAAAAATAATAGAGTAGAGATGAGTGTGATAGAGACATAAGTAACTAAACAATTCTAACAGTATAATCTGTAGCCATCAATGAGATAGGTAATCAATGCGGAAAGGAGGATTGAGTGATAAGAGAATGGGGAATAATGTCAATGCGGGAAGAGAGTTGAGTGGATTCGGAAGGAGAATAGAGTTAAGAATATGTGAGGAGGGAGATGACGGAATGATGCAATGCTATGGCGTGAAGTGATGACTAGGATAATACCATACTTATCCAAGATGCAATGCAATGATGTGACTTGATGAGCGGGAATGCGGGAAGAGAGTTGAGTGGATTCGGAAGGAGAATAGAGTTAAGAATATGCGAGGAGGGAGATGACGGAATGATGCAATGCTATTGCGTGAAGTGATGACTAGGATAATACCATACTTATCCAAGATGCAATGCAATGATGCGACTTGATGAGCGGGGATATTCCCATAAATATCCCCTAATGCAGAATGATTCAATTATTAAAGTGAACGCGATCCTACTATGATGTGGTTGATCTACCGCTAACGTCTAAAGTTATCTTAAAGAGATTAGTAAAGGGATACACTGGTACGATTTGTTTAAGCTCGTCCAAGCTAGGATGGTCGCACTCGATCAAAGTGGAGAAGGGTGTAACAACCCCCGGAGCAATAGTCCTATACATTTCAAGGAATTTCAACCTCAACGAGGATAAGTTTGGGATCTTCAGCACTCTGTCCCATACCAATCCACACTCCGCAGTGGTTTTGCTAGGTATGATAGTACCGTTCCCAATCTCACCTGTGTATTTTAGCCCGATCTCGCGGACTCCATGGATCCCGTCGGAGGTCAACCGAAGCGGAGTGTTTTTGTATCCAATCTCAATAAGTTAAAAAAATACAATAAGTTATAATATGAAATTGGTGCCCAACCACAACCCGGTTGCCGCAAACCTAGCAACTCATACAGGATCAATAGGGATTTGTTGCACTGACTCTGCATAACTGAAACAGCAACCTAACCGCCGCCTACGTCCAACCCGCAATCTATTAAGGCTAGAAGGGGCATTCCTGAGCAACCACGGAACATGAGCCCCAACCACCCCTAGCTAACCTCAGGTTCTATTAGAACCAAAACCCAACCTCAGAATCCATTTACTAACCCAACTACAGGTTAACATTCTAAACAGGATAATTTTTAAGTTATACTATAGTTAGACACAACCTGTCTCAAAGTTCAATACTACTCTCTAAAGGAATACTCAGAACTAGTAAAGAAACTTAGTAACGTTGGAATATAAACTCGCCTGATAATATCCAAGTCCGACGGAAAATCCAACCCGGAAACCCAACTAGGAAACTTAACCGAAATCCACGGTACGGTCGTGGAACGCCTGAAAACCTAACACCAACCAAGGCGAACAACAACAACTCGTCAATCGAAGGAAAGGATAACAAAACCTAAACCCTAGAAATCGAACCCTACGCCGAAGCGAAATGAAATCGAGAATTACTCACCGAGGATAGGAGAGAAGATCGCCGCGATACTGAGAAAGAATCCGTGAGCGAAGAGGAAGGATGGATTAGGAGTAAGGAGGAGAGAGGAAAGGGTTAGGGAGAGGAGAAAGTGAAGGAGTGAAGAGAGGAATGAAGAAATAAAGTATATAAACCCAGAGGCCGCTGAAATCGTGCCTCTGTTCGAACAGGGAAGATCCTGTTCGAACAG
Organism: Kingdonia uniflora; assembly: GCA_014058105.1. Taxonomy (NCBI): domain Eukaryota; kingdom Viridiplantae; phylum Streptophyta; class Magnoliopsida; order Ranunculales; family Circaeasteraceae; genus Kingdonia; species Kingdonia uniflora. The sequence continues at coordinate 194,503 of JACGCM010000696.1, forward strand.
AATGTTGCAGGGATGAAAGAAAACTGTCCCTGGAAGATCCTATTCGAACAAACAATGTCCTACTCGAACAGAACTGGTCTGTTCAAAAATTGGACTTACCAGAAAAGCTAAGGAATTACCGGGAGACACCACGGACAACCTCCACCACCACACAAACACTTCTACGAACCCAACCAAGGTTCCCCAAGGTGAACACACCACCTCAACCACCCCTCGGTAACCAAAATGCTTAAGCCCCCAAAAAGGAATCTTTGCCTCGGGCGACCCCGGAAATCTGCCGGCCACTCCAAAGGTTCACCGGGACCACCCCAAATCAGACACGCAACACATAAATACGACTACAAAGCTTTCTACAGGATCCCAAGGCCACAAAGCCAACTCTAACTCTAAAACACCTCCGAACCGCCCAAAACTTCGAAAGGAATCAAATACTAAACCACCGAAAGGAATAAATGGATGCATAAAGGATGTGTAGAATTGATGAAAGAGTACATGCGGAAAATGAATGCGGAACTTAACGTGAAGGAATGGAATCTAATATTTCAATGAGACAAAGAATAGGATTAAGAGTGAATATTAGGAATTTTATATGGTTCGGGTATTCATCCAAAAGAAAGGGTATTACCCTTAAATGGGGAAAGGTGTATAAAACCATATAGGAGGGCAGACTAGGCATTCGTAAATTGAGGAAGTTAACAATGTGCTTCTCTGTAAACTTTATTGGACATTTACCCAACAAAATTAAAACTGGGCTTGTTTTATGAGCGCAAAATACAAAAAAAAAATGGAGGTAATTACATATTATAAGAAATCATCCATTTGGAGGGGAATACAAGCAGTGGAACATCTGGCAAGTCAGCACATGGGTTGGGTGATCGGCAATGGTAAAAGAATTGACTTCAAGAGAGATTTCTGGGCAATGGAAATCTCCCTAAGAAAGTACATAAACCTTCCAACGCACCTATGGAGGAACTATACTGCGAAGCTGAGCAGCTTTATGAGCAACGAAGGATGAGAGATATCCCATGACATTATACAGCTATTTATGGCTTTGGGGATCATCCTTGAGAGGGCTGACTATAATCCCAAATCTCAGGACCAACAAATTTTGAAGCGAGACATTCATGGAAATTTACAGTTAAAAATGCTTTTAATAGTATCCCCAAAAACCAAGACACCGCATGGTGGCAGAGAATTGTTTGGAGAAACAGTTTACACCCCTGGCTGGGCTCATTTACATAGAAACTCATTAACTATACCCTCTCTTTCGACGACAGAGTAGCAAATAAATTAATCTGTCTCCCCTCCGTCTATTCCCTTTACCAACACCACGCCAAAACCGAGCAGTATTTCTTCTTCGAATTTGAATACTCTTTGGAAATCTGGAACTGGATATGTAACATGTTTAAAATGCCACCACTGAATGAAGAAGACAACTTGCAAACAATTCTTGCTTAAAGCAGTCATGCAAGCTCATATGTTAACGATATGTGGGTCTCGACAACTTTCGCTACCTGTAATGGTCTTTGGAAAAAGCGTAACGGCCTTAGATACGATGAATGGAGAACAACCAACCAACTGCTATAACAGGACTTACTGTGAGACATTATGGACACATCCTAACTCACCAAAAATAGCATCTACAATAATGAAACCGACCTCTAAATTATCAATGCCTTGAACGTCCAGTACTGACAAAGACACATAGCCCCGATAAAGAGTTGTTGGTGGGAACTACCAAACATAGGGAAGATCAATGCATGTGGTGATGGTTCTGCGTTGGGTTACCCTGGACCAGCAAGCATTGGGATAGTATGCAGGAATATAGATGGAGAGGTGTTGGGTACTTTTTGTAAAGCACTTGGCAATACAAACAACTATATCATAGATATTCAAGCCATAATGCAAGGCGTTAAGTAAGCAATTGAGAAAGATTAGAATAAACTGTGGATGGTCTCTGATTCCCAAGCCACGGTTCAAGCATTCATAAATGACAAGCTCCCATGGAATATGGTTACTGAATGGAAACGAATCAAACAAAAACTCGACTCATTCTGAAATACCAAAATATGGAGGGAAGCAAATTATTTAGCGAATACAACGGCCAAATGAGGGTCCGCACATGCAAAAACCCATGAAGAATGGTACCCAGGAAGGCTAGATTTTCTCGCCCGCATAGAAAACCCACACACAAAATACTTCTGATTCCCCAAATAGTATCTGAAGGCATAAAACCAGAAAGACAGTCTAACGACATTGGCAGCTGTTCGAACGAAAGTGGAAGATTTCTTCAACATGTCGATTCAGACGACAATTAGAGGACCTTTTTCAACATGTCGTTTGAACGAGCTTCGAAGTCGTTCAAACGAACTTGGAAGATTTTTCCAAAATGTCATATCATACGACAAATCAATGGCTAAAGACAACGCGACAGCTTTTTTTGACATGTCATTCGAACGAACTTGAAAGTCGTTCGAATGAATCGCACGCTACTTTCTACAACAACTCTTTTTAGTACTTCGTTTGATCAACAGTGGAGGTTGTTCGATTAAGATATCGCTCCTAAAGTCCAAAGGAAAATTTCAACTGTCATTCGATCAACCTCGAACTCTTTGCTTATTTTTCTTCTTTATCTTTTTTATGTTTTCTATGAACTTTTCATCGAAGCCCAATATGCATATGCACTAGTGACATGTACTTATTCTTTTCAAACACTGGCCTAGCACATGCTCATTCTAGGCTCTAGGAATATTTTAGAAGTATGGAATAAATCATTGAAACAACTCAGGTTCCTTTTAGTTGGTGGTGAACCTATGGTGCAGCGCGGGATCTTTGTGATGAACACTTATGAAGAAATTGTGCAGATTATAGAAGATTCAAAATCTTGCAAAAACGCGTTTGTGAAAGCGAAGATTTAGAGAAATTGGAATACTTACTATTTTTGAAAAAATTGTAAAATTTTATTGATCGTCAATGCTATCAAAATTTAAAATTCAACAAATAAAAAGAAAGCCATAGGCTTTTAGTTTAACAAAATTTGTAGTTGAACACATTAGTCCAGCGGGAAAGAAATCACTGCCTTGAACATGTTAGTAACAAATTTCATTGGGAGATCAAATAAAATGGAAATTAGAGCTTCAATGGATAAAAAAAATAAAAATTGTCACAAAACTTTATGGTGAAAGCAAAAAAGCATACACAAATTAAAATTAAAATCTTGATGAAGAGGGAGTTGCGCTTCACCTTGGACCTGAAGACTTGAAATCGCTTAGAGATTCTGATTGATCTTCTTCATTATTATTCCAAAATTATAGATAACAATGTAATCATAAGTAAACAGAGAATCAAATTGATTCAAAATCTAGAAATTTTGAAGGAGAGAGAGAAAAAAAGATCAAAGCATTACCGGGGTTTCGATTGGGGACAAGGCCAAGGAGAAAAAACTGAGTATTTTAATATCAAGTTAAACAACATACAAATTTAACCCAATAACAACTCTGAATTAGGGTCCCAATTGAAAATAAATAAGAGTCCTAATTTCATCCCAAAACTTCAATAAATTTATCACCAAACACATTAGGTCTGGAACAAATATCAGGTAGGGCTTTCATAGTTTTAACAACCCATCATCTCAGTTTTGTAATAAAGATAGAATATGGGCTTATTTAACAACTCTACAATGGAATGGAGGAATCGACACTTAAACCCAATTGTGTAGAAGAAAACCTAATCCCCACCCCTAATCTCTGCCACCAGAGAGAGAGAAGAAAAAAAAAGTATACTTGAGAATCACCTAGAGCAAATAATTAGTGAAGGGGAACTTAAATTTGTTGATTGAAATTGGTTACTCTTATCAAATCGATAACCTAAACAATAACCAAATCAAAATTACTGAAATCATACACACTAGTTTCTAAATACTAACAAGAAACAAATAATAACCAAATCATAAATACCTTAATTTTTAAGTTTCAATTCTGATAAGCATGTCCTGGCATCAATGGTGTTCGCGGTTCTTCAATGACATAATTAAATCGATTTAGAGAAATCAATTTTTGTGAAGGAGAACTCAGAATTGATGAAGTAAACTAAGAGCGATACGATACCTGGATTTAATAAAGATAATCGGTGAAGGAGAGAAGAGGTGAAGGGGGTTAAGTTTTGTTTTAGAAAATCTGTGAAAGATAGAAGGATCGAGTAGAGAGAGGAGTAAAAAAATGGATATCTGAATTTTGATTTGTGGGAAATGAGGCGGGAGTAAAAATATTAGCTGATTTTAGTTTTCCCTATTTTTTGGTTACTACTAAGGATTAATTGCCACTATAAAAGTTGTGGTTTGTCTGTCACTGATCAAACAGTGGCAAAAACTAAAAGCCATAAGTAGAAACTGCTTATTTTTCTTGCAGTGTGGGTGGCATGGTTGGCTCTCTCTCCTGCTTTTCATTTATTCTTGGATATATTAAAATAAAAATTTTACAAAAAAAGAAGTTAGGGTTCCTTAATTCTACATCATGGTTTTTATGATGTTGTAATAAGCAATTGTATCAAAACATCATATCATTTCAAATGTGAAGAAAGGTTTATTACATTATTGATTCGTCGAAGCTCCGGCGAGTGAGATAATTGGATCAGTTTTTTTGTAGCAATTGAGATGGTTTGCGAGGATTAAATCGTGTATAAAACAGTTGTTCACACAAAGGGTCTGTCTCAGTTCGGAGTTTTTACTAACCCCTTTCTCCTACAACATGTCATGGTCAAGGATTACCAAAAACATTCTAAAACAGTTCGAAATGTCCCTTGGAAATTATGCAAGTGAGAGAAGTTTACTTGGCAATGGGTTATTGATAGACGTAGAAATACGTAGGATTAATACGCCTAAAAGTATCATTTCATTAATCCCGATTTATTATTTTCTAATATTAGTAGCATTTTCTTATTTTCAGGCACTTATCACTATTGGAGCTAATAAGTAGAAAAAGATATCTGATAGAATTTACAAAGAGCTTAAGCATATCTAGCAGTCTCTTAGGTACAAGGAAGATGTCTACATCCAATGTACTTGTAGATTTTCTTCATAGAATAGAGTCGATGAAGGACTCTACAAGGATTTTTTTTTTACTTAGGGATAGAGTTTCAGAATTGTAAACAAGTCTCTCCTATCTCTTATAAATAGGAAAGTAATTCTATGTATTTTTACATCTTAATCTCTGGAAGGAATAAAACTTGCATTTTTTTAGTATCTCTCTCTTTTATTTTATGCGTTTAATTTAAGCTGTGATCAACACCATTAATGGAGAGCTAGTATCCCTAGCTTAGACTAAGGATTGAACCTCTGGTGAAGTGAGTTAAATTGATGTTAATAGTAGTTTAGATCTAGAATTAATCTTCAATTCTCCGATTTGCAGTTACGAATAATTAATCTAGCCATGACAACTCTAAGTTACTACGGATATGAGGAAGATGTCGAATTAGCCATATTCGATTGTTTTCACGCTCAAAGGGAATTCTTGATCACTAGAGTTAATATTCTCTACTAGCCATGCAAAGGATTTTATAAACTCTAGATCCGATTGTCCATGAACAGCGAAGATCTTACTTAGGGTTTTAGCCACAAACCCTAGATCTTAGACCCGAATAGACCTAGCCATGGCTATTACGTGCGGATAGAAGCTACCATTTTCATATCCTTTAGTAAACTAAGTCAGAGGTAATCCAAAGCCTAGGTTTTTTTCGTTATAATCGTTTTGAAAGTTAATAATTTAAATTTATGTTTTAGATCAAAACTTTTTTATCAAAATTAGTTTAAATTTATTTATTAGTTAATTAGGAAATTATATTTTTAATAAGCTTACTCCCCGTAGATTTGACCTCCGCTTACCCATATTATATTGCAAAGCCCGTAGTTTGAGCAGGGTATTTAAAGACTTGAGTTTTTATCGGATCAAAATTGGCGTCGTTGCCGGGGAGGCAACGGTGTATTAAATCATAGTTTTTTTTATTTTAACTAATTTATTATCTTTAATTTATTTGTTAAGTTTTCTAATTTATTTATTTTATGATTAGATCTATGAGATTTCTTTCCGAATAAATTACTCTTAATATTTTCTGATAAACAGTTTCAGAGACATTAATTTTTAAAGAAACATGCTCAGTAATTAGCAAAAAATGTGTTCCTGAATGTTTTACAGTTTTTGACTATCTAGACTTCATAATTCAGGAATTTTTTTGATACAAAAGTTCTAGATAATTCAATACCTTTTTCGTATTGCTATGGATCATATTTTTTTGTTTAGCCGTTAGAGAGTTACAGACTTTTGAAACAACAGTAAAAGCAATCTAAGTAAAGGACGCCGTTGTTCATTAATCGTCTTGAGCTGTAGGGAAGCAAAATTAAAAAAAACTTATTTCTTCCTTTCTAAATTATCTTTCCAAATTGGTTTTATTTAATGTTCTCTCTCAACTGAGCTGAGCGATATACGCATTTGAAACTAGGACGTCATAGACTGTAATAAACTTAGAAATTGAATTTATATTTTTGCTGTCGAAAGTTCACTAATTATTATTTTTTTCTCTTGTTTTGCAGGATAATCACAAAGGTTGTACTCAGAGATCGTGAGGAATTTACAGCATCCATTGACAAGTTTTTCTCTAAATCCTTCTTATGCCCTCTAAGTGAAGGGGCATTTCATTCTTTCGCCCCCTAAGTCAAGGGGCAGCCACAGCTTCACCGAGAAACACTTCCCGTAGGTTGGTCATCTCTTAAAACTTGACATATAAAAGGTGCTCATCACCACTCCGCCATGGCATTAGGAAAGTAAGTCGTGTGAACTGTTCAAATACACGTTGCTCTTAAATTAAAAAATTTATTGTGTTTGGATTGGCCTGTTATCGTGTTTCAATTTTTGTTCCATGCTTAACATAGTAAAGGTTTTTAACTGCTAGGGCTCTTCTGCGGGATTTCATCATCTAAAGGAATCTCCAGTGAGTGGGAACTCCCACCTAGGGATACGAAGAAATTCGTATCACACGTTCCTAACTGTCCCGACCTTTAAACTTAATTAAAATTTAACAACTATTAGTAAGATTTCCAAGGTATTTCATCACCTGAGGAATTAGGAGGTACCAGACCGGGGAACTAACATGGATTCATAGGAACCACTTCAGCCAAGCGCCGCGAACCATTAGTTGTTAAGCAACGTCACCGTTCCGTGTGTGTCATGTACGATAAGGCGAGGCACACGGGTGTGAAGACTGATGCTCAAGCACTAAAACTGTTGCTAGCATAGTGAAGCTTTCGTGTTAGGAATCACACACCTGCCCGACCTAACCATTTAATTAACATCTAGATTAGGATTGACTTAGTTAATTTAACTTTTAAAACCGCTGATGTGTTTATCCTAAATTGTGTGTTTAAATTCATGTTGAATTTTTCAATTTTATCTCATTTCATTAGTATATGCTCAAGTACGATCGGATTAGGCAACACATTGATATACCACTGATTCCTAAAACAGCTAATACGGCTAGCCAACTTCAACAGGATAACCTTCAGGCCATATACGACCTTGAAACTGAAAATGAATTTCTTCTTGAACCAATGGGCGACATGTCATTGAGGGAGTTTTTTTCTTCCGTTTTGGATAACTCGCCAAAATGCATTAAGTTGCCAGTCATTACGTTAACCCAATTCGATATCAAGCTTGCAATTTTGAACATAATCCCACCTTTTCTTGGACTCAAGCACTAAAACCGTTGCTAGCATAGTGAAGCTTTCGTGTTAGGAATCACACACTTGCTCGACCTACCCAGTTTGATTAGCATCTAGATTAGGATTGACTTAGTTAATTTAACTTTACAAACCGCTGATGTGTTTATCTTAAATTGTGTGTTTAAATTCCTGTTAAATTTTTTAATTTTATCTTATTTCATTAGTATATGCTCAAGTACGATCGGATTTGGTAACACATTGATATACCACTGATTCCTAAAATAGCTAATACGGCTAACCAACTTCAACAGGACGACCTTCAGGCCATATACGACCTTGAAACTGAAAATAAATTTCTTCCTGAACCAATGGGTGACAAGTAATTAAGGGAGTTTTTTGTTTCCGTTTTGGATAACTCGCCCAAATGTATTAAGTTGCCAGTCATTGGGTTAACCCAATTCAATATCAAGCCTGCAATTTTGAACCAAATACCACCTTTTCATGGACTCGATAACTAAGACCCATACTTACATATCAATGAATTTGAGTCTATCTGCCAAACGTTTCGATGAAAGGATATAGCAATGGAGAACATCTATTTACTCATTTTCCCATTCTCTCTAAAAGACAAGGCAAAACGTTGGATGAACTCTCTATCATCCGAGTCAATTGACAAGTGGGACACCCTTTAACAGAAGTTTAAAATTAAGTTTTTCACCATGCAAAAAACTAATCTTTTAAAACGTGATATTTCTGATTTCCGTCAAGAAGGCGAAAAAATTTTTTACAAAGAATGGGAACGTTTTATGGAAAAATTGTTAAGGTGCCCCCATCATGGTTTCGAGAAATGGAGACTAATCCAATTCTTTCTACACGGGTTAACTCTTTCAACCCGTGAATCAATCAAAGCCCGTAGCTCAGGAAAATTCCAAGATATGGATGAAACTGCTGCATATGCATTTCTTGTAAATATACTGAGACATCCCAACATTGAGATTTTACATCTCGTGATCATAGGCCCATTAGGGAAGGAGGCATCCTGGAATTACCTAAAAGCTTCGAATTAAAATTATAATTGGACTCTCTTACACGTAAAGTCGAGGCTATGGCCGTAGCGGCCCCTAAACCAGCATCCATTCTTGGAGTATGCAATTTATGCAATGATCTGACCCATTATGCACATACGTGCCCACAACTCCCTGAGTTAATTAATACTAATCCGGTCCAGGTTAATGCTATCTTGGATAATTAAAGGAGACAACACCAAAATAATTTTGGTAGATCTCCTTGGCAAAATAACCCAGCATTTTCTTGGAGGAATTAACCACAAGGACAATCCAGTTATAATCCTCCACATTATCAGCAGAATCAACATGCATGCTCAACCAAACAAGCCCGCCCAGTTAGTTTAGAATCCACACTCCAACAGTTTATAACAGAGATTATGGAGGTAACCCAATAAAATTTTAGGGAATTTTCAAAAATGCGAGCCTTTACACAGAAGCTAGACACCTAAATGCAACAAATAGCAAGCCAATTAAGTGAACGAGAAAAGGGAAAATTCCCTGGTCAACCAATTGCTAACCCGAGAGCCGCCTTTAAGGTTCATACCTAACAGAGCTTACCAAAAAACATTGAAACTGCTCAAGTAGTTATGACCCTTAGGAATAAGAGAACTATTGAAACAAGACCAGACCCTATACCGTCAGCTAAAAGTAAGTTGGTTTTTTTCAAATCTCAGGACAAAGCCCATGAAAATCTTGCATCTAGCCAACCCAAAATAGTAACATCTAGGCCACATCATGTTCCAACTCGACCTAGTAGACAAGCCTTATGTGCCTAGGTCCCCATTCCCTAACCGACTTGTTCCTACCAAAAAGAACGATGGTCTGAAAGATATTCTTGAGTTATTTAAACAAGTATGGATTAACATTCTGCTCTTGGACGCTATCGATCAGGTTCCATCATATGCTAAATTACTTAAGGAACTGTGTACAAAGTAGCGTAGAACCGAAGTTAGGAAAAATTCTATTAGTATTAAGCAGGTAACTCTGTCCTACCATTTGAAATTCCGATCAAACAAAAAGACCCAGGATGTCCAACCATTCCCTTAATAATAGGAAAACACTACATCTAGCAGGCCCTCCTTGATCTTAGGGTTAGTATAAACCTTATTCCATTTTGTATTTATGAGGACCTCGATTTAGGAAAACTTAAGCCCACAAGGATACAACTTTAACTCGCTGATAGATCTACCAAAACTGCTAGGGGTATTGTTGAGGATATGATAATTAAGGTGAACGAATTTTAGTTTCCATTAGATTTTGTAGTCCTTGATACACCACCGATTTCGAATTTCCAATGACAAATCCCCATTATTTTAGGTCGACCTTTCCTAGCTACTTCCAACGCAATAATCAATTGTAGAAATGGAATAATGAACTGACATTGGGTAACATGACCTTGGAACTGAACATTTTTAATGATATGAGGCAATATCAGGATTCTGCAGAAGAGTGCAATATAATAGGTACCATTATCTCCGAACATTCTAGGGATGACCTCTTAGAAGATTTTCTAGAGGACAACATCGTTGGTATTCACGAGTCAATCCTAAAAGATATTTTAGCTGTTCCTGAAAATAATCTTCCTGCATATACTCCTCCTCATCGGTATACTCCCAAATTTGAGTCGCTCCCTATGTCTTCGAGCCCCCCAGTTCCTTAAATTGTGTCACCACCAAGGCTTGATCTTAAAGTACTTCCAGATAATCTAGGATATCAGTTCCTCGGGCCTAACAAAACTCTTGCCGTTATCATTTCATCTTCATTGGATTAGGTCAGGAAAATAAACTCATTGCTATTATAGACACCCACAAAGAAGTAATTGGATGGTCAATAGCAGATATCAAAGAAATAAGTCCATCAGTGGTTATGCATAGGATACACTTAATGGAAGGATCCAAAATATCTTGAGAACTACAACAACGTGTGGACCCTCCAATGAAGGAGGTACTAAAGACGGAAGTTATGAAACATCTTAATGCGAGTATTATTTATTCAATCTCTGATAGCTCTTGGGAAAGTCCAGTCCAAGTGGTACCTAAGAAATCAGATATTACCATCGTTAAAAATACAGACAATAAACTATTACCCACCCGCACTCAGACAGAATGGCAAGTTTGCATTAAATACCAAAAGCTAAACGCGTCCACTCGAAAAGAGCATTTCCTATTACCATTCATGGATCAAATATTAGAACGTTTAGCTGGTCACTCATTTTACTGTTTCCTGGATGGTTATTCAGAATATAGCCAAATTTTAGTAGCCCCCGAAGACCAAGATAAAACCACTTTTACTTTACCATTTGGAACTTTTGCCTATCGTCGCATAACTTTTGGCCTATGCAATGCACCCGTGACCTTTCAACGGTGTATGTTAAGTACTTTCTCAGATATGGTAGAAAAGTTCTTAGAGGACTTCATGGATGACTCTTACATTTATGGCTCCACATTTGGTAAATGTTTTCTATACTTAGAATTAGTCTTGATCCGGTGTAAAGAGAAAAGCCTAGTCCTAAATTGGGAAAAATATCATTTTATGGTAAATCAAGGAATAGTACTCGACCATTTGATATTATCTAAGGGGACAGAAGTTGATAAAGCAAAAATTGATTTAATTTCTTCTCTGCCTCCTCCAAAAACAGTGAAGGACGTTCGTGGATTCCTAGGGCGCGCAGATTTTTAGCGATAATTCATTAGAAACTTTATCAAAATCTCATGACCTTCATGCAATTTACTTGCTAAATGTCACAAGCCTTTTAAAATACTCAAGTCCTCATTGACCACATCACGGATTATCCAGCCACCCGATTGGACCTTATGATGGACACATAAAATGACCACTATTCTCCTATGACTTAATGTTTATTATCCTTAATTTTATTATTAAACATGACCTATAAAACAAATTTTTATATTTCAGGTCACATGGAGCTCTGTTACCAAATATGTGCAAATACCGGGATATATAGCTCAAAAGATCAACTGCTGGAGAAGGATGTAGAGTTGTCAAACACAAGGCTCCCACATGGGGAGGTTACAATTTTGGAGGATAACTCTTAGAGGTTACAATTTTATGTACATTCATGGCATAGGTTATAAATCTCATATTAAATGTAAGAATCCTCTCCTTCATCTATATAAGAAGGTGGTGAGCTCATAAGAGGTATCCAATTTTGAAAGAATCATTCTTGTAGAGTGTAAGAGAGTATTATTGGAGTAAGTTGGAGTAAGGTTTTGAGCATTTAAAGAATTTTGTAAGTCTTATTATCATCTAATAAAGTTCTTATTTTTCCTTCATTGTCTATCATGAATTCTTCTTTACTTGGTGTTTTTGTTTTATTCTCTATGGCTAGCTAAGTCTCACCTCTAGGGGAGATGAAGCCAAAAATATGCTAAATATGTAGACTTACATGTGTTAACCTAAATAAGCTTTTATTGTAAATGTTCATCTCTATATTGTTATATTATATTATTGGTCTATGTCCATGAGATATAGACCAAGTTTTATGATTAAGAATATAGTTATCCTAAAGTTTCATTTTATTCACACAAAATGCCCGACCTTCAAAAGATTCACGGTTTGAAGTTAGCATTTGTATGCTTTCACATTTCGTTTTTTTATACTTGAAAGTCATGTATTTTATGCAGTTTAAAATGAAACATCATGATAAAAGATGAACCAACTTGAGTTGAGGTCATTAACCATTATCATCACTATGGGTAAACTATTGCTAGTTTATATATTTGGTACAATTGAGGTAAATTCTTTCCCAAGGTTTGTAATTATTGTTTAAAACCCCTTTTTTGACTTCATTAGCATAAGTATTTTACCTCTTTGAAACACAAGACAAAATAATTTTCTAGTCCCGTTCGGAAGTGAACGACACTCGATTTCTACCATACTAAACACCGGATTTTGACCATTATCAAAATGGCGGTGTTTAGTATGGTAGAAATCGAGTGCCGTTCACTTCCGAATGGGACTAGAAAATTGTTTTGTCTTGTGTTTCTAAGAGGTAAAATACTTATGTTAATGAAGTCAAAAAAACAGGTTTTGGACAATAATTAAAAACCTAGTGAAAGAATTCACCTCAATTACACAAAATATATAAACTAACAATAGTTTACCCATAGTGATGATAATGGTTAATGACCTCAAGTCAAGTTGTTTCATCTTTTATCATGATGTTTTATTTTAAACTACATAAAATACATGACTTTCAAGTATGAAAATACGAAATGTGAAAGCATACAAATACTAACTACAAACGGTGAATCATTTGAAGGTCAGGCATTTAGTGTGAATAAAATGGAAGTTTAGAATAACTATATTCTTAATCACAAAACTTTGTCTATATCTCTTGGACATAGACCAATAATATAATATAACAATATAGTGATGAACATTTACAATAAAAGCTTATTTGGGTTAACACATGTAAGTCTATATATTTAGCATATTTTTGGCTTCATCTCCTCTAGAGGAGATACTTAGCTAACCATAAAGAATAAAGCAAGAATACCAAGTAAAGAAGAATTCATGATAAACAATGAAGAAAAAATAAGAACTTTATTAGATGATAATAAGACTTACAAAATTCTTCAAATGCTCAAAACCTTACCCCAACTTACTCCAATAATGCTCTCTTACACTCTATAAGAATGATTCTCCCAAAATTGGATACCTCTTATGAGTTCACCACCTCTCCTTTTATAGATGAAGGAGAAGATTCTTACATTTAATATAAGATTTATAACCTATGCCATGAATGTACATAAAATTGTAACCTCCAAGAGTTATCCTCCAAAATTGTAACCTCCCCATGTAGGACCCTTGTATTTGACAACTCTACATCCTTCTCTAGCAGTTCATCCTTTGAGCTATACATCCCGGTATTTGTACATATTTTGTAACTGAGCTCCATGTGACCTGAAATATAAAAATTTATTTTATAGGTCATGTTTAATAATAAAATTAAGGATAATAAACATTAAGTCATAGGGGAATAGTGGTCATTTTATGTGTCCATCATCTTACCCTTCGAAATTAAGTGTGATGCTTTAAATTATGTCGTGGGTGCCGTGTTAGGATAACATTTTGAAAAAGTACCCCATGTCATTTGCTATGCGTGTAAAACACTGAATGATGCCCAAATTAATTATACAACAAATAAAAAAGAGTTGTTAGCTATCGTCTTCGTGTTAGAAAAATTTTGGTCATACATTTTAGAGCCAAAAGTCATTTTGTACTCTGACCATTTAGCCCTTCGATATCTTCTTAATAAAAAGGATGTTAAACCATGGCATTTCCGTTGGATCCTTTTACTCCAAGAATTTAACCTCGAAATACATGATAATAATGGTAAAGAAAATGTTATTGATGACCATTTATCATGTTTGATAGTTGACCACATTAACGATGACCTTCCTATTCCTAAGCATTTTCCCGATGAATAGTTAATAAATATTAATATGGCACCTTGGTTCGCCGGTATTGTAAATTACTTAGCCGCAGGGTACATACCACCATAATTTGGGCAGGCAAGATAAAAAAAGATTTGAAATAATCTTTTGATGATTTATCTGAGAGGACCCCTATTTATTTAAACTTGGCGTTGACCTAGTTATTCGTCGTTGTGTCCATGAAAATGATATTTCACAAATTTTAAAATGTCTTCATGATGATGGTGGTCATTTTGGTCCCCCTAGAATGGCTAATAAAGTACATTAATGTGGTTTCTATTGGCCTACTTTATTTAAGAACACTTACGACCATTGTTCACGATGTGACCGTTGCTAAAGGGTTGGCAACATGGGTCGCCGGGATGAGATACCTCTTAACAATATTTTAGAAGTTGAAAATTTTGATGTCTGGGGATTTAAATTTATGGGGCCCTTTCTGCTATCTAATGATTATTTGTGGATCTTAGTAGCAGTTGACTATGTTTCTAAATGGGTGGAAGCTGTACCATGTCGGTCAAATGATCACGCTGTCATAATTAATTTTATAAACGATAACATTTTAGTCTGATTTGGTACACCTCGTGCAATTATAAGTGACAGTGGAACTCTATTTTATAACCGTTATTTTAAAAGTCTAATACACAAATATGGTATTGCTCATAAAGTTGCCACCCCATATCATCCGCAGACAAGTGGGCAAGTAGAACTTTAAAATTGGGAAATTAAAATAATTTTAGAGAAAACTGTCCGACCAGATCGTAAAGATTGGTCCACCCATCTTAATGATGCACTTTGGGCCTATCGAACTGCTTATAAAACCCCGATTGGAATGTCACCTTATAGATGTACTTTTGGCAAAGCTTGTCATTTGCCTGCGAAATTATAACATAAAGCTTACTGGGAAATTATGAGATTTAATTTTCAAATAGACCTAGCAGGACTTCATCGAAAACTTCAACTAAGTAAGTTAGAAGAAATATGACAAAAGACGTACGATAATGCTAAAATATATAAGGATCAGACCAAAACATATCATGATAAATATATATTCCGAAAAATCTTTACACCAGGACAAAAAGTCTTATTGTTTAACACAAAGCTGCGTCTTTTTCCTGGAAAATTGTAAACCCGTTGGCATGGCCCATTTGAAGTCGTAAACATACACCAAAATGGTTGGGCTGAAGTAAAAAATTATCGTACTGGGAAAACTTTTAATGCCAATGGCCAAAGTCATAAACCTTATCTCGAGACAATCCATTTAGAAAATTTCCCTGATATAGATATTTACGGGCCCGAATATAGAGAATTGCCCATCCCCGAATAATTCCATGACTTCACATAAGTTTAGGAGTATGTGAGTTTTATCTGGCTGAAGACGATTAACTTAGCGCTCTTTGGGAGGCAACCCACGACACATTCAGGTGAGAAATTCTAATTTTCCTTTCCATTAATATTTTTTATTCTCCAATAATAGAGACAATATTTCATTTAAGCTTGGGGGTAGAAAAATTATTTTTTAAATATTTTTGGAAGAAAAGTGAAATAATAATACTCTTGGTAATTTATGATATACTTTTGATAAATTTCTAACAATCAGACTGAATTTATTTTGACCTAAATATTGGTTGGGAAACCCGAATAAATCTAAAAAGAAACCAAGAACTTCAAAGTTTACAAGTATACACTAAAATATTTTGTAGACCACCTTAAGCTAGATGTACTATCTTTTAATTAACAACTAATTCATGTTAGCGTGGTATATTTTGGAAACTTGTACTTCACTATAGTTTTGTAATTGATACATTTGATAGGTTATTAACTAGTTTTAGGGAAATCTAGTAATTATGTTAGGAATAATTCGCTCCAAGGGAGACAACAGCCTAAGAATAAGTTCATTCCCAAAAGAAAAGGAGAAAAAAAGAAAAAAAAAGCCAAAGTTGCTCAAAAAACTTTCACGCTGCAGGGCTACTCGCATGATTAAGAACTGAAAGAGGAAAAATTATGATCAATCTCGAGTATGACCATGAACTATGTGAAAGAAGCACGAAAAATGTTACTTGTGAGAATCCTGAGTCTAGGTTATGAAGGGGCACCAAACTCCGGTAGCCTTTGTCAACTTGTGAGGATTGTCGACCGAAAACTCCTTGTTACAGAGGCTTCACTAAGAAAGAATGTACTCAAAAAGGCTATAAAAATAAGATGCCGAGGTATAAAATTGACTAAGGCACTTGTCAAACTGATCGCTGAATTTATTTCAGTAAGTACTCGACTACCATACACTGACTATGGTATTAAACAATGTATTAAGCAATAAAACTATCTTCACACTATACACAGATACATCTGGTAAAATACTTGGATTTCTTTCTAATCATGAGGTAGTATCTCTAGTATTGGATAAGTAAAATATATTTTATAGTATACTTGGATAATAATAGATTTTAAGGAATTTCCTGCTTGCATATTTTTGTCATAACTAAATAATGATAAATTAACAGGAAATGAGTCTCTTGTTATTTAAAATTACCATAATATCATTATTGATTTTTGTGGGTATAGTCACTATAAACCCTCACGAGCCAACACTCGTCAACCAGGGACATCTGGGGGTTTAACGGCTTGTTGCATACGTTAAATACAATCGTGAGTTCTGCGAAAGTGGTTTCCTTTCTTTGTTTAATTTTATTTATTTATTTTACTCGGGACGAGCAAAATGGTAAGTTTGGGGGTATTTGATGGACGTAGAAATATGTAGGATTAATACGCTTAAATGTATCATTTTGTTCATCCCGATTTATTATTTTCTGATGTTAGTAGCATTTTCTTATTTTCAGGCACTTATCACTGTTGGAGCTAATAAGTTGAAAAATATATTTAATAGAAGGTACAAAGATCTGAAGCATCTCCAGCAGTCTCTTAGGTACGAGGAAGATGTCTACATTTAATGTACTTGTAGATTTTCTCCATGGAATAAAGATGATGAAGGACTCTACAAGGATTTATCTTTACTTAGGGATAGAGTTTCAGAATTGTATACAAATCTATCCTATCTCCTATAAATTGGAGAGCAATTCTATGTATTTTTACATCTCAATCTCAGGAAGGAATAAAGCTTACAATTTTTAGTATCTCTCTCTTTCTCTCTCTTTTATTTAATGCGTTTAATTTAAGCTGTGATCAACACCATTAATAGAGAGCTAGTCTCCTTAGCTTAGGGTAAGGATTGAACCTCCGGTAAAGTAAGCTAAATTGATGTTAATAGTAATTTAGATCTAGAATTAATCTTCAATTCTCCGATTTGTACTTACGAAGAGTTGATCTAGCCATGACAACTCTAAGTTACTACAGATATTTGTAAGATGTCAAATTAGTCATATTCAATTATTTCTACACTCAAAGGGAATTCTAGATCATTAGAGTTAGTACTCTCCACCAAGCCATAGAAAAGTGTTGATAAACCCTAGATCCGATTGTCCATGATTAACAAAGTTCTTACTTAGGGTTTTACCCATAAACCCAAGATCTTAGACCCGAATAGACCTAGCCATGGCTATTACGTGCAGATAGAAGCTACTGTTTTCATATCGTTTAGTAAACTAAGTCAGAGCTGATCCAAAGCCTAGGTTCTTTTCCTTATAATCGTACCGAAAGTTAGTAATTTAGATTTATGTTTTAGATCAAAACATTTTTATCAAAATTAGTTTAAATTTGTTTATTAATTAATAAGGAAATTATATTTTTAATATGTTTTCTCCACGTAGATTCGACTCCCGCTTACCATTATTATATTATGAAACCCATAGTTTTGAGAGGGGTATTTAACGACCGAGTTTTTCTCGCATCAGTTATTTGCAAGAAAGCCCTATATATCTTCTCTGAGAAATGTTACAGTAACCCGCGTGGGTGTTGGGTATCCGGTAAGTTATGGTTTCAGGGGGAATCACAGGAGCACAATAATATAATTTTCTAGCTGCGGAATGGATTCTTGAGGAGTTTGATTTAGATTATGATACCACGAGGTTATTGGGTCTGGAAGCCACTCAGCCAAGTAAGAAGCCAAGGGTTATTATATTGGAAACAGGTTGGGCTAGTTGCCAGTTTCTCAAGGGAATTGAAACAGATATTTATAAAGTTGCTTGTGTGTCATAGAGGAATCAAATGGTGTTTACTCAGCTACTTGCTTCTACTTGTGCTGAGACATTGGAATTTATATCGGTGGCTGAGCCTGCTAGTTGGATACAACCTGCGTTGGCGGCTGCTCTCAATTCAAACTTTTATCTTGAGTATTGCAAGGGAGTTGACTTGGATAAACATGAAATATACTTTGAGACTATTAGTAATAGTAGACTGGAAGGGCCCTACCCTTCGACTTAACCAAATTCGAACTACCTCTAATTTAAACTACCTTTAATTTGAACTACCTCCATATCAGGATTTGGCATTCCACACGTGACATTAAACAGTCAGCAGTGCCAACTAGTCCACGAACTGATGAAAATATGGATCGAGCACAACAGAAGAAAATAAATAAGTCAAAGACACCTGTCTCCTATAAACTCAATAGTTACTCGGTCAACCACCACTTACCTCATTATTTGGAGATCGTGTTTCAACATGATAACGAGTTGTGGGTGAGACGTATATAAATTAAAAGTTCTAGAAGAGACAGGGACCAGAAAAAAAAACCACAAAGATAAACTTCTTATTTTAAAGATCAGGTATTTATAGTTTGAGATCACTTGTAATTAGATATTAGACTCAAGCAATAAAAGTTACTGTTACTAAAGCCCTCAACTCGAGGTCGTGGTTTTTTGCCTATTCAATGGTTTTCGACGCTAAAATACCTGTGTCACTTCATGCTTTACATTAGTTTTTGTCATAGGTACATTAGTGTAAGAGCAAATTCCAAGCCATTTCGAGCTAATAGAATTAGGCCATTACAATTCGTACCGTCTATGGGATAGAAGACATTTCCACGATATCCTAAGGCATATATTCATTCAACTATTAATCTCCAATCATGGTCACTTCTAGACGACCAGCAACGGAAATCTAGCTCGATCTCTCAGCTGAGCCAGAATAGCTTACAAAACTACGGGCGAATCCCTTCGCTGAAACAGAGAAACATAATTAGCTCGAACATCAGTTAACTCTTGATTGAAAGCTTCGAGTGAAAGAGCTTGAAGCCGAGCGACAAGCTCATTTAATAGCATTTAAATGGTATAAAGATTAGATGACAACCATACAGACTACGTTACACGCTATGCAGGATACTCAACAGGCTCCCCAAACCATAGATCGCGATCAAATGCCAGAGACCTCCTGTGTTTCTGCGCGGGAATGATTGACACCTCAAGGAGACACCAGCAAAGCTATTTCCAGAAATGTTTAGTACGAACCTTAACTTTCCATTCATTTGGGCTGTAAAGTTTAGTCTGATATTAGCAGAGGTCCCCGACCTTCTAAACGTCAAGAGGAAGAAAAATGACCTCAACCTCAATTTCCAACACGTGATCGGCTGAGTGAGGGAACCAGCACTCATAATCCTCAACCACCTCACCAAGCCACTCAAGCCACACCTCAATACGTAACACAAGAGCATATGGATGCGTATCAAGGATTTAATTGAAACTCAGACTCTAGGCCATAAAGATGAATTTACCAAGTTACAAGGTAGTCTGATTGTCAAAGAGTTATTGATATGGAAGTACCGAAAGGTTTCCACACTCCGAAGATATGTAAATTTAAGGGAATCGATCCAAAGGAGTGCATTCAACAATACCGTGATTCATTGGGATTGTATTCCAATCTTAACCACATTCTCCATCGTCTGCTTGAAACAACTCCATAGGGTAAACTGTTTTGGTGGTTCCACTATCTAACTGAAGATTTTATCCTTACATTCGATCAGCTGCAGAAGCAATTCATCAAGACATATACTTAAAAAAAAGATAAAGAAGAGAATTTATATTTTCTTATTAGTCTAAAACAATCACAAGGAGAGAAGCTCGAGGCGTTTGCCAAGAAGTTTTTGGAGCTCGCGGGAAAAGTTGATAATCTTGATCAAAAAATAGTTGTTACTGCTTCCACCCACGCGCTCCAACTCGACTGTAAGGCCATAGAGCACCTCTTCCCAAGTAAACCTGTGACCTTAAAGGATATGATTGCCAAGGTCAATGGTTATGTCGTCCAGGAAAGGATGATGTCCGAAACGTATAAATCTACTAAATTTGTCCTAACCACCATAGGTCTACCTAGAGAACGAAGCATTGATCTTAAGGTGGATTTGGGAGATCAAAAGCATTCCAAGGGTAGCACTGGCAACCCTCGGAAAGGCATCACATTACCCAGACCGGTCCTCCCCAAGATAAATATCCGTATTTCCACAATTTTTCAAATTCTATCAAAGGATAAGCTATACAGTTAATCTCAGCCACTAGAACCAATCGAAAGCTGCCCGTCCTACATGAATTACAAGGTAAATCATCATGCTACTGATAATTGTTGTACTTTACAGAGGTTGCTAAAGTTCATTTTCAAAGCGGGATGGATATACGAATACATTATCGACTTAGAATCCTAAAAGGATGGCAGCAATAAAAAGTAGCTCGAAGTTGTCCAGGTCGAAGATTAAGCTGAGGAGAAACATCATTTCTAAATGTACCACAGTAATATGATCGATATTCATCATGTCTTATGGGCATTTTGTACCATCACACGTCAATCCAGCGACTATACCCCATTCCTCCTCGACTATGGCACAAAAGTTACTATTTTAATTAAATACCACTATCCAATCAAAGATCACGAGCTTATAGATGAAGAAAATGAGTTCAAAATGGCCTACAATATGTATTGGATTGATGAAACTAGGGAACGCGCTATTGCAAGTCAGACTAGGTCTATATCACAATATGTTGGCCAGCTCATATAACAGAAGAGTCCAAAGCCTAACATTCTAAATCGATGATCTCGTCCTCAGAGGAATCCCTCAATGCAGAAAAGAGGCCCATGTTGGATAACTGGCAGAAAATTGGGAAGGTCAGTTCCTCATCATTGGTCGAATTGGTCTGGGATCTTATTATCACAGGACGGAGCAAGGAGTTCCAATACCAAACCCATGGAACGCTAGGCGACTGAAATGGTACTATCGTTAAGTACCTCGCTTCTCTACTTCAAAATTCTCCTTCTTTCCATTCTAAAAGTGAGATTTCATCTCCATACAGTGTACATTCTATTCTATTTAATGAAATCTTCCAAGTTTTTTCCCCACATTACTCTCTACATTATATACAAATTAAGGTATAAGAAATACTTGCCTTCAATGGACCTCTACATATAGATTAAGGCATAGGTAATACTAGCCTTCAATCAGGCTCTATACATAATCTACGATTAAAATAAAAGTAATACTAGTTTTCAATCAAGGATCTCTACCAGAAATAAGATAAAGCGAAGGTAAAACTAGCTTTCATCTCTCAATATGTCTGCAATACAGATGAAAGCAAAGGTGAAACTAGTTTTCCATCAACCTCTATACTTACTTTGTGATTAAAGCAAAGGTAATACTAGTTTTTAATCAAAAATCTCTACCAGACATAAGATAAAGCAAAGGTAAAACTAGCTTTCATCTCTCAATATGTTTGCAACACAGATTAAGATATAGGTAATACTAGCCTTCAATTGAACTCTATATACAGATTAAGACATAGATAATACTAGCCTTCATTCGACCTCTATACATACTCTACGATTAAAATAAAGGTAATACTAGTTTTCAATCAAAGAACCCTACCAGATAAAGGATAAAGAAAAGGTAAAACTATCTTTCATCTCTCAATATGTCTGTGAAATATACTTTTATAGGTTACGTCTACCAGCCATGTCTAAGGATTCTTCTTTACTAATGGGAGGTCAGTAACGCTTTCCCCTACAATAGGAGGTCGATTACCCAAAAATTCTCAAGCTCGAGCAGTTGCAGTAATCCTGCCTTGCTCTACAAATTCAGTAGGTCGAGAACCTAACACCATTTCCATGGCATTCAAACAATTTCCTCGATCTACATCGGCTCTATAAATACATCCCCTACCCGACAAACAATTGTGTAAGGTATCCCTCCCTAATTCGAGTATTCCCACATCCTCCACAAAATAGGCAATAACAACCATTAGTATTGTGAGCGCGTTACCTCAGGCATAACTACCTTGGATAAGTTCTCTCTCACTTTTTAATGATACTCTTACAACTTTTTAAACCGTGCTTCTTGCCATTCCATGTCACTATCTGTGTGGGACATAAAATTGATATACTCTTTCAACTTTTCTATTGCTTTATATGACTCAACCTGGTTCGTCATCCTCACCTATGCCACCAGAGTACAAAGTTCCTCAAGCTCCCTGTCTTTACCTGCACTTTCCCCAGTAGAAGACTTCTTTAGCAATTCATCATTCTTTCTTATCAATTTCTCCTTACCCCTGATCACCCGCTTTAACTCCCATTCCCTGATATGAGCAACATCCAACTTACCTTGGCACTCCCTTATGCGTTATTTCCCTTTTTGTACGTGAGCTTAAGTGTGAGCTACATCTCCCTCCGGTGATTAAATCCGAGCTAATAGGCTAACCACATCCCCTTGAATAATGGAGACCCCGGTATCACCTTTATTCCTTTTCGACAGCTCTCTAGCATTGCTCTTCTTAACACGCGAATTGGCCAGAACCAAATCAGCCATCAATTAGGTCACCCTCTCATTCAATTTATTACATCGTCTTTGTACCACCCAGAACTCTATATCTTTAGCAGGTAAAGCTATACTAAACTACTGCACTATAATTTTAGACTTAGATAGGTTATCCCAAGCTCTCTCTAGCTCGCTATCTTTCTTAATCATTTTACTCTTCAATCACTCCAAATCGCTTTTGGAACTTACTAAATCAGCTCGAGTCTGCTCTTGTTTATTCATTTTGCTGATCATTTGGTCCTTGAGACTGGCCAAAAATAGTATAACTCTTTTTCTGCCATTTCTAACAACTTGATATGGTATTGAGCCATGTCCGCCTTCTTACTTTTTACCATCAATGCCCGATTCCAACTTTTAAGCTTTGTTGTTTCTTCTTTTGCCTCTGCGAGCTCTTTTTGCCCCTTATTAATTTCGGCATATTTCCCCTCAATCTTCCGAGTAAGGTCATCAACAGTTTGTGCTGCCTTAACAAACTTGAAATGTACCTTGATGTATTGATCCTCCCTATCTTTATTTGTCTCTCTCCTCCTTTTAAACTCTACCGCAAAATTTTAATTACATTAGAGTGTCTCTTGTTCATTCAAACGAGCTAACTCTAGTTTGGCCTACACCACAGATTCAATACATCAAGTTCGATTCAAGAGAACTCAACCAATACATTCAATCATGATATTGGAATCTCATTTCTAATAAATTTCTAGTATTTGAACTGTTGTGAAATTCCTTCCAGACTTAAGGTCAAAGTATAATCCCAGTCCGATGACAATAACATGTACATCCAATTTTAAGGTATACATTTTCTATGTTCTAACTTTCTCAACACTTTGGTATTATCTGTACACTCTTGATTACCATTGTCCCTAAACTATTAACACGTTTTTGGTCTGTCTCTATACTCTAATTTTTACTTTGTAGCTCTAAAGTAATGCAGCATACAAGTCAAATATTTCTTGCTCTTCTCTAACCTGTAGCTCCGCTTGTGAAGGCAACATGGGCGTTGAGGCGTCTTTCTCCTTACTGAGTTCATTCTCTAACTCCTCAATTCTGAGGCGCATATCCTTAAGTTCCTATAAATAATTTTTAGAAACATATCTTAGTATACAAAAGTTTATCCAACAAAACAATATCCCATACATTTATAATTCTCAAACCCTACAATTTACACAACAATAAAGTTAACAATTTTACTCTACATTCTCATTCTCATTTCCTTGATTCACATTGTGAACCCCATAGTTTTGTTGCTCAATTTAGGGAGAGACATCATCTAACCCTCTTACAGTTCTAGCCACATTATCCTCCATCTCCTTTTCTTCAACGAAGGTATCCTCCATAATAGCTGTAACCTCAGCTTTAGAGTGCCCCACCTTGAAGACTTGGCGTCCAATTCTATCACGCTAGGCTACCACCTCATCCATGTTTTTTTGTGCTTCTTATGCCAGCTCATAAATCTACAACTTCAGCGCATCCGTGACAGAATCTAGTTGCTTCTCCTCCCGAGCCAAATCGGACTTTAATCGAGCTACCTTCTTCTCGAGCTCTACCTTCCCATTCTCGAGCTCAGCTTATTCATCTTCAATCCTAAGGCAGATCCCCTTCATTAAACGAGTAGCCTACAAAAATAAATTTAACAGATTTTCAGCTCGAGTCACAATACATCATTTAGAAAAATACAAATCACCAAAACTTACCACATTATTCATCTCCTCAATACCTTTGCGAGCTGTAAGCCATGCCCTATCCTCCACAGCTCCCAGCTCGTCTTCATCTACTGGTCAATTTTCCATGATCTTTACCCTAGTCACTGTAGTAGGAGGATCTACCCTCCTCTTCTTCGCATCTCCCTCGACCTCACTACACCCCATGGATCCAGTGGCCGAGCCACGCTTCAAAACCTTCATCTTTGGAAACTTTTGAGGTAACTTACTTGAAGTAGTAAATTCTGGAAGATCCGCAAAACCTAAAATAGTAGCCTTTGGTATAGCCATACGCTTCTCTCCATCAGCCCCTCTTTTCTTATCGACTCCAACCCCTGTTATTAGTCTCATTGCTTGAGACTTTTTAACCTTCTCGGACCTACTGTTAGCTCATTTATTTTTACTAATACCAAGGTCCTTCAGCATTGCCTCGAGCTTAACACCCTCCTGAGTGACAGTATCTAGCAGGGACTCCTTCTTCATTACCTTCGACTGAGGACCTGTAAAGCAACAACACATTATCAGCAACAGAATAACATTCAATTTTAACCGTTCGGTATCATACACTATTATACTCACTTTTCTTCACAGTTCTATACAGAAGTTTCATGGGTTCTTCATCTTCTCTAAACGCATCACCTTTAAACCAAATCACATTATCATTTCACATTGGACCTGCTTAATTCAGATAGAAAAAAAGCGGTCGAAACGAGCTCGGAATGAAATATGTTCCTCCAATTGTAGAATAATTATTCATACCATTAAACTACAGAACATCTTCAGGATATATTCTCATCTCTACCTAATTCTCTTCCCATAACCTATTCAAACTCTAATAAAAATTGATTACCTCCCATATGTTCCCATTCAACTGGGCAGGACATTCCCCTATAATATTAATTATCCCTTTCACAAAACTACTAAAGGGTAAACTTAACCCGTACTCCAACTGAGATAGGTAACTCAGGATTCCCTCTTCCAAGTCACCCTGGACATTTCTATCATAATAATCTAAGGTGCTTGATTAATCTACTCCCCTATCCGATTTCTCCTTCTCTAAATCAAACAACATAGAGAAATGCCCCGCCCCATATTCTATAATACAACTTCTAAACTACCTACCAACGTATTTTAAAATATTGCCCCATATTCCCCATATAAGAGCTTTGGATTTGCAGAACTTTCTAAACATATCACAGTTCGGAAGGTATGATACTAATTGTCTAGGGAAATCTTGAAATTGAATAACGCCTACTTTATCCTCCCTATCAGATACATTCTTGGACTCAACCGAACGACTAGAGGTTGACGCCTCCATAATAGATGAAGCCTTCATTTCAACTATAAGTCTAAGGATGATATTTGATTCTACACAGATATTCCTCACGCTCGACCTACATATAGGTCCAGGTATTTTATCATTATCTTTTACACATCCATCATAGATATACATATCACATAGCATATCTCTTCTTCACACATATCAATAGATTTTTATATGTTACTATAAATAGTTATTTTTAAAAATTTGGAAAACCACAAAAAAAATTCAAACGCACATTAAGAATAACACAAATCATCTACTAACCTTCAATGTCTTAAAAATGAATCTGAAGCAATACCAAATCCTTCCTTCACAGTGCGTTATACAACCACTGTCATAACTCAGTCTTTACAATTTTCTCTAGCCCTGCATATTGATCACTCTCGTCTAATCTTTCGTTTAACGCACTACTCTTTTTTCTCTTTCCTCTCTCGCTATTCTTCAATTTTTTAGAATTTGATAAATGTTTGAATGAGGAATATGTAGTATTATTTATAGTTTCTCTCTCTAACTGTTGGCAGTTATTGGGCCTCGCACAAGCAGCCCGCAGTTTTGGAGCCGAGGTGTCCCTTCCACAATTAATGTCAGATGTTTTACACCTTTTCGGTGAAAACAGCTTCCCATCATTGCCCCTTGCCCTATATTTTGATATATTCTCATCTCACCTACCCAAATCTCCCTCTGACCTCCCCACACTCATGATGACTCAATACGTGCACACAAATAAACTTTCTCTGCACTAATACTCGGGACAAAAATCAAAGCTACCTATTTTTTCTATTCTTGCTTCTACTATTTATAGAACTACTGACGTCATTTCCAAAGCTCTTACATTTCAAATTCAATTTGTTTATTTACAACAGTCACAAACAACATTAGTAACAAAAGGGGAACTTATTCAAACATCATTCTAACTATATTTCTCTTAAAGATTATTCGACCTCATGCAATTCACTCCCTCACATATAATTATACATAAAACATCCCAGATGTCCTAGGGAGCCACACCTGATCTGTTCGCCACCCGTAGACCTCATATCTTCCAACTCGATCTTTTCTTCAGCAATTTGCCTCATAGCCTCTTTTTGAGCTGAAAGCTCCTGAATCACCTCCCGGATTAGCTCCTCATAGAAGCGGCGTCTTAACTCAAATTCCCTACCCATCTAATCTAAATTTTTAAACTGATATTCAAACTCTGGCAAGTTAGAATCATAATCTAGCAACCTAAAAGTCCTCACTAGAACTTCAACTATCTTTATCGCCAGCCGTCCTTCAGTAGTTTAACGAGCTCTCACAGATCAAGTCATCGCCATATTCTTTTTCTTTGTCCGCTCTAAAATATATTTTTCCATATTTATAAAAAAAATTGGATCACTTCAAATCCCCCACATTCCGTATATGTATTATATTTTTCCATAATAGGAAAATCTAAGATTCTAATAAGAAAGTTATTTAAACTTATCTATCCATATCAACCTTTTTGGATTCGTCCTATCACATTTCAAACTTATCTGCCCCCAATATAACACTTCAAGAAAGATCTCTGTGAGCTCAAATTTCAAATTCTTACAAATTCTATATCTTTTGCAATATCCTCCCCCCATAATTAAAAGTTATTCGTTTCAAAACACATTT
The DNA here is from genome assembly GCA_014058105.1 of Kingdonia uniflora. Taxonomy (NCBI): domain Eukaryota; kingdom Viridiplantae; phylum Streptophyta; class Magnoliopsida; order Ranunculales; family Circaeasteraceae; genus Kingdonia; species Kingdonia uniflora. The sequence goes on from JACGCM010000696.1 coordinate 222,133, forward strand.
TATACACATCTTCCATTCAACAGACACATTTTTTTACTGCTCGATCTCTAGGAGATAATTTCAAATTTGATCTCAAGTATTACATTTCGTTCTTTAATCACACATATTAATATTTCTTATAGCTCAATTTCAATCAAAAGAGCTAATTCTATCTACCAACACAGAGTTTAAATAAACATTTTTATTAAGCTTGAATATCAATTACAGGTACTTTACATATAATAAGTCTTTCAAGTACTTTACAGATAACAAGTCTTTTAGGTACTTTACTGATAACAAGTTTTTCAAGTACTCCAGAAATATAATCCTTCAGTTCATTCTCAAACTCAATTAAGTTTTCAGTGATGTTTCATTCTAAGAATTTTCTGAAGCAAAGCAAGTATTGGAAATCACAGAACATTCTCATTTTTCCAAGTTTGGTCGAAGTTTAGACATGAAGCCGAACTTCAAATAGAAACTATAGAAGCAAGAACATCAGTGCTTGAACCAACTCTTCAAAATAGAAGGCCTTCTTATCGCCAATAAATGATGATTGTGTAGGGGCAGATATCCAATCTCTGTCTCCCCAGCAACAAAGAGTTGGTAGAGATGAAAGGAAGTCCTACCTTAGAATAAAATCTTATGCAAGATACCAGTGATACTGCCTCACAGTTACAATGACCCACACATCGGTCTCCTCAACCTTATCCTTCGCAAAGATACGAAAACACCACCAACGTTGCTCGCCTGTCAAGACAACTTAATAAAATCTCTACATGCAATTAAAATCTTCCTCAGCTTCAGCCATTCCTTCTTCAAACATACCGTGATACACCGATAGAATGGGAATTGGGGTGGGAATCTCCAAAGATTGATCCCCAAAGTATCTCAACTTCAATCTCTGCCTCTCAGCAGAAATTCTCTCTTCATAAAGCATTCTTCGGGTCTTCACCATTATTACTCAAGAATTCCATAGTATTTTTCAACAACAACGCACTTTTCCCGAAGCTACAATACATGTACTATTTATATAACATTTGTATTTAATGCGCAGGTATATATCTAAAGTATTCATCATTCAAAACAGAACAACCCTCAGAACCCCAAACGTCTATTATATCAATACTTTCCATTGTCATTCAATACAAATACATCCCTCCATACAAAACAAATACACATTTCCATACGAGTCTAATCCAGATTAAATAGGCCACTTTTTTCATCTTCAAACACCATTAATATGCAGGACCTTTCTCAACTAAAGCCACTCATGCCTACAGCTGCGAGGGTATGATTGGAGAGGCCTACCCATAGACCTAACCTAATTTAAACTTCCTCCAATTCGAACAAACTCTATATCAGGCTCACGCATTTCATACATGATATTAAATAGTCAGCAGTGCCAACTAGCCCACGAATATATGAAGAACATGTACTGAGCACAATAGAAGAATATGAACAAGTCAAAGACGCATGTCTCCCACAAACTCAGCAGTTACCAAGTTAACCACCATTTACCTTATTGCTCGTAGAACGTGCTTCAGCACGATACCGAGTTGTGGATGAGACCTATATAAAGAAGCAGTTTCAGAAGAGACATGGACCAGAAAAAAAAGATCACAAAGAAAAACTTCTTATTTACAAGAACAAATATTTCCAGTTCGGGAGATCACTTGTAATAAGATATCAACCTTAAGCAATAAAAGTTACTGTTACGAAAACCCTCAACTTGATGTCATAGTTTGTTACCTATTCAAAGGTTTTTCACGCTAAATCAACTGTGTCATTTCTTAATTTACATTAGTTTTTATCACAGGTATATTGGTGTTAGAACTAATTCCAAGTTATTTCGAGTTAATAAAATTAGGCCATTATATGGACTACCTCATTAACCTTACCAGTTTAAAGTGTCGTATGATAAACTTGTTATTGTTGTCGGAGCTAAAATCTTGATATTTAATATTAATGGAGTAAAGGAACATTCTTATTTCCTATGTGAAGTAAACTATGTACAAGAAATAAGAAAGAGTTTTCTCCTGAACTTAATACTCTATGAAACTCCAGGTGTTACGCCCTCAAAATCAGCTTCCTAATTAACCATTAAGAATGCGGATCCTGAGGTGTAGCCAAGGCCAACCTGTACCCCACTGACAACCTAGCCATAGAAAAATTCAGGCCTAGATGTCTATGAGTGCACAGCACAAAGATATATTGAATGAACAATCGAGCCGTAGATAAATTCTTGCTCGATCCTTCACTTAGCACAAACAGAGAAAAATATAATAACAGCGAAAGACAATAATAGTAGCTAATAGAAGGTATACTAGATACCTTAACAGGTTAAATACAACAATCTCAATAAATAAACTACCTCAAAGATACAACCAAACCGATCCAAAATATCTAACAGGGAATCAGGCCTACAGCTTGAGCTCTCCCACTGGATCACCACAGCGGCAGCTACAGATCTGAAATGTTGTTATGCGAGAGTGAGCAAACCACAGCTCACTATAACCCCACAAGGCTAAATAACATACTAATCAACGAATTGATAATAAATAATAACAAGATATAACAATTTCTAACGATACAATATTATATGCCGAAGATACTAAAAATATCTAATAGAGATAAGCAACAAGTCTAATAAATCTATTAGACTAAACAATATGTATATCTAAAGTTCAAAGGAGTGCTAAGGACCTACACTCCAATCACAGTTGTGGCTCTCAGCGCCACACACAACTAACCTGCCTCAGAAATGCAATACCATGCGAGAGTGCTAAAAATACATTAACACTTAGAGAAGATGAGTTATAGATAAGCGAAGAAGAATAGGAATAGAGGAATAGAGTAGGAATAAGATGATTTATAGACCTATGATTACATTGGTTGATCAACCGCTAGCACAAGATACATCATTGGATACAAGGGGTTTGATTTGTATCAAGCTCGACCAGGCTAGGATATTAACATAGGTGTTTCAACCTCGCTGGAGAAGTCTAGGCACCAAGAGAGCTATCTCATACCATCCTATCTAGATATGATAGTATCCAACCATAATTTTACTCGCATGAGAAGACTGGGCACCAGGAAATAGTATCCAACAATATCTTTCCTCGCAGGATAAGACTGGGAACCAGGAGAACTAGTCCAACCATACCTTCACCTCACAGGATAAGACTGGACAATAGGAAATAGTATTCCAACCATATCTTTCTTTGCAGGATAAGACTGAGCACCAAGAAATACCATTCCAACCATATCTTTACCTCGCAAACTTTGACCCGATCTAGGGATCCTATTAACCTATCGGGGGTCAGCTGATTTGAGTAGTTCATGTATCCGATCTCATCACGATAAGAGGAAAAGATTATAATCTGATCAACAGACCCGAAGCATATCTGTCAATAGTCAAAATACTGCAGCCGCTAACCTGGCATGCACACGTAGGATAACCACATACTAAGAGAAAGTAGTAAACAATCCTATCACTGACGAACAGTGACTCAGTCGTAACATCTAACCTGATGGCCAGCAACTTACTGATCACATGTTAACATAACAGATGTACTGTGACTAACCCATCATAACATCAAAACAACAGATGAACAATGACTCATAACCAGTCACAGCATCAAAACAACAGATGGACAGTAACTAACTCGTCACAACATCAAAGCACAGATGCTTAGTGACTCTACTGTCACAACATTAAAATAACCTCAGTCTCTAAGGGACAAAAAGGTATTCAAGGACAAAGCCACGAGAATACAAAATAGAATGAGTACTAAGACTAACAACAACACTATGCTAAGGATAAACTGCTAGTCCACGACAAACAGCTAAGCATTCCAAGATAACCACGCTCTATAATAGAACCCAAGGTTCACGTATCAAGTACCAAATCCAACTACCATGCTCAAGGAAAAAGCCACGAGAGCACTACAAATGTACAACTTCATAAACAACAAAAGAGAAACACAGTTTTACATGTCCTAGGATACTGACTTGCTATAAGTAACCACTCGGAATAAGTCAGGAGTAATTATGCCTTTTGAGTTCAAGGATGAAGCTGCGAGAATAGCCGTAATAGCCTCCAACTAATTCTCGAAGTCCAATTACAAACAAGCAACTAAGCTATTATACCCAACGTAGTATTAACAACTATCAGAGTAAAAATACAATCCAGACTAAGAAAATAACATCTATGTTAACTAGTATTACTCTAAATCAATTATCAGTAAATTAGTAATGAAATTTAAAAATGTAGGGAAGCTCACCTGCTCAACCACGCTCGATGATGACGAATCCTGCGAAAATATCCAAACAGCAGTCCATCGGTAATATGCTTCGCGAATCGACTTCCGGAACCCGAATGAGTCACCGGAAGGAACAGGAACACCGTAATATCAGCCTCTACGAAGTACCAGAACCCAATTACAAAATCAATAAGGGATTCTTGCCCGAAACTAATTTCAAATCAGCGCTACATCTAAAATTCAGCAGCAGCTACATCTGAAATTCAGCAGTACAAACTGTGATACAACCAACAATTCATCATGCTACACTACGCTATCATGATCACCCACAATTACATAGGATATACACTTCTAGACCCATCGAATCAGCCGCCTAATCAGCCACAACACCGCCGAATCCCAAACAAGAAATCAAACACACTCCTATATCAAAATCCCCCAATCCATTCTTCACTCACAAACCCTAAGCTATGGGTTTCCCCAACCACTGAAATCATACAATAGCGTACCCTATTACCGAAATCAGTAAACAGCAATGGTGTGGTGATCACGGTTCAACTTTTACTGAGGGAGTGGCCGAGTCCAGAACGCAGTCCTCTCTCCACGCCTAAAATCAGCAGCACCAACCACCACCCTCGCGAACAATAAAGAATGATCGCCCAAACTCTATAAGGAGCCGAGATTAGCAAGGGAGGAGAAGGTTTTTGAGTCAGTTTTGAGAGAGAAAGAGCCGGTTGTGAGAGAGAAGAGAGTTAAAGTAGGTTTTGTGAGAGAAATCATTTTGAAAATGAAATGAGTGTTTATATATATATAGAGGGGAAGCCAACACTCATCTCGAGGATAAATCTAACGCTCGAGAACAGCTCAAAAGGCCCAACTTGGTCGTCTGAACTCCCCCTTTGTTCGAATATCTCTATACAGTCCTGAAGCAAAGCAGTTGGTGAAAAAGAAATCTATCCGTGGAAAATAAAAAAATCCAAGGCTAACCAGCGATTCCCCGGAATCACATCCACATCACCACACCACCATAAAACACTATCACCAACCCACACATGGCTTCCCAAGGTCACCATGTAGTCTAATCCGCCATAAACCACTGAAACCATAGAACTGGTAGAACACCAAACTTCAAATCACCATAATCATCATATATTAACAGAAGAAAATTTCCGGGTCATTACACCACGCATCTCAGAAGATGAAAAGAAGCGCTTGTTACACAGTACTATTATTGGAGGTGGTCCTATAGGTGTAGAGTTCAGTAGAGAATTGAGTCATTTTATTATGAAAGATGTTTGTGAGTGACACTCTCATGTTAAGGATGATGTATGTGTTACTCATATAGAGGCAAATGAAATACGGTTATCATTCAATATTGTGGTAAGACAATATGCGACAAAACATTTAACAAAGTGTGGCGCTCACCTTAAGAAAGGTGTAGTGAAAGAGGTTTATCCAAAGAAAATAGTGCTCAGTGATGTGACCGATATCCCATATGGCCTGCTGGTTTGGTCCACTGCAGTTGGACCTTCAAATTTTATCAAATCACTTAATCTTCCCAAGTCCCATGGTGGAAGGATCGGTATTGACGAGTAGATGCGTGTACCTTATGTGGAGGACGTGTTTGCACCTGGGGATTGCACGGGTTTCTCGAGAAGATAAGGAAACATGCTCTTCCTGTTCTAGCGTCGGTATCTGAAAGGGAAGGAAAGTTTCTCATAAAGGTGTTCAACCGAATAGGGAAATATAATGGAGGCAAAGCTTTTAGTGCCAAGAATATTTTTTTAGGAGACCCATTTCTATATAAGCATCTCTGAAGTATAACATCTATAGGGCACTACAAGGAATTGGCTAACCTACACCAGGTTAAGGATGAAAAGGGCATCTCACAAGGCAGGCTTTGTAAGTTACTTCATTTGGCGTTCCGCTTACCTGACTCGTATAATTAGTTGGATGAACAAATTTTATGTAGCTATAAATTGGGTGACAACTTTAGTTTTTGGTAGGGACAATTCTGGAATAGGCTAATTATACATTCTTTCTGCCTCAACAATCTTCAAAAAAAAAAAGTGCGGCTAGATCATAGCTATGAGAGTTATTAGGGTATGATTTTAGTTAAGCTATCTATTACTTGGGTATTTTAGTATTTATAGTGTGCATTATAAGTAATTTTTGGCTTGATTAAAATCACAGCATTCTATAAATCACTGCACATACAATAATCTGGCTGCCCCCTCTTATTTTTATAGTGTTTATGTTAGTTCCCTTACTTCTAATGCTGGCTTGGTTTAATTTCTTTGTCTTTTCCCCTTCTTATCATGCACCTTCTTACTATTTCCCTTTCTTTCATAGAAGAAAACAAAGGCACGAAAAACTCTTGCTTGTTTTTATTGAGCAATATATACTTTGAAAGCTCGTTTCATGAATAAAAGTGAGATAAACCTTTGACATTCTGAAGCAGGATTTATAAAAGGCATGTACCGCTTTATCAATTTTACACGAAAGCATATTTTAGATACTAGAACCATTATTTGTCCATGTAAGTACCACAAAAAACAAAATGATTCTAATTTTTTATGACGATGTTATTATAAATTTAGTCTGAGATGGATTCACATAAACGTATAAGGTTTGGTATGCGTACAGCAAAAAAGAAGTTCATGGGGATACTGAGCATGTAGAATTGTTTGAGCAACACCAAAATGAGATACTTAAGGATGGCTCGGGTAATAATATAGGTAACCCATTACTTCAAGATAGTGGTGATGTGGTGAATCCAATTTTAGAAGGTGGGGAGGCCAACGTATCGAGTGAATATCATGAACCAAGTAAAGACGGCTCCACTGCAAAGCTTAAGAAAAATGTGTTAGAGGCTATAATAGACTTATATCCTGGATGTGAAGATTTTATCGTGTTAACTTTCGTCATAAAATTACACAAGTTGAAAGTTAAACACAAATGGTCTACAACCAATAGCTATCGTCCTAGTAAGATAATATCTCAACTCAATCTTAATTTTGAAAATATCGATGCTTTTCCAAATGATTGTATTTTATACTGGAGAAAAATGCTTTGAAGACCAATTGTCTAACATGTGGTACCTCTAGATATAAAGAAGGCACAAAAATTTCTTCTAAGGTACTACGGTATTTTCCAATAATACCAAGGCTGCAAAGGATGTATAGGTATGATTTTTTTTAGTTATAGTTTTATTAATTTTAAATTAATCAATTAGGTCTAATACTAAAATTGTAATACATACAATTTGTGTCTTCATCCCCCCCCCTCCTTTTTTTGTAGTGTACCATGGGTGGCAAAAGACTTAACTTGGCATTAAACTGGAAGTTTACCAGATGGAAAAATGTGACATCCTATAGATTCTATAACATAAAAGGCTTTAGATTAAAATTATAAAGATTTCTCCGCTGAACATCGGAATCTTCGATTAGGGCTAGCAACACATGGTGTTTGTCCTCTTGGTATGTCCAGTTCGCCACATAGTTATTGGCCCATCATGTTCGTGACATAAAATCTCCCTCAAAATTTATGCATGAAACCACAGTTCATAATGCCGTGATTACAAATACCCAGTCCCCGGAAACCAGGAAATGACATTTATGAATACCTACAACCATTAGTTGTTGAATTAAAACAATTGTGGAAAGAAGGGTCTATGACATATGATGCATTCACACGTAAAAAGCTTAACATGTGTGCAATATTGTTATGGACAATCAACAATTTTCCTGCATATGGAAATATCTTCGATTGCAAGTTTAAAGGAGTATTCATTTGTCCATATTGCAGTTCGAATAAAAATTCCATGTGGCTTCACTATGGGAAGAAAAATATGTATCCTAAACGTAGAAGATGGTTGCCAATTACTGATGAGGCTAAAAATAATACTAAGGCCAGTACCTTCGATAAACTAGTAAAACTTAGAGAGCCACCTCCTCGTTTGCTTGGGAAAGATGTAAAAGAAATGACTTCTAAGTTGGATGTAAAATGGGGGAAAGCACAACCTAAAGTAAAAACAAAGAAAAGGGATATAGTACTAGGTAAAGTTGATGAGATCGATCCTGCGACATTCTTCTCCAAGCGATCCATATTTTTTGATCTTAACTATTGGGTGGATATTCATATTTGCAACAATTTGGATGTCATGTATATTGAGATGAATGATTGAGAGATTTTACTTGCACTTATGATGAATTCAAATAAATCGAAGGATGACCCTATTACATATAGGGATTTAAAGTGACTGAAAATCAAAAAGAATTTTGGGCTATAAACTCATAATGGAAAGGAAGTTATGCTACCGGGCCAGTTTTAGTTATGGAAGGATGAGAAAAAAATATTCTTACAAACTTTGAAGGATCTCTGTGTTCCGTTCTATTTTAGTAGTAATTGGAAAAATATTGTTTTAAGAGATAACATGGAGTTGAAGGGCATGAAATCACACAATTATCATGTCTTGATGCAAAAAATTTACTTCCTGTTTTGCTTCAACATGCTTTTAGAGATAGGAAAGAAATCCGTGATGTAATATGAACCTTTTCAAGCTTCTACAATGTACTTTGTTAAAAAAAATTGCTGTTGACACACTCAGAAAACTCAATGCGGGTATGAGAAGATCTTTGTGTGAATTTGAGAAGAGTTTTCCTCCATCTATATTTGTTGTGATAATGCATTTGCCTATCCTTTAGCTTATGAAGCCCGCGTGAATGGACCTCTTGCATTTCGAATGATGTGGGCATTTGAAATGTATTTTTAAACTATTTTTACTTTTATTTTTATATATATATAAAAAATGTGCTATAATTGTTTATGTTTTTAAAAGACGAATGAAGACATTCAAAGATGATGTAATGAATAAAGCTCACCCCAGAGTATGTAATGCGCATGCATATCTTTTACAAGAAACTTTAACATATTTACTTAGTATAAAGGTCTAGGAAATTCAAACATCCTTAAAAATCTGGTGAAGTCTTTGGAAGGTTCTCTTTCCGCTCCTCCTCATCTACTCAATGTTATAGACTATAATGAAAATGATGATGAGGGCGGACTAGTTGGCTCAAGCCTAGAGTTTATCATAAAAGGTATTGAATATGAAAAATCTTTTATGTGGGTGTTAAAGAATCAACCTTTTAATGATACTTGGAAAAGGTATATATTCGTACATGAATATTTATAAATAGTTATCCTATTAGTTAAAATATAATTTGTTTTTATATTTTGACACTTAAAGAACATGATAACTTTATAAAGCTCTGCAAGTTAGCAATGGGAAAGAGGTCAGGACAGTACAAAATTCCTAGTGAAGAAGAGTCCATACCTTTGTTAAAAAGAGTAGTGACATAAAAGTCGTAAGATTTATGTACTGCAAATAAAAGTATAATCATGTCAAGCAAAAGTTTAAAAAATTGGATCACCTAATTATTTTGCATTGTGTAATTTTCGTTACACTTACAAACAACAAAAAATGTCGATATCAATTTCACTAATATTGTAAGAGGGTCATTATTTTACATTAATCGGTACAAAAAGTATTGCATCAATGGGTTCTTGTTTGTGACCAAATATTACGAGGCAACAAAAAATTATCAAAATAGCAGGGTTTGCACTAGTGCTATGACCACCTTCAGATCTAGTTGAAGTGATAAAAATTCAAAGGAAAAATCTACTATATACTATAGGGTTCTAGAGAACATCATCGAAAATCAATATAGAGAAGGGTATAAGGCTATCTTATTCAGGTGTGCTTGGGCTAAGATTGTACACCAGGATGTGAAAGTTGATGCAGAAGCAAACTTAACGTTGGCTAATTTGTCCAACTTAATTAGATTTGATCATATGGTTGATGAACTATTTTTTTCTTGTTGAACATGCCATACAAGTATTCTATTCACAGGATCCTAAAGATCCAGATTGCCACGTAGTTCTACAGGTTTCATCAAGGTTAATATTGATGTTGGGGCGTACCTTTTATCTAATGAGCGTGTTTTATCTAACTCTGAAATTGGTCCTAGTATTAGGGAAAGTTATATTAATGTAGAACAAATATTTTACCATCCCAAAGATATTATTGTTGAAGAAAGGCCAAAGAAACGAATACATTTTAAGGAAATAACAAAATATTACTTTGTAGTCTTGTATGGTTTCTCTTTTCTATAACTTTCTCTTACATTGTTCATATTTGCTACAACTTATGCTTTATTTATATTGCCTTAATTTATATGAAATACAATTATGTGGTGTACTTATATATTTGTTGCTTTGGTTATCAGTTTCTTTCATGGATCATACTACGCATTCCCTCGATTCCGATTCAGCTGTGGCGGATACTGCAAGTAAAATTTGTTATATCAAAATTTGTATAAAAGTTAATATTATTGTTATAATTGTTTAATTATTCTTTTGTTTATGTAGGAAACATTCCTTCCCGTGCTTTATCATCTTCGAGGAGAAGGGGTCCATCTCGAGAATCCAAATCTTTACCTAATGGAAAGAAGAAGAAAGTTAGATTTAATTCACGGGGTTAACCTATTCGAGGAGTTAACTCATACACAACAACTATTGGATCTTTTACTCACAACCATATCCCTATTAATTACATTAAATTTACCAATATTCCTGATGAATTTACTCATATTGTGAAAACAGAGCTAGAGGTAATTTGTTATATTTAATATTTATTAATTTATTATATTTACTAGTACTACCCGTGGCTCGCCACGATGAACACATCGTCGCGCCTTCGGAAGGTTTCTAAAGCAAATAAATGTCAAAAATTTTATAAAGCTCAATCATATTTCAGGGAATCCAACTTTTCGTGTAAGTCCAAATCTTTTGACGCAAAAGCTAAATTCTTGTGGTTGATGGATTAACGTTCTTTTTAATAACAATATAATTTTTAGATAAAATGTGCCTTCAGCATTACAAACCATCAAAATAATCTAGTATGAAGTATGCAAGAGAGAACAACATAAGAAAAGGAGAAGAAAAGATGAAGACAATGAGATAAAAAATTATTTCGACGACCACTTTGTACAGTAGTAAATCCTTCGAGAATTTACTAAGTTTTAGGGTCATAAATAATAACAGTTATCAAGTAAAAATGATAGTGGACAATGACAGTCAGATTCTGTGTATTACCTATTCGCCTAAAGGTTAAAAAAATCATATTGGATCGGTGTCCAATGTATGACATAGGACTTTATTTCATAACTTTAAGCATGTCGAAACATATGCAATTATTAACTTTTCTCTATTGTAAGAGAAAACATTTAGGATTTGGCATGATTGTTTCGGATATCATAGAACACAAATGATGATGAAGATTATCAATAATATTTTTGGACATTCATTGATAGAAGAGAACAGTCGAGTAATGCAAGATAGCCCGTGCAATGCCTGCTCTAAGGAAAAGCTTATTGTCCAACTTAGTTAGACCAACATTGATATTCTGACCCTTCACAACAAGATTCAAAAGGGAATTAATGTGCAACAATGAAAACAATACAAGCTTCATCAACATGAACAACTGTCTTATTATTCACTTTTAGAGCGTGAACTATCTTAGTCCTGATCTCTGCATAATGAGATATAGATCTCGTACTGCCTTCAATAGAAACCATGACAACTCAGTATTTGGTGAGCCTAGTTTCCATAACAATAAGAACAATGACAACTGGAATACATATACATCAAGTAAATGGAGCATGGCATCACAAAGAAAAAAAATCAAAAGAAAATATATCCATACAGATTGCAATACTTCTAAGAATAGCATAATTATTCTGGTTTATAATCTTCTCGTTTGATTTTTCAACTTCTTTTCTTTCAATAGCTATGTCAATACACTTTTTTTTCTTTAGAAGTGCAAGCACTAAGAAGACCGTAAGGCAAGTCAAAGGAGGATGCATCCACACATATGCTTTCCTGCATTATAATCAGCTTCTGTCCACTTTGAGAGATTGGAGGGAAACAAATGCCCACAGTTTCTGCTTTCAGTTCAAGATCTTCAAGTATGCCCTTCTTTGTGTCATCCACTAATGGAGCAAGGGACAATGAAGACATCTAACATATGTTAGCATTAAGCACCGGGGATACAAAATTCTTCATAGCAGAAGAGGTCAAAAGCGCACATTTATGAACATTTGCAAGCTCTATCTTATCCTTGAAACACAAACAATTTCAAAAACCCGTTCATTACATCATTAAAATGGATATTAAAGTGCTTCTTCTTGTTTCAAATTTTTATCAGTAAAATTCCAAAAATTTTCTTTATCAGTCTCCTTAAGAATATACCCTAATGACATTTGATTTTGACTCAGCGTGGACAGCCTCCACAATGACATCCGTCAAAATAGTTCTATATTTCCTCTTTTCCTTTCAAATGTATCATAGTTTCAGCACCAATAGCACCCATGGTTGGTATTTACAGGTTTTCAAGAAAAAAGATAGCCTTCTGGCTACACAATCAAATCATTCCTGGATGGTTCTTCATCTGTTAGTGCAACACACAATTTTCAAGTGGTTTATATATTACCTTACCTGAAGGGTCAAAAGCATTGGATGTCCATTCTCCTATCACCATCTCATTAGCCTTCTGAATGCCCATGGGGTACATATTTTCTCTTACAATCGAAAATGGAGCAACAATAGTTAAAGTACCACGAACACAACATCTGAATTTATTAAATTTAGAGTTTTCCTAATAGACTCTCCGCGGAGAAGACATTAATCCATAATAAAGCCTTCGTCGTCAAATAGTTTTAGCTAAAACATCATAAAACTTACATCAGTACTAGCAATCCTTCACATGAAGGCTCTTAGAAGTGCCTTCTCCCTTTCCAACATCTCCCTTATAGGTACCAAGAGTTGCCTTCGAGTTAGCCTTGTACCTTGTCAGAAAAGCAGCACGTGCCATGGACCACTTTTGAACTATCCAAAGGGAAGGAAACGAGTTTTCTTCATTTCAAAGCCAAAAATCAGAATAAGGTGATTTTTAATCGATATTCACTCTTTCCATAGATCCATTTTGGGTAACTAAACCCAGTTTATGTTATTATTAGCTTTGGGTTGTTTAGAGTAATCATGTCATATGCGAAAAGGCTATTCATGGACAAAGGCTAACTTTCCCATTTATAAATATTTATCAGGACAAAGAGCAAACTCTGATGGCATAATAAGAGAGAAAATTTCAAGAAAAGCATACCATCCTTAGCAGACGACTCTTTAAGTGAAAAAGAGTTATTCCTTTCACACCCATTGCCCGCAGTAAAGTCTTTGGTGTTGATTCTGCACTTTAAATGGTAATTATGAATCCTTAATATAAATTGCACTGATAACACTAAATTGTTATCATAGAAGCACTTAAAAATCAGCACCAACTAAATGAGAAAATCATTCATTTAACACCATCAAGGATGCTTATTGATAAAATATCAACATTAACAAAGGATTTAAGAAAAAGGCCAAAACAATCAAAATTTTATTAGAAAAATTCAGCAACTGACAATTTACAATCATAGTTGAATTCTCTATAAGGGTAACAATGACAAAAAGCATCACTTGAAAATTTATCCATTGCTATGAGCAGTTAACATCACATAGAGAAATTATAATTAATTGACTTCTAAATCTAGGATTATGCAAAAGTAATAAAAAGTAATAATCATTGGTACAACCTACATATCCCAAATAATTCTAACAACAGAAACATCAAATATCAGTTTTAATATATTACCTTCTTTCCAGATCTCACAAGCCTCAAAGCAAGTTTCGCTGCCGTATTTGCTGCAGCTATAACATCAGCTGCCCTGCCTGTTACTGTCCCATCTTGAAGCACATGGGTATGTGCAACAACTGCAATAAACCCATCTATATGACACCCCATATCACTGCAACCAATTAAACACCATCAGTATTTCACTTACATTTCGATATAAAATAATCAAAGAAAATCAAACTTACTAACAAAAGACTCACATCTTTAAGATATCTCCAGCCTCTAGAACAGATTCATCACTTGCAAGTGGGGAGAAATGGCATATGGTGCTGTTTATTGAGACACATGTAGGAAATGCAACGCCTCTTTCAATCTTTCGCTTAACATTCTTGTACATATTCCCAGTTTGCCTATAGATTAGTAACAACAACAACGGTCTTGAAGTCTCTACCAATACAAAGATAACATCTTTCATTCATAAAATTAATGCCATAATAATTTGACCAAAACCCAATAAAAATTCAAACTACGGTATCTAAAAACACTTATTCTTTGATATAAGAATCCCCTTTCTCACAAATATCTACGATCTTCACACCAGGTTTGTAGTCTGACAAAACCAACTGTAACTCCTCTGTACAAACCCAAACCTTTAACAAAATTAGTTAACAAAACAACAGATCACTCTCTAGTAATCATACACACACAAATGAAGATAGAGGGAAATAGTTACTGCGAACGAGATCTGCCGCGTTCTTGTACTTGGTGACGACTTCAGGTGAAGAGAGATCGATCTCCTTCTCGTCCTTGGTATCATCATCAGATATCTTATTTATAATTGATTAAACCTAACTCTACGGAAGCATAATCAAATCAAATCAAATCAATTCAAATCAGTAGAGGAGAAACCCTTGATTACATTTTAATCGATGAGAGATATATAGTAGAGAAAATTAGGACGATATCGCGATTGCACCAAGGGATCTGATCACTGTCACTGAAGAAGGAGCTCACCGAGTCCACAAAGTTATCTGCCAATCATATTTTATCGAAGTCAACAATATAGGCAGTGGTCACTCACTTAGCAAACGAAAGCGCATCGGCGAATGCTACAAACTTTCTTACCAGGAAATATTCCCTACCCGACTGCCAGAATGCAGCCATCACCCTCGTCTCGAGGGCATTTCTTTCATCAATTATGACACGTCACACGTCCGTTTCTCTCATTCCAATCCACTGGTCATTATGATTAAGATTGAGAACATTGTTCTTCACACAATGCTCATCGACACAGGAAGTGCAGCTGACGTCCAATTTTTACCCACTGTCGAAAAAATGCAGAAAACTGAACTCATTACCCCAGCCAAAGTCGAGTTAAAATGATCCAACGGAACTATCGAAGTCGCCGTTGGTCGCATCAGCCTTCCTGTCAGCACAGGACCCATCACCCTTCAAACCAACTTTCTTGTCACCAACAAGAAATCTAAATACCTCGGTATGCTCAGCCGGGACTGGCCCCATGCTATGCGAGCTAAACCCTCGACCTATCACTTAACACTTCGTTTTGCAAATCCCGAGGGTACGTAGAACCACAAAGGATCTCAACGTCTCGCCCGCTCATGCGAGCACCCTGAAATTGACCAGACCATAAAGCTTGTCAGACGCCCATAGCAATCACTGGACCTTTCTGTCCCTTTGACATCGACAGATGCCACCCCCCATATCGAACCTACCGTTTATATCGAACTCGACGGCCCTGGTCGAGGAACATTCATTAGAACTTTTCTCAGCGAGGCCGAACGCCTCGAGCTTACAGATTTCCTTTGTGCAAACAGGGACATCATTGCTTAGACATTTCAGGAGATGCCTGGTGTCGATCCCAGCCTGGCATGCCATCGCCTCGATCTCATTCACAATTCCATGGCAGTCAAACAAAAGATGTGTACCCTAGCACCACAACTTCTAGAAGCGGTTAACCTCAAAGTAGACAAGCTTGTAGCTGCGGGCTTTATCAAAGAATTCAAGTACACTGACTGGATATTGCACATTGTGGAAGTTCCTAAGAAGAATCGAAAGATCCGAATCTGCGTTGACTTCACCGACCTCAATAAACATAGACCGAAAGACAGTTTTCAACTGCCAACCATTTCAGCACTCCTCGATGCCACTGCTGGACACGAGCGCCTATCCATGATGGACGCAGCTTCGGGTTACAATCAGGTACCTCTTCTCCCAGAATATCAACTTAAAACTTCCTTCATAGCTGAACAAGGCCTTTATTATTTTAATGTCATGCCCTTCGGCCATAAAAATGCGGGTGCCACTTACCAGCGCCACGTTACAACTATGCTTAAACCCCTGCTTGGAAAGTCAGCCAAAGTCTGCATCGACGACATGTTATGCAAGAGTATATAAAAATAGACCCACATTCACGACCTGACTGACATCTTCTCAATACTTCGTACCTATAAAATGAAACTCAACAGAGAGAAGTGCCAGTTTGGCGTCTCATCCAAAAAATTCTTTGGCCACCTTATCAGTAAACGTGGCATCGAAATCGACCCCACGCACATTCAAGCCCTCATTGGGAGGCTGGCAGGATAGCAGCCCTTAACCATTTTATTTCCAAGTCTTCCGATAGATGTGCTTGGTTCTTCTCCCTCTTACACAGTTAGGGCACCCATAAAATATGAAAGAAAAACAACTCTGAGATCAATTGGACCTCCGAGTGTGAAGACGCCTTTCTCGAACTCAAAACTTATCTTGGCCGCCCACCCATCATCAGTACCCTCATCGAAGGTAAAACACTCTCCCTATATCTCGCTGCCACAGAAACTTCAATTAGTTTTGTACTCATTCGCCTTGATTCCAACATCAAAAAACCGGTGTATTTTACCGAGTAATGACCGAATAGAGAAAGCAGTTAAGTCTTGGTCACACCGAGTAATGACCGAATAGAGAATACAATTAAACTTACCTTTGCTAATAAAGAGGCAGAGTATGAAGCATTGATCCATGGTCTTGACCTCGCACTCGATCTCGGCATTCCAGAACTCATAGTCTTTACGAATTCTCAGCACATTCAGAGATATTACTCAGGAGAAAATCAAGCTAACGGTCGCATGGCTAACTACGCATTACATGTACGACAACGTATGGACCGATTTCCAGAAAAATCAATAATTACCCATTATCCTCAAGGAGAAAATAGACATGCCGATGCCCTCGCCTACATAGCAGCTATGTTTGGACAGACAAAATCTCGGACCCTCCACATCAAAGTACTCGAACATCCAATTATCGATCAGATGGAAATCAATGCCATCAATACTGGGGGCGAGAGTCTTGATTTAGATTATTGGCGAAGACCATTCCTTCATTACCTTACCAACGCCACCCTTCCCGATGATCCCAATGCCAGACATTCACTGTTAGAAAATTGTCGCAGATACACTATCCATAACAATGAACTACATCGCAAATATCCAAATGACGTCCTCCTTCGATGTAAATATAATTCCAAAGCCTTTTGAATCTTAGCAGAGCTTCATAAAGGCACCTGTGGTACTCATACCGTTGGTCAATCTTTGACCCTTCAAGCTGTAACCCAAGGATTATTTTGGCCCAATATGAGAATGCAAGCTTTAGAATATGCAGTACATTGTGACAAATGCCAACGTCATGCTCATGACATCCATTTCCCCTCTCGAGATCTTCATGTCAGCCAAGTTTCTTGGCCAATCACAAGATGGGCCATCGATCTCATTGGTCCGTTTCCAAATGCTTCGGGTAGTAGAGAAAACATCCTTGTTGCCACTGATTACTTTACCAAATGGGTTGAAGCTGTTCCCTTATGCCGAACCAGAGAAGAGGAAGTCATCAAGTTTATATGGGAAAACATCATCACTCGCTTCGGCTGCCCCCACATGATTCAGTGCGATAATGGTCCCCAGTTTGTTGGCAGTAAAGTAAGGAATTTCCTCAAAAAGCACAACAATATTCTCTCACCCTCCACACCTTACTACCCCCAGGGCAACGGTCAAGTTGAAGCAATTAACAAAACAATCATTGAGTGTCTGAAGAAGAGAGTCGATGCAAAGAAAGGACGATGGGTTCAAGAGTTACAGCACGTCCTCTAGGCCTATCGCACAACACCAAGAATGTCTACCGAATGTACCCCCTTCCTCCTAACATATGGAACAGAAGCAGTACTACCATCTCAGTTCAAAATACACACTCGAGATCCTAACCTCCCTGACGAAGATAATGAGTTTGAACTCGCATTCAACATGTTGTGGATTGATGAAACTAGAGACCGAGCTATCGCCAACCTGGGCCGCAACCACGCATCACTCCAGAAATCTTACAACAAGCGTGTTCGACCAAGAAGTTTCAATATTGGAGAGCTAGTACTCCGACGAGTTAATCAGCCGATGAAGCCTATGAATGCTGGTAAATTAGCCAAATCTTGGGAAGGACCCTACATTATCTACGATAAAGCAGACAAAAGATCTTACTACTTGATGACAAAAGACAAATAGCCTCTACCGAACCCATGGAACATAATGCAGTTGGTCTCTTATAAAAGGCCTTACCTACAATCATTTACCACCGATGTCATCCAGGATAATCAATAAATGAGTTTTTTGTCACCAATACTTCGACTTATGTTTCACATCCTCTCATGTTTCACTTCCTCTCATGTTTCACTTCGAAAATCTGGGTTTAACTCAAATACCATGGCAACCATCAATCCAATTAATACACGAGGATAATCTCAACAATTCTCCAGTCTCCAAAATTTGAGCAAACTCGAGGGGCATGAATGGTCGAAAGACTGGACCCTCGGGGATGCATTTGAGGTAGTTCGATATTCCTTCGCTATCGCTACGGCCTTCGAAGTATAGTCCTTTTCTTAGTCTACCCTGGGTATCTTGTCCACCCTCACCTCGACAGATACTTGGGGTCAATCTTGAATTGCTCAAGTTCCCAAAATTCGAGCAAACTCGGGGGGCACGAATGGTCAAAAGACCGGACCCTCGGGGATACATTGGAGGCAATTTAATATTCCATCGTCCAGGCTCTGAAACAGATGAAGTACAGTCCTTTTCTTTGTCTACCCTGGGTATCATGTCCACCCTCGTCCCGAGAGATACTTGGGGGGTCCTTGAGCTACTCAAGTTTCAAACTTTCAAGCAAACCTGAGGGGTAAGGATGGTCGAAAGACCGAACCCTCAGGAATGCGTTGGAGGTGATTCGAATGCTTCATTGTGGCTTAGGCCTTCGTAGTTTAGCACATTTTCGTTTTTCCCCTCAGTATCACGTCCCCTCGCCACGATTGATACTCGTGGGCGACCCAAAAATGTTTTGAGTTTTTAACATTGCTGTGGCTTCGCCCTTCGATATCCAAAAGAACACACTGAGTTTGATCCACATTACATCCATATTCTACATGGATCGAAAATGCTACAGTCATGTAAACATCAAGGAAATATCTTACATATTATCTCTTAACGCGACAGTCACAGAGCAAGTCAAAGATCAATCATCAACAGTTCAAAGAAAGCAAAATTGGCAGAATAAGCATGAAAGTTCCAACATTCCAAGGTTAGCATAAGATAGCATGACTACTAAGGAATTACATCGAAAAGTCAGCTTCAGTAGACCCAGAATGTACCACAGAAGACACACATCAACATATTTAGAATAAACTACAGAAGTTCAAAAAAAATAGCACAACATAGTTCAACATATTACAAATCACCACATAAATAACCCCAATTCAAAGTACCCCACACTGGAATGGTCTGAAATTCTTGTTCCACAGATGCTCCACCCTTAGTAACTTCAATGGCTTCATTCGAGACTCCGATAGCTCCACCACCAACAAGACCACTGCTAGGTGCTCCAAGAAGAGTAGTATCTCCAACACCTTCAGTACGCCCAACTGTCTCATGAACAACGGGCAACTCCACTCCCTTCAACTGGACCTCATCACCTTCAACAAATTCTGAAGACACAGGGTATGGTTCAAGTGTATCAGGGTCATACCCCTTTTCATCTATGAAAGTCTTCAACATCACAGTCACCTTGCATTCGCCATCATACTACCCCTGGAAATGCACCTTCTGTTCAGCCTTCTCCCTCTCATACACTGCAAGCTTCGCAGCCCACTCCCACTTCAGCTTTGACCGCTGAAGTTTTAGTCTCTCATCATAAGACTCGGTAAGAACCCTAAGGTTTTGCTTCAACTTCTTCACCTCAGACACAAGTGATGCCTCTGTCCCAAGAGAAAAATCATGATTTTCCCTTGCTTGCCGCAACTTTGCTTTTACTGACTTCACAGCCTTGCTGCACGTTCGCACACAAGCATCCATCTACTAAAATATTCAATCAGTCAGTGAACTTTGAAACTCGAAGAATTCAAAGGACATTTTAGAATATCATAATAAGGAGCAGCAGCATATAGTTACCTGAAACATGTACCTCTTTACTTCCTTTGACGCCTTGTCTGGCTCATCCTCGCAGAGTTTGACCATCGAAGATTGCTTAGTGACAGCCTGCTCCAGACATTTCACCTCTGTCATTTCTTCATCCTCCTCTTGTACATCGTCCTCTCCTAGTGCTTTACGCCGCTTGCGTTGGCCATCGTTCGATTGCTGTAATTTTGGAGCTTCGGGAGCCGCACAATTCTTCCCTTTTTCAACATAAGTCGATACTGGCCTCGGCCTCAACCTCGAAGCCTCGACAACCATTTCGGATACTGCTGCCACTTGTATCGGCCCCTTGCGAGATCTCGGCAAAAATTGATAGTTCCTCGGTAGCTCCTCTCCTCCCACTTCCCTTGACCTCTTGGAAGAACCTTTACTTCTTTTCTTTTTGCTAGCTTCGGCGTAGTGGGTATGCTTTGAAGCAGGGAATCAGTCTTCTTCCTCCTTTGCCTCTTGATTTTAAGACTGTCAAGCACCAAATTTACCCACTCTTCACTAGCCTTAAGTAGATTGTCAATTTAATTCACTGGATTATCCCAAGTCGAACTTCCCGGACCTACAATAGTAAAACAAAACACAGTAATCACCAATTTTAGAAAACACATCAACAACAAACCCCTCTACAGCAAACCTACTTTCATTATATATCCTATAGTACAGTTTATAAGGGTCATCCTCGTCTAGATTCTCGAAGTTACCTCTCAATATCAACAATTCTTCATTCCACCCTCAACCCGTCGAGCACAGATCAAAAAACCAAGGTTTCTCTAGGTGACATTGGATGTGATAGGTCCCTGGGTTCTGACTTACCTTCCTCAAATAAAAGGTAACAATATCAAACCACTTAATCAAATTTCGGCCCTCACCAGCTAATTTTACATTCATTCCCTCTATCACCCTCATCATCTAAAAAAAATCCTGTTCATTTGTACTAGAGCCACCTCTCAAAAATTCAGCACTTCTTCCACCAGCCTTCGGAGCGGTAACTCCATCCTCAATCGAATATGGCCCCTATAAGCCATAATCCCACTCCCAGGATTCGATTTAATGGTTAATCCCGCCTCTGCAACACTTAAAAATATCCCCACCATTGACAGTTCTAACTTAGCGGCAAACCGCTCTAACCTAACCCTATCCTTCGCTGCAACAAGACCCCCAACGCCATCCGACTCAGTCGAATCCCCGCTATTGCTTCAATGCCTTTTATCTCCCTCTCTCTCGCCCGACGGCCCTACATCATCCCTCCCTCCCCACACCTCTTCCTCCTCCTCACTATCCTCAGTTACTATTGTCTTTCGACGCCTCGAAACCACAGCCTCCTCAGCAGGTAGCACCATTGATAATGGGGCCTCGGTTACTATATCTAAATCTTCTACATTGCTACCATCACCCATTGGGGATCGACCAGAAATACTAACTTTGATTTCTTCAATCTCTTCATCTATCAATGCCCGTCACGAAGCCGGACGGTTATCCATTTTTAGCCTACAGAAGGGGCACGCAAATAGATCGACAAACTCGACAAATTTTGTGTCCATCCTATCTACCTCCTCAAAAACAAACCACAGACCAGGTCGTAACCAAGGCTTTACTCCTCTCCGATATTTCGAGTGTCATTTCAAAACCATAAACACAGATTGTTCCGCCTTTATTATCTAAACCAAAAAATAATAATAATAATAAATAAACGCAGAGAAGAGTTCACAGAGATTAAATTCCATACTTTAAATTAGCATAACTACCCCCAAATCAGAGAGATCACAGCCTTAGATGCCCTAACAGGTTCCACGTTCGCAATGACGCTTCTCTATCTCCTTCTCACTCTCTATGGTTTTCACAAGCAAACTAGCAAAGTAATTACTTACCTCTCACATATATATATTTTAAAAACGTGAAAACACCTCAATTTATTAACTGCTATCTTTACCACGCCCTGACCTCCTCGGTTTTTCGGCTAACAGTGTGCTTTAACGAATGTACCCTTCACATTTCCCACGTGCGAATAACCTGTTTACCCAAAATTACATGTACCGCCGAAGCTTCTCAAACCTTATTCTCCCTGATTGAAACTAAACAGTCAGAATCCAATGGTCACATCACCACCTTTTTCGTCAAACGAGTAAAACATAATCATTACTTCCCGGTACACTGCCCTAAGAGCATGTACCACTCTGACAGACCAGCCACCTGGATTGTAAGATCGGTCAGTCAAATCGAACCTCACCTTTGGTACGCCATCGAACCTCACATTTGATATACTATCAAACTTCACCTTCGATACACTATCGAACTTCACCATCAAACCCCCCATTCGACAAGTCAAAACTTCATGCCTTAAATAAAAAAAATTAGTCTCGACAAAGTTTTTTTTATCCCAACAGGTACAGTTTTATATTCCAATTATTCAATCAATACCGTTATTTTACCGACCTCGAACCTAACAGTATTATATTCGGAATTCAGATTCTTCTACTATATCCCGCAGATCACAACAATTTCTATCGGTACTATCATCAAAAGAACCTTTTATTCCAATAACGAGGATAATACTACAAAAGTCATGCAAAAAAAATTGAAAGATGAGAGAAACAGAATAAATGAAAGCAGCAACATGAAAAACTACAAAAGGGAACCCTATCTAATTAGCAGGTCACTCCTCTGCAACAGCGACTACCGCAGCTTCATCCTCCTGATCCACTATATCCTTCGCGAAGCCTTGAGAAGCGACAGGCGAAGGCCGGGTAGCGGCCCCATCATTTGCACTATTCCTCACTAGTACGCGAAGGGTATATCATAGAGAGGTGCTCTAGGTACCACCTCAAAAATATTTGGCATCTCAGCGTTAATGTCGTCCTCTATCCCAAACCTTCGTTGAAGACCTAGCAGGGCCTCCAGAATCCTCCTCACCCTCACGGCCGCTTGATCTTCAGCATCCGGTACGTTCTCAACCATATTGATAAAAAGGAAGTACTAAGTTAAAAGCGAAGTATAATGCAGCACAGATAAAGAAATCTCACCCTCCTCACCCCTTTTAATACCTCTAAAATTACCAGAACTTTCCCTCTTCCCTAACCGAATTAATAGTAACCTTCAATTCCCAACAATAAAAAGTCAACATTTAACCTCTCCAACTTTCAAGACGTAACTGATTTGTCTGTACCTGCATTCTAACCTCCTCCCAAGTGATTCCTAGTCGAACATATCTCCAGCATCGAACATTCGACCATCGTAAGACTCAATCTTCACAATAGCCCATCATCAACCTTCGATCATATCTTTTTACCTCGCGCCTAGAGGAGTAGTCATTTGCATTCGTCTACATTATCTCACCAAACAGCAGGAACACACACACAAGCAAAATATTTTATCCATTTCAATTACCGAATACAGAAAAACAAATTACATTTTTTCCTTACCACCACAAACTCAAAACATCTTCCGCCTACAAAACAAAACATAAACTACACAAAATAATACCACAACATTCACAACATTAACCCAGCGCCATACTGCCGGAAGAACCAGCTCCGCTCGCCACATGTTCCTCCTCGATGATCTCCTCTGCACATACAAGGCTCTCAGCTAATGCCATCAAGAAAAGATAACGTCTATGCTCGGTCGTAATGTACGACCTCAATTACTACCAGAGATAGGCAAATGGTTCGCCATTGATGAACTCCTCTAGCTTCTCATCCACAAGATCTGGCATGTCCCAATTCAGATCGTGATTTCCAAAAAACCTCATGTGCAGCTCTGCCATTTTCCGTCCTACACGATGATCACGGGCAAACCCAATCCTCTGCTGATAACAGGTATTGGGCAGGCTATCCATTCAGATATTCAGAATAAAGAAAAGAACAAATGTTGAAGATAGAAGAAGATACATAATCCCCGCATAAGAACCAATTTTTATAGCCTTCACCCCATTTATTACCTTTTACCCACATAGACCTCCTAATTACCCCCCCCCCCTACTTTATTATTTTCACAGAAACCAATGGTCAAACAAGAATAGGTTCCATGACAACGGTTTTCTCAGCAAACGCCTCTCCACCAGGCTTCGAGATACTTGCTGAGAGAGGGCGAATGTAGTAGCCTACTCGTAGCCTTCGATTTCCTTACTTGAAGTCCACTTCGTATCCTACACGAACATATCAAAGACTATTTCAACTCAGAATCAAGCCCCTCAAGAAACTCTTGTAGCCGAAGCCTCGACAACAGATAAACCTTCGAGAACGGATCAGCACATAACAATAGATAAACTTTTAAGAACGGATTAGCACATCACAACAGATAAAACTTTGAGAATGGATCAGCACATAACAACAGATAAACCTTCAAGAATGGATTAGCACATAATAGCAGATACCCTTCGACTGAACGTTCGAATAGCAGCAGTATGATGAGACTAGCAGTCAGCTCAAATGGATTGGACGGTGCATTAATTGGTCTCTCAGCTACAGTGACAGGGATGTCCGTAATAAATGCCGCCGCCGGAAAACCCAGACAGTAATCATGTAACCTGGCCCACTCTTGGTGACTCAGCCTCTTATGTCTCTATAAATAAGAGAGAGGGAAAACCAAGAGGGGGTTAGAAAAATCCTCACAAAACCCTATTCCTTTTACCTTTGACCACTGAAAAACTGTATTAGATCTTTATTGCTACTCATCAGTAATAGAATCACAGTTTAAAAATCCTCATCAGAGGTCGTTGAGAGTCGCATTCGGGCCTCTACGCAAGTATTTGTCTCTAATTAGTCTCATTTTAGGCTACATACTTGTACATCTTTGATGAGAAGTTGACCTCCGTGTTGTAAGTGCCATCTTCGCTTCTCAACGATGATCAGGCCCCTACAATAGTAGTAATT
Organism: Kingdonia uniflora; assembly: GCA_014058105.1. Classification (NCBI taxonomy): domain Eukaryota; kingdom Viridiplantae; phylum Streptophyta; class Magnoliopsida; order Ranunculales; family Circaeasteraceae; genus Kingdonia; species Kingdonia uniflora. The sequence goes on from JACGCM010000696.1 coordinate 247,466, forward strand.
GTAGGGTTATATCATTAAGGGAAAAAAATTGTACTATATATATATATTCTTTTGGGGGTAAATACTATATCAAATTTTCTTGAAAACTTGTGTCTTTGTAAAATTTAATTACATCATTGAAAAGAATGGAAACCTTAAGTTACTATATATTGAATCAAAAGTGGGAAACCAGAAGTATTCAAAACATGTTTGGCATCCCCACTTCACTGACCATTATCTGCTATTCTTCGTTTTCATTTTCATCAGAGCCAGCAGAAGCAAGGCAACGACTTTTCATGCCATTTAATGGATGTATGGAATTTTCTATTTGTGCTTATATACTCTGTTACCAACTAACGTATACACTGGTCAGCTCGTTATTAAAATGGATCGATCCAACACTGGTCTTCCATGACAACATTTTTCCATCAGTTCCTGAATATCTCCAATTAAATATAAGACTATTTCCTCGCCTATATATAAAAAAACATTACTCCTGAATAGAATTTATTCATGTTCATGGATTACATGAAAAATAGAAATAAGAATCAGATCATGATGGGTGGGGATCTGTACCTCGTAAAGGTACAGGCAATTCTTTTGTAAAACTACGGGAATGTGTGGACGCGTTTTGACATGCCAATCAAGCCATATAATAAGAGAACATACAATAAGTAGGACCTAACCTTATGTATATAGTCTATGGAATTTTAAAAAAAAAACTTACATAATATGAGGAAAATTTTGACTCACTGAATATCTATCATTGAGTTAATAGGACACAGATGGTGGCTGCATGATCAAGATTTGAATGTAATGTCAGCTTCCATGAAAATATAATGCAAGAGAAGAAGATAATGTATGAAGGCATACCAGAGTTCCCCTGCCAAATGAGTTTTTAGTTACATCAGCCTTTGACTAAAATGATGAGCATTTAGTAATTAGTGAAAACAAATAATAAATTTAATGAAAATATATTTAACAGTCAAACCAACGTGGATTTTGATTTATCTATTATGAGCATGAATCAATAAAAATATTATTTATTTATTTATTATGAAAGAGGAAGCTGGGGGCAAAGGACCCCCACCAGATTTATAACAAACTGATGAATTACAACCTATGAGAAAATCCCGGAGCATCTGCACAATAAATCTGTATAATAATTAATTATGTTTTTTCTTCTTATGTTTTTAATTTTTACTCTCCCTTATACAAATCTCTTTTTATACATAGCTAACAAGGATTTTATTCCCAAACATATGTTCAACAAACACACTTCAGAATGATAGACTAACTCATTTTCAACTTGATAACTTATTCGACTCTCCAAGCTCTGGTCTTCACACCACATCCTATTAACAATACCTATTTAAACGGATATTTCTAATTTACATTAAAGTATTGGAAAAAAAAAATCACGTCAGATGAATATAGAGTGATATCTCACACCGTGTATTAATGCTCATTGCTAGTGGTACACGGTCTCACCTTCACCCACCAAAAATAAAATAAAAAATATATTGCCTTTATTTTCAAAAGGAAACTATGGGATCTCTCCCTCACTCTCTGTCTCTCTGGAAACAATTTGGGTCTACTCCACATCACTTCTCTTTTCTCTCTAATCCAAATTTGAGTTCTTGAGCAAGAAATCTCATTTTCATTGATCAAAGGAGTTTTCTTCTTGAAAAGATCAATACATCCCTCAATTGAAAATTTTAAGACCAATGATCAAAAGTGTGTTCAAAAATCTAGTGATTTCAAGTGTGAAGGAATTTGAAGTCTAAAACATGTAGCCTTCTTTCTCTCTAAAAATTTGCAGAAGAATTAGGGCTCAAAATCGAATTAACTTGAGAAATGACAATAGAATCACCCTCATCAAAGGGGACAAAGGCAAAGTAGACTCCACCACAGACCCAAGTCAACAGAAGCTGGACATTTTGGTTCGACAATCAGTCTAAACCCAAAGCCTGTACCTTGAACCCAAGAGTTTTGGTAGTAAGTATTACAATTTTTAAGCAGTTTATACATTAGAATTTGAGTATTTAGTGATTAGGTATTGTTAGTCAATGTGATTTCTCCTATTATGTAGTTTAACAAGCAATTGGTACATTATAATTTGGTATAAAGTGACGTAGGTATTGAAGGTTAATATTAGCTTTGATTAATTTTGACATAATTTGGTAAAATAGGCTTGGGGTATTTCCTTTTACATTATTTTGTCATTGGGGATAAGAGGCTGAGGCTTAAGAAATCAACTTTGGGGGGCTTTTGTGTAAGGGTCGCCTTAGAATACATTTTAAGAAGCACATGATACTTTAGAATTTTGTATTTGGTGATATATGCATTGAAGTTTGATGTTAGTTTTGATTTGTTTATGTTTTATTTGGTGAAATAGGGATTTATGTGCTTGCCCATAATACTAATTTATTACAGCGGTTAAGAGGTTAAGGCTTATCAAATCATCTTTGGGGTTTGTTGTGTTGATTTTAGAGAAGGAGCACTCTGGCCTAAAAAGCGAGGAAGTGTGGGAAGTGAAGGTGGGTTCAAGAGTCAAACCTTATTTATCTAGGAGATTGGCCTCTACTGTTTTCAGAAAACACCTCTTTAGTAGCAATTTGATACCTATAAAATCTTAGTAAACCCCATCAATCTCCCCTAGAACTTTGAGAAAATAAAAAATACATATTGATCAAAGCCTAACCTTGCGTCATCATAGTTTTAACACCCTAAGATTGATTCTATTCAATAAATAAAGAAATACATATAATGATAATCTTTAATCAATATCCAATTGTAGGTAATCGAGCGTCTTTGAAAACCTACCATAGTCCCCTTGATCTTCAGTCAAAGCACCATCAATATCGAGTGTCCAGCTTTGAACAAAGTAGGAGGCTAGGTGCACCAAATCATCTTAGGCTAGGTAAAAATGAGGGATTCATGTTCTAAAAAGTATCTTTTTAATTTGATAGTATGTGATATTGGACGTGTTGTGAACTACTATTTCACAAGTGTACTCTTTCTCTCCATCAGGTAGAAATACTAATGGAAGAGAGTTGCATCCATCCTTGAACAATCCAAACATGTTATACTTGAGCATAGAAGGCAACAATAGCACTTGATTCTAACCAGCTTCTACGTTAAGGTTTGGGAGCTATTCCACAATTCCCAAGAGGTTCATATTAGGGCTAACAAGTCTATATAAGTTCAAAATTGTAGCCTTGAGTTATCTTGCCGTAACACATTCAATAAACATATGATCACGTTCTCATGGGCTTACTTACAGGAAATGAATTTAGAGTAGTTGAGCAGGTGCTTTTGAACAAGTTTGTCATGGGTATTAATGTAACCATTGATTGCAGTCGAGGTTATAAATACGAGTTTTGGGGGTCATAAATATGTGTCAACACACTTTATGCATATTCATCCTTGCTTTCTTTGATGTGTTGATTGACAATAGGGGAGAAAACATATGCACCGTCAAAAAATAATGTCCATATGATTCCAAATTTTAGTCTTAACATAGGTACTCTCTATGTCTATCTTGAGGCTAAAATTACTTCTTGAGTCTTAACTATTAAATGCCTTACCTTATTTATTAGGATGATCAAACATGATTAATTATGATTACAAGGCTAATATATATTGATCCTTAGCATAAATGCTAGAGCGCTTGATAATGAAATTCTTTATATCATATTTCAAGAGATGGTAGTTCAAATCCACTATGATCCGGCTATTCTAAAAAGTTAAATTTATGTGTTATTATTCGAGAGTGCAACTATGGCAATCCACAGGTACAACTAGTCTATATTACATCCAGAGGCAGACTTTTATCTAATAACAAAAAGAGGCCAGGATGAAGTTTCATGTCCCTGAGATTGATGAGTTGCCAAAGATTGAGGGCTAGGATCTAATTGTGTGTTTAGGGATGCTTCAATTTCTAGAGGGAAAAGAATTCAATGTGGCATTCCTATATTTCCTAAATAAAAACCTTTCTCACAATCACGTCTCTCCCACCTAAATCCCGGCGAATCATCCTCAACCGCATCTCACTCCTCTCTCTCAAAAAACCCTTTCATCTCCTCAAATCCCTACACATCTTTCTCCTTTTCACCTAGTGGGAAAGCGCTTCTCACTCTTGGTACATCTTTATCCCCGAATTGAGATTAGTTTCCATAATTTTGACCGATTTCTAGTCAACTTTGTTATCTTAATTTCATGCTATTGATATTGCTTAACTCTCACCTCTTTCAAGGTACTTGATCTTGGTTTTAATGGTTTTTATGTGTTAATCAATGACTGTAATTATGATGCCTTTTCTTTTCTTCTAAAACTTCCCCAAAACCCCTTCTTCAACCACTAATATAAACTGTTTTGATCCCTTTGGACTTTGGATCAATGACTGCAATTTTGATACCTTTTCTTCTCTCATAAAACTACCCCAAAACACCATCTTTAACCACTAATTTCAACTACTTTGATTACTTTAGGCTTTGGGTAATGGGTAATCTTCGTTTCGTCGAAAACATGGTTAGAATCTCGGGGGCGCTAAAATGATGATGCCAACGAAAGGGGAGAGATTGGTTAGGGAGAAGAAGAAGATGGGTGGTAGGGTTGTTATGTGTGATTGGGATTCGGTGATGAGGAAGAAGAGATGTGGGCCTTCTGAATTCTGGAATTACTTTTCATTTGGCATTAAAGGCAAGTTTTGAATAATTTTAACCACTTTTCCATCAAATCAAGTAATGTTTCTGCCATTTAGTGCTTGCTTTGATCTAATAGGCTGGTTATTTAGGTTAATGGAGACTGAAGTTGACTGAATAAAAGAAAAAAAATTGAGCACTATGCAATAGCATGATCTGGGTATTGTTTGAAAGGTTCATTCTTTTTTACTTTAATTTTAAGGATTTACTTTGGTTTTGATTGTATTAGTTCTTAGGTATAATTTATTTGGTTAACATGAGATTGGATTTGGAATCCAAGATATTTGATTAAATAGTAGAAATAGTTTTATTGATTTCCACAATGAACAAAGGTATTTTTTGCTCATATTTGTGGTTTGTTAAAAGGCCAAGAACTGCTATTAAAAGTTCTAAAGGTGGAGCTCTTATGTGAGGTTGTATTATATTTGGACTCTCTATTACAGACCCCATGTTTGGCTTTGAAATTGGGCTCTAATTGATTTGAACCAAACTCAATTAAATGTATTACAAACTCAGTTAAATTGAACTAACAAACACGGGAGTGTAGTGTAATTAGTTATGGAAATTTACCTCTTTCCTTTGATTTCTTTTCAACATGAGTCTTTGATTGCATTATAGTACCATATAGATAAAATATATAGCACCGAAGACGCGTTGACTTATTTACCCTTTCGTTAAAATAGGTAGCGCCGAAGGCGCATGTCAACGTTGTTGTCGTAATTGGGTCACGGGTAATACTAGTGTAACATTATTCTCCTAACCTTACCATTTTTTTCTTCTCTTATAAACCCCATTCTCTTTCTCTTACCCTATAAAACTTAAGAAATTATGGTCTCTCTTAACACTAATTACAGATATCTTGAAACTCATAGAACAAACCCTTCCAATATTTAGCCCATAATTTAAAACCCCCATAATCTCTAATTTAGTTCTATAACAATGGGTTCCCTTGAGATATTGTATAGAAAATTGTAGCTCCATGGCGACTTCATTTAGTTGAATCTTCTTCTGGATATGGTAATCTCTCTCTCTCACTCTACTCTATATCAACATGTTAATATTATTTTAAGTTTTTATTTGATAAATTTAAAGAGTCTTTAAATCTTTGAGGAAATTATAGCATACTCTATTGTATGCTAATTTCCTGAGTTATTCAAATTCCTATAATTTACATGCAATTTTGCAAAAATTTTAGATTTTACGGTTACTAAAATTTTGCTCCAATTCTATACAACTTCTACAGTGGTTAGTGTGATCTTTTATGTTATAGATAATAGATAGCATTAGACAAATGCTATGGTACATATAATTGATAGTATTAGACAAATGTTATAGAAAGATAATAGATAGCATTAGAGAAATGCTATGGAAAAGATAATATATAGCGGGGAAAAAACATTATAGAAAGATAACTATTGCATTCTTAAAACGCCATTAAAAATAAATTGATAGCGTTACTCAAATGTTATTATGTGTTTTTTCTTATAGTGACAGCAACAACAATAGCTAGCTTACCACCCTAATCCCATTTTCACACCTCCAAAGAAGAGTGAGAAGACTCTTGGAACGTTCTCTTCAACCTACAAAGATTCCGCTGCTGGCCCAAACTCCCTGGAAGAGGCAGAGGGATACCAATCAAATCCACTAAAGGACAAAGTTCTGTATTGGTAACATTTACAACACCCTCTTGCCCAGCCATAGCTCATTTTTTATGAGCTCGCTGAACCTTTGGAACTCTGGAATCTACTCTTTTATCCCTGCAGATATTCAACTCCCCAAGCACTTACTTCAACTCGACCTGTTTCTGAGCTATGACGTCAAATAAACTCGATCTATCAAGAGAAACTTTTGGGTCATGACATGCAAGAACAAAATCAAAGAGATGGTTATTAGTTTACAAACAACCAAATGTTCAATCAAGATGGAAAAAGTTATTTACTTAGATTAAAATATTTAAAATCTAGGTTGAGCGTTGGTTCATCCAAAATATGCATACGGTTACCCCTTACCCATACAAGATGGTCACTCCATGGTCTATCAGCAAATTCAAAATCAAAAAACTTTAGCCTAGAAGAATCACTAAATAGATAACCACTGTTGTGAGCTTTCACATACAGTATTTTGTAATATTTCAATATATCAGCTACAAAGAACTTCTTCACAGTACCACTCTCACTCAACCTCTTATTTAGAACTTCACTCACCCTTATCATCTCGTAAGCATTCCCATTTAATTGTGCGGGACAACATTGCAATACATTCATCACCTCTTTTTGGAAAAAAAAAGTCATGGGTTGGTTCAGATAACATAGAAGAGCATAGTTAATTAGAACTCTAAACAACCTTGTCCACAAAAAAATATTGGACATGACAACTATGTTAACTACCATGGCATAATTTCAAGATGAAAGATCGAAAACTGCATAAACATGTTCGTAAACAATTTTATAAGACACTCAAAGAAGTGTTCTTAGACCAAGATCAAGGAATACTTGCCCATTGGGGAACTCATCCAATTAAGATGATCTAGGAATCCTTATTAGTCAAGATTAGTAACATAATTAATCTTCTATCTTCAGCTTAAACTTATTGTAAATGCAAGTAATAGATTTGAGGTAGTTATATTTTAATGCCTCGTAGACTTGTATACCATTTTTCGTTCTTGCACGCAGATCATCTCCATAGGGTTTATGTAACCTTTTGAGTTTTTACACTTTCTATTCCTTTCCTCAAATTCCTCAGTAACCTGGATCCAAACTATAGCAGCAGCAGTGGCTACCGCTTACATTAAAGTATTTGTGGATGAGGATTGTGTAGAGTAAGTATTCTTCCATTTATGTTAATTCATGTAAGATTGCATTGAGTCATGTTAGATATGGTAGGAATATGGGTTGAAGTGTTAATGTTGGTGTAATGTAGCAAACCACATGTAAAAAAGCTTCAATATGCACAAATCTATACAATCAAATACATAATGATTCACACAAAAGAGGCCGTAACTACTCAGGATAGCTTTGGCTTTCCTTTGGGGTCATTTAGATGCAATTCACCATTTAGCTTTAAATCTACTTAATTCATATTATGTCTATTGTTCTCTTAGACAACTGCTTACGTATTATTTATGTAGGCCGAGCAAACTATACACTATAACAAAAATGAAAAATTATGACTCATGAAATCGACGAAGCACCAAGTCGCTAATAAAGGACTATGTTGCCTTCATTTTCCTATACATCCCCTCTCTTTTTCACGAGTCTTTCTTATTCCTTTTTAAGCTTCCCCACAATTACCCTTTTCAATTGCTTAGGTTTATCATGCTCTACAAAGATTTTACTTTTCACCGTCTTAGTAAATAAAATTAGGGATTCAAGCTAAGCTCAAGAACGATTTCACAACAATTTCTTTCCAATTGTTCAAGAGAAAGATAGAGAAAGAGAGAGAGGGGTGATGATGCAATTGAAATGCATATGAAGTAATCTATAGATGATGAAATTTAATTGGGAAAAATCATAGATCGGTGGGTCTGATCTTAATTACATCTGATATGTGATTCATGGGAGATTGATTTTATATGTATTTTTATGATGGGGCATAGTTTTTTGGATTGATTATCTTGTTTTTTTATGTTTCAGGTTATGGGATTTGAGAAGTATTTATGGAGTTTGAAGTGATTTGATTTTAGTAGAACAGAGGAGGAGATATAGATGTGGAGATTGAGATTGGATTTAAAGGGGCTGTTTATATGGAGAAATTATGTTTCTTTAAGGGTAGCTACTCTCGGGTAAGTTTTGTTTATTCAAATTTTTTAGTGGTGTGTTATGTTTTAAGTTTGATTTGATTGTGAAGTATTATTATTATTATGGGATTTGTTTGATTTTTGGTTATTGTTCTTATTGTATTTAATGTTGAATTGTAGAGAATCAAGTGAGATTGGGTGTTCTTAACTGATTATGAAGTGATATAGATTTGGTCTTTTTGGTCCATTATGATGAAACCATTATGTTTGGAGGGTTTTAGCTTAAACTGGTTCTGCTAATATATTATGGTTTGGTTGTTATTTTTCTGAAATTGAATTTTGAATTTTGGCCAGAAAAATTTCGCTGGATTATTCTTATTAACTATGGTTTTTGGCATCTCTTGGCGTGGCGTTCATGGGTGTGCATATCCTATTAGGCAATTAAAACATAGGAATTTTTTTTGGGTTTTAGTAGGACATCTTTCCCCAATTATCTATGCGAATATTACAAATTTAAGTTGACAATTTTTTTGTGGTTTTTTTTATGTACATTGCCTGTTCCATGCCAAAATAAAAATCCATTTGACACGTGGAGGGATTTTCCATATTTTCGACATAAATTTTGTTGCTTACATATTGTAATTTTACTGAGCCAATTCTGCTACTGAAAAACTATGTCATTTACCTAAGAAAAGTAAATTTGTCTTCTGGCTGCAAATAAGGATATTCCATTTCCCAAGTTTCCAAGGTGAGTTCCCTATTGAAATCTATTATCTGAAGTTCTTAATTTTATTTGAATTGTGAATTTTGTGATAGATATTTTCCTGTGTGATTGGGGTTTATAGGTACGGAGCTCTCTTGTAATCTTCAAATGTTATGTTTGTACTTCTTAATGGGTTCTGTAGGTACGAGACTCTCTTTTAAGTCATGGTTTATAGGTATGGGGTTCTTTTTAAGTCATGGGTTATGTTCATCTAAATTAAAGGTCTAAAGTAATGGGTTGTCTAAAACATTCTTAATCAATCTAGGCTTGTTCTTCTCTTAGATATTGTTGGTGGGCTATAGTTAAGATATTGCTTGTTTAAGTTTTTTGATTCTTACATTAGGATCATGTTTTAAGATCTCTAGTATTGATACATTAAAACATATACATTACTGGGGCAAAGTGTTTTTGGAGTAATGATATCTAGGTGCTAGTACGGCAGTTAAAATGAATCAGACTCACACAACGATCAATGAAAAGTGTTAGCTATTTTATAGTAATATTCTTTTATTATTGTATAACTCAGTATCTACGATGAAACCAATACTATAACCGTAAAAGAAATTACACCCTTGCAGAAATGGTAAGGTTGAGTTCTTATGTCTATATATATGTCGATGCTACCCCAATAAAGTTTCTTCAATCTATTTGAAACTAAATTTGCTACTTATTTCTCCTGATTATTACTCTTCCTCCATATGCATATTCGTAGTTTAGAGATATTATATTAGGCTTAGAGTTTGACAATGTGTATTGTGTAGTTCATGGTCTAAAAACAATGTCAACAGTGTCTATAAACTTTTGCTTATTTTCCAAGTTTCCTCTTTAATGAGTAAATGATCTAAAGAGTAGTACTATCCTTCCCAAATTCTTAAAGTGCTAGATTATTCGTTTGAGCATAAGCTATGGAGATTGAGCCATGTTAATGTATTTATCTTCCCATCCTGCTATTACTGTTTCTTAACTGTGATTCATATTTTATATAAAAGGTAAGCGTATCACTCAAAATATTCTCTTTGGTGCGACAGGGTAGGGAATTGATTAAGAGTGCTCCTACACATGGAAGATATCAAAGAAAATGGAAGCTTTGTAGCTATTTATTTATGCTTCTAGTGAAAGTCAACACATATAATTTCAAGTTATGTAGTACTTTTGACATCTGTGGAAATTGACATCTTTGGGAAATCATTGTTGGGTTATCACAGATGATTTAAACTTCATGGAACTTCCAGAGTATGAAATGAGTAGTAAAACTTTGTTGCCCATAGACTAATTTGCAAGCTACCTTTATAATTATGAGTATGGGTTTTACAGTACTAAGTTGTTTTGGACATTGCAGCTTGAATAATTTAAAGATTTGCAATAGTGGCTTGAGAGATGTATCATTAAAGAATACATATACGTATACTACTGGTAGGGACCTATCCCTCGGCCAAACCCAATTCGAACTACCTCTAATTCAAACTGCCTCCAATTTGAACTACCTCCATATCAGGCTCACGCATTTTACATGTGACATTAAACAGTCAGCAGTGCCACCTAGGGTACAAACTGATGAAGAATTTGGATTGAGTACAATAGAAGAATATGAACAAGTCAAAGATACATGTCTCCCACGAACTCAATAGTTACTCAGTCAACCACCACTTACCTCATTATTTGAAGAATGTGTATCAGCATAATAACGAGCTGCAGGTAAGACCTATATAAAGAAAATATTCAAGAAGATACAGGGACAAAAAAAAGATCAGAAAACTTCTTATTTACAAGATCAAGTATTTCTAGTTCAAGACATTACTTGTAATAAGATATCAGTCTCAAGCAATAAAAGTTACTGTTACTAAAACCCTCAACTCGAGGTCATAGTTTTTAATCTATTCAAAAGTTTTCCACACTAAATTACCTATGTTATTTCTTGTTTTACATTAGTTTTTGTCACAGTTACATTAGTATAAGAGAAAATTCCAAGCCATTTCGAGCTAACAGAATTAGGCCATTACATTTGGCATCGTCTATGGGAAAGAAGACATTTCTACGATATCCTAAGGCATACATTCATTCAACTATCAATCTCCAATCATGGTCACTTCCAGACGACCACTAACCAGAATCCAGCTCGATCTTTCAGTTGAGCCAAAAAATCTTACATAACTACGGGCGAATCACCATGCTGAAATAGAGAAATATAATGAACTCAAACGTCAGTTAAATCTTGAGTAAGAGATCTAATAGAAGGAGCTTAAAGCCGACTAATAAACTCGCTTGACAGCGCCTAAAATATATGAAGACCAGATAACAACCATAAAGACTATGTTTTAGGCTCTGCAAGATACTCAACAGGCTCCCCAAACCAGAGATCGTGATCAAATGCTAAAGACCTTTCAGTTTTTTGTGCATGAAAGATTAGGACCTCTTGGAGCCATTAGCAAAGCTATTTCCAGAAATGTTCAGCACGAACCTTAACCTTCTATTCATTTTGGCGGTAAAGTTCAATATGAATTCTGCAGAGGTCTCCGCCTTTCCAAACGTCACAAGGAAGAACAGCGACCTCAACCTTGAATTCTAGCATGTGATCATTTGATTGAGGGCACCGGCACTAATATTCCTCAACCACCTCGCCAAGCCACTCAAGCCACACATTAATACGTCACATAAGTGCATATGGATCAGCGCATCAAGGAATTGATTGAAGCTCAGACTCTATGCCATAAGTACAACCTTACCAAGATGCAAGGTAGTCTGATTGCCAAAAAGTTATTTGATATGGAAGTGCCGAAAGGTTTCCAAACTTTGAAGATACATAAATATAAAAGCACCGATCCAAAAGAACATATTCAACAATACCGTTATTCATTGGGGTTGTATCCAATCTCAACCACATTCTCTATCGTCTATTCGTAACAAGTCTACAGGGAGAACCGCTCTGGTGGTTCCACTCCCTAACCGAAGATTCTATCATCACATTCGATCAGCTATAGAAGTAATTCATCAAGGCATATTCTCACAACAAAGACAAGGAGGAGAATTTATATTCTCTTATTAGTCTTAAATCACAAGGCGAGAAGTTCGAGGCATTTGCCAAGAAGTTTTTGGAGCTTGCATGAAAAGTAGATAATCTTGATAAGAAAATAGTTATTACTACTTTCACCAATACGCTCCAACTCGACTGCAAGGCCAAATAGCACATCTTCCTCAATTAACCTGCGACCTTGGAGGATATAATCACAAATGTCAACGGGTATATCGACCTGGAAATGATGATGTCCGAAAGGCATAAATCTAATAAATTTGTCTTAACCACAAAAGGTCCACCTACAGAACGAAGCATTAATCTGAAGGAGGATCAGTGTGATCAAAAGTGTTCCAAGGGATCACACAGGTAAACCTTGGAATGGTGGTACATTACCCAAACTGGTCCTCCCCAAGATGAATATCCGCATCTTCACAACTTTTTTAATTTTGTCGATGGGTAAGTTATATCGTCCATCCCAACCAATGGAACAAATCAAAAGCCGCCCATACTACATGCATTACAAGGTAAATCATCATGCTACTGACGATTTCTATGCTTTACAGAGATTATTGGAATCCATTTTCAAAGTGGGACGGATGTACGAAGACATTATCGACCTGGACTCATATAAGAATGGCAGCTATAAGAAGCAGTTTGACGACGTCCAGGTCGAAGATCAAGCTGAGAAAAAACATATCTACCATATGTACCACAGCAACATGATCAAGATTCATCAGATCAATAACTCTTGTAGATTCAAGCACAAGAGAGTATCAAGATAAAGAGGCCAAACTTCTACCTGAGTCGAGCAATCACCGGCTTGGGCTCTCATTCGAAGATTGTGACATTAGTCAGATATAATTTCTACATCATGATACATTAGTCATAATGCTTAAGATGAAAAAGTTTTCCATGCATACAAAGATGATCGATACTAGAAGCGGTATTGAGATTTTATTTCAAAATATAATCAACCAGATGGGATTGGCCGATCAAGTCATTCTGAGTGACACTAATATCAGTTGATTTAGTGGTTCCAAATAAGAGCGAGTAGGAAAAATCAACTTACCTATCACTGCTGGACCATCCACAATCGACGTCATCTTCTACGTCACCAATGCCAAATCTTATTATCTCAAGATTATGGACCGCTGCTGGATTCACAGCATGGAAGCAATCGCTTTAACTTATCATCAAATACTCTGCTACAAACACAATGATGGCATCTATGAAAACAAGGGCAATCAAATGCTTTCCAGAGCTTGCAAATTTTTTGCATCTGTTATTCTAAATACCTCAGACAGATATACTGTATAGAAATTACTAAAAGTTGGTCACATCGTTAATCAACATTCCACTGAAGAGCCTACAAAATATATCGACATTGATAGACCTAGCAGAAGTTCTTTCATTGGTACCAAGCTTGTCTAGTACGATAAGGATGCTCTCATTCAATTTTAATGACTGAATCAAGACGTTTTTGCATAAACTTTCGAAGAGATGCCTGGAGTCGATTCGACAAAGGCATGTCACAAATTAGCCATCAACTTCAATGCCGCAGCGGTCAAACAGAAATAGCGATGCCTTTTACCTTATTTTCGAGATGAAGTCAACATTGAGATTGAGAAATTGATCAAATTGCGACTCATTCGAGAAGACAAGTATCCAGATTGGATATCTAACATCATCTCTGCTCCAAAGAAGAATGGAAAGGTCTAAGTTTGTGTAGATTTTACCGATCTAAACAAACACACTCCAAAGGATAGTTTCCATCTTCTCATCATCCATCAAATTCTTTATTCCATGAAAAGTCATGAACTCCTATCTATGATGGATGCTGCTTCTGAATACAATTAAATTCCTCTCTTGGAAGAAGATTAAGAAAAGACCACTTTCATTACTGAAATAGGACTTTACCGCTACATAGTCATGCCCTTCAGACTCAAAAATATAGGCGCAACTTATCAACGGTTGATGACTACTATGTTCAAAGTACATTTTGGGAAAATCGTGGAAGTCTACATTGATGATATCTTGTGAAAGAGCATATAGTCAAACAACCACATCTCAGATCTTACCATTATATTCAACATTCTTTGATCTTACAAGATGTGACTTAATCCTGATAACTATCAATTCAGAGTACATTCAGGCTAATTCCTTAGCCATCTCATCAGTAAGAATGAGATTGAGGCTGATCCAGATCAAATTTGAACTCTCCTCAACATGCCATCTTCAAGAACAACAAAAGACGTAAAAAAACTTGCCGGCAAGATAGCCGCTATCAACTAATTCATTTCTAAATCTTTGGATCGTTGTTGTTGGCTGTTCTTACTATTCCGAGGTTGTACCAAAAGTTAAAAAGATCAACCTAATACAAAAAATCCAATGGACATCAGAATACGAGGTAGCTTTTTAGGAACTCAAAGCCTATTTGGGGAAGTCTCCCATCATAAATACCCTGGTAGATACTAAGAAACTGATAATCTACCAGGTAGTTACATATACTTCTATCAGGTCAGTTCTCATTCGACTTGAAGGAAAGATCAAAATGCCAGTCTATTTTATCAGCAAAACCCTCACTTCAACGAAAATGAGGTATTCTAAAATTGAGAGACTCCTTCTAACTCTTGTCTGCACTTCACAGAAACTTAAGCACTACTTCTAAGCTCATTTAGTCAAAGTCATCACAAACTACCCACTCCGGGAAGTGTTGTCCAAAAAAGAAAAATCCAAACAAGTGCAATAATATTCAGTCATTTTTGGAAAATATGATATCAAGTTCAAATAATGACATTTAGAAAAGGATCAGGCCATTGCCAATTTTCTTACGGATTTTTAAGTGGAAGATCCTGAGTAGGAGGAGCAGGATCCTGACCTTACAAATGAAATTACAGGAGATCCACCCACCAAAGTATTTGACGAGCGAGCTAAATGGGTTACAAGGAAAGGGTGGAGAAATCAAACAGATGGTCCAACAAGACCCGCAGGGTCAGGAATTGGAATCATATTAATTACCTCTTCTAACGACAGAATCGAGAAATTATTCCGTTAAATTTTAAAGCCTCCAATAATATCACTGAATACGAATCTCTTATTCATGGGCTCGACCTTGTACTCAAGCTTTGTGTTCTAGAGCTTTCAGTCTACATTGATTCTCTACTCATCGTTCACCATTACTATGAATAGTACGAGAAGAATAGGAAAAGTAACTCTCGATTATCTTCCTCGAGGTGAAATCAGACACACCGATTCCTTGGCTTATCTAGCTGGGGTCTTGGGTACAGAAGCCAGATATTTACCGATTAAAGTGATATTAATCCCCAGTATTGATCGACATTCTGTATGCACGATAAATACTGGGGGCAATGAAGAGGAAGAAGATGATTGGAGAAAGCCCTTTATTGCCTACCTCGGCATAAAGAACGAATGCAACGATCCCCTTCCAACAGATATGAAAGGGCGCCGACAATTGATTGGGAAATCAAAGTGCTATACAGTTCAAAATGGTTTTCTATATCATCATTCAGTCACTGGGCCATACCTTAAGTGCCTCTCTAGGAAGAAAGTAGATGTAATACTCAGAGATTTTCATGAAGGAACATGTGGCTCCCATACCGCAGGTCAATCACTCGCTAACAGAGCAATTTTACAAGGAGTATTCTAGCTAGGCATGCGCAAGCAAGCTGACGAGTGCTCGCACAAATTTAATATATGTCATCGACATGGACACATGATCCACAACCCTACGCTCAAACTACATGCAAGCTAGGTGTTCTGGCTAATCTAACGGTGGGCGCTCGATCTCATCAAAGAATTTCCTAATACTCTAGGTAATCGAAAATACCTACTCGTAGCAACAGATTATTTTACAAAATAGGTAGAAGCAGTTCCACTCTATTGAACTAGATAAGAAGATGTCATCTTTTTTATTATCTAGGAACATATCTACATACTGTTTAGATACCCCCACCTTATTTTGATCGATAATAGGCCCCAGTTCATTTATGAGAAAGTCGTAACCTTCCTCAACAAACATAACATCATCTACTCACCATCCAATCCTTACTACTCTATATGAAATGGCCAAGCTAAAATTACTAACAAAACCATCATGGATGGACTCAAGAAAAGACTTCAATCATAAAAAAATGAAACTGGATATGAAAGCTTCCCCATGTCTTATGGGCATACGATGCCAGCCCATATCAATTAGCAGGTTGTACCCCATTCCTCCTCACCTATGGCACAAAAGTCGTCATTCCAACAAAATATTACCATCAAGTCAAAGATCACGAGCTCACTGACGGAGAAAATAAGTTCAAACAAGCCTGCAATATGAATTCGATAGATAAAACTAGGGAGCACGCTATTGCCAACCTAGGCCGATATCACCATATGCTGGCTAGCTCATACAACGGAAGAGTCCAAAACTGAACAGGCCAAATCGATGATTTCATCCTCAAAGAAATCCCTCAACACAGAAAAGAAGCACATGCTGGGAAACTGGCAGAAAATTGGGAAGGTTCATTCCAGATCATTGGTCGAACTTGTCTTGGATCATATTATCTCATGACGGAGCAAGGAGATCGAATACCAAACCCATGGAGCACCAGACGACTGAAATGGTACTTTCATTAAGTCTCTTACTTCTCCACTTTAAATTCTCGCTCTTTCCATTCCAAAAGTGAGATTTCATCTCCATACAATATACATTTTGTTCTATTCAATGAAAACATCCATGTTTTTTCCCACATTACCCTCTATATTACATAGATTAAAGAAAAGGTAATACTAGCTTTTAATCAACCTTTATACAGATTAAAACATAGGCAATACTAGACTTTGATTGAGCTCTATACAAAATATGCGATTAAAATAAAGATAATACTAGTTTTCAATCAAAGATCTCTACTAGACATAAGATAAAGCAAAGCTAAAACTAGCTTTCATCTCTCAATATGTCTGCAACTACAGATTAAAGCAAAAGGTCAAACTAGCTTTCAATCACCCCTTTATACATAATATGTGATTACAATAAAGGTAATACTAGTTTTCAATCAATGATCTCTGCCAGAGTTAAGATAAAGTAAAGGTAAAACTTGCTTTTATCTCTTAATATGTCTGTGACAAAAATTAAGGCATATGTAAGACTAGCCTTCAATCGAACTTTATATACATATTAAGGCATAGATAATACTAGCCTTCAATCGACCTTTATACATACTCTGCGATTAAAATGAAAGTAATACTAGTTTTCAATCAAAGAAACCTACCAGACATAAGATAAAACAAAGGTAAAACTAGTTTTCATCTCTCAATATGTCTACGACAGATACTTTTACTGGTTACATCTATAAGCCACTTCTAAGGATTCTTCTCTGTTGATGTGAGGTCAACTATGCTTTCCCCTATAAAAAGAGGTTGATCAACCATATATTCTTGAGCTCGAGCAGTTACAGTAATCCTGCCTTGCTCTACTAATTCAGCAGGTATATAACCTAACTCTATTTCTATGGTATTCATACAGTTTCCTCGATCTACATCAGCTCTACAAATACATCCTCTACCCGATAAACAGTCGTGCAAGGTATCCCTCTCTAACTCAAGCCTTCTCACTTTTATCGTAAAATAGGCAATCACAGCCGTTAGCTTCTGCGAACGCGTCACCTCAGGCATAACTGCCTTAGAAAAATTTTCTCTCACTTTCTGATGATGCTCTTACAACTTTTTATACCGTGCGTCTTGCCATTCCATTCAACTATTTGTGCGGGACAAAAGATTGATATGCACTTTCACCTTCTCATCTACTTTATCTTATTCAACCTGGTTTATCATCCTTAATTCTGCCACTTGAGGATGAAATTCCTCAAGCTCCCTGTCTACACCTCCCCTGATAGGAAATTTCTTTAACAATTTTCCTTTTTTCCCTATTGAGTGATCCTTGCCTTTTTTCCTTATCACCCACTTTAACTCCTGCTCCCTGATATGAGCAGCATCCAACTTACCTTGGCACTCCCTTAGGCGTTCATTTCCTCTTTGTACGTGAACTTGAGTAAGAGTTACATCTCCCTCCAGCTCTTTAATTCCAGCTGATAGGCTAACCACATCCCCTTAAACAATGGAGACCCCGGCATCACCTTTATTCATCCTCGAGCGCTCACCAGCCTCGGCCTTCTTGACATGTGAATTGGCCAGAGCCAAATCGACCTTTAATTGGGTCACCCTCTCATTCAATTTAATACATCATCTTTGCATGAGCCAAAACTCTATATCTTTAGAAGGTAAAGCTCTACTCAACTGCTCAACTGTAATTTTGGAGCTCGATAGGTCATCTCGAGCTCATTCCAACTTGCTCTCTTTTTCAATCATTTTACTCTTCAATCGCTCCAGTTTACTTTTAGAACCCACTAAATCAGCTCGAGCCTGCTCTTGTTCATTTGTTTTGCTGATCATTTAGGCCTTCAGACTGGCCACAAATCTTCGTAACTATTTCTGTCATTTCTAGCGACTGGATACCATATCAAGCCATATCCACCTCCTTACTCATTACCATCAACGCATCATTCCAGCTTTTGAGTATTACTATCACTTTCTTTGCCTCCGCGAGCTCTTTTTGCCATTTATTAATTTTGGCATCTTTCCCCTCAATTTTTTGAGTAACGTCATCAACAGTTTGTGCAGCCTAGACAAACTTAAAATTTACCTTGACATGTTGATCCTCCCTATCTTTTGCCTCTCTCATCCTATCAAACTCTGTCGCAATTACTTGATTATATTTGAGTGTCTCTTGTTCACTCAAGCGAGCCAACTCCAGTTCGACCTGCGTCACAAATACAATACATCAAGTTCGATTCAAGAACACTCAATCAATACATTCGATAATGATACAAGAATCTTATTTCCAACAAATTTTTCTTTTTTGACATCTACTATTATGAAACTGCTTCAAAACTTAAGGTTGAAGTATGATCTCAGTTCGATGACAATAACATGTACATCCAATTTCAAGGTACACACTCTATATGCTATAACTTCAACATTTTGGTATTATCTGAACACATTAGATTACCATTTCCCCTAAACTATTAACAAGTTTTTGGTATATTTCTATATTCTAATTTTTACTATGTAGCTCTAAAGTAATGCAGTATGCAAGTCAAATATTTTTTGCTCTTCTCTAACCCGTAGATCTACTTACAAAGTCAGCAGGGACGTTGAGGCATCTTTCCCCTTAGCAAGCTCATTCTCTAATTCTTTTATTCTGAGGCGCATATCCTTAAGTTCCTACTAACCAGATATACAAACATCTTTTAGCCTACATAAATTTATCCTACAATATCCCATACATTTACAGTTCTCAAACACTATAATTCACACAACCATAAAGTTACCAATTTTATTCTACCTTCTCATTCTCATTTCCTGGATTCTTATTGTCATCCCCTTGGCTCTCTCACTCAGTTTGGGAAGAGACACAATCCGTCCCTCCTACAATTTCAGCCACATTATCCTCTACCTCTACCTCTTCAACGTAAGTATCTTCCATAATAGTTGTAACCTCAGATCTAGGGTACCTCACCCTAAGGAGTTGGCGCCCAAGTCTGTCGTGCTGGGCTACCACCTCATCTATGTTTTTATGCACTTCTATTATTAGCTTAAAAATCTGCACGTTATGCACAGCCTTGACAGAATCCAATCATTTCCCCTTCCGAACAAAATCGAACTTCAATCGAGCCAACTTCTTCTCGAGCTCAGCTATTTTGTCCTCAATCCTGAGGCAGATCTTCTTCATCAGATGGGAAACTTACAAAAAAAATTGAACATATTTTTAGCTCAAATCACAATGCAGAATTTAGAAAATTTTAAATCCGCAAAACTTACCACTTTGCTCATCTCCATAACACCCTTGCGAGCAGCAAGCCTCGCTCTTTCCTCCACATCTCCCAGCTCATCTTCTTCCATAGGTTAATTTTCCTAGACCTTCCCCCCAGCCACTCTAGAAGGAGAGTCTACCCTCCTCCTTTTCGTATCTCCCTCGACCTTACCACTCCCTCTGGTTCCAGAGGCCGAGCCACGCTTCAAAACCTTCTTCTTCAGAAACTTCTTAGCTAACTTGCTCAAAGTAGTAGACTCCAGAATATCCGCAATGTCCAACGTAGTATCCTTTGGCAATGTCACTCGCCTTTCTCTATCAACCCCTCTTTTCTTATTGGCTCCAACTCCCGTCATCAGTCTCGTCGCTTGAAATTCATGAACCTTCTCAAGCATTTTGTTAGCTTGTTTACTCTTATTAATGCCGAGGTATTTTAGTACTCCCTCGAGCTCAACACCTTTTTGTGCAATAGTATCCAACAAGGACTCCTTCTTCAACTTTGACTGTGGACCTGTATACCAAACATAATACATTCTCAATAGTAGAACAATATTCAACAATAAGAGTTTGATATCGTATACTATTATACTTACTTTTCTTCACAGTTCTATAAAAAAGTTTCATGGGTTCTTCATCTTCTCTCTGAAGGCAATCACCATTTACCCAAATCATATTATCATTCCACATTCGACCTGCTAAATTTAGATCGAAGAAAAGTGGTCGAGATGAGCTCGCAAATAAATATGCCCCTCGACTTGTAGAATAATTTTTCACATCATAAAACTACAAAACATCTTCAGGAGATATTCTTCTCTCTACCTCATTCACCTCCCACAACCTATTTAAACTCTCACTCTCATTGATCATTTCCCATATGTTCCCATTCAACTGGGTAGAACATGCCCTTATAATATTCATTATCTCTTTCGCAAGATTGTTAAAGGGAAAACTCAACCTATACTCCCACTGAGATAGGTATTACTAAAATCCCTCTTCCAGGTTGCCCTAGATATTCCCATCATAATACTCTAAGGAGATTGATTCGTCTACTCCCCTATCCAATTTCTACCTCTCTAAATAAGGCAATAGAAAGAAATTCTTCTCCCCAGATTGAATAATGCAACTTATAAATAGCCTACCAGCGTATTCTAAAACGTTGCCCCATATTCCCTCTATAAGGGCCTTTGATTTACAAAACTCTCTAAACACAACAGAGTTCTGAGGGTATGATACCAATTGTCCAGGAAATTTAACAATGCCTACTTTGTCCTTCCTATCAGATACAATCTCAAAC
The DNA here is from genome assembly GCA_014058105.1 of Kingdonia uniflora. Classification (NCBI taxonomy): domain Eukaryota; kingdom Viridiplantae; phylum Streptophyta; class Magnoliopsida; order Ranunculales; family Circaeasteraceae; genus Kingdonia; species Kingdonia uniflora. Next base: position 268,833 of record JACGCM010000696.1, read on the forward strand.
TCAGCCGAACAACCAGAGGTTGATGCCTCCATAATAGGTGAAGTCTCTATTATAACTACAAGTCTAAGGATGAGGTTTGATTCTACACAGATATTCCTTACGCTCAACCTATCTACAGGTCCAGGTATTCTATCATTATCTTTTACACATCCATCATGCATATTCATATATCATGGCATATGTCTTTTTCATACATATCAACAATTTTTTATAGGTTACTATAAATAGTAATTTTTCAAAATTTAAAAAACCACAAAAATCTTTTAAACACACATAAACAATATCACAAATCATCTACTAACCTTCAATGTCTGAATACGAATCTGACACAATGCCAAATCCTTCCATTACAACGCTGCTATACAACCACCATCGTGTCTCAATCTCTGTAATATTTTCTTGCCTTGCCTGTTGATCTCCCTTGTCTAATCTTTTACGTGAATCTCTGATATTTTTTCTCTTTCCTCTCTCCCTATTCTTCAATTCGCTAGAAGCTGATAAACGTTTGAATAAGGAAGATAAAGTATTATTTATAGTTTCTTTCTCTAACTGTGGGCAGTTATTGGGCCTCGCACGAGGCTCCCTCTATTTTAGAATCAAGGCGTCCCTTCACAATTAATGTTAGATGTTTTGTACCTTTTCGGTGAAAATACCTTCCCATTATTGCCCCATGTCCTATAGTTTAATATATTTTCATATCTCCTACCCAAATCTTCCTCTTATCTCCCCCTAATCTTTCCCATAACTCAACACACACATGCAATCAAACTTTCCCTGTACTAATACTAGAGACAAAAATCAAAGCTAGCTGCTCTTTCTATTCCTGTTTCTACTACTTATAGAACTACTGACATCATTTCTAAAGCTCTTACATCTTCAAATTTAAATTTTTTATTCACAACAGTCACAAACAACATTAGCAACAAAAGGGGAACTGATTCAAAACATTATTCTAACTACATTTCTATTGCCGATATTCAACCTCATATAATCCACTTCCTCACATATAATTACACATAAAACATCCCAGATGTCTTAGGAAGCCACACCTAATCAGTTCGCCTCCAGCAATCCTCACATCTTCCAACTCGATCTCTTCTTCAGCAATTCGCCTCACAACCGCTTTTTGAGCTGAAGGGTCCACAATCACTTTCAGGAATAACTCCTTGTAGAAGCGACGTCCTAACTCAACATCCCTACCCATCCAATCTATGCCTTCAGAAAAATATTCAGACTCTTGCAAATCATAATCAATATCTAGTAACCCAAAAATCCTCTCTCGAACATCAGCTATCTTTATCCCCAATCGTCCTTCATCATCTTGACGAACTCTCACAGATCGAGTCCTCAGCATATTTTCCTTCTTCCTCCTCTCTGAATCATATTTTCCCATATTTATGTAATTTTCTGGATCACTTCAAATTCCCCACATTCTGTACATGTATTCTATTTTTTCCGCAACAAGAAACCCTAAGATCCTCATAAGAAAGTTATTTGATATTATTAATCCATAGAAACCACTTCAGATTCGTCCTATCCATTTTTGAACTTATCTGCCCCCCAATACAACATTTCTAGAAAGATCTCTCTGAGCTTGAATTTCCAGTTCCTACAAATTCTATATCTTCTACAATATTCTCCCCCCATAATTCTAAGTTATTCAGTTTGAAATGCATTTTATACACATCTTCCATTCCATAGATACATTTTTTACAGCTCAATTTCTAGAAAATAATTTCAAACTCGATCCCAAGTATTACATTTCATCTTCTAATCACAAGAGATAATTATATCTATCAACCCAGAGTTTAAATAAACATTTTCATTAAGCTCAAATATCAAATACCGGTACTTTACAGATGACAAGTCTTTCAAATACTCTAGAAATACAATCCTTCAGATCATTCTTAAAATCATATCAGTTTTCACTAATGTTTTACTCCAAGAATCTTCTGAAGTAAAGGCATTAAAAATCATAGAACATCCTCCTTTCTCTAAGTTTGGTCGAAGCTTAGACATGGAGCTAAGCTTCAAATAAAAACTATAGAAGCAAGTACATAAGTACTTAAACCAACTCTTCAAACAGAAGGCCTTCTTAGTGCCAAAAAATGATGATTGTGCAGGGGCAGATTTCCATTCTTCGCTTCCCCACTACACCACCATCGCCACCTCCTCCGTAATCCCCACCAACAAAGAGTTGGGATAGATAAAAGGAAGTCCTACCTTAGAATTCAATCTTATGCAAGATACTGACGATACTACCTCACAGTTATACTGTCCCCCCCAACTATCTCATCAACCTTGTCCTTCGCAAAGATGCTGAGACACCTCTAACGTTACTCGCCTGTTAAGACAATGTAATAAAATCTTCAGATGCAATAAAAATCTTCCTCAGCTTCAGCCACTTCTTCTTCGGACATACCGTTATTCGTCGGTAGAATAGGAATTAGGGTGGGCAATTTTGAAGATTGATCCCCGAATAATCTTAACTTCAATCTCTGCATCTCAGCAGAAACTCTCTCTTCATAAACTATTCACCTGGTCTTTACCATTATTACTCAAGAATCCCAGAGGATTTTTTAATAACAGCGTACTTTGCCAAAAGCCACAGTATAGGTACTATATATAATACCCTTGTATTTAATTCGCATGTACATTTCCAAAGTCGTCTTCATTCAAAACAGAACCACCCTCGAAACCATAAGCATCCATTACGTCAATACTTTCCATCGTCATTCAATGCAAATACATCCCTTCATACTAAACAAATACCCATTTGCAAACCAGTCAATTCAACATTAAATACGCTATTTCTTTTAAACTTCCAACACTATAAATACATAAGATCCTTTTTAAACAAAGCCACTCGTTCCTTTAGATGTGAGGGAGCGATTATAGGGACCTATCCCTTGACCTAACCCAATTTATACTACCTCCAATTCGAACTGCCTCCAATTTAAACTACCTCCACATCAGGCTTACGCATTTCACACGTGACATTAAACAGTCAACAGTACCACCTAACCCATAAACTAATGAAGAATGTGGATCAAGCACAACAGAAGAATATAAACAAGTCATAGATACCTGTCTCCTATGAAATCAACAGTTACTCAATCAACCACCACTTACCTCATTGTTCAAAGAATGTACTTCAGCATAATAATGAGCTGCTGGTGAGACCTATATAAAGAAAAAGTTCCAGAAAAGACTAGGACAAGAAAAAGAACGTAAAACTTTTTATTTACAAGATTTAAGTATTTCAAGTTCAAGAGATCACTTGTAATAAGTTATCAGCCTCAAGCAATAAAAGTTACTATTACTAAAACCCTCAACTTGAGGTCGTGTTTTTTACATATTCATAGGTTTTCCACGCTAAATTACCTGTGTCATTTCTTGCTTTACATTTGTTTTTGTCACAGGTATATTGGTGTAAGAGATAATTCCAAGCCATTTCGAGCTAACGGAATTAGGCGATTACACTACTTTCTATATATTTTCAATGCGCTTATTACGTCATCTTTTTTATGTGGTGATTTCTTTATACATGCCATAAATTAATTTTTTATCACTTTCCACGTATAAGTACTTCAAATAGTATCAACATCACTGTTATTGGAAGTGGTAATGGGGGTGATCAGAAAAGAATGATATACGAGTTTTAGTTGGAAAACATAGAGTCGAAATAAACTATGCCACCAAATTTCTCATGCTAACTAGCTGAAGAATTGCATGGACAAGAATCGCACAACTCTCAAGAAGCACTACATGTTCATGGCATCATCTTAAGGCAACATTATTTTAGAAAGTAAGTTGTTTCTTATGTTATCATTGATTCTTTTGTAATCATTCGTTGTCATCTACTTAGTCCCATGCATAGAAGTTGGATGTTTGCATAGGGGTTTGCTGGCAATCATTTTTCCTAGACAACTTCAATAATTTCACGGATCTTGGAGGTGAAGTTCAGGGATGTAGGGGTTTTCATATCAGCTTTCAAACTGTTCATGGTGGATTATCTTTGATTTCTCGTACTAGCTGATTATTTCAATTGGTTACAGGATTGCTAATAATATTATCACGAAACTATGTAGTAACTAACATTTGAAACATCAAGTACTTTGGTTTAAATCTAAATATAAGACCCCATTTGCCATATTTTTTATTTACTTAATGAGGTCAATCTTATCAGAGTTTTGAGATGGGAGTATAAGCTTTACAACAATAGTTTGTCTGGAGCATTCGGTTTATCTAGGCTAACATGCCTCAGGTTGCATATGTAAATCAATTCAACTGTAAAATTTCTGCTCCAACATGTAAGTTTTACTTTTGATAGTATTTGCTAATTTATTTATTTTTTGCTTATCATATGTCGAAGAATAGACTAGTAGATTTTGCTTATATGTAACAACACTTGTGCCAAATGTTTTCCATTAACTGGACTAGTTGACTCCCTACAAACCTTAATACTTGAAGCCTCATTTTGTAGAATTTAATTGAAATCAGTTTTCTTTAACTTAATTCACATTTTGTTTGTACGGTTCCTTAGTTTTGCTTATATGCTTGTCTCAGGTAATCCATTCATGGCGAGGGAGAATGATGTACAGATATTCCAAGAATGATTGATACGCCAAGAGTTCAAAGGATTTCTGTGTTTGAACCAAAACCTAATTTGAGAAAAAGCATGCAAAGAACAAGTGTTCTCCATTTTTAATGAGAAACAAGTTGTTCAAAGATGTTTTCGTTTGTTAGATTATAGTTAATGTCAGATTATTGTGAAGGAATAGAAAAAGTTCTTTTAATTAATGATTCCAAATTTATGTAATCTTATAACATTTCTTTTGAATAGTAATACCTTATATTTTTTGATTAATAATACTTTTATTTCTTTGTTATTGTTATTTTTTATTCCTATATACCAAAAAATGATTTTTATTTTTTATTTTTTCAAGTTAATTGTAATGGTTTTGGCCCTTGTTTTGTTTACCCATGTTAGCAGGAAAAAAATTGATATGATCTAATAGTTGTATTTAAACAACATGTCCTAATAGTCCCATTTTACCAGTAAATGTTTTGCTTGACTAGGAAAAAATGACCACTTATTGTTGTCACAGATTAGAGACGAGTTATTGTAGTCACATCGGCCTTGAAAAACGACGGCCAGTGGTGCTGCCAAAAAAGGCGACTAACCAACGGCGACGAGTAAACCGATGAAAATTGCCCACATTTTTATGTAAAAGCGACGGACTACTACCCTCATTTTTTAGCCTTTTGTTGTAATGATAAGATGTGTATTATAAAATGAGATGTGTGAAACCAATTAACATGATTTTCCTTCTCCTCACACTAAGTCTGTTTGTTTACTCGATCTTGAATGCCCATTGTACTCATTCATTAAATAATCCTACTCGTAGTTATGGAGTATGTTTGGACTAAAGCTTTTGGGATGGAAAAGACCTTGTTGAATCTGGTACTAATGTATCTGGAAGCTATTAAATATTCTAGTAAATCTCTTATTGTAATGGATACTTACAATGTAGTGAATTAAGTGAATGAAATCTTTGAATTCTTATTGGTATATAAATGAATATTTTGGTGCCTGTTTAGTCTCATGCCTTATTATGCTTTTAAATCAATTATTTACTTTTCCATTTTTTTGTAAAAGATAAGAAAGCTTAATTCGTTATAGTTGTTTCGTAGTTTTTTGAAATTCCATAAACAACGGGTTTAGTTTGTTGTTGTACATCATAATCACTAACCAAATTTAAGAAGAAAAAAAGATTGATCTTAGTTATATTTTTGTGACTACAATTATTCTCATTTTTATGAAAAGAAAACGACTAACCAATTAGACGTTAATAAAAATGATTGGGTCAAAAACGACAACACAAACGAAAACAATTGCCATCATATTTCATTAAAAATGATTGTTAGTGCTATCATATTTTTCTATTTTTGGTGTAGTAGAGAGTGTTCATGGGCTCAGAGATAAGTGCTCAACTCTATAGAAGACGTTCACCATTGCATTAAGTACCTAGTTGGAGATGACTGCAATACTTCTTTTTGGTTTAACCCTTGGCATAAGCTAGGTATTCTCAAGGATCACTTAGGGGTAAAGCATCTAACATCTAACTCTTCTCTAAGTCAACTTAGAGCTTAACTTAGAGGGGAGTATTTCAGTTCTAACTCAACCTCTAAGTCATGACAGTTAGATGATAATCTGCTTAGTTTTTTAGAACAGTTAGAACTATTTTAAAGCCCCAAAATCATAGATTACTGAATTACCCCTAACCCTAATAAAAGCTCATATATTCATTCCCACCATGTATAAAGCACCACCTCCACACTACCCCATTCCCATTCCCACCACCATAACCTCCACCTCCCATCACCATAACCTCTACCTACCTCTGCTATAAAAAATATAGCCATAACCTAGATAGCCTCAAAGAAATATGACCATAACCTGGAAGCATAAAATATTAAACATAACCTGGATAGTCTAAAAAATAACAAAACATATACCATGGATATCATATCAAAACTTACAAAACATAAACTTGATAGCATCAAAAATAACAACACATACACCATGGATATCATATCAAAAATAACAAAACATGACCTGGATAGCATAAAAAATAATAACACATATACCTTGGATATTATATCAAAAATAATAACACATAACCTGGATATCATATAAAAAATAATAACACATAACCTGGATAGTATCAAAAATAACAACATATAACCTGTTCATGGACATATTGTTTTCCAGTCAGTGTAGAAGTACAAAGTTTCTGACGAACCCTCCTATTCATCTTGATCAGCTCCATGTATAAGATAATGGTTGCAATAATGGCTAATAGATATTGGCAATTATTCATCTTCCCCTAAAAAGAGTTTAACAAATAAGTATCTATAAAAACCTCCATTTGCAATATATCACTAATAATACTACACGATACAGCAACCATCATTTAAAATATATCACTGTTAAGTACTAAATAATATATGTACAACAAAAAGATTACTGCAAGCTAGCAAAAAGATTATTGATACTAAGCTTGCAAAAAATTTCTAAGCTCTTTTGAACGAGTTTCAGAAGGCTCAACGTCTTGATGTCCAAAGATAAATAGCAAATGCTCCTTATGTTTCTCAAGCAGCTCTTCCCTCTTGGTAATTTCATTATTATCATTGAGAACATGGTTATGGCTTTTGTCATGTGCATATAAATTCGAGACATTACAATTTTCTTTACTATAGTATAAGTTATATTATTTTTGTTGGTGTTCCTCTCTGATTTTGAGTGATGTGTGTTCCGCATATTATGCATTTTTCATCCCAAACAGCTTTACTGCAGGCAAGCTAGACATAACTTCAGACAAGAATCCAAAACAATAAGATTCAACAGCAAATTCATCAGCAAGATTCAACAAGGGAAATTACTGATTCAAATTTAAGATAAACAAACCTTAATGGAGAAATTACAGTGAGATTGAAAGATCAATTCAATAACAAGATTACAAAATTCAACATCAAGATTATATTCACAAGATTATACCCTAAAATAATTGAAGAATTACCTTGAATAAGAGAGAGAGAGTAGAGAGCACAACGATTCATTAGAATTCTGTTGGAGCAGTAGGAGAGTCAGAGCTCTATAGGAGAGAGAGCTCTATGGACGGATTAGAGCCCTTTTGTGGAGTGGCCGGTGGGTTGGAGAGGGGAGAATGAAGAAAGAAAAAAGGCATTGGCTTTTGGTTTTGGGAGATAAGAGGGACTAGGGGTAGAAATTAGGGAAATAGAGTAGGGTATAAAAGAGATATAAAGGGAATTAGAGCCTTTTACCACGATATCAGCACATTTAGAAAGCTTACTCAACATTGAGAATACTAACTTGAGTAAGATGTTAGAGGCTATCCAGGCTATGTGTTGTTATTTTTAATATGATATCCAGGTTATGTGTTATTATTTTTGATATGATATCCAAGGTGTATGTGTTGTTATTTTTGATGCTATCCAGGTTATGTTTTGTTATTTTTGATATGATATCCATGGTGTATGTTTTGTTATTTTTGATACTATCTAGGTTATGTTAAATAATTTATGCTTCCAGGTTATGGTCATATTTCTTTGATGTTATCCAGGTTATGGCTATATTTTTTATGACGGAGGCAGGTGAAGGTTATGGTGGTGGGAGGTTAAGGTTATGGTGGTTGGAATGGGAATGGAATGGGAATGGGGTAGTGTGGAGGTGGTTCTTTAAACATGGTGGGGATGAATATATGAGCTTTTATTAGGGAAAGGGGTAATTCAGTAATCTATGATTTTGGGGTTTTCAGTTAGTTCTAACTGTTCTAAAAAAACAAGTAGATTATCATCTAACTGTCATGACTTAGAGGTTGAGTAAGAATTGAAACACTCCCCTCTAAGTTAACCTCTAAGATAACTTAAAGAAGAGTTAGATGTTAGAGGCTTTATGTCTAACAAAAACAAACAGACCCTTAGAGGTAAAAACAAACGGCTTTAAGTCGACGAGTAAGTGGGTGTAAGAGTTTTTAAGTTAAGTAAGAGCTCTTAGTTAACTTAGAGAAAAAAACAAAAACCCCCTTGGGGATGCAGGCTAAAGTAAGCAATTTTGATCATATGAGAAAATTTAAGATACAACAAATTAACCATTTAGTGCCTGCCATTATGAATGATCTCCGTGCCAAGTATGAAGCTCTAGAGGCCAAAGACAAAATTATTTGGCAGCCTTCAATTCATGGAGATTTCACAATAGCCTCTATTATGGACAAGTTCAGAACTATCAATCCTAAAATTGAGTGAAAACATCTCTTATGGGACTCCATAATGCTCCCCAAACATGGGCTTATATGTTGGATGTTGATCAACAATTGCCTACTTACTCAAGACAAGATGGTATAGAGGCATATGATAAGAATATCAAGTTGTCAAGTTTGCAGGAACACTAATGAGAGCAGTAATCACTTGTTCATGGAGTGTTTTATGGCTGCACATGTGTGGCCAAAATTGTTGATTAAAGCTGGCTACCAAAGGATAATTGGTGATCTACAACATGGAATGGATTGGATGTGCAACATGCCTTCCACAGACATAGGTACAAGAATGCTTAAACTTACCTATAGTTATTTAGTTTATCATCTGTGGAAGAGTAGGAACAAACACTTATTCGACAAGATCCTATTAGACTAAATATAGTCTTCAATGACATTTACAATTACATTACTATAAGTGTAATAGCCTAATCTTAGGATTTGAACTTAGCCTTTACACCAGATATGTTTAGAACGCTCAAGAACAGTAAGTGATAGCTAGCAAGATAATTTAGCGTGGAAAACTTTTAAATAGGTTAAAAGCCACGACCTCTTTTCATGATTTTGAGAAAGAGAGAGTGATATTATTGAGATTACTAGCTAATTATAATGAGTGTTATGAATATATGCAATGTTAGAGTGAGGATTCCTCTCTCCTTTATCTAAAATTCTCTGGTCCTATTTATAGGTCTTCCAATATGACCGTTTGATGACCATTTAGATTCTTAATGATGGACGTTACAAAATATATGTTTGATATTCTTTGACCAGATTATGTAACATTTTGATCTTTGTTGCTTCGTAGCCGTTTCGTGGATGACTGTACATTTTCTTAAGGATACTGAATATGTTGATGAGGTCGAGGACGAAGTATGAGTCTGAGATGCAGAATAAGCTATTAGAAGATGGCTCTCAACCAAGAGTACGAGAAGCATCATGGGTGAGTGGTGTTGGTTGAGGAACTCATGCTATAACTTATTCCTAATGCTACTGTCTTGATTCTGATTATGCTATAAATGTGCCACGTACTCTATTGATAAGGTCAAAAGTTTGTATGTTGATCGGAGATAAAGCATGAGTCCGAGATACGGAATAAGCCACTACAACCGCCCCCTCTCAGCCAATAGTACGAGAAACATTGCGGACTAGTGGTGTTGGTTAAGAAGTGATATCAATGCTGCACTTAATATCTGCGAATCATTTCTAACGAATATTCATGAATATCAATTTGTGTCTTTTTGGTTTTCTAGAACCAATGGTTCTAGTCAATGTTTTTGCCTGGGAAATCTTCCTGACATTGGGAATTTGATGAGTCGGCTTAAATGCTGATCATAGCATAAAGAACACTATGAGTTGTGTGTTATAAACCAAGTCTTCATCTCTAAACTATTTATCCTTTGTTCATGTTTTTGTACTTGAAATCTTCTAACTGTTGAGAGTATGGTGACTATAAGGAACCAATCTCGGGAGTCTAGGATTCGTAGATAGATGGAAGAACTGCGCATCAGGTATTTTGGATACCAACCTTTGCATCTGCCGACACCAATTCCTATATTGCCTACCTATCACCATATGTCATATGAAGAGGTGATGGAGGCGGAGGATGATTATTATCAGATGGTACATTTCCATTATTTGTTGACATCTGAGGCGGAGTGCCAAAATGGTCTTCAGTTGTTAGCGGTGGAGGCTTCTACAATTGAAGATGAATCGGCAGGCATTTGTCTGAGGGAGTCTCGCCGGAATCTTGCTTGTGAGTGGGTCCTTACTAAGAAATAGGACCTTCCATCTGTCACTAGCATGCGGGGAGTTGGGGGTTATGGTAGAAGATGTGGTGATGGTGGAGGGTTTTTTCCATGGATAATAGATATTGGCCCTGAAGAAGATCATTCATCTGCGATTTCCAATTCTACTGTATCCTATTCCTTGTAGTATGGCATCATAGTTTGGAAGTATGTTCAATTTTGCATCTTCTTCCTCGTTGACTGCCGATAGGCATTTTGAACTATTACTTAATATAATTTGGAAAGTAATTGGCGTATTATTTATAATAATAGTTTATTTGTAAAGTAATCTGTAATAAAATATTTCAAACTAATGAAATGTCATCGTCCTGTTATCTTAATGTTGTGTATCGAACTTCGTAACTTCTATGACTTGGTTTGGGTTGTGAAGTATAGATCTACAAATGGCAGTGATAGGTGAGGTTTGATAAATTAAAAGACCTCAAAAATATGATGATAGGAAGTAGATAAATTTGTAAGATGGTTGGGTTGTTGTAAAGGTATAGTAGCCTACTCGTAGCCTTCAAATAGACAACCGAAGCCCATTTCATAGCCTACTCGAATATATCGAAGCCCTCTCAACCCCTAAAAAAGGCTCCTCAGATATCCCCCAAAGACGAACCTTCGACGCTGGACAAAACATTGAGAATGGATCAGTACATTGCAGCAGACATCCTCCGACCATATCTACAGGCGGTCAAATTATGATAAGATAGACAGCCAGCTCACCAAACAGAACTTCAAGAATGGATCAATATATTGCAGCAGACATCCTTCGACCATATCTACAAGCAGTCGATGTATGATAAGACAGACAGCCAGCTCACCGGACAGAACTTCGAGAATGAATTAATGTCCCAGCATAAGATATTCTTCGGCCTCACTATCACGCGGTCAAAGCAAGATAAGATAGACAACTACCTTATCAGATAAGACAGCGCATTGATTGGCCTGTGCATCTGCAGTGACAAGCCCAACCACCGCGCCGTTCAGAGCCATCACAAATATATGCAGCAGCAACAGTACCGACAAGACCGGCGTTCGTCACTCGCCGGGATTTTCTGGCAACATCATCATGTAAACCGGACCCACGCCTGTTGACTCAGCTCCCTATGCTTCTATAAATAGAGGAAAGGGGAAACCAGATGGGGGTTAGAGAGATCTCCTCCGGCCTTTGCATCTTTACCTTCGACTACCCATAAAACCTGTACTCGAACCCTTTAATTTACTCTTCAGTAATATAATCTGTCTTAAAAATCCTCATCAGAGGTCGTAGAAAATCACATTCGGGCCACTACGCAAGCATTTTCCTTTAGTTCTATCATTGGCCAATTGCTGGTTCCCTTTGATTGAGGATTGAGTTTTCTTTGTAAGAACTGACTCCCCGCCCCAACAGAGTTAGTTCCCTACAATTGGCGTCGTCTGTGCTTCCCACCCTACCACTCTTCCTCCCTTATTCCCATCCCCTTGTTTTCCACACCAACATATCATCCTCAATGGTACCCACACACCGTTCCAACTCCACCCAGGATGGAAATTCCATCGACGAAGTCGCTACTAAAATAGCATTACTATCTTAACAAGTCACTCTGGTAGAGGAGCGCTACCAGAACCAACTGAATCAGGAACGTGAAAGATTGCGTTTGGCATTGGAAATGGAGCAGAATCATCGTTTGGATGACAAAAACCGACAAAGCAGAGCAATCGATGAGCTGCGCAACACCGTTCGAGAGCTATAAAGATTACAGCCCTTGGAACCTGCTCGTCCATCCAGGCACCCAACCCATCGCGCATTTCTGCCCGCACCCGCCTTGGCCCTCCTCTAAACCTCGAGTTACCCCCAGCTAACACTAGGGCCGAAGGTATTCCCCGTACTATTCCCCCAACCGGCTTTATCCACCTCGGGATTCATCCCACCGAAGACTCTTCTGACTCAGCCCTTCGCTCCTCTAGACAATCTACACGCCGTCCTGCTCAAGAATGGCTCGGGGACTACAGTTTTGACTTTATACCACATATTCAACCTCACAACCTTCGACTCCACCAATCTCCCCCTCATCCTCCATACGTTACACAGCAGGAATTCGACCACAAAATATATCCAGTCGTCCGTGCTACCGCGAGTTCAGCTACAGACTCCTGGAGCCACCTCAATAACCCGATTTGCCATAAAATTTTGGCCATCGAAATACCCTCTAACTTTCGCGCTCCCAAACTCAGCAAATATCGTAATACAGACCCTAAATCCAACATCCTCAAATTTCAAAATGCCCTGAGCCTCTACTCCATGGCTAACTATCTTTTATATCGTCTTTTTCCAATGAGCCTTACCGATAACCTCCTTCGATGGTACCACAACCACCCAAATGGCGTGATTCGTAACTTTGAGCAACTTTCACAACTTTTCATCGCCCAGATCGCCTTTAACAAAGGCAGAGAGGTCAGAGTTGACGCTCTTTTCAATTTCTGAAAGTCTGGCAATGAGACCCTAGAAGCCTTCACCCGAAGATTCCTCGACGAATCTCGTAAAATTGATAACCTCAACTGCTAGAATGCCATTTTAGCCTACTCGAATGCTCTGCCCGATCACAACCGACTAAAAGAACATCTCGTTCTCCATAAACCCAAAATACTCAAAGAAATGCTCACGAAAGTCAATGGCTATATCGACCTCGAGCGCCTTCAAGAGTCCCACAAACAGAACCAGCCTCCTCAAATAGCAACTTTTAATAAACTGCGGTAACATACCCACTATGCCCCCATACCCTTGATCGCTCCTGTCTCACAGGAAATAGTGTGCCGCAAGCGCCCCATGATTAATAATAGCACCGAAGTGCGCAAGAAGCGACTAAAGCCAATTTTACCTACACTCACTACTCCCCTCAGCACCCTTCTACCACACATAAAGGCAGACCCCATTTGGCACGTTCCTTTTCTCATCGAACTCCGACCAGGCAAATATTTCTACGCCAACCACAAATGCAATTGTCATCATACTAATAAATGCTTCTCCCTTTAGTGCTTTCTCGAACTTATCTTCAGAGTAAGACGTTTGCACCAATATATTGCCGACCTACCAAGCTACCCTGATAGGTCCTACCTTAAATCCCTATCCACCCCTACTACTGACCCAGTCGAGGTACACATCAATAGAGTCAAGTTCATCGAAGTCAACAATATAGATAGTCGACTTTCCCAGAGCAAACGAAAGTGCGTAGAAGAATGTTACAAGCTCACCTATCATGATAAATTCCCTACCCTCTTGCCAGAAACCAGCCGTCACCCTCGACTCGATGGCATCTCTTTCATCGACTGCGATACTTCACACGTCCATTTTCCCCATTCCGATCCATTCGTCATCATGATTAATATCGAGAACCTCATTCTCCTTACAATGCTCATTGATACTGGGAGTGTAGCTGATGTCCTATTTCTCCAAACAGTCCAAACCATGAAGAAAATAGACCTTATAACCATAGCTAACGTCGAGCTAAAAGGTTTCAATGGATCAACAAAATTCACTGTTGGCCGCATCAGTCAGTCCGTCAGTACAGGTCTCATTACCCTTCAAACCAACTTCATTGTCATTGACCAGAAGTCCGAATACCTTGGTGTACTTTGACGAGATTGGCTTCATGCCATGCGAGCTATACCTTTGACCTATCATCAGACCCTTTGATTCAGCAATCACGAGGGTACTTAGAACTTGAATGGTTCTCAACGCCTTGCTCGCTCATGCAAGCACCTTGATATCGACCAAACACGAAAAATTGTCAACCGCCCATAGCAATCACAGCATCTTCCTAAACCTTCAACTTTGACAGATACCACACAACCCATTGAACCCACCGCTTATATCAAACTTGATGGTCTTGGTCGGGGTACATTTATTAGAACCCTCCTTAACTAGTCAGAACACCTCGAACTTTCCAAGTTCCTTCGAGCAAACAAAGATATCATCGCCTAGACATTTTAGGAGATGCCCGGCGTCAACCCTAACCTGGCGTGCCATCGCCTTGATCTCATCCCCTATTCCTCAGCAGTAAAGCAAAAGAAACGTACATTGGCACCACGACTTCGAGAAGCTATGAACCTTGAAGTTGGCAAACTCAAAGCCACTAGGTTTATCATAGAAGTGAAGTACGCAGACTGGATATTGAGCATCGTGCCAATACCAAAGAAGAATGGCAAAATTAGAATCTGCGTCGACTTCATTGACCTCAACAAGCATGCACCGAAGGACAGTTTCCCTCTCCCAACTATCTCAGTACTCCGCGGCGCCTCCGCTGGACACGAACGCCTATCTATGATGGACGCAGCTTTGGGTTATAATAAGGTACCCCTCCTCCCTGCAGATCAACTTAAAACTGCATTTATAACCGAACAAGGCCTTTATTGCTTCAATGCTATGCCATTTAGCCTTAAAAAAGCCAGTACCACCTACCAACGCCTCATCACAACTATGTTCAAACCCTTTCTTGGCAAGTCATTCGAAGTCTATATCGATGACATGTTATGCAAAAGCCTTCATAAGAATACTCATATTCAAGACCTAACAGAAATCTTCGCAATACTTCGCACGTATAATATGAAACTCAACCCTGATAAGTGCCAATTTGGCGTGCCATCTGGAAAAAATTTGGGTCACCTTATCAGTAAACGCGGGATAGAGATCGATCCTGCCCACATTAGATCCCTCATAGACATGTCTTCGCCCCGAACAAAGAACGTCAAAAGAGTAGCTAGCAGGATAGCAGCCCTTAACCATTTTATTTCAAAATCATCTGACCGCTGTGCTTGGCTTTTTTCCCTCTTACGCGATCATGGTGCCCACAAAATAAAAAAGAAAAACAACCCTTAGATCAATAGGACCCCTGAGTGTGAACAATCCTTCCTTGAACTTAAAACTTATGCTGGTTGCCCACCTATTATCAGTAACCCTATCGAAGGCGAGACACTCTCTTTATACCTCGCTGCGACAGAAACTTCCATCAGTTTAGTGCTCATTCGACTTTATTCACATATCGAAAAACCTGCATATTTCATCAGCAAAACCCTCACTCCTGCAGAGACCCGGTATTCAAAACTTAAAATTTTACTCCTCACACTTGTTTATTAAGCCCGTAAACTCAAACCATATTTTCAGTCTCATCCCATTCGAATAATTACCAGTTACACCTTGAAAAGTACTCAGCAAAAAAAATCCAGACGAGTGCAACAGTGGTCCGTATACCTTGGCGAACACAACATTACCTTCGAGAAACAAATATCCCAAAAAGGCCAAGCAGTAAAAGATTTTCTAACCGAGTTACTGGTTGAAAATATAGATTGGGAAGAACAGGAAGACTGTCTCGCATACTATCAACCCGAAGAAGTAGATCCGTGAGACCCTCTCACTGGTTGGCGTTTATCCACCGACAGATCAGCAAGACCTAATGGCTCAGGAATTGGTATTGTCCTAGTAACACCAACTAATAATCGCATAGAGAAAGCCGTCAAACTTGCCCTCCTATATTCAAATAACGAAGCAGAGTATCAAGCCTTAATCCACGACCTCGACCTCGTACTCGACCTCGGCATCCCCAAACTCGTAGTCTTCATGGATTCCCAACTTATTCAGAGAAACTACACATGAAAAAACCAAGCTAATGGTCACATGGCCGATTACGCCCACTTTGTACGACAACGAATGGACCGGTTACCCGAAGCCCACTTCATAGCCTACTTAATTATATCGAAGCCATCTGAACCCTTAAACAAGGCTCCACATAGATCCCCCAGAGATGAACCTTCGACACTGGACAGAACTTTGAGAACGGATCAGTACATTGCAGTAGACATCCTCTGACCATATCTATAGCTTGTCGAAGTATGATATGACAGACAACCATCTCATCAGACAGAACTTTGAGAACAGATCAATACATTGAAGTAGACATCCTCCGACCATATCTATTGGCGGTCAAATTATGATAAGACAGACGGCCAGCTCACCGGATAGAACTTCGAGAATGAATTAACGTCCCAGCAGTAGATATCCTTCGACCACACTATCACACGGTCGAAGCAAGATAATACAGATAACTACCTCATTCGATAAGACAATGCATTGATTGGCCTATTCATTTACAGTTATAAGCCCAACCACTGCGCCGTTCAGAGCCATTACTTATAAATGCAGCAGTAATAGTACCGACAAGACTGGCGTTCATCACTCGCCAGGATTTTCTGACAACATAATCATGTAAACCAGACCCACGCCTGGTGATTCAGCTCCCAATGCTTCTATAAATAGTGGAAAGGGGAAACCAGAAGTGGGTTAGAGTGATCTTCTCTGGCCTTTGCATCTTTACATTCGACCACACTTAAAATCTATACTAGAACCCTCTAATTTACTCTTCAGTAATATAATCTGCCTTAAAAATCCTTATCAGAGGTCGTAGAGAGTCACATTTGGGCCTCTACGCAAGCATTTGCCTTCAATTTTTTCCTATCATTGGCCAATTGCTTGCTCACTTTGATTGAGGATTGAGTTTACTTTGTAAGAACCGACTCCCCGCTCGAACGGAGTTAGTTCTCTACAAAATATATATGGTTTTTTATTATCTGTGTATTCAAACTGGCTAAAAAATGTCTCGACCAGTGGAAAGAATTAATATTGGTTTGTAGGCTATCGCTAGACTTGTTCGATTTTGTGTGTTGCCATCTACATAGTTGTGCATATCAAATCAGAAGATATATTTCATAATATGGGAAAAATGACCTGCCACAATAATCAGGATTGGATGTTGATATTCTTCTTTCCTAAAAATTTTCTTGTAAAATATATCTTCTAACCAAATTTGTGGGGTGATATGGATTATCAAAGATCGGCCTGGTGTCTATATAAATTAGGGATTCTTTGCTTTTATGTCTTGTATCTTCTGCAAGGATAATTTTCTATATGAGTAACCATGGTGAGGACGCGATCTTAGCGCGCTCATCATGCAGCAGACGGTAGGTTCCATATCAAGGTTGCTAAACTTCTAGAGCAATATTTTCGCCGACAGCTTTATGATGCTGTGTTACCTGAATTGCAATTGAATTTGATCAGCCTAGATGATGAAGGCAGACATGCAGAGTATGATCATTTTTTCTGGTAGGATGTATTTCGTAGGTCTTTACTGGATGCCACGCTACGAGAAATGATTGTTCGACAACTTGTATGTAACAAACTTGTAGAAGAGGATGCAATGGTAGCAAAATGAGAGATAATTCCATGTGGCGTGGTGAACCATCCAGGCTGCTTTCAATGTAACTACTGAAGTTTGTAAGATCGAACTGTGGAATTTCATAATTTATAAGTATTCTATTTTACAGTAATCTGTTTTTGTTATCTGTTATATGTAGAACGAGCCATAGTAGTTACGTCGATCTGAGATGAATAAGAATAAAGTATTATATTTTACTCCTCACCCTTGTCTATTCAGCCCGCAAACTCAAACCATATTTTCAGGCTCATCCCATTAGAATAATTACCAGTTACCACCTTCGAGAAGTACTCAGCGAAAAAATAATCTAGACGAGTGCAACAGTGTTACGTATACCTTGGCGAACACGACATTACCTTCGAGAAACAAATATCCCAAAAAGGCCAAGCAGTAGCAGATTTTCTAGCCGACTTCCCAGTCGAAGATATAGATTGGGAAGAACACGAAGATGATCTCGCATACTATCAACCCGAAGAAGTAGATCCGTGGGACCCTCTCATTGGTTGGCGTTTATTCCCCGACAGATAAGCAAGACCTAATGGCCCAGCAATTGGTATTGTTCTAGTAACACCAACTAATGATCGTATAGAGAAAGCCGTCAAATTTCCCCTCGAATGTTCCAATAACGAAGCAGAGTATGAAGCCTTATTCCATGACCTCGACCACATACCCGACCTCGGCATCCCTAAACATATAGTCTTCACAGATTCCCAACTTATTCAGAGACACTACACAGGAGAAAACCAAGCTAATGGTCACATGACCGATTACGCCCTCTTTGTGCGATAACGAATAGACCGGTTACCCAAAGCCCACTTCATTGCCTACTTGAATATATCGAGGCTCTCTCAATCCCTAAAGAAGGCTCCTCATGGATCCCCCAGAGACAAACCTTCGACACCGGGCAGAACTTCGAGAATGGATTAGTATATTGCAGTAGACATCCTCGAACCATATCTATAGTTGGTCGAAGTATGATATGACAGACAGCCAGCTCACCCGACAGAACTTCGAGAACGGATCAATAAATTGCAGCAGACATCCTCTGACCATATCTACAGGCGGTCAAAATATGATAAGACTGACGGCCAGCTCGCCGGATAGAACTTCGAGAATGAATTAACGTCCCAGCAATAGATATCCTTCTACCTCACTATCACACGGTCGAAGAAAGATAAGACAGACAACTACCTCATCAGATAAGACACTACATTGATTGGCCTATGCATCTATAGTTATAAGCCCAACCACCGCGTCGTTCAGAGCCATTACCAATAAATATAGTAGTAATAGTACTGACAAGACCGACGTTCGTCACTCCCCAGGATTTTCTGACAACATAATCATGTAAACCAGATACACGCCTGGTGATTCATCTCCCAATGCTTCTATAAATAGTGGAAAGGGGAAACCAGACGCGGGTTAGAGAGATCTTCTCCGGCCTTTGCATCTTTTCCTTGGACCGCCCATAAAGCCTATACTCGAACCCTCTAATTTACTCTTTAATAATATAATCTGCCTTATAAATCCTTATTAGAGGACGTAGGGAGTCACATTTGGGCCTCTACCCAAGCATTTGCCTTTAGTTTTTTCCTATCATTGGCCAATTGCTTGATCCCTTTGATTGAGGATTGAGTTTACTTTGTAAGAACCGATTCCCTGCCTGAACGGAGTTAGTTCCCTACAAAATGTATACGCTTTTCTATTATCTGTGTATTCAAACTGGCTAAAAAATGTCTTGACCAGTGGAAAGAATTGATATTTCTCTGTAGGCTATCGCTGGACTTGCTTTATTTTGTGTGTTGCTATCTGCATATTTGTGCATATCAAATCAGAGGAGATATTTCATAATATGGAAAGAATGACCTGTCACAATAATTGAGACTGGATGTTGATATTCTTCTTTCCTAAAAAATTACTTGTAAAATATATCTTCCAACAAAATTTTTGGGGTGATATGGATTATCAAAAATCTTCCAGGTGTCGAAATAATGTAGGGAATCTTGGCTTCTATGTCTTGTATCCTCTGCAAGGATAATTTTATGTATTAGTAACCATGGTGAGGATACGTTCTCAGCGTGCTTATCATGCAGCAGACGGTAGGTTCCATATCAAGGTTGCTAAACTTCGGGAGCGATATTTTCGCCGACTGCCTTATGATGCTGTGTTACCAGAATTGCAATTGAATTTGGTCAGCCTAGATGATGAAGGCAGGCATGCAGAGTATGATAGCTTTTTCTAGTGCGAGGTATTTTGTAAGTCTTTACTGGATGCCACAGTACAAGAAATGATTGTTCGACAACTTGTATGTGACAAACTTGTAGAAGAGGATGCAAGGGCAGCAAAATGAGAGATAATTCCATGTGGCGTGGTGAACTATCTAGGCTGCTTTCAATGTAACTACAGAAGTTTGTAAGATCGAACTGAAGAAGTTCGCAATTTATAAGTAATCAATTTTACAGTAATCTATTTTTGTTATCTGTTATATGTAGAACGAGCCATAGTTGCTGCACCGACCTGAGATAAATAAGAATAAAGTATTATATTTTACTCCTCTTACTTGTCTATTCAGCCCGTAAACTTAAACCATATTTTCAGGCTCATCACATTCAAATAATTATCAGTTACCCCCTTCGAGAAGTACTCAGCAAAAAAAAATCCAAACGAGTGCAACAGTGGTTCGAATACCTTGGCGAACACGACATTACCTTCGAGAAACAAATATCCCAAAAAGGCCAAGCAGTAGCAGATTTTCTAGCAGACTTCCCAGTCAAAGATATAGATTGGGAAGAACACGAAGATGATCTCGCATACTATCAACCCGAAGAAGTAGATCCGTGGGACCTTCTTACTGGTTGGCGCTTATTCACCGACAGATCATCAAGACCTAATGGCTCAGGAACTGGTATTATTCTAGTAACACCAACTAATGATAGCATAGAGAAAGACGTCAAACTTGGCCTCGAATGTTTCAATAACGAAGCAGAATATGAAGCCTTAATCCACGACCTCGACCTCGTACTCGGCCTCGACAGCCCCAAACTCGTAGTCTTCATAGATTCCTTACTTATTCAGAGACAGTACACAGGAGAAAACCAAGCTAATGGTCACATGGCCGATTACGCCCTCTTTGTGCGACAACGAATGGACCGGTTAGCCGAAGCCCACTTCATAGCCTACTTGAATATATTGAAGCCCTCTCAACCTCTAAACAAGGCTCCTCATAGATCCCCAAGAGGCGAACCTTCGACACCGGATAGATCTTCGGGAATGGATCAGTACATTGCAGTAGACATCCTCTAACCATTTCTATAGCTGGCCGAAGTATGTTATGACAGACAGCCAGCTCACCAGACCGATCTTTGAGAACGGATCAATATATTACAGCAGACATCCTCTGACCATATCTACAGGCGATCGAAAATGATAAGACAGACGGCCAGCTCACGGAAATTACTTCGAGAATGAATTAACGTCTCAGCAGTAGATATCCTTTGACCTCACTATCACACGGTCGAAGCAAGATAAGACAGACAACTATCTAATCAGATAAGACAGCGCATTGATTGGCCTATGCATCTACAGTTATAAGCCTAACCACCGCGTCGTTCAGAGCCATTACCAATAAATGCTGCAGTAATTGCACTAACAAGATCGGCGTTCGTTACTCGCCAGGATTTTCTGACAACATAATCATGTAAACCAGACCCACGCTTAGTGATTCAGCTCCCAATGCTTCTATAAATAGTGGAAAGGGGATACCAGAAGCGGGTTAGAGAGATCTTTTCTGGCCTTTGCATCTTTTCCTTCGACCACCCATAAAACCTATACTCGAACCCTCCAATTTACTCTTCAGTAATATAATCTACCTTAAAACTCCTTATCAGAGGTCGTAGATAGTCACATTTGGGCCTCTACGTAAGCATTTGCCTTTAGTTTTTTCCTTGCATTGGCCAATTGCTTGTTTCCTTTGATTGAGGATTGAGTTTACTTTGTAAGAACTGACTCCCCGCCCGAACGGAGTTAGTTCCCTGTAAAATGTATATAGTTTTTTATGATCTGTGTATTCAAACTGGCTGAAAAATGTCACGACCAGTGGAATGAATTGATATTGGTTTGTAGGCTATCGCTGGACTTGTTTTATTTAGTGTGTTGCCATCTGCATATTTGTGCATATCAAATCAGAGGAGATATTTCATAATATGCAAAGAATGACCTGTCACAATAATCGGGATTAGATGTTGAAATTCGTCTTTCCTAAAAAATTTGTTGCAAAATATATCTTCTAACAAAATTTGTGGGGTGATATGGATTATCAAAGATCTTCCTGGTGTCTATATAAAGTAGGGATTCTTGGCTTATATGTCTTGTATCTTCTGCAAGGATAATTTTCTGTATGAGTAACCATGGTGAGGACGCATTCTCAGCGTGCTCATCATGCAGTAGACTGTAGGTTCCATATCAAGGTTGCTAAACTTCTGGAGCGATATTTTTGCTGACTGCCTTATGAAGCTGTGTTACCAGAATAGCAATTGAATTTTATCAACCTTGATGATGAAGGCAGGCATGCAGAGTATGATCGCTTTTTCAGGTACAATGTATTTCGTAGGTCTTTACTGGATGCCACGGTATGAGAAATGATTGTTCGACAACTCGTATGTGACAAACTTGTAAAATTTGATGCAAGGGCAGAAAAATGTGAGATAATTCCATGTGGCGTGGTGATCCATCAAGGCTGCTTTTAATATAACTACAGAAGTTTGTAATATCGAACTCTAAAAGTTCGTAATAAATAAGTAATCTATTTTTCAGTAATCTGTTTGTGTTATCTGCTATATGTAGAACAAGCCATAGTTGTTGCGTCGATCTGAGATGAATTAGAATAAAGTATTATATTTTACTCCTCACACTTGTCTATTCAGCCCGTAAACTCAAACCGTATTTTCAGGCTCATCCCATTCGAATAATTACCAGTTACACCCTTCGAGAAGTACTCAGGAAAAAAAAATCCAGACGAGTGCAAGAATGGTCCGTATACCTTGGCGAACACGACATTACCATCGTGAAGCAAATATCCCAAAAAGGCCAAGAAGTAGCAAATTTTCTAGCCGACTTCCCGGTCGAAGATATAGATTGGGAAGAACACGAAGATGATCTCTCATACTATCAACCCGAAGAAGTTGATCTGTAGGACACTCTCACTGGCTGGCGTTTATTCGCCGACAGATCAGCAAAACCAAATGGCTCAGGAATTGGTAATGTTCTAGTAACACCAACTAATGATCGCATAGAGAAAGCCGTCAAACTTTCCCTCAAATGTTCCAAAAAAAAGCAGAGTATGAAGCCTTAATCTACGACCTCGACCTCGTACTCGACCTCGGCATCCCCAAACTCATAGTCTTCATAGATTCCCAACTTATTCAGAGACACTACATAGGAGAAAACCAAGCTAATGGTCACATGGCCGATTACGCCCTCTTTGTGCGACGACGAATGGACCGGTTACCCACTGCCCACATCATAGCCTACTTGAATATATCGAAGACCTCTCAACCCCTAAACAAGGCTCCTCTGAGATCCCCTAGAGACAAACCATCGACACTGGATAGAACTTCGAGAAGGGATCAGTAGATTGCAGTAGACATCCTCGAACCATATCTATTGCTGGTCGAAGTATGATATGATAGACAGCCAGCACACCGGATAGAACTTTGAGAACGGATCAATACATTGTAGCAGACATCCTCCGACCATATCTAAAGGCGGTGGAAATATGATAAGACAGACGGCTAGCTCACCGGATAGAACTTTGAGAATTAATTGACATCCCAGCAGTAGATATCGTTCGATCTCACTATCACACTGTTGAAGCAAGATAAGACAGAAAACTACCTCATCAGATAAGACAGCGCATTAATTGGCCTATGCATTTACAGTAATAAGCCCAACCACCGCGCCCATGATGATGGCTGGTACATGCCGACGGCACATGCGTGTATGCCGCACGGTCCCTTATTCCGCTGTACTCTGGGCGCTGTATAGGCAGACTCAGGCTAGGCCATGACAACGAGCCTCTTTTATTTCCAGAAGATTATAACTAGAGGCAAACAATTATGACTCCAAAGCAGTAATAAAGTCATGAGAAGGAAAAACTATCTAGAACAAAATTATATGATACAAGGTTAAACTTAAAGCTACATGACATAAAGTCCAGGACCAAAACTTGCATATGCATAATCCTTAAGAAAGATGTACCTGAAGTCCACCACCAGATGGTAACGCCAGCCATATAAGTCCAAGACCAAAACTTGCATATGGATAATATTTAAGAAAGATGTACCTGAAATCTAGCACTAGATGGTAACCCCAGCCATATATCTTGTGTTCTGAAAGCGTTGTGATAGTTTATAGCCAAATTCACCTTTAAGACCACTTCTTCAGTAACAAAGAGCTGGTCATCTCCCCCTTCTGGATGGTGGTTTGGTTCATATTTACTTTCAAGCAACGCAATAGATGACATACCAAAATCCTCAAGCATCCAACAACATCTGCCTGCTTGATCATGAGGAATTTTTAAAATCATATGATGAATACAACTTAATTCTTTATAAGTAAGTAATAGATAATTAATTACTTCCTCATAAGCTATACCAGTGGTTCACCGCATACAACTATGGGATAGAATATTCTATCCTTGCATCATTTGAAAACCAAAACAATACTCAACAACCCATTTTTTTTACTGAACTTATAAGATGATGTAAGAGTTAGGCCCAAATAAGATTTTAGAAAGTTATAAACGACTTGACAGATATCCAATAACATATATAAGTTCAGAAAATTCAGAAAGATACAGATGACCCTAAGAGCATATGCAGCAGTAGGGAGGGTAAATTCACCCACCTCACCCCAAAACACAATCTACCCCATAGCAGTTCAAGACTAAAATAAGGTGAATTTTATGCCCCTCCATTCTGAACTGTGCGACACAAACGACGGCCGAGATATGTCCACGTGTCACTCTTAAGTGAGGGGAATGAAAACCACTAAAATCTTGACAAGTGTCACAATATAGTTAACTTTGGGTAACTCGGAGTTTAGAAGTGAGGGTTATCAATAAAGTAAAAATCCACCTTTACGGTGGTCATACCACCCTTAAGGTGGGTTGCGGGTCGCCACATAGGCTAATCCACCTAGCTACTAAGGGTGGAAAATAATAAAAAAATGGTGAACTCACTCTCACTCCTTGCCATGTCCTTATGCACCGAGCTGCTACATATGCTCTAACAGATATCGATTAATCAAATGTCTCCCTAAAAAATGAGAAATGCTATTGAAGTCCAAAATAGAGAAAATTAATAATTAGTTACAAAGCAAATCTTAGCAGAGTTATAGTTTTAAATGGTGAGAAGGTTTTCAAGCTATGAACCATGTTCGAGGTTTTGGGTTGTGAGGATTTTTTTAACTAAAAGAGATTCCTCTGTGTTCCTCTCCCCAACTAACTCGGCAAAGAGATTGGGCAGTAAGACTCGACCAATAAACTATGCGTAGCAAACATCATCAAGATCGTGACCTTCTCTGTTTGTCAAAAACATTTCAATTTCAAAGATAATTTTAGTAAACTCTAATGGATTAACCAGAGCTGCATTGGAAAAGTTAGTTAGAAAGAGGAACATATCGAATGATGGCGATTTCATTGTCTAACCTTTATGATTGCTACAAAATTATTCCAAATTCAAAAACTAAAACTCCATAACTCTGAGAGATATTGAAGAATTTTGTTAAATAAAGGAAATAAAAATGAAGCGATCAAAATATTTAAGCTTTATCAAGCCATAATATCCTGATGTACATTTTTTTTTTAAATCCTGATATGCGGCATACATTAGTTTGACATTGAATCACTGTAGAAGCATCCTATTATAATTCAATTCCACATAATCAAACCATTATTTCTCTAACAAAATGCACTAATTTGAAGGAAAACACAAAATCTAAAGGAAGAGAGAGATAGAGAGAGTGATCTATATTGGCAACGTTTATTGGAACAACTCGATGTTCTTCTTTGAAGAGATTGATTTGAAGGTGGAGATTAACCAATTCGAGACCTCTGTTATTACGCAATCTCTCATCTCTTTCGTATCTCTTTCTCATAAAATCTCACTCACTCTCACTCTCTTTAAATCCCTTGATCGTAGGCTTCCCCTTATCGCACCCGCAATTTATCTTAGTACAAGCTATGTCATTTTGGAAAGAAATGACTTGATTACTGAAGTTTCATGAGCAATGTTTTGATGTCATTTTCAAAAAATGACTTTAAACGAAGACAAATACGTCTATTTATGTTATTAAAATGACATTGTAGACCAACTAAACTCGTCAACATACGAGAGTGATGGACAAATTGGACTAATTATGCTATTACATTAAAAAATGATGCTAATTAAATGATGTGGTAAACCTTATTTGTTGTAGTTCATGCGGAAAAGGGGGACTGCTTCTACCCATTTAGTAAAGAAATTTATAGATACTAAGAAATATTTCTTGTTTCCCGATGATGGATGGAATGTTCCAATCAAATCGATCCCTCATCTTTTGGATGACCAAAAAACATTACTAACATGTAGGGTAGGGTTTTTGATGTCTTGAGCGTAGATTTGGCACCTGTAACATTTTCAGACTAAGTCTTCACAATCTTGCTTCATCTTTGGCTAGTATAATCCTTGAGTGAAAGCACTTAGAGCCAGCGATTGACCAGAGAGTGTGCTAAATATATTTCTTCATGTAATTCCATGATCTTTATTTGAGCTTGTTTCAATGAGGTAGACTCGATTAATGGACCTCCACCTGTGATTCTATACAAGACCCCGTCTTGTACCTTGAACCTTGGGCATTTTGTCAAAAGAGATCGAGCTTGCACTTTGTTCTCTGAGGGAATATACGAGTTGAAAAACTTTAAAAATGGCTTTCCCAGTCTTCAGGATCTTCCTCTCCGATTAATTGGATCTGCATTAAATAAATCTTGCCTGGGCAAAAGTCCCGGATTACTTCAATATCCAAAGTTCCCCTCTCACTATCTTCCAAAATTTTAGTAATATAAGTTAGAGCATCAGCATGTCTGCTTTCTACTCGTGGCAAGTAAGAGATAGTTCAATTTCCAAATTGCTTGATCTTTTTATCAACTAATACAACATACTTGACAATCTTTCCCATAGTTTTAAATGTTTTATTGTAGTGATATACCGCACCAATAAAGAATCAGCGTAAACTGTTCTGTCTTTTACTCCAAGATCGAGTCCATATAAGATTAGTTTGTATTCCGCTTTATTGTTTATGGTGCAGAATTTAAGCTTAAGGGCCTTCTCAATTATGTGATTAGATGGGGTGACCAAGACAATTCCAATTCTTGACCCATGTGCTCCCGATGATCAATCAGTAAAGAGTCTTCATCTTGTACTTTTGACCATGCATCAAGTTCTGCAATAGAATCATCAGCCAGTATTTCTTTGAGTTCTTCCCAATTTGGGTCTTCAATAGGGAAATCTTCTAGGAAGTTGGCTGCGGCTTGTCCTTTGATTGCGATTTGAGGCTCAAAGGAGATATGATATTCTCCTAAAAATATAGACCATTACTGAACTTCTCTAGATTTCTCTTTCTTGGCAAGCATAACTTTTCAAGGGAATTTTGTGATGACCTTTCTTTTGTAAGCCTAGAAATGAGGTCTAAGTTTTAGAGGGCTTTAAACCAAAGCGGAGAAATGTTTCTCTGTAGTGATGAACCTTGTATCTGTAGACACAAGGGTTTTACTGATAATTAAATAGGTTTCTCAATGTCATCATCTTCCCGAATTAAGATAAAATTAATTGACTCATTTTTCGTGGATAAGTACATTGTGAGGATTTTACCATCAATTGGTGTACTCATTACTGGAGGAAGCCCCTAGTATCTTTTAACATCTTGGAATACTAATTCACATTCTGGTGTCCATTCAATTTCCTTGGGTTGTCACTTTGATATAAAATCCTTGTTTCCTCGAAATAACAGGTATAGTAATTTGCATCTATCAGACAGCTTCGAGATAAAACGATGTAGAGCTACTATTTTCCTTGCCAACTTTTGGACATCATTTTTTCTTCGTGGAGAAGACAACCATTAATGCACAAATTTTGTTGGGATCAATTTCTATCAACTATTTGTTGACTAAGTGACATTAAAATTTCTCTGTTGCAACTCTAAATTGGCATTTTTTTAGGGTTTAGTTTCATCTTATCTACTCTAAGGATATCGAAGACAACCATAAAATCTCTGTTATGATTTTCTTTTTTGTGACTTTTGCATATCAAGTTGTCGATGCATATCTTTATTGTCTTCCCCAGTTAGTCTTTGAGCATTCTGGCCACTAAGCTTTGATAAGTAGCTCATGCATTCTTCAGGCCAAATGGCATAATTGGGTAATAGTAGATGCCTCACTCCTTTACAAATATCATTTTTTATTGATCCTCCTTCATAAGGGGGACTTGATTATATCCTGACGTAGCATCTATCTTGGATAGGAGCTCAAGCCTCATAACAAAATTGAGTTGTTGAGGATTCATCGGCAAAGAGAACTATCCGGTGATGTAAACTTAAGGTTTTGTAAAGTCTTCGCATACCCGAATCTTTCAATTTTTCTTTGGTGCAACCACGATATTCGATAACCATTCTGGATATTCTGCTTTACCAATGAAACCAACTCGAAGTAATTTATTAATTTCCTTTTTAACTGCTCTTTTGAGTCTTGGAGCAAGGTTCCTTCATTTTTCTATTATGCCCTTACAACCAGGTATGAGATTTAACCTGTAGTAGGCTGTATCGGGGTCAATTCTAGGATTCTTTTGACATGCAAGGATATCTACGTTCCTCTTAAGAAGTTGGCACAACGTTTCTTTATCTATCTCAACAAGTTTGGATCTAAGAAAAGTGCCCCTTACTGGGTAGTCGATCTCCTCAAGTTTGACTGGTTCTATATCATGTTGCTCAAACTGTTGTAGAGGCTTTTGCTATAATTATTATGCTTTCAAAAGCCTGACTGCATGAGAATTAGTTGTGGTACTCTTACACATCCTGGCGACTACTTGGCTTCCCTTGATTTCATACACACCATGATCCATTGGGAAATGTAAGACGTGGTGATAAGACGAAGGTATTACTTTGAGGCATTGGAGCCAATTTATGCCAAGGATTCCAAGGTACTTTGACTCGGTATTAATTACCATGAAGTTGGCGAAGGTAGTCTCTGAACTTGCTTAAACTAGTAATGTTATTTTTCCCAATGCTTGTGATTTCAAACTATTGTTGCCTGTAATTATTGCAGTCGATGTTTTGACTGAATTTAGATGAACAAGGACTTCTATAACTCTTATGAAAAGAACATTTGCAGCACTTCCAGTGTCCATAAGGAGTGTATGATGATAGTCCCTTCCAACTTTTAACATGATAGCAAACAGATCATCGT
This sequence comes from Kingdonia uniflora, assembly GCA_014058105.1. Lineage (NCBI taxonomy): Eukaryota > Viridiplantae > Streptophyta > Magnoliopsida > Ranunculales > Circaeasteraceae > Kingdonia > Kingdonia uniflora. The sequence goes on from JACGCM010000696.1 coordinate 298,201, forward strand.
GCGGGTATTTGACCTGGCTAGCATCACAGTCCTCAAATGAAATGTTGTATGGCTTTCTTATTTTACTGGAACTGGGTAAGAGTTTGATAGATTTTTCTATTGAGGTCATTTTGCAATTAACAAGAAGTGATTCGATCATCCTTTTTGCATTTCTTACCCTTTTCAATCTTGATCATATAAAGTTGTTGAGCCTGGCTCTGCTTTTGTTTTTGCCCCTTTTTCTTCTTCTTCTCTTCAATAAATTTCTAAACATTCAGAGCAAATTTGATTTAACACCCGTAGTTTCTGAGGCAATTAACGAAGGACCCCTCTGTTCTTCATTAATTCAGACCCAGTCCCTTTTCAACAAATTACGGTAGTCAAAGTCAATTGACCGGCCAGTTAACCCGTACTAACCTGTAAAAACCTCAATATACCCTTATAGGCTGCAAACCTCTATGATCTCAGAAACCAAAAAAAAATATTATGAGCGGGAACCTCTTTGATCTCTAATCTCTGAAACCTTTCTCCCTCGCTCTCTCAGACAACCATTTCTCAGCCATTTTGAAGACAACCATTTCTTAGACAACCAGTTCTCAACTATCTCTCAAACAACCAGTTCTCAACAATGGTAAAAGCGATAGGAGCAGGCTTAAAGCCAGTTCTCAATAATGGTGAAACGAAGGGGAGGGCACTGAAGAGGTTAATGATCTTTCCCCCTATCTCTCTCTCTATATCAACCTGTTAGTAAATTTCATAATTAGGATTTTTAAAATTAGGATTTTAAAATTTAGGGTTTTAAAATTTGGGCATTTTTGTTTCTTTGTTGTATAAGCTTAAATTGGGTACTTCTATTTTTAAATAATAAGTATAATTTATGCTTTTAGGAATATAATTTGGGGCCTCTTTTTATGATTTTTTTAAGGTTATAAATTGGGGGTTTCTTTTTAACAGGAGTTGTGTTGATGACATGATTATATTTTGTTGATGATGATGATAAAGAAATTAAACTTTGTGATCTAAGAAAGACTGTATCACCAAAGGCAAAAATTAAACCATCTGTACCAATTTTAGACACATTTTATTCCCCAATTCCAGACCCAATTCCTATACCAGAAAAGAGGAAGTACACAAAGAGAAAGAAAGGAGTTGATATCAGTGATCTACCATCCAGTTCTCAATTAGGATCTAAAAGGTTTAAGCCTAGTAAACTACCAGAGGAGGAGTTGGATGAACTCCCTAAGACTTATAGCAGTGACAGAGAGTTGCTGTATGAATATGATGAAGAGAACCTTGAGGAAATTGGAATTGACTTGTTTGATAAAAATATAGAAGACCAAGAAGATGAAATTGGAGTTCAAACAATGGTGTATATATGCAAGGAATGCTGAGTTGGATATAGAGAATTTAGTAGCAGAAGAAGGGTACTAGAATACTCATTCAACTCAAGATAGAGATGATTTACCTACACCAGATAAAATTGCAAGGGGGGAAGAGTTTGATGGCATAGATGTCGAGAATGACAAAATTTTTGCAAAAGAGAATGCTGATATGACTAAAGAGACAGTGGAACCTATGTACAAAGAGCTGAAGGTTGGGCTGCAGTGGCCTACAGTTGATGATGCAAGAAAATACTATAGAAAATTTTCAGTTATTTAGAAGTTCAGTTACAGCCACATCAAGAATGAGAGTTTCAGGTTGATGATGAAGTGTATTGATGAAAAATGTAAATGGTTGGCTTTTGTTTCCAGATTACCTGATGGGCACACCATGGAACTGAAAGGGAATTGTTTTGAATATGATTGCAAGGGGACAGTTGGTACAGTCAACAAGATGGCTAATGCAAGTTGGGTTGCAAATGAGATAGAAGACTTGGTGAGAGATGTTAAAACAATTACGCCAAAGGAACTTAAGGTCAGAATTAAGAAGAAGTTTGGGGTGGATATTTCATACTATAGTGCCTGAAATGCTAAGACCATATGCATGGAGAGAATAGTAGGGAGCTTTGACTTGGCATACACTATTTTTCCTGAGTTGAATAGGCAAATTTTGCTGTGTAATCCTGGCAGCATCTCAACTACAAGTATTGATGGTGTTACAATGCAATGGACAGGCACTTGTATTGCTTTCAAGGCATCAATTGATGGATTTCTTAATGGTTATAGACCAATATTAGGTTTAGATGGATGCTTCCTCAAAGGAAAATATGGGGGAGTGGTGCTATCTATTCTCAGTCTGGATACAAACAATGGGCTGTACCCACTTAGAGTTTATTTATGCAGAAGTAAATGCACGGAGACATGGAGGACTTTCTTGACTAAGTTACAACCTTAACTGCAAAATCACCCTAGAAAATTGACTTTTATTAGTGATAAACAAAAGGGTCTTATTGAAGCTGTCCACCAAGTATTTCCCAACTCCAATCACATATATTGCTTCAGGCACATGTATAAAAATATGAAAAAATATCACAAAGGAACTCATTTGGAGAATCTAGCATGGGGAGCAGCAAAAGCATGTAGACAACTTGAGAAACAGTGTTTCCTTGACAAGATGTAAGAGGATGACCCTACAGCTAAGGCATGGTTGGATATGGAACCCTATGAGACATGGTGTAGGTCACACTTTGATTTTACTTCAAAGTGTAAACATATTGTTAATAATTTCTCTGAATCTTTCAATTGGTGGATTATGAAGATTAGAGACAAACCATTGGATAAAGAAATTGTGAGGTTAAATTTAATGTTGATGAAGTTACACAATGAAAGGAGAATTAAGGCAAGGGCATTAAATCAGAGAGGTCTTGTACCAAGAACACTAATGCACATTGAGAAGCTGAAGACACGTTATAGGGAATATGACTTTGAAGGAGAAGATAATGATGGGTTTGCTTCAATTAGGACTAATGGGGGAAGATCGAAGTTAAATCAACTTACCCATACATGTGAGTGTAATGAATGGCAACTTAGTAGACTACCTTGCATCCATGCTGCAAGTGTTATCATTCCAATGAGGTTAGAGTCGGAGGGGTAAGCTACTTATTATTACAAATATAATTTTCCATTTCTAGATTCATTATTTGTCCCCTTAATTTATTAATTTGAATTTTTATATGCATGCAGTCTTTGTAGCAAATATCACCATGTATCATCATATGTGGCAACATATTCAGGAGTTGTCCATGTTGTCACTAATTTATCAAATTGGGGGAAGGTAAGTAATTGTTATTAGTGTGATTATGTGCATTAATATGATTGCACATACTTATTTAAGATTAAGTACATGTTATTATTATGCTTATATTATAGCCAAGTAGGCAAGTTAAGCCACCACCACTGGTGAGAGGGCCTGCAAGGCCTAAAAAGGTGAGGAGGAAGGATGCAGATGAAGGAGGTGGTCAGCAAAAAAAATGAGAAAAATGTGGGAAGTTTGGCCAAAATAAAAAGACATGTAAAAGACCACCTGCACCACCAACAATATCAAGGTCTCAACCAACATTTAGAGTGGACACTCCCAGTAGTGCTTCTAGAAACAGAAGTAAAATGGGATTTGATACACCATCTCAGACTATTAGAAGTACTTACAGTCCAAAGAGGGGAGGAAGGCCTAAAGGGAGTAGATCAAAGCCACAGGCTAAGTTTGTGCCTAGTAATCCTCATATGAATGATGTTTCTCAAGTTATAGAATCTCAAGCAAGGGGCAGTCAAAATAGAGGCAATGGAAGTCGTAGTGGCAGAGGCAATGGCATTGTTCAAGAAGGTGAAATACTTGATGTTTGTACTGGTAGAGGAAGAGGTAGTAGCAGAAGCAGTGGCAGAGGCAATAGAATTGTTCAAGAAGGTAAAGTACTTGATGTTGGTACTGGTAGAGGAAGAGGTAGTGAAAGTGGCAGAGGTAGAGGTAATCCAAGGCATAATGCCCTCACTCCATCACAAGCTAGATTTGTGGAGAACTGGTTGACTACCCATCCAAATATTATAGGAGAAAGGACTTCAACACAACCATCAACTCAATTATCTCAAACTGCTAGTGCAACAGTCAATCAAACCTCTCCTAATCTAACAAGGACCAAAGAGAATCCATCTAAGAAGACTTTTAATGCTTGCAGGCAACCTTGGATGCATTGAACCGAAGGAATTGAAGTCATTTTGATATGATAGTGCATCACTATTTTGGCAGTCAATTTTGTTAGTAAATGTGATTGCTTGTGAATCTTGAATGCTTTTGTAATCAATTTTGGAATCTTGTGAATCTTGAATGCTTTTGTAGTCTATTTTGGAATCTTGTGAATCTTGAATGCTTTTGTTAGTAAATGGGATTACAGTCTATTTTGGCAGTCTATTTTGTGATTGTTAAATGCTTTTGTTAGTAAATGTGATTGCAGTATATTTTGGCAGTCTATTTTGTGAATGCTGAATGCTTTTGCAGGCTTTGGTTTATGCATTGCTTGCTCATTATATTTTTTTTTTTGTGAATGTTGAATGCTTTATTTTCCAGGATTTGGTTTATAGGTTGGATATTGAATCTTTAGAAACTGTGAATATTGAATCTTCATTTTGCAGGCTTTGGCTTTGGTTTATAGGTTGGATATTGAATATCGTTTTTTGTGTATGTATTGCTTGCTCATCTTTTTTTCTTTTTTTTGTGAACGTTGAATTCTTCATTTCAGTCAAAAAAATTTAGGTTGGTGGATATTGAGACTTCATTTTGCAGGCTTTGGCTTTGGTTTATAGGTTAGATATTGAATCTCTTTTTTTGTGTATGTATTGCTTGCTCATCTTTTTCATTTTTTTTTGTGAATGTTGAATGCTTCATTTCAGTCAAAAAAATTTAGGTTGGTGGATATTGAATCTTCATTTTGCAGGCTTCGGCTTTGGTTTATAGGTTGGATATTGAATATCTTTTTTTGTGTATGTATTGCTTGCTCACCTTTTTTATATATTTTTTTGTAAGTTGGATACTGAAGATGAGGCTTTGTCTTGGTATTTCAGTTCAGTCAAAGCATACAACACACATACAACTTGGTATTTTAGTCAAAAAAATTTAGAATGACCTTGGAAATTATAAATAGCAAATGACTATCAGAAAAAGCAAAAGATGCTTCAAATGAACTTGGTATTTTAGTCAAAACATACAACACACATACAATAGAGCCCACTAATCCATCCTAACTGTTAAAGCCCACTGATTCATCATCTGAATCTGATCCTTTTTCCTCTAGAGTCTCATTTTCAGTAGTCTTAGATTCAGTACTCTCTTCTTTACTACTCTCTTCCTCAGTCTCTTCTTCACTACTTTCTTCTTCATTCTCTTCTTCATCCAGATCACCTTACAACCTCCTCAACATCTTCTTTTCCTCAGGGCTCAGTTGCTCCCATAAGTTAAACTCCTCAGATGATGAAGTAAAACTTGCAGGGGCAGACATTGTTTGCTATAGAGAAAAGAAGAAGATAAAAGATAAAAATCAAATGAAGTAAAAATGTGGTTTTATAGTAGAGAGGGAGGGCATTAAAGTGGTGTTTGGAAATAGAGTTTTGACTGTTCTTGTTTCCAAAACTGAGTAGTTGGGGAGATAATGGCTGAGAAATGGGGTTATGGTAAGCCTATCAAGTATGTGCACATAGGATCAAAAAACACAAAACTCACACAAACTTGTATCTTAAGGCACATAGGATCGTAAAACATAAGTACAACATATTCATCCATTACAACAGCTAAAAATTAATCATACAAGTACTCAAAAAAATTACAACCACTAATTTCAAATTCAAAGCCCCTATTACAGGATCTTCAATCTACTTCATTGTTGTCTTTCCTTTGAACTTATTGCAGAAAGCATCTAACCCCATCTCCATAGTCATCTGCACATTAATGTTAATGTTTCTCATATCAGTTTTCTTCTGTACTTCAATTTGAGCATCCTTCAACCATTGGAAGTTATTACAGGTTGGAGACTTTAGAAATTTCTCTCCATAACTCATTTTATGTTTGGATATAAGAAGCTTCATCACCCCACCACAACCCTACACATCACAACTTCTAGCTTTCCACTGGCAATCTTTTACCCAATGACCAAATCCACCACATCCATAACATCCAGTATTAGAGGATGATCCTACCACCCCTTTAGCCTTATCAACAACATCACTTAGCCACTGAAATGACTTACATTCTATAACATGACACTTTATATACTTTCTATTGGGGTTTGCAGGTGTGTTGGAGGTCAAAAGCTTCATAATCCCATAACAATCAAGATTCTTGCAACTAGTATATATCCATGGAGATGAATCTGCTGAATGGTCTTCAAGATAACACATATCATACTGTTATGATAAGATAAAAAATTAGCTTAACACCCCTCTGTTTTCTATCACTCTCAGCCTTACACCTCCGAGCTTCAATACAGCCAAATTAAAAAATAATGTTAATAGAATTGGAGATACCTTCTTTGGATTATGCTGCAGACCTCCTCCCATTGTTCCAATTTGATTTTAACAGAAGAAAGATTGAAGGGAAGAAGAGATATTATCAAACATAATGGTCGGATTTATCAAACGTAATGGTCGGATTTATCAAACGTAACGGTCGGGTTTCAAACAAATATCACTAGTTGGATCTCAGATACAAATCTTGATGTTTTTTATTTTTTTTGTTTTTCTTATTTTTTTTAAATAAAAGGCTAAATATGTATTTTTTAAAAGAGACTGGAATTTGCATTAGTCAATTGACTTTGACTGCCGTAATCTATTGAAAAGGGACTTGTTATGAATAAATGAAGAATAGAGGGGTCTTTTGTTAATATCCTCAGAATCTACGGGGGTTAAGTAAAATTTGCTCAAACATTAATGATGTACTCATAAAGTTGCCCTGCTAACACTATTTTGTAGAAGATGCGAATTAGTGAATAAGAGTTAGATGTTTCATGACTATGCATATTGTAATATTGACATAAAGGTTTGTTTGGCATATCAAGTATATCTTCAGGTTCTTGAAAGAGTTCATCTTCTCTCATTATGTGAAGGATGTTGGAAAAAATAATAGTTATGGGTGGCAAGACTGGGATTGGTATGCATTTTTTCCCATCTAAATTTTTCGTCCGATCATTTAACCGGCCTCGTTTTTTGTCCTTCCCATTGCTGCCAAGAGTCTTCGAGGTACTCAAAGCTTGTGTGTTAAAGGAATGACTGACTGTCAAACTCTTCATCTTGCCTTTTCTTGATCTTTCTAGTTCGATGTAGTTGCTGACCACGTCGATCATTTTAGTGACTGTCTTTGGTTTGTGGAGAGTAAGCTCTTCCAAACTTTTAAATCGATATGGAGTGTAGATGTGAAAGTAGGAACCATGATTTTAGGGTCAGTATTTCCAATCTTTCTAGTTTCCTATAAGAAATGCTTGTAGAAGTTTTCCAGGCTTTCTTTTACTCCATGCTCAAAGAAGAATACAATGTCTACTGTGACCTCCCTTTCTTTAGTATGTCCGTAATTTGGCTCGAATAGCTACTGCAACTATTTGAAACTGTGAAAGTAAGAACCATAATTTAGAAGTTTTTTCTTTAGGCCCATATTGAATAGGCGACACAACATATGATCGAGTTTGGAGTAAAGCCCGACCGCGGCCTATAAATGGCTGACGTAGGTTAATGGATTGGTAAGGCTTGCATATTGTGGAAGCTTTCACATATGATCATTATCAGGAATTGGCATATTCTTGAGATGTGGCAAAATGGGATTGGTCACGATCCTATCCAGAGTAGATAGTTGATGTGGGTTACTTGTGTTGATAACTTGGATCCTGGTATTAAAGTCATCCATTATGAAAAATTACAGAGAAACAGGAGGTATCATGATGGGTACATGAGGGTTAAAATCTCCATAACCTTTATATCCCAGTTTTTCTTTGGCTGGTCATCTTGGCGGAGGAGATGGAGTCTGGTGATGTGTCTTTTAGCTACCCTGTGTTGTCGAAGCTGATGGCTGTCGAGATACATAAATCGACTCCTTGGGCTACAGTTTTGATCGCCTCTTAGAGGGATGTTATCTCTTCGAGAAACTCTTGATCAAAATCTGTGCTCACTTTTAGCGGGGATTTAAGATCACTTTTGTACATTGAAATGATCTTGCTGACGATACGGGTTCCCAATATCCCTCTAGTGAATTCTGCTTTGTTGCTCAAAAGCTTTTTTTCATTCATCCCTTTCAACCTGAAGAGCCAATGTATGAAGTCTTTGGTCTTCAAGATACTGTGACCTATCATATTTTATTTGCTTTTAGGGATCTATAGCGAATACTTGAGGCATTTCGGAGATTCATGTTTATCTTAACACTGGGGAAAATAAGTCTTTGGTCGAGAACAATGTATAATTTCACACAACCAATTATAATGCTTAGTTTTTCGGTAGTTAAACGTCACCTTACTTTTCAGAATTTAAAAATGAATCTAAGGTAAAAAACATGTAACAACACAAAGAATTAGTAAGGAAACCTAGTGAAACTGAGTTTAAAAAGTATTACAATTGTGATTAAAAAGTAAAGAGAAAAATAGTTAGAGAGCTTGAATGCCTGTACCGTCTTGAGTATGCCATGCCTGTATTAATAGTTGGATACATGTTGCTACAATTTGTAATGTATCTTATAAATTATGGATAGTGGGTGACCTCTATGGAACATGACCAACGACTATATTAACTGATTGTAACAGTTGTTGAATGAGGTCAACCTTTTTATTTATGAATTGTGATCTTCTATTTCTGATGAGATCATCTCTAGTTTAAGAGCATCTCTTAAAGTACCAAACTCAGTTGGGTGAAGAAAAACCAAAATCCAACTTAGTGAGGTCCAATTTCATCCAATAGTACCTCAATTGGCATTTTTAATAGGCGTCTAAATATTGGGCGCCCGTTTTATTATTAAAAAAATAAAATAAAAATTTAATCAGGCTCCTAACTGCACCTAATTTGAAAAAAAATTGGAAAAAAAAATTGAGTGCCCAATCCTTAGGCGTCCGATTTTAATTTTCTCGGAAAAATAGAATTTGGCTCCTGATTTAAACAAACGCCCAACACTTGGGTGCCCGATCGGGATGTAAAAAAGTAAGGTTTAGCCTTGGAAAGCATGGCTGAACCTTACTTTTTAATGATGAAAACCATGTGAGTGAGGTACTGTTGGATTACAAAAATCCTACTTTTTATCTCAAAAACCAAGTGAGTGAGGTACTGTAAAAGATGCTGTAATACTTGTAAATCCAATAATATTGTATCCTCGGGATGTGGCCATAGTGATGTTTGCTGAATCTGGGAATTGTGCTACTATAGCTGCAAATACAAGATCATCATCTGAAAGTTAGCCACCACCATGTGTACCTAATAGCAAAGTCACTATAGACATTGTACAGGAGAGGCAGTGTCCCTCGGATTCCTAGGCACTAGAGCTGATGATTATGTTGTTGTCTTCATAGCATCAATCAACATAAAACCCATATTGCCCTTATGATTGGGAATACCAAGAAGTATCAGTCATTAACATAATTTTTTTCCTACTTTAAATATAACTTTGAACGCATCCTATGGCTTATTTATATTATTTTCATTATGATCAGAAGCATCAGTGAGAGTGATAATCAAATGTTAAGCAATTTTAATAATTATAATAATAAGATAACGGTAGTAAAATAAAGCTTCATTCCTTGCTTGATAAAATTAGGGGCAAATGTCTACAATGTGAAAAGGGATGCAAACCAAACATAAGTTGCCCAAAGGAAAGTCAATAAATCATGAGCAAGTTTCTACTATATTTGTGTACAAGGGACATAAATCAGGATTAAGGATATGGCTTTGTGCTAGTCAATACTTGATTGGTCACACGTCCATATAAATTTTCCAGAAAAATAATTTAAGTCAAGAAGGGAGGTGGAGTTTCTAATGATGGGATTCCCTCTTCATGAGGTTGAAGTCCACTTCGAAGAAGATTGTAGGGCTTCCCTTCGTTTTAGGTCGATGTTACAACATTGAAGGCATGGAGGTTTAGCCGCAGAAAGAGGAACAACCGTTTCAAACTGAATTGTAACTCTAATAGGACTCTTTCCTATAAATAGAAGAGCCTACTAGGGAATTGGTATGAGATAGAAGTGAATCTTGATTTTTGGGTGAGAGACGAAAAGGGAGAGAGGCTTTGAGAAAACTCTTGCATCGCCTTTGCAGAGTTGTAGAGAGGAGAAAATCCTGTTGATCATCATCGTTTTGAGATCATACATGTTGAATAGAGAGATTGTGAGGTCAGTTGTAATCGTCACTTTCTTCTTCTAGTGAAATCTCTTTACCCCGTGGACGTAGGCATCGATTTTTCTGAGCCACGTTAAATCTTGTGTGTGTAGGTAATCTTTACTATTCTTTGTTTTAGAATTGTTTAGATCGTGTTTGCCATTAATACTCTGTAGACTTACAAAAGAGAAAAATAAAAATCAAATAGGGAGAATTTGATCGTGCTATTGTTGATTCTCTATCCTGGAACTTACTATTCTCGATCTTGGATCTGTTTCGATCTGTATCTATCCCAACAAGTGGTTCCATTGTCCGGACGAAGGTCTATGATTAAGATCTAGGGTTTGGAGTCAGAGATTCTTCTTCAGATTTGGAAGAGAACTCTGGTGACTTTTGTAAGTTATGGAGTCGGTATCAACATACAGGATGATCAGTCTAAATCGTGGAAATTATACAATTTGGAAATCGAAGATGGAGGATATACTCTATTGCAAGGATTTTGCAAAACCCATCGAGAATGATGGTGTGACGCAAGAGAAGGATGATTCGAGTGTTTGGAATACACTAGATCAAAAGTGCATAGGCGAGATTTAGAAGTGGGTGGACGATTCTGTCTACCACCATATTGCTCAAGTCAAGACTGCCATCGAGCTTTGGAAGAAACTTAAAGAGTTGTATGAAAGGAAGAGCGTTGAGAATAAAATACTGTCGATAAAGCAATTTGTCAACATGAAATACAAGGATGGTGAATCCATGACCGAGCATCTAAACGAGGTTTAGAACATGATAAACCAGTTCTCTCTTATGAAGATAAATTTAGGATATGAACTGCATGCTCTATTTATCATTGGCTCTCTGCCCGATAGCTATACTGCGCTATCTGAAGCGGTCATAAACTCCTCAGCTGATGGAGTTGTTTCCGTTGAATGAATTACTAGTACGTTACTGAACAAAGAGATGAGAAGGAGGTCGAGTAATACTCATCTTCCAAACAGTAATGAGGCCCTTGTTACTGAAAAGAGAGGCAGGTTGAAGAACAAGAAGAATTCTCATTCGAGCAGTAATGAGAGGCCGAGATCAAAAGGAAAGTCCAGCATTCCTAAGGATAGAAAGAAAGCCCAGTGTTTTTATTGTGGTGTGAAAGGACAGTTTAGAAACAAGTGCTATTCTCTGAAAACCGATCAAGAGAATGGAACTGTACATGAAGACAAGATTGTTGGCAGATCGAAGAACACAGTTGCCTCTGTATCCGTTAATGATTTTTTGTATGCGTCCGCCTGTGGTGACTCGTGCTTGAGTATATCAAGTCTAGATATAGAGTGGATCATTGACACGTGGGCGTCGCATCATGTTACCCCACATTAAAGTTTCTTTGCCACTTACAAGACTGGTGAGTTCGGCAGCGTAAAGATGGGGAACAGTGGAGTCACCAAGATTATGGGGATGGGTGATGTCTACATGAAGACTGAGCTAGGTTGTTCCTCCGTGCTCAAGGAAGTCAGACATACACCAAACATGAGATCGAATCTCATGTCAACAGGGAAGCTCGATGATGAAGGATACGTGAGTGTATTCGGGAATGGGAAGTGGAAGCTCAACAAGGGTCTTCTGGTTGTTGCCAAGGGCGCCAAGTGTTGTTTACTTTGCAAAAGTTGTACTAAGCTTGATCGAGCCGAATTAAATGTAGCCAAGAAGGGGATGCCGATCGAGCTTCGGCATCGAAGATTAGCTCATATGAGCGAGAAAGGACTAGACGTCTTGAGAAAGAAGCAAGCCTTCTCGAGCTTAACGGGAATCCACTTGGAAAAGTCTACTCTGATGGGAAAATAGACCAGGGCTTCATTTCATAAACCACTTCCAACATGGAAGTTGGAGATTCTCGAGCTTGTACACACAGATGTGTGTGGGCCTATGAAAGTGAAAACCCTGGGTGGTTCTTCTTACTTCGTTACCTTTATTGATGAAACTTCGAGAAAGGTGTAGGTCTACTTATTGAAGACCAAGGATCAGGTTCTTGAGTGCTTCAGAGATTTTCATAACAAGGTAGAATGAGAGACCGACAAGCCTTTGAAGTGTGTGCGACCAGATAACGGGGGAGAGTACATTGGGCCATTTAACGAGTACTGCAGAAAATATATTATTCGACACGACCAGACAGTACCCAAGACACCTCAAAACAATGGCATAGCCGTGGGAATGAATTGGACCTTACTTGAGCATGTGAGGTGCATGTTGTCTCAAGCTCGATTACCGAGAAAATTTTGGGGTGAAGCACTTAGCACAATAGTTCACATTATAAATCGTTCTCCTTCATAGCCGCTGAATGGAGAAGTTGCCGAGAAAGTTTAGAGCAACAAAGATGTGGATTATGAACATCTGAGAGTTTTCGGATGTCGAGCTTTTGTAGATATTCCCAAAGATGAGAGATTAAAGTTTGATGACAAGGCAAAGCAGTGCGCTTTTGTTGGCTACGCCGATGAGAAGTGAGGTTACAAGTTGTACGATCCCATTGCTAACAAGATGGTCAGAAGCCGAAATGTTGTGTTTCTAGAAGACCAGACAATTGAAGACTTCGAGAAGGGAGAGAAGTTGAAATCCTATGTTAGCAACTTTGAGGATTTCTACACTAAGGGCCGAGAAAAGGTTAAGATTCCTGAGAACCAAGAGGTAGAAGAAGTTGACCATGAACCTGAATTTCATGAGGATGATGCACCAGGAGACCGAGGTGATCCCAAACCACAGGTCGATGTGCCATCGCAGGTTGAGTCATCGCAGGTCGAGCTACCTCAGAATAAAGTGGTCGAATTGAGAAGGTCGACAAGAACTCGACACTCTTTAGAAAAATATCCAGTAAATGAGTATGTATTACTGTCCGATGGCGGTGAGCCTGAGTACTTCAGAGAAGCTCTTGAAGATGCTCAGAAGAAAGAATGGCTGAAGGTTATGCAGGAAGAGATTTATTCGCTGCATAAGAACAAGACTTTCGAAATTGTTGAGAAGCCCAAGGGAATGAAGTTCTCAAGAACAAGTGGGTATACAAGATCAAAGAAGGAGATAGAAATTCGCAGCCAAGATACAAGGCTTGACTAGTTGTGAATGGTTTTGGTCAACGGAAAGGAGTTAACTATGATGAGATATTTTTACCTGTGGTGAAGATGACTTCCATTCGAGTTGTTCTAGGGCTAGTTGCTAGCATGAACTTGGAACTTGAGCAAATGGACGTCAAAACAGCATTTCATCATGTTGATCTGCATGAAGAAATCTACATGAACCAGCCAAAAAAATTTGAGGTCAAAGGCAAGGAAGACAGAGTGTGCAAGCTAAAGAAGATTTTCTACGGGCTGAAACAAGCACCTCGACAGTGGTACAAGAGGTTCGAGAACTTCATAAGCCAGTACAACTACAAGAAATCTAAGTCGGATAATTGCGTGCTTGTACGCTGATTTTTCGATGGTGGTTTCATCATTCTCTTGATGTATGTTGATGACATGTTAATTGTGGGTTAAGATGTTGAGAAGATTGTCAAGCCTAAGGGTGACTTGAGCAAGGCGTTCGAAATGAAAGACTTAGGTCGAGCAAAGCAGATCCTTGGCATACAGATTGTTCGAGATAGAAAGGTCAGAAAATTGTGGTTATCCCAAGAAACCTATGTGGAGAAAGTGTTGAAGAGGTTCAACATGGATAAGGCCAAGCTGGTTAGTTGTCCACTCGGGAGGCAATTGAAATTGTCAAAGGAGATGTGTCCGAAGACCGAAGAAGAGAAGGCCGAAATGGGTCAGATTCCATATGCCTCAGCGGTTGGGAGCTTTATGTATGATATGGTGTGTACAAGGCCGGATATAGCCTTTGCAATCGGCGTAGTGAGCAGATTCTTGTCGAATCCAGGAAAGGAACATTAGGAAGGTGTCAAGTAGATTTTGAGATACTTGTGAGGTATGTCCAAGTTATGTTTGTGTTATGGTGGTGATAAGCCGAAGCTATTCGGCTATACAGATTTAGACATGGCAGGCGATACCGACACAAAGAAGTCTACTTCGGGCTACCTGTTTACTTTTTCTGGGGGAACAGTTGCATGGTAAGCTAAGCTACAAAAGTGTGTATCCCTCACGACTACTGAAGCCGAGTACATTACGATCACTGAAGGTTGCAAAGAAATGTTGTGAATAAAGCGGTTCTTCAAGGAGCTTGGTATTGCACAAAATAAGTTCGTTGTGTAATGTGATAGCCAGAGCGCGATACACCTGAGTTAGAATACCAGTTTCCATTCACGGAGCACGCACATTGATGTGCGCTACCATTAGATAAGAGATGTGGTTAACTTGAACTTGTTAAGCATTGACAAAGTTCATACCGACGTGAATGGATCAGATATGATTACAAAGTATTTGCCAAGAGGTAAGCATGATTACTGTTGTGCCAAAGCCGGTATGGTGGAGGTGCACCAATCATTAACTTGATTGGGTCAGAGGACTTCCCTTCTCATCTTGAGTGAGGGGGAGATTGTTGGGCTTCCCTCTTCATGAGGTTGAAGTCCACATCGAAGAAGATTGTTGGGTTTCCCTTGGTTTTAGGTAGATGTTACAACATTGAAGACATGGAGGTTTAGCCGCTGAAAGGGAACAACCGTTTCTAACTGAATTGTAACTCTAATAGATTTCCTATAAATAGAAGAGCCTACTAGGGAATTGGTATGAGATAGAAGTAAATTTTTATTTTTGTGTGAGAGACGAAATGAGATAGTGGCTTTGAGAAAACTCTTGCATTGCTTCTGCAGAGTTGTAGAGAGGAGAAAATCCTGCTGATCATCATCGTTTTGAGATAATACAGGTTTAATAGAGAGATTGTGAGATCAGTTGTAATCGTCACTTTGTTCTTCTAGTGAAATCTCTTTAACCCATGGACGTAGGCATCGATTTTGCCGAACCACGTTAAACCTTGTGTGTGTAGGTAATCTTTACTATTCTTTGTTTTAGAATCGTTTAGATCGTGTTTGCCATTAATACTTTGTAGACTTACATAAAAGAAAAATGGAAATCGAATAGGGAGGATTCGATTGCGCTATTGTTGATTCTCGATCTTGGAACTTGCTATTCTCGATCTTGGATCTATTTCGATCTGTATCAATCCCAACATCCAAATAGTTTTAATCCATTGTGGAGGGATGGGGTCATATTGTGGATAAGAATGAGAAGAAGTATGAGTCTATTAAAATGTTTTGAAAGTGTTTTATAAGCTGTCTTGACAATTCATTTTTCATGGTTGTTTGGTATCCATTTGATTGCATCATGATGAAGAACAGTGAACAATAGTATTTAAAAAATATAATCCACTTCCTCTAGTACGAAAAGAAGGGTGATTAATTGTACATTCCAACTGTGAGACTAGGAATCAATTAGATAAGAGATCTTTTGGATATAGCTATATAATTGGCGTACCACCGTGGTTGTGGCCGACTTGAAACCATGAAGAGTAGGTATCCAATTATAATGTAAATTACTAATATCAGCGTATTTGCCAATGGTCCATCCAAATAAAGGTTTAATAGTATCTCTTGCATAAATAACATCTTTATAAAATCTAGAATACAAAGATATTTACTTACAATGAATGATAGAGTATTGTGGAAAGTATTTGGCTTTCAAATATATGGAAATGAGAGCCTTTGGTTTAATTAAAATTTTAAAATTGTATTTTACCTAAGATAGATCCACCCATGCCACAATGTTTTGTAGTATATTAGGTGTCACCTCCCAGGATACAATGATCTGACATACAGCTCCAGATCCAGACGGTTTCCCCGCAATTTTCTTTCAGAAATCATGGGACGTGGTGGGACCTGATATTTGCAACTTGGTCACTAGTTTCTTTGCTTTGGGATTTATGCCCAAATTTCTTAATATTACGTAAGTGGTAATGTTACCGAAGAACTCCTCTAAAGAACGACCCAGTGATTTCTGTCCGATTAGCTTGTGCAAGGTAACTTACAAGATTACATCCAAGATTCTTTCTACGCGTCTTAAACCTCTCTTGGCGAAAATCATTTCTCCTTTCTAGGGAGCTTTCATTAGTGGATGCCAAATTTTTGATAATGTGCTCGTGGCACATGAACTCATACATACGATGAAGAGGATGAAAGGTCGATCTGGCCTGATGGGAATGAAACTTGATATATCTAAAGCCTATGACCGAATAGAATGGAGGATGCTGATTCAAACCATGATGACACTAGGTTTTGACCCGAAGTGGTGTCAATGGATTGAACAATGTATTTCTACGGTGCGCTACTCAGTCCTCCTCAATGGATCCTCCCATGGATTTTTTACTCCCACCCGGGGGGGCTCCGACAGGGGGACCTTTTCTCCCCATTTCTATTTATTATCCTGAAGGAAGGCCTATCTAGAGCGCTGGGGGAGAAGGAGGTGGCAAATCAAATCCACGGAATTAAAGCATCACGGCGAGGACCCCCTATCTCCTATTTATTA
Organism: Kingdonia uniflora; assembly: GCA_014058105.1. Lineage (NCBI taxonomy): Eukaryota > Viridiplantae > Streptophyta > Magnoliopsida > Ranunculales > Circaeasteraceae > Kingdonia > Kingdonia uniflora. Next base: position 314,921 of record JACGCM010000696.1, read on the forward strand.
TTTGCGGATGACTGCCTCTTTTTCGGGTGTACCAACCTCGATGAATCTTATAAGGTGAAATCTATTATGGATAGCTTTTGTGTCGTGACCGGTCAATAACTCAATTGGGCCAAATCGGGCATTTTCTTCAGTAAAAGCCTCCACCACCATCTGGGTCGTCTCATTGCACGGCTCCTCAAAGTCAAAGTCATGCAGTCTGATGAACGGTACCTAGGTACTAATCTTTTTTTCAATCGCTCTAAGGCACAGACCTTCCAACGTATTGAGGAAAGGATTGCTAACCGTTTGCAGTCCTTGCGGGGGAAACTCCTCTACTAGGCAGGCCGTACCGTCTTAATTAAATCGGTCACTTCAGCGATCCTGACGTATCAGATGTCCTGTTTTGCCCTACTACAATCCTCCTGTAATACAATTAATGGCCTCCAATGTGATTTCCGATGGGGTAAACGGGAGGATAAGGGTGAACTTCTAAATCAGAAGAAATGGAAAGAGGTCTATAGGCCTAAAAAGGAAGGGGGCCTGGGTATACGCGATGTGAGGGCCACGAACAAAGCCCACCTATCCAAAATTGTTAGGCGTCTTCATCAGAATGCCCATGAGATGTGGGCTCAGGTCTTGAAAGCAAAAGATTTCCCTGACTGAGGCATCCATCAGGCCCGCAATAAAGTTGATGCCTCCTGGACGTGGCGAAGTGTCCAATCGGCTATTAACACGATCCATGTCAACTCGTGTTGGCAGGTCCGATCCGGGAACCTCATAAATTTTTGGCAAGATAATTGTCTCCCGTCAACCGTGGGGAGGATGCTGACCCCCCAGGCGAGTGGCCCAGCTGTTGGACTGCCCCAACTGGTGAGTCTTTATATTGACCCCTTTTATCATTCCTGGCGTCTTGGGGAACTATGCAAGGGTGTGATGATGTCTCGGTCGACCTTATCTACCGTATATTCTTTCCCTATTTGGGGGGTAGTAATTTACTCAAGTAGGGTCCTTCTAAAGATGGGAAAATTTCTATTAAATTAGCTTATCATATTCTTATGTCTGATTCTCCCATGGAATTGTTGGAATAGCCCCCACACCTTTGGCTTAAACTTTTGTACAATTGAGCCAATCCCAGGGCGCAGATGTTTTCTTTGAAATGCCTCCGGGATATGGTCCCATGTTGAGCCAAACTGGTTGACCGCCTGATCCTTTCGGATTCCTCCTATTTATTGTGTGAGGCCCCTTCAGAAACTTTACACCATCTTCTCCTTGGCTTCCCTTTTATGCGGGCGGTTTTGTATGGCACGGCCTATGAGGGTTTACTTCATTTCTTTTCCCAGCTCCCTATACAGGAATGGATCTCTTTGTGGATCTCCCCCCCCCCCCGGGGCTGGCCTGTTCATACCGAGCTCGGGGCCCTTGTGACCTTTTCCCTGTTTTAGATGGTTTGGAAGGCGCATTGTGACCTTGTTTTTAAGAATACAATCCCACAATCCCACAACCTCTTCAAATCTCTTCTGCTATCAATAAACTAATTCTTAATGCACCTTCTAGGCAGGGTAGGGTCGGCTATCAAGGTTCCCTGGCGTCCCCCAGTTGTTGGCTGAGAGAAAATAAATGTTGATGCATCCTTTAGTAAAGATAAAGTCTTCAATGGTCTTGGAATAGTTATTCGTGATAATCTAAATGTGTTTGGTGTAGCCCGAGGTTCTACCTGTAGATTTATGTTTGCTGAAAAGGGCGAAACGTTAGCAGTTATGGAAGGCATTTTATGGGCCAGGATGTGGGGAATTCTGCGTGTAAATATTGAAACTGACGCCGAAGCGATTAGTTTGTTTTGTGGAAATGATGCTGCTGACGTCTTCTTGACAACCAAAGCCATTCTTAAGGATTGTATGGATCTGTTCAGTTCTTTTGTTGATATTTGTATATCTTATGTGTTGCGTAGTGCGAACTCGGTCACCTATGGGATTGTCTCTAGGCATATGAATGACAATTTTTCTTTGATATGGATTGGTTCTCCCCCTGGATGGCTCCAGGCGGCCCAAGCAGGCGATAATGCCACTTTTGTACTACCTTTTGATTAAGTAATATATATACTATATGGTTTACCGATCAAAAAAATATTAAATAAAATGATCTGACATAAATTGAAGGAAGTACACCATTCAACCCGCCAATCGAACCTTTATTGTGACTTTTACTTCTGATAAAGCTGATTCAAAAAATTGTAAAACATATGTCACAAAATGGCACAAGAGAAGGCTTCTTATAGACCATTGGTGACACCTCACACATCTCTTTATGAAGAGTCACGGTTAAGGAACATATATTGTCGTGTCTTAAGGTACAACTCAAAGCACACCTAAAGTTGTGTTCATGCCTCTTGGACCATAACAAACTCAGCCCATAAGCCCAGATAAAAAAAATGAACTAGGTTTTTCTAGAAGTCTCCATGGCCCAAAGGCCCAAGGTTAATTCATAGACTTATGAAATATATGAGGGGTTCCTACATTAGGTTGAGCCAGCAGACTCATGCACCAAACAATCTAACCCATAGGTCGTGGTACACACGCGTGTTTGACGTCACAACTCCATTGTAATATACAAAGTTACATATATTTTTGAGTATTATTTTCCTCACACCCAATGTGGGACTAAACACTTCATCATTCAAAACTAAGAAAATACCACATGGTTTTCCAATATTTGTTTAGCATAGATAGGTTTGATAATAAGCATGTCTAATGTTAAGACCATTGTGTTTCTAGAGGTAGTGGTGTTTTCCCATCTAGTTAAGTATGCCTTAGGTTTTTCATCCCTAGTGAAACCCCACCAAAAATCCATATTATCTAACTTATCTGACATGGATTTAGGAAGCAAGGTACTTGAGATTTGATTGATTGAAATAAGAGATGGCACATTTTTAATCAAGGTGGTCCTAGTTACTTGACTAAGGCATTTGACTTCCCATAATTTAAGTTTGCTATGTACCCTTTTAGACACATAACCATAATTAAGTTTCCTAAATCTGGAAAGAATGATAGGATTCCATATGTGCTTAAAAGTGATATGAGCTCTTTGAATCCCTAAGACCCTTCTTATAGTATTAACAAGTCTAGCTGGGATATTTGGGTTAATAAAAACCTTAGATTTGTTGCAGTTAACCTCGTCAAGCTGTTCTTATAGCTGAAGTACGGGTAAGTTTTAATTGGTTTGTTTACCCTCCTTTGTATCTTCCTTCTCGTTCTTATTGCTAACTTATCACTTGAGGGTACTCTTACTCTCGGGGCCACTTTCCAACTTGGGAAGAATCTTGCTAGTCATAACAATGACCTTGAGCAACGTATGTCTGATATGAAGGTTTGAGAGAAAGAGAAAGCCAACAATGAGGTACAACATACCGTGGCAGATTATGTTTCCAACCAGACCCATGCTTTGCAAGAATAATGTAGGGGCCTAACTTCGCGAGAGAGGAAGTTGACTCTTACACTAGGAGTTTTATCCTCGACCAGAGGGTCTAGCATATAATTACTAATAATTAGACCTCCAATACTGATAATACACTTGTATGGAGGCCTAGAATGGGTCACTCCACGACCTCTGATAAGGATTTTTAAGAGTTATGCTATATATGTAGAGTAGTCAAAGTATCAAGGACTGGGTTGTTACAGGGTATTCGAAGGTTAACTTGCAAGGTCTGTTGGGAGAGATTTTTCTAACCCCTTCATAGTTCCTCCTCCCTTCTATTTATAGAACATAGGATGGACTGAGTCACCATGGGAGGTCAAGTTACATGTGTATCCTCCGGGGACAACTGACTTGTACCTGGAGTCGGTTCAAACGCTGTAATTGCTGAGTTTGACACTATAGCTGTTAACCCTGGCACTGTAGCTGTTGGTTCTGATACTGTAGTTGTTGGATCTGGCACCGTAGTTGTTGAGCCGCGTGCTCCACTATTTTGCCTGGTGAGCTGGCTGCCTGACATGTTTCCCTTCGACCATGTATGACCATGGTCGAAGTATTTTTGGATCTGATGTGTAGTTCAAGCGCTGCTCATCTATCTTTGCCAACAGAGGTTGGCTTCGATGGTTCCTTTGAGTGTCCGATTAGTCTCGGAAGGCTTCGTGGACATAGTCATCGTCTTGTTGGGCTTCAGATCTCTAGGTAGGCTTTGATGTAGCCTTCAAGTGTTCGATTGAAGCTAGATGGCTGTGAGTAGGCTACTACAAATAAGTGAACCTCTTAAAAGAAGATATGCTCAATCTAGGAAGGGATTAAAAGGTGGTTAATAGTCGTGTGAACACCTTGAACTTACCAAAGTCAGCAGATGAGAAGCCGTTCAATGACCAGTTGGAGGGTAAACATGCGGTGTCTCTTAAGCTCGAAGAGCGAGTTGTAGGGCTTGTCAAGACTTTATCGGGCGTGGAAACTAAGTTTTGCTTATTCACCGAATAGTGGGTTATAACCCTAGCTCATCCTCTGCCAACTCTTTGCCTTAGTCAGCCTTCCCCCAAGCTTCATCACATTGGGTATCCTGGCTGACAAGGGCCACTTCCTCCTAATAAGGATATAACACCAGGTGAAGTCAAGGAGTTTGCCTGAAAAGATACTGCTGCTGCTTCTCAAACTGCGAGCCCATTTGTGAATACTGGCCGTTAGTGGCCTCGTAATAATTTATAGTGACTGTGTTGGTTGCCCGTAAGGGAAGTTACATGTGCAACTGTTCTATTAAGTCTGAGAAGGCTCATATCTACTTTTTCTAGTTTTGATAATTATGTTTGTGTTTATAAAAGGTTAGCATTGTTGAATTATTGTAGGGTGGTCATTATTTTAACCTAATGGGATAATTTCTTGGGGTGCTTAAGTTCCTACAAACTTTGTTTCGAGTCTTTATTGGACCTTTGTTCTTGGTCATCTCTATGACAAATGAAGGAATTACTTCAGGTTTTCTTAGCTTCGTCCATAGCTTTTACTAGTCCTCGTTAGACTATTACCGTTGGTCGTTACTGCGACTGAACGTAAAAGTTACTTGGTAACTTTCAATTTCCACATACATTTTTGCTATTCCCCATAGAACAATTACCGTTGGTCGCTCCTGTAACTGAACACTAAAATTACTTAGGATTTTTGAGTTGCCACAAACTCTTTTACATATCCTCGTAGGATAATAATCATTGTTCGTTCCTGCAACCAAACGATAAAATTACTTGGTACTTTTGAGTTCCCTCAAACTCTTTTACTAGTCCCCGTTAGACTATTACCATTGGTCGTTACTGCGACCAAATGCAAAAAATACTTAGGAGTTTTAAGTTCCCAGTAACTCTTTTATTTGTCCTCATAGGACAATTACCGTTGGTTGTTCCTACAGCTTAATACAAAAATTACTTTAGATTTTGAGTTCCCACTTGTAGTAACATATTCCCCAGATTCGACAAGCATAAGCCGGTAGAGCGTTGTCGAAGACAGCCATACATAACTGAAGACCTACATTCGAGAAGATAATATATTGCAGTCAAAGATAACTCAACATTCCAGAAGATTCTGCATGTCCTTGACCTACCAGAAGTAGTCGTTGTGCCCGGTCAAGAAAGAGCTGTTAGAGATCCGCGATGTTCGCCCACTCCCCCCGGAATAGGAGACTGTTTCTTTTTTGTAAAACTTCTAGTATACACTATAAATACAGGCATATAATAGGTTATTAGAGACAGAAATATCCTCTCACGTTACCAATTATAACTTCATAACCCCACTATTATACAAAATCTCAGTAATAACTAGTAATATACTGGATTTTACATCAAATCGCTCCTCGAGGTCATGGCTTTTCTCAGCTTCTACTGAGTTTTCCATGTAAAATCTTATCCATCTAGTTTAATTTTAACCTTTACAAATAAGTATTGGCAAAGATTTTCCTCCTGGAAAACCCGCCACTACAATTGGCGCCGTCTATGGGAAAACCATAATTTTTTTTACCATTTCCAATCTGAACACCATCCGATGACAAACATGAACTTGAGAAGCCATTCCAGTACCGTAAGAGATCAAGACATACCAGAAGCTATTGATCTACACGGTAAAGTCCTTGAACTTCAAAAAAAAATGGCAATAGAAAAAACCCAGAGACTAAAATATTAGCGTATCCACGCTCAAGCTCATCAAACGGAAAGAGACGAACGCAGAAAAGCCCTGGATCAGCAAAGTCAAACACATCAAAAAGAGATGGAAAGATTACGAAGAACATAAGATCGACTCACTACTCGCCAGACGTCACCTCCACTGGCTCAAAGTGAACATCGATCAAGAGCATATTAACGCGATGATCAGCCGAGAGATGACGATTAACGAATGTCTCGATCCAGATCTAATAATTTGAATAGAGCCTCTCAACATTTTGGTTTAACTTCTTCAGCCTCAACAACCCAAGGAAGTTAACGCAGACTCCATCAAACCCCTCCGCTAGAAAGGAGGCCCATCAGAGATCGATTGGGACCGGAGGGATATGGCAATTTTATTCCTCAGATTTCCGCCCTACCTCTTCTGCCGTAACAATGCGTCACTTTAGATGACCTTAACAACAGAATCCAAGCCATCAACTCTGACATCCCAGGCCGATGATCTGTGCTTGATAAAATCGAATTAAACCCTATCTCTCCAAATCTCGAAAATATGCCCATCCCAGAAAATTTCCATATGCTTAAGTTCATTTAATATGCAGGCCTAACTAATCCGCTTACACATGTTCGACATTACAAAGCCGCGATTGGGTTATACTCCAAGCACGACCATATGGTATGTAGGCTATTCAGCATGAACCTAAAAGAAGAACCACTTCGATGGTTCCACACTATCCAAGAAGCCTCCATCACCACCTTCAAGCAATTACAGCATCTTTTCGAATTCAACTACGCTCATACTAGGGAGCGTGAAATCACCATTGGCAAAGCACGAAAGAAACCTTGGCAAACTTTTATAAATGTTTCCTACTGGAAACACAGAAGATTGGGAATTCAGACCCTTAAATCGTGGTTCCGGCATTCACCTCCGCCTTGCACATTGACTCAAAAGTTTAAGAACTTACTCTGTACAAACCACGCATGATCTCTGAAATGATTGACGTGGTTAATTACTATATCGAGCTGGGATGATTGAAAAAAGATAAGATAAAATGGTCCTATGTCATCCATTCTCGAGAAGCATCTTCGACCCCGTCCCAGCGAGCAGTCACTACTGAAGCGCCGAAGCAACGCGATAGAAATACTGATAACACTAGAAGAAGGGATGGCAAACCAGACAGACCAGTCCTAATTCTACCGCCAATGACATCAACCCTCTCTGTTATCTTGCCGGCGATAAAGGGAGACGAGTTTTATCGCGTGCCACAAGCTATTATCGATCTTCCGAACAAACCCTTATGTCAGTATCATAATGTGCGTAGACATGAAACTGATAGTTGTTACTCCTCATACGTATCTTTCATCATATCCATTTAGCTGGAAGACTCCATAATTTTGTCATCAACATTCAAAAATTTCTCGAAGAACAACCAAAAACCAAAGAAATCGAGCAAAATCAGATCCAAGGACAAGCTCGCCATTTGTATATGATCGAGATTGAAAAAGGGAAGAAAAGAAAACAAGACGATCGTATTACATCTTCCTGCAAAATGACCTCTTCAGACAAATTAGATAAACTTCTTCCAAGCACAAGAAAATCCAAACATCCTTACCAGATAATATTCGAGGACTGTGACACTAGTCATGTTAAATACCCTCATGATGACGCTCTCGTTATTATGCTCAAAGTCAGGCAAAATTACTTACATACGCTTCTCGTCGATACCGGAAGTATCATGGATGTTTTATTCAGAAGAGTAATCGAAGTCCTGGGCCTTACAGATTTAGTAAAAGCTTCGACAACAACAATCATGGGCTTCAATGGTTCAAAAGAATCAGCCATAGAAGAAATTACTCTGCCAGTTCAAGCAGGTTTAGAAACCACATTCGCCAAATTTCTTGTCATTGATGCAGAGTCCAAATATTTGGGCATTTTGGGACGTAGTTGGTTGCATTCTATCAAAGCAGTACCCTCAACTTATCATTTAGCGTTACATTTTCCTACAGATCACAGAGTCTATGAAATCAAAAGCTGCTAACCAGTCGCACGAATGTGCAAAAATACCACAATTAACCCTCATACAGCTAAACTTCTCAAAGCATAGAAACTATAACATGAAGCACCACACACATTTGAGCACCATGATACCGAAATGGTCGAAACTGTTGAGCTCGATGCCCCAGGACGCATATTTGGCCCATGAAACCTTTGTTGGATCCAAGTTGTCAATCAATGAAAAAGAGGCCATGATACTGCTACTTAAGAAAAATATTGACATCTTTGTCTTCGCCTGGGCTATCAAAGAAATTCCTGGAATCGATCCTTCAATCGTTTGCCACCGACTCAACCTCTTTCTAGACAGCAAAACAATTATCCAAAAATGATGGAATCTAGCTCCCCGACTTCAAGATGCAGTCAACGAAGAGATTGATAAACTCCTTCGTGTAGGATTTATTCAGGAAGCTAAATATCTGATGTGGGTTTCTAATATCGTCGACGTGTCAAAGAAAAATGGTAAAATAAAGGTTTGTGTCGACTTCACAGAACCCAACAAATTCATACCCAAAGACAGTTTCTCGCTACCACTAATTCTTCAGCTTCTCGACTCATTCGTAGGACACGAACTTCTTTCAATGATGGATGCCACCTCGGGATACAGCCAAGTTCCACTTGCCGAAGATGATCAAGAAAAAACAACCTTCATAACCGAAAGAGGACTTATGATTACACAGTAATTCCTTCTGGGTTAAAGAATAGTGGAGCTACTTACACACGACAGGTCACCCAAATGTTTAGAGATCAGCTTGGAAAAATCATGGAAGTATCTATCGATAATATGCTCTGTAAAAGCCTGAAAAGGGAAGATCATCTCAATAACCTCCAAACTATCTTCGATATCCTTCGCAAGTACTGGATTAAACTCAGCTAGAGATATGTCAATTCGGCGTCGCATCTGGCAAATTCCTAGGCCATCTAATTAACAATAGAGGAATCGAAATCGATCCAGCTCAAATCAAAGCATTCATGGTAATGCCCTCTCCTCAAACGAAAAAAGATGCTCAAAAATTCGTTGGCAAGATGGATGCTCTTTATAGATTCATCTCAAAGTCATCTGATCGATACAAACTTTTTTACCTTCTTCTTCGTAGCAACCCCACCCCTCTTTCGAACAAACAACCAAAAGAAGTTATTTGGACTCCTGACTGTGAAATGGCATTCAAAGATCATAAACGATACTTAAGGCGTCCACCTATAATGAGTACTACAATTGATGACAAATCACTCACTATGTACTTGTCCATAACAGAAGAATCTATCAGCTTCGTTCTTATTCGAGAAGATGGTGGCGTAGAGAAATCAATCTACTTCCTCAGTAAAACACTTATGCCTGCTGAAAAACGATACATAATGACAGAAAAACAGCTACTCACCTTGGTCTACAGCTCTCAAAAACTTTGTCCCTATTTTCAATCTCATCATTTCAGAGTCATCACCAAGTACCCTCTCAAACTGGTACTCTTCAAGAAAGAAAAATCTCACAGAATTCAGTAATGGTCTATTTTTCTTAGAGAGTATGATATTTCCTTTGAACCTCAAATATTCATCAAGGGACAAGCAGTGGCCGACTTTTTGGTAGATTTTCCTGTCGAAGACCCCGATTAGGAAGAACTGAAAGAAATCTTCGCCGACGACTCAATTGCAGAACCAGGCCCATGGTCCAAAAGTTTCAGTTGGCAACTTTTTACAGACGGATCGGTAGGACCACAAGGATCTGGAATTGGCATAGTCCTCGTTACACCTTCCAATCAACGCATTGAGAATGCTATCAAACTAAACTTCTATGCTACCAATAATGAAACCGAATACGAAGGTATCTTATACGGTCTCGATCTTGCACTTACTCTCGGAGCTGAGGAATTAGTAGTATATGTCGACTCCTTACTCTTCTCCAATCATTATAAGAAAATTTTTAAGATAACAGGCAAAATGGTTGATTACGCAGGCTTGGTCGAAGAAAAGATGTAAGAATTCCAGCATGCAACCATCTCCTATTTACCTCAGCACGAAAATTGCCATGCCGATGCATTAGCTTACATCGCTGCCATGCTGGGAGACAGTGAAAAAAGATCTTTAGAAATTGAGATCCTCGAACATTTTAGCCTCGATATCTTGTAAACAATCCAGATAACCGTTACAAAAGATGACGACCCTGAGGACTGAAGAAGGCCATTTTATGCTTACCTCAGCTCCAATATCCTCCCCAGTAACAAAGAAGATGCTTGATCCCCGTTGGCCAAGTGGCCCAGATTTACCGTCCAAAATAAAATATTATATCGACTCACGGGAGGCAGACCACTTATCGAATGTATCTCACTGAAACAGGCTCAGATCAAAATCAGAGAGCTTTACGAAGATATCTGTGGTGCACATGTTTCTAGAAGATTGCTAGCCCAATGTGCATTCACACAAGGGCTATATTGGCCTAAGATGAGATAAGACTGCCAAATCCACGCTCAGGACATCAAGAGCCCAACCCTCGACTTACATGTAAAAAATGTCCTCTGACCGTTTAAACGATGGGGAATCAACATCATTGGGCCATTCCACCCAGCATCGAGAAATAGGAGGCTCCTTTTAGTTACCACCGATTACTACACCAAGTGGGTTGAAGCAGTTCCTCTCTGCCATACTGATGAGAATGAGGTCATCAAGTTCCTTTGGGAGCACATCATTACCCGGTTTGGTTGTCCACAAATAATACGCTCTGATAATGGTAAATAGTTTATCAGCACTAAAGTCTTTGCTTTCCTACATAAATACAAGATTCAGTTGACAACTTCCATACCATATTATCCTCAAGGTAACAGAAAAGTTGAAGCCATCTACAAAAACATCAAATCTGGCTTACGTAAGCGCCTCGACGACAAGAAAGGCAGATGGGTGAATGAACTACTCAGTGTCTTATGGGCCTACCATACTACTCCTCGAGTTTTAACAGGCTGTACTCCTTTCATGATGGCTTTTGGTAACGAAATAGTCATACCTTGATCTCCCCAGTATTCAGCGAAAGATCTATGATGAGGACAATGAACTCGGTCTACTTTGCAACCGCAATTAGATCGAAGAAACCTGAGACAAAGCCATTGTTACTCTGGGATGATATCATGATACATTGAAAAAAGCATATAACAAAAATGTTCGACAACGGAAATTCGGTATTGGAGACCTTATCCTGCGACGGATACAAGATAGTACTCAACCTAAATTTTTTGGAAAGTTATCAAAAAACTTGGAATTGCTCTACATTGTCAACAACAAAATAGATAGTGGAACTTATTGGCTCATAACTGAAGATGAAGTTCAGCTTGAGTATCCATGGAACACTGCTTAGCTGAAACTCTTATATAGATGAAACACTATAATCATTTTCTTCAAATCAAATAAAAAGTTTGTTTTCTCATTATCTTCTTTACTACTTCGATTTGATCTCGATCTATACTTATCAAGTATAGATCAGACAAACGATCTCCTTCCTATATCAATTTGATCTCGATCTATACTTCTCAAGTATGTATCAGATAAACGATATCATTACTACTTCAATTGGATTTCGATCAACACTTATCAAGTATGCCTGAGAAAAACAATTTCCTTACTATCTTGATTTATTTTTAGGTCATTCCTTCCACAAGTATCCTAAAACCTATCAATCAACTTCATGCGACCACTATCCAATCACAGGAAAGTTTACTTCGCGCTCTTTACTTATCGAACAACCTCTTCTGAGCTCTTGCTCTTCTCCAATCTAAATCCAAATACCTATCTCCGGATATACATTTGGTCCTCCTTACTTGCAATTTTTTGGCCATCTTTCACATTTTGTGCACACAAGCGTTCTTTACTTATCTGCTCGAATATACATCACTTATGGCATAAATATACTTTACTTATATCTATTCATCTATAACCAATCAATCAACCTAGAATACATTCCAAAAGAATCACTAACCTTATTTATGCGCCACTTTTATATTCCACTCCTTTGCTCGCTTCGCTCTTTCAATCAACGCACCAATTTCCTCCTTTGCAATCGTATCTAACCACTTCAACAATGAGCAACAGCAATTCACACCATCGATTTTTTTTCTGTTTTTAACAAGTATGGACAGTCGCCTACCTCTGACCTATTTTTAGATCCCACGTGACTATTCGTCATACCACTTCTGGACCGTTCAGTTCCTCGATTGTAATGCCTCATGCATTTTTTTTTTACTTCTTCGACTCTTAACCTTCTCACCATTAATAAACCTCTATATTCATACTTCAAACCTTCGAATTCTCAAAGAATTTTTGTAGATACATTCATATCCCCAAGTGTACGACCTATCTTATCAAACAGATGATTTACATCTTTTTCCTTATGTTGTATACCATCACCTAGTGGAACACATCTTTCCATAATCATTTTGCATGTTAGGTCCCCTACTTCTTAATGTCCCCACGAATTCCTATATTTTAGGGCTCATATTCGACAACATCTAAATATCACTATATTCGACAGTAATTCGCTTTAACACGATTTCTTTATTCCCAACATTTAACAAGTACATATTCCATTCGATAAATCAAAAAGTTACATTTTCTTCCCCATCAACAACTACTTACAACAAACCTCCTTCTACAATTTTATATACTTTCATACAGCTTCATCTTCCCTCTTTACCAACAACTTTGCTTGAATCCACATTCTACCACAACGTTCAGGAGGACGCCAAAACTGCAATCTAACACGAAACTTAAAATCCTCCTCAGCCTCCTTCGCTTCTACATTACTCTTACCTTCATAATCTGGCTCCTCCGGATCATCCAAATGCCAATCAAGGTTCTGAATTCCTAAATACCGCATGTACAGCACCCAATACATTGCCTAAACATGTTTGAACACACCGTCACGGGCCTGAGCTCTCGTCCTCACCATCTTTGTATGCCAGATCGCATCTACCACACGGAGCTATTTATAATCATTCCAATCAAAGTATCCTCACATGCATTTATTTTGCCTGGGAACTCTACGTATTTCAAAGTCACATCAATCGACCTCAAAATCTGCCCTTCGCCCCACATAGTCAAACATCATCAACTTTATACACAAACAAAGAATCGACACGAATATCTTCGACTAGACTCATACTCACAATAATTCATAAACAAGCTACAATAGAATAAAACTTCGGCAAAATATTTATTTCTTTAAACAAATTGATTCTTACATTTGATATCTATCTCATTCGCTTACATTGCATCTCTTACATTCGACATTTATCTCATTCGATTTCATATTAATCCTTCGATTATATTATATACGGTTACATTCTACTTTTCATTCGACTTACATGACTTATTTAACTGTGTTTTCTTTTTACCAGAATCAAACATTAAAGCCTCTTTTCCAGTAAAACAAACTCAATAACTCTCAGGTCACTGAATTTCTAAGAGCTATTTCCACAAATAGACTAGGAAATATATGTACGAAGCCTTCCCTAATTAGGCAAGATCACTGGACGCTCATTCAAGCTTCCGATCTTCATCAATTATAGGAACTGTTATTCTTTCTCCCCTACTCTGACGACCTTCATTGCCTTCACCATAATGTGCTGACACAACTGGTTCCACCGTACACCACCATCCTCTGCTATATACCTCCCCCACCTTCCTTACCATAATATAAATTGCAAAACTATTGTCAAGGCCTTTTGTCAACACATACCTTCCCTCTGATGCCTTACCATCTTCACATTTCTTCACCATTGCTCGCTACACTTCGGGTGACATCCTTCCACAACCACCACCTTATCCTCCTCAACCAACCGTCCATTTATACCCCACTTCCAACCTGGAAAATTCCTTGTACCGCATTCAATGCACCTCGGGAATAAAATTGCCAGATACATTTCACTTGGACCTTGGAACTCACAAAGACGACTCATCTTCTATTCAACAACTTCTTCAGCTTCTCAAAAAATTTTCTCGACACAAACACAAGTTCTTATGTCAAGAATGGGGCGATTGTAGTTACATATTCCCAAGATTCGATAAGCATAAGCCGGCAGAGCTAAGTTGAAGATATTCATACATAACCGAAGACCTACATTCGAGATGACAATACATTACAGTCAAAGATAATTTAACATTCTAGAAGATTCTGTATGTCCTCTACCTACCAGATGTAGCCGTTGTGCCTGGTCAAGAAAGAGCTGTTAGAGATCCGCGAAGTTCGCCTACTCCCCCGAAAATTGGAGACTGCTTCTTTTTTGCAAAACTGCCTGTATACACTATAAATACAGGCAGAGAATAGGTTATTTGAGATAGAAAAATCCTCTCATGTTACCCAATTATAACTTCACAACCCCACTATTATACAAAATCTCTATAATAACTAGCAATATACTGGATTTTTCAAAACCCTCATCGAGGTCGTAGTTTTTCTCAGCTTCTACTGAGTTTTCCTGTAAAATCGTGTCCATCTAGTTTAATTGCAGTCTTTACAAATAAGTATTTGCGAAGATTTTCCTCCCAAAAAACCTGCCACTACACCATTGTTTACTTATCCTTATAGGACAATTACCGTTGGTCATTACTGTGACCAAACGCAAAAATTATTTAGGATTTTTTAGTTCCCACAAACTCTTTTACTAGTCCATGTTAGACTATTACTATTGGTCGTTACTACAGCCAAATGCTAAAATTACTTAGGATTTTTGAGTTCCCACAAACTCTTTCACTAGTTTTCATTGAAATATTACCACCAAACACAAAAATTTACTTGGGATTTTTAAGTTCCCACAAACTCTTTACTAGTCCTCATTTTACTATTACTGTTGGTCACTTCTACGACCTTTCTAGAAGGATTACTTTGGAATTATGTATTAAGAGTTAAGACTTTGTGCTTTCCCTATTAATGCTTAATTGTAATCAGTCCCATTAATGGCGTAATTAACATCCTAATGATCTATCAAATGTACATTTTCTTCTACTAATATTTTAATCCTTTTGTTGTGATGATGTGTAAACTTCCTCTAAGCTTGCTTACAATGCAGACGCGGTCACAAACTCGTCACGAGTCCTATGTTGCTGCGTGGACGATATTTTATACAGGCATGTACTTTGGTAGTCGGGGTCTAGCAGGGAAGCCTTTGGAGCGAGGGTATGTGGATCCTGTCATTTTTCCTGAATGGCTATAAATGGCGCACTAGAAACGCTAGTTTTTATACGAGGTTTTGCATGACCAAGTGAAGACCCTTTCTAGACATGTGGCTGTTCTAAGAACCATGATCCTGAAAGATGTAAAGGAAGAGGATGAAGCAAAGGATCATGGTTGTAGTACTAGGCAAAGAAACTGCTTTAGGTGTATGTAGTTATTTAGGGTTTTGTAACTGTCGTATTTAATATTGTAATCGGTTTTAATGCATTAATAAAAGTGATTTTTGGGGTTTGACTACATGTTGTATGTGTCTCATATTTTACTTTTCTGCAAGAAATGGGCCCTAGTGTTGGGGATGTCATTTTTACTTCAAAAAATTCCACTAGTAATTGAGGAGAACATTTTTCTTAAAAACACTCCCAGTAAAAGTGAGGTCATTTTTACTTTAAAAAATGCCCCAGTAATTGAGGAAGGCATTTTACTTCAAAAACATATCAGTATTGGGGAAGTCTTTTTACTTAAAAAAAACTTCCCAATAATTGATGAGGGCGTTTTACTTCAAAAATGACCCTAGTAGCGATGAAGTTCTTTTACTTCAAAAATGCCCCCCGTAAGGGTGAGGTCGTTTAAACTTTAAAAAATGTCCCTAGTAATTGGGGAGGGCATTTTATTTCAAAAATGCCCCCAATATTTGGGGGGAGGGGGTCATTTTTAATTTAAAAATACCCCTAGTTATTCGACAATCTTTATATCATATAAAATTACCATTGATTCCTCGCTCAAAATCCGTACAAAGGTAGATTATGTTACTGGTTTCACTTATGGAGGTTTATTGCATTCCAAGGAGATTTTATTTCATCATCGTCGTTGTTCATGAGGTAGTAGGCATTTTCGTCTATGACCCTTGAGATAATGTACGACCTTTCCCAATTTGGTTAGAGTTTTCCTTTGCTGTGGTTCTGGGTTATGGGGAAGACCTTCTTCATTATGTATTCCCCCTCTTAGAACTTACTTGGGCAGACTCTTTTGTTAAAATTTATCTTCAAGGTCTCCTGGTACCTTATCATTTGGGACAAGGCATCTTACACCTTAAGTTATTCTCAGGATGCCAGCAAAACACCATTTCAATGTATTGCCTATTCTTGGCCTACATTACAACCTTTAAAATACCTTCTTGAAACTAAGTCTAGTATGGCCAATTTAGTAGAGATAAATGATAGAAATTCTATGGTAATTCAACTCGACACCTTCAATTAAAATTAAACTCCCGTTCATGAGATCTCTCAAGACAAATGTCTACTGCTTTAAAGTCATTAGGAGCCTTTGATGTACTTAACCTCAACTTGTGCTTATTTTTACATCTGAGAGTAAATCAGAAAATTCTCAATGATTATCAAAGCGAATATCTTTGTACGGCCGAAAGTCAAAGCATGTTACCAAAAGGTCATAAGTGTGTGACTCACTCAAAAATTTGGTTCTATGTAAATTATACTTATACACAATATAATCCTAGAATTTAGTCTCTACTGGTTTAATTTGCCTAACAAATAAGTAGTTTCTTCACTTTCTCGATTACTTAGCAGGAAAAATTAAAAGGTTATTTTTTCAAGACACAGGTAAATTCTATCTAGCAAATCGCAGCATCCATGTGAATAATCATGTCATAATTAAATGTTGTGGGTAAAACATTGAAGCCCCTCACGAGATAAAAAAATTGTTCACTTGGAAAACCTGAGGGTTTAAAGGCTTATTACATAGGCTAAATGCAATTGAGAGTCCTGCGAAAATGGCTAGTAGTTTATTCATATTATTTTACTAGACGGTGAGCGAAAGGAAAAGTTTGGGGGTGTGATAAGTTCTAAAATCTTACATTTTATAACCATTAAGCATAGTCATTTTACAGCCCAAAACTACTTTAACTAATTATTGTATACCAATATTATAGTTTTTTCAGAGCTCAGGTTCAAAAGGGAGATACAGAGTAAAAAGACATCAAAAAAGACCTAAACGAATCTCCTTCAGCGGTACTTAGAAAACCAATTCCCATAGCCTCTCTATATCAAGAAGTAATTATAGATAAGAAGTTTACATCAAGCCATGTCAAAGCGCAGTTAAGTTCTAGTGGAACAGAGCACATAAAGTCACAAGTTAAACATCAACAGGCCAAAAGATCTGTTGTTAAAATGCTACAGATGATCTAGTTCAAAATTATGACAAGCTAAAGCCTCATGAGAGCCCAGTTGAAGTAGAACCCAAGAAGCATCCATGAATCTGCGATGTTGGGTCTGGTATACCCAACCAACCAACGTTCGCAGTGGTCTCCAGGGTCCCACTTTTATGAGTCGTTGCCCGGGATGTATGAAGATTAAATTTTTCATTAGATTGCTTAAGTCAGTTCATAGGAGGGTAAAACTATATTTATATTGTCACAAAAAAGGAAAGTCCAAGGCCTCCTTTTCCTATAAAAGGAGACTTGGTCCTCATTATTTTTCATCTTTGAGAAGTGATTCAAATCCAGAGGAATAAAGATTATAGACTAAATTTGTTATATATTCTTCTTTCTCCTTCTCTTACAAGGTAAGTTCTAAGTTCTTTGCAGTTTAAAGCAATGATCTTTGCAATGATAAGGTGAGGATTCTACACTTTAGTAGTCCCAACCTTGAGTCAAGTAACTACTACTAGGATTGTTATTTATCTTCTCTTTATTTAAATAGTAGATTGTTTAAGTTTTCTAAACATTAAAACATAAATAAGCTAAATATTAAACAGATTAAAAGAAAGGCTCTTCTAGAGATCTCTTTAAAGAGAAAGAATAATATTAGAAAGGAGATTAAAATTGTCAATAGTTAATCCCTCATTGGTCTTCTCTCCTCTTCCTTCTCGTTTATACCATCCAATATATTGCACTAAAAAGGATTAAACTTAATCTTAAGTACAAAATATAAGAGTAAAGACCGAAGAATTTAATTACCCCCTGGAAAGTTTGAATGGTTGCATTCTTATAATCACTCGGGGAAGATGTATGGATTGCCATTAAGGATGGATGGAAGAACTTTATCATGATGCAAGGTCAGTTGGTAGTACTGTAGAGGTTCTTAAGCCTAGAAACCAATAGATAAAGGAAGAAAAGGATACTGCCGGTTATAACTCTAAGGGGTCTTAATATTATCTTTATAGTTGTGAGTCAAAGTAAGTTTCGATATATCTCTGCTTGTTCCACTTCAAATAAATTTTGGGATATTTTAGTTCAAACTCATTAAGGTGATGATGCAGTCAAAGAAAGCAAGCTACAAATGTTTATTTCGCAATTTAAGAATATTCGAATGAGAGAAAGTGTACCCTTTGATGAATTCTATGTAGGACTAAGTGACATTACAAACATTAGTGCCACATTAGGAGCAGCTTATTCCGATGTCAAAATTGTTCACAAAGTTCTAAGATCTCTTACAAGGAACTTTAGATCCATACATGAAACTATCGAGGAAGCTCATGATCTTAAGAAAATGAAACTAGATACATTAGCTGGAAAGTTGTGAACATCTGAACTTAAGATGAAAATGGAAAACCCTAATAAGAACATGAGTGTAGCTTTTAAGTCTTTATCTTACTCTTCATATTCTAAGGGTACCAAAGAGGTTGATCACTCATATGTCTAAGATGGTGATGATGGGCTAGATATTGACTAACATATTGTTTTTATTAGTTAACAAATTTATTTATTTTTTTTGAAAAAAACTTCAATTTTATAAACAAAAGCAATCTGTGAATTATAAGCCACGCCCTCATGATCATGTCAAATTAAATAACAGGCAAACCAATACTTCCATTGACCTAAGTCAATTTGAATATTATAAATATTATAAGTTTGGTCACCATGCACACAGTTATCCTACCAAGAAATCTATAAGTAACCATAAGGCCATGAACATTAGTATTACTTGGGATAATATGGATGGTAAGAATAATAATAATGATGATCAATCCCAAGCAGGTGAAAATAGATAATATTACGCATATCCCACCTTTCTAAATCCCAATAATGATAGTCTTGATTGCTTTAAATTAAAGAACCCCATTAAAAGTTAGAGTGGTCATAAAAATGATGAGTTTGAGAACCCTAATCTTAAAGAGTTGTATGATCTGACATTTGAAAAATGTGTTAAACTTGGCAAAATGAATAAATTCTTGAAAAATCAAGTTAACACACTCACTCACAAAAAAAAAAAAGTTTTTGGCGACGGGATTTATGTCACAAAAGCCCTTTAGTGACAAGTAAAGACTGTTAGATGGTTATCGTTATTTGATGGTGTCACTAAAAATTTAACGACGGAAGAGCCCGTCATTGTATATGAAAAATTCAACGATAAGTTAAATTTGTCACTAATTATTGCATATTAGCGACGATAAATTCCGTTACTAAAGATTTTTTCTTCGCTTCAGCATCATAGTTTGGCGAGGGATAGGATCCGTCGCCAATTAACATTATTTTTTTAAAAATACCATTATTATATAGAAAATATATTAAATTCATTTTCAAAATGAATTTGTAAATAAATGCCAAAATACATTAAATTAAATATGTAATTATAATAGGAAAATCTAAAACATTATGCATGAAACATTAAGGTTGATTATTCTCTTTTAGAATCATATATGAACAAACACAAACTTTGCTCAATCTTCAAACTTCAAATTAGAATATTTCCCACTAGACTGACTTGAGAAATTTTGTAATGCTGTAAAACATTAGGAAACCACACTAAAAATTGTAGGCTCTTTTTGCATTATCACTGAAGAGCTCCGCTGTATTTCTGCAACTTCTTCTTTTTTAGTAGGTAAGGATTCTCACAATAATGAAACCTTAACCGCTCCTTGATACACCACTTTGACACATAGCATCACCTTGAACCTTATGTTAACAGTTCATATCATTAATGAAGTTGATCAATATATCGGGACTACAATTAGATGATGTAAAATAGCTTGCTACAATAACTTACGCATTATTTTTCAAGGCGAAAGTACATATAGACTATACCCTTTCGAAAAGTTCATTTGCAACAAATAAGTTGAACCAACAATAAACCTTAAGCTTAAACTTATGAAACTGCACTTATAACGATATAAATCACCTGCTTTAAGCATAAGCTTTTTTCCTTTTACTAATCTTAGCACGACACCTAGGTTGTATAATATTCCGTACAGAGAGAGTAATGCACCTGCAGTTAAATTTTTATTCAACAAGTTAACAATATGTAGGTTCACTATAAAGCCTTATTACATGGCAAAACAAGTACTATTTTAAAGATTCAAACATTGGACTGGACATAAATATGCAATATGCATAATGATTTAGTTGCCATAAAAAAAAATATATTATTGTACTTTCAATATCAATAGAATCATTTAACATGCATCCTACTTATAAAGAGAAGAAAAATGGTCAAAATTTACCTTGCACTTGAGCGCAAGGGGGCTTGAGTCAGATTTAGTTGGTGCATCAATGAAATGTCCAAAATAAATATCCATTATTGAATTTACCCTGCCAAAAATGTTATCCAAGCAAAATCAAATATGTACAAAAATAGATTATGATGATTAATTAAAAAATAAAATGGAGTTAGAGAATTAAATTTACTCGATGTGGATATAGACAAAGATAGCAAGTGGAAGAACTTAATATGCTTACAAAGCTACCTTTGTTAACAAAAAATTATCTTGTCTTACTGTGCAAACCAAGAGAAATTTAAACTCTTAGAAATTTACCAAGACCCAACTCCTATGATTCTCCAAACCCTCTCTGAAAAAAGTGTCCCTATTCCAGTTTTTATTAGTATGGAAGCCCTTAGAGAAATATCTTCCAGAGTTTTAATGGAATCTTCATGTGTAGAACACAGTTAGAAAGATATTCTAAAATATCAGCTTCAAAAGATAGGGTTCCATCATCATCAAATGTAGAGATGAGATGAGAAAAACCATATTTATGTTCCCATAGTTTTAGCATATACAAAAATAAAGTAGCTGAATCATTGCCAATCCTAGTTAAATGAAAAAAGACTATGACTTCGCAAGCCTATGCTTCGGCCATGCCCGCCCAAGCTTAACATCACCAACCAGGCCCAAAACATGTTATGACCATGTTTTTTTTTCTTATCTAGAACATTTTGATGCCAATAAATCACACATCCCAATGACTACATGTAAAGGGTGGAATAAAAGGAAAAGGAATAAATACTGTACTATTGGTGATGCAAAAAGTTTCATAGTACTGGTGAGTTTGTTGTTTAAGGAAATTCATCTGAATGTGTGCTTAATGTTTTGTTTTGCTCCCTCACTAGCTCGCCTTGGTCATATAAACCTAGTAAGTTATGCCAAATTTCACCTACGGTATAGAAATGTGCACTGTCATATTGGGGCTACTAAAATAAAATTTTAGTATCAATCAAAATGGGAGACATTGAGTTCGACATAGTCGAAACCATGCTTTTTCTAGTTATTAAAAGAGGGGATATCCTCAAATCGTCAATGATCTTATAGAAAAAATAGGGAAAAGAAAAGGCAAAAACTAATTTCTTACCTCAAATTTTTAGATGAAATAAATTGTATAACTTTGGTTATTCACTAAAACTTTATAATAACCTCATTTGACTAGATAAGATAACCCAATTAACAAGTTCCACCGCGGATATTCCAAGCCCATAGTTCGGGTACTCTGTAACAACAACAAAAGCCAACTTATTAGAAATGGGCAATGGATGATGCAAATTAAAACGAATTAAACCCAACTAAAAAGGGAAACTCTAGAATTCGAGAACCCGTACTAATAGGATCCTAGATTGTCACCCAAGAAACCTACATTTAAATAATTTTTTTCGAGATAGAATCAACCTTCAATTGATCTTCTTCGAGGGAAGAACAACCTCCAATTGCTGAAAGCAACTATTGAATTTTATTGATGGATATTAAATTACAATGCATCTGATATAAATAGGTTAACCTTAACTTAAGCCCTAAACAGCTAGAATTCTAATGCAACTCTGAAATAAAATCCTACTATAAACCCGAATTAGCAATCCTAATTAAAAAGAAACAATTCAAAGATAAGATAAGAGGGACTGCAAGTGGGAGTCCTAAAGAGACTGTTCTTAAGAGTCCTAACACGTACACATTTATCTCCATATCTTGATCCAAACCAAATGCCAAAAAATCCTAAAATTGCTGAAATAGATCCATGAAAAACGTATATAAATATACAATTTGAAAGCTAAAATGAGATTTTCAGCGTTCAATGATTGATTAATGATCTAGAGAGAGATTGTAAAGACCGTGAGAGCTTACTAAGATTGAATAGTCAAATAGACAGAAAATTGATGCCAAAGTAGAACATGTGAGAGGAATGAGAAAGAGATGGATAAATTGAAAGAGAAAAGGAGGGGAAAGGGGGGAATCGTGAAAGATTTTGGCTCCAAATTGAAGCAGGTAGAGAAGTTTTTGAGAGATTCATAATAGATAAATAGTGTGAGAGATGAGGGAAATGTGAATAATAAAGAGGGAATTTTAAAGATCAAAAAGAAATTGCGACTAGGATTTACCTATAGGTGATGACTAACGATGGCTAACCGTCTGCTTTTCAATGAAAGTTAAGCCAATCATGACAATTTATTTTGATGCAAAAGATAATGATGATCATTTAATTTTTGCTGACGATGTGCTCGACCATTCAATGGGCAAAGATAAAACTCAAATATGATTTCTACTAATGTAGGAAGTGAGAATTTTTCTCGATGGTTTGCCCAAAAAACTTCTGCTCGAAGGATTATTCGAACCATTTGGGTGCAAAAAAATGATTCAGCACCTCAAATACGGTGCAATGTTGCACTAACTGCTTTAAATGCCTTCAAGTCTATACAGTGATATATGGATAGTAGATGTTCTCGACATATAACTGGTGATGAGTCTAAGCTGAGTCACTTAGAGGATATTTAGGGTGGTGATGCTACTTTTGGTGATGGAAACATATCTCCTATGGTGGGAAAGGGGAAGGCTGAAGGACTTGGTAGCCCGGCGATAAAAAATGTTCTTCTGGTTAAGAGGCTAAAAATAAATCTCCTCAGTGTCAATAAGTTATGTGATACAAATCATACTATTACATTTTTTAAAGGAGGATGTGATGTGCTAAATTCACAAGGACAATGTGTGATATATGCTGTTAGAACTGCTAATAATTACTATGTTGTTCAATATGAAGCTCTACTATGTATAAGAGCTAAACTAAGTGACGTGGATTTGTGGCATCAAAGGTTGGGATATATTAACTTCAATAATATATCCAAGATTATAAGCAAATAGCTATAAGGGGAGTTTCTAAGTTGAATGTTGTGTGTGGTTCGTATCAAATTGGCAAGAAAATCAGAAGTTCTTACAATAAGTCCAACAATATTGCGACCACATAAATTCTTAAATTGATACACATTGATTTGATGGATCCAATGAGGACTGCAACTTTGGGTGGTAAGAGATACATTTTGGTAATGGTAGATGATTTCTCTCGTTAGAATTGGATAGCTCTTCTAAGAGAGAAGTCAAATACCTTTGAGATATTCTATACTATATTTAAAGTAAAAAATATTGTTCTATTAAAAAAAAAATTAAATTGATCATGGAGGTAAGTTTAAGGATACTGGGGTGATTTAGTACTACACTACAAATGGGATTAAACATGAATTTTTAGTTCCAATCATACCATAATAAAATAGAGTTGCAAAGCTAAAAAATAGAGTTCTTCAAGAAATGGGATAGGTCTTACTGCATTGTAAGAATCTTACTGCACATTTTTTGGGGGAGGCCATTCATACTGCGTGTTATACTATCAATAGGGTGTATCTTCGTCTACTGACGTTTAAACACTCCCCATGAACTTTGGTTTGGAAAAATCGAATGTATATTACTTTTGTATTTTTGGGAGTAAATGCTTTATCTTCTAAGATCTAGAAAGCATCTGAAAGGCTCTACCGTGTACTATACTATCAATAAGAAGTTCCTCAAAGTGAGAAAGGCATATTACTGGGTTATTCAACAAATAGTAGAGCCTTTCGGGTCTATAATTCTAGAACCAAAGTGATGATAAAGTCATGTAATGTGGTTGTAGATGATACTTGTACTATTAGCTCTGCAGATGTTGGAGAAGATGATGTAAAAACTAAAAATTTAGAGACTTCAAATATTGAGATCCTTGACATGACCCCTACATCAAATGTTCCCTCTTCATTATCTTTATCTTCTTATGTGTCTATACTTTATCTTCCTCTTCCTCCTCCTCCAGGATCTAATGTACCTCAGCCAAGATGGTATCAAGTTCGCAAGGATTACTCACAGACTAATATTATCGGGGATGCTAGTTCCCATGTTCAAACTACAAGTTAAACTTATAAGACGGTGAATCTTTACAATGTTTCTATGATTTGTAGGGGCCTAACTTCAGGTAGGGGGGAAGTCGGCTCCTACACCACGGGCTTTATCCATAATCGGAGGATTCAAGCATATAATCTATAATGCAAAAAATCAATAGACAATATACTTGTGTAGAGGCCCGAATGTGGTGCTCTACAACCTCTGATGAGGATTTTTAAGAGAGTTTATATTACTGATGAGCAATTAAAGGTTTAAATACTGAGCTTTACATTGTGATCGAAGGTAAACTGTAAGAGCTCAGTGGGGAGATCTTCCAACCTCACCTAGGTTCCCCATCACTCCAATTTATAGAATCATAAGAGGCTGAGTCACCAAGTGTGGGCCAGGTTACATGATTACTGTCAAGATATTCTGGAGAAAGTATGGGCGCCGGACATGTCTGTACTGACAAGGGTATGGGCACCAAATATGTCTGATGTGATGGCTGCCTGTCCCGCCATACTTCGACCATGTACAGCTATGGTTGAAGTGTTTCTGCTACGATGTGTAGAGTTTGATCTCAAGGCTTCAAGTAGAATATTCTTCGAGTAGGCTGCGAGTAGAAGGTTGCGAGTTGGCTTTGAGTAGAAGGCTGCGAGTAGGCTTCGAGTAGAATTTTGTGAGTAGAAGGCTGTGAGTAGAAAGCTGCGAGTAGGCTTCGAGTAGAGGGCTTCGAGTAGAGGGCGAGTAAAAGGCTTCGAGTAGAAGGCTGCGAGTAGGCTACTACATTCGCCCCCTCTCAGCGAAGGTCCTAAAAATTGGTCTAGAGGCCTTTGCCGAGAAATCTCTTTGGCGTTGGATGCTGAACTGTTTGGCAGTTGGTTTTCTGGTAGGTAATAGAAGAGGGTAAGAAAGAAATGTTTGGTGGGGGGTTCTTCAGATGATGGGTCTATTTCGCGGCCACCATTTGTTTTTGTTGGAATCATTTGCGGAGGAGATGGTGGAAAAAGAGGATTCTGCTGCTAAGGCTAGGAGCGAAAAGAATGGTCCCGGTGATAAATTGGGGATTCTTTCAGGTTTGTTGAGTGTTTTGATGGATATAGAAAGGTATTTGTATTTTCTGTTTGAATTGTGCGTCTGAACTTGGTGAAATATCTGACCTTTCGAAGTATAAGTCTGAACTTGGTGAAGCGAAAAGTATAATCTGTCAATGTCGAAGTCTGAGCTATCGAAGTTGAAGTCTGAGCTGGCAAAGTAAAAGTCTGAGCTTGGTGAAGTAGAAATCTTAGTTGTTGAGGTAGAAGTCTGATCTGTTAAAGTAGAAGTCTGATCTGCTGAAGTAGAAGTTCGAACTGTTGAAGTAGAAGTCTAAACTGTTAAAGTAGAACTCTAAACTGTCGAGGTGGAAGGCTAATCTATCGAGGTAGAAGGTTGATCTGTCGAGGTAGAAGGCTGATCTATTATGGTAGACAATTGATCTGTTGAGGTAAAAGTATGAATTGTCGAGGTCGATGGCTGATCTGTTAAAGGTAGAAGTCAGAACTGTAGTAGAAGTCTGAACTATCGAGGTAGAAGGCAGATCTGAAGTAGATGACTGAACTGTTAAGGTAGAAGGCTGATCTGAAGTAGAAAGCTGATCTGAAGTGTCGAGGTAGAAGGCTGATCTGAAGTAGAAGTCTAAACTGTAGAGGTAGAAGGCTGATCTGAAGTAGAAGTCTGAACTATCGAGGTAGAAGGCTGATTTGAAGTAGAAGTCTGAACTGCTGAGGTAGAAGGCTAATCTGAAGTAGAAGTCTGAACTTTGTAAAGTAAAAATTATGATCGGTCGAAGCTGTCGAAGGTAGAAGTCTGATCTGAAGTAAAAGTCTAAACTTTGTGAAGTGAAAATTATGATCGGTCGAAGCTGTTGAAGGTAGAAGTCTGACCTGAAGTAGAAGTCTAAACTTTGTGAAGTAAAAATTACGATCGGTCGAAGCTGTCGAAGGTAGATGTCTAATCTGAAGTAGAAGTCTGAACTTTGTGAAGTGAAAATTATGATCGGTCGAAGCTGTTGAAGGTAGAGGTCTGATCTAAAGTAAAAATCTGAACTTTCTGAAGTGAAAATTGTGATTGGTCGAAGCTGTCGAAGGTAGAAGTCTGATCTGAAGTATAAGTCTAAACTTTGTGAAGTAAAAATTGTGATCGACCGAAGCTGTCGAAGATAAAATTCTGATCTGAAGTAGTGGTCCGAACTGTTGAAATAGAGGTGTGAACTTTGTGAAGTGAAAATTGTGATCGGTCGAGGCTGTGAAAGGTAGAAGTCTGAATTGTTGAAGTAGAAATATGAACTTTGTGAAGTAAAAATTATGATCGGTCGAAGCTGTCGAAGGTAGAAGTCTGAATTGTTGAAGTAGAAATCTGACCTCTTGAAGGAAAAGTCTGATCTGTTTGAGTAGGCTTCGAAGTAGAAGTCTGATCTGCTTGAAGTAGAAGTTTGATCTGTTTGAGTAGGCTTTGACACCTTCGAGTAGGCTTCGATGTAGAAGTTTGATTTGTTTGAGTAGGCTTTGACACCTTTGAGTAGGCTTCGAAGTAGAAGTTTGATCTGTTTGAAGTAGAAGTTTGATCTGTTTAAGTAGGCTTCAACACCTTCGAGTAGGCTTTGAAGTAGAAGTTTGATCTATTTGAAGTAAAAGTTTGATCTGTTTGAGTAGGCTTCGACACCTTCGAGTAGTCTTCGAAGTAGAAGTCTGATCTGTTTGAAGTAAAAGTTCAATCTGTTTGAGTAAGCTTTTAAACTTTCGAGTATGATCATCGAACCCTAGCAAGTTTTGAAGATATGTAGATCGAACCCTATATGTTTTGTTGGACAATGAAGGGCGAAGCCACAGCGATGTTATAATTTTTGAATAATTTCTAGGTCGCCTACGAATATCAGTCAGGCTAAGGGGACCTGATACCAAGAGGAAACTCAAAAATTTACTGGACTTCGAAGGCTTAAGACACAGTGAAGCAATATCTGATCACCTCTAATGTATTCCCAAGGGTCCGGTCTTTCGACCATTTGTGCCCCTAAAGTTTGCTCGAATGTTTTAAACTTGAGCAGTTCAAGGTCACCCCCAAGTATCAGTCGGGGCGAGGGTGGACTTGATACCCGGGGTAAACCAAGAAAAGGGTTGGACTTCAACAGTTTCAGAGCCTGGTCGAAGCATATCTAATCGCCCCCAATGCATCCCCAAGGATCTAGTCTTTCGACCATCCTTGACCCTCGTGTTTGCTCGAAATTGGAGACTTGAGAATTTTAAGGTTGCCCCCAAATATCAGTCGGGACGAGGGTGGACATGATACCCGGGGTTAACCAAGAAATGGACTGGACTTCGAAGGCCTTAGCCACAGTAAAGAATATTTGTTCACCCTCGATACAACCCGAGGGTCCAGTCTTTTGACCATCCTTGCCCCTCTAGTTTACTCGAAATTGGGAGCTTGAGAAATCTCGTGATTACCCTTAAGTATCAGTCGGGTCGAAAGTTGACGTGATACCTAAGTTAAACCAAGAAATTCAATAAGAAACAGGAGACGAAGTATGGGTGGAAAAACTTGTTTATTGATTATTCTGTGTTGGGAAAGTAAGATTATTTGGGCAGCCACTCCGCCGACGGAGTTCCCGGCATGGATAGAACTGGAATAGAGGATGGATGACATTGAAGTTAATCTGTTAAAGTTGAAAACAAAAGTAGGGGAAGCGAAGAAGGAGACTGGTAGGGTGGGAAGCACAGACGGCGCCAAATGTAGGGGCCTAACTTCAGGTAGGGGGGAAGTCGGCTCCAATACCACTGGGTTTATCCTTAATCGGAGGATTCAAGCATATAATCTAGAATGCAGAAAATCAATAGATAATATACTTGCGTAGAGGCCCGAATGTGGCGCTCTACGACCTCTGATGATGCCTTTTAAGATAGTTTATATTACTGATGAGTAAATGAAGGTTTAAATGATGGGCTTTACATTGTGGTCGAAGGTAAACTGTTAGAACTCAGTGGGGAGATCTTCTAACCTCACCTTGGTTCCCCATCTCTCCTATTTATAGAATCATAAGAGGCTGAGTCACCAAGTGTGGGCCAGGTTACATGATTACTGTCAGGATATTCTAGAGCAAATATGGGAGCCGGACAAGTCTGTACTGACAAGGGCATGGGCGCCGAACATGTCTGATGTGATGGCTGCCTGTTCCGTCATACTTCGACCATGTGCAGCTATGGTCGAAATGTTTCTGCTGTGATGTGTAGAGTCTATTCTCGAGGCTTCGAGTAGAATATGCTTCGAGTAGGCTGCGAGTAGAAGGCTGCAAGTTGGCTTCGAGTAGAAGGCTGCGAGTAGGCTTTGATTAGAAGGCTTCGAGTAGGCTTCGAGTAGAAGGCTGCGTGTATCCATTGAGTAGAAGGCTACAAGTAGGCTGCGAGTAGGTTTTGAGTAGAAGGCTTCGAGTAGGCTTCGAGTAGAAGGCTGCGAGTAGGCTACTACAGGATCGAACCCACAACTGTGAAGGGAGTTCTCTCAGATGAGTATTGGTTTCATCTAATGTAGGATGAGCTTAGAGAATTTCAACGCCAAGATGTGTGGGATTTGGTTCCCTGCCCTTCTAGCACGAATGTCATTAGAACTAAATGGATCCTCAAGAAAAAGTTTGATTAACTTGGGAATGTTATTCGAAGCAAAGCTAGATTGGTTACCTAAGGGTATAATAAAATCAAAGGGGTTAATTTTGCTAAAGTTATTGCCCCTACTGTAAGGCTTGAGTCTATTCGTAAACTATTAGTCCTTGCAGTTTAAGCTATATCAAATGAATATGAAGTATGTTTTTCTATGCGGGTTCCTTGAGAAAGAAGTGTATCTGGCACAACCAAATGGCTTTGAGGATCCTCATCATCCTAATCATGTTTTTTACTTGAAAAATACTCTTTATGAATTAAAGCAAGCTCCTGGGGTATGGTATAATCAACTTTTTAAGTTTTTCTTTGGAATTTGTTCGTGGGGGAGTTGACAAAATGTTGTTTATTTAATAGAAAGGAGGTTTGGTGCTCATTGCTAAGATATATGGATGATATTGTGTTTGGTTCTACTTCAAATTCTTAAACTAATTCTTTTATAGATTTAATGAACAGTGAGTTTGAAATGAGTATGGTTGGGGATCCAACTTACTTCTTAGGTCTTCAAATACGTCAAATGGATAAAGGGATGTTTATATCTCAATCCACGTATACAAGGGATCTTGTGATGAAATTTAGACTCTCCTATGCTAAGCATGCTCGGGCACCCATGAGCACAACGACAAAGCTAAGTAAGGACACTGTAAGTAAAGATGTTGATCAGAAAATATATAGAAGTTTGATGGGTAGTTTATTTTATCTTACTGCTAGTCGTCTTGATATTGTGTTTAGTCTCGACATTTGTGCTTATTATCAAGGTAGTCCGAAGGAGTCCCATTTATAGGTTGTTAAGTGATTTATTCATTATGTGTATGGGAGATTTTTGTTTATGGCACTAACATGACATAATATTCGAGGTTATTGGTTATTTTGATAAAGATTAGGCGGGTAATGCTGATGATAGGAAGTGTACTTCAGGAAGACGTCACTATATTGGGAATAATCTTGTTGCTTAGAAAAGCAATAAGAAAAATTGCTTTTCTCAGTCCACAGCAGAGGCGGAGTATATTGCTGTAGGGAGTTATTACACTCAACTAATCTAGATAAAATAGATGTTCGTTGATTATGATATAGACTTTCGCTTCAATTTTATCCATGATCTAGTTGAGCAAAAGATCGTCATTGTTGAGTATGTTTGCACAGAGAGTCAGTTGGCAAATTTTTTTACAAAGCCGTTAGATGCTATTAGGTCTGAACTCCTGAGATGGTCGATCGATGTTTATTTCATTAATTAGGTATGTTTCTTACTTCTTCCTTGCACTGCATTTTTTTTATAATCACTTTTATATACGTTGACTAGATTTGATTTGTGATTCAATTTTAGGTAAATTCAGTATGATCTTACTTGGTACACATTTTTATCATGATAGTTAACCAGTCTAATGTTTAAGTGGATAGGCAATCATAGCGAAACCACTTGAGGAAAACTTTAGAGACTTCGTACCGAAAGCGATTTGAGGATCTGGCCTTTATTATAAGCTTTGAATGTTATGACATTAATTATTTCCAGTAAATCTCATCTTATTTTATGATCTCATTTCGTTTACATTACTCAATTTTCGATGGTGATATCAAATTTAAGTTATTCTAATATAACATTTACTATACTTGATTGGTGATGAAAAGGTGATTGTGTGAGACCGAAGATATGATAGATGTAATGGCCTAATTCCGTAGCCCGAAATAGCTTGAAATAAAATCTTACACCAAATATGCCTGTGACAAAAATTAATATAAAGCAAGAAATGCCACAGGCAATTTAGTATAAGAGCTAATTTCAAACTATTTCGAGCTACAGAATTAGGCCATTTCATTTGGCGTCGTCTGTGGGAAAGAAGACATTTCCACAATATCCAAAGGCATACATTCACCCTACTATCCATTTCCAATCATGGTCACTTCCAAGTGACCAACGACAAAAATCCAGCTCAATCTTTCAGTTGAGCTAGAACAGCATACTGAACTATGGGAAAATCTTTACTCTAAGACAGATAAATGTAATGAGCTCAAGCGTCAGTTAACTCTTGACCGAGAGCTCTGCAAGAAAGAGCTCGAAACCGAGCGACAAGCTCGTTTGACAGCATTCAATCAACTTAAAGAATAGATAACCACAATGCAGACTTCATTACAAGCTTTGCAAGATACTCAATATGTTCCCTAAACTAGAGATCGTGATCAAGTTCTGGCAAACTCCCGAGTTTTTGCACGAGAAATATTAGGACCTCGAGGAGCCACTAGCAAAGCCATTTCCAAAAATATTCAGCGCGAAATTTAACCTTCAATTCATTTGGGCGGCAAAATTCAGTCTGATATCTGCAGAGGTTTCTAGCCTTCCAAGCTTCAAGAGGAAGAACAACGACTTCAACCTCAGATTCCAGCTCGTGATCGCTTGAGTGAGGGAACTGACACTCATAATCCTTAACCTCCACACCAAGCCACTCAGGCCACATGACAGTACGTCACACAAGAATACATGGATCAACGTATCAAGGAGTTGATCAAAGCTCAATCTCTCGGCAGTAAAGACGATTTCACCAAGTTGCAAGGAAGTCCAATTGCCAAAGAGTTATTTGATATGGAAGTACCGAAAGGTTTCCATACTCCAAAGATATACAAATACAAGGGCACCGATCGAAAGGAGCACATTTAATAATACTGTGATTCATTGGGGTTATACTCCAATCTCAACAATATTTTATGCCGTCGGTTCGCAACAAGTCTACATGGAGAACTACTCCGTTGCTTCCACTATTCGTTGGCTATTCTTACAGTTAAGAGGTCATACCAAATGAGGAACTCAAAACCTATCTAGGGAAGTCTCCCATCATGAGCATTCCGATAGATAATGAGGAGCTGATCATCTACCAGGCAGTTAGAGATACTTCTATCAGCTCGGTTCTCATTCATCTTGAGGGGAAGGTCGAAAAGCCAGTCTATTTTATCAACAAAACCCTCACTCCGGCGGAAACGAGGTATTCTAAAATTAAGAGACTCCTTCTAACTCTTGTTTACACTTCATAGCAACTTAAGCACTACTTCCAAGCTCATTCAGTCAAAGTCATGAAAAACTACCTACTCCAGGAAGTTTTGTCCAAAAAAGAAAAAAAACATGAAGAATGCAGCAATGGCCAGTCAGTTTGGGTGAACATGATATCAAGTTTGAAGAATGCCATTCAGAAAAGGTCAGGCCGTTACCAATTTTCTCACGGATTTTTTTGTGGAAGATTATGATTAGAAGAAACATGATCCTGACCTTACAGAAGTAATTATAGAAGATCCACCCACCAAAGAATTTTACGAGCAAGCTGAATGGATTATAAGGAAAGGATGGAGAGTTCTTACGGATGGTTCAACAAGACCTACAAGGGCCAGGAATTGGAATTGTACTGATTACCCCTTCCAATGACATAATCGTGAAATCAATCCACTTGGATTTTGAAGCCTCCAACAATGTCATAGAATACGAAGCTCTAATTCATGGACTCGACCTCGCAGATTCTTTACTCATCGTCCACCATTACTCAAGACAGTATAAGAAGAATGGAAAGATGATCATATATGTAGCCCTCAATGCCGATAGGTTGAGGGGATTTACGAAAGTAACTTTCGACTATCTCCTTCGAGGTAAAAACCGACACTCCAATTCCTGGGTTTATTTAGTTGGGGTCTTGGGTACAGATGCAAGATATTTACGGATCGAAGTAATACCCACCCCCAGTATTGATCTCCATTCTCTATGCACGATCAATACTGGGGCGATGAAGAGAAGGACGACGATTGGTGAAAGCCTTTTATTGCCTATCTCAGCCTGAAGAACGAATATGATAGACCCCTTTAACAGATCTAAAAGAGCGTCGACTGTTGATCGAAAACTTTAAATGTTATACAATTCAGAATGGTCGTCTATATTACCGCTGAATCACAAGGCCTTATCTTAAGTGCCTCTAGAAGAAAAAAGTAGATAAAATGCTCAAAGATTTGCATGAAGGAACTTGTGGCTCCCATGTCGCAGGTCGATCACTCGCCAATAGAGCAATTACACAGGAGTATTCCGGCTAGGAATACGCAAGCAAGCAGAAAAGTACTCATGCAAATGCGACACATGCCAACGACATGGACACATAATTCGCGCCCCTGCACTCAAACTACATGTAAGAAAAGTGTTATGTCTATTTAAGCGGTGGGCGCTCGATCTTCGGAGAATTTCCTAATATTCCAGGTAACCGGCATTTCTTACTCGTAGCAATTAATTATTTTATGAAATGAGTGGAAGCAGTTCCTCTTTGTCAAACTAGAGAAGAAGAGGTCATCTCTTTTATCTCGGAATACAATATCTCCCGGTTTAGATTCCCCCACCTGATTCAGATCATTAACGGGCCACAGTTCATTGGTGAAAAAGTCATCGCCTTCCTCAACAAATATAATATAATCCACTCTCCATCTAATCCATACTACCCTCAAGGCAACACCCAAGCTAAAATCACCAACAAAACCATAGTGGATAGACTCAAGATGAGTATGCAGACGGGGATGGAGATTTTTCTCAGGCTGTACAACTGTATTCTTAATCTCATGAGTGTCCTTGCTCATGCTGTACAACTGTACATCTTTGATTCATAATTCCCTGATCTTCTATCTCGATTTTCTTTCGATCGCTTCGCTGGGATTCTATCCTTTTTGTTTGTATTTCTATTGAATTTGAAAATCTTCTTATTTTGAATTCAAGTTCCTTTATTTTAGATCCGGTGAGATTTGATCTTGCCGACTCACCTAGATCCTTTTTGGGAAAAAAAATTTCTTCGATTTCGTGAACCGTTCTACCAGATTCCTGTTATGTGCTTGACCATGGGATCTCCTATTCGTATACCCTAGATATTCTTGTTTTGATTTTGGGATATCTAAGTATAGATCTCTAGCTATCTTGTTTGACTGACTGGGAATTTTTGGATCCTTGTCCTTCTATAATGCCTTCTGCTCGAGTACTTTCTCATTGAATCCTTTTTGTTCTAGGTGCTTTTGCTGTTACTGTTCTTTCTCCCCTTTACATTTTTTGGCTTTCTCTCTTCTGTTGCCTATTTTATGGCTTTAACCAATCCCTCCACTCAAACCTCTCTGTCCTCCCTCAACCTGCCCATCACCAACACCTCCACCCTCACTCACCCTTCAATTTCTTTGTAAGCACCGCAACCAGATACTACATTTGTATGTGTAGCTTCCGTGAAGGCATTGAGACCTACACTTGATGAATTCAATCCGGAAACAAGAGACTCAATTAGGGATAGGGTTCCTGTGATCTCTTTCTCTCCATCTTATCTAGCCCGTGCTTCAAAAGCTTTTAACACAACATTGGTCATGAAGTTCCCAGTGGGGAGACCTAAGGCAAATGTGATTGAGGCCAACATCAACTTCAATTGGGGTCTATTGGAGAAACCAGCTGCTGTTGCAGTCCTGGATTTTAGGCACATGATGGTGATGATGAAATCATAAAAGGATGTCACAAAAGCACTTATAAGGGAGTCCAGGTAGATTAAGGGTTTCTTCTTGAAGTTATTCAGATGGTCTATACACTTTGATCCTCGCAAAGACTCACCAATCATACCAGTTTAGATTCCGTTTCCTGAGTTGAAGTTGTGCTTCCAGAACAATGGCATCTTGAAGCAATTAGCTAGGTTGGTGGGTAAGTACTTAGATACAGATTCAGCAGGTTTAAACTTAAGCAGGCTTAGTATAGCCAGGTTCTGCATAGAGGTTAATCTCTCCAAATATTTTCTTCATAAGGTGGGATTTTCTCTTACAAAAACTGTATCTTTCGAACAAAAAGTATTGTATGAAAATCTGCCCAGGTTTTGTACACACTGCAGCCTTTAGGGGAATAACAACACCAATTGCACTAGGCTGCAGCCTATTGTAATTGATGACAACAAGAAGATTGACCCCAAGCAAAACTCAGATGGCCAACAAACAAGTTTAGAGTCAGAGCAAAGTTCAAAGATTACAATAGGCTGGGGTTGGTATTAAGGTAGTAACTGTTAAGCCCACAATGGACGCAAAAGCTGGTGAAGAAGCCTCAACAGTCATTGAGGAAGTGATCACTAAGGAATCTACTATAACAGAAACTAATGAAGGTAGTGTAATAGAAATAGTGGGCTTTCAGAATGTGGCAGGGCCGTCAGCAGCTGCGGTTGCAAACAAGCACAATGGTTTTGGTGATTGCCTTATGTTTGAATGGGAGCTTGGAGCAGACTACAACAAAGAGTTTGAACGGGGTTTTCATTATGATATTTACAAAGATTGGACCCCAGTGAAGAAGATGAGATCAAAGCCACAGATGTTGCCTTTAAGTGTGGTGAGAAAGAGCAAGAGTGCTCTTAAACCCTCCAAATAGTTCAAATTGTTGTACTTGTTTGAAATAGCAGGGGTATTGGAAATGCCAGGACAATATACAATCATAAAAAGATCATCAAACAACACAAGGTCTTTATTGCTGTGTTGTTATAACCTTTTCTAGATGTCTTGCATATTGGTAATATTTCTAGTAGAATAAATTGTACTTTTTTTCTCTCCAAACAAGATAAGACTGGCAAAATCTTGATTTTATGGAAGCAAGACTATGATGTGTAATTCATATCTTCTTATAACCAATTTCTTCACTGCAATATGTCTTCCAATAACCAATGGAGTACCCTAGTGACTCTTGTATATGCCAAATGTACCAATCATGAAAGAAGACCGTTATGGGGCAACATTTGCATACTTGCTCAGTCTATAACTTCACCTTTGTATGTAATGGAGGATTTTAACATAGTCCAATATGATAATTAGAGATTGGGGGGTAGAAGAACTTTCAATAGGGGTGTCATAGAGTTTGAAAATATGATACAAGCTGTAGGGTTAATGGATACTAGGTTTTTTGGATCGGGATGCACATGGTGCAACAATTATTAGGGGAGATCAAGGCACTGGGCAAGATTGGATAGAATACTCATCAATGCTACTTTCATGACTGGGTTTCCTATACATAAGATTAATCATCTCAACAGAGTATGTTCAGATCACTCACCGCTTCTTCTATCATTTACTACCAATATTTATCAAGGTCCAAAACAATTCAAATTTTTGAAAATGTGGACTACGCATTCCACTTTTCATAAATTAATAGAAGATAATTGGCTAACGGGGATGTATGGCAACTGTCTCTCTTCATTTGCAATTAAGCAGGAAAAGTGAAATTAGCTTTGCGAGTGTAGAATAAGTTAGTTTTTGGGAATGTTGCTCAGAACATCAAATTGCTTGAAGATAGGATAACTGAACTGGATTTCGTGTTACAAAGTGGATGTGATGAATAGGTTGGTGCAAATTTTAGCAATGTACAAAGAGAACATGCTGCAATGCTACACAAGGAGGAGGTTTTTGGGAGAGAACAATCTAGTGTTAAGCGGATTCAAGTAGCTGATGCAAACACTCAGTTTTTTCATACTGTAACCCAAATCAATAGAAAAAGATCACTTATATCAATTTTTACTTTACCAAATGGCACTCAAACTTAAGATATTGGGATAATCCATGAAGCAGCTATCATATACTACAAGGACGTGTTAACTGCAACTAATGCTCAAATTGATGTGGATCTGTTACCCTGCAAACCAACTGTTATTACAGAAGATGACCACAACGACATTACTAAGGCACCATCTATGGAGGAGTTAGATAATAGTATTTCTAGTATACCAATTGAAAATGCTCCCGGAAGTGATGGCTTTACTGCCAGTTTCTTTACGATATACTGGGAAATCATAAAGTGAAGACTTACATGGAGCATCCAAAGAATTCTTTAATGGGGGCACCTTTATCTAGATTCTATACCTCAACTTTTCCGACCCTTGTCCTAAAGGTTGATACTCCTACAACATTGAGAGATTATAGGCCAATCAGTATATGTTATGTGGTTTATAAGATATTCTCAAAAATCATTGCTACTAGGTTGAGTACTATGCTGCATAAGATGATCTCAGGAAATCAGGGAGCATATATACAAGGAAGGGACATAAGTGATACTATCACTCTAGCACAAGAAATGGTGGGGGACTTACATAGGAAGCTTAGGGGTAATAATGTCATGATAAAGATGGATATGGATAAGGCTTATGATAGGTTGGACTGGAGATTTCTCAGGCTGGTTCTTGGAAGATTTGGGTTTAATAGTACATGTGTGGATCTCATTGCCCAATGTTGAGAGACCCCATGGTTCTCTATTGTTCTGAAGGGAGTCTTCAAGGGTTTCTTCAAATCTACAAGGGGTCTTAGATAAGGTGACCCCCTCTAACCATTATTATTTATCATTGCAGAAGAAGTATTGTTTAAGGGGTTAGCAAAGTGTTTTGAAGATGGCCAGAGTGGGTACTATCAAGCATCTAGAGGTTGTATTCTGATCACACATCTGCTATATGCAGATGACTTTCTTGAATTCCTTAATGGGAGTCAAAACTCTCTCAAAGGGCTGATGAAGTTTATGGAAAGATATGAAGCATTCTTTGGGCATCTAGTTAATAAGGAAAAAAGTAGAGTCTAATTTCATCATACTATTGCAGCAGCTTGAAAACAAATTATTCAAACCACTATAGGATTCCATCTAAAGCTCTTTCATATGATCTATTTGGGGGCTCCCATCAGCTATGGCAAGGTACTCTACTCTTACTTTGAAAATCTCATCTATAAGAAACAAAAAAGAATTGAAGGTTGGCAGGGTAAGCTATTATCTCAAGGGGGGAAACTCATAATGATAAATCATGTCTTGAACTCCATGCCTATTCACATACTAGCCTGCATCAATGTTTCCAAATCTGTTATTCAGAAACTTGAGTGTATTTTCACAAACTTCTTTTGGGGAAATTTTGAAGTTAAAAACAAAAGGCATAGGGTATCATGGGGTGAGATATGTCGGCCGAAAGAGGAAGGGGGTCTAGGCATCAGAAAACTTGAAGATGTAAGACATAGCTTGCTGCTCAAGAAATGTTGGAATGTGTTATACACAGACTCATTATGGGCTTAGTTTCTTAAAAGTAAGTACACTATCAATGGAGATTTTACTCAACTAAGAATAAGTTCTTCTCCTTTGTAGAAAAGCATAAGAGGTTTAATAAAAACTGATCACTTAATGGAGACTGGGTGAAGGCAACTGTAATTTCTGGATGGATGATTGGACCGAGGAGGGCAGACTAGCAGACTTGATGGATATAGACTTTAATCAAGAGATCAGTGTGAAGGAAGTAATTGCAAATGGAGGGAATTGGCATTGGAATAAACTGTAACATGACCTGCCTGCACAATGGAAAACTAGTTTTGTTAACAAGTTTTATATCACTAAGGGATAAGATACACCATTATGGGGTCCTTCTAAAAGTGGAGATTTTATTGTGAAGTCAGCTTGGAAATTCTGGAGATGTAACGAGGATGTACAAAACATAATGGACTTGATATGGTGCAAAATAGTTCCCACTAAAATATAAGTTTTTAGCTGGAAAACGTGGAAAAAGATCATAACAGTGGATGACTTCTTACAGCAAAAGATTCTTTTTGTGTCCAGATGTAGCTGTTGCAGTTCAGGTAATATTGAAACTCTGGATCATTTGCTTATAAATGGAGATATAACTCAGCAAGTCTAGCCTTTTTTTGCTCATGTTTATGGAGTACGAAATGTACCAACTGGAGGTTTTTGAGCAAGACAAGGGGTATGGTTACTAGCAGCAAATAAAAGCACTTTAATGGGCATAATTATAGGAATTCTATCTATAGTCATTAGCTGGGAAATATGGAAAGCTAGGTGCAAGCAGAGGTTCGAAGGTGTTCTTATGATTGCACAATCCATTATTACAAAAATATCTAGATGGTTACTGGATATTATGATCAAAACAAAGGTAACACAAAGCTGCAATTTTGGTGATACTCTGTCTCTTCAAATTCTACGAGTACACAAAAATGCAATCAAGCACATAGTGAGAATGGTTGCGAAATGGCAAGTACCGTCACTAGGGTGGTTTAAATTAAATTCTAATGGCTCCTCACTGAGTACAGGATTATCTGGTGTTGAAGGTATCATAAGAGATCTACATGGAAAGATGAAGTTGGGTTACAGTGTTGCTTCAGGCAATGGCACAAGTATGACAGCTAAGTTATATGGGATTCTTCATGGCCTAATCCTATGCAAAGAGAATCACTGGTTTCCACTTGTGGTTTAAATGGATGTTGAGGTAATAGTCAACTGGTATAAACATAAAAGCTTGTGTCCCAATAAGTTTCAAGCAATATGCGTAGGAACCTATCCCTCCATCTCACCTAAAGTGGAGTTGTCACCAGTTTGAATCGCCTCCATCTCAAACTCACGCATTTTTAACATAACTTCCCCAGTCAACATTCAAAACTACCCCACGAACTGTTTAAGAGCATGGATCAAACTCAAATTGAAAAGCCTTATCCAGTCAAAGACACCTGTCTCTCACGAACTTGTCAGTTACTCAGTCAATTGCCACTAACCACATTGCTCGGAAAACGTACTCCAGCACGATGAAGAGCTACGGAGAAGGCCTATATAAAGGAAAAGTTCCAGAAGAGACAAGGACCAAAAAAATTATACAAGAGATCATCAAGAAACTACTTATTTTTGATTCTCAGCAACATTCAAACTTCTTAATTACAAGGTTCAAGCTTTTTTATATCAAAAGATCACTTGTAATAAGATATCCTCCTCAGGCAATAAAGATACTTTTATAAAACATCTTCTATTCGAGGTCGTGGTTTTTTACCTATTTAGAGGTTTTCCAGGCTAAAATCACCTGTGTCATTTCTTACTTTCCATTAGAATATTGCTGCTGGTTCATTGGTGTGATAGGGATTTCTGAGCCATTTTGAGCTTACGGAATTTGGCCATTACATTTGTCGCCATCTGTGGGAAAGATTGTATTTTCACAATATCCTAAGGTATTCTTTTACTACAACTTTTAATCATTATTACTTCCAGATGATCAGCTATAGGGACCCAACTCGATATTTCAATGGAGCCGGGGCAACTTACAGAGTTACGGGCAAATCTCAATGCCGAAACAGAGAAACGCGCCGAGCTCGTACTTCAGTTAGCAAAGGATCGAAAGCTTTATGATAAAGGGCTCGACACAGAATGACAAGCTCGTTTGATAGAGCTTAAATGACATGAAGACCATATAACAACAATGCAGACTGCCCTAGAGGCTCTTCAAAATACTTAGTGGGCTCCTCCAGCCAGAGGTCACGATTAAATTCCAAAGACCTCCTTGTTTCTGTAAGGGAGAGATTGGGACCTCGAGGAGTTGCTAGTAAAGCTATTTCCAGGAATCTACAACTTGAACTACAACCCTTCATACATTTAGGGGGTTTAGTTCAGTCCAAAGTCAGTCGAGGTCACCGAATTTCTGTCCGTCAGGAGGAAGAAAAATGGCCTCAACATCAAGTTCCAGCACGAGATCACCTGAGTGAAGGTACAGGTACTCATCATCCACAACCTGCTCGCCCAGCGATTCAACCAGCACGTCATTACGTCACGAAGGAGCATATGGACCAACAAATTAAGGAGTTGATCAAGGCACAAGTTCTGGGTACTACTGGCGTCATCACAAAATTGCAAGGAAGTCCGTTTGCCAAAGATCTATTCGATATGGAGATACCAAAATGTTTCCATACTCCAAAAATTTGTAAATACAAAGGTACTGACCCGAAGGAGCACATTCAGCAGTACCGTGATTCCATGGGGTTATACTCCAATCTCAACCACATCCTCTGCCGTCTGTTTGCCATAAGTCTACAGGAGGAACCACTTCGATGGTTCCACTCTCTCCCTAAGTACTCCATATATACATTCGATCAGCTGCAGAAACAGTTCATCAAGACATATACTCATAGCAGGGACAAAGAGGAGAATTTATATTCACTTATTAGTCTTAAGAAGTTGCAAGGAGAGAAGCTCGAGGTTTTCTCAAAGAAATTTTTAGAGCTCGCGCGAAAAGTAGATAACCTTGATCAGAAAATAGTCGTTACTGCTTTCACCAATGCGCTCCGGCTCGACTACAAGGCCAAAGAACACCTCTTCCTCAATAAACCTGTGACCTTGGAGGAGATGATCACCAAGGTCAATAGTTATGTCGACCCAGAGAGGATGATGTATGAGCGACGAAAATCTACAAAATCCATTCTCCACCAAAGGCTCATCTACAGATCAAAGTAATGAACAATAAAAGGAATTGGGAGATAAGAGGCGCACCAAGGGTAATACTGGCTACCCTCAAAAAGGCGGTCCGCCAAACAAACCTATCCTCCCCAAGATGAACGTCTGAATCTCCACAATTTTTCCACTGCTTTTTAAGGATACACTCTACAGCGTCTCTCAACCAATGGAACCAATCGATAGTCGACCGTATTATCTACATCATAAGGTAAACCATCATTATGCTACCAATTTCTATGCTTTACAGAGGTTTCCCGAATATATTTTTAAAGAGGGACGGATGCTCGAAGATATTGCCAACCTGAAATCATACAAAGATAGCAGCAATAGGAAGTAGCTTGAAGTTATTCAGGTCAATGATCAAGATGAGGAGAAGCATCTTTACCATATGTACTACAACAACATGATCAAAATCAATCAGATCACCAATTCTAACATATTAAGATACAGGAGATTATCGGAATGTTGCGATCTCACACCGCAAGATAAAGAAACCAAGCTTCATACTGAGTCGATACTAGCCATGTCAAATTTCCACATCATGATGCATTAGTAATAATGTTTAAAATGAAGAAGTTTTTCATGCATAGGATGATGATCGATACTGGAAGCGGTATTGAGATTCATTTTCGAAGCACTATCGACCAAATGGGTTTGGCCGACCAAGTTATTCAGAGTGACGCCGATACTAGTGGGTCCAATGGGTACTGAGAAGAAGGATTAGGCAAGATCATCTTACCTATTACCGCTTCCACCTATCATCAAGCACTCCGGTTCAAACACGACAACGGTATTTATGAGATCAGAGGTAGTTAGAAGCTCTCTCGAGCTTGTGAAAATGTCAAGCCCCAAATTTCAATAGTTAAGACATAATTAAAATAATGACATCCAGGGTGTACAGGCCGGAAAATCCAAAGATTTGCCCCCACGAATAACCATGCTAATAGAAAATAGCTCAGTCATTCACTATAGCAATATCATTAGAGTAAAAAAAAGAATAAAGCGGAAGCAATAGATATATATAACAAACTAAAAATATAAATACAATATCTCAATAATGTACAGCGACAAATGCTAAAATCGCGTACATGAATACTATAACTAGGACAGATCTGCAGTAGCAAAACTGGCTCTAACTTAGTTGAAGCCCTCAGCAAAACCAACAACTATTCTTCCTCTGAAATAGTAACAAAATGAGAGTGAGCAAACCACGGTTTACTAATAACCCATCAAAGCTAAATAGCCTACTAATAAAATTGGTGCAGAGAAAGAGGAAGAGGTGAATGAGATAGGGGATGTTTAAAGTATAGTAATATATAAGTGAAGAATAGAGTAAGAGGAATTTCTAAGAGAAGAGGAATAGAGATATAATGATATTATGTGAGATGTGATGATATGATATGATATGATTCTAGAATTGTCCTAATACTGGATGTTTTTTGATGTGAAACACCAATGAACTAGACCTTATATATAAATATATTGGTTGATCAACCTCAAGCGTAAGATTACCGAGATCTTAATTGGATACAGGTGGTACAATTTTTGTCAAGCTCGACCACGCTAAGGATATATCACTTAATCGGAGTGTTACGGGCTTTTCAACCCACAGAACCAAAGTCCGAACTTTATTTTAATTCCAAGGAATTTCAACCTCACGGAGGATAAGATGGGTACAAAAGGAAAACTGTCTCATACCATTCCACACTCCCAGATGAGTACGAATGTATGATAGTACCTGTCTCAAAATCGCCTACTATTTTAACCCGATGTAGGAATCCTAGATCTTATCGAAGGTTAGTCGATGTAGATCTATTTTATGTATTTGACCTCATTAAGTTAAAAGAGTTTAATCTACAGATGTAAACAGATCTCAAAGATCAAAACACAACAGCCGCCAACACGGCCAACGCTCATAGGATAACCACCTGCCTGAGAGAATGGTAAACAATCCTAACATGGATGGACAGTGACTAGCAGTCATAACATCCAAACAACATCAGTCTCTAAAAGACTGAAACATAATATTCAAGGACAAGGCCACGAGAATACCACACGAATGCATAACTTCTTAAAAGACAAATGTGAAACACAACTCTACATGCCTAACAATAGGAAAAAAAGACTGAATTAACAGCTACTAGAATAGGTTAAAGGTAATTACGCCGTAATGTTCAAGGACGAAGCCATAAGAACCAGCGTAACAGCTTTTAACCAATTTTCGA
Organism: Kingdonia uniflora; assembly: GCA_014058105.1. NCBI lineage: Eukaryota > Viridiplantae > Streptophyta > Magnoliopsida > Ranunculales > Circaeasteraceae > Kingdonia > Kingdonia uniflora. The sequence goes on from JACGCM010000696.1 coordinate 358,769, forward strand.
AGTTCAAGGCAATCAATATAACTATGTTAAAGAATAGTTAATCCCATCTAACATTGTGTTTAACAACTACTAGAATAATTCAATTTAGGCTATAACTAAATCACATAACACCTCTTTGCCAATGTGTATCACTCTAACTAACACTGATTAAACTAGAAGAGAAAATTAGCAAGGAAGGGACACTCGCCTGATGCAAGATAATGACGAACCGATAGGATAAAATCAATACCCCAAAGACAAACCGTAAATCCAATAATCAATAAGATAACCCAACCTCAACACCACAGTCCAACAATCAACCCAACACAACCAACCCAACACCTGCAATAATCTCAACTCTACAAGTTCAACAAATTCCCCAATCACAAAACCCTAAATCAACCCAAAAATTACAAAGGTTTCAACCAAAACCAAAACCGAAATCAAGTCAACAATAAGGAAGAAGAATAGGGAAATTACTCACTAAAAGAAGTGGTGAAGATCAGCCTAACAACAAATCATAAAGGGGGAGCAAGGAAGGGGAGGATTTCAATTTTGAAAGAGAGTTTAAGATCTGAGGTGAAATAGGAGAGTTAAAACCCAAATAACAAACACTTATCTCAAGGCAAGATCAACAGCCAAGAATCACAAGAAAATGACCCAACAGGTTGTCAAAATACGCCTCTGTTCGGACATAATATATTTATGTTCGAACAAAATAAGACAGAAAGATACATGTTCTAACAGAAACAAGTTTGTTCGAACAAAACTGGACAGTCCAAAACTTCATAATACAAAAAGATCCCCTCAAACGAAAACAGGTAAAAACCACCCAAAAAATCTTTCTTAAGATCCCCCCGCACCGCACACCACACAACAACCTAAAACAACATACACATTCCCTCCAATCCAACCACGGGATCCTAAAATCATAACTCAGCCTCCTCTGCCCAGCGACCACTAAAGCCACATAAATGAAGAACACAATACCTGATAATAGCTATAATATGAGGATGCATAAAGTATATTAATATATGTATAATAATAAAAATTAATTATAATAAAAAATAAAAAATAAATAAATAAATAAATTCGGGTCTCTACAATCTGCCCTCCTAAAAAGAAATTTTTCCCTGAAATTTAACATACCTCAACCAAAGAACAAGCGCAGATAACGATCTCTCTCACTAACCTCTAGCTCCCAAGAAGCCTCGCTAAGTCCATGGTGACTCCACTGTACCTTCATGAAAGGAATAACCTTGCTACGCAGAACCTTATCCTCGCGGTCCTGAATACACACCGGATGCTCCACATATGAGGCATCTTCCTAAACCTCTAGGGGCTCCCAATCAATCACATGAGTAGGATCCCACTCATACCTCCTAAGCATATAAACTTCAAATATACTATGAACTCTATCTAGCTGTAGCAGCAATGCCTAACAGTAAGCCAACTCTCCAACTCTGGCAAGTATCTCAAAAGGTCCAATGAATCTCGGAGCCAACTTCCCTATCTTTCTGAAACGCATCACGCCCTTTATCGGAGAAACCTTCAGTAAAACGTGATCACCAATCTCAAATTCTAACGGTCTCCTACGAATGTCTGTATAGCTCTTCTGTCGACTCTGTGATGTACATAACCAATCTTTAATAATAGAAATAGCCTCTGTGGTCTCATGAACCAAATTTGGCCCCAATAAACTCTATTCACCAACCTCTGCCCAACTCGGCGGTGATCTACACAGTTTACCATACAAGGCCTCATAAGGTGCCATTCCAATGCTCGACTGGAGGCTGTCATTTTATGCAAACTCAGCCCATGGTAAATGCTCATCCCAACTGCCCTTGAAGTATAACACACAAGCCCGAAGTATGTCCTCAAGAATCTGGTTAACTCTCTTTGTCTGACCATCAGTCTGGGGGTGAAACGCTGTGCTAAAATCTAATCTAGTGTCCATTGCTCGCTGAAAACTCTTCCAAAATCTGCCGGTAAACCTAGCATCTCGATCTGACACTATAGACACGGGTACTCCATACAACCACACTATCTCTTTCACGTACAGCCTGCTCAACTCCTCAAGGGTCAAAGTCTTGCGAACTGGAATAAAAGAAGCTGACTTTGTCAATCGGTTAACAATTACCCAAATTGAATCATGATTTCTCTACGTCCTCAGTAATCCCGAAATGAAATCCATAGTCACATATTCACACTCACACTCCGGAATCTGTAAAGGTTTGAGTTGCCCCGCTGGTTTCTGGTGCTCGACTTTCACCTGCTGACATGTAAGACGCTTGGAAACGAACTCAGCTATCTCTCACTTCATGTTGTCCCACCAATAATGCCTCTTCAAGTCCTGGTAAATCTATGTACTGCCTAGATGAATAGTATACCTAGAGCCGTGAGCCTCACTCATAATCTCACGCTTCAATACCTCTGAATCTGGCATACATAATCTCCCCCTGTATCTGATACTACTATCTAAACTAATTGTCCAATCGGGTCTGCTATTATCTGAAGCCCAAGACTGTAACTTTGTATCCTGCTGCTGAGCTTCCACAATCTGAGAAATCAAAGACGGCTGAACTCTTAAATTAGCAATAAAACCACCGGTACCCTGTGAAAACAAACTTAACCCCGAATCTGTTATATTGCGAAGTAACAACCATTCACAAATCATAAGACGAGCAAGAAATCACCTAGGCAAGCGGCCCAAAGCGTCAGCCACCACATTTTCCTTCCCTGGATGATACTGCAAGTCAACATCATAATCTTTCAGGAACTCTATCCATCTGCGCTGCCTCATATTCAACTCTTTCTGAGAGAAAAGGTATCTCAAACTCTTATGATTCGAAAAGAGCTCAAACCTCTCCCCGTAAAGATAATATTGCCAAATCCATAAAGAAAACACCACAACCGCTAACTCAAGGTCATGAGTAGGATAGTTCCTCTCGTGCACCTTAAGTTGTCTAGAAGCATAAGCAACAACCTTTCCTTCCTGCATCAATATACAACCAAGTCCGCTGAGTGATGCATCGCTGTAAACCATATATTTCTGCCAGCTGGAAGGAACAATAAGAACTGGAGCTATAGTCAACCTCTTCTTCAACTCTACGAATGCCAAATCACACTTGTCATCCCAATCAAATCTAGCATCCTTCAGTGTCAAACGAGTCAACGGAGCTGCAATTCGAGAAAATCCCTTTGATGAATCTACGATAATACCCAATTAAACCCCGAAAACTGTGTATCTCTGTAACATTAGTCGACTAAACCCAATCTGTAACGGCCTCAACCTTAGAAGGATCCACTGCAATGCCATCCTTCGATACAATGTGCCCTAGAAATTTCACCTCCTTCTACCAAAATTCACACTTTTCAAATTTAGCAAACAACTCATTCTCCCCCAAGGTCGGTAATGCAATCCTCAAGTGTCCCTCATGCTCAGCCTCGGTCTTTGAATAAATGAGAATGTCATCCACAAACACAATAACGAACCACTCTAGATAAGGACGATAAATTCTGTTCATCAAATCCATAAAAGCTGCAGGAGCATCCATCAATCCAAACAGCATAACCTAAAACTCGTAGTGCCCATAACATGCCCGGAATGCATCTTAGAAGTATTCTCCTTCTTGATTCTCAGCTGATGGTAACCCGATCTGAGATCAATCTTCGAAAAGAACTCCGTTCCCCAAAGCTGGTCAAACAAGTCCTCGATCCTAGGTATGGGATACTTATTCTTGATCGTGACTTTGTTCAACTCGCGATAGTCAATACAAAGACTGCATCAATCTTCTAAGGATCAACCGCAATACCATCCTTGGACACCACGTGCCCTAGAAACTTTACTTCCTTTTGCCAAAATACACACTTCTCAAAATTTGCATATAACTCATTCTCCCGCAAAGTTTGTAAAGCGATCCTTAAATGTTCCCCGTGTTTGGCCTCGGTCTTTGAATAAATTAATATGTCATCCACAAATACAATGACGAAATGGTCTAGAAAAGGTCGGAAAACCCGGCTTTTCAAATCCATAAAAGCTGTGGGCGCGTTTGTCAAACCAAACGGCATAACCTGAAACTCATAATGCCCGTAACGAATCCGAAATGTTGTCTTCGAAACATCTTCCTTCTTGATCAATAGCTGATGGTAACCTGATCTGAGATCAATCTTCGAAAAGAACTGCGCTCCCCGAAGCTGGTCAAACAAGTCCTCGATCCTAGGTAAAGGATATTTGTTCTTGATCGTGGCCGTGTTTAACTCACGGTAAGCAATACACAGACACATTGACCCATCCTTATTCTTCGCAAACAAAACTGGTTCTCCCCACGGTGAAGTACTCGGCCGAATGAACTTCTGATCCATCAGCTTAGAAATCTGATCATATAATTCCTTCAGCTCAACGGGTGCCATGCGATACAGAACCTTCGTAATCGGAGCTGTACCAGGCAAAAAATCTATACTAAAATCAACCTCTCTCACCGGCGGCAAACCAGGTATCTTCTTGAAGATATATTTAAAGTCACACACAACCGTAATAGATCTAACATCGACACCAGAGGACTCTAACTCTAAGAATGCAAACAAGCCGTCTCCTGGCTGCGCAGGTTTCAAACTAGCAAATACGAACCACTTCTCCCCAGGGATACTGAAAATAGTCAACAATTCAAAACAGTCTAAAGTAACTCAATGCGTCGATAACTAATCCATACTCTGGATAATGTCAAACTCCTGCATTGATAGTACTAATAACTCTACTGAAAGGATGCGACCACAAACAACTATCGGGCAATCTCTACAAATCCCAAAAATAGATACCGAAGTATCGAGCGTTGTACCCACAGAAATCTCATCTAGCAACAAAGAAGGCTCAAAAGCACTAGAACATAGAAACATGTATGACATGAATGAATGGGATATACCTGAATTAGAAAGAACTCTAGCGAGCGTAAAAGAAATATGAATTGTACCTTCCACCACAGGTGGAGCGATATAAGCTCCTCGCCTCCCAACTGTGTATATCTTGCTCTGCCCATGGCCCTGACCCTGGCCCTGCTACTGTCTCTGTCCACCCAGAGGGCCTGAAATAATCTACCTACCCTGTGGACCCAGAAACTGTCTCTGTTGAAACTGTTGTGGTCGCGGCTGGTGCCCAATGGGACTCTGAAACTGTCATAATGGCTGAGGACCTCTGTCTGGCTTAGGACAAAACCTCTTAGAGTGCCTTTTCTCCCCGCAGTTCCAATACACACCAAAAGCTAGCTGTCCTCCCATAATCTAGCTGGTACACCATCGGTAATGCCAAATTTCTGTCTCTTTGAACCCAAGTTCTCATACTGAATCATAACTGCTTTGGCCTTATCGGGTCTCTGATCCTGTCTCAATGGGTTTCTCAAGTCCTTGGACTTGCGATCCTCAACACCGTTCTGCTCTATCACTAAAGCTTTAGACAAAACTTCTCTATACGAACTAACACTAGAGGCAATCATAAACTTCCTAAAGTACGGATGAAGACCCTTCAAAAATTTCATCTTGCACTGCTCTTCATCCTGAACAATAAACGAAACATATCGAGGGAGTTCGTTGAATCGCTGAACATACCTAAAAATACTCATATCACCCTGCTCAATCATGTAGAACTCAGAGATACATGCGTCCGAATAGCTCTGCGGAAAATAATGCTCAAAGAACCGATCCTAAAAGATGTCCAAAGTACCAGAGTCTCTACGATAGTCCTCTTGGTTGTATCCCACCAGTGATCTGCCTCACCCTGTATAAGATAAGTCGCAATCGTCACCCGCTGATCATCCGGACACTTCATCGCGTTCAGAGTCTTCTCAATGGACTTGAACCATGTCTCTACCGCAGATGGAACTATCATGCCTAAAAAAGTCGGATGTTTATACTTTTGAAGTTGCTCGAGATAACTGTACTCTATGACCATTGGGCTTTTGGCCTGCTGGAAATAGGCAGTAAAACCCTCCATAAACTGCTTCATATCAACTAAAATATTGGGAACAACTGGAATAGGTAAAATACCAGGCTGTACTGGATCCACTAGAGTTGGAGGAATATCCCAATGAATCTGGTCTCTTGGTACTGTTCCCACATCAACCCCAACTTTTAAAACTATCTGCTCATCCTGAACAATCGGAATAGATCCCAAACTCACCTGACTGAGTGCTGGCTCATCAGCAAATGCAACCCCACGAGCGCCTCTACAGCCATGACCTACAGTGGGACCTCTGCCTCTACTACCTCTAACCATCTATACGAACAAAAGGCACCCATCTCAGGAATAGAGGAAAGGTAGGCAACAAATGAAATACGATAAATTATGTAAAGCCAGAAAGGAATCGACCTAACTCCGTCTAGAAAATAACTCATCATATGATTGCAAGAACAGAGATAGGAATTAACCTATAGCTCTGATACCAAGTTTGTCACGCTGCAAATTCCAATAGTTAAAGCATATTTAAAACAATGACATCCAGGGCGTACAGGTCGGGGAATCTAAAGATTCGCCCCCACTAATAACCATGCTAATAGGAAATAGCTCAGTCATTCACTATAACAATATCATCAGAGTAAAAAGAAGAAGAAAGCAGAAGCAAAAGATATATATAACAAACTGAAAATATAAATACAATATCTAGATAATGTATAGCGAGAAAGGATAAGATCTCGTACAAGAATACTATAACTAGGACAGATCTGCAGTAGAAAAACTGGCTCCAACTCAGCTGAAGCCCTTAGGAAAACCAGCAACTATTCTGCCTCAGAATGGTGACAAAATGAGAATGAGCAAACCACATGCCACTAATAACACATCAAAGCTAAATAACCTACTAATAAAACTAGTGCAGAGAAAGACAAAGAGGTGAATGAAATAGGGGATGTTTAAAGTATAATAATATATGAGTGAAGAATAGAGTAAGAGGAATTTCTAAGAGAAGAAGAACAGAGATATAATGATGTGATGATATGATATGATATGATATGATTCTAGAATTGTCCTAATATTGGATGTTTAATGATATGAAAACAAATGAACTAGACCCAATATATAAATATATTGGTTGATCAACCGCTAGCGTAAGATTACCGAGATCTTCATTGGATACGATTTTTGTCAAGCTCGACCACGCTAAGGATATATCTCTTGATCGGAGTGTTTCGGGCTTTTCAACCCACGAAGCCAACGTCCAAACTTTATTTTAATTCCAAGGAATTTCAAGCTCATGAAGGATAAGATGGGTACCAAAGGAAAACTGTGTCATACCATCCCACACTCCCAGATGGGTACGAAGGTATGATAGTGTCTGTCCCAAACTCACCTACTATTTATAACCCGATGTAGGAATCCTAGATCCTATCGGGGGTTAGTCGATGTAGAGCTATTTTATGTATCCGACCTCATTAAGTTAAAAGAGTTTAATTTACAGATGTAAACAGATCCTAAGTATCAAGACACAACAGCTGCCAGCCTGGCAAACACACATAGGATAACCACCTGCCTAAGAGAATGGTAAACAATCCTAACATCGATGGACAATGACTACCAGTCACAACATCTAAACAACGTCAGTCTCTAAAAGACTGAAGCACAATATTCAAGGATAAGGCTACGAGAATACCACACGAATGCACAACTTCCTAAAAGACAAAAGATAAGCACAGCTCTACATGCCTAACAATAGGAAAAAAATACTGAATTAATAACTACTAGAATAAGTTAAAGGTAATTACGCCGTAATATTCAAGGACGAAGCCACGAGAACCAGCATAACTGCTTTTAACCAATTCTCGAAGTCCAAGGCAATCAATATAACTAAGTTAAAGAATAGCTAATCCCATCAAATATAGTATTTAGCAACTACTAGAATAATTCAATTTAGACTATAACTAAATCAGATAACACATCTCTACCAATGTGTATCACTCTAACTAACACTGATTAAACTAGTAGAGAAAAATAGTAAGGAAAGGAATTTGCCTAATGCAAGATAATGGCGAACCTGGCAGGATAAAATTAATACCCCAAAGACAAACCGTAAATCCAATAATCAACAGGACATCCCAACCTCAACACCACAGTCCAACAATCAACGCAACACAACCAACCCAACACCTGCAATAATCACAACTCTACAAGTTTAACAAATACCCCAATCATAAAACCTTAAATCAACCCAGCAATCACAAAAGTTTCAACCAAAACTAAAATCAAATCATCAATAAGGTATAGGGAAATTACTCACCGAAAGAAGTGGTGAAGATCAACCCAACAATAAATCACAATGGGGGTGCAAGATTGGAGAGGATTTCAATTTTGAAAGAGAGTTTAAGATCTGAGGTGAAATGGTAGAGTTAAAACCCAAATAACCAACACTCATCTCGAGGTAAGATCAACGGCCAAGAATCATAAGAAAAAGACCCAACAGGTCGTCAAAACACGCCTCTGCTTGAACCGAATATATTTTTGTTCGAAAAAAATAAGACAGGAAGAAACATGTTTGAACAGAAACAAGTTTATTCGAACAAAACTGAATTGGAAGAAACATGCTCGAACAGAAACAAGTTTGTTCGAACAAAACTGGACAGTCAAAAACTCCATAATATAAAAGATCCGCTCAAACGAAAGCTGGTAAAAACCCAAAAAATCCTTCTTAAGATTTCCTCGGACCACACACCATACAACAACCTAAAACAACATACACGTCCCCACCAATCCAACCACGGGGTACTAAAATTACAACTCAACCTTCTCTTCCCAACAACCACCGAAACTTCAAATATGAAGAACACAATACTTGATAATAGCAATAATATGAGGATGCATAATGTATAGTAATATATGTATAATAATAATAATAATTAATAAATAAATAAATAAATAAAATCTGGGTCACTGCAGAAAAATACCGTATCTGCTATCCTAGATACTTCTTACAGATTTGCTGCGTAGCAATTATAGGAAGCTGATCACCTCAATGATTAACCTTCCACAGAGGAACCCACAGAATATATCAGCATTAATGGACCTAACAGTGGTACTTTCATTGGTACTAAGCTGGTTCAGCACGAAAAAGATACTCTCATTCAGTTCTTGCAACTAAATTGAGACATTTTTGGGTGGTCTTTCAAAGAAATGCCTGGGGTCGATCCGACCTAGGCATGTCATAAATTAACTATCAATATCAACGTCACAACGGTCAAACAAAAATAGTGACAACTCTCACCTCGTCTTCGTGATGAAGTTAACACCGAGATCAAGAAATTGATCAAAATGGTATTCATTCAAGAATTCAAATATACAGATTGGATATCCAACATTGCCGTTATCCCAAAGAAGAACGAAAAAGTCAGAGTTTGTGTAGATTTTACTGATCTAAACAAACATACTCCAAATAGCAGTTTTCCTCTTCCCAACATTCATCAGATCCTCGATTCTACAACAGGCCATGACCTCCTATCTATGATGGATGCTGCTTCGAGGTACAATCAAATTCCATATTTAGAAGAAGATCAAGAAAAGACAACTTTCATTACTGAAAGAGGTCTTTATTGATACAAAGTCATGCCCTTCAGACACAAAAACGCGGGTGCCACATATCAATGGTTGATGACTACTATGTTCAAAGCACATCTAGGGAAAGTCGTTGAAGTCTACTTTGACGATCTCTTATGCAAGAGCGTATAGTTAGCCAATCACATATCAGATCTCAACACTATATTTAACATTCTTTGATCTTACAGAATGCGTCTCAACCCTAATAAGTGTTAATTCGGGGTACATTCTGGCCGATTTCTAGGCTACCTCATCAGTAAGAAGGGGATTGAGGCCGATCTAGATCAGATTCGGGTTCTCCTCAACATGCCCTCTCCAAAAACAATAAAAGATGTTTAAAAACTTGCCGACAAGATTACCGCTATCTACCATTTCGATTCTAAATCTTCAAACTACTATCGTTGGCAATTCCTATTACTTCGTGGTTGTACCAAACGAGGAAAATTTTAGCCAAATACAGAGGTCACATGGACACCAAAACGAGAAGCATCTTTTTAGGTTCTCAAAACTTATTTGGGGAGGTCTCCCAGAATGAGCACCACAGTAGATGACGAGGAACTGATTATCTACCTAGCAGTCACATATACTTTCCTCAGCTCAATTCTCATTTCCCTTGAAAGGAAAATCAAGAAAATAGTCTACTTCATCAGCAAAACCCTCATTCCAGCAGAAAAGAGATACTCTAAAATTGAGAAACTTCTTCTCACTCTTGTTTATACTTCACAGAAACTCAAGCACTACTTCTAAGATCATTCAGTCAAAGTCATGATGAACTACCCATTTTGAGAAGTTCTATCCAAGAAAGAAAAATCAAGAAGAGTATGACAGTGGTCAGTTAGTTTGGGAGAATATTATATCATGTTAGAACAGCGTCATTCCAAAAAGAGTTAGGTCGTTGCCAATTTTCTCGCAGATTTTCTAGTAGAGGATCCTGAGTGGGAGGAGCACGACCCTAACCTTACAAAAGAAACACTTGAAGATCCACCCCCCAAACCATTTGACGAATGAGCTGAATAGATTACAGCAAAGGGGTGGAAACTTCTCACGGATGGATCATAAGAACCAGCAGGGTCAAGGATCGGAATTGTTTTGATTACCCCTTCCAATGACAAAATTGAGAAATCAATCTGCTTGGATTTTGAGGCCTCTAATAATGTTACCGACTACAAAGCTCTTATTCATGGACTCAACCTTTCTCATGAGCTTGATGTCCCCGAACTCTCACTCTACATAAATTTACTACTCATCGTCTACTATTACTTTGAGCAATACAAGAAAAATGGAAAGATGATCGAATATGCAGCCCTCATTACAGATAGGATGAGAAAGTTTGCGAAAGCAACTCTCGATTATCTTTCTCGATGTAAAAATAGACACGCCGATTCCTTGGCATATCTAGCCTAGGTCTTGGATACAGAAGCTCGATATCTCAAGATTGAAATCATTTTAACCACCATCAATGATCACATTTCTGTATAAACGATCAACACTAGGGGCGATAAAGGGGAAGGCGACGATTGGTGAAGCCTTTCTTAGCCTACCTCAGTGTCGATAATAGTTGCAATGGACCACTACCAACAGATCCAAAAGAGCACCGACAACTGATCAACAACTCAAAGAGCTATACTAATCAAAATGGTGTGCTATACAACCATTCTGTCACGGGGCCTTACCTCAAGTGCCTCTCCAAACCAAAAGCAGATGAAATGTTCTGTGAATTACATGAAGGGACTTCTGGCTCCCATACCGCAGGTCAATCACTAGCAAATAAAGCTATTACACAAGGAGTATTCTAACCCAGCATGCGCAAGCAAGCAGAGGAGTACTCACGGAGATGTGACACTTTCCAAAGGCATGGACATATGATGTGCGCCCCTGCACTCAAACTCCATGCAAGCAAGGTGTCCTGGCCATTCAAAAGATAGGCACTTGATCTCGTTGGCAAATTCTTTAACTCTCCAGGTAACCACCGCCACCTCCTCGTAGCTACCTATTATTTTATGAAATGGGTAGAAGCAGTTCCACTATGTCAAACTAGAGAAGAAGAGGTCATCTCTTTTATCTGGGAACATATCATCACTCGATTTTTGTGCTCCCACCTAATTTATATCGATAACAGGCCCTAATTTGTGGGAAAAGAATTGTAACCTTCCTCAACAAATACAATATCATCCACTCACCATCCAATCCTTACTATCCTCAAGGTAATTGCTAAGCTGAAATCACCAACAAAACCATCGTGGATGGACTCAAAAAATGGCTTCACTCACAGAAAAAAGGGTATTGTGTTCGAGAACTGCCCATGTCATATGGGCATATCATACCACTCCCAGAAAATCAACAGGATATACCCCATTCCTCCTTGCCTGTGACACTGAGGCCATCATTCCTTGTGAATACCATCATCCAGTTCGAGATCACGAGTTGACTGACAAGGAAAATTAGTTCGAACTGGCTTGTAACTTAATATGATTAGTGAGACCAAGGAACGCGCCATCGCCAACCTAGGTCGGTATCATCATATGCTAGCTAGGTCAATAAATAACAGAGCTAGAAACCGTACCTTCCAAATCGATGAACTCGTCCTCAGAGAGATTCCTCAATATTGCAAAGAGCCTTACGCTAGAAAATTAGCCTACAATTGGGAGGGTCTATTCATTATCACAGGTCTTTCAGACCAGGGATCATATTATCTCACGACAGAAGAGAGAATCCCCATTTCAAATCCTTGGAACACTAGGAGACTGAAACGGTACTATCATTAAGCGTCTTACTACTCCATTTCCATTTCTTGTTTTTTATTTTTTGTTTTCTCAATTCCAAAAGTGTGATTTTTCATCTCCATCCAATGTAAATTCTGGATTGATCAATGAAACTTCCAAGTTTTTTTTCAGCATCTATCTACTTACGTAAATTCAACCACATTTTATAGATTAAAGCATAGATAATACTAGCTTTCAATCGATCTTATACCAGTTAAATTGAGGATAGCACTTTGTTTGGCTCTGTCTACTAAATCTCTAACTTTCCTCTCACGATATTCCAATTGGGGTCTACAGACTAATTGCAGGGGGAAATGATGGCTCTTAAATCTTTTTCAAATCATTCTCAATTTAATCTCTCTCCCGAGTTGTTGATCGTTCGGGATACATCGTTTGGAATCATGGATACTCTAACAACGAATCTACTCCACTTGATTCTTCAAAATGGTATTAAATCATTGGGATTCAATACGGAGGGTTTGCAATTCATCTCCAATCCAACTGAATTTAATGAAAATAGAGCAGCTCCTGAATCTGGGAAAACTCTCACAGAGGATCAAGCCAATAAAGGGACCGATTATATAACCAAGAAGCCTGATAATCATTCAAGGATTGTATGCCCATGGGGTTTCTTGGGCAAAGCTGCGGGCGATGAAGAATTCAAAACAGTAAACTCTGAGCAACAATGTCAACAGGGGAGTGATTCCACAAACCATAGTAAAATCCTTGATGGCAATATACCTCCGAATACAACCAGCTTTGCTGACAAAGTCTGAGGGATGGATAAACCAACACAATCAGATATGCCACTAATACCAGCAGGGATTAGAGGCAAAACCCCAATTTTGTCTATTTCATCCGATGATATTGCCGATGGAATATCTGAATTTCAGTTTAGTCTCATTGGAAGACTGGACCTTTAGAAAATCATGTTTGTCGAGGTACAATAATATGCTCGTGATCATTGAAAGATTGCGGGGCTCTATATATTGATTTCCATTAGAAATGGATTCTTCATAATCCACCTTGATAATGAAGTGGATAAACTACTCATTTGAAGCAAGGGACTATGAATTGTTCACAACCTTCCCATGAGGATTACGCCGTGAAACCCCACGTTTTTATTGATAAAATTAACAATACCAATGCTCTCATATGGTGCAAATTTCCAGGTTTTCCAATAGAATTATGGAGCCACAAGATCGTAATGTCTTAGGGAAAAACGTTGGGTACACCTATTCATTTAGACCACTGCACTATGAACAAAGTTTATGGTTACAATGTGTGTGTGCTTGTAGAAATTGATTTATCAAAATCGATTCCAAAGAAAGTTTTGAAAGAGGTCGAGGGAGCGATCATCAATCAGGAAGTCATTCTCCACAGGATTCCTAAATATTGCGGCCATTACAACAACATTGGGCATATTATAGCAGAATGCAAAGTGATACAAAGGGCATGCAGACAAAATGAACTGGTGCAGAAAATCATTCAAAATCCGGTAATCCACAACAAGAACCAAGTGGTGAAGTTCAAAGATGTGCAACCTCTTAAGAAATGATCAATGAACAACAACCCCACATGCCTAACAAACATGTTTACTTTCAAGATACCTCAAATGAAAGTAGCGAGGCATCCCCTGTTATTCATTTTCCTGAAATAAGCATGGAGCAACAGGTGGTGAAACTCAGGGAAGACGATATATGGTCAGCACCCAAGGTAGGTCATATCAAACATAGGCCTACTATCTCAGATAACAGTTACACCACAAGCATCAATCAGTTTCAGGCTTTAAGCAACAATGAAAATGAACCACGGCAAGAGCAGTTATCTGGTACACAAGAACGTGAAGGTTCAGAAACAGCAACAGAAGCATGGGTTCAACCACAAAAATTTTAGATGGTAACTTATGAAGATGGCCAAGAGGAAGATGACGCTAGAACTAATGCACAAAGGAAGTACACACATTACTAAACCCGAAGAGTTGGGCAGATGAAATGGAACTCGAGGATAGCATACCCAACCTAGGGCCTAACCAAGTTTTTAAAGGTGGTGCAGTTTATACCTTAGATCCTCGAACCACACGATCCCAACGAAAAGATAATTGATGAAAGTCATCTTTTGGAATGCACACAGATTAGGAAACTCTAAAACTCTTTCTTATTTGAAGAAGAAAATTGGAATACTTAAACCCCAGATAATTGGCTTTGCTAAACCAAAGATTTTCATCAATGGATTTTACATTCCTGGATTTAGCTCAAGGATTATTTCTAACAAATCCATGGATATGAAGGGAAATATATGGATACTATGGGCATAAAATTCTCAAGAACCACATGTGATTCTGGTTGATAAACAGTTTATCACCGTCGAATATATGGACTGCTACTTTTCTTTTATACATGCAAACTGCCTAGGAATAAATATACTGGAGTTGTGGTCACAGCTGACTTGATTCTCGTTGAACAATACCAAGCCTTGGATTTGTATAGGGGATTACAATGCGATTCTCTGACTCTCAGAAAGAAAAGGTGGAAGACCTCCTTTGGTGAGTGTTATATCAAATTTTGCAAATTTTCTCGATAGTGCCAACTTGACAGAGAGTAGTACTTCAGGTATGAACTTGACTTGGTCCAATGCCCAAAAAGGACATAATAAAATCTTCAGTCGCCTCGACAGATGTCTCCAAAATAAACAGTGGCTCGACTCATTTCCTGGCTGGAAAATCAAAGTATTCCCAAGAACTAAATCCGATCATTCTCTTATGTTGGGAGAATGCTTCCACATACCCAAACCTCACAATATTCCTTTTCGCTACATGCAGGCATGGAGCAGATATCCTAAATTTTATAAGGTTGTGAAGCGTAGCTGGTATAAACCTATGTTGGCTAACCCGCTGTTTACGGTGATGTTTAAACTTTGAAAACTCAAGGTATATATTAAAGAATGGAGGCTTGCGGTTACCGCTCCCCAGATTATTAAAAATGACCTGGAAAGAGAACTTCTTCATCTGCAAATGAAGTTAGAACAAGGCCACACAAATGACGATATTGAGCATCAAATTTTTGGGAAAACAATATTGCTTGCAGACATTGAGAAAATGGAGGAGATTACATGGAGACAACGTTTCCACATTAAATGGAATCAAGCAGGTGAGAGAAATACAAAGTTCTTTCATTCTTCGACACAGATTTGAACAGAGAAAACATTTATTACTGAACTTTCCACTCCAGGGGGTTCGATTATTATGGAACAGGAGAATATTAGACAGCATATAGTAGCATACTATACGGAAAAATTTACTGCCCACGAAGTCCTTTATACCCCATCACTGTTTGCCAACATGATCCATAAAGTAAGAACCGATGAAAACAATCTGCTAACAGAAGGACAATCACAAGCAGAGATAAAAGAAGTTGTGTTTGACTTGGATGGCAATAGTTCTCCCATACCGGATGGTTTCCCTGGATCATTTTTCAGGACACACTGGAATATTCTTGAAGCTGACATCTACTCTGGCATCACATCCTTCTTCTCTGATGGTATGATTCCCAAACATTTCAACACTAACCTGATCATTTTGATTCCTAAGGTTAAAAATCCAGTGACTATTAAATAGTACCGACCCATATGTGTAAGTAATTTTATTCTCCAAGATTATTACAAAGATTATAGCCACAAAATTATCTCCTATTGCTTCCAGAATTGTTTCTCGAGACCAAAGTGCATTTATCCCGGGCAAAAGTATCCAGAATAACATTTGCATGGCCTCTGAGTTGGTAAATGAAATGATAGAAAAAATGAAGGTGGAAACATTGCACTCAAGCTAGACATCTCACAAGCTTATGATACTCTTAGTTGGGAATTTCTATTTGCATCTCTGGACTCGTTTGGATTTGGCCCTACATTCTGTCAGTGAATATCGACCATCGTCAGTAGTAGTATGATCTCGGTTTTAGTGAATGGTAACCCTTCAAGATATTTCACTATGAGCAGAGGTCTGAAACAAGGGGACCCCTTATCCCAACTGCTATTTGTAATAGCTAAAGATATATTTAGTATTCACCTTCACCATCTACTAGAATAACAGAAGATCATCCCCATGGTTACGATTATAAATTGTCAAGCCCCTACACACCTCTTATTCGCAGATGATATTCTAATATTAATAAATGGTAGAACCAAATACCTGAAACACCTGAGAGAAGCTCTTACAAGATACCAGAAAGCGTCTGGACAGGAAATAAGCTTAGACAATAGCTAGATTTTCCTCAGTGGTGTACCCCTAACTCGAAGACGAATTGTGTTGAGGATTTTTGAGTTTTCTGGAGGAAAATTTCCTGAAACATACTTGGGAATTCCTCTAAGTCCAGGCGGAGTAGCCACAAATACTATAAGGCCTCTAGTGGAAAAGATTCGGAAAAGGGCTAATAGTTGGACAAGAAAACTCTTATCATTCCAGGGTAGAGTAATCCTAGCAAGGGCTATTTTAAATAGTCTCCCCATATACAATATGGCTATTTAAAAATGGCCAAGATCGCTCATAAAGGAAGGGGACTATATCATACGTAACTTTATCTGGACTGGGGATCCATCCCGAAAAAAAGGGATCATAGTTAAATGGGAGAAAGTATGCAAACCATTGAAGGAAGGGGGGTTGGGTATCCGAAGCTTAAAAGAAGTGAATGATGCTATGTTATGCAAACTTCATTGGGCCTTCTGTGATAGGCAAGAGAACTGGTCTCAATTTATGCAAGAAAAGATCAAAAACAAAGCAGGTGGCGTCATCCGATATCATAAGAAGTCAACGATTTGGCCAGGGATTAAACTTGTTGCTAGCATTAATCGACTATATATGGGATGGTTAGTAGGGAATGGGGCTAACATTAACTTTTGGAGGGACACTTGGGCCACGGAGATACCCCTGCGGGAATGCATTAAGATGCCACAATCCCTGTGGAAAAGATGTACAACTAGACTTAGTGACTTTATCAACTCCGATGGATTGGATATACCTACAAATATAAGGATTCTACTACTGGCTCTAGGGATCAATGTGATGGAAATATCTTGCAACCCACGAGAAGTAAATAAAAGAATCTGGAAACCTGATAGATATGTGAAATTCACTATTAGAAATGCTTAAGAGACTATAAGGAAAAAAGTAAATACGGCATGGTGGTGGAAGTATGCGTGGAGGGGAAGCGTTCACCCAAAACTAGGGGATTTTGCATGGAGACTGGTAAACCATATCCTCCCTTTGGATGACATTGTTCAATCCATATCACTTCCCGATGCCCTTTTTATTGCTAGCAGAAGGAATCAGAAACTCATTTTCTCTTGCAATGCCCTTCCGCTGCAAATATATGGTTATGGGCTACTAATACCTTCTTTTTGCCTTCTATATCTAGTATAGACACATGGAAAACCATTATGGAAAAGAGCCGATCAGCTAGTAGCTATATCAATGACCTTTGGATTACAACAGTTTTCTCCATATGCCACACAATCTGGACAGCTAGGAACAACTTGCGATTTGATGATACAACGACATCCGTGCCTAAAATGAAGAGGGAGATTCTCAAACAAATTCAATATACTACTGAACTGTCTAAAGGAAAAATGAATAACATACAGGAACTCTAGATCATAAAAATTCTTAAAGTTCAATGCAAGGCCAATAGTTCTGCAGTTGTACAAAGTAGTTTCTGGGAACTGCTTATGCCGAATGAAGTAAAACTCTATTGCGATGGGTCTAGTATTGAAAATCTGGGTGTTGCTGGTATTGGTGTGGTGTTTAGGGACAGTGAGGGAGCAGTTATGGGGGCATTGAGTAAGGCGATTGGCATCTCAAATAGTTTTGTCGCCAAAATACTTGCGATACTTACAGGTATTCAAAAAGCTGCTGAAAAAGGTTGACATAATCTATGGGTGATCTCCGACTCTAAAACATCAATTAGAGCATTCAAAACTGATAAGATTCCCTGGAAGTTTAAGATACAATGGAGTTCACTCATGAAATACATTCCACAAATCCGATTCAGCCACACATGGAGGGAATGCAATTTTTCTGCCGACCTTATGGCTAGGAGAGGATCCGACAATGTTGAACCTTTTAAAGAAGACTATAGTGGACGCCCAACTTTCCTATTAAGAATTGAAGTTCCCTTCACTGAGTACTTTCGATTCTGATGATCAAGAAATTTCTGGGTTTTTCGGGTTTCTTTATTCGAATAAGAAATTGTCCTGTTTGAATATACTCTTGACAGAGTATTTTATTCGAATAGAATTCTTTTTATTCGAATAGATTTCTGATTGGGCATTTTATTCGATTATAATTCTTTTTGTTCCAATATTTTATGTCTGGGCAATTTTATTCGAATAAATTGTTATTTTATTCGAATACATCTTTATTCGAATTGACTGTAAGTTTATTTGAACAGATGAGTGATAAGCTCTTCTTGTGTGTGTGAGGGTTGTATATTTTTTACAATTTTGATTGAGAATATATAAATAATCTAAATTTTTTGCAAAAAAAATACTAAATCTCTGCGATTGAAACAAATGTAGAAACTTGTTTCATATTAAAGACTCTAACATGCATAAGATAAGGTAAAAGTAATACTAATCTTCATCTCTTTCATTATGTCTGTAATATTTATGCAGTTAAATCAAGATTCACTTGGCTTGACTAACTCAACCCATCTCTGCGATTGAAACAAATGTAGAAACTTATTTCATATCAAAGACTCTAACAAGAATAAGATAAGATAAAGGTAATACTAGCCTTCATCTATTTCAATATGTCTACAACATTTTTATAGCTAAATCAAGATTCACTTGATTTGACTACCTTAATCCATCTCTTGGATTATAACAAATATAAAAACTTGTTTCATAATAAAAACCCTACCAGACATAAGATAAGGCAAATGTCATACTAGCTTTCATCTATTTCAATATGTCTACGACAGATACTTTTTATTTTCAGGTCATATTATAATGGATACATTTTCTGCTGTTAGGATGTCATCCATGGTTTACCCTTCAGCAGGAGGTCGATCAGAATTTAGTTCGCGAGTTACAGCGACTCTGCCCCTCCCTATTAGATCAGCAGGTCAAGGGCTTAAATTTGTTTCCATGAAGGCCATACAGTTCCTTCGATCTATATTCATGCTACAAATGCATCCCTTGTCAGACAGATTCTTAAACAAGGTATCTCTTTCTAACTCAAGCTTTTTTACTTCCTTTACAAAATACGCAATGGTCGCCTTTACCAGGTCTGTCCATGATGCATGAGCTGCAACGATCCTTGAAAAGTTACATCTCACATTCCCAAGGTGTGACTTCAAAGTCGCGTACAGTTTCTTCTTATGTACCATTTCCCTATCTATCAAATCTTAAAAAGCTATATTCTTTTCCAATTTTTTGACATATTTAGCAGATTCAGCCTGAATTGTGACCTCTTAGTTTGCCACCTGAGCACAAAGTCTCGTAATTTCTACATTCGATTGTTCCTTGGCAGAAGTATCCTTTAACGATTCATCTTTCTTCTTCATCAGGATTTCCTTCACCCTGATTTCCCCTTCCAAGACCTTCTCCCTGACAAGAGCAGCATCGAACTTGTGCTAGCATTCCTTTATGTTTGTATTCCCTTTCTGCGTATGCCCCAAATTTGAGCCACGCCACCTTCTAGTTCTTTAATTCAACCTGACAGACTAACTACATCCCCTTGGACTAGAGGAACTCTAACATCATTTCTACTCCTCCTCGAGCGCTCTTTAGCCTCAGCTTTCTTGACATGTGCGTTGACTTGTACTAATTCGATCTTCAATCGTGCCACCCTCTCATTTAACTTGTCATATCTTTGTTGGACCCCCCAAAACTCTAAATCCTTGGCAGGCAGGGCTATATGGAATTGTTTGGCTACAGCTTCCGAGGCTGATAAATATTTTCGAGCTACCTTCAGCTCGTTATCTTTTTCACTCATTTTCTATTTCAGTCGCTCCAGCTTGCATCTACAAATATAAAGATCAGCTCAAGATTTTCCCTCCAATCTTTCTAGTGCCAGAATACGGTATTGAGCCATGTCAGCTTGCTTACCCTTAACTATTAGTGTGTCAACCCAACTTTGAAGCTTGGTGGCGTGTTATTTTACCTCTGCAAGCTCTTTTATCCTCTCCTCAATTTTAGCATCTTTCACCTCGACCTTGCGAGTGAGGTCAACAACAGTCTAGGTTGCCTCAAAAAAATTAAAATATACCTTTACATGCTGAATTCCCTATTCTCATTTGCCTCCCTCACCCTATCAAACTCCTCCACAAATTCTCGGTTACATTGGAGTGCCTCATCTTCGTGTGAGCAAACTGAATCCAGTTCGACCTTTACAATTATAAATATATTATATACAGCTCGATTCAAAACACCCAACAACATGATATATATCTCATTTCTTAAAAGATATCTAATTTCTAACATATATTGTGTGCAACTACTTTTAGACTTAGAGGTCAAAGTAAAATCTCAGACACGTGCTTTATGACATACATTTCGAAGTCTAAGGTACATGTTTATGATATTCTACTTTATCTAAATACTTTGAATTTTTCTATGCACTATACTAGTGTTATATTCCTAAAACTAATAACAAGTTTTGATCTACCTTTACGCTTTACGTTATCTAATTTACTTGGTAGCTTTATGTCAATATAGCATACAAGTTAGGAGACCTATTTCGATCTAACCTGCAGTTTTGCTTCCGAAGAAGGAAGGCTGTGGGGATCTCTCTTTCCCTGGCAAACCTAGTCTCTAGATCTTTTATTCTGAGACTCATTTCTCTAAGTGCCTACAAGAGGGCTACAAAAAAAGGGCTTGGCCTACATAAATCTATTCAATAAACACAAGTCCAACAATTTACAAGACACTGCAAAATATTCATACAAATAATTTCTCTACCCTACCTTCTCATTCTCGCCCTCTAGGAGTTTGGCATCATCCCCTTGATTGTCTAGCACCGCCTGGTGGGAGACATCGTCTAGCCCATCAACAAGTTCCACCGCAACTTCTTCCATTTCTTCATCATCACCCTCCTCGACATAGGTGTCTGCCTTAATGACATCCACCTCCTCCTCAGAATATCCCTTCAACATCAGGTGGTGCCCCAACCTTTCACACTCTGCCTCCACCTCCTTTAGATTTACCTTCGCCTCCACTTGTAGATGGCCAATCGCCACTGGATGAGAAGCCTTCAGGGCCTCTAACTTCTTGGCTTCCTTGAGAGCATTAGCCTTCGCTCGAGCTACCTACTTTTTAAGCTCGACCTTAACCTTCATCAGCCTGGATTTTTCTTCTTCTACTACGAGCCAAATCCCATTACCAAATGGGCAACCTACACAAACAAATCGACCTCAGCGTGAGTTTGAAATGCAATAAATAAATATTTCACATAATCAAAAATAAATACATACCATCCTGCTCATGCCCTTCTCTCCGTGAAGAGCCGCTAGCCTGACCCTTTCCTCCACTGCTTTGAGATCATCCTTAGCAGCAGGTCGCTCTTCAGCAACCTTTTCCCCCGACCTCCTCGAAGATTCGATCCTTCTCCTTTTCTCTTTTCTGTCAATCTTACCACTTCCAGTGGTACCAAAGGCCGAAAAATGCTTCAACATCTATTTTTTCGGAAACGTTCAAGCTAATTTGCTTGATGTAATAGACTTTGGTTGGACCGAACTATCTATTCTAGGGGTCTTTGCCACATTGGTTTGACATTCCCCTCCAGTTTCTCTCTTCTTCCCATCATCAGCACCCACCATCAGCCTCGTCGATTAAGATTTATAAACATTTTTCGACTTTCTCCCCACCTTCTTCTTTCTACTAAGGCCAAGTCCTTCCAACATAAACTCAAGCTCAACCTCTTTTTTCGCAACTTCGTTCAACAATGAATCTTTCCTCTCCACTCGGGACTTCGGGCCTGCCATGTACAGCATTTGTTATTATCAACAAAAGATCATCAGTTCCTACATATCAATATTATACTCTGTGCATTGTTATACTTACTTTGTTTTACAGTTCTAAACAGAAAATCTAAAGGTTCTTCATCATCTCTCAAAATACAATTGCCCTTCACCCATATTACGTTGTCATTCCAGACTCGACCTGCTAAATTAAGATCGAAGAAGCGACACTGAGTTCCACTCGCACAAAAATATGCCCAACCACTGACTTGATAATTCTTTACCCCATAAAACTGTTATATGTCCTCAGGGGATATCCTCCTCACTTTTCCCTCATTCTCCCATTTTTCATTCAGATAGTCGTAAACAGTTATTACCTCCCACATGTTCCCGTTCAATTGAACAAGATATGCCCCAATAGTATTTATAATCCCCTTCGCCAAATTGGTAAGGGGAAGACTCAACCCGTACTCTAATTGAGACAGGTAACACAAGAAACCCTATGAAAGTTCACTCTGTGTACTCTCATCAAAATATTCTTACGAGATTGATTCATCTATACCCTATCTCATTTTTCGTCCTTCAAGTCGGTAAACAAATAAAAATACTCTTTCCCCGACGGTACAGTATACCCCCTAAACATCCTACTGGCGTAGAATGCGCAGTTATTCCATTTCCCTCCTACAAAAGCCTTGGCTTTATAAAATTATTTGAATACATATGAACCAGAGGGATAGGCCACCAATTTACCAGGAAAACCAAAAAATTACTCCAATCCTACTTCAACCTCACTATCAGAATCTACCATCAGACCAGAGGTTGAAACCTCGTTAATAGGAAAACTATCCATCTCAGCTACAATTTTACAAGCAAAGTTTGATCCAACCCAAATACCTCTCACGTTCGACCTACATATAGATTCAGGTATCTATCATTATTTTATACACATCGATCATTCATATGCAACATATCTTTCAAATATTCTATCTATATGTTAAATATCATAGATTGCTATAAATAAAGATTTTTTAGGATTTGCTTAAAACAGATTACGATTTGCAAAAAAGAAATAAAAAAAAAATACGATACACGTCTCTACTAACCTTTAGTATCAGAATGAGAATCTGTAGTAGCGCAAAGTCCTTCCCTCACAACGCTGCTGTATAGCCACCTACGTGATTCTGTACCCGTAACTCCCTTCGACTGTTGATCGCCCTCAAATAAATCCTTACCAAAGCCTCTACAATTTTTCCGCGCTTCTCTCTCTATGCTCTCCAAATTTTTAGAAGTTGAAAAATGTTTAAATGATGAAGATGAAACACTATTTATTCTTTTTCTCACTAACGGCTGGCAGTTATTACGCCTCACACGACCTGTCCTTAGTTTTGGAACTGAGGCGTCCTTTCCACTTTCCATGTCAGACATCTTGTACCTTTTCAATAAAGCCGTCTTTCCATCATTACCCCTACCCTCATATTTTAATTTATTTTTATCTCTAATTTCATAACTTTATCTGACTTTCCCACACTCATGATGACTCATACTCCGCGATATCATATTTTAGCAGCTTTGCATAAGAAACAAAACTAGAAGCTCCTACATTTCTTATATTCTCGTTCCTTTTACTTATAGTATTAGTGACATCATTTTAAAAGCTAACAAAATTTTCAAACTTATTCAAAATTTGTTTATTAAAACAGTCTCAACGGTATTTGCAACTATAGAGGATAAAGTTAAATTCTTACTTTTTAGTTAAATTCAACAACACTTATATTTATTTAGGATAACACTTTACATATAATTTCATCTAAAACAGCCTAGATGACCTGGGTGGCAACATCCGATCATCTCTCCTCCATCGATCATCCCATCTTCAAATTTAATCTCCACCTCAGCAATCAGTTTAACCATCTCTTCTCGATCTGCAAGATCCCACACCAATTCGCGAAAGCAGACCTAATAGAAATATTGAGCTTACTTAAGTTCCCAACCTCTTATATCCAGTCCTTCGAGCTGACATTCCCTCACTGGTAACTCAGCATCATAACCAAACAATCCAAAAATCCTCTCCCGCACTTCGACGATCTTTATGGCCAATCGTCCTTCAGCGTCATGACGAATTCTTCGAGATCGAGTCCGCACCATTACAATCCCTTCTCCATATTCAAAATAAAATAAAATTCTACCCTAATTTATACGTTTATACAACACTTTCCCCTCAAAATGAGATTTTGACTTTTTATCTCATAACAGAAACCCAAAAAATTTTGAGGTTGATTCTTTGAACTTATCCCTTCCCTCGAACTCATATGTTACATTATTTTTCAAGTCAAGATTTTATGATTTATCCTTCTATCGACCGCTATTTGCTCGAATTTTTGCATTACAGATTTCCTACATTTTTATCTTTAGCATTTCCAATACGTAGACATATCAAACTTACATTTCCACATAAATTTTTGCACACACACACACACATATATATATATATACATATATATATATCTCAGTTCGAATAACAATACTTACGGTATTCATAAACTTCAATTCACTTCAAATATCATTCAATGATTTTAGTTTGATTCTACTAGCTATTTTCTATCTAAACACAAGTAATTGGTTATCAAATTTTCATTATGTAAATAAAATTACACTTGCTTTTACAGATAACAAGTCTTTCAGTAATCGATCTCAGGTATATTATAGAAACCTAATCTGCCCAACACCCAACTTCAGGTACTTACAGATAACAAGTTTTTCAATGATTTTACAAGTAACAGGTTATTCAGGCACTCTGACACATCAACTCCTTCAGTTCTTCCTGCTTTAGTGATCTGTCACCCTGATGCAAAGAAGAAATTGGAACCGACAAAAAGCTTCCCTCAAATAATTTTGGTCGAAGTCTAAGCAAACTTCAAATGGAAACTATGCAAGTAGTAGACTTAGTACTGGCACCAACTCTACAAACTAAAGGTCTTCTGAGTGCCAAAATATGATAGAAATGTAGAAGCAAACTTCAACTTTTTGCCTACCTCCTCCACTACCATCACCTCCTCCTCAGAAACCACTACCTTAGAATCCATGGTGATACAAGAAATTAGGATAACTGTCCCGCAGTTATGCCTATCCCTACATATGAATCCCCAACCTTTTCCTCTGTAAGAGTACGGAGACAAGCCCAACGTTCCTCGCCTGCCAAGACGATGAAATGAAATCTCCACTTACCATGGAATTCCCCTTCAGCTTCAACTGCTTCGTCTTCCTATATGCCTTGATAAGTCGAAGGAACACGAGCGGGTATCGACATCTCCAAGGATTGGTTACCAAAGTATTTCAACTTCAACATCGGCATTTTAGACGCAATCCTTTCTTCATGGACCATTCTCCGTGTCTTCACCATTTTTAATATTTAAGAGATTTTATAGATTACAAGCGTACTCTGCTTCAAGGATTCGATAAAAATGCTATTTATAAAACCCAACATTTATTGTGCAAGTATATTTTGCCAAGCGTCAGCAATCATTACAGACGCAAGTTTTAAAAAACGTAACCGTCACATACATTAGCATCTACATCCACATTAAATACACCTCATTTCCCCATAACCCGTGTAACTTCCACACAGTCAAAACAATCATTACTTCATTTCAAATATCAAGAATTTTAACCCTAATACCAATCGCAAATTGATCATTTATCAACCAAAGCCACACGTGACTTCGGTTAAGAGGGGGAGATTGTATGGACCTATCCCTCGATCTTACCTAAAGTCGAGTTGTCGCCAGTTTGAATCACCTCCATCTCAGACTCACGTATTTTTGACATAACTTCCCCAGTCAACATTCCACAATACCCCACGAACTGTTTAAGAACGTGGGTCGAACTCAAGCTTAAAAGCCTTATCCAGTCAAAGACACCAGTCTCTCACAATCTTGTCAGTTACTCAGTCAACCACCACTAACCACATTATTTGAAAAATGTGCTTCAGCATGATGAAGAGCTACGAAGAATGCCTATATAAAGGAAAAGTTCCAGAAGGGACAAGGACAAGAAAAATTACACAAGAGATCATCAAGAAATTACTTATTTTTGATTCTTAGTAACATTCAAACTTCTTAATTACAAGGTTCAAGCTTTTTTATATCTAAAGATCACTTGTAATAAGATATCCCCCTAAGCAATAAAGATACTTTTATAAAAAATCCTCCACTCGAGGTCGTGGTTTTTTACCTATTCATAGGTTTTCCACACTGAAATCACCTGTGTCAGTTCTTAATTTATATTAGAATATTGCTACAGGTTTATTGGTGTGATAAAGAATTCCGAGCCATTTCGAGCTTACTGAATTTGGCCATTGCAATATGGAAGATGGTTTTACAGCTTAGCGATGAGCTACAGATCATCATAGTGCATACGTACAGGGAGGCTAATGGTTTACTAAATGGACTCTCCAAGTTGGACAGTGCACAACAACATCTTCTCCTTTGGTCTGTTATCTCTTTACCTTGAAACATAAGAGCCACTTATTTTCATGAAAAATTAGGGGTTGCTGCTATTATACATTCATGATTATCTACCGATATGAGGCTAGGCTCTATGTCCCCCTCTTATTTTATATCTCTTCATATATAAAAACCCATATATGCAAAAAAAATGGACTCCAAAAAATACTTCAATCACAGAAAAAAGGAAATTGGATATGGGAACTTTCTCACGTCTTATGGGCATACCGTACTACTCCACATCAGGTAACTGGTTGTTCCCCCTTCCTCCTGACTTATGGCACAGAAGCTGATATTCCAACAGAGTATTACCATCCTATCAAAGATCACGAGCTTACAGACAAAGAAAATGAGTTTGAATTAGCCTGTAATATGAATTGGATTGATGAAACTAGGGAATACGATATTGTTAACCTAGGTCGATATCACCATATGCTAGCCAACTTATACAATAGAAGAGTATGAAGCCGTGACTTCCAAATCGATGATCTCATCCTTAGAGAGATCCTACAACACAGAAAAGAGGCACATGCCAGGAAGCTGGCAGAAAATTAGGAAGGTCCATTCTTCATCATTGGTCGAACTGGTCTAGGATCATACTATCTCATGACAAAGTTAGGAGTTTGAATCCCAAATCTATGGAGTACTAGGCGACTGAAACGGTATTATCGTTAAGTCTCTGGTTTCTCCATTTCAATATTCTCATTCTTTCCATTCCACAAGTAAGATTTCAATCTCCATACAATGTACATTCTATTCTACTCAATGAAAACTTCCAAGTTTTTTCTCACATTACTCTCTACTTACGTAGATTCTACTAAATCTCATAGATTAAAGGAAAGGTAATACTAGCTTTTGATCGCTCTCTATACATAGATGTAGGCAAAGGTAATACTAGCTTTCGGTCGCCCTCTATACATAGATTGAAGTAAAGGTAATACTAGTTTTCAATCACCCTCTATACATATATTGAGCAAAGGTAATACTAGCTTTCAATTGCCCTCTATACATAGATTGAAGCAAATATAATAATAATAGATTTCGATCGCCATCTATACATAGATTGAAGCAAAAGTAATACTAGCTTTCGATTGACCCTCTATATAAAGATTAAAGCAAAGGTAATACTAGCTTTTAATCAACATCTAAGCACAGATTAAAGTAAAGGTAATACTATTTTTCAATCGGTATCTAAACACAGATTAAAGTAAAGGTAACACTAGCTTTCAATCAACATTTAAACACATATTAAAGAAAATGTAATACTAGCTTTCAATCGCCCATCTATACATATATCTGCGATTAAAACAAAGGTAATACTAGTTTTCAATCAAAGATCTATATCATACATAAGATAAAGCAAAGGTAAAACTAGCTTTCATCTCTCTATATGTCTATAATTACAGGTTACTTTTACTGGCTACTTCTACAAGTTACTTCTAAAGGTCATTCTCTACTAAAGGGAGGTCAGCTACGCCATCCTTTACACAGGAGAACATTCAGCCATAAATTCTGAAGCTCGAGTAGTTATAATAATCCTGCCTTGCTCTACCAATTCATCAGGTCAGGTTCCTAACTCCATTTCCATAGAATTTAGATAATTTCCTCGATCTATATAAGCATTACAAATACATCCTCTGAATGACACAAAGTCATGCAAGGTATCCCTCTTAAACTCAAGCCTTTTTACTTCCTTCACAAAATAAGCAATAACAACCATTAGCTTTTCGAGTGCGCTATTTCTTGAACTGACATATTTCGGTCGAGCATTATTACCTCAGAAAAATGCTTTTATAATCTCTGGTGACGATCTTTTAAGTTTTTGTATCATTAATCTTTCCACTCGATGCATTTATCTACGCGTGTCATAATCTTATGATGCTCTGCCATCTTCTCCCCTGCTTTATCTAATTCATCCCTATTCATTATTCTCAACTCTGCCAATTGAGCAGGACATTCCTCAAGCCCCCTATCATTCCCTTTACTTCCCCCAATAGGTGTCTTCTTTAACAACTCATCCTTCTTCCTTAATAACTTATCCTTCCCCTTGATCACCACCTCTAACTCCCGCTCTCTACGAAGAGCGATATCTAACTTATCTTGGTTCTCTCATAAGCGTTCATTTCCTCTCTGTTCATAAGCTTGAATGCGAGCTATATTTGCCTCCAACTCTTTAATTCAACCTGATGGGTCAACCACGTCCACTTTTACAATAGAGACCCTGCATTGCCTTTTTTTTGCTTTGACCGCTTACCAGCCTTAGCCTTCTTGACATGCGAATTGGCCATATCCAAATCTGTCTTCAATTTAGCCACCCTCTCATTCAATTCATCACACCATTTTTGAATCATACAGAAAGCCATATCTTTAGTAGACAAGGCCACACTTTAAAAATGGGCCAGGTCAATTTGAGCCTTTTCAAGCCCATTTACTTTCTTAGTCATTTCACTCTTCAGTTGCTCAAGCATAATTTTTTAACTTACCAGATCAGCTCAAGTCTGCTCAAGCTCATTTGATTTCCTGGTCATTGGAGCCTTCAAAATGGCCACAAAATCTTATAACATTTTTTTTGTCACTTCTAGCGACTTGATATGGTATCGAGCGGTGTTCGCCTCTCTACTTTTCACCATTAGCATATATATCTGAATTTTGAGCTTCACTGTCGCATTTTTCACCTCTGCGAGCTCACTATGTACTATTTTTAGTTCGATATCATTCCCCTCAATCTTCCGAGTCGGGTCATTAACTATTTTTATTGCCTCGATAAACTAGATCTGTACTTTGACATGCTGATCTTCCCTATCTTTAGATGCCTATCTATTCCGATCAAACTCTGCCATAAACTCATGGCTATATTGGAGCGTTTGTTGTTCACTCGAGCGACTTCAATTTAACCTGCATCACAGATAAAATATATCAAGCTCGATTCAACAATACTCTACAAATACAATTAAATCATAATACAAACGACAATCAAAATTCTAACAAATTTCTAATTTCTGACATTCTATTGTTGTGAGACTGCTTCTAAACTTAAGGTCGAAGTATAATTTTAGTTCGTTGGCAATAGCATCCACATCTACTTTCAAGGTACATATTTTCTAGGCTCTGATTTTCTAAAACACTTTGACATTATCTGGACATGCTTGATTACCATTGCCCCTAAACTACTAATACATTTTTGATCTATATCTATCTCCTAACTTTACTTTATAGCTTTAAAGTAATACAGCGTACAAGCTAAATATTTCTTGCTCTTTCCAAACCTGTAGCTTTGCTTACGAAGTTAACAGGGACGCTGAGGCATTTTTCTCCTTAGCGAGCTCATTCTATAATTTCTCAATTCTGAGGCGCATATCCTTAAGTTCCTACAAACAATGTTTACAAATATCTCTTAGCCTATCTGAAATTTATCCTACAAAGCAATATTCCATACAATTCTAGTTTTTCAAAACACACAACCAAACTTCAGCAACTTTACTTTACCTTCTCATTATCTTGCCCCGGTTCTCTAGATTAGTTATGGGAGGGACCGAATCCAATCCTGTTACCAAACCTCTATCAGCAGGGACCTCCTCTTCCCCATCATCTTCTTCAACGTTGGTACCAGTCATAATGGCTTTGAGGTCAACTTTTGTGTACCCCACTGCAAGGAGTTGGCACTCATGTCTGTCGCGTTATACTGCGACATCATCCACATTCTTCTAAGCCTCCTTAATAAGCTCACTTATCAACACCTTATGCGCACCCTTCTCAACAACCAATCGCTCCCCCTCGAGAGCTAAGTTTGATTCAAGTCGAGTAACCTTCCTCTCGTGCTCGACTCTCCCACTATCGAGCTCGTCGAGTTCAACATTTCCTTCCTCTATTCCATGGCAGATACCCTTCAACAAGCGAGCAGTCTACAATAAAGCCAAATACATTTTTAGCTCAAATCTAAATACAATGTTTAGAAATAAAAAAGTCATCAACTTACTATTTTGCTCAACTCCAACTGTGCGAAGGTACTCAGCTCCTCAGCACCTTTTCGAGCTGTAAGCCTCAGCCTATTCTTCACAACTCGTAGCTCATCTTCCACAGTAGGTCGGCTCTCCAAGACCTTAGCACCTATCACTTTAGTAGGAAGATCTACCCTCATCTTTTTAGCATTTACTTTGACCTCCCCACTCACTGTGGTTCCAGAGGCTGAGCCACCCTTCACAGTTCTCTTCTTCGGGAACTTTAGAGATAACTTGCTCGATGTGGTCCCTATAGGAACATCCTCCAAATAAATTTTTGAAGCCCTCAGGAATACTAGATACACCACCTCATCCGCTTCTCTGTTCTTGCTGGATCCAGCTTCCGTCATTGGTATCTTCGCCTGAGATTTTTGCACCTTCTTTGACCTACTGTTAGCCCTTTTGTTTTTATTAATTTTAAGCTCTTTCAAAGCTATCTCGATCTCAATACCTCCTCGAGCAACAATATCTAACAATGATTCCTTTCTTGTCACCTTCGACCGAGGACCTGTCAAACAAACATTATAATTCTAAACTCGACCATATTACATTATTATTTTAAACTCGACTTGCTGTTAAAATTGGAAAAAAGCGGTCGAGTCTAGCTTGAACAAAAATGCGTACCTCCAGTAGCAGCATAATATTTAATAGCGTAATACTGCAAAATGCCCTTAGGAGTTATTTTCCTCTCCACTTCATTCTCCTCCGATAATATATTCAAATTATCGTAGACATTTATCACCTCCCACGTATTGCCATTCAGTTGGGCGGGACAAGTCTCTATAACATTTAGTATACCTTTTGCAAGATTGCTAAGAAGCAACTTCAGTCAGTATTCCAACTGAGACAGATAACATAAAAACCCCTAGTCCAGGTCACCTTGGACATTCCCATCAAAATACTCAAAAGTGATCGATTCCTCTACTCCCTATCCAATTTCTCCTTTTCTGAGTCAGGCATAAGATGAAATGCTCTTCCCTAGATGATACAGTACAACCTCTAAACAACCTACATGCATGTTCTATAACGTTGCCCCATTTTCTACCTATAATTGCTTTGGATTTACAAAACTCTTTAAACACATCAGAGTCTGTAGGGTACGATACCAATTTGCCAAGGAAATCTGGAAATTGAACGAGTACTACATCGTCCTCCCCCTTAGACTCTATAAAACATTCTCGGATTCAATCGTACGAAGAGAGGTCGACGTTTCTATATCAGGTGAAGTCACCATCTCAATTATAGGCTTAAGAATGAGGTTTAATTCTATAACAGATATTCCTCAAGCCCAACCTACATACAAGTCCAGCTATTCTGTCAACTTATCATTATCTTTCATCTATACACATCCATGCACACATCTACCACACATCCATCATACATAAACGTATATCATTTACATATCTCTTTTTACACATAAATTAAACAAATTTTAATAGGTTACTATAAATAGCAATTTTTCAAAATTTGAAAACCCATAAAAAATTTCAAACATCACATTTACAAAATCATAATTCATTAACTAACCTTCAACGCCCGAGTATGAATCTGAAGTAGCGCTGAATGTTTCTTTCACAATGCTATTGTGCAACCATCGTCGTGACTTTGTCTTCGTAACTTTTTCTCTTCTTGAGTGATGATCACTCTCGTCTAATCTCTCACGTGAATCTCTATAAATTTTTTCTTTTCTCTCCTATTGTTCTTCAATTTTTATGAAGTTGATAAACGCTTGAATGAGGAAGACAAACTATTATTTATATTATCTATCTCTAACTGCTAGAAGTTATTGGGCCTCGCACGAGCAACCCTCAATTTTAGAACCGAGGTGACCTTTCCATAATTAAAATCAGACGTTTTGTACCTTTTTGATAAAAATGCCTTCTTATCATTACTCCAAGTCTTATATATTAATCTATTCTTCTCTCTCCTATACAAATCTCTCTCTGACCTTTCCACACTCATGATGACTCGATACTCGCACACAATCAAACTTTCCCTACAAATTATGTAAGAAATAAAATTCAAATCTAATCTTATTTTCCCAGTCCTTCTTCTGCAAGTTATAGAACTACTGACGTCACTTCCAAAGATATCATTTTTTAAAATTTAATTTTTTTATTCACAAATAGTTCCAAACAGTATTTACAAAAAAACAACATAGATTCAATTAAGACATTATACCTACATACAAATTATAGTTATTCGACCTCATTCAGTTAGCTCCCTCACATATAATTACACATGAAATATCCCAGATATCCTGGAGAGCCACACCAAATCAGTTTACCCCCAACAATCATCACATCTTCCTCCTCTATCTCTGCAATAACAATTTGCTTCATAACCATTTTTCGAGCTGCAGACTCAAAAATTACTTTACAAAATATCTCTAAATAGAAATGATGCCTAATCTCAAGTTCCTTCGCCCTCGAATCTAAGCCTTTGAGCTAAATTTCAGATTCAGGCAAGTTAGAATCATAATCTAACAACCCAAAATCCTCTTTCGCACTTCTACAATTTTTATTACTAATCGTACCTCTACAGAATGATGAACTCTCTTAGACCAAGTCCTCACCATATTCTCTTTACCTCCTCTTTACATCATATTTATACACTTTTTCACGACCACTTCAAATCCCCCACATTTCGTAAATATTATAATATGCTTTTTCATAACTAGAAAGCTTAAGATCATGATAGAAAGTTATCTGAACTTATCAATCCAAACTGACCTCTTTGGATTCCTCCACTCATATTTTTGACCTACTCCTTACAATCTATCCCCCTATATTGCATTTCCAAACAAGATCTTCATATGCTCAAATTTTCAATTTCTGTAAATTCCATATTTGAAAGGATATTCTATTCCATGGTTCTTGCATATAATTGAAACCTTTTCAGTTCGGTACTAATTTTAATTACATATACACATTTACAACTTCAAATATATTTTCCATAGTCGACTAAACAGAACTCCATTTTTTAGTTCGACTTAACAATATTGAATTCTCGTCCTCTAACATACATATATATACTTCTTCTAGCTCGATTTAATTAAAAATGGCTAGCTCTATCTCTCAACATAGGTTTGAATAAATATTTTTTTTATTAACTTTATATATAAATTACTTAGTACTTTGCAGATAACAAGTCTTTCAAATACTGTTATAGATCGTTCTACAGGTTACATATTAGTTTTCAAAACTATATCAAATCAGAGAATCTTCTGAAGCAAAGCAGGAACTGGAAATTACTGAGCCCAATCCATCCTTCACACCATTTACTTTCAAAAAAATCTGGCGAAGCAAAGGTATCAGTGCTTGAACCAACCCTCAGCGAGAGGACCTTCTTCATGATAAGAGAAGATGACAGTGGAATAGAAAGACTTCCAATTTCCATCTTCCTCCTCCACCACCACCATCTCCTTCTCTATAACCCCTACCAACTAAAAGTTGTTCGAGATTAAAAGGAATCCTACCATGGAACCCAGTCCCTCACAGCATACCGGCAGTAATGGCTCGCATGTAAGCTAGCCTCGACATCTATCTCCTTAACCTTTTCCTCCGCAAGGATGTGAAGGCATCTCCAACGCTGCTCGCTTGCCAGAACAACGTAATAAAATCTTCACATATGTTGAAAATCATCTTCAGCTTCATCCTCTTCATCTTGCGACATCCCATGGTAAGTAGGTGAAATAGGAATGGGTATAGGATTCTCTAATGCTTTGTTGCCAAAACAATACAACTTTGGTCTCTGAAATTTTGTAGACACTCTCTCTTCGTATAACATTCGCCTAGTCTTTACCATTCTCAACCAGAGTACAGGGGTTATATGTACAACAACAGAGTACCTTGCCAGAATCCCTAGTACAGGTACTATTTATATAAATCTAACATTTAATGCGCATGTACACATCTAGAACATTCATCATTCAAAGCAAAGCCACTCTCGGAGCCCCAAAATTCAAGTACATATATCCTTTCCATTTCATAAATGCCAGATACATCCCTCCATAAATAATTATTGAGTACCCAACCAGTTAAATTACATATCAATACATCAATTCTTTTCAACTTCCAACACAAACAATCGAAAGGTTTTCTCTCAACCAAAGCCACTCGTGCCTTCAGTTGTGAGGGGGCGATTATAGGGACCTATCTCTCGATATAGTCCAAATTCAAACTACCTCAGTATCAGACTCTCAAATTTTATGCGTGACATAAATATTCAGCATTGCCATCATGACCACAAACTAATAAAGAACGTGGATCAGGCACTACAGAAAATGTGAACAAGTCAAAAATACTTATCTCCCACAAACTAAACAGTTACACAGTTAACTACCACTTACCTCATTATTGGGAGAATGCAATTCAGCACGATAACGAGTTGCTGGTAAGGTTTATATAAAGAAAAAGTTCCAGAGGAGATAGAGACCCAAAAAAACCTAGATTTTCTAAATTCTAATGCAGGAATTTCTTGATTCTGAACAACAGAAAAAATTTTATTTCAAGATTAAACATTTCTAGTTAAAGATATCACTAGTAATAAGACATCAGCTTCAAGTAATAAAAGTTATTGTTACTAAAACCCTCAACTTGAGGTCATGGTATTTTACCTATTCAAAAAAAATTTATGCTAAATCACTTGTGCCATTTCTTGCTTTACATTAATGTTTGTCACAGGTACATTTGGTGTAAGAGCTATTTCAAGTTATTTCGAGGTACCAAATTAGGCCATTATAACAAAGATTTAATGTCTAGATCCTCCTAGATCATGATGTTAGTTATATTTCGAATGGTAGCATTATCATTTGTTCTTTGTTCTTATGTCATTAGGTAATATTTTGTATTCCTATTAACACTTTGTTGTTCATAATATTTGGGGCTTGATTGTAATTAATAATACGCATGAACCAATGTAAATACCATAAATTGGGATATTACTTGGGGAAAGAATTATGTTATTGGGAATAAACAACAATTATGTATAGTCTGCTACATACTCTGCCACTATAAAAGATAATTCCACATTGAAGTTGCTTCACACATTAAAGTTTTTTAAATTTAACATTATAAGATGGAGTCAAATGATCTTGCGAACTAGATGCCATAACTATTAATTTCTCCCTGCGGCCAATTTGGGTTACTGGTATCTAAATTTGATAGCCTTAAATCTAATTTGAATCAAATCCAGCAGACAATGAGAAAAATAGTTGACGATTTAACTCATCTTGCTGACATGGTGGATATTCTTAATTCAAGACTCCGCAACTGTGAGGTATGATTAGGCCAGAGCTGTACCACTCTGCTTGATGCATATGTCTAATACTTCTAATGCAAAGGGCATATAATTTTCGTTTCTCTTTTGTTAATTTCATAATAATAAAAAATATTATAGCTTTATCTAGGTTATAGGGGCCTGCCTCTCAATCTTATCTAAATCAAGCTATCTCCAATTTGAACTACCATCATGTTAGACCCACGCAATCACTACAAAGCTTCTCCGGTAAATATTGCCACCTACATCATGAACTGATGGAAAATGTGGGTCGAGCTCAAACAGAAAAACCTGAACAAGTCAAAACACCTATCATTCATAAGCTCAGCAGTTACTCAGTCAACCGCTAATAACCACATTGTTTAGAGAACGTGCTTTAGCACGATGAAGAACTATGGAAAAGGCCTGTATAAAGAAAAAGGTCCAGAAGAGACAAGGACCGGAAAATTACATGAGAAATCACCAAGAAAACTATATTTTCAAGATTCTCAAAACTTCTAACTTCTTATTGACAAGATCAAACATTTTTAAGTCAAGAGATCACTTGCAATAAGATATCAGCCTCAAGCAATAAAATGTTACTATTACAAAAATCCTCAACCCGAGGTCATGGTTTTTTTTATCAATTTATAGGTTTTCTATGCTAAACACTTGTGTCATTTCTTACTTTCCATTAGATTTTGTCACAGGTACATTGGTATAAGAGCAAATTCCAGGCCACTTTGAGCTTACGGAATTAGGCCATTACATTTGGCACCGTCTGTAGGAATGAAATTATTTCTACGATATCCTAAGGTATTCATTCACTTTACTACAAATTCTAATCATGGTCACATCCTGGTGACCAGCAACCGAAATTCAGTACGATCTTTCAGTTGAGCCGGAATAACTAACATAGCTATAGGAGAATCTCAATACTGAGAAGGAGAGATGCAACGAGCACGAACAACAATTAACTCTCGACAAAGTACTCCACGAGAAGGAGCTCGATGCCGAATGACAAGATCATCTTACAGCGCTCAAGCGACATAAAGATCAAATGACAATAATACAGACTGCCTTGCAAGCCCTACAGAATACTCAACAGGCTCCACCAACACGAGATCGCGATTAGGTGTTAAAAACCTTTAGGGTGTCAGCGTGGGAAAGATTAGGTCCTCAAGGAGCCACAAGCAAAGCCATTTCTAGAATTATTAGGAATGAACCTCAGCCGTCCATTCATTTGGGTGCTGAAGTTTAGTCTGAGGTCAACCGAGGTTACCAATGTTCTATACGTCAAGAGGAAGAACAACGACCATATTAATTGGTTTTTAGGGCCTCTACAAAATACCTGCTCAAAATACGGCTGTTGAATTACAACACGGATGAGTGGGATCGAATCTACAGAGAGGTTTGCGAAAACAATTACTTTTTAGGCTGAATTACAGTTTTATAAGTGATAAATATAAGAAGAAGTAAATAAAAACTAAATATAAAATTTAATGAGAATGAGAGATAAGGTTTGGACATGGCCTCTACCTTTTAAAGTACTAATCGATATAAAAATTGATCCTAATATCTCCACCCATCATATGTTCGCGTTAAGACACATACGATATTGTAAAATAAACCACCAAATCTATGGTCAAGCATTTAGTGGTTATACTTTTAAGTGATGGTGAAGAGCATCTTAGAGAATTATCAACTTAACCATGGCTAGGCTTGAGTGAGTTCTCTAGTGTTTCCTCTTTCCAGATCTCCAAATCAAGTCTATGGTTAGTAGTACTTATTTGTATCCAAAGTTATCATACACCAAACTGAAGTAATGGTCAAGCCTTCGATATGATGCACTAACTAATTAATCGTAAAACTAAAAGAAAACTAATTAAAACCTAATTAATATCAACTATTGCTCATCCAAGAAGAGGCTTCATCCTAGCCTTAGCTAGGAGATTAGCCACTCATCTCGAGCTTTATCGCATTAATAACTAATTATTTACAAATGAAAATGAACTTATTCTTAGGCAGTTGTCTCCCTTAGGAAAAAATAAGCGTGAAAGTTTTAGAGCACATTTGGCTTATTTTTTCATTTTTTATTTATTTTCTTAGGAACGAACTTATTCTTAGGCAGTTGTCTCCCTTGTAGCAAACTATTCCTAACATAAATGCTAAATTTTTCTTATACTGAGCAGCAATCTATTAAAGGTATTAATTGTAAAACTATAGTGAAGTGCACGTTTTCAAAATATGCCAAGTTAACTTGAATTAGTTGCTAATAAAAAGATAGTACATCTATGTTAAGATATTCTAAAATATTCTCGTGTATACTAAGTACAATTTCAAAATTTAGGTTTTCCCATAATATTTATGTCAAAGTAAAATCAGTTTATGTGTTTGGAAATTTGCCAAAAATATATCATAAATTATCAAAGTGCCATTATTTCACTTTTCTTCAAAAAATATTTAAAGAAATGGTTTTCTACCCCCTAACTTAAATCAAGCATTGCTCTCAATGATTGAGAATAAGAAAATAAATGGAAGAGGAAAACTGAAATTTCTCAGCTGAATGTGTCAAGGGTTGTCTCCCATGAAGCGCTAAGTTTACCATCTTTAGCCAGACGAATGTACCCCCAAACTTGAATGTCATGATATAGGTCTAAAGGGGTACAAAGAATAATAATTGATGAACTATCCAGGCTGCATGTTCTCCTTAAATAACCGAGGAACAACAAAATTGTCCTTATCCTTGAATAACCAGATAATAGAAAAATAGTGGTTCTCCTTATCTGTGCCTAATCGTATTAATGTAATCATGATACATAAAAATAACTCAGAGTTAAATCCCCCAGGATAAAGATTTTCCTTATTTAATTTATGGGGAATCTTACTTTAAGATATTTTACAAAGTATAATCCCATACACCAAAAATTTATCTTGATATTCATCATTTCCCAAAAAGTAACTTGAACCATTAAAGTGATGTCGATCGGGTGGTTGTGGGTCAGGCTCAAGTTTATATGACTCAGTTGCAGGTGATAATGCTTACAATATTTTAAGATTTATGGGGTCATCCCAGTACTTGAAATAATTAAGACATTGATCAATAGAGTAGGTACAACTAGAGTTATCACGTAACAAATCCGCAAATTCATTAACAATTATGGTACCCCCAAGTAGCTTGTAAAATGGAGATGTAGGCAAAGGTATAGGTATGATTGGTGAAGGAGTAACAAAAACAGAATCAGTCCCTAAAAATTGTTATATATCCTGTAAAGAAGGGTCGTCCACCCACTGGTTTTCAATATTGCAATTTGTGTTAGGTGGACGCGGCTCAAGGAAAGGCTGAGGTGACTCATAAGGAAACTGGGAAGGAAATGACAAGTTTATAGCATCTGCAACAGGTTCGGCAATTTCCAATTTCTTGATTTTGGTACAAATATCATCATCTATAAATTTTTCGCATGTTATCGTATAATGAGACGGTGATTCCATATGTTCATATTTTATCTCGTCATCATCATCGGAAAAAAAATCATTAGAGGAGAGGGAAAAATATTCAGTCTTGGTCATAGTTTCCTTGAAAGAATTTATTGGGTTGACAAATGAAATGATGGATGGTGACATCGACGGTTGAATGTTAAGGATTGAATTTAGAGGTGATTGAGAAAGAATTGTATTAGACATGATAGCTGCTTCTTTATGATCTCCTTTTAACAAATGATCATCGACCATAAAATGTTCATCTTCTATATATGTCTCGCAATATGGTATCCATTCACACCACGGAGAAAATATTTCTTGATTACGTTTGAATTCATCCATTTCTAAATCACTAAGGGATTTAACTTCAAATTGGTCTTCTTCATTGCTTAGAAGTTTTTTATGCGCAATTTCACTCCAGGTAGTTGACAACTGAGTAATCTGAGTCTTTAATCTAGAGATAGATTGGGTTGTAAAAGTTTGATTCACCAAACTCTGCTGTTGGAATTGCATCATTTGTAGCTAAAATTGTATTGATTGTTGCATGAAGAGAGAGCAAGGGTATCGTCCAAAGATGGTTTTGGTGGAGCGGGTGGGAACTGATTGGGTGACTGAATGGACTGATGGGCCTACATATACGAATAAGATTGGAAATGTTCCATGTATTGAGAATTTTTGTGATCCCATGATTAAAAATGATTTTGAAATTGTTGCAGGATGTCAAATTGTGAGCTGTATGGATTCCAATGTTCTTGCATGTATGATATTTTGAAATAAAAGTAAATACAATAAGCAACCAATCAAACCTAAACTCTAGCACATAAACATTTTTTAGATTTAATAAATAGGTCACCCCTATATTCTTCTATGTTCACAATGAGTAGGATGGCAAAAGGCTTTGGTTCCTATACTTCCCTGCATCACTATGCTAGTACCAGCTTAAAGTAGATGTTCAGTCGTCACGCCCGAGCGAGTCACCTTATCATACTTCAGCATTCGGAACGGTGACGTCATAAACCTACAACCAGTATTTCGCAGCGCTAGGCTGGGGCCGTATTCTATGAATCCGTGTTTGTACCCAGATCTGGTACATCTATCCGTTGGGTGATGAAATCCTATGGAAATTTTAGTACTTTTTTTTATTATCAGTTAATTTTAGGTCTGGGACATTCAATTTTTGTGTGATACAAATTTCTTCGTATCCTTAATGGGTGGTCCCACTTGTTAGAGAGCTTTTTGGGTGATGAAATCCCGTGAGTCTCTAACAGTTTTTTACCTTTACTAATGTTGGAATGAAAAGAAATTTAAACACGTCAATAGGTCAATCCAACCACAGCAAATATTTTATTAGAGTACCGTGTGTTTGCACAGTCCACACGACTTTATGTTCCTAGTGCCGGGGTGGAGCGGATATGAACCCCTTATAGATGTCAAGTTTAGAGAGGTACCA
Source organism: Kingdonia uniflora (assembly GCA_014058105.1). Lineage (NCBI taxonomy): Eukaryota > Viridiplantae > Streptophyta > Magnoliopsida > Ranunculales > Circaeasteraceae > Kingdonia > Kingdonia uniflora. The sequence goes on from JACGCM010000696.1 coordinate 399,720, forward strand.
ACCTACAAGAATTATTTCCCAGTGAAGCTGTGGCCGCCCCTTCACTTAGGGGCGCGAAAGAAGTGAGTGCCCCTTCACTTAGGGAGCACAAGAAGGATGGATTTGATGATGTTTTTAGTTTTACGTATTTTTTGTCTCGTTTTCAACTTTGTGACTATCCTGCAAAACAAGATAAAAAGAATTAGTGAACTTGCGATAACAATATTAATTCAATTTTCAAGTTTATTGTACTCTATGATGTCTTGATTTTCAAATGCGTATATCTTTCCGCTCAATTGAGAGAGAGAAATAAATAATATCAATTTGGAAATATATTTCAGAAAGGAAAAATATTCAAGAAAGAAGTTTTCTAGAATTTAGTTTCCTAATGCTCAAAACAAGTGATGAATGAATAGAGGCGTTCTTTACGGAGACTAAATTTTTCAAAATGCTGTACCTCACAAACGACTAAGCAGAAAAATATGATCTATAGCAATTCGGAAAGGGTTTTGAATTATCTAAAACTTTCGTTGCAAATGTATTTCCCAACTGTGAAGTATAGATAATAAAAAATTGTAAAACATTCTGGGATAGACTTCACAGCTACTGTAGCGCCAAAAATTCGAAACAATCTTTTTTTTTCATTTTTCTTTTTAATAAAACTAAAGAAACAAAAAGAGAAACGATAATAATAGAAACACTATATACTATTACCTGCCCACTATACTTTTCAATGAATATTGGAAACAAATAATTTAGAAATCATTGGCACGGTATTAAAAAGAATTAACAAAGAAAATTCGACATTAAAGAGAATAATTTTCAACGATGCCTCCCCGGCAACGGCACCATTTGAGAAGATGCTTTAAGGGCCTCTACAAAATACCCGTTCAAAGTACAGTTGTCGAATTGTAGCACGGATGAGTGGAATCGAATTCACAGAAAGGTTTGGGAAAATATTACTTTCTAGGCCAAATTACAGTTTTATAAGAGATAAATCTAAGAAAAAGTAAATAAAAACTAAATAGAAAACTTAATGAGAAAGAAAGCTAAGGTTCAGACTTAGCTTCTACCTTTCAATGTACTAACCGGTATACAATTAGATCCTAATATCTCCACCCATCATATGTTCATGTTAAGACACATAGGATGTTGTAAAATAAACTACTAAATCTATGGTCAAGCATTTAGTGGTTATGCTTTTAAGTGATGGTGAAGAACATCTTAGTGAATTATCAACTCAACCATGGCTAGACTTGAGTGAGTTCCCTAGTGTTTCCTCTTTCTAGATCTCCAAATCAAGTCTATGGTTAGTAGCACTTGTTTGTATCCAAAGTTATCGCACACCAAACCGAAGCTATGGTCAATCCTTCAATATGATGCACTAACTTATTAATCGTAAAACTAAGAAAAAACTAATTAGAACCTAATTAATATCAACTATTGCTCATCTAAGAAGATGCATTATCCTTACCTTAGCTAGGAGATTACCCACTCATCTCGGACTTCATCGAATTAACAACTAATTATTTACAAAAGAAAATAAAAAGGAGAGAAGAAAATTAAATAAAACTAAGACTTTATTTTTTCTAAACTTGATCCAATATGAGATGCCCAATTACAATGAGGGAGGGTTCCTTTTATAGGAGAAGGAACCCAAATTTAGCAACTATACATTAAATTGTAAAGAATATTTTCACAATAATATCTTCTAATTTTACAACCAATCTCCTAAGATTCTTGCATATAATTCGGTCTTCAATTGCGCCACTTTTTTGTTCAACTCATCATACTTACGCTGCACCCTCCGAAATTTAAAATATTTGCCAGGTAAAGTTGTAGTCAGTTGTTCAACTACAACTTCAGACGCAGATAGATCGTCTCGAGTTCTCTTCAGCTTATTATCTTTTTCAACTAATTTCATCTTCAATTGCGTCAGCTCGTTCCTACTATTCGCTAGATTAGCTCGAGTTTGCTCCTGATTGTTATTTGTCTTGATCAAATCATTCTTCAAACCGCCTACCGACCGATTTAAACCTTCCTTCAATCTTTCTAGCGCCTGTATACGGTAACATGCCATGTCAGTATCCCAACTCTTTACCATCAGTACATCATTCTGGCTTTTGAATTTTGCTGTATGTTCTTTTAACTTAGTGAGCTCTTTTTTCCCTTTATCAATTTTGGCATACTTCTCCTCGATCTGCCGTACTAGGCCGACAGCAATATGTGTTGCCTTATCCAACTTAAAGTACACCTTTACATGTTGAACTTCTCTTTCTTCACTCGCTTCCCTCATCCTATCAAACTCATCTACAAATTCTTGGTTACATTGGCGAGCATCATCTTCGCGCAAGAGAGCTAATCACAATTTGACCTGCACATTACAAATATATTATATCAAGTTCGATTGAGAACACTCAGTCACCACATATGACTCATTTCTAACAAAATATCTATTTTTGACATCTACCGTATAAGGCTACTTCTAAACTTAAGGTCAAAGTACAATCTCAGATGGATGCTCCATAACATATACTCCCAAGTCTAAGGTACACATTTTATATTTTTTGAAGTTGTTAATACTTTGGTATTTCCTATGTGCCATTTTAGTGCCATTGCTACTAAGTCGATAATAAGTTTTTGGTCCATCTCTATACTCGATTTATTACTTTGTAGCTCTATACTAATGAAGCATACAAATCAAATATTTCTTGCTCTGCTCTAACCTGTAGCTCCACTTGCGAAGACAACAGGGACGCTGAGGCGTCTCTCTCCTTTGTAAGCTCTACTTCTAAATCTTTTATTCTGAGGCGTATGTCTTTAAAATCCTACAGCAAGGTTTAGAAAAGCAACTTAGCCTACAAAATTTAAATTCAAAAAAAAAAAAAATAATAATATATATATATATATATATATATATATATATATATATATATTTACAATCATTCCCACATATTCATACAATCACAAAACCATCGCACTACTTTAGCTTATCAGTTTCCCCTTCTGGATGCTCGTTATCATCCCCTTGGTTGTCTCTCACCATTTGAGAAAAAACAACATCCAGGCCATCCACAACGCCAACAGTAACATCTTCAATCTCTTCTTCTTCCTCCTCCTCCACATAGGTGTGTGCCCTAATGGCATCCACCTCACCCTCAAAATATCCTTTGGACATAACGTGACGCCCGAGTCTATCATGCTCTGCTACCACCTCCTTCAAATTCTTTCTTGATTCCGCATGTAGATTGTTTATCTCCACTACTTGCAAAGCCTTCAGAGCCTCCATCCATTTTCCCTCCTTGAGCAAATCAGTTTTCAATTGAGCTATATTCCTTTCGAGCTCGTCCTTCTTCCTCCTCAGCTCAGCTCTTTCCTCCTCGACACCGAGGCATATTCCGTTCATCAGACAAGCAGCCAACAAAAAACAAACAAATTGACCGCATTGATTAGCTCAGATCATAATAACAAAGTCAACATAATACATACTTGAACATATGAACCTACCATTTTGCTCATCTCCTCCTCCCCGTGGAGAGCAGCCAATCTGGCTTTTTCCTCTACCTCTTTCAAATTTTCTTCTACAACAGGTCAATCCTCTACGAGCTTCATCCCTGACATCTCCCTTCTCTTTTTTACAGCCTCCCCACTTCCCGTGGTTCTAGAGGACGAAGGACGCTTCAGCATTTGCTTCTTGGGAAACGTTCGAGCTAATTTTCCTAACGAATTTAACTCAGGTAACCCTGTGTAGTCCCTACTCTAGGGGCCTTGGGTAAGTTTACTCACTTTTCCCCATTAGTTCCTTTTTTCTTACTACCGTCAGTGCTCGCCATTAGCCTTGTCGGCTGAGATTTTTGAACTTTTTCAACTCAGTTGTTGACACGCTTCTTCTTGATAATGCCAAGTTCTTTTAATACAGCCCCGAGCTCTGGCTCATTTTGAGCAACTGTATCCAACAACAACTCATTCCTCGCCACTTGAGATTTAGGAGCTGCCATGCACAAAACATTATCATCAACAGAGCATCATACAATTTTAACTATCAAACTCATACATTATACATTGTTATACTTACTTTGTTTTAAAGTTCTAAACATAAGTTCCATGGGTTCTTCATCATCTCTCTGAAGGCAATCACCCTTTCCCATATCACATTATCATTCCATGGTTGACCTGCTGAGTTCAAATCAAAGAAGCGAGGCCGAGTCGAGCTCGTACAGAAATATGCCCCTCCATTTGTAGAATAGCTTTTTACTCCATAAAACTGCAACACATCCTCAGAGGATATTCTCCTCCTTTCCCATCTCCTTCCCACCGTGTAATCAAAGATTCACATACATTTATCACCTCCCACATGTTCTAATTCATCTGAATAGGACATGCCCCGATGAGGTTCATAATCCCTTTTGCCATATTGGTAAGGGGAAGACTTAACCCGTAATCCAACTGAGGTAGGTAACATATAAACCCCTCTGAAAGATCACTTTGAAGATTCCCATCGAAATACTCCAGCGAAATCGATTTGTCTATACCCCTATCGTTTTTCTCTTTTGCCAAATCGACCAACAAATAAAAATATTCCTCCTCCGTCGCTACAGTACAACCCCTGAATTTCCTACTGGTGTATTTTATACAGTTACCCCAACTACTTCCTACAAAAGCCTTGACTTTATAAAACTCTTTGAATTCATTTGAGCAAGGAGGATAGGATTCCAATCTTCCAGGGAAATCTAGAAATTGACCAACACCTACTTCTTCCTCCCTTTCAGACATTTCAATCTCAGACTCTGCCGACTGACCAGAGGTCGATGCCTCACTTACAGGGAAACTTAACATATCAACTGCATAAAAAGATATTTTCTACACAAACATTCCTCACGATCGACCTACATACAGGCCGGGTGTCTATCATTATCATTTACATATACGTCAACCACATACAAGAATCTTTCATATATCATATATCAAGCAGGATTTCATAGATTACTATAAATAGTAATTTGTTACTTTACCTAGAAACAAACATTATCTTCAAACATACATACATGCATCATAAATCTTCTACTAGCCTTCTATGTTGGAATATAAATCTGAAGCACTGCCAAGTCCGTCCCTCACCACGCTGCTGTTCAACTACCTTCATGACTCGGTTTCAGCTACTCTTTCATGCTTTGACTAATTATCACTATCTATTAAATCTCTATGAGTTTTTGTGTTTTTTTTTGTTTTTCTTCTTCCTTCCTCTCTCACTGCTCTTCAAGTTTTCAGAAGTTGAGAAACGTTTGATTGACGAAGATAAAATAGTATTTATATTTTCTCTTTCTAACTGCAGGTAGTTATTGAGCCTCGCACGAGCCATCCTATGTTTTGGAACCGAGGCATCGCCTCCGCTATCCATGTCAGACGTCTTATACCTTTCCGGTAAGAACACTTTCCCATCTTTTCCCTTTGCCTTTTATTTAAATCTATTTTTATCTTTCTTTTCCAAATCTCCCTTTGACCTCACTACACTCATGATGACTTGCGCTTACACACAATCGGGTTTTCACAGCTTTTACACAATGGACAAAATTTGAAGCTCCCTGTTTTTTCTATACTTGCTTCTTCTACTTATAACAACAATGACGTCATTTCCAAAGCTCTCATAACAAAATTTCAAATATTTTAAAATTCATTTTTCACAACAGTCACAAATAACATTCACAAAAATAGTGAATCTATTTAACAATATTTTTTTTCAAATTATTCAAACTCATATAGTTACATACATTCTGTCACCCCTATCTACATTTGCTTCATCACCTCACATATAATTATATCTAAAATAGCCTTGATGTCCCAGGCAACCACATCCAATTAGATATCTTTTAGCAATCCTTACAGTTTCCAATTCAATCTCCTCTATAGCAAGCAATCTCAAAAAACATTTTCGAACTGCAAGATCCACAACAATCTCTTGAAACATCTCTTCATAAAAGTGATGTTCATACTCACGTTCCCACCCAATCCCATCTAAACCATCTAGCTGAGCCTCCCTCCCTGGCAGCAAAATATTATAATCCAACAATCTAAAAATTTACTCCCGCACTTCAGTGATCTTTATCGCCAATCACCCTTCACCGGCATACCAAATTTTCTCAGATCGAGTCCACACAATTCTTATTTCCTTCCCTAAACTTTGAAATCCTTTCCCCTTTATTTATATATTTTTGCTACCAATTCCCCGCAAGTAATAATATTATACTATTATCTCGTAGCAGAATCCTCAATAATTTGAGAGAAATTATTTGAACATATCTCTTTCTATCGAACTCAGTCATTTCATACTATTCCAGCTCGAGTTTATTCTTTCCAAGTCTAATATTTTAGACCGACCTCTGCTAGATCGATTCTTTATTTTAAACCTTTTACAATTTCATTAACCCGGACATTTCCAGCACAGAGATCGAATAATAATTTGTAATGTCCCAGATTTTCGGGTTCTTTTATTTATTTATTTATTTATTTATTTATTATTAAGTATTATTTTTATTATTCCTCCACGTTATATTCCGCACATATATTCCGTATATATTCCGCATGTACTTTTTCATCTATTATGCAACCATTTATTCCTTTCGGCAGGTTTTGTATGTTAGATTCCTTTTATATAGTTTCGGTGGTACGGTGGTTATTCGGAGGAGGAGGTGGCGTTGTGGCCTTGGGAACCCCTAGATGGGCTGGTGGTTATGTTTGTTTGATGTGTTTGTGGTTTGGTGTGGTTTTGGTGAGCCGTTGGATTGGCCGATAGGTTTTTAGAGTTTTCCGAGCAAAGATTCATTTTCGGGGGTTTAGGCGTTTTGGTGGCCGAGAGGCGGTGGAGGTGGTGTTTATACCTTGGGAAACCTTTGTTGGGTTCGTAGTAGTGTTTGTGAGGTGGTGTTTATGGTTTGGTACGATTCTGGGTTGTCCAGGGTTGGCCGCTAGATTTTCAGGGTTTTCCTTCTTACAGTGTCTATTCACTGTTCAGAAAAGATTCCCTAAATTCGAATATTTTTTTTATCGTACTCGAATATTTTTGGCAGAGAAAATATATTCGAATATTTTTTTATCTTACTCAAATATTTTTGGCAGGGGAAAAATATTCGAATATTTTTGATAATATTCGAATATTTCTGGTGAACAAAAAAATCAGCTTTTTCCTTTTAAGCCTAAAAATGGGTTTTGGTTGTTTTAAAACTTTTTTTCTCCCTCTCTCCTCTCCCAAAATCAAACCCAAATCCTCCCCTCTTCCCCAAACTCTTATCAAATCCGTTCCCTCGCTCCAGATTCCTCGTCAAGCTTCGCCGCGATCTTCGCCATTATCCTAGGTGAGAAATTCCCTATTCCTTTCTATCCATTTTCGTTCGATTTGGCGTAGGGTTTGATTTCAAAGGTTTATGATTGTGGGGGATCGTTTGGGTTCGTATTGTTGGTGATTTGGGGTGGTGGCGTTTGCGATTATCGCAGGTATTGGGTTTGATTATTGGTTGTGATTGTTGGAGGATTTGGGTGTTCGGTGGTTATGATTGGTAGGCTAGCATGCAATGTCTATGGCATTGTGGTTGAGTTGTCCTGCGATTCGGGTGATTTGTTCCGATTTTGGTTTCGGTGGAACCCTCAGTTTTAGGGTTTGTGATCGTAGGGTAATTTTAGGGTTTGTGGTTATTAGGTTTTTGTTGATTTACGGAGTTGTGATGGGTGCAGGTATTGGGTTTGACGGTGGTGGTGTTGTTTGGGTTGTTGCGATGGCTGCGGTGTTGCGGTTAGGTTGTTCCATGACTCGGGTGCCATGTTCGCGAAATGCTGTCGTTGGAGCTTCGGGTTGCTTGCTCGGATTGATTCTGTTAAAGCATTTCATCGGGTTCCAGGCGAGTTTTATCTTCCTGAATAACTAGATTATTATACTGATTCGTGAGTTATAGAAATGCATAGTTTAGTACATTATATCTGTGACAAGGTTAATATGTGGGTTAATTTCTCAGGACACTTTACTGGTTATCCGCTTAGCATTACCTTAGACGAGAGTATTTAAGGGTTTGATAAGTTAGTAAAACCTGCAATAATGTGAGTTTAGTTACTGGATAGAATTCGTAGGTTATGATTAGCCAGTGGAGGTTATTTTTTGTTATCGTCGATGTGACGATGACTCCTGAGATTCCTCTTAGACCGATTTCATTGAGAGTGGTTTTCACAAAACTTTTCTTCGTGGAGGTTGAGAACAAGGCATTTCTCAGTGTGTTGCGACGCCTCAGTGTCGATATATATATAATATATTGAGTGTGGAATATATATATCTAATATATTGAGTATGGTATTGTTGGTAAGTTATTAGGGTGCCTAGCTTGTTTCAGGGCACTAGTAACTAGGTTTGGCTATTAGAGAAGATCTATGGACGGCTGTGGCTTAGCCACCATTTTGCTGAGATAGTGTAGTTCAAAGACTATAGTTCTCACCTTATAGTGTAGCACCTTAGTTAGTTTAGGTTGCTAGACTTGGTTCCAGAGTAGTCTTGGGGTGACATAGCCTCAGTAAGACATGGTCTTCGATTCGGAGCTCGTCCTCTTGCCTGCAATTGTTTTGATTTATCTTAGGATTAGCCTAGGCGTACTCTGTGTTCTCGAGGCCTGGTCCTTGAGCACTGTCATTGTGATTGGTGGTTGGTTGGAATGTTAGATTCCCTGTGGGAGTGTGGAATCTCCTGGACTGTTAGTAATTGGTGATAAGCAGACGGCTTATCTGTGGTGGTTGGTCATGGGTGTTGAACTTTTGATAGTTTGCCTTAGGATTGTTGGTTTATCTTGTTGTGATACTTGTTGTCCTCATGATTCTTAGAGCTAATAGAGTTTACTCGTAAGCCTTCCTTCCCCGGGGATGAGGTTATTAGGGCTCTGTTCCCTTCCGTCATCTAGGAGGCAACGAGACAGCATAACTCAGTGAGGTACGTGGCTGAGCCAGGTAGTTTTTGAAGTTGTACGTCACCCGTGATGTTGGAATCTGCTGGGGGGATTGTCACATCAGTGTAGGGAAACTGTCACCGTCGAGCATCTGTTCGCGGAGATTGTCACCTTGGGTGTAGATAGACCTGGTGGGTTCTTATACATCCGTGCTGGTGACTTATATACATGATTAGGAGGATTGTGATGCGGTTCGGTTATTGGGGATTGTTGGCTACTTGTTGGACACTTGTAGGTTACCCCATGAGTACTAGTCTGTGTTGACAGCTAGAGTACTTTAGTACTTGATGGTAATCATATTGCTTTGAGGAATCTTAGAGACTGATGTTGTTTAGATGTCGTAATGGTTAAGTTGTTGTTTCATCAAGGTTTAGATGGTGCAACTGAGTCACATGAGGGCATCTGTGTTAGTTTTGGTTGCCATACTCTCAGGCAGGTGGTTATCCTATTGTGTGTTGGCTGTGTTGGCAGAAGTTGTGTTTCAGTCTTTAGGATTTTTGGTCACATCCATAGATAATATATTCACTTATCTTATTGCGACCGGATACATCCCCTGACTGTATTATATGTGACATGTGTGTGGTAAGGATTGTGGTCCCTTGTGTGTGACTGAGGATGTGATTCCTTGGGGTACTCGTGACGCCCAGTGTAGTTCCCCCTTCCTGGTCAGCTTAGAAAAATTGTACCTGTATCCATAATGGTCCTTTAAGGTAATCCTTCTTTAGCAGTTGTCAGCCCACTTTAGTCATGGGGGCAAGCCCTTTGGGTTGACATCGCTAAATCATTTTGCATCATAACGCATCATCATCATCATCATCAAGCATATCATTGTATCTTTGCATACTTCCAATTCGTAGGTTCTTCTGATAGAAATCTTTAACTCTTTCTGGATTATGTTTAATATAGAATCTTCTGCACTTGGGATAATCATAAGATTATCTCATTCCATCATATCATCATCATAACATATCATTGCATTGGGATAATTATGGGATTATCCTAGTTCATCATATTCTTCTCCTCTTATTTGAATTCCTCTTCTCCTAATTGATTTGCGGTATAATTAGATTCATCATCCTTCTGCATACTCCTCTCCTCTCTGCATCTATTCCTCCCTCTTCTGTATCTGGTTAATCTATTAGGATAATTAGTCTAGTTGGTTACTGTGAGCTTTAGGCTGGTATTTGGTTGTGGGCGATCTCGCTCAGCTTGTGATAGCTTTAGGGTTGTGCCTGGCAAGGGTTTGGGTAACCCTGTTGGATTATTGTGAGCCGAGGGTGTTTTCCCTCGTGTGTGATTGTATTTCTGAGGTAGGTTAGTCGTTTGTGGCGCTGAGGGCCACAGTAGTGATTAGAGTGTAGTTAGTAGTCCTTGGGACTGGAGTGTAGTTATAGTCTTAGCACTCCTTTGCTCGAGATGTGCATGTATAATTATAGTATAGTTACATATAATTATTAGACTACTTATGTACCTATTAGATACCTATTAGGCATCCTATATATATTTAGATATATATTGTTTATTGTTATATATTATTATATTCTATTATCATTATTATATCCATCTCATTGGTTAGTATAATCTTTTAACTATTCTTAGAAGTTAGTGAGGTCGTTGTTTGCTCACTTTCGTATCCCCCTCTCAGTGGCAGGTTGTTTCCGGTTTTAGTTGCTGCTATGGTGATCTTTGGGGAGCTGAGCTGGAGGCTCATTCTCCAGTTATTACTGTCAGGTTTGCTGCGTGGAGGATTGTAGAATCTTACGTATAAATATTATTATCTTAGTCTTCCGCTATTTCTGTCTTTCCTTATTACTCTATTGTGATACTATTGTGAATGACTGGGTTAGAATTTATCTACGGCTCGGTTGTTCATGGGGTGAATCTTTGGATTCTCCGACCTGCACATCCTCGAATCTCAATGTCTAGCTACCGATTACTGAATTTTGGGGCGTGACATAATTGCCACTTAACACATATTTTTGCAGTTAAATTCCTAACAGGTCAATTATTAAAAATATTTTAGTTTCTGCCCATATACATTTTATTTCATGCATTATTCGAAAGTTTTCGGATCATACAGCTTAATTTCTAGAGTTATTCTATTCTATATCAGCACAGAGTTTGGATTACAAATTTTATTCATCTCGAAACAAATTACAAGTGCCTTTACAGATAACAAGTCTTTCAAGTACTCAACATCAGGTACTTTACAGATAAAAGGTCTTTCAAGTACTCAACATCAGGTACTTTATAGTTACATGTTTTTCAAATATTTTTATAGCTAATAAGTCTTTCAGGCACTCTGAAGCGTCAAATCTTTTAGTTTGTTCTACTTCAGTAATCTTTTTAAAACAACGAGTATCCTCCCTCTCATGAGTTTGGTTGAAGTCTAGACGAACTTTAAATGGAAACTATAAAAGCAGGAGACTCAGTGCTTGAACCAACTCTTCAAACTGAAGGTCTATTCTCAGCGCAAAGTGGCAATGGAAGTGTAGAAACAGACTTCCATTCTCCGTCATCCTTCTCCACTACCACCACTGCCTCTCCTATAGCCACCACCCCCTCAGAGTTGGTAGAGATGAAGAGGGCCCGACCTTAAAATCCATTCGAGTACAAGACTTCAGCATAACTGCCCCGCAGTCTTGCATATCCTTGCATCTGCCTCCCTAACCTTATCTTTTACAAGAATGTGGAGACAAACCAAATGTTGCTCGCCTGTTAAAATAACGTGGTAAAACCTCCATATGCAGTAAAACTCCTCCTCAGCATTAGTCGCTTCATATTCCGACATTCCTTGATACGTCGGAGAAACAAGAACAGGGGTAGGATTCTCCAAGGATTAATCTCCGAAATACTTTAACCTCAACCTCTTTATTTCAGAAGCAATTCTCTCTTAAAGAGCCATTCTATAGGTCTTTACCATCTTCAACAATTTTTGAGAATATTGCAGCAAAATAAACGTATTTGGTCACAAACCTCGGTACATGTACTATTTATATAACATTACATTTATTATGAAAGAACGTTTCCCCAAGCATCATCATTCAATATATACAAAACTCTTCAAACCCTAACCATCACATACATTAATATTCTCATCAACATTCTATGCACGTACATCACCCCTTGACACGCACTTTTTTTATGCAGTCAAACACCATCATTACTTCCTTCCTTATTAAAATTTCCAACCCATATACCCAAAAATTCTTTCTCAACCCAAGACACTTGAGACTTCGGTTGCGAGGTGGCAATTGTAGGGGCCTACTCCTCGATCTTACCAAAATCAAGCTGTCTCCAATTTGAACTACCTCCATGTCAAACCCACGCATTTTCCATATGGATTCTCCAATCAACATTGCCACCTACTTCACAAACTGATAGAAAACGTGGGTCGAGCTCAAACAGAAAAACCTGAGCATGTCAAAATACATGTCTCTCACGAACTCAGCAGTTACTCAGTCAACCGCCACTAACCACATTGTTCGGATAACGTGCTTCAGCACGATGAAGAGCTGTGGAAAAGACCTATATAAAAAAATGTTCTAGAAGAGACAAGGACCAGAAAATTATATGAGAAATCGCCAAGAAAATAATATTTTCTAGATTCTCAAAACTTCCAACTTCTCACAAGATCAAACATTTCTAAGTCAAGAAATCACTTATAATAAGATATCAGCCTCAAGAAATAAAACATCACTATTACAAAAATCCTCTACCCGAGGTCGTGGTAATTTACATATTCATAGGTTTTCCACCTGTGTCATTTCTTGCTTTTCATTAGATTTTGTCACAGGTACATTGGTGTAAGAAATAATTCTAGGCCACTTCGAGCTTATGGAATTAGGCCATTACATAGGTGATATAACCAAAAATTTGTCATTAATATTATTAAATTTTATCATTTTTCTTTAAGAATTAGTTACCGGGATATTTGTAGTTTAGATTTTACCCTACTTTGATGTATGTCAATAATGAGTGTTTCACGGCTTTATAAAAGGCCCCTATCTTGCAAAAAATCACATACATCCTTGACAAGAGCGGCGGTGATGCAGACATACATTTGCTTGTATAGTAAAAAAAAAGTATCATTCATCTATCTCAAATCACTCGAAACCTGAATCAGTACTTTTGTGTGTGTCACCATGGTTAAAATGGTTGTAGCTTATGGTTGTGGATTGATGAGGTCCAGTTTTGCGTGTGCTTGCATAATCGATAAGGCTAAGCAACATGGCGGTAATTAATTCTACCCCTGCCCATCAAATCATTTTCATTTTTGTATGTGGTTTAAGAGGGTACCTCAATTGTACAGAGTAAACCTTCCTCTGTTGTTGCGGCAAAAATGGAGCTTCTGGGCAAGTTTGAGAAAATTGATTTGTACGGCAAATATGAGCGTGAATGAGGTTATAAGTTTGTGTACTACTTGAGGGTTATTAGTTATCTGTATAAATAATGAAGTTATATTATGCAAAATACCGATTCATATTTAAAAGATAGTTAACATGAAAGAAAGATCGTAGCATACTATTCTTCTAATATAAGAACGACATCCTCGTCCACCTATATTTCTTCATATTCTTCTTCGTCGATATAGGCATCCTCTATTTGATCCACAACTTTTATATTTCCTGAAAAATTCCTTTTTTCATATTTTTGTGCACGGACTTGTTAGCTACTTCGTCGTTAGTGCACTGTTTTGTCCACCAGCTTTCGCCCCATGTTGGGAAATCTTCTTCACGTAGTGCTTATGGTTCTTCGTAATGTAGTAACGAAGACATGCTTAACACGAACCATGAAGATGTTCTTTATTATTAATAGCTGTAATATAGGGAAGTGAAGTACGTAAAAGTTAATGTATAGTTGGCAGTTGGTGGAGTGGAATTAATGGGATCACTGTATGCCTTTTTAGGGGATTTTAATTAATTAGACTACTTACTGCCGGCTAAATTAAAAACATTTAAAGTTACATACCTAGTATAAATTAAGACTACAATTTGGCAAACTGCACTCGAGTAGTAACATTCAAACTAATTACCAAATTGTTCTAATTATTTTATTTCGCAAAATTCTCAGAAAAACCATTGCAAATTTTAAGACCACAACTAAAGGCATGTCTTCGATCAGACCCGCTAATTAGTAACACATTCTTCGTCTTCGTGGGAGATAACAGAATCTGACTAAGACTCAGTTGGCTACCATACTCCACTAGTAACTCGTGCGTAGCGGTGGCACATCCTTATCACCTCTTGGGAAAGCCTTTCTAAAGAAAGTTTAAGTTTTTTAATAGAGCCTCTGGACATAGCTTGTGCTCTTTTCTTCGGCATGGGCAGACTGTATCGTCAACACAGTCTAACCATTTTTTCTACAAACTCCTGCTTATTCTCGAGCCCTTCTTCCCAGATGTGTTTAGGGTTTCCTTGTGGGAAACCCCAACGCATTCTCGTCAGTACTCTCACCATTACATTTTTTGAGTCTATTAGCAACAATCATTTTATAGTAGCTTGCACACATGAACAAGACATACGCGTGTGAAGACATTGAAAACTCTATAAAAATGACTTAAGTAAATTATTAGAGATGGTAAGGGGTCTAAGAACATATGAGATACAGATCAAGTAATATTAATTTAAAATATATACCATTACGAGCCATACTTAGATAATTACATATCATTCCTCATCCAAAAGCCTATAAGGATAAATCAAAACACCAATATACGAATATAATAGTAAATCAACCAAATATTATGGCTTCCTCCAATTCATCCAACCTATTAGATAATCATTGAACGGTGAGTTTGAGGGACTCTAGCATATCATTCAGGCGATGAATGTGTGCATTCATGTCATGTAAAACTTGTTCCCATTAAATCTGGCTAGGACTTGGTGGTGGGTGGCGGTGGCCATGGTTTGGAGACCGTTCGTATATCTGTCCACTCATACTTGGAACTGCCCCAATATCAAGAGTGTGAACCATTTCAATTAACTCCTCTTCCAGCTTTGTGATTTTGTGGTGATGGGCTAAATTAGCTAAACAATATGGTTTTGTAGTAACTTATGCGCGTCGATTGTGGAAATTAAGATGAAAAGTTAGATGAAAGTGCTAATTACTCTGCTTGGTGTGATGAATTATTAACCTAGGGGAAATGGAATCGCCTCAATTATAATTACCAAAGTAGGCAAACACAAAATTTTAAATGCCATTAGATGCTCTAACAAATGACATGTGTTTTAGGAAACAAATTACATAAGGGTTACTAAGCAGAGATTAAACAACTGATGATAAATTGAGTCAAGTCAGGTTACAGTCAATCAAATGACTACAAG
This sequence comes from Kingdonia uniflora, assembly GCA_014058105.1. NCBI lineage: Eukaryota > Viridiplantae > Streptophyta > Magnoliopsida > Ranunculales > Circaeasteraceae > Kingdonia > Kingdonia uniflora. Next base: position 415,000 of record JACGCM010000696.1, read on the forward strand.
AGTTTAAACAAATGCTAACAAAAGTTGGGTATAACATGAGAGTTGCGCTCTAAGTTTTATACATAATTAGTTCCTTCAAGCACACGCATCCTTACCTCAAGATTGCTGAATGCGGCTTGCACCCTTCCATCAAACTCAGCAATATTATTGGCCAAAAGACGCTCTAAGAATGCATGTTGACGGTTGTAGAAAGTACTAACCATAGTTGGCAAAGGAGTTGTACCAATGTGTTGCAGATGAGTTTGCAGATTTGCGTGGGCGAGACTGCGAATGGCCATTCTCTTCCAACTACTGCTCCAGAGTAATGATACACCCTCCGAGTAGATCGATCACAAACCCGATTTACTGCACGTCACTCCTTACTTCATTCAAACCTTGGTGAACATTCTGTTGAGGCGGAAGGTTGGGCGGAGGTGATGGACGGATTCGCCAATGTCTTGGTGTGAGTTTCATACCCACTAAGATTTGTTCTTAGTTTGTTTTCTAACATCTAAAGGGGATTTATAACATCAACAATGTTATTTCAATCAAGACCATCGTCAGAAGGTGTGCTCAAGTAAAGTGCAAATTTATCTAAACTTAAGTAACATGACTGTACATAAAGTTAAGGGACATGACTAGTCACGGAGAAATTCAATTAAATATGATAAGGAATTCATTGACATATGTCAAAAAACCAAAGGATATAACAACTGACAAGGTTAACCGGAGAAGATAATTTATGTTTTTACAAAACAATTGACAAACACACAACAAGAAAAATAATTGATATCATACATAAAATAGACTCAACCTCAGACATTGATCTCAGAGACTAACGTTTTCAGGAACTCCAAGGCTTCAAAAGTCATGAACGATTGTGTAACGGCATTGATCTCCATCCACCTCTGTCCACAATTCCCCTTCCCTCAATATGGTATCCAGTAATGAAGATATACACCACAGTTATTGGAATTCGGCTGCTACAGACAATTTGCAAATTTGGTTTTCCATCTATTCTTTCTATTTATGATGTCGCAAGATACCACCTCGTGCTCAGTAGGAGGAGTTGTGACTTCAAAATCAGTCCATAGATATATTTTTGGAAATACTTGGCTTATTTGATTAGCAATGAGCTCATGACCACCAAGCTTCTTCTTTGTTTTTCCTGTCCCTGTCTTTTTTGTCGTTCTCGTACCTGGAGATAGTGACTCATAGAAAATTATCATCTTGTCTCTACATGGAACAATGACCAACAACCAATGCCATCCATCCAAATTCCATGGAAACAGGATTTGTTTACAATTTTGTAATTTCTATTCGTGCTTGAAGTGGTGCTTTACCGATGACTCCCAGACTATTGATGAGCATTGAAACCAATGACAGAGGTTTTAATCACTGTTTGTATGCCTTATCAAGAACTTGATGTGCGCAGACGTCTAAAATGTAGATCCTTCCAATACTTCAATATTTTGGTTTTTAAATTCATAGAATCGATTTACGATATTTGCCTAAACGTTGATAACCTGATTTTAAAAAAAGAACTACATTTAAACTAAAGGTCATTAATTTTTTTTTAAACAAATGACAAGGAAAGAATGGACATAAGATAAAAACCAGTAACACACATGACAGAGAAGGGAATTAACCTCATAGTCCAGCCATTACCTTGGGTGTAAGGTGTATATTGAATTCAGTGATACGTTTTCCTTACTAAATTGATGATAAATGCTCTTATTAAAATCAATACTTTCTCTATGTCAAAGGTTCCTTAGTCTTACAGAGACTCTAAACATTTCTCACCACAGGCCTCTGCTCATCAGACATTGGCCTTTTCAGGAGTGGATTGTATAGCACATCAGGAAGTTTACAGCCAAGACAATTTTGTAAATCATTCATTCTAATTGTAAAGTGAATCTGCATATATTCCAACTCTGCATTACTTGGTTTAATATTCTTATCCTGTATTTTTAACTTTTCTTTTGTTTTCAAGACAATAAGCTAAAAAAATGACATAAAGCCTTATCACATAACAAGAATAATAGAACAAACATTCACAATAGATTTGAGTGGGACATATGTTTGTCTGGCTTATTTCCACATCTTTATCCACAACCCTTTGCCAATATGTAATGGATCATCATCACCATTTTCTGCTTCATCGGGGTTGACTTAAAGACATAAAATTGATCAGAAATCTTTAAAACAAACATCAGCTTCTCCAAAGCCTATAAGCGCTACCTCCCAAGATACTGATTAGAACCCGGTATCGTCCACCGTCACTTCTGAGTCAAATTTGGAATCAACCCCAGCCCTAATAGCATCAACAACATCTTTGAAAATTTCTTCATCAACCCCACCAACAACATCCTCATCTTTTAGAATTTCTTCAACAACTTTCTCTTGACTACTACTGACTCCATTTTTCCCACCATTTCCTTCTCCCACTTGTGCCTCAGGGTACGGTACCACCTATTAAAAATTGAAAGAAAAATGACAAAGTAAGATAACACAAATGATAGTTCCAGAGTACACACATGATAATATTATAAGCATTGCCTTGCCTAGTTCACCGTCTTGGAATGAAAATGCGCAAACTTATAACTCTTCAATGGTATCAAATTTATTTCCTCCATCTCCTTCTCCCACCTCACTATTTGAAAAATGTAACTTTCTTTGTGCTTATGGGCACGGTACCACCTATTAAAAATTGAATGATAAATGACCAAAGTAAGAAAACACAAATAACAGTTCCTGAGTGCATGCATGATAATATTATAACCATTACCATGCCTAGTTGATCATCATCTTAGGAAGAAAGTACACAGATAACCTCAACACTTTTACCTATTATGCGGTCTTACTCTTTATGTCGATTGTTTATATTGACTTCCTCAACTCGAATAGATAGTTTTAAATCTTTTGGTGTATCATTTCCCAGTTCCTCCTATAAAATTCCAAATAGAATGACAAATGATGAATAGACAAACAAATTAAGTGTGCAACTTATAATATTATAAATATACCTCGCCGAATTGACCACCGTGTCGCCCTCCCTCAACTTTCTTAGCTTTTATCATTACATCATTATCGTTTCCTTGTTTTACATCTTCTTTCCTATTTTCCATTCCCTCCTCGGCTCCAATATGTCATAAATATAACTCATCTTCATCGTTTACTTCATATATCGTCTGATCATTCACTAGTTGTACCTCTTCCAGTGCACCATCTCTCTCTGAACAAGGAGCCATCTATAAAGAAATGAGTGACAAATGACAGATTGAGAAAATACAAATGATAATTGTTCCCTTAACATATCTTAATCTTATAGAATACCCAACACATCTACAGATATGGTAATTGTTTACCACCATATTCTACAGATATGGAGCCCAGTACATTACCCAACACATCCCCGTACGCAGGTGCGTCAACTTCAATTTCTTCTTTCTTCTAAAATTATTTTGTTGGCCTCTTTCTTACACATTTCTTTCACTTTGAAATTAAGAATATTAATGGTATGATAAGGTCAGTGTCTCGAACCACTTCTTCCTTCGTCTTCACCTCTTCTGCCATTATTTTCATTCTTTTCCTTATAGGCATTTTGCGCTCTTATTTGCTCTAATTCTGTAAAACTGCACTTTCCCTCTTGATCTGCCTTCTTTTTTTTTCAAGTGTAACATTCTTTTTTTTTCTCTGCCATGATCTATGTTTTTCTTTACAACCACGGGGTGGTAGAGGCTACATACTCTGTCATTCATCTCGCTTTTGCTTTGAGTTTCCTCTGGCATTGGTCCTTGTGGACAGCTTACTAATTGTAGGGTGTACAAAGCCAACTGAATTATAGGCATAGTGGACTTCCTTGAATTAAGCGTCTTCATTTTGTACGAATTAGGGTAGGGTGTAGCAGTTCAATTTGCAGAATGAGCCATTAATGGCTTCTTCCTAATTTGTTCTAATATTACTTGCTGGTTGTCAATCTTATTATTTAATTGTAACAGTAAAAATAAAAAACAGTTCCAACATTTTTATAAACAACAAATTAGGGGGATAGAATATTAATTTACCTTGTCAATGCCATGATTACCTTGTCAATGCCATGAAATATGGCCATTCTCTCAATATGAGGCACTTTTTTAGTTGTTTCTTTCTAAGAAAAAGATGCAATTTATAAGATACAAACTAACATATGACAAAAGAAATTACACTGACAGAAATTGTTTTACTAGCACTTCTTTCATAAGTTCTTCCTCCATGTCAGTAGCGGACGGCTTCAGCAACTTTACTTCCAATTTAAGCTTTGAAAAAATCTCAATGAAAGTGTGTATTTTATGTTATTTGATCGATTTCAAACTCCATCCCTTTAACTTTGGAATCAAGTGCTTCTTCTCTTCAAATCGTTGGTCCTCCAAAGCAGGAATACTGAGGTAAGCCCAGATCATAAGTACCCACGTGCATCTATGGAGGGAGAGTGCATTCTCAGACTTTTTATCATTGACATTTCGATATTCAGTAAAACTATCTCCTTGCTCGACCAGAAAATCTGCCCCCATGGGAAGTTATTGAACTTATTTAAATCATTGGCCATATTGACATATTTGAAATCAACGTTTCTCCCCATGTTTGGGAGGAAAAATGATTGAACGATATCGTGCAAACTAAAACAATGAATGTCATAAGCATGCATTAAATTAATGAAATTAACTAAATATTTAGTTAAAGATATCACTGGCATTTAAAAAATTCTTACTTTGATGTTTCTCTTGCCTTGCAAGGATCTTTGAAGCCTTGATATCATTGATTCTATAAGCTTTCTTCATCTTTGGGAAATGCCAAAACCTGAAGTCAACTACGTGATCAGGATCGATGAAACTAAAATCATGGCGAACATGAGTTGCACGAAGCCCCAAAATTAATACAACATCATGGTATCTGAACGATTTTGTTGTATCGCCAAATAAGAATTTTATGCCACCAACATGACGATCAAATATCTTCACACAGGGAGTCGACATAGTATGTATCTTATAAATTAGCATTAAGGGGACAAAACATGTAGTTTCCAGGGCATCCTTCTCATCATCTGGAAGTTTAGTGAACAAATTGTAAAGACCTTCGCCGGAGCATCTGGTAGTATTTTGCTTTACCAACTTCTCAATTTTAATAGGTTCTTTATACTTAGACTGTACCTTCTACCTTAGCATTTCTTCAACATGTGGTGCACATCAAACGATTTAGATCAATGTAAATTTAATGGAAGAAAGATCAATGGAAGATCAATATACACACAACATATCAACTTAATGGAAGATCAATGTACACAGAAGATATCATCCTCAATGATTTTGTTGCTATATTGACAGTAAAATAAGTACGGCAATGTAGTTCAATGCAAGCTACTTTTCTGGATATAGCTTATGTTGATTGACAAAGCAATAAATGTGGAGATGTAGCTCAATACAAGCTACTTTTATTTCTCAAAATATAATATTTGAGAGAGAAAAAAAACATACTTCAAAATGAGATGGTTTCTTCGAAATCACCAAACTGTAGAGAAAAATGAAGAGATATCCAAGGACAGAGATCGAAGGAAAGAGTAAGTCAGAGAAAAATATTAAATATGGGATGCCTTGAGTTCGTCAGATCTATTTATATATATAAGTTACCAAAAAAAAGGGGGAAATAAGGGATGTTTTGAGTTCGTCAGATCTATCTCGAAAGATTAAATATCTTGAGGTGTACAGAGTTTGGCGCCAAAACATTAAATTGGGATGGAGTGATCAAAACACATTAAAATCCTTACATACATCAAATGACTAACACGGCGAAAACAGATGAGTCATCGTGTGTTAATTTGAACAAGTTAGTATTTCAATATGTGTTAAATGAAATAATACGTGTCTAGTTCATTTCAATGCATGGATGAAACAACGAAAAACATGGGACGTGTTTTAATTGGACTAATGACAACCAATGCATTAATAATGATTTGGATAAATAATAATGAAAGCAAGGATAAATGATAAACAAAGCATAGATAAATGTCAATAACAACAGTACATAGTTTCCAGAAGAACAAATTACAATGTGAAATTAGAACAACTGCCAAAGTCTGATAAGCTCCAATGATAAAATATGACCATTTTGTTACAAACGTCAAAAGAAAATGCCAAGAAACATCTAACTCTTCAATTCCTGGTAACTTCAAAAACTTCATAATAGGATTGTAGAAGAAACTTAAGTAAAACTCACCATATAGCCGAGAGACAGCAAATTAGACGCAATCGCACGTCACCTTTTGTCACCATCAATCCTGGAAACAACATCCTTGCCTCCATTTCTAGGAAGCCCATCAATAACCCTCAAAGTGTACACTCCACAATCATACCAATTCTCTTGGCTGCAACACATACATGGTCCCTATGTCCAATATGTGTTAAGAAGCTCGTGGTCCACTTCACCGACTTTGTCTTCAAGCTCAATACGAGCTATAATATGAGGGATAATAAAAACCATTGTTCGAAAAAGATAAGCATAAGTCTTGCGCTGTCCTGAACCCACTATGTTAATCGAACCCAAAAAATCATAGAAAATAAATGACTAGCTTTGACCGCAATGACATCTTCACAGCATCCCAGTGACTGAGACCTAGGTTATATGGATAGATAATATCCCTTCTCCTAACTCCAGTTAATGTAGGCCTCATTGCGTCATCTAATTTTACCTCGCTTAATTGCTTAATTGATTCCATTGTAATGTACTTCTTCATATCTCCTATCTTACGACATAAAGTTTTTTTTTAATAATTCGATGCTTTAGATGGAGTATACATTCACTACCAAGTGGCCAAAAATTTTCCCGTACATCACATTGTGATACCTCTTCAGTAGAGTAGTATAAGAATTCATAGCCGACATCAAGAGAAAATAATGTAGTTAAGATAATATAAATTTTTGGATGAACACATGACAATATGAGCCAATTACAAATGACAAGATAGGTCAAAACATATGTCGTTATCTAGCCATTCCATTCCTTCCAGACTACCAAAGCTTTCTATCCTCAAGAAATCTTGGCCAACAAATCTTATTAGTATTTGGTTATTAAAAGCTTTATCATTTTCACTAATACTTACCCTCCTTACTTTTATTCATGTATCAAGTACTTCTTCCTGAAACTTTATCACCTCTCATACGCATAGAATGGTTCCCCGAAGACTGCCTCCAAATTTGTAATTAGTGTTTGCTCCAATAGAGAGTTAATAATGCCTGATTGTCTCTCCAGCTGAGCTGACTTTACCTAAGCGTTAATTTCTTGGGTTGATTCATCTAACACGTTAACCAATTCCAAGTCATCTTTAAGTAAGGGATTAAAAATTGGTTTCTCGTTAGCAATGTCAGGCACAGTAAAGAACTGAACTTCCTTCAAAGGTTTAATGTTTTCATAATCATGAAAACAATCATCATCATCAAAATACTGAACTATAGAATTCTCTTGAAGCAACAACATCAACATATGATATGAAAATAAAATGCAAAAAACAATATTGGCATAAACACCTGACAACAATATCGGTAAAGTGTTTTACTTCAGTTTATCATTTCTCTGCAGACTCCAAAACTATAGGGTTTTCCAGAACATCCACGTTACCATCCTATTTTTTGTTCCCATTTTCACCCCGCGCAAACGCTAATTCCTTCTTCTTTTTTTAATCTTATCAACATATTTTAACATAACGAGATTCCCAACAATGTTATCCTCCTAAATATAAATTTCATGCATACATGATACTAACAATTAGGAAGAGATACATCAGGGCTTACCTCATAATAGTTCACTTCTTCTTTGTTATCCCCCAGAATGAGCTTCATTCTTTTGTAAAGTCTTGAAAAATAATAAATGAAGAAATAACACATGCTTTTCCGCTAACCTCTGCTTCTTTAGGGACACTGACAACTGTTAAGAATGCCTCTTCCCCGTCGTCCAAAAAATAATAATGATTAAAGGTCAATTGAAAAATAATAAATGGGGAAATAACAAATGACATAAAATAAATGATAATATAAAATTTAAATTGCATGTGAACTTACAGCTCCATAATCAAAACTCTCCTCCTGAATTGTAACATCAGTGGCTTCAGCAACAATTGGGATGCCTAGGTCCATATTTTAAGGCGTCAAGGTCCACAATTTCAAATGTGGATTACTAAGAATGTCTCTGAATTTATTTATTTTACTGAATGAAATCTTATCAAGCCTTCAACTTCGATAACATGGAAATAAATGCCTCTGATCTTACATTCTATGAAGTCTCATTTCAGGAAGAGAAAGAGAACCCATACATATCTGTAAAGTGATACGGAGTTGGGTACTATACAATTATTAGTAAAATCCTTCAAAGATTTGGCAAGTGAATCGTAAAATACGCGGCCCCAGGGAAACTCCTCAAATCTTACTAGATCATCAACCATGTCAATGCACTTTCTTTCCACATTCCTTCCTTTGTTTAGTAGAATAAAAGACACCAAAATTTAGAAAAGATGGAGCCGCAACTGTAATAGCATAATTTTGAGATTCGAACTTAGCCTTTACACCAGATGTGTTTAAAACGCTCATGGACAATAAGTAATGACTAACAAGATGATTTTGCGTGGAAAACCTTTGAATAGGTTAAAAACCACGACCTCTCTTGAGGATTTTAGAAAAAGAGAGGAATTTTATTAAGATTGCTAGCTATTATAATGAGTATTCTAAGTACTTTGAATGCAGAATGTTAGAGTAAGGATTCATCCATCCCTCATCTTCAATTCTCTAGTCCTATTTATAGATCATATAATAGGACCGTTTGATGACCATAAAGATTTTTAATAATAGACGTTACAGAATATATACCTGATGAGCTTTAATCCGATTATGTAGCGGTCTGATCTTTCTATTTTGTAACAGCTTCATAGATGGTGTTGCGTTTGTCGATTCAAAATATTAGGTTACAAATAAAAAATACCGAATAGAGCTGTGTAACTGTACAACATTGTTTACTGTGCCATGTGCATGTTGATGAGTTCAAAAGTTGTATGGTGGTCGAAGATGAAGTATGAGTTTGAGATGCGGAATAAACCACTACACGAACTGCTGAGGTAGAGGTAAAAAGTGATAAACATAGCTATGTAACTGCATGGTATCATATATGTTGCGAAGGTCTAGTAGTTGTATTCTGGTTGAGGATGAATAATGAGTTAGAGATGAGGAATAAACTACTATAATTGCCCCCTCTCAGCCAACAGTATGAGAAACCTTATAGGCGAGTAGTGTTGGTTGAGAAGCATTATTAAGACTATAATTAATACCTGAGAATTACTTCTAATGTAACTTCATGAATATCTATTTGTGGCTTTTAGGTTTTCAAGAACCAATAGTTCTAGTCAATTTTGTTGCATAGGGAATCTTTTGGACATTAGGAATTTAAAGAGTCGACTTTAATGCTGATCATAGTATAAAGAGCACTCTAAGTTATGTGTGATTAACCAAGTCTTCTGACGGTTTGAAAGTATGGTAACTACGAGAAAACAGTCTCAGAAATTTAGGATTCGAAGGAAGATGGAAGAATTGTGTATCAGATATTTTGGCTACCAGCCTTTGCATCTGCCAACGCCAATTCTTGTATCCCTTACATACCACCATATGTCGTATGAGGAGGTGATGGAGGCGGTAGATTATTATTACCAAATGGTACGCTTCCATATCTGTTGACATCGGAGGAGGAGCACCGAAATGGCCTGCGGCTGCTGGCGAAGAAGGTTGTTACAATTGAAGATAAAGCGGTAGGCATTCGTCTGAAGGTTTCTCACCTGTATCCTGCTAGTGAGTGGGTCCTTCTAAGAAATAGGACCTTCATTTTGTCTCTAGCATGCGGGGTGGTGAAGGTTATGGTGGAAGAGGTAGTGATGGCGGTGGTTTTCTTCCATAGATATTGGTCATGAAGAAGATCTTTTTGCTGGTACTGTATCTCTTCCATGATTTTCCAGTTCCACTAGTTCTTATTCCATTTAGGCAGGGGATCAGAGTTTGAAAGTTGCTTTAATTTTGCATCTTCCTCCTCATTGACTGCTGAGAGGCATTTTGAACTGTTTACTTGATGTAATTTGGAAAGTAATCTGTAGATTGTCTGGAATTCTAGTTATCTGTAAAGTAATCTGTAAAAAAATTGTCAAAATAATAAAATATTAATGTTCTGTAATTTTGATGTTGTGTTTCAATTATTGCAGCTTCTTGTTTGGTAAATATGTATGTAGGAGTGTTGCAGAAAAATTGAACTATAAGGAGCAATAAATGGTAGTGGAAGTCGAAGTTTGAAAATGTAAAGAGTTCGTGTGATGATAGGAAGTAGATAATTTCTATAAGATGACTGGGTGGTTGTAAAGGTATATGGTTTTCTGCGATCTATGTATTCGAACTTGATGAAAAAATGTCTCGAACTGTGGAAAGAATTGAGATTGACCTGCAGGTGCTACCGTCGGACTTGCTTGATTTTATATGTTATCATCTTCATATCGGTGCATATAAAATCTGAGGAGATATTTGATAACTTGGAAAGAATGATCTGTCATAATCTTCGGGATTGTCTATTGATATTCTTTTGTCACATTTTTTTTCTTGTATAGTATATCTTTCAGCGACCTCTATTGGGTGATATTGATTTTCATAGATCTTTCTGGCACTTATATAAAGTAGTAATCCTTGGCTGGTTGGAATGTCGTACGATCTTGAATATTGAACATTTTTAGAAATGTCGTAAAATCTTGGTATAGTATAAAAGTAAGGTTATTGGTCGTGTATACTATTTTGGTTAAGAGGGGTAAAAAATTTTAATGGCAGACTAAAGGGACAGACATGATGACAGTAGACATTATCACAGAAGTCATGATGACGTTGTTAACCGAAAAGACGTGCCTGTCAAGACAGTAGGGGTGACTACACGTGTCTGAAGGAGCCATTATTTCGTAAACCGATGGAGTGTGTAAAAACTTGTTTCTCTCTTCCTCATAAATTATCTACAGTTGCAGAAAGAGAAAAAAAAATATAAATTATATCTCCAAAGAGAGGAAACGTTTGAGTTTTGAGTATGATCTGAGAGGGAAAGCTTCATCGGGTGTTATAAAACTGCTGGAGAAGCGATGGGAGCGGTTATTTTTGGTAAGACATCCGGGTAAAGTAAAAGATTGTTGTTCTTCAAGTACATGTTGGTGTTATGTCTTTATTTTATTTTATTTGTTATTGCTAGTAATCTGAGTGATATTGTATGTTTATCCTTTTGGGTTGAGGGATACAGAAGCTTGATAATGTAGGGGGTTTAAGATCTTGAGTAGAGAGTTTTGTAGTGTATTAGCTTTGAGATATGAATAGACTGTAGAGAGAGAAAATTTCTTTTTGGAGAAGAAGAGGGAAAATTGAAATAATTGTTTGTTATTTTGGAAAATTGGAAATAAAGCGTATTGACTGGGTAGAAACAAGGGAGGGTTTGTTTTTACTGTGTGTAGGGTATATCATAATGATAAAATATTTTGTGTATTTGTAGGTCAAGTATGCGTTTAAAACCTATAAATCCCATGAATAAGCTTGTAATATCATCAAACTCAAAAGAAACATCATCGTCAGGGAGAGAAGACGACTGTAGATAAAATAGATGTTATTGTAGGTGTAGAGATTGGTGAATCTAGTAGAGTAGAGAAAGTTATTGAGAAAGAGGATACAAAAGAGAAAGATAAATTGTTTTACATATACCCTGAGGGAGTAGATGTACGAAATAAATTTTTGAAATGCAAAAAGAAATTACAGGGGGAATGGGGACATTATATGATGGATCAAGGTCACTGGTTTAGAGCCTACACCCCAGGAAAAGGGGAGGAGGCGGTATACTATTAAGTCCCCTGTTTGGAGAAGTGGAAAAGTGAGAAAGGGATTAGTGAGGATGCGACAATCTCATATTATAATGGCCTTGGTTGACAAGCCTGAGTGATGGATTTTTATGTTACCCAAATTAGGTCATTTATAGCCTTAGGATCCCTCTTACATTCTTTCAGAAAGGGGTTATAAATGTATTACAGTGCTTCCCTGCCCAACTAAATGGGAATGTGCATGATATGATAAGGGTATGTGAAATCTTGAATGAGAAATGGATGAAGGAAGGTACTGCTATGCAGTTCAAAGCAGATGATGTTTTCAAATTTTATAAATGGAAGTATGTCAAAGGTCTAAAAAGTGGTTACCTGTATAGTGACTCGTCTAGACCAAAAAAATTTAACTTTGAATATGCGGGAAGACCATGGAATGATCACCTTGTATAAGTAGGAGGCCACTGTATGCAGGTTCCAGATGAACGAACGCTCATCCTGAACCATCTATATTGTAATCTGAGTAAGTAACATTTGTTATCTTCGAACACTTATCAGCGTATCTTCGAGCTATTAACCATGATCTTATTCTTATTTGTCAGGCCCCAATCCTTCAGCGATTCCTAAAAATGCCAGCCTGTTCAATTGTACAGCTCATGAGCAGGTCGAGCTAGAGCAACTTCTTGGTGAGTTTGGTATCCGAAGGGATAAGAGGGTAGATTCCATAATGCCCAAAGTTCAGCGTGCTTACAAGAATTGGGCCATGGCCGAGAAGAAAGCTTATTTGTCTATGGAGGATATCACTAGTATTCCTCCCCCGTAAAGAAAGATCAACGTAAAACTGACTACTCGAAGGTCGTGAAAGATAGTTCTGCCCACTACATCTGCTACTGTAGTGGTCTCAGAGCATGAGGTTACAAAAACTGTGTGGCTAGAGATGTTGAGGAGAGGCATGAAATGAGTGAAGTTACTCCTTCAGAGACTAAGAAGAGTTTGTTGAAGAAGAAACGATACGAGGATGAGGGTAGTGCTCACACTAACGCTCTAGCTGCAGCCAAGGTGAAAGAGCTGGAGCAACACTATTGAATGATGGCAGAAACTAATCCTCAGTAGTTCGCTGGCGTTTTCCTGGAGAAAACTCTTGTGGTATGTTATTGAAATTTCTTTATGTGATGCATTTGGTAATATGATATATGATACTGAACTTATATCTCTGGGTTTATAGCTCTCACTGCTAATGTTAGGGGTGATGATGTTTATGGAGAAGAGGAACCAAGAGTTTAAAGATTTGAGTCTTAATCTGGATGCTCAGCTAGCTTAGAGTAGAGAGCTTAAAGCTGAGCTCGAGATAGAGAAAAAGAAGAGGGTTAAAGATGCCAGGGATGCTGAAGAGTGTAATGGTCTAATTCCGTGAGCTCAAAGTGGTCTGGAATTAGTCCTTGCACCAATGTACCAGTGACAAAAATCTAATAGACAAGAAATGATACAGGTATTTAACGTAGAAAACCTATGAATAGGTAAAAAACTACGACCTCGTGTTGAGGGTTTTTGTAATAGTGACGTTTATTGCTTGAGGCTGATGATATCTTAATACAAGTTATTTCTAGACATAGAAATTATTGATCTTGTGAATAAAAATTTTGGAGCGTTGAGAATCTTTGAAAATATAGTTTTCTTGGCGATTTCCCTTAATATTTTCTGGTCCTTGTCTCTTCTGGAACTTTTTCTTTATATAGGCCTCTTCTACAGTTCTTCTTCGTGCTGAAGCACGTTCTCCAAACAATGTGGTTAGTGGCAGTTTGATTGAGTAACTGCTGAGTTCGTGAAAGACAGGTGACTTTGAGCTATTCAGGTTTTTAGTTTGAGCTCGACTCACATTTCATATCATTTCGTGGTCTATTCGGCAATGCTAATTGGTGAAGTTGTTTGGAGAATGCGTGAGTCTGACATGGAGGTAATTCAAATAAGCGACAACTCAATTTTAGGTAGGTTCGAGGGTAGGCCTCTACAATCACCCTCTCACAACAGAAGTCACGAGTGGCATTGGTTGGGAAAGGATTTGGGTATGTGTGTTATGAATTTTGAAAGAAGTAATGATGTTGCTTACTCTATGGAAAATGTGCGTGTCGAAGGGGGATGGACTTGCATTGAATATTGATGTGAATATTAATGTATGTGACGGTTAGAGTTTGAAGAGTTTTGTCGGTATTGAATGATGACGCTTGGTGAAATGTTCCTGTACAATAAATGTAGGGTTATATAAAGAGTACCTGTATCGAAGAATATGATAAAGTACGCCCGATCTATTACAAAAATCTCTACAATTTTTTAAGATGGTGAAGACTCGTAGCATGTCCTTGGAAGAGCAAATTCCTTCAGAAATGCAGATGTTGAAGTTAAAGTTTTTCGGGGATGAATCTTTAGAGGATCCTGCTCCAGCTCCTGTTCCTCCGACGTACAGAGGCATGTCGGAGAATGAAGCGGGTGAAACTGAAGAAGAGTTTTACTGTAGATGGAGGTTTCACAACGCTGTCTTAACAGGCGAGCAACATTGGGTTTGTCTCCGCATCCTTGCGGAAGACATGGTTGGGGAAACATATACAGGGATAGGCGTAACTGCGATAATCTCTTGTATCATAATAGATTCTAAGGTCGGGCCCTCTTCATCTCTACCAACTCTGGGGAGGTGGTGGTTTTAGAGGAGGAGGTGATGGTAGTGGAGGAGGGAGATGGAAAATGGAAGTTTACTTCTACACTTCCATCACTTTTTATAACTAACAAGATCTTCAGTTTGTAGAGTTGGTTCAAGCACTGAGTCTTCTGCTTCCATAGTTTCTATTTGAAGTTCGCCTAGAATTCGACCAAACTCATGGGAGTGAGCATACTCGTTGTTTCTAATTTCTGCTTTGCATCAGGGTAAAAAATTACTAAAGCAGGACAAACTGAAGGATTTGATGTGTCGGATTGCCTAAGGGGCCTGTTAGTTATAAAAGTACTAAAAAACTTGTTATCTATAAAGAAACTAAAGTTAAGTACAGAATAAACTTGGTATCTATAAAGTACCTGAGGTCGAGTACTTGAAAGACTTGTTATCTATAAAAACACTTGTAATATGTTTCGAGATGAATAAAATTTGTTATCAAATTTTGTGCTGATATAAATATAGAATAACTCTAGAAATCGAGCTGCATGATCTGAAGAATGTATGAGTGCAAAAATTACAAATACTTGTAATTTTGAACTGTCTAAATTTATCTATGAAAATATGTATTAAGAGTCGAATATTATTCTGTTTGTGAGTTGGAAATGTGGAAGAGAAAATTTTGTAGGAATTTTTAGAATGAAGATTCGATCTCAAAGAGGTGGATTTTAAAAAATAATTTAGAAAGAATAAGCTCGATCTGAAAAGATGTGGAAGGATGAGTTCGAGGGGAAAATATAAGTTAAAATAATTTTTCTCAAGATTCTGGAGTTTTTGTTACGAGATAAAATGATATTAGCACTTTTTGAGGAGAATCGGTAGTAAAAATGAATAAATAAGGGTAGAATGATCTCTAGATATGGGGGGAGAGATAAGAATGGTACGGACTCGATCCCAAAGAATTCGTAGTGCTACTAAATGACGATTGATAAGTAAGATCGCTGAAGTGCAGGAAAGAATTTTTGGATCATTGGGTTATGATGCTGAGTTGCCAGCAAGGGCATGTCATCTCGAAGGACAAGATTCAAGGAGTAGGGAACTTGAGTATGCCCTTTTTTCTTCGAGGGATTTTTTCGTGAACTGGTGAGGGATCCTGCAGATCGAGAAGAAATGGTGGGATTGATTCCTGAGGTAGAGATCAGATTTATGGATGCGATTTACCTGTTGGTCGTGGCTTTTCAGGTCATCAAGGCTGCTTTAGATATAATTATATGTGAGGTGAATGGAAAAATAGGTGTGACAAAGTACAACTATTTTGAGTTTGAATAATTGGAAATAAATTATTGTTGAATAGATCCTTTATTTTAGTGAATGTTGGTTGTGATTGTTGTGTAAAAATGAATTTGAAAATAGTTGAAACTTTGTTATGAGATCTTTGGAAATGGCGCCAGTACTACTATAAGAGTAGTAGAAGAAACACATACAGAAGAAGCAGGGAGCTTCTAAATTAGTCTCTTGTAAAAAAGTTGTGAAACTTGATTACGTGTAAGGGTGAGTAAAAATGAGCGTGCTGAGGTCAGAAGGATATTTTAGAAAGAGAGATAAAAATTGATTAAAATATAAGGGAAATGACAAGATGGAAAGGCGTTTTTGCCGAAAAGGTACAAGACGTCTGACATGGATAGTAGGTGGGATACCTCAGTTCCAAAGCTGAGGACGGTTCGTACGAGGTACAATAACTGCCAGCAGTTAGAGAGTGAAGATATAAATACTATTTTATCTTCGTCAATATAATGCTTTTCAACTTCAGAAAACTTGAAGAGCAGTGAGAGAGGAAGGAAGAAGAGAGGCAAAAATAACGCAAACACTTGTGGAGATTAAAGCGAAAGGGATCATCAATCAAAGTGTGAGAGAGTTGTTAAATCACAGTCGCGAAGGTGGTTATATAACAGCGTGGTGAGGGAAGGATATGGCGCTGCCTCAGATTTACATTCTGATATAGAAGGTTAGTAGATATATGTGATGTGCGTATGTGATTTTGAAGATCAATTTTTATTGCTGGGAAAAATGATAAATTATTTTTTATAGTAATCTACAAATATTTGCTTATTATATAAGATATGAAAGATATTTAAATGTGGTTAACGTAAATAAAAAAGGCAACAATAGATACATGGACCTTTGTGTAGGTCGATCGTGAAGAGTATTATTTAAGAGAAAAATCTTTTCCTGTAGTTAATTTGAAGAATTCCCCTGTAAGTGAGGCATCAACCTCTAGTCGGCCGACTGAGTCAGAGATTGGAGCGTCTAAATGTGTGGAACAAGTAGGTGTTGATCAATTTCTAGATTTCCTTGGAATATTGGTACCCTATTCTCCTCGCTCGGATGTATTCAAAGAGTTTTGTAAAGCTAAGGCTTCTATAGGAGGTAGATGGGGAAATTATATCGACCATGCCGGTAGGCAATTTAGGAGTTGTACTATAGCAACAGGAGAAGAATATTTTTATCTGTTGGCCGATTTGGCAAAGGAGAAATGGGATAGAGGTATAGAGCAATCGATTTCGATAGAGTACTATGATGGGAATGTTCAGAATAAACTTTCAGAGGGCTTTTTATGTTACCTGTCTTAGTTGGAGTATGGGTTGTGTCTTCCCCTTATCAATCTGGCTAAAGGGATTATGAATCTTATCGGTGTATGTCCCATTCAGATGAATGGGAACATGTGGGAGGTGATAAGTGTTTGTGAAGCTTTGAATATACGGTGGGAAGGAGAGGGTAGAAAGACCAGGATATCCTCTGAGGATAAATTGTAATTTTACGGTGTAAAAAATTATGGTACAAGTGAAGGGGCATATTTCTGTGCAAAAGCAAATCGATCTCGCTTCTTTGATCTAAGCTCAGTAGGTCGACCTTGGAACGATAATGTGATATGGGTGAAGGGTAAATGCCTTCAGAGAGATGATGAAGAAGCCATGAAACTTCTGCTTTGAACTATAAAATAATGTAAGTATAACAATGTATAATATATGAGATAGTTGAAATTGTTCGATGCCCGTTGATGTTAACGTTATGTGTATGACAGGTCCTAGATCTCAGGTGACGAGGAAAGAGTCATTGTTGGATAAAGTTGCCCAAGAGGAGACAGAACTCGAGGCTATATAAGAAGTTCTTGGCATTAGCAGGAAAAAGCGTGTCAATAGCCGAGTTGAAAAGGTTTTGAGATCCCAATCGACGAGGCTAATGACGAGTGCTGAAGGCAGCTAGATGAAGGGGACTGATGGGGAAAGGAAAGCGAACTAGCCTAAAGCCCCTAGCGCGGACTCTACAGGACTACCTGAGTAAATTACTTCGAGCAAATTAGCTCGAACGTTCCCCAAGAGGCAAATCGATAAGGTCAATTTTGGGGCCACGGGAAGAGGTGAGGCTGGAAAAAGACAAAAAGGAGAAGGGCTGAACCTTCTGAAGAGTCTGGGGGGAAGATCATAAAAGATCGACCTGATGTGGAGGATGAATAGAAAGAGGTAGAGGAAAAGGCTAGGTTGGCAGCTCTCCATGGGGAGGAGGAGATGAGCAAAATGGTAGGTTTATATGCTCGAATAAGTATTTCTGGTAGATTTTGTATTATGATTCGGGCTAATCGATAAGGTCAATTTTGCTTGTTTTTATGCAGGCTGCTCGGCTGATGAAGGGTATATCTCTCAGGGTCGAAGAGAAAAGAGCAGAGCTGAAAAGGAAGAAGGGTGAGCTCGAAAGGAACGTAGCTCAATTGAAGTCAGATTTGAACAAGGAAGAGAAGTGTCTGGAGGCTCTGAAGGCTTCTCAAGTAGTAGAGATCAATAAGCTACGGGCAAAGGCGAGGGTAGATTTGGAGGAGGCTGTAGCTAAGCATGATAGGCTCAGGAGACACCTTATGTCCATGGGATATTCTGAAGATGAGGTAGAGGCCATTAGGACCGATACTTACGTGGAGAAGGAGGAGGCTGAAGATGAAGCTATTGGGGTCATTGATGGGATGGATGGTATGTCTCCTTAGATCGTGAGAGACAATCAAGGGGACGACATCGAATGTCCAGAGGTGGAAATTGAGAAGGTAGGATAGTGTGATGTCACTGTTATTATATTAACTTTATAGAATGTTATAAACTGATTGGATATATTTTGGATGGAATTTTGTATGCTAAGTTGCTTTTGTAAACATTATTGTAGGAACTTAAGGACATACACCTCAGAATAAAAGATTTAGAGGTTAAGCTTGCTCAGGAGAGAGAAACTTTAGCATCCCTGTTGTCTACGTAAGCGCAGCTGCAGGTTAGAATATAGCAAGAAATATTTGATTTGTATACTTCATTAGTATAGGGCTATAAAGTATGAATGTAGAAACAGACCAAACCCCCATTACCGATTTAGATGCGAACGGTACGAGAATGGTGTGCATAAAAGATTTTAGTTATTGGCAAATTAAAATATAAAGTATGTGTACCTTAGACTTGGAAGCATATGTTATGGAGCATTCATCCGAGATTGTACTTCAACCTTATGTTCAGAAGTAGTTTTACACAGTAGATGTCAAAAAATTGATATCTCATTAGAAATGAGTCATATGTAGTGTTCGAGTATTCTGAATCAAGCATGATATAATGTATTCGCAATGTATAAGTCGATTTGGAGTCAGCTCGCTTGCGCGAAGCTGATGCTTGCCAATGCAACCAAGAATTTGTAGATGAGTTTGATAGAATAAGAGAAGCGAATGAAGATAGAGAAGATCAGCATGTGAAGGTTCATTTTAAATTTGTTGAGGCAAAACAGACTGTTGTTGATCGAACTCGATAGATTGAGGAGAAGGATATTGAAATTGAGAAGGGGCAAAAAGAGCTCAAGGAATTAAAAGAACATGTCGCGAAACTCAAAAGCGAGAATGATATATTGACGATTAAGAGTAGGAAGGCTGACATGGCCTGTTATCGTATACATGCTCTAGAAAGATCGGAGGAAGATTTAAATCAGTTGGTGGCTGGTTTAAGAAAGGATCTAGCCAGGAAAACGTATGATCAGGAGTAAATTATATATGATCTGGCGAATAGTAAGAGTGAGCTTGGGCGATTGAAGAAGAAATTAGTTGATAAAGGTAATGAGTTAAAGGTAGCTCGAGATGATCTATCTGCATCTAAAGTTGTAGCTGATTAATTGACTACAGCATTTTCGGCAAAGGATATGGAATTTTGGACGGTTCAGCAAAAATGTAATGAGTTGATGAAATGGTGGCATAACTGAAGGCTGAATTGGCTCAGGTCAACTTACGTACCAGGAATGTCGAGGCTGGGGAGCATTCGAGGAAGAATAAAAATTATGGCAGAGTTTCTCTTGTTCCAGGGGATGTTGTTAGCTTATCAGCTCGAATAAGGGATCTGGAGGGGGATGTTGCTCGGATACAAGGGCATGTGCATAAAGGAGTTGAGCAGTTATGGGAGTATCAAATAAAGATTGACACTGTTCTTGTCAGGGAAAAACGGTTGGAGTATATTATTTGAGGGAAAGAGATTATTATAAAGGATAAAAAAGAATTGTTAAATAAAATTCCATATGTGGAAGAACTGAACAAAAAGATCAAGATACTTCGTGCTTAGGTGGCTGATTTGGAGGCGATTAATCGAGCTGAATCAGTTAAAGCTGATGAAAAATATGTAGAGAACATAGGTTTTATAGATCGAATAGATAGAGAAATGGTGAGTCAGAAAGCACGATACAAAAGGTTAAAAGATCTCCTTCAGAGGTCGATAATGATTTTTTCTCACTCAGTTGTAGTCAGGCCCGACATTCAGAATTGCTACGGGTGGTAACTGCTTATTTTGTAGAAGAAGTAAAAAGATTTTAATCTGAGAGAGGTACCTTGTTTAACTGCGTGTCAGCAAAAGGATGTATCTGCAAGGCTGATATAAATTGAGGAGATTGCACGAGCTTCATGGGAATGGATTTGGGCCCTTGGTCTGCTGAATTGATAGAGGAGGGTAGGATTGCTATGATTGCTCAAGCTCGAGAATTCATGGCTAGTCAACCTCCTGTTGTAGGGGAAAGCGAAGCTGACATCCCCACAACATAATAGACTCCATTGTAGTGGTTGCATATAACCTAAAAAGAAATAATATGTGACGTAGACATGTTGAGAGATGAAAGCTAGTTTGACCTTTGCTTTATCTTATGTCTGGTTGAGCTCTTAAATTGAAAACTAGTATCACCTTTATTTTAACCTCAGAGTTTATTAGAGTCATTCAAACCAAGTGCAACCTAAATTTAACTGGTTGAATGTCGTAGACATATTGAAAGAGATGAAAGCTAGTATTACCTTTACTTTATCTTATGTTTGGTAGTGTCCGTTGATTGAAAACAAGTTTACATTGTTCTAACCGCAGGAGATTTAGTAAAGTCAGCCAAACCAAGTGTATTCTTGATTTAACTGGAATGATGTCGATTGAAAATTAGTATTATTTATGCTTTTAATCTATGTATTGTCTACAAAGTAGAGAGATGTATGGAGAAAACTTGTAAGTTTCAATGAATTTTGAGAAAGGATGTACATTGGATGGAGATGGAAATCTCACTTTTGGAATGAAAAAGGAGAAACTAAAATGGAGTAGTGAAGGACCTAACGATAATATCGTTTTAGTCGCCTGGTGTTCCAAGGATTCAAAATGTAGATGCCCTTCTCTGTCATGAGGTAATATAATCCTAGGCCTAAGAGACCTGTGATAAGGAATGGACCCTTCCAATTGTCTGCTAGTTTCCCAGTATGAGACTCTTTTTGGTGTTGAGGTATCTCTTTGAGGATGAGATCATTGATTTGGAAGGTACGGCTTCTGACTCATTTGTTATACGAACTGGCCAGCATATGGTGATATTGACCTAGGTTAACGATGGCGCGTTCCCTGGTTTTATCAATCCAATTGAGATTGCAAGCCAATTCGAACTCATTTTCCTCGTCAGTTAGCTCATAATCTCTTACTGGGTGATGGTATTCAGAGGGAATGACGACCTCAGTGCCATAGGCAATGAGGAATAGAGTGCAGCCTATAGACTGATCTGGAGTCGTACGGTATGCCCATAAGACATAAGGAAGCTTGCAAACCCAATTCCCTTTTTTCTAGGAATGTAGCCGTTTCTTGAGTCCATCCACGATGGTTTTGTTGGTGATTTCGGCTTGACCATTGCCTTGAAGGTAGTAGGGATTGGATGGTGAGTAAATGATGTTATCTTGGTTGAGGTAAGCTATGATTTTTTCTCCAACAAATTGGGGCCCATTATCGATACGAATTAGGTGGGGGCACCCAAACCGAGTGATGATGTGTTCCCAGATAAAAGAGATGACCTCTTATTCTCTTGTTCGAAAAAGTGGAATTGCTTCTACCCATTTTGAAAAATAATTAGTAGCTACGAGGAAGTGCTGGCGGTTACCTGGAGAATTAGGAAATTTACCGACAAGATCGAGTGCCTATCTTTTGAATGGCCAAAACACCTTGCTTGCGTGTAGTTCGAGTGCAGAGGTGCATATCATCTTTCCATATCGCTTGCATACGTCACATTTGTGTGAGTACTCTTCTGCTTGCCTGTGCATGCCAGGCTAGAATACTCCTTGTATAATGCCTCTGTTTGCCAGTGATCGGCTTACGGCATGGGCGCCACAAGTCCCTTCATGTAAATCGCAGAGCACCTCGTCCACTTTATATTTTGAGAGGTACTTGAGGTATGGCCCTGTGACTAAACAGGGGTACAAGGTATCATTTTGATTGGTGTAGTTCTTTGAGTTGTCTATCAGCTCGGCGCTCCTTTGGATCTGCTAGAAGTGGTCCCTCATATTTGTTGTTGATACCGAGATAAACTAAGAAAGGCTTTTGCTAGTTGTCTCCCTCTTTATCGCCCCTAGTGTTGATCGTGCATGCAATAATATGATCAATGTTAGGGGTTGAAATTACTTTGATCTAGAGATATCAAGCTTCTGTGCCTAAGACCCCAGCTAAATATGCCAAGGAATCGGTATGTCAGTTTTCGCCTCGAGGAATATAATTGAGAGTTTTCTTGCATAAACTTCCTCATCCTATTTGTAATGAGGGCTGCTTATTCAATCATCTTGCAATTCTTCTTGTATTGCTTAGAGTAGTGGTGGACGATGAGAAGTGAATCTGTATAAACTAAGAGTTCGGGGACGCCGAGCTAGAGAATCAGATAGAGCCCGTGAATGAGAGCTTCGTATTCAGTGACATTATTTGAGGCCTCAAAGTCCAAACAGATTGAATTCTCAATTTTGCCGTTGGAAGGGGTCAAAACAATTCCAATTCCTGACCCTGTGGGACCTGCGGATCCATATGTAAGAAGTCTTCACTCTTTCCTTGTAATCTATTCAGCGTACTCGTCAAATGATTTGGGGGGTGGTTCTTCTGTAACTTCTTTTGAAAGGTCATGATCGTGCTCCTCCTACTCGGGATCTTCCACTGGAAAATCAGCAAGGAAATCGGCAACGGCCTACCCTTTTTCAGAATGACATTGTTCGAACTTGATATCATGTTCTCCCAAACTGACTGACCATTATTGCACTCTTCTTGATTTTTTTTTCATGGATAAAACTTCCCAAAGTGGGTAGTTCGTTTTGACTTTAACTGAATGAGCTTGAAAGTAGTGCTTGAGTTTCTGTGAAGTATAAACAAGATTGAGAATAAGTTTCTCAATTTTAGAGTACCTCATATATCTACTGGAGTGAGGGTTTTGCTGATGAAGTAGATTAGTTTCTCGATTTTCCCTTCAAGTCGAATGAGAACCGAGCTGACTGAAATATCGGTAACTGCTAGGTAGATAATCAGTTCCTCATTATCTATTGGGGTGCTCATGATGGGAGACTTCCCCAAATAGGTTTTGAGATCCTTAAAAACTGCCTCGCACTCCAATATCCATTATACCTCTATATTTGACTAAAGTTTTCCTCGCTTGGTGCAACCACAGAGTAATAAGGATAGCCAACGACAGCGGTCTAAAGATTTTGAAACGAAACAGTTAATAGCGACAATTTTGCCAGCAAGTTTCTGAACGGCCTCAATCCCCTTCTTGTTGATGAGGTGGCCTAGAAATTAACATGAATGTACTCTGAATTGACACTTATTAGGATTGAGACGCATTCTATAAGATCGAAGTATGTTGACTACTGTGTTGAGATCTGAAATATGATTGATGGACTGTACGCTCTTGCACAAGAGATCGTCAATGTAGACTTCCAAGATTTTCCCGAGATGTGCTTTGAAAATAGTAATCATCAATCGTTGATAAGTTGCACCTGCATTCTAGAGTCCGAAAGGCATGACTTTATAGCAATAAGTCATCTTTCAGTGATGAAAATAGTCTTTTCTTGATCTTCATCCAAGAGTAGAATCTGATTATATCCTGAAGTAGTGTCCATCATAGATAAGAGTTCATAACCTACTGTGGAATCTAGGATCTGATAAATGTTGGGAAGAGGGAAATTGTCCTTTGGTGTGTATTTGCTGAGATCGATGAAATCTACACAAACGCGGACCTTTCCATTTAACTTTGGGACAACGATAATGCTGGATATCCAATCTGGATATTTGACTTCTCGAATGAATCCCAATTTGATCTATTTCTTGATCTCCATGTTAACTTCATCTTGAAGTTGTGGTGAAAGTCGTCGTTGCTTTTGTTTGATTATGGTAGCGCTGATGATGATTGCCAATTTGTGACATGCCTTGGCCAGATCGACCCTAGGCATTTTTTCGAAAGATCACGCAAAAACGTCTTGCTTTAGTCGTAAGAACTGAATGAGAGCGTCTTTTTAGTATTGAACCAGCTTATTACCGATAAAAGTACCTCTGCAAGGTCCATCAATATTGATGTATTCGGTGGGCTCCTCTATTGAAGGTTAATCATTGGGGTGATCAGCTCGCTGTAATTGCTATGCAACATACTTGTCATAGATATCCAGAATTGTAGAGATAGTATTTTTGCAAGATTGAGAGAGCTTTTTACTACCCCTGACCTTATAGATACAATTATTATATTTGAAGTGGAGTGCCTGATGATAGGTGGAAGTGATTGCTTCCTTTTTATGAATCCAACAATGTCCTATGATCCTGAGATAACGATATTTGGCGTTAATAACATAGAAGATAACGTCGATGGTGGTTGGTCCTACGGTAATGGGTAAGATGATCTTCCTTACTCGTTCTTCTTTAGAACCATTGAATCCACTGATATCGGTGTCATTTTAAATTACTTGATCGGCCAATCTTATTTGGTCGAAAGTGCTCTGAAAGAGGATCTCGATACCGCTGCCAGTATCGATCATCATTGTATGCATTACAAACTTCCACATCTTGAGCATTATGACTGATGCATCATGATATAAGAATTTGACATGGTTAGTATCACAATCTTCGAATGATATTACGAGCCGGCGATTGCTTGACTCAAGCAGAAGTTTGGCTTCTTTGTCTTAGGGTGTGAGATCGTAGCATTCTGACAGTCTCTTGCACTTGAATATGCTAGAGTTACTGATCTGATTGATATCGATCATGTTGTTGTGGCACATATGGTAAAGATGCTTCTCCTCAGCTTGATCTTCGACCTGGACAACTTCAACCTGCTTCTTATAGCTGCCAACCTTGTATGATTCCAGGTCGACAGTATATTCGAGCATCCGTCCCCCTTTGAAAATATATTTGAGTAACCTCTGTAAAGCATAGCAATTATCAGTAGAATGATGGTTTACCTTATGGTTCATGCAGTACGGTTAGATTTTGATTGGTTATAATGGTTGGGAGAGACGGTAGAGCTTAACCTTTGTGAGGATTGGAAAAATTGATGAGATTCGAACGCTAATCTTTGGGAGGATCGGTTTGATTTGTTTGTTGCCTTTTCGAGGGTTATCGGTGATTCCCTTGGCGCACTTTTGGTCACCCTGATCCTCATTTTGTTCAGTGTTTCGATATAATGAACCTTTCGTAGGCTGACATAACTATTGACCTTGGTGATCATATCCTCCAAGGTCAGAGGTTTATTGAGGAAGAAGTGTTCTTTGCCTTTGTAGTCGAGTTGGAGCACACTGGTGAAAGCAGTAACAACTATTTTCTTATCAAGATTGTCTACTTTACGCTCGAGCTCCAATAACTTCTTTGCAAATGCCTCGAGCTTCTCTTTGTGCGACTGTTTGAGGCAGATAAAAGAATACAGATTTTCCTCTTTGTCTTTGTTCTGAGCATACGTCTTGATGAATTGCTTCTGTAGCTGGTCGAATGTGTATATGAAGTCTTCAGGTAAAGAGTAGAACCATCGGAGTGATTCCACCTGGAGACTTGTCGTGAACAGATGTCAGAGAATGTGGTTGAGTTTGGAATACAACCCCAATGAGTCACGGTATTATTGGATGTGCTCCTTTGGATCGGTACCCTTGTATTTGTAAATTTTTGGAGTATGGAAACTTTTCGAAATATCCATATCGAATAGTTCTTTAGAAATTGGACTTTCATGCAACTTGGTAAGATCGTTGGTCGTTCCCAAAACCTTTGCTTCGATCAGCTCCTTAATACACTGGTCCATATGCTCTTATGTGACTTAGTGACGGGTCGGTTAAGCAGTTTAACGAGGAGATTGTGGATTATGACTACCGGTACCTTCACTTAAATGATCTTGTACTAGAACCTGAGGCTGAGGTCTTTGTTCTTCCTATTGATGTATGGAACATCGGTGACCTCGGCTGATCTCAAATTGAACTTCACCCCCTATAAATGAATGGAAGGCTGAGGTTCATTCCGAATATGTTTGGAAATAGCTTTGCTGGTCGCTTCTTGTGGTCCCAATCTTTCCCATACAAAATCCCAAGAGACCTCTGGCACCTGATCTCATATTAGAAGAGCCTGCTAAGTATCTTACAAAGCCTACAAGGCAGTCTGTATTGTCATCATTTGATCTTCATGTCATTTGAGCACTGTCAAACGAGGTTGTCTTTCGGCGTCGAGCTCCTTCTCGCAGAGCTCTCAGTCGCGAGTTAGTTGTCTTTCGAGCTCGTTGTGTTTCTCCATTTCT
This sequence comes from Kingdonia uniflora, assembly GCA_014058105.1. Classification (NCBI taxonomy): domain Eukaryota; kingdom Viridiplantae; phylum Streptophyta; class Magnoliopsida; order Ranunculales; family Circaeasteraceae; genus Kingdonia; species Kingdonia uniflora. Next base: position 441,588 of record JACGCM010000696.1, read on the forward strand.
GTATTGAGATTCGCCCGTATCTCTATAAGCTGTTCTGGCTCAACTGAGAGATCGAGTTGGACTCCGGTAGCTGGTCGCCGGGATGTGACCATGATTGAAATATTATAGTAGATTGACTAAATGTTTTAGGATATCGTGGAAAGAATCTCTTTCCTACAGACGGTGCCAAATGTAATGGCCTAATTTCGTGAGCTCGAAGTAGTCTGGAATTAGTCCTTATACCAATGTACCTGTGACAAAAATTTAATAGACAAGAAATAATACAAGTGTTTAGCATGGAAAACCTATGAATAGGTAAAAAAAACCACAACCTCATGTTGAGGATTTTTGTAATAGTGACGTTTATTGTTTGAGGCAGATAATATCTTATTATAATTTATTTCTAGACTTAGAAATAATTGATCTTGTGAAAAAGAATTTTAGAGCTTTGAGAAAATATAGTTTTCTTGGCAATTTCTCTTGTTATTTTCTATTCCTTGTCTCTTCTGGAACTTTTTCTTTATATATGCTTCTTCCCCAGTTCTTCATCGTGCTGAAGCACGTACTCCGAATAATGTGGTTAGTGGCTATTTGACTGAGTAACTGCTGAGTTCGTGAGAGACAGCTGGCTTTAACTTGTTCGGGATTTTTTGTTTGAGCTCGACTCGTGTTTCTTATCAGTTTGTGGAGTATGCGGTAATTCTGATTGGAGAAGTCATGTGGAGAATGCGTGAGTCTGACATGGAGGTCCCTCAAACTAGCGACAACTTGATTTTAGGTGAGTCAAGGGATAGGCCCCTACAAAGAGCGATATTGAATTTTGTCCGAGCATGATAATATTATGTCACGATCTTGTGAGTTAATGCGGGTGGAAAGATATCTCTTTGCCCAATCTTATTATAGCTTTGGGTTGACTGTTGCTGATATAGAGTTAGGCCGATCTGGTAAATATGATGAGATAGTCTTCCCTTTGGAGGCAGAGGACGAAGTGGTGGCTGATGTTGTTAGTCCGGCCAATGTATCTACTACTTCACCCACTGAACTAGCTCTAGTCGTTGATAAGATTATGGATCATCTGCCTGAGGTAGAAATCAACAAGAATCTTTAATCCCACTATGGTATTCTGCTGTGTAGCAAACTATATGGTTTGATTGAAAAAGTACTCTGTATGGTCATAAACTATAAAGTTTCATAGATGCTTTTTAGTATGTTTTTTTTAATGTTTGTATGATGAAAAAATAATTTTAATTTGTGTAGGAGGTAGAGCAGTTGAGAAAAACGATTTCTGACCTGGAGAGATTGTTGGGTAAAGCGAGGGACTCGGCGGCTCGAGTGCAATATGTACTTAATAAAACTGAGTATGAGAGAAGACAGTTTAAGTCTAACTCAGAGAATTTTTTTTAAGAATTATTTGAACTCCAGTGTAGATATGCTAAGATAAAAATAAAAAGGGATGAGATGCTAAGAAAGGAAGAGGAGAGGAGGGTGTTAGCTCGAAAACAAAAATTGGTAAACTGTTTAATGACCCGAGTGATAAGGCTAGGTGTCAAAGTCTATTGCTAGGTCTGACATTATATTTTGAGGTTGAAATAGATAGTGAATGGGGTTTAAAAGGGACTTATGTAGAGCTTTTGAAGGAGAGAGGTATGATACCTGACCCATCTCGAGTAATGTTTCTAGCGCAAGAAGTACGTAATCGTCATAGTAAAGAGGCAAAAAAATGTTCAGCTCGAACTAGGGTATCCGCTGTATGGGGTGATGTAGAACCTTTATCTGATGCTCTAATCTTTATGTAGGATCAAAGGTTGAAGAGGATTGCATTTTTTAGGATAATAAAAGAGCAATTAGGGATATAACAAAAGTTTGAGGCTGAAGTAGAGGAGTTACGAGATGCACTAACGCAATATATGGAGCAAAAAATGTCGTTGGCCACTCAATTGTCAAAAGAAATAGTTGCACAAAAGAAGGTAGAAGGTAGAAGGTAGAAGGTAACGTGAGGGCGTTAGGTGTACTGCAAAAAAAATGCAAGCGTCTAAACAAAGCGCATATGCAGCTGAAGGATCATTTGTATCCGTCACGAGCAAAAATTACAGATCGAGTGGAACACGAGCGTCATCTAGAAAGCATGATCGAGTTTTTTGGGGAAGAGCTCTCGAGGGTGGAGAATGAATTTAGGAAGTTTGCGATAGAGTGCGGAAAAGACTTTGATATGGAGAACGAAAAGGCTGAAAATTTGTGGTTTTCCAAGGATGAGGATAAAGTTTTTGAGAAAAGAACTCCTCTACCAGAAAAAAATCTTACCAGAAAAGAGGAGGAAGAAAGTTGTTGAAGATACAACTCTTCTACCGATAAAAAATTGAGCAGAGAAGAGGAAAATAAAAAAAGTTGTTGAAGAAACAACTTCTCTACCGGTAAAATTTTTACTAAAAGAGAGCGATGAAGAGGTCAAAAGTTTGATACGTCGTTTAAGGCGAAATCGACGTCAACAAGAAGTGGTGACTTTCATAACTCCTATGGATGTACAAGTAGGCAGGTCAAGGTGACCGAGAGATATACGACAATATTCCCGTAGTCTAAGGAAAAAAGTAGAGTATTTTAATTTTCATGAACTGATATATGCATTACATCTTGTACACTGTGAATAGAATCAATTCTCTTTGATTCTATATTATTCAAGCATTATATTCTTGAGAAAAAATTGTAAACTGTGATGTTATCCGTTTGGCTAGACGAACTAGTATAAATATTAACTGTTGTGACAGGTGGTACTGGCAGCTGTTCAGAGCCAATATAATGCGTTACGTGATCGAAATGAACAATAGAACGCTGAACTAAATTTGGGCCAGGGAGTACTAAAGAGTCCTACAGAGGTAAAAGAAAAAATAAAGGTGAAGATATCAAAAAAGTGAAATATGATAGTTCGTTTGTCCGAGAAACTGCAAGATAAAGAAGCTGAACTAAACAAGGAGTTGAGAAAGATGGAGGGATTAAAAGAAGCTATAAAGAAAAAGGATGTCGAGCTTTTGGGTACCTCTGAATAATTTAAATGGCAAGGGACAAAATTAATAACTGTGCAAATGCACAATACAGAGCTGTTGGCAGTATCAGGGAAGGAAGAAAATAATGTGAAAGACTTACAATATCAGATAAACATGTTTGAAGTGAAGAGAGTAGGTGCACGAACAGCTATTAACGAGATAAGTGATCGTGCTCACAGTTTTGTGGTATGATACAAACATGATGTTAAATAAGCTAGAAGAGACCTATAATGAGCAAAACGTAACAGTAAATAAGGATTGGATCACGATCAGTGTTTTAGAGCATAAAATTCAAACCTTGGATTTAGATGTGTTGGAGTATAGAGCGGAAAATGATGAATTGTGTTCTGCGAAGACAAAATTGGAGGCTGATTTTTTTAAAGTTACATTGGACCTTGAGTCAGAAGTGGTAGAGAGGAAGTGTAATCAAGGTCGCATAGATGAGGCAGCAAGCGTGGTGGCAAATAAGAAGGAATTCATGTCTGTACTGGAAGGTCATAATGATGTGACGTTGAGTTAATAGGGAGATTTGGAAATTTGTTACAGAGATCTGGAAGCTTTGCTGAATGAGGCAAAAGCTCAACTTGTAAAATTTGTTCTTCTTGACAAGGGAAAATATGAGGGAAGTGATATGCATGAGAGAGAGATGATGGCAGTGCTCTCCTTTTTTGTAAATGAGTTCCAAAAACTGGAGGCGGAAAGAAAAACTATACATGACAAGCCAGTTTCCAAAAGTGTACAGTGTAAAATGCGGTTGATACGATCTAAGTACCTGGAACCTATAATAGCAAAAATTAGTGTTATGACAAAGAGTCAGATTGAAGAAGGAAAATGAATTGTAACTAGGATGATGCCAGAATTCATGCATCGGCGACTTCATGGGGAGAGTTCATGTTACGTTGTACGACCTGATACTTCAAGCAATAGTTCGAGTGATGGTTCGAGTGCGTAATAAGTCGTTATGACTGCAGAAATGAATTATATGGACGATACCAAGGAAAATATAGTGTAACTAGTTGGGATAGTTAATAAAAGTAATGAGATGTACAGAGTTGTACTAACTGTATGAGGACTTAATTGCGATGTACAAATTGAGTGTTTGTTGTGTAAAGCTATTATTCGTGCTAAAGTAACAGACGCTCAAGATAATAAGAGATCGGTTTGGCCGAAGTAACAAACGATCTGTGATATAATAAAGGATCAGTTTGGCTAAAGCAACAAATGATCTGCAATGTAATAGAAGATCATTTTGGCTAAAGTAACAAATGATCTATAATTTAATAGGGGATCAGTTTGGATAATGCAACAAATCATCTATAATGTAATAGAGGATCGGTTTGGCTGAAGCAACAAACGATCTACAATGTAATAAAGGATCAGTTTGGCTAAAGCAACAAACAATCTACAATGTAATAGAGGATCGGTTTGGCTGAAGCAACAAATGATCTGTAATGTAATAAAGAATCGGTTTGGCTGAAGCAACAAACAATCTACAATGAAATAGAGGATTGGTTTGGCTGAAGCAACAAATGATATATAATATAATAGAGGATCGGTTTGGCTGAAGCAACAAACAATCTATAATGTAATAGAAGATCGCTTTGGCTAAAGTAATAAATGATTTGTAATGTATTAGAATGGGGTAAACCCAATGGTAATTTGTTATGTAATCCGTATATAAAAATACTTGTTTGATATATTTGAAAAGTACTATATTATAGGGCAATCAAACACAAGTATTTCATTGTTGTAAGATTGATGTACAAAAAATGTTAGATGGAGTAATGTGTGAAATAGTAGAAAGTACTCTAATGTAGGGCGATCAAACATTAGTATTTTATTGATATAAGACCGACGTACAATATGATAGATTTATTTAGAAAGAGTACACTGTGATAGATTATTATCTTCAATATATCTTCAATTTCCTTGTGTTCTAAGGATTAGGTACTCATTCCCCAAGTTTAGTGGCGAGGTCGTAAGGGCCAAATCCATTTTTTCGAATAACGATAAAAGGTCCTTCCCAGTTTTTGGCTAGTTTTAAAGCATTAACATCTTTTCTGCGTTTGGGAATTTCTCAGAGAACCATATCTTTGATTTCAAACTCTTTATGAGGAATTTGTTTATTATAAGATTGGGCTAAAGCCTAGTGATATCGTCCCAAATTCATTATTATTTTATCTCTAGTATCCTCGATCTAATTCATGTTACATGCCAACTTAAATTCATTTTCTTCATCTTTCATGGTATGGTCGCGTAACAGGTGATGATATTGAGTGGGGATGATTGCCTCAGTTTCGTATGCCAATAAGAACTGCGTACATCCAGTCGATACCCGAGGCGTGGTGCGATATGCCCATAATAGATGTGGTAATTCTTGTACCCAGTAACCTTTCTTCTCTGTCATCCGCTTCTTGATGCCATCAACTATAGTTTGATTGGTGATCTCTGCCTGTCCATTTCCTTGTGGGTAATTGGGATTTGAAGGAGAATGAATGATGTTATGTTGATTGTGGAAGTCGACGATCTTAGATCCAAGGAACTAAGGTCTATTGTCGATTCTAATGAGGTGAGGGCATCCATATAGTATTATAATAGTTTCCCATATAAACTTGATGACTTCATCTTCACGGGTTCGGTACAATGGAACTGCTTCTGCCCATTAAGTGAAGTAGTTTGTGGCTACTAAAAAGTGATTCCATTTTCCTGATGCAGTTAGGAACTCTCCCACGTGGTCGAGGGCCCATCGCTTGAATGGCCAGACAACTTTGCTATAATAAAGTTCCAAGGTTGGATCCCGAATTTGGGGTCCATGTCGCTGGCAGGCATCACTCTTATTTGCATATTCAATGGCTTGAGCTTTCTTCTTAGGCCAAAAGACTACACGAGTGAGAGCTCGGTTTGCTAAAGATCGTCCTGCTATATGTGATCTACAAGTATCTTCATGAAGGTCTTGTAGAAAATTTTAAGCTTCTTTCGTAGATAAACATAAGAGAAATGGTCCTATAACCGAGATTTTGTAAAGGCAATTTTTATCAATGACATAACGTTTTACATTGTCTAGTACCCATCTTCTTACAGTAGGATCTTTAGGAAGTTCTCCTTTAAACTCATTTTTGGGGCCTATGTACGTGAGGAAAGGTTGTTTCCAATCATCCTCGTCCCTTTCACCGCCCCCAGTACTAACAGAATTTGAGCTGATGATGTTAATGTTGGGGTTAGATACTACTTCGATCTTCAAATATCGAGCTTCTATTCCTAAGACTCCAACTAGATAAGCGAGGCAGTCTGAGTATCTATTTTCTCCACGAGGCAAGTGCTCGATAGTTGCCCTTTTAAATCTGCTCATTCTGTCGGCTACTGTTACGGCATAGTCGACCATCTTTCTATTTTTCTGATACTTGTCTGCATAGTGGTTCATATTTAATAAAGAGTCCGTGTACATGGATAATTTGGGTACACCGATCTCTTAAGCCATATCAACTCTGTGTATGAGTGCTTCATACTCGGTCTCATTTATGGTATCTTCAAAATTAAGTTGTATGGACTTCTCAATTTTATCATTAGAAGGTGTCATTAAAACGATTCCAATACCTGACCCAGCTGGCCCGACAGAACTGTCAGTGAGAAGGCGCCAACACTTCTTGGATATCGATTCTGATTTTTCTTTGAACTATTCTTCAGTAACGTCCATATGATCTTCTTCCTAGTCGGGGTCATCGACGAGAAAATCTACTAGAAAATCTGCTACTGCTTGCCCCCTTTACGAATTGCGTGGCTTGAAACGTATATCGTGCTCTCCGAGGGTAACTGACCATTGTTGAATTCGCCTGGATTTCTCTCGTTTGGATAAGATCTCTCGTAAAGGGTAATTTGTCATTACTCAAACTAAGTGAGCTTGAAAATATTGTTTTAATTTTAGCGATGTATAAATGAGAGCTAGAAGTAGTTTCTCGATCTTTGTGTACCGTGTCTCAGTAGGAGTGAGCATTTTGCTGATGAAGTAGACAGGTTTCTCTGTTTTCTCATCAAGTCGAATAAGTATCAAACTTAGTGATTTGTTAGTGACTGCAAGATAAACTGTGAGCTACAGGTGGCTTCCCGAGCTAACATTTTAATTTTAGAAACGCTGCTTTACATTTTGTAGTCCATTCGATCTCAGGGTCTTTTTTAGGTTTCTTCTTTTTTGTCCTTTCGCGTAGTAGGTTGAATAACCATTGACAACGATCTGAAGATTTTAAGACAAAACGATTGATTGCTGCGATCTTTCCCGCAAGTCTTTGTTCGTCTTTCATCATTTTTGGAGAAAGCATAGACAACAGTGCGTGGATACGATCTAGATTGGCCCCAATTCATTACTTGCTGATTAGATGCCCTAAAAATTTACCTGACATGACCCCGAACTGGCATTTATCAGGGTTTAGTCTCATTTTATAAGATCGAAGAATCTCAAAAGTTGTGTATAAATCTGCTAGGTGATTAACATTTTTGAGTCTCTTACACAACATATCGCTAATGTAAACTTCCATCATTTTTCCAAGGTGATCTTTGAACATTTGTGTCATTAGTCCTTGATAGGTACCTCCAGCATTCTTAAGACCGAATGGCATGACTTTGTAATAGTGCAGTCTGTGTTGAGTGATGAAAGTTGTATTCTCTTGATCTTCAGGCAACAGAGGTATCTGGTTGTACCCTAATACGACATCCATCATGGATAATAGTTCGTTTCTCGCGGTTGAATCGAATAGATGGTAGATGATATGAAGTAGAAAACTGTCTTTCAGAGTATGTTTATTAAGATTCGTGAAATCTACACATACTCTGATTTTTCCATTTTTCTTTGGTACTGCTACGATGTTCGAGATCTAATCTGGGTAATTGGCTTTTCAGATTAAACTAATTTTAATTAGTTTTTCGATCTCTTTGTTGACCTCTTCACAGAGTCTTGGTGCTAGAGTTCTCAATTTTTGCTTGACTGTTTTAGCTTTATCTTTTAAACACAGCTTGTGGCAAGCCAAACTTGGATTGGTGCCTAGTATCTCGTGGAATGTCCAAGCGAAGAGATCACTATTGTCTTTGAGAAATTGAATGAGAGCATTGCGCTCTAATATGGGCAATTGGGTTCCAATGAAGGTACCTTATTTACCACCATATATCTAGATGCACAATGTAGGTTCTATATTTGGCAGTTCATTTTTGATAAAGCTTTCTATAATGTTCCCTGTGGTTTTCTGTAATTGTTATGCGAGTTGTGGTATCGATGGTTTTATCACCGTGGTAGCAAAATTTTCACGAGCACAAGAAAGCTTTTGACTACCTTTGATCTCGTAAATACCGCAATTCCATTCGAATCACAGCGTCAAATGATAGGTCAATGGAATAGCTCGCATATTATGTAACCAACGGCATCCCATAATCCCCAAATAATATAATTTTATATTGATAATGTTAAATACAAAGTTAACTATTGTTGGTTCTGCCATAATAGGAAGTATGATCTTTCCTATACGCTCTTCTATAAAATTGTTGAATCTACGGATATCAATGTCGTTAGGGTGTACTTTGTCAGCTCGCCCCATCTGATCAATCATACTTTAAAAAATTAGTTCGATGTTGCTACCAGTGTTTACCATTATTGTATGCAGTACGACATTTCTCATTTTCAACATGATCACTAATGCATCATGGTGAGGAAAGTTGACGTGACGATCATCGCAATAGTCAAAAGAGATTCCTGTATGTTGGGAGATGGATATGGGAAGTAACTAAGCTTCTTTATCGTTCATGGATAGGTCATCTTTTGCTCCTATTTTATTGGTTAATAGTATGAGTCTCAATGAAGGGGTTGAGGGATATATGGTATAAATACTTCTCCTCCACCATTTCTTTAACCCGTATGGCTTATGTAGGAAGTTTGTAACTCCCGTTCTTGTAACTATTAACGTCCGTGATGTATTCGTGCATTCGTCCATACGCAAAAATATATTCCAATAGTCGCTATAAATTGAAGCAATATTTTGTTTCATGATGTCGGACTTTGTGGTAAATGCAATATGGTTTGTTCTCAATAGGTTGGAGATACTGTGTATTGTAAAAATACTTATGAAGTATAGGATAAATGCTGGCTATGTTGCAGTCATCTTGGGAAGACAAGGTTTTGGCATATTACTGCCTTTTCGAGGTCAATCTTCATTAGATTTTATGCGTTTCCTATTTTCTCCCTGATCAACAGCACTATTAAAATCTTGGCCTATATACTAATCTCTAGCTGTCAGTATTTATTTATGAGTCTTTTGTCTATCGTATACCATTCTTTCGAGATCGATATAGCCGTTAACTTTTTCAACCATATCTTCCAATATTGTAGGTTTGTTTAGAATGTGGTACTCCTTCACCCTTCTATCGGTGAGTAAAGCATTGGTGAAGGCTAAAATAGTAATCTTCTGATCAAGTCGATCTACCTTTCGAGCCAACACCAAGAATTTCTTAGTGAATATGTTGAACTTTTCTCTTGGTACATGCTTAAGGTTAAATAGAGAATATAAATTATATTCTTTATCTCTGTTGTGTGAGTAATTCTTGACGAAGAGTTTTCTCAACTCCTTGAAAGTTGTAATAGACCATTCGGGTAGTGTGTGGAACCATCGCAAAGGTTCCCCTGATAAACTAATAGGAAAGAGCCAACATAAAATGTGGTTAGATGTGTAATATAAGCCTAGAGCATCCTGGAACTCTTAGACGTGCTCCACAGGGTCAGTCCCCTTGTATTTACAGATTTTTGGAGTGTGGAAACTAGTGGGGACTTCACCATCCAGTAGTTCCTGTACGATCGGGTGCTTCTGTAATCTGTTGTGGTTTCCTTTAGTAGACTGAATTTAAGCATCGAGCAACTCTTTGATATGCTTGTTGACATGCTCTTGAGTTACGTACTGACGAGCTATGATTGTTGGTCGTGGGACTCGTCCTTCACGAGGAAATTGGTTGCCACTTCCTTCACTGAGTCGCTCGAGAGCTGGAATTCAAACTTTTCCTCTGGGTGACTCTTCATGTCTGACTCCAGCGAGGCCACCATTAACTTCTTGGTGGACTTCTTGTATCAGAACTGGTTTTCCCCAAGGTTGCTTATGCTTAGATCAAACTTCTCCTTCTAGATTGGTCGCATGAGGTCTTATTCTGCTGAGTACAGAAATTTGCAAACCAGTTGGCTGTGGGCCTTTGTTATTCTGTGTTGCGACCTATTGATCCTACAAAACTTTTAACGCCTGTTGAATGCATACTAGTTGTTGTTCCAGTGTGGTTCGCCTTTCAGTTTTGGAGTTTAAATTAGCTCGTAATTCTGCTAGTCCGGCGTTCCCTTCTCCTGGAGGAGTCGGTGTGCTCTAGCCTGGAGGTGTCATTCCGTATAGTGATAATCAACTATTTTATGATACAATGAGTTTGAGAACGTCGTTCCCACAAACGGTGCGAAATGTAATAGCCTAATTTCAAGATACAAAGTTAGCCTTTACACCAGATGTGTTTAGAATACCCATGGACAATAAGCAATGACTAACAAGATGATTTAACATCGAAAACATTTGAATAGGTTAAGATCCAAAACCTCTCTTGAGGACTTTAGAAAGAGAGAGGAATCTTATTGAGATTGCTAGCTATTAAAATGAGTGTTCTGAGTATTTTAAATGCAGAATGTTAGAGTAAGGATTTATCCGTCCCTCATCTCCAATTCTTTGGTCCTATTTATATGTCTTATAATATGACCGTTTGGCGCCATAAAGATTCTTAATGATGGACATTACAAAATATATACTTCATGAGCTTTAATCCAATTATGTAACGGTCTGATCTTGCTATTTTGTAATGGCTTCATAGATGGCGTTGCGTCTGTCGATTCGAACTGTTAGGTTGCAGATCAAAAATGAGTAATAGAGCTATGTAACTACAAAGCGTTGTTTATTGTACCACGTGTATGATGATGAGTTTGAAAGTTCGTATGGTGATCAAAGATGAAGTATGAGTTCGAGATGTGGAATAAGGTACTACACAAACAGTTAAGGTAGAGGTAGAAAGTGAGAAGCATAGTTATGTAACTGTATGGTGCCATACATTATGTCACATCTATGTTGAGGAGGTCGAGTGGTCGTACTCTGGTCGAGGATGAAGCTTGAGTTTGAGATGCAGAATAAGCCACTATAGCAACCAGTCGGCTTATAAAAATAAATGACAAAAGAAAAATTACTAGTGACAAAACAAAGTACAAATATCTTAAAAACACCTAACAACCAATTACACAGGAAAATAAATAAAATACTAATAAAGGTACACATAACAGGAGACAACCTATTATGTGCCTAAACAAGTTCAGATTGGTTTTACTTACACTTTACACCATTGGACAATGAATCGCCAAAAAAATTTGCGGTATCTTCCTTCTTAATGTTTGCATGAAGTGGTTTTTTTGGAGAAATGCCTTTTTCTAAACTCTGATACATGACCATTGTCATCAAAATGTACGTCAGGATGATATTCTCTCACACTAAATCCGAAAATCAGAGCGACGTCCATCAACCTGAACTTGTGGACTTTGTAACGAAAACAAAAATTCATATTTCCCTTATGCCTCTGAAATATTTCTAAGCACAAGGTACTCATGGTAGGGATCAGAGATATATCAGGAAGTGAGGAAAAACATCTTTCTCTTAGATAGCATCTCTCTATTGGACATATTTCTGACCATCATCGAACCAAATGAGTAACAGTGCATCTAGATGCTATGTGTAGTTCCTTCTTCTTAGATATCTGCTTCTTAGACATCTAACTACAAACAGGTACACAAAGACAAATGGTATTAGCTACAGAAACAAATAAAAATGCAGTAGAACATTGTGAAATACAGCTAAAGAAACAAATGAAATTAGCGTGAATGGGAATAGGAATTGTTGTAGAATAATAGGTAAAACTTATTTTAAAATAGTTTGATTTGATGCAGCGTTTGATGAAGAGATATCTTCCCGCAGAGTATGATGAATTTATAGTCATCCATGAGGGGCGGTTGATAAAGGAATTTTTACTGAAGAATGGTTGAGATCGAAGCATTTTTCAAGGTAATGTGGGAGGAGTGGGGGACGATATAAATGAAATAGTTTATTAATGATGACGTATGAAGTTCATTTATGATAGTGCTTTACCTTCTTAAATTCCTTCAACGTGTTCTTCTACTTATCGGTATATTTCAACGCGTGGATGAAACAACGAAAAACACAAGACGTGTTTTAATTAGACTAATGACAACCAATACATTAATAATGATTTGGATAAATAATAATTAAAGCAAGGATAAATGACAAGCAAAGCATAGGTAAATGACAAGCAAAGCAGTATGCAGTTTCCAGAAGAACAAATGACAATGTAAGATTATAGCAACTGCCAAAGTCTGATAAGCTTCAATGATAAAATTAGAACATTTTGTTACAAACGTCAAAAGTAAATGCCAAGAAACACCTAATTCTTCAGTTCCCAATAACTTTGAAAACTTCATAATAAGATTGTAGAAGAAACTTAAGTAAGACTCTTCAAATGGCCAAGAGATAGAAAATTAGACGCAATCACGCGGCGGCTTTGGTCACCATCAATCCTTGAAAAAACATTTGTGCCTTCCGAGTCCCAAGCGAAGGCGAGACACAAACTCTCCTTCATTAACCATCTTCTCATCACCCTCATCTACAGATGCAACCTTTAATGGGACACTTTTAATCCCAAATCTATATTTCTTAAACCACTAACAATACAAATTGGAGTTCGATAGATTTTAGAACCCAAATCTCCGCCCTCTTCATTGGTGCCTTCGCCTCACATTTGTCTTCACTATTGTTTTCCTAAAGTATCATTTGATGTTGATGATGCTGATCCTCATGAGGTTACAACCCCCTATTGCTCACAACTTCATCACTGATTACTCTCCCACTCCAACTTCCCCCAAATGTAAACAACTGAAAAACAAAACCCCTTACTCGAATTAGGAATTTGAGAAATTTTAGTAATAAAAAACCCAAACCTTGCGTAATTTACTTATGAAACAAACATTTGTTGAGAAATCAGTTGAACAATTTTGAGGAAAACCCATTAGCGATTGAAATTTACAAAGATAAAAAAAGAAATCGGGGAGAATAAAGAGAACGAATCACTATGGAGTATTAGAGAGAGAATGATGTGAGAAAGGAAGAATTTTGGGGGGTATTAGAGTAAGAGAGAGAGCTTTGATGTGATTGTCATCAAATATGTAGAGAGTCAGGCTAGTTTTGGTTGTAAATAAGTGGTTATAGTAGGGGGTAAAAAAGGTAGTTCACGTTGAAAGTATTCATTAAGGGAACATTGTTGAGTTGGACTTCATTTGGGTATAATGGTATTATAAAGTATTTTTTTGGGTAATTTCCGTAAAATATTCTACTTAATAGAAGAAGAAAAAACACATGTTTAATAAAGATATTATCATAAAGATGACAGGGAAGGCCATAATTAAACACTTACCAAAAATACTGTATGAGTGAAAGCATTTACTCTTCTTTTGTGGTACTCAGAAAAAGTCAAGCATAAGAGGGTGGTTGCTCAAAATCCATGGCTGCATCTGAAGAATGGTGACAAAGCCATTTGGGTTAGAAAACTTTAAATGAAGAACATCCTTCCCTCATGTAAAAATTGGCAACAACAAACCATGTTTATTCCATAATGCCATAAAAATTTGGAGGATGAGAGGAAGATGTGATGAGGTTTACAAAGAAGTTTGGCAGTGATGGAGTATGTGAAGAATTGTTTGGTGAGTGTTTGAAGTCTCGGGTGGATAATATGGATAACCTTTCCATCTCTCACATAAAGTATGGCAGTTTCTTTTGAAATTCTTCTACCAAGTCTTCAGGAGAAAATGAAAACAGATTGGAAGGAAGACTGTGTTGGACTCTTAGTATTTTTTATAGATGGGGTTGGAGGTAGTGGTGGATCCACATAGAGTGGGCAACAGCCCACCCTAAGATTTCAAAACTTTGGTAACAGCTAATAAGATTTAGTACTAGACTAAAACTTATTCAAATGCACGCCCTTAGGACAAGTTAAAAATGTGCATTTATAGAAGTTGTGCATGTTAGGGGGAACCATTCGTAATACATCCCCCGCAAAAGTTTGGCTTTATTTGGGTAAACATGGCATACAATCGCAACAAGAAATAAGAAATTAGCCAAGCACACACAACATAAATATTTACCGTGGTTCACCCCGAATGACTACGTCCACACACACCAAACCCGTGAATCCACTATGTATCCGAGAAACCGTTACAAGCTCTCAAGAGATCTCATCACACTTTGAGATTTTTAACCTTACAACAAGACTCACATAGACTTTCAAGGTATGCAAGAGATCAAGAGAACTATCAAGAAATTTGAAGTTACCTCAACCTCACCAGAAACCGCTATGACCCATCTCGAACAAAGCTTTAGCCCCAACCATCGTCTTCGGACTATCGTTGCTTTTCCCCATCGTGGAATATCTTTTTCTTGAACTATCTTTATTTTCTTCCCTTCAATTCACATCTTAGTTTAGCATCGGAGATGCCCTTCTCCTTTATTTATCAAACCCCTAAGAGAACTTTCCAACTTTTACAACCTTGCAAATACTTTTCTCTCTACGAAGCTTAGCCTTGGAGGCTACATCTCTACTAGGCTAGAATTAGGTCTCACTAGACCCCCTAGGTCTCTTTTATATCATAAGAGACCTATAATACAAGACTTCTTCAAATTACGTATCACGAGGCATTTTTTACGCCATATATTTGTGTTGTGTGTGCTTAATTAGTTGCAATATAACCAAACATCATTATATAGGTTGGGAACATAAGTCTAATCCTATTAGTATCCGATGTGGGACTAATAGAGTATGATGACATATGGTATCAGAGCGGGCCTTTCTTCCACGTATTGAACCCAACGACCCACGTACTACTCCGCGTCACCCAAATATCGATCCACGTGTTGAGCTCAAAAAATTATGCCACACGTAAGGGGGCTTGTTGAGATGAATAGTCCCACATCGGACGCATGCCTTGCACCTCAAATATATAAGATTTTGCGGCTACTCCTCTCATTGCCAATTGGTTTTGAGATGAAACCTCTAGTTTTAATATGGTATCAGAGCGGGCCTTTCTTCTACGTGTCAAACCCAACGGCCCACGTGTTACTCCGCATCACCCATATATTTGTCTATGTGTTGAGCTCATAAATTACGCCACACGTGAGGGTGCGTGTTAGGATATATAGTCCCGCATCGCGCATATAGATCATTGCAACACAAAATATAAGATCATGGGGCTACTCCTCTCATTGCCAATTGGTTTTGAGATGGAACCTCCTGTTCTAATAGATATCTCTTCTTGTAAGAGAAAATGACAAAAATTCTTAATATTAGAATGAACAACCAAATTATAAAGGAAACGAAAGAAAAATCATAGAGCACAAGATATTATTAACACAGCCGAATCGACCATATTACTTACCAAGTGCCCCTAAGATACAATATAAACATGATCCACCGCACTTCCATCTTCAAGGGTAACTTCACCAGGAAGATAAAAACTCCTCATTTAACTTCATAACCTACATTAATATCAACTCCCAAGACGTGAATCGATCTTGTAGGTTATTGGGGAATAACTTTCCCATATTCTTTTGTTGTTGATGCAATTGTGTTCATAAAATCCAACACCGTGAGCTCCCCGCACGAGAAAAAGAAACACAGTTTTTTTTCAGATAAGCGTAATAGTGACTTCCAGAATTGATAAATAAATATAATCTAGTAGTACCTGAAACTTGAGGAAAGTTCAGGGTTCAACAGCAAGAATCTGATATCTCGGAGTATTTTTCCATTAATATGACTGGCTAATACTAATATTGACCGTCGCTTTTGGTCAATTTCTAGTAGTGTCTAAAATTTTGTTCCTGCCAAAGTAAGACTCTTTGAAACACACATCATATCTGATACAGTCTACTCTATATGTAAAGATCAAACTGAAGATCTATCTCATGCTCTTTTTGAATATCCCTGGCTGTCAAAGTCTGGTTTCAGTTCCCATTCAATCTTAGGACTGATGCAGCTAATTTAATTATTGGGGAATTACCACACAATTGAAAAATAATGCTGCCATCCAGTCTGATAATTTGCTATCTTTATCTACGTTATTTGCTATTGCTGCATTATTTGGGAAGCAGGAAATCTTATGATGTTTCAAAGAAAGCAACCCTATGTGGACACAATTCTTCATCAAGCTCTTGCTGTGGTTTTTGCTTGCTCTCAAGGACACGCAATTTATACTTCTACTAAATATACTTAATATGATTATGAATGCCATGGAGAAGTTGAAGCATAGAAAGAACTTTCTGCTCATGACTGATGCTTTGAGGATCCCTCAAAATCAAACTGGTGGGATGAGTTTTATTCTTTCAGATGCTAACAGCAAACTTGTTATGGAAAGGGCACCACAGAATTGCTGCCATAAACTCTGAAGAAGCCGAAGGGCGAGGCCTCTGGGTCATTGCAGCAGTGAAACATATGGTGGAATGACAGGAAATTTTGATTGCAGCAGATTGTCAAAATGTGATTTAATATTTCAAAGATCAATCAGCTGGAATCTCATGGGAAGTTGCTGCATACTTAATATTCTTGTCTTCAGACTTGTTCTTTTTTTAAAACTGCTTCTTTTTTGCATGTACCAAGTTTGTGTAATTTTGTGGTTCATGAATTTGCTGCCTTAGGGTGTATAAATTTGTAATGTCTTTCATGTTTGCTAATATACAAAAGAATTATAGAAATGAAGCAGAAAGCCTCTAAGGAACCAAAATAAGTTCTCAATGATTATCATTTGTTTTACCTGGCAGTGAGAGCTAGCAGTCTCCAAGACTTGGGGCCCGAGTTCGCACTGATCAAAAGTGACACTTCACCTGACCAGATAAAGCAACTCGTCTCATACTCCACCCTGCCAACCTGACACAAAACGAAGAGATTGTAATTTGAAGGGAATGTACGATAAGTTACTGTTCTTGCCCGCCATGCCGGAATTGTAGATGGATAGGTTGATTCTTCAACAGAAACACGGCAGATACTTCAAAGATACAAAGTTAATGCTTATTTTTATCCGTAGAACATCTCTGACGACAGCGGAATTCCGCCATCTAAGAAACACCAAAAAGATCAATACCAGTATCCTGAAACAAATATGGAAGTGAACTGCCAGCAGATGATATATTTTGGCGAACCTATCACACTAGTTATTTCAGATGTCAACCACAGGTTTTCAAATTTTGCGAAATCAAAATAGTTTAGTAACGAAAAATGATTCTAAATTTGTGGCATAGAAGAAAGCCCTTTAATCTTGTACCTACAATATTAAGAGTACACAACAACTATATCCTGTCAACAATTGTTTCTGATTGATGAAGCAAGAATTTACAAAAGAACGTATATTTCAGTGATTTAACATCACAAGCTCAAGCTTCTTAACCACCAACTCGGCCTCGTCATAGTCTACACATATTCATCGTCATTGGCATCGTCCTCGTTAGAAGACAATTCATCTCTCCTCGGTTCCAAAAGTGAACTCATTTTGAAAGATGGCTTTGTCTCGTTCTCTATTTCCCCTAGATCGATAGAGTCATAGTTCATCCGTTGTTCAAACTTTTCAACCCTTTCTTCGCTACTACACGATGTCTAGGCTTTACAATTGACTCCAAACCGTAAGTGAAGAAAGCAGGAAATGCAACCAAATCATCTAAATCTTTACCCATCTCTTTCTGGAAATAATTAAAGTTAAGCTTCATAATGTCGAGATTCACAGCAAGCAATTGAGGACACCCAACAACCATTTTGCCCACTTGCTGCAAAGATAGCCCACAACCTTTCAAGAAATCCACGCACCGTAGCAATGGGGATTGATTAAGGCTAACAACTTGTGGCATTTTCTCAACTATTCTGCCAAAATCCTCAAGGTCAACATCTTTACTAGTTTTCAGTAACTTATGTTGGAAGAGGAGCCTTGATTTCAACTCAATTCCTATAATCTCAGGATATTGAGCTACGACTGAAGCAAGTGAGTTTTTTCTCACGCCATACTCCAAGAGAGGTTCCACATTTGGTTTTAGTTTGTCCTCTAATCCAAATCCAAGAATGTGAGGTCGATTTTCAATTAACCTTGCAACAGCTAACTTTGGAATACCTAGGGATTTAAGATACTCCACAAAAGGCTTGATCATCCTGCCAACATGCATCCCCAAAATCTCAGGATATCTCGTTAGTACTCGTCCAATCTCTCTCCTTCCAACACCTATTTCAACAAGATAGGCTACAGACGTGCTCATGGTTCCTTCTAGCTTAAACCCTAAAACCTCCGGATACTTTTCTAGAACATGAGAGACATCATTTGGTTTGATATCAATTCCTTGAAGGTACTTCACTACTGGTGCAAGGTCTACCACGACACTAGCGTGAAGAACTTGTGGATATCTTCGTAGGAAATCAGTAAAAGTAGATTTCCGAACACCCAAATTCCCAAGGTAATCAAGCACAGGGATCATGTTTTTCTTCACACTATAACCAAGGACTAGTAGGTAATTGTTAATGTCATCTATTGTGAGGCCAAGTTTGTAAAGAAAGTCCACATGATCTCTCATTACCTCAACTGTAACAGGAAGCTCCAAACCATCTAACTCGTCCGGAACAATACCTATATCCTTCAAGAACTCGTAAACGTGGGCTCGATTAGCTATCCTGTCGTTCTTCATTTCTAGTAAGCTTGGTCTACCATAAAGGGAAGAAGAACCTCCCTGTCTATGACCCACCGCAGAACTAGCAGAATATATTTTCTCTATAACAGAACATCGAGTTCTACTTATTGAGTCAGTTTTCTTCTCCTTTGAGTTTGGAAAATCAGAGCCACGGTGAGTTAATCGATAATGCAACTGGGGAATATGGAAGGAAAGCGATTGTGAGAGTAATAAACTGGGGTTTGTAAAGCTGCTGGTATGACCAATAATCTTCATGTTTCTTGGGGTTTATAACATTAATGTTCTGCATAAGTAACAAATTCAATCAGAATTCAAACAAAGATTCCATACAAAAATATCATTGAAGAAATAGTTCTTATTTATCAATCAAAGTGTAATCACATCTGACACGGCCCTAACCGGAACAGCCTCTACGGTTCCCGGAGTGCAGCGGAATAAGGGACCGTGCGGCGTACACGGACGCGTGGTCGGCGTGTACCAGCCATCTTCACGGGCGCGGCGCGCCAGTGGCATACAACCCACGGATGCTAGAGCGACATTCGGATAATCCTGGATACTCGTGAGGGGTCATCGAATATGTATTTGGTATAGGCAACAACGCTGAAGGTTCCCTCAATAATCCTTACAACGTAATCTCTCACGACGCGCGCGAGATACGGAAAGCACACCTGTCCTGTAGCGGATCAGGGTAGCTCAATATGCCGGTTTCCACATAAGGGACTCATATCTCAATAGGCGACGAGCCTGGACTACTTATATTGTCCATCTGTAAGGGGCGGTGCGTCTCGGATAGCCCGCGGGGCATAACGGCGCCATATGAAGCCCTTTATTGAAAACCGGCCCGCATTGCGAGGCAATGTCCCCTGGCCTTCCCTAGGCCTAGGAGAACTCATAACTATCTCTTGTAGATAGTCCATGAGCCGGGGTCCTTGATGACCAAGCATTAAAGCTCTTTTAGTCATGGGGAGAATCGGACCAAGGTTCCTTCTTAATATAGCTACTAAGTAAATAGTCAACTTCCAAAAGAAAACGTTAAAACATGAGACGAAGCGTACTGGACATTTTCACCCCCTTAACTGAATCCGATTGAGATGAAACTTGGCGTGCTGCTATTTTAGGATATAGAGAACAAATACATTCGGACAGAACTCAAAACGCTTGGGTGGATTTGGCCGGCGTTCGGTAGGTCGTCACATCTCTAACATGTCTATAATAGAACAATAATTCAAGAAAATCTGGAAGCTTTCACGATCAAAGCCACATAATATTTGTGGTAGGGAAGGGTTTCTAGTGCAGGGCCGGCCTTGGTGTTATCAAGTCCTAGAGAAAAAGAAAACATTCTATTTTTCAGTAAACTTCATTTATTTCTTCCCCTTTTATGGTTACTAGAAAATATGGAGAGAAACCCAGATTAAATTATTATTAAAAATTGAAACTATACCTTTAACAAGGCCATTAAAACGATAGATGATGAACCAAAATACAAAATAAACCCATTCTAATTTATCAATAGGATAAAAATAATGAGGGACAACATGACATAATAGGGATAACAGGCAATAAAACAAGCATCTAGTGCATATCTGGTGATAATGATCTATGGAAAAACTCAAATGAGTAATTGGGTTATTTCTAGCACAAAACAAACAAGGAAGTTTTTTTCTTTCAAAAACATGTTTCCCCGGATTTAAGAAAGAAAACGCAAGACATTCCGTTTATCGTTTTTACTCTTTTACATCACATAATTGATTCTGCAACCGCACTTCCGCTCATGGAATAGCTGTGATACCCACGTTCCATTGAACTTTAATACCGATATCAAAATATCCCAAATAGCCAACAAAACAATAACACTCACAAATCCAGAACCAAAAAATAAATATATTAACCTTAGTACAAAAGGGAAACTGACCCTGAAATTGGAGTATACCAAAAAAAACTAAGCTTAGTCAATGCAGAGGAAAAGAGCTATTGCCTCTAAGTATTGCATTCACATCATTGAGATTAATGAAAATACTAGATTCTAGAATGGCTCTTGGCTAGAGGGAGATGTTATTTCTTCAAGTTCTGGGACTTTGACAAAATAAGAGGTTTAATTTTAAGAATCACTTTCCGTACTGTAGTTTATATGCAAGGCACTTCCAAAATGTGAACGCCATTTTTAGGTATTATTTATATGAATATATTTTGAGGTGTCATACAAATGTTATGAAGCACTTTTCAAGGTATGGGATGGACCAATCTCTCATACTTATCCATGGAACTGTGGTTTAAACTCAATTATAAGACAACCAAGAATTGCTCAGTGGGTGGAATGGATGAATGATTTCCATCAAAAAATAGTTCTTAATACGGATGGGTCCATAGCAGGAGAAAGAAGAGCTTATGGAGGGATTTTTGACTAACAAATGGGTTCATTTTTTTGAACGGTTTATCTACAATTGCTGAGTTAGGTTCTATGTAGATTTAGCATAAATCATATCATGTCTCAACTTCTTCATCATCATCTTCTTCTTCTTCCGCAATGCTTCCTAGTATATACAACGAGAGAGAGAAACAAAGCAGCTTACCGCAATGTTTCCTCATTAGAAACTTAATATGATTGTTTTTGTTTTTCTGTTGTATTTTCCTTGAGCTTGTAAAATTTTGTATAGCGGCGGCTGATAAAAGGGTTTTTTTTTTTTTTTTTTTTTTTTTACAATTCCTGGATTAAGTTCATGTAGATTTAGAAAAAAATCACGTCATAAACTAATTAACAAAAACCAAATCTTAAAATTCCAAAACCAACAAATTAATTTTTCAACATGAACTTAATTCACTCAAATATGAACTTAATTCAACAACCCCATAGAGCAAAATGAGGGGGGAAATGATATTTATTTCCTACTCAAACTCAAATATGAGGATCCAAACAAGTCCTAACATAGAAACAGGGAGATTGAGAGATTAGAAAAGAAGGCTTACGAGGGAAACTATTCAAGTCTAAAATCAAGATAAGGTCCCCTCCATTTTCAAGAATTATGAGGGAGAGATATAAGAGATTACGATTTGTAGGTCGAGTTAAGTGAGCAATTTGTGTGAGCGATTCGAAAAGTGAGATTTTATCTCTTTTATCTTCTTGTGTTTTTAAATCGAAAAGCGAAACCTAGTCTGACAACACCTGGAAGCCAAAATTGGTAAGCCGAAATTTTTATATTTGGTTTTGTCTTCAGGGAGAGGATTTATGGACACTAAAAAATGAGACACAAGTCTTAGCATACTCAATAGGAATTATAAGGGCTATTCCCACACTCGATCTCACACATAAGTTTGAATGTCGACCTCCGTACCAACAACTCGAATTCATAGCCACTCGAGGTCATCAAAAGAAACCGATACAAGTCAGAAGAGTTAGACCGTTACATAACCATTATGAAGATCCGTCAAAACCTTGTTGTAACGTTTGCAATTAAGAGCATAACGGTCATAATATGAGACCTATAAATAGGACAAAAAAATAACAGATTAGGATGGAGATCTCGGCTTACCAATTTTGGTTTCAAGGTGTTGTCGGACAGGGTTTTCACTTTTCGATTTAAAAGCACAAGAAGAAAAATGAGATAAAATCTCACTTTTTGCATTGCTCACACAAATTGCTTACTCAACTCGACCTGCAAATCATAATCTATTCTATCTCTACCTTATAATTCTTGAAAATGGAGGGGACCTTATCTTGATTTCAGACTTGAATAGTTTTTCTCGTAAGCCTTTTTTTCTTATCTCTCAATCACCCTATTACTATGTTAGGACTTGTTTTGATCCTCATATTTGAGTTTGAGTAGGAAATAAATACCATTTTCTCCCTCATTTTGGTCTCTAGGGTTCATATTTGAGTGAATTAAGTTCATGTTGAGAAATTAATTTGTTAGTTTTGGAATTTAAAGATTTGGTTTTTGTTAATTAGTTTATGATGTGATTTTTTTCAAAATCTACATGAACTTAATCCCGTACGCTTAGGTTCCAACCCCCCATCCCCGCCCCAATACCCGTTTAAGCTGAATGGGGATCCCCAAATCCGCCCCACCTTACAAGACCTAATCCCATCCCCGTCACATCACCGCCACATTTAACTTTAAAAAAAAACAATTGAAGACAAACTATCAACATCCTGATGGGATATCCGCGTCAAGATCTTCCGAGAACCAACATACCATTTGACAGAAGATGTAACTGCTGGTTTATAAGCCCAATACATGGGGTAAGGTAGACACTACGAACTATATTATAGATACTGCAAGTCTGCAGTACCATATTTTGATGTTTCGGCCTATGGCCTATGCAGAGATGTCCCCAATATATAACCATTAATTTTTTACGACATAAGTATAAATAAACAAAGTAAACAACATAAATAACTTAAAATGTTTCCTACAAATTGTCCAACATGTATCTTAATTTAACATTATTATTTTTTTGGTCATAGGTGATAAAGAAACAGATACATTCTTCAACAAACAGGCCTCCAAAGTCCAGCAGATAACAATATAACTGATAAAACTAACTCACAAGATACAAGGTACTTATTCAGACCAGCCATATCAGAAATGCTAATGAACGCAATTGAGAGCAAGTACGCTAGATTTTGGATAAAAAAGTTTTTCACCTTGCCACAAGCTGCTCGAACCTCAAGCACCCATATTTTGAAAACTCCAACAAGCAGCAATTCGATTCCAACAAGAAAGAACTAAAACAAAATATTGTAATTTGATTGAGAGAGAGAGAGAGAGAGAACGCATATCCGTTGTATAACTTGCAATTCAATTCCTCAATTTTGTTGATAATGGCTCCTCAATTTTGTTGATTCCCAATTTAGATGAAATCAAAGAGAAGAATTGCATCTGGAGAAGAATTGCATCTGAAGTCTGAAGAATTGGTGAGAAGAATTGTTACTTTTTCATTCCGATTTGAAGGATTTGGAGTTATTGGGGATTTCGGGTTGAGGGACAGGTTAAGAGTTGAGAGTTATTAAGGATTTAGGATTATGTATTTATTATTTCTTATATATATATTATGGGTATAATTGTAAAAGTATTATATGGGGAGGGGCGGGGCGGGGTGGATAACGGATTGTTTTTGTCACTCCCAAATCTGCCCCGATCCCTGACGAATTTATAGAAGCTTAGTCCAGACCTGCCCCCATACCCGATATAATCATCCCAAATCCTCTCCAAACGTGGCGGAGCAGGGCGGGGCAGATTGAGGCTGGGAAAATTGCCATCCCTACCTGGAAACCAAAATTGGTACGCCGAAATTTCCATATTTGGCTTTTTTTCTAGGGAGAGGATTCGTGGACAATAAAAAATGAGACACAAGTCTTAGCATACTTAATAAGAACTGTAAGGGCCTATTCCCACACTCGATCTCACACATAAGTTTGGATGTCGACCTTCGTATCAACAACTCGACTTTATAGCCACTCGAGCTCATTAAAAGAAACCATTACATGTCAGAAGAGTTTGACCGTTACATAACCATTATGAAGATCCATCAAAGCCTTGTTGTAACTTTTGCAATTAAGAGGATAACGGTCATAATATGAGACCTATAAATAGGATAAAAAAAATAACAGATTAGGACGGGGAATTATATCTGCAAAATCTATACAGAACTATTCAGAGTGTTCATTGTAATAGCTAAATCACTCAATTAATAAGATCAATCTTTCTAAATTATCAAGAAAGGTCGTGGTTTTTACCTATTCAGAGGTTTCTACGGTAATTCTTGTATGTGATTAGTTGTTATTTCCTGTATTCTAATAATATTTGGTGTAAAACATTAAGTTTGAGATACGAAATTAGGCTCTTACATTTAGCGCCGTATGTGGGAAACATGAACACTTAGCCACAATCCTCAAATACAAGACCATCTTTACAGAATACCGAGCCCAAGCCAAAACACTCCAATTGGGCAGACAACATGAGCAAACACGGGAGAAAATCAAATGGCTGAATTGCGTGCTACTCTGAACTTCCAAACAGAAAAGCGAATGGTCCTGGAATAACAATTAACAGACGTACAGGAAGTATTGAAAATTATTCAAGGGCAACTGATAACGGCACAAAAAAAAAAAAGGTGTCAGCCACATCAAGAATTTCGGCTCAAGACAGGCTAGGACCTCCAAGAGGTATCAAACAGGGAGCTGACGTTTGATCTGTCAATAGCCAGCGTGAACCTGAGATCATATTGATACCCACTATCCAAGACGAGGTCGATACAGTGCCCGGTAATCTCTTATAAGCAGAAGACCTACAGAGAGGAAGAACTTGAATCCCTGTGTATGAAAGGCTCAGTAAAGGGAATGGAGATCACAACCCTCGGGAAGGCCGTCTCCAGCGTCACCTAGCCACGACTCGATAGTTTGTTACTCAAGAACACTTAGACAAACATATCAAAGAACTACTTGAATCCCAAGCACACACAGATAAGAACATCTTTAACAGGCTACAAAAGAGTCCAGTTGATGGCGATGTTCCAACCAATTTTCATACGCCAAAAATCCAAAAATACAAAGGAATTGATCCCGTTGAACACGTTCAAGAATTTAATGATTTTTTGGGGGCATTCGACATCAAATCACATCCTGTACCGATTGTTCCCAACCAATCTCCAAGGCGAACCCTTACACTGGTTTCATTCATTGAAGGAAGGATCAATCCCTACTTTCGAACAGCTACGGGAACTTTTTGTCAAGAATTATTCGTACAACAGGGATAAAAAAGAAAATCTTTATTCCCTCTTTAGTCTGAAATAAATACTGGGAGAAAAACTTGAAACATTTACCAAACCAGTCAATCAGAAGATTACCACTTCGGTCAGAAGATTACCACTTCGGTCTTTAGCAATGCTCTGAATGAAAAGCCGAGTAAAGGAACATCTCATTCTGAACAAACCAGTGACTCTGGAGGCTATGATCAAAAAGGTCAACAATTATATTGATCTCAAAAGGATGATGTCTAAATGATAGAAGTCAATCCTGACAACAAAAGGAAAGGCTACCTAACGAGAGTTCAAACATACAACAGATACTAGAGGGGACAGAAAGCGAATTAAATCTAATGGAGATCGACCTAGGAAAGGTAACAACCTCCCAAAGCCATGTCCTCCAAAGTTAACTTCCACGCTGGCTGACATGTACCCCACACTTTAAAAAGATAAGTTCTTCAGAAATGCCCAGGATCTCCAACCCATTGAGGGAAGACCATATTGCAAACACCACAAAATTCGATACCATGATACCAAGCACTGCTACGCTCTACAAAGGCTCCTCGAGTATATACTTAAAGATGGCATGTTGCACGAGTACATTGTTGACCTAGAGAGTTATAAAAATAGAAGTTACAAACTTACTACTGAAGTCGTCCAGATCGAAAGAGGAACAGAAGAAAAAAAAATTATATCATATTTATCTCAGCCATTTCATCGAGACACACAAAATTAACAGATTGGTCATATTCAAAAGACGTCACCTCCTTCAATGTCATGACCAATCCATGGTCGTCAAAGAGGTTCGATTACTTTAATAATCCAGTAGTAAGAAAATGGGGATCTCTTTTGAAGATTGTGGCACTAGCCATGTCAAATTCCCTCATCACAATGCACTTGTTGTCATGTTAAAAATGAGAAATGTCATCTTACAAACGATGATGGTAGATATTGGGATCAGTATTAAGTGTTATTTTAAAG
Source organism: Kingdonia uniflora (assembly GCA_014058105.1). Classification (NCBI taxonomy): domain Eukaryota; kingdom Viridiplantae; phylum Streptophyta; class Magnoliopsida; order Ranunculales; family Circaeasteraceae; genus Kingdonia; species Kingdonia uniflora. The sequence goes on from JACGCM010000696.1 coordinate 468,145, forward strand.
TATAATCGAACAAATGAGCTTAACCGATAAAGTCAAAGTTAGCGATATTGACATCAACGGTTTCAATGGATATAAAGAAGAATGAGTAGGTAAAATTATACTTTACTTAATAGTGGATCCAACAACTATTCACGCAACATTTTATGTTATAAGCACCAAGTTAAGTTATTTAGGAATTATGGGGCGATGCTGGTTGTACAATATGAAGGCCATTCCATCAACTTATTACTTGGCATTACGATTTGATTGGAACAACGGGATATATGAAATTAAAGGTAGTCAGAAGCTAGCTCGAGCTTGAAAAAATATAGTTACTATTATGGTAGAACCTTCCGAAGAGTATGCCGCATAGTAATTATAGAACACTGATCCCACAGAAGACCAAACACCAAGCACAAAAACCACAGAATACGCCAAAATTAGTGGGGACAAGAGAGGTACATATATTATAACTCTTTTACCCACCACATAACGTAATTCTCTTATTCATTTCCTAAAAAGAAAATAGTGATGTATTCACATGGACATTTCATAAGATGTCAGGTGTTGACCCCTCTTTGGCTTGCTATAGACTCTCCTTAAATGACAAGGCCAAAACGATTAAACAAAAATAAAGGACGTTAGCACCCCGACTCTAGGAAAAAGCAAGCAAAGAAATTGACAAGCTTATCGAAGTCGTATTCATCCGAAAGGTCAAATATCCTTATTGGATCTCAAATATTGTGGTAGTTCCGAAGAAAAATAATAAGATTAGAGTATGTGTAAATTTTACAGACCTCAACAAATACACTCCGTAAGGCAGTTTTCCTCTCCCTATAATTAATCATCTGCTCGATTCAACTACTGGACACAAGCTCTTATTTATGATGGACGCTGGGTCCGAATATAACCAAATTCCCCTGTTACCCTAAGACCGGGAGAAAATAGCTTTTACCACGGAGCAAGGATTGCACTGTTATAAAGTTAAGCCTTTCTGATTCAAAATTGTAAGAGCCACTTATCAGAGATCGATGACACATATGTTCATGTGTTAACTCAGGAAAACTATAAAAGTCTACATCGATGACATGTTGTGTAAGAGTCTCAAAAAATTATCTAGAAGATCTTCATGCAACCGTTAAAATACTTTGGTCCTACATGATGAAGCTCAAACCTCTTATAAATGCCAGTTCGGAGTTCAATCTTGAAATTTTTTGGGACATTTGATTAGCAAGAAAGGGATCGAAGTTGACCTGGATCGTATCCGCGCCCTACTATTCATGCCTTCACCGAAAACGAAGAAAGATGTATAAAAATTGGCTGACAAAATAACAGTAATCAACCGATATGTTTTAAAATCTTTAGATCGATGTATATGATTATTTAACCTACTACGCAAAGAAATACAGAAAGGCAAAACTAAAAAATATCCAGTGATCGAATGGAACAAAGAATATGAAGCAGCCTTTCAGGAGTTAAAACAATACTTGCGCAAACCACCAATCATGAGCACACCCACAGAAGACAAAGAGCTTACAGTCTATTTCACTGTCACAGACAACTCAATCAGTTTAGTACTCATTCGAATTAATGAGAAAACAAAAATACTTGTATATTTCTTTTGTAAGACTCTTACCCCGGTAGAGACGATACGCTAAAATTGAGAAGCTACTCATAGCCCTTGTCTACACATCACAAAAGTTAATGAAATATTTCCAAGCTTATTTAGTTCGGGTCATGACAAATTACCCCTTACGAGAATTTTTTCCCAAAAGAGATAAATCCATACGAGTACAGTAGTGGTCGGTCACTTTGAGAGAGCGCGACATACGATTCAAACCAAGACATTCTGTAAACGGTCAAGCAGTAGCAAATTTCTTTGCTGATTTTCCTATCGACGACCCTAATTGGGAAGAGGATACCACCAATCTTATGGAGGAACAATTCGAAGGAAAATCAAATTGGGTATCAAAAAAAGGGTGGCGCCTGCGAACTGATGTATCCGTTGGGCCTTCTGGATCCATAATCGGTATCATTTTAATCACATCCTCTAATGAGAGAATTTAGAAGTCAATCAAACTTTATTTTGAGGCAACTAATAATGAAGCAGAATATGAGGCGTTGATCCATGGAATGGATATGGCCTTGGAACTCGGAGTGCTTGAACTGTCCATATATAATGATTCTTTATTGATCATAAATCATTACACAGAATAATATCAGAAAAATTGGAAAATGATTGATTATGCAGTAGCAGTAGCCGACAGAATGAGCAGATTTCAAAAAGAAACAATAAAGTACTTACCTCGAGGAAAAATAGACATGCGGATTCCCTTGCTTATCTCGCCAAGGTCTTTGAAACAGAAGCTCATATCAACAAATCGAGGTAATATCAACCTCCAACATTAGCATCATCTATTCAAATGCCATTAATACTGGGGGAGACAAAGAAATAGACGACGATTGTAGATGACCTTTCCTCAAATATATTGGACCCAGGTAACAAATTTACTGGCGAACTCCCTGACGATGTTAATGAAAGAAGAAAACTGATGGACAATGTTAAATGATATACCGTTATTGATAAATTCCTTTATAAATAGTTAGTTATAGGGCCCTATCTCAAATGTTTGTCTAACAAAGAAGCCCTCAATTTCCTACGTGACTTGCATGAAGGCGCTTGCGAATCCCATGCGGCAGGACGATCTTTGGTAAATTGGACAATTACTCAAGGTATCTTTTAGCTTGGAATACGAGCACAAGCCATCGAATATGCGAGCAAATAGGATGCCTGTCAATGACATGGACCCAAAGTTTGAGCTCTGGCCTTGGAAATTCATTCAAGCAAAGTATATTGGCTATTCAAAATATGGGCTCTCACTTTCGTTAAAGAATTCCCAGATACACCTGGAAAAAGGAGACACCTCTTAGTAGCAACTGACTACTTCACCAAATGGGTTGATGCAGTCCCTTTGTATCGGACACGAGAAAAGGAAGTCATCAAATTCATATGGAAAAACATTATCATTAAGTTCGATTGCCCTCATCTCATTAGAATTGATAATGGACCGCAGTTTATGGGGGCAAAGTGGTTGAGTTTCTCAATAAACATAACATTGTTTACTCTCCTTCAAATCCATACGACCCGCAGGAGAATGGTCAAGCCAAAATCGCCAACCGCACTATAGTTGACGGGATAAAAAAAATGTTTAACAGAGAAAAAAGTTAATTGGGTTCAAGAGTTACCATATGTATTATGGGCATATCGAAAAATACTACGAGTATCCATTGGATGTACATGGTTCCTGTTCACTTATAGAATAGAAGCAGTTATCCCAACTAAGTATCATCATCCCATACGTGACCATTAAATGATAGATGAGGAAAATGAATTTCAGTTAGCATGTAATATGAACTGGATCGAAGAAATAAGAGATCTAAAAATTATGAATTTGGGGAGATATCATCAGGCATTGGCAAAATCTAATAACAAACGAGTTCGAAGTAAAAAATTTGATATCTAAGACCTCGTGTTACAAGAAGTACCAAAACACATAAAATAATTAAATGTAGGTGTCGTCGGAAAATACAATCTTGGTTCTTATGATCTAATCACAGAAGTTGGAGTTCAAGTTCCAAATCCTTGGAATACAAGGAGGTTAAAGTTATATCGAAGATAAGATTATGTCACAGTTTACTATTTGTTATCTATTTCACATTTATCATGTATATCGATCTTATATCAATAAAATATTTATATTTGACCGAATTATACATTTACTATACGGATTACACATCTACTATACTGATTACTCACCTTCTATAATAAGTACTCAACTATTATACAACCAATTAAACATCTATTGTACATTTCTACATATAACCCAAATATCGTACAACACAGTTCACAAAAAAATCCAGTATAGGTGAGTACTTTATTTAATCTCCGTCCTTGAAGGACGAAGAAATTGTTTATTCTTCCTACCGCATGTCAAGTACTTACCTGATCAGCATCCGCAGAACGAAACCTTATAATATCTTACAGACACAGCGTACGCGAGAACAAGAAACTAGGTCTTCGACTTCCTCCTCCTCGTCCTCTAACAAATTTTGTATAGGTTCAGGAGTTAGTTTCTCAAACCCTTTACCATGTTCATCAGTCATAAACCACTGATTCTCATCCTTTGTATTTTCTAGATCAAAATCTTTTCCACAATCCGTGATGTACTTTCTAAACTCGTTCTCCACTCTATCCAGTTCACCACCAAAAAAACTAATAACTGATTTTATCTAACGCTCTTAGGCAGTCGAAGCTTTAACTTGAGCTTACTCTAGATGAAAGAACCTCCTCAACTCCTTGTGCACATCATATAAATGACGACGATTTTTCTTTCTGCGCCACTTCTAAAGCCTTCAGTTCCTTTTCCACTTTCTTTCTTAATGATATCTCCTTTGTAACACAAGCTGCAAGACATACATTTTATTCGGTACACAACTTTAGCATTTCATGCAATTTATTTAGTTTGCACTCCAAGTTAGTTTTTATCACCCTCTATTATTTATTAATGTTGAAAAATAAGATCATCGCCGCCCTTCGCCCCTGCACAAAACCATAAGTAGCGGGTAATGCACCTATAATACCCCATATAATAGATACCCCAGCTCAAGCTGAACATCTTCTCGCCACTATCCTATGACGATTTCTTTCCTCTTGCGCCAAAAAATTAAACTCGAGCTAGATCTGGTATTACATCCCTTTCTTTTAAAATATCTACATAAGCATCTTTTAGCCCTCATTCGCTATCTACTTCGACTTCAAAGTACAATGTTAAAGATAGCAACGCTCTTTGACACATGGTTTTATCACCTTTATTAGCAAAACAAACCTCTGCAATAGTTTTTTTTAATAGCCTAAGCCTCGTATCTTCTTTTCTCTTAACCTCATCCCTTTCTATTTTTATTTTAGCATATCTACCGTGAAGAGCATATAATTCACTAAAGTTCTTCTTTGATATAAATTTAAAATACATCCTCTCATATTAAGTTTTATTTAATACCTGCTGAGTGCGAGTCACGGAGTCCCTAGCTCTACTCAACGCTCTCTCCATTATGGTAACAATTTCCCTCAAATACTTTACATCCTACACAAATTACAAAATTTCTATTATTAACAACATTCAAAATCTGATAACAACATTATATGTGCCTATCAAAATTTGTAGTTTTACAAACAAAATTGTTACAGTCTCATCAAAATTAATAATTCAAAACAGGTGACCAATACAGTACGAACAGGTGAACCGCAAAAAGCCAAACAAGTTTTATCAAAGCTCAACCTTTAGAGGTGACTTTACTCCACCAGCAACATCACGAGCTGGATTAGTATTAAAGGGGGGGGGGGAGGGGGCGCTCAGTCACCTTATTCTCAGGCACAACATTATCTTCTGGCCGCTCTACCTCGACCTACTACTTCACATTCAAAGGGAAGTTTATATTTTTGTACTTGCCTGCCAGGCCGAGAAAAATATTATTCTTCGTTAAACTGAAATAACAGTATGACTGGATCAGGTTGTCCCTTCCAACCTTTACTGTCTCCACCAATTTCTTCATAGTTTTTTGGTGCTCGACCATCTGTGTCCGAAGCTCCGTTCTCATAGCTGCTTTAGCAGCTTCCATTGTTATCTTTTTTTCTCCCTTGAACCGAGCAGCTAGTTCACTCAACAGAGTCTTCAATTTTTTATTTTCCTTCATTTGAGCCTTGACCTTATGAGAGAGCTCAAAATGTTCTTTATTTCTTTTCAGTAGAAACTTTGAAGACCCCTTTAAAAGCATGGACAACTGCCAAAATACATAAGTCAAATAAGGAATAGTACTATCGAACAAAGTACAAACACGCACATCGTACTAATAGTTATTTGTGCCACCTGCTCTTGGAACAACTCTTCAAGTTTCCCTGGGTCATTCTCTGCAAGAGTGAAGCAGCAGCTCTATATTAACCTCAGCTTTTCTACTGCATCTGACCGAGTTCAGTTGCTACCTTCGACCTCATGTTGCTTTCTCTTTAAAGGCACAATCTTCTCCTTCTCGTAAGAAATCACCCCCCCCCCCAACCTTCTATTTCTTCGACAGTTCAGCATCTGATACTTCTTACACCGGCAGATTCTTACCTTTTGGAACCTTAGTAGAAGACCAGGAAAGCTCCTGATGCGTTTTTCTCAACCTCTAAAACTTTGAAGGCTGCTTAGACTTTTTGCAGGAGGAATACCAGTAAGGTCAGGAAGGGGAGGAAGGTCCTCATCCACAACATTTGATGGTAAACCCTTTTCATTCATAGACTCCCCACAACTTCCCATTGCTTGCCTCTGATTAGCTTTCTGAACCTTGGGAATCTCTGAGTTTACCCTTTTGTCTCTTTAGATGTTCAGATTCCCAATCACCTGCTTCAAATCTTTCTGTTCATACGTTACACGATCAAGTAACCTCGAATGGTCAGGAATTACAACAGTAGCAGGACCTAAAAAACAAAGTGCACAAAATTAATTAGTAGCTCGCAGATAGTTAGACATGTACTTCAGATAACAGTAGTCACTTAGATTAAAATATTTAAATTCTAGCTCGACTAGTGGTTCATTTGGGACCTGCATACAGTTACCCCTAACCAATACAAAATGGTCATTCCATGGTCGACCAATAGAATCAAAGTCAACAAATTTTGTCCTCAAAGAATCATTATATAGGTAACAACTCCTACTAGCATTCAGATACTTCATTTTGCAAAACATTATCACATCTGCAGCAACGAATTGCCTCGCAGTACCATTCACTCTCCACCTCTCATTTAATGACTCATAAACCCTTGTAATTTTATATACATTCCCATTTAGTTGCACTGGGTAGCAATGTAATATATTCATAACTCCCTTTTGGAAATGGGTCAATGGTACCCGAAGTCCATATACCAATTGATTAAGATAGCACAAGAATCCATCATTCAAGCCTAACTCCTCAGACTCATTATTATACGATATTTCCATATTATCACGAATTCCCATCTCTGACTTCTACAAATCAAGACTAGGGACTTGGTAATACACTTTGTCCCCCCGAACTGGAAAAAATGTCCAAAACCATAACTCGTTCACCTTCACATATTCCCCCACCTTCCTGATAATTTCTTTTTATATCTCAGAAATTCTTTTCCCACATCTACCCCCTCTGGGTATACAAAATATTCTACCACATCCTCCTCTGCCTCTATTTTTGCATCATCCACTACTGCGTCCTCGATTTGGATGGGCGGATTCGCTACTACACCCATTACTACTTCCACTAGGCCCAAATGAGTAAATATTGACACTTTTGGATATGTATTTACAACCAGGTAGGTGTGTTGGAAATTTTTAACATCCTTTAACAATCGTAATCTTATTACCACCGTCATTTGTTCTTTTTTTCCTCATATTTGCATCATAAAAAATGCGATTGTGTATTTCATTGGAAAACAAATCTAATTTAGTCTTTCTATATTTTCGCTTGATTAATTAAGCTAAAACCACTCTAATCCATCTTTGTGAAAAAGAAAATAGAATAGCCCCGCCCAAATTCCTCAAATCCCAAAAGAAACCATAATCCCGCCAATACCCTCTCTCTCTCTCCCCAGTCGGATTCCAACAATAGTTTGAAATTTGGAAATCTTTGAGCGATGTTCAAATCTATATCCCCTAATCACTGTATCAACTTCTATGAACTTATCTAAAATAAATTTCCCTGCTTAAATCCAACACCTAAAAAGCCCACAATTTTTCCTATCTAACTACGCCATAATCCAATTTCAGTTTTCAGCTCCGCAAATCTCAGATTTCCAATTTAATTTTAATTCTCCAAACACTCTAAACACCAATTTCATCCACCTAGCCCAAATATTATCTAGATTAGCAATTTCCCTTTGCTTGTTGAGATTTCTATCAATGACAACAGTTTTGTTTGTGGTTCTCGCGCCACTCTTCTACAATCAAGGTATATTTATATCTCTCTCTCTTTATTTTTCATTCTTCTTTTCTAATCAGCAATTTCAATTGATAATTGCTTGTGGTGATTCTTTAATTTTGGCTAAGTACATAGTTAGGGTTAAATTGAACTTATTTTATAAAATTATGGGTTTTGATTAACACACTTAAGGCATTTAGGATTAAAATTTAAAGGCTTCCCAATTACAGGGTTTGCTTATGTAGATTTTAATATAAGTCTAATTATAATTTGGAATACATTGTCAAAAAAATCGATGAGAAAAGAGGGTTTTGTTTTCTAAGTTGGTAAAAAGAACTTGTTTGTATTCCCTATAGTTGTTGAGGAGTAACTATTGATCTTACCTATTTTATCATGGTTGCTCGATTTGCTTTAACCGCATCAAAATCCTGACATTTACAAATTCAGGAAGTTTGAAATGGAAAAATCTTCGATGTAAACAATGTGGGACATAATCGTAGGCATCATGGTCGAAGTGACAATTTTTAAATGATAACATATCTATATGAACAATGAATGTTTACATAATAACGGTGCAATCCTTTATGGCTCCACCAAAAAGATGCATCTTCTTGATTTTATTTAGTAGTAAAATTAGCTTCTAGATGTTAGTCTAGCCTTGGGGGCTCTTTCATCCCCTTTATCATTGGTATGTACGTCCTTTGAAATCAAGGTGAGTGCGCAAGGCGAGGATATGTTAGTGTATCCTTCAATGCATGCATCTAGATACAGTTTCCGATGTTTTAGCCTATATACATAACAATATCTACGTACCCTAATTTATGAAATATTAGCTACATGTGATTTTGTACATCAAAGCACTAAAAGGCATAAGTTTAAAATGTCTGATGCTTTTCTCATTATTGAAATTTGTATTTTCAAGTAAATATTGTCACGATGTCATAGTGTGTACTAAGCAGCGCCTTCTAAGAGATTATCTTAGCAAAACTCTTTGCAACTTTTCCAGGTCGACCACAATGTTTATTAACCGATTGCTTATCTCGCAGATTTCTACAGATATTGCATGGTTGGCCTCGACTCTAGGCCTCTTGATCCTAGAAATTATAGTGAACTTGAAGTCAGGTGCATCAATATTTACAATATCAGCTGAAAAAACAACATTCAAGGACCTCAGACTCGTGTCACGCCTTATTTTATTTCATGCAAATTTTCCATAGTGTATAGTAGAGTTCTGTTATTGTGCAAAAACATGCATCATAGCTTCCAATTCTGGTAAACTTTGAATACCATCACCAGGTGCATATTTTGCTATCTTATTGCTCAAATAGATGACCAACCCAATGTTACTAACAACAACACTTAATGCTTTAACAGATTATAATTTTAACGCTCTTATCAAGCGTCTCATAGGGTCCTCTTCACTAGATGACTTGGTAGAATAAAATGTGGAAGCAGTACCATCCAGACTAATGAGATTTGCAAGCCAGGGGGATACAAATTTCCCTGGCGTGCCAATGGAGAGGGATTGGGTTGACCAGCTATTAGTTCATTTGAGAGTGACGATATACCAAAAACTTGTTTTTAGAGATCCCATGGTAATGATGATGGAGCCAAGGGAGCTGAGGCAATCTATTTCGACAAAAGATACCCTAATGCAATTGAGGGATCATAACATGATTCATTGTCCACGACATAGAATAGGGTAAATGAGTAGTTGGTGGTACCCCTGAAATATTAACTTAAGCATCATTGCTTTGATACGTTGGTACCTTCAAAAGTTGTTCCTCGCAGGAGTTTTTTCCTTTTGGAAACTCTTACGTAACTCGCGTCGCTTATGTGGTGTTCATTTCTTAGTGTGCTATTAGAAGGTGTTCTTATCTATTAATTTATCTTCTTCTTTTTTCATCTTGTGTTTGCCATTTTTCAGCTTTAGGATGTCAAATTTCTTCTTTTTTTTGGGTGTATTTCTCATCAGTTAAGAAGTATTTTGATTTTTAGTCACCTTATTATTTGCGGTGAACCTTTAACTAATTGTTACAAGAAGTTAGAGAGCCAAAGCTACGACAGGAACAAATTGGCTTGTAATTATGGTATGACTTCAAACTTTCTACATATATATATATACAAACATTAAAAAGACAGTTATATGGGTTCTATGATTTAGTATTCTATCATTTGAGGTGTTGGTGCAAGTCATATTTAGCTAATTTGTCGGGCCCGTCTTTCAATTTTGTAGTTTCTCTTAAGATTTTTTGACTTGCAAGGTATATGACATATCTGGATATAATTATGAGATAACAGAATCGAAAAGAGAAAACACTGGGCCCAATGAAATTGGTATATGATGAGGACTATGCACAAGGTGTGTAATGGTCTTATCTGGGAAATTATGCATGTAAGTATAATGCTTTATTTTGTTGACTTACCAATTATATATTTTCTATTATGATTATTAACTAGATTCGCTAACTATAACTTCGTATAAATTAATCCATTGAAGATCTGTAATCTCACTTTTAAAGGTTTGATTTAGGCGGATAATATATTTGATCTGTAGCTTTGGTGGAATCGCTCATGATGTTTAGGATGGAGGCAATAAATAGTTGTTTTGTTAGAATAGTTATTTATCTTTTGAAGAAGGAAGCTAGGGTTTGGCTTTACTAAGAAAGAAAAATTGTACAAAATATTTACATTATTCTTGGCAATTTACAGTGCTTCTTGTTTTCTATACAACTAAGAATGAGATCTCTAGTAAAATCTCGAGGAAATGTCAAACAACCCTCAGTACTCTCCTTTTCTGTAATGACATAATCAGCTGCCATATATGTGCTCTTGCATGTAGGTGTGCAAGGACATTCTTCATCTTCTCCTTTCATTCTTTAGATCTATCTACTAATCCAAGTAAATTTTCATGGCGGATTTCACTTTCTATCAACAACCTGCTTGGCCTGGATTGCATTAGTCTTAATTTTGTAGTTTTTAATGCCAGTCTTTTAGCTTACTGCATCTCATAGTAAGTGCCAGGACTTCAATGCTTCCGGTATTATTCAGTTCACTTGCATGCGCATTAAAAGCATAAAAGGGGACCTATTCTTACTATATTCCACCATAAGCTTTCTTGGTAGCTGGCATATGACCATCACAATTTTGGTGCTTTTGTTTGGGACTTTAACTGATCCATTTAATAATTCTAGGTTGTTTGATGGCTGGGTTTATTCCCCAATTTATAAGGACATTTCTTGTCTGGAGAACCCATAAATTTGTGCTTAGAGTGGCTACAAACCTATAATAGATAGAACTTTATTATTCATAATATGATATATCCCATCTTCAATTCTGCTTACCCACTAAAAGTACCTTCTATTTCTTTCTTCCAGACTCTAGAGGTAGTATATAGTAGCAAGCAAATCAATTTTGATCATTCTAGGTATATCAAGGTTTGGAATCTTTAGTACCTAATTAAATTCTTCCATCCAACCTATCATAGGCTTAATGCTATTTAGGGTATTCAATACTAGAGACCATAATTTATAGGAGAATGAACATAGGAAGTGTCACGCCCCAAAATCGAGTAATCGGTAACTTGACAAATTACTAGATCCGAAGTTATGCAGGTCGAGGAATCCACAGATTCGCCCCACGAACAACCGAGCCATAGAAAATTTTTGGCCTTGTCATTCATAATAGTATCACAACAGAGTAATAAGGAAAAATAGTAACAGCGGAAGACTAAGATAACAAATATCTAAACAGAAGATTCTACAAACCTCTACGCAGCATGCCCGACAGTAATAACTGGAGAATGAGCCTCCAGCTCAGCTCCCCAAAGACCACCACAGCAACAACTAAAGCCTGAAACAACCTGCCACTGAAAGGGGGATGCGAGAGTGAGCAAACAACGAACTCACTACTCCCAAGAATTGTTAAACGATTATACTAACCAATGAGATGGATATAATAATAATGATAAATAGGATATAATAATATCTAACGATAACAAAATATATATATAAATACCAAGGATGTCTAATAGGTATCTAATAAGTATATAACTAGTCTAATGATTATATTTAACTATACTATAATTATATATATATATATATATCTTGAGCAAAGGAGTGTTAGGACCATAACTACACTCTAGTCCCAAGGACTACTAACTATACTCTAATCACTACCATGACCCGCAGTGCCACAAACGACTAACCTACCTCAGAAATCCAATCACACACGAGGGTAAACAACCTTCGGCCAGCTACAATCCAACCGGGCTATCCAAACCCCAACCAGACACAACCCCGAAGCTATCACAAGCTAAGCAAGATCGCCCACAACCAGATACCTGCCTAAAGGTCACAAAAACCAACAAGACCAATCAACCTAATAAATTAAATTAGACACAGAAGAGGGAGGAATAGATGCAGAGAGAAGAGGAATCTAATAAGCGGAGGAGAATATGAGGAACAAGGATAATCCCATAATTATCCCAATGCAATGATATGTTATGATGATGATATGATGGAATGAGATAATCTTATGATTATCCCAAGTGAAGAAGATTCTAAATTAAACAAAATGCAGAAAGGGTTAAGGATTTCCATCAGAAGAACCTACAAATTGGAGGTATGTAGAGATGCAATGATATGCTTGATGATGATGATGATGATGCAGAATGATTTAGCGATGTCAACCCAAAGGGCTAGCACCCAAGACTAAAGTGGGCTGAAAACCGCTGAAAAAGGATTTACCTTACTGGATATAGTTGGATACAAGGGTACGATGTACTGCACTAGCTCGACCAGACAATGAGGATATTACATCAATCTATCAAATCCTACGGAGCTAACGTCCGAACTATATATACATTCAGAGGCATTTCAACCTTCAGGCTAAGCCCTATACCAGATAGTAAATACTGTCTCATACCATCCCACACTTCCAAATGGGTGACTAGGTATAATAGTATCCATCCTGGACCCACCTTTCTATTTTAACCCAATTTAAGGAATCCCTGAACCTCTCGAGGGTCAGCCGATGCGGAGTTATTTATGTATCCAATCGCAGTAAGATAAAGAGAGAATATATTATCTATAGATGTGAGCAAAAATCTTCAAGACTGAAACACAACTGCTGTTAGCAAAGCAAGTGCATAATAGGATAACCACCTGCCTGAGAGCGTGGCAGCCAAAACTAACACAGATGCCCACCTGTGACTCAGTTGCACCATCTAAACCTAGATGAAATAACAACTTAACCGCCACAACATCTAAACAACATCAGTCTCTAAGATTCCTCAAGCAATATGATTACCATCAAGTACAACAGTAATCTAGCTGTCCACACAGAGTAGTACCCATGGGGTGACCTACAAGTGTCCAACGAGTAGTCAACAATCTCTAATATCAGAACTGCCTCACAATCCTCCTAATCATGTACATAAGTCTCCAACACGGATGTACAGGAACAAGATTCAACTGGAGGTTTCAGCCGTATTCCAACATCTCGGGTAACGTACAACTTCATAAACCACCTGGCTCAACTGCGTACCTTACTGAGTCATGCTGTCTCGCTGCCTCCTAGATGACGGAAGGGAACACAGCCCTAACAGCCTCATCCCAGGGAAAGAAGGCTTGCGAGTAAGCTTTATTAGCTCTAAGAATCATGAGGACAATAAATGTCACAACACGATAAGCAAATAATTCTAAGGCAAACTATCAGAAGTTCAGCATCCACAGCCAACCACCACGAACAAGTCGTCTGCTCACTACCAACAACTAACAGTCTAGGAGATACCACACTCCCACATGGAATCTAACATTTCCACAACCACCAATCACAATGACAGTGCTCAAGGACCAAGCCTCGAGAACACAGAGTACACCTAGACTAATCCTAAGGCTAATCAAAACAATAACAGGCAAGAGGACGAGCTCCAAATCGAAGACCATGTCTTACTGAAGCCATGTCACCCCAAGACTACCCTGGATCCAAGTCCAGCAACCCAAACTAACCAAGGTGTTATACTATAAGGTGAGAACTATAGTCTCTGAACTACACTATCTCATAGAAATGGTGGCTAAACCACAAGCCGTCCATAAGTCTTTACTAATCGTCAAACTGAGTTACTAGTGCCCTGAAATAAGCTGGGCACCCTAATAACTAACCAACAATACCATACTCAATATTATATATATATATATATATATATATAGCGACGCTGAGGTGTCGCAACATACTGAGAAATGCCTTTGTTTTCAACCTCATCGAAGAAAAGATTCAGGATAACCACCCTCAATGAATCGGTCTAAGAGGAATCTCAGGAGTCATCTTCATATCGACGACAACAGAGAATAACCTCCTCTGGCTAATCATAACCTACGGATTCTATCTAGTAACTAAACTCTCATTATTGCGGGCTTTACTAACTTATCAAACCCTTAAGTACTCTCGCCTAAGATATGCCAAACAGATAACCCATGAATGTGTCCTAAGAAATTAACCCATATACTAACATAATCACGGTAATAAACATGATAAACTATCTAATACAATAACTCACAAATCAATATAATGGTCTAGTTATTAAGGAAGATAAAACTCGCCTGACGATAATCCAAGTCCGGCAAAAGCCAACTCAGAAAACCGAACCTAGGATCGACGACGAGGAAATCAGAACAACGAACAAGCTACCACAACCAATAACAACAATAAGTAAACAATCAATTTAAGAATACAGCATCAAGCCTAAACCCTAGAAATTAGACCTATGCCGAAATCTAGCGAAAGGAACGAAAAAGGAATCGGGAATTCTTACCGAGGATAGGAGCGAAGCTTGCGACGAAGCGGGCGAAAAATCCTCGATGCGATGGGGAAGAGTGGATCAAGATTATGGAGGAGATGGGAATAGGTTAGGGAGAGGAGAGAGAGTGAGTGAGAAAGAGGTAAGTGAATAAAGGAGAAAATAAACCCCAAAAAAGCTGAAAATGCACCTCTATTCGAATAGGAAATGATCCTGTTCAAACAGAGTGAAGTGTATTTGAACAGAGAAGAGTTTTGTTCGAATAGAAAGGGGTTTATTCGAACAGAAAGGTCCCTGCTCGAATAGAACTGGTCCTACCCTATAAAATACACCCCGGACGCACAACGGATTGCCCCGGACACCCCAGAATCACCCTAAACCACCCCCACTAGCACACAGGCACTACAAAAAGTCCTACAAGTATTTTCAAAAGTAGAAACACCACCTCCACCGCCTAACGGCCACCAAAACGCCTAAGCCTTCAAAAAGGAATCTTTTCCTCGGGAAACTCCGGAAACCTACCGGCCAATCCAACGGCTCACCAGAACCACCCCAAACTATAGACACACTAATAAAACATCACTACCAAACTTTCTAGGGGTTCCTGAGGTCTAAACACCACCTCTAGAGCCTAATGGCCACCGAAACTCCTAAAACCCAGAAAAAGGAATCTGACGGCTAGAAACTTATCCAAAAGGAATAAATGGATGCGGAATGGATAGAAAAGACCCGTGAGGAATAATATACAAATGTGTGACGTGTTGAAGTGTATACGGAAGCTTAACGGAAGACAGAATGAATCTTTTATGAAGAAAATGGACAAAAAAGAATAAAAATGGACGGGAGGGATCTGATAAGCCAGATAGAAGGGGAAGCATCAAGGAAGCCCAAATCTACCCTAGGATTCCCTGAGATCACACCACCACCACCATACAACAATGTCACATAACCACCAAGCCACAACGGGCACCCAAAAGCAAAATACAAACACTTCCGCCCCGAAACCAACAAAACTACCAAAAGGAGTCTAATACAAACCTACCAAAAGAAATAACACGGATGCATAACGAATAACAATATATGAATAATAGTAACAATACTTAATAATAAACAAAAAAATACCCTGAAATTCTGGGACATTACAGGAAGAATAATTGATCCCTGCTTTCTTCCTGAGCATTGGGTAGTGAGCAGTTGGTACTATCTAACTTCAATATATTTCTTAGTATTAACGAGAAAATAAATGAATGCCTTGGTACTGCATCCACTTCACATAGAATATTGTGCATTTAGGAGCTACGAGGGGTATTCTAGAAGCTGACCGTGCAGATTTGGTATTAAATTAGCCATTTCCGTAAATGATGTTTAACTCCTTAGATCTTATTCTTCTTGGGGGTTCCATCCATTTTTCTTGAACAATTGTAACACCGACCTTGAAATCTTATCTGTAACCTGATAATTCCATATGTGTTGAATTTGAGAGCAGGGATACAGTAGTCTAACCAGGGATTTTGCTATAGAAGTGTTCTAGCTCCATTTCCAATTATCTTGAGATGTTTAATTGAAAATTTTAATTTTTTGTTAGAATAGTTACCTAAGCTTTAGATAGAACTGAATGGTATGGAATGCCAAAGATATGTGATATCCTTTTATTTTTTTCATGGATGTTGTTAACTGGAAAGGCATTATTTGGATGTAATTTTTTCCATGCTTGTGGTTTTCTCTTGTAAATTCGTGTAGTGCTTTTGAGTCATCCTCTCTAAAATATCTTTATTATGTAATATAAATCAAAAAGAGGTGTAAGATAATGATGCACAAGATAATGTGTACTCTTTCTTGTTTTTGTCCATTCCATTGCTCTCTAAATTTATCTATATTGCCAATATGCAGGACTTTTTTGATGCAGAAATAAAGAAAATAAAGATCAAGAATTGTTACTTTCCTATTTTTGTTTTACGAGAGGTTTTACAGAAAGAGAAAGATCACATTGAGGGATTTGCTCCAGAGGTAAATGTTTGGCAGTTTTGGAAATTCTGTTTACTGCTTATGAGTAACTTATCTTGTTATTTTTGCCAACTGAGTCTTGATTTTAGTTTTTTGAATTGGAACAAATACCTATGATCAAGCTTATAATTTCCTCACATATTTTTTGGTGGGTTTTCTTAGGTTGCATGGGTTACCAAGTCTGGAAACACTGACTTGGAGGTGCCTATTGCTATTCGTCCTACAATTGAGACAATTATGTATCCCTATTACCACAAATGGATAAGGGGGTACTGAGATTTACTGTTGAAGCTTAATCAATGGTGCAATACTGTTCGTTGGGAGTTCAGCAATCCTACCCCTTTTATCAGGTATTCTTTTATTCTCTGTGTGTTAACTATGTGTCACACTCATTTAAATGGTTTTTGGAGTAGCCATCTCGTCGATCAAGTATTTAATTGCTCCACTTCAGGGTTATCTTGTCCAGTTTCTTTTTCAATTACCCTTGATGCCATATTCGGTAATCATATGACTTGTTAAAAAACAAACAAGCAAGTAAGTCAATTTTAGTCTTAATAAAAATTGCAAAAAAAGGCATTCAGGAATCTGTCGAAGAAAAATTGTGAAACATTAGCAATTAGCGCAAATTTTTTTGGCAAGGGAAGCTAGGGTTGAAACTAAATCCCAGTACTCTATAGAAGACTAAAAAAATGTGCTAGGAAGATGTAGGGCACAGTCCACCTAACCTTAAAAATATAAAGAAAATATATAATCCCATGCTCACATAAATCTCCTCTAGCATCTTCATGATTAATGTCCTTCAGGTCTTGAGCAAAAAAATTAGGAGTGCATTCAAAATAATCAGCCCCTGGCACAGAACCTGCTAGATTATCAGCTCCATATTCGTTTCTTTATAAATTTGCTTGATTTCATATTATACAAAACTTGTAAGGTAGTTCTTAATTCTAAGAACTATGTGTTTAGACTCCCAAGTAGGCTTAACAACTCTGGTGATATAGCTTACAACTGTGCTAGAATTAGCTTCAATGCATTTTTTTTAACTTCATGTTTAAGGGCTGGGTAAGGTCTCAACTTTTAGTTCATGCATTGTAATCGAATTGGAGTCAAAGTTTCCTGCTGTGGAAAAGTGGGAGTGCCTCTTTAATTTTTATAAATGGCCTTCAGTTTCCCTTATTTGTTGACCACAAATCCTTTAATGTTCAGAGTTATAAACTGAGGCAGCCCAGTTTCCTAATTGTATCATATAGGAGTTTTGACCGTAATCATATCTTGTAAATTTATGGCATCTTGTCTAAGTTGTTTGAAAATAATATTCATCAGGGTCCTAAACCTGCTCGTGTTTAGGCGAGAGCTGTTCTGTGTGTTTTCTCAGAAGATGATACTAATGCGGGGGCCGAGTTGAACAGTCTTATTTAGAAAAAAATATTGTACTGTCTTGAACACATCGCTCAATGGATATTGCGTTGGCTACTCGTGAGGAGTTTTTGCTGCTTTCTGAGACTTGCTCAATGACGGATGAATTTTACGTGTCGCTTTCCAGTTACTATTCTCTTCAATTAAATTGGGTGCTAGACATCCTGCTATATCTGAGCCTGTCATTCTTCCCTGTTTAAGGATTATATTTCAGGCATGTACTCCTCCAAAATCTAATACACCAGATAAAGACGTGTTGCAAAAATAATTTTGTGTATCCATTTAAAATAGAACTCTATTTTGTAATACATTTACTCATCTTGGCATGATGCATCTATTAGTCTCATTCCATCTAACAAACTGCCTTTGTAGGATAAACTGATTGAGCCAACAATAATGGAGAAAAAAACTTAAACTTCTTGTAGAAAATAAATTATTGTTTTTCATACAGAAATATTCAATCTAGCCTTATGTGTTCCAATGTTGTTGAGACAACATGTTATTTGTAAAAAACATTTTTCTACTATGTACTTACGATCACTTTTTATTCTTTTGTAGGCAGCAGGAGATTTACCGACACCTGATGAAGCGGGGGGTAGAAACTACATTATGAAATATATGTATGGCAAAACAATTGCTTACAAAAGTATTCAGTTATCTGGGGTGGCTCCTAAAGGATTTTATCGTGTCATAGTAGATGAGGTTATTCTCGATGATGTGCAATTATTTATGAAAGGCGGTACTCTAGGTGACATCTCTTCGGGTGAAACTGAAGTATGGCATAAGAGTCTTACATGTTTCGAGTGAACGTCATCTTTTTATTTTATTGCTTCTTGAAATAATGTTTGACATTGATATTATGCAATAACCTTTTAATTTATAATAAAACTTGTTCTTGTTATTGATTTTTTTTTATATTAATTGTTTTTAGTTAATAAAATTTATAACGACTATTGTGATTATGACCCGATTGATATGATTGTTGTATAATTAAACAAAATGACTATTAATGTGGCAAAAATTAGAACATTTATATTTGCGACATAAAATGACTAATTGCCATGTCTTAAAATGTAATTATTATGACTGATGTTGTGACTGCTATTTGTGATGTATTTTTTACGATGTATAAAACAACTTATAAATGTGTCACTAGATATTTCAAAAATTAGCTACTACGATTATTATTTCCGATGTTTAAGTTAGCGACGCATAGAGCAATGGATTTTATAGTCGTAAAGAATATGAAATACGTCGGTTGTTGCGACTAAGAATTATGCCATTCTATTAAAACCAAAAAATCAACTGCTAAAAGGGTCATCAATTTTAGTAAATACGACGGATACTTTGACCCGCCCCTCAGTCGTTAATTTACAACGCTTTTCAAGTCGATACATAAAACTACTGCAAAAAGAACGATATTTTTTTTGACTGAAATGGATGTCGCTTTAGTAAAATAACGACTAACCTACTCCGTCATTTTTTACTCATTTTGGCATAGTGTTCCCTACTATCTACAACCACCTCCATATTTCCACAATCGTCCTCCCTACCCGATGGCGATGTCTCTTCCAAGCTGGATGATACTACAAAGTAACTTCTTGAACTTAAATTTTTAGCTCGCATACTTAACCTATAAATCAAAAGAAAATTGGCGTTTATTCAGTATAGCGCTACGATTTATTTTTACGGATTACATAATAAATCTATAAAAAGATAACGCAACCCCACCCATATATTTTTTATTACCCAACATCCCCTATAACAAATTAAAAAAAACACAGGCTTCTAAGAATTTTCTGCTTCATCCAGAAACGGTTAACCACAACCCCAACTATGACAAACATAGAGAAATTGGGAGTTCCTACTCCTCAAATATATGATTGATTCACTAAACCAATACCAACATTAGAGAGTCATTTTTCTTTACACAATCTACCATTTACGAAACGGCGGTTCCCTAAA
This sequence comes from Kingdonia uniflora, assembly GCA_014058105.1. Classification (NCBI taxonomy): domain Eukaryota; kingdom Viridiplantae; phylum Streptophyta; class Magnoliopsida; order Ranunculales; family Circaeasteraceae; genus Kingdonia; species Kingdonia uniflora. Next base: position 488,291 of record JACGCM010000696.1, read on the forward strand.
TACCCCACATTCTAAATTACATAAATCTACACATATAGAATCATATTTATAAATATCAAAAATAGAAATAATCTAGAAATCCCATTCACCTGTACTAGAAGACCTACAATCTTCCGCTTTACAAACACCCTTTGAAGTGATCCCTCTCTTACGTTATTTTTCTTGCGAAGTGGTAACACCAGACAAAGATTTTATTAATAATGGAGGGCAACACTCAAAACTCAAATGTTTTATCTCTTTAGATGCACTGTTCACAATACTATTTTCTCTCTCTAAAACTATAGATAATTTATAAGGGAGAGAGAGGCGAATTTTATACTCTCCCTCAATTTTTGAAATTACGGATCCCTCAAACACGTGTCGATAACCCCCACTTCCTGTATAGATACGTCCTTTTGCCGTACTATTTCATTATTACTCCTCGGGTAATGAGTTTTGTTATAACAATGTTTCTCACGTTAGCCATTAAACAATTCAACTCATTCTTCCCAAGAGAGCCTGCATGACATATCACTTTTCTTTCCCTTAACAGTTCGTACAACACCATCCCTCATAACTATAAATAGTAAACAATTTAAAATTTTAAAATATTCAAATTAGATGTTGACATCTAATATAGCTGTCATCCGTCATAACGGCCCTCGATAAGCAGCATAACACAAGTATTAGTTCTATAATTCAGTCCAAAGAATAAGTACGTATTTATCACAATACAACAGTTGACAAATCATAAAATTTTGTAAAGATTTATTTATTCATATCGAGCTGGAAGAATCCTAGCTTATATTTAAAGTAGCTCCGGAGGTTCGGTTTACCACACGAAATTATCTCCCCACCTGCTGCTCTTTCGTCTTCTTTAGAAAGTTTGTCCAATGCGATCTATTGAACAACAACATCTCGAACTGCCACATCAAGGATACGAGTTTGAAATACATCATACCAGAAGAATTAGTCTAGTTCTATGCGCCTCCTTTCATTGTCCAAACCCTCTAACTGCAACGACCACTCCTGCAGCACGATGTCATAAGGCAGTAGACGAAAATATTACTCACGCAACTCAGCCACCTTGATGACTACTAACCTAACTTCTACAGCATGTGATTCACGTTGCGAGCGTGTCTGCACCATGACAACTTTTCTAAACAGTAAAAAAGAAAAATTTATGCAGAAGAATAGGATGGTCAAGTAATTTATATAGACAAGAAGAAAATATGTTCTCAATAATATCTTGGGAATATATATTCTAAGAATCAACCATTTTAAGAATAGATATACTCGGATACCAATGTAAAGAAGTTTGAATATGTACCAGGTCAACACAAAAGCGGGAAACTTTATTGACCATGTTAGCATACAATAACAGTATATTATTATCTTTGATCGAATCTCTAACTCCTACCCCCCTCACCAAATTCGAACACAACTGCTGTACTATTTTAAAACTTAAATGATAACAGTTTGAATTAGTTCAGCTGAACCAGATCGACTCCATCTTATACCCGATTTACCTCATCGGTAACAGTTCGAAGTAGTCCCAACAACTCAAATTCAACCATTTCGAAGTAATTCGCGACATTTTATATATGATTTTTATGTATTAAACATAAGGAAACTTACATAGTAGACTGACAAAGACAAGGGAAATTATATTTAAAAATAAAGGTTACAAATACATATTGGACAAGAAAACCTATCTACAACCGACACAACTACACAACACCCGGCCTTCAAACTCCACAATCTCTTTAGCCAAACAACGAAAATTTTCCAATTGTTCCTCTTTCGTCAGGATGTCATAGTAGAATCAGCTGAGCTAGTAGAAGTCCCGCACAAAATCTTTTTCTTCCTCGCTCATGCCTTCGTACGTCGTTTCCACCAGAATGGGAGTAGGGTTGGCCAGTGATTGCTGCCCAAAGTAGCGGGTCTTGAGCTCTTTAAATTTAACCTTGATACGTGCAGCGAACTGGGATCTAGTTTTATTTCCCTGATTTGGAAAGTAATTCCCTCCCTCTCTTCCCAGTTCTTAGTTAGCAAAAATTTCAACCTCCTGCTTACTTTCACGAAAAATACTCCTTAGCACGACTCTGCTGGGTTTACAAATTTCACTCAAATTTCTCCCACAAAACCCTAATTTTCGAAATGGTTCCCAATTATACGCCATGGACTCTCAAATCAAAGCTTAAGACCTTGCTACAGCAATTCTCTCCTCTTCGACTTCTCCAACAATCTTATCCTCTTATTTTGTAATCAAAACATTATTGACTAAACACTCAACGGATCAAAATCAATCGTTCTTCTCGATTACGCTTCTCTCTTTGATTTGTATTATGTTTGGGTTTGATGATTCGTCGAGGTATGGGGGTTTGGGTAGAGGTTAAATTGATCATATTCAAGTTTTGTGTTTAAATGATGGGGAGTTGTTATCAGGTAGGGTTTTTAACCTTCTTTCCCCAAATGGGGCTTTTTATAATTCAAAATTCAGTGTTGATCGTTATGAGTTAGTGAAGTATGTGATTCCTGTTGAGAGATTGCCTGAATGGGTAAGGTTTATGTTTCAGAATAAGAGGGATTGTCACGTTTTATCTGAGTTATGCCTATTATTTAAAGGGAGAGTTAAGGTGGATTCTAGTAAGAGTGGATGTTATCAGGTTCAGTTGAATGTGTTTAAGTATTATATGTTTTGGTTTGCTTATTATCCTGTTTGTAAAGGCAATAATGAGAGTTTGGATACGGGGGTAATTAGGTGGAAAAGTAGGAGATTTAGGTTTCAGAATTGGATAGTTTTGGGAAGAGGGGGCAACGTGACCCCAGGAAGAAAATTTAGTGTGGGTTGTATATGCGGCCTCTTTAAGCTTATTTGCATAATTTTGTGCCAAAGTATGGTTATGTAGTTTCTTATTAGCCTTATCGTAGTTCACTTCTTCATTATTCGTTAAGGTGGCTCAAATTTATACTCACTTTTTCTGTGGAAAGGGACTCGTCTTCTCTAGCTAAGACACTCCTAGATTTGTTTTTGGAAATTAATTCAGATGAGGGTAGCCTATCAACCGAATCCATGGGAACATTATTAGAAATTCACCTCTTGAACAAAACAGTGAAGAGGAAGTGTCGTAACATGGTTAACTTGCTCGTTCAATATTCCCTTAACAGCAGTACCGATTTCTCCAGGAAGTACCTATTCTTCCAAAATCAAGCTGGACTAGGTGGTGTGACTCCTCTGCATTTAACTGCTTGTATGAATGATTCTGAGCACATTGTGGATGCATTAATCAATGATCCTCAGGAGGTAATTAGATTGGTAAAAGATATAGTAACCATCAATCAAATTTATACGATTTAACACGACTGTTATATTATTCCACATCACAATGCACCATTTATAATTAAAACACTTTTAAGACTACAAAGATTAGATCTATTGTTTATAACTTTCTATATAAGCACTAGATTGCATAAACTGGTGTGAAGAAATAAAAACACATAGCCCTATTGTTTGTAACTTTCTATATAAACAAGTGGTTGTAGTGAGCAGTGATTGCTTCATCTTTGTCTCTCTTCTTAAGAGTGCTTTGAAGTTTCAGTTTCGAGGAGTTGAAGGTTTCCCATATAAGGTTTGTTTGCGCTTACTCTATAATATGTTGTCAAATTTATGTGTTTATAGTTGAGGATTTGACCCTCTATTCAGAATATTAATAACAAAAAAATAGAAATTTTTCTTGGCAATAATATTTCTTGATAAGGAGATGCCAATTGTTGATCGTGATTATGGTCTCTCTAACCCTCAACTAGTGTAGTGTTTTAGGTTTTCTTTTTTGGTAGTTCAAGTAAAAAATTTCATATATTAAGAGTTCCAAGTTTCTTCCAAAATTGAAACTTTTAGTGTTTTATTTCAGTGCTAGAACACACCATACGGGAAGATGGCATCAACTACGAAGGTTTCCAATATGTACAATGACTTAACATGGGAGGAAATTTGGGGAGATCATATTTAAGAAGGATTTTACGATCTCAACACCACAACAAAACCTGACAAGAAAACTGCTCAATTTTGTTTGATCGAGGAAGCCCTTTACTTCGACAATGTTTCAGGTATCCAAGATTGTACTCTAAGTTACAAACACTAATAGAGTTACGAAAGATAGTTATAAAGTGCTGGGAAAAAGGAAATTAAAGAAGAGAGGAAGAAATATAAATGCATTTTTTTTGTCTAATAAAATTGAGGTTGGTTTGCAGAGGATTCAGTGAAGAAACCAAAGTCCATTGTTGATGTTGGGTGTGGGATTAGTGGCCCTGAAATTTACCTAGCAAAGACGTATGGTGCCAAATGCATAGGCATCGACATAAGCCCCTATAAGGTCAAAAGGGGTACAGAGATTCCAAATGCACAAGGACTGGGAGATAAGGTATACATGCAACCTTATTTCAGTTATTTGGAACAAATGTTAGTTAGGTCTTGTATATATTTTTGGTTTCTTGGAGAAAATGTTACTTTAAAACTTGTTCACTTGGATCTAAAACATCATATTTGGTGCAGATATGCAGATAGATTTAACTCATTTTTTTTCTAATAATGGTTTTTAGGTTATGTTTTAAGTTGGAGATGCACTTCAGCAACCTTTTCCTGATGGGCAATTTGATCATGTTTGGTCCACAGAGTGCGAAATATACTTGCCTAATAAAACAAAGGTACCTCCAGCCTTTTTTCTATAATGATCTTGTTTATTTGGTCCTGTTGTTATGTTTACTATGCTAATTTCAAGAGATTGGAATAAATTATTTAGTTGAGTTAGAATCCTTCTAATTACGTAGATTAAAGGTTAATAAAACTGTAATTAGACTTTCAGGTGGATATCATGCTTGACATTCACTTGTTAAGCATTTCCATTTAAAATTGAAATAGGAATTTTATCCCACTGATTTCATGAGAAGATATGTATAATCTTGTCATTCATTGGTTCATTCATATAACTTATTTATTTATTTCTCTGGCAGTTTGTTAACAAGTTGGTAGGTATTGCAGCCCCTGATGCCACTATAATATTAACATAACCATGCCATAGAGATCTTGCAAATGAAGAGTCCCTGAATCCCGATAATATGTTTATATGTTCAAGTCCCACCTACCAAAGGTACTACATCTCTTTTAATTTATATACTTCTATAAGTTCGGATATTATGCAAATTAGTCACGAAATACTAATTTAGCCTCAACTATGTTATCGACTATCAACATATCACTTTTTGGTTAGGACTATATTAATTTATGAACCCGGATATTAGACATCCAAATATTTTTACTGTCATATAATATTCTTAATTCCACTATTTGGTTTTCTTTCATTTTTAATTTTAGATTCACGTAAAACCATTGTCATCCATTATGCTAATATTACTTTTTGATTTCAACCTTATATTTTCTTAAGTTGATGGGATTTACCTTTTTGTTTGACCAAGAGCAGGGATAGAGTCTATTTGATATATGGTGTACCTTAGAACATTTCTGATGGTAAGATAAAGATTACTTAAAATAACGCTTTTCTCATTTCTCTCCCTTGCCTCTGGGTCGAAACCCTCTATTCATTTCTCCTGAATTTCACACTACTTCTTAACCCCTTTCTTGCTAATTTATAAGCATAAGAGTGTCTTAGGGGAAATTAAGATGTGCTACCGGATCTGCCAAAGCACCGAGCTTGATATGCAGTATTCTCTTTTAGTCTTGTTTATCAAGACATTACTCAACACAACTACCTCAGTGCCATGTAAGGTCAATTTGTAATCAGTTTGAATGTTTGCGTTGTTTAGTTTGCATATTTGGAGCTTTAAATTATGTAAACTTGCTTTATAATGTATAAAAGATCATTATGACCAAAGCTTTTGTTAAGTTGGTGTAGGGCATCTTGGAAGTATGGCATCTGTAGGGTGTTATAAGGCATTGGTACATTCATTTTGTAACCTTCTAAAGTACTGCTAAGGAAGTGTTTTCTCATCTCATTAAATCTAAACTTTGTATTCGTTTCTTCCTACTGCGTAAAGGATGAAAAGGGCATCTCCCATGCAGGCTTTATAAGTTGGTTGATTTGGCATTCTGCTTGCCTGACTTGTGTAATCAGCTGGAGGAACAAATTTTATGTAGCTATTAATTGAGCGAGAACTTTAGTTTTTGGCAGGGACAATTCTAGAATAGGCTAATGACGCATTCTTTCTACCTTAACAATTTTCAAAAAAAAATAGTGCGGTTTGATCATATTTTTTCAGGAGTTATTACTCCGTGAATATTGCAGGTACATAAATTTTTTTGCAGGCTTCATATATACAATTATTTCTTGATTTAATTTTAATTTACTTAATTTCAATGCTTACTATAGTGACAACATTTTGTGCGTTGGATTAGTTTTATTTTTCTCTGAACGGCCTCAACATGTTATACTTATTACAGTCGGTGGAATAAAAAATGGCGCACTTCAGCTGGTAATTTCCTTTATCCTATAATCGTTTTTTCCATGAACACTTCACTGGCCTCATCATATAGTAACTTTTGGGAAGAAAATTTTCATATGCAGATGCATGGGGAACTTCAAGTCTTTCACCTCTAGTCCCCATTCGTGAGGTCAACTTTCTGCAGTTTTACAAGCAACACGCTGATGGTGTTTGGGCAGTAGTTGATGTGTGTCGGTTGACATGAACCGAGATACTTCAAATCCACAAACATCCGTGAGCTCTAGAAGGCTTCCTTCAGGCTGTGTTGTGCAAGATATTTTTTTGTTACTCGAAGGTAGCAACTCGTAATTTTGCCACTTTTCCACTATTGCTCTTTTTAATATGGTGTTTAGTCGATATCATAAATTTTTTGACAAAATCAAGCCAAAGTCGTAGATCTTTGAATCCCCCCACTTTCTAGAGCTAGTCTTAATCACTAGTACATTTGAAAACTTTCTCAAAAATCTATTTAAATATGTTACGTAGAATCTGCACCTTTTATGCCCATTTTTATCTATCTTAGATGCTTCCTTGTGGCCTAATTGTATATTTAACTATTTCCCATTTTCAACACTGACACTGCTTAGTGTTTCTCATCCATTAGTGCCATTGATATAAGATGACCCAGTGTTTAATATTAGTGGAAGCCTCTACTACTATATTCTGCTTCCTAAACTCAATAACTTTATAGCTCTATATATGTAGGTGGCCTCATAATCTTTAATTTGGTTATGTAAATATATATTTGACGCTTCTATTCCAATCTGTGATGCCTTCTCGATTCGCTCTTCAGTATATTATCTAATTCTATAATATACTGTGTCGATATGTATACTCCATCTTCGATATGAATCAGATGTTTATGAGTTGCTATCTACATGGTTTTCCATCTCATTCAACAACTTCAAGTAGAGCTCTTGATTCTTGTGTTCTCATGGTACAGGAGCTTGTTTACACTCTTGATGTATTACTCAAGATTAAAGATGTGGGAATGAAATTATATTTAGTGCCTGAGGTAGTTCGTCAGCTTGTTGATTCACTGATGACTGTTAAGTCCGATAGGATCTTTCAGTACATTCATGGACAATGTGAAGCTATTTTACAGCTTATTATCTTTTTGCGTTGAAGCATATGGAAGGTTTTGTTTACCATAAAATGTCTTTGTTTTGGTGTGCATTTCTATCAATTAAGCAATTCTTTATTGAACATTACAGGATTGATATTGATGAGTAGATGCGTGTACCTTCTGTGGAGGGCGTGTTTGCACTTGGGGGATTGTGTGAGTTTTCTCGAGAAAACAGGGAAACAAGTACTTCCTACTCTAACTCAGGTCAAATTTTTAGTTCTCTTGTTACCAAATTGTCGTTTGTGGCTTTCCTGTTAATTTTCTTATCAACAACTTATTTTGAGTATTATTGATAATTTGGTGGATTATGCTTTTAATCGACATATGTAGATAATAGATATGTTCTTATTGACATATAAATATGTTCAAAATCACAATCAGGATAATACACTACATACATTTTCTATAAGATCTAAGGCCAAGTGCTTTGCTAAATCGCCATCAGGATAGTACACCGACCCAATTAGACTACAAAATTTACCCACTACCTCAAGGGCAATACAGACCAGCAAGTTCCACCATGAGACTGAGATTATATGCAGATCAGACAATATACTCAATATGATTTAGAGAGGGAAACCACTTACATCTCTAGTTAAAAGCCTGTTTAAAAGTTTAGAATATACTGTAGGAAAGAAGCCTGCTTAAAAACGTAGACCTGCCCATGTGGGGTTTTACACATCTGATGATCTTGGGTTTAAAGAATGGTAAAGCTTTCCTTCTAATCTTGAGAACCTGTAGAGTTAGTGTATCACTGAAATTGAGGGCATGTGATAGTTTGAGTTTTGCTTGAACTACCTGGAGCCAACCATTCATACTGAGGATTATACTGCCAGCATTCATATCAATTCCTTCATATCTATTCTTACACCTGGATCTCCATATTTCCCAATATATGATAGAGGGAAGAATGCCAATAATAATACCAACCTGAGATTTAGAGTTTGCTGTACAGTACCATGTATGTTGCCTTCCCCACTGAGTTTTATTGTGAAAGTAGTTTTTACTCCACAGATAGAGCTGAAATGTTTCCAAACCAGGAATCCAGGATTGTAGCACTATACCATGTATGTATGCAGCCGATACAGTCCAAGAAAATCCTGAACCTCAGATCAACCAACACTCTGATGATAGACAAGAAGGTCCTCAGGTAGTTGATAGATATAAGGAAGAAGCTCCTCAGGTGATAATTGAATCTCAGAATTCTGTAACCCATTCATCTTATAGTAAAGTAACTTTCAAACTTTAACAGGCCGAGAAGGATGTAGATAGGAGAGTACCAAGAAAATTAAAAGTAAAATGAGGAACAGGTCAAGTCAGTATGGATTATGAACAAATGATAATCCATGGTCCCACTTATCAGTTCTAGATTCAGGGTGCTAGTGACCTTGCCTCAAGAAGAGGAAGAAAGAAGAAGGTTTATAAATTATACGTATTGCACTTTTACTTTTCTTAAGATTTTCTGCCTTTTAGGAGGTTACAAAAATTGTATATTTTCACAGTTTACTTAACCCCACTACTCTATTCTTATATTTTAGTATCTATACTTGACTAAAACAACTATTCTATCAAATGTAATCTTGGTTCCATATTCTGATGTTTAATGTAATTGCGGCACATAAAACATATGTCCAATATGAAGATATCCCATCTTATGGAGCTACCACCTGTAGGCCTAACTTGTGGGTTATCTGGATATGGATCTAAAAAGATATATTACCCTGCGCCTCTTATGAATCTTTGGATGAAGTATTCACAGCTTCAGCCTCCTCATGATTCACCTTCAGGTTAGAGTCTCACATTTACTACCAAAATCTTAAGAACTTTAGCTAGTAATCCAAACTCTCCTTTTGACAGCAAGACTAACTTCACCACCTAGACCATTATCTTCATCTGTGCCCTCACCCAGACCCGTGTTTGACCAAGAACTGCTAGATTTTGTAAGTGATTGTACCCAAGTGTTAGCTTCTTTCATACTTTCATCAAGCATGTTGACATATTTATCTGCTTCTTGTGTAATCAGATCGACCGGTAGGGAGGTCTCCCTTGCACCAGTAACCTCCCAAAATCTGAGTCTATCTTGACTGAAGCCTTTACGTTTCCCATTTTACCCACTGAATAAAACATGTCAACTTTTAAAAAATTAAACTGCCCCCACCTTCTTATAACTGCTTCAATGAAAATTAAACTGCCCCCACCTTGCAGTATACAGGGAGGGAAACAAAATTTGAAAATTGATCTCATCTCCCTTCTTCTCCCCCTCTCTTACAGTATTACTTTTCTTCTCATACTCTTCAAAAAATAGCACCGCCACAATCTTAATTGGTCTGAAGGTCGGCCGCTTATCTCTCTCACACTATTTTAGCATTAGGTTTACTACTTCACTTTCTCATATTGTGTTGAAAACCACTTATCTTTGTTATCCCACTTTTGTCTTTCAAATGGTTTTTTTCCCAGAGATTTATGTTTTGTTCAAGTGGTATACTTGTAAGCTTTCTCTGACAGAAAATCATTGTACAAATGTAAGTTGGTTTCTATTTCAGAAAATATTCCATTCCTGCTTAAAATAAACATTGCACACTTGATTCTTTAGCCAAACAGGCCTTAATCTTTACCCATTTGGTCATTATGCCAAACAACTCTTTATCTCTACTTCGTTTTACTTTGTAGTGATCTCAAGACTATGGTAAACTTGCATTGTATTTAAGTTGATTATCTCAAAAGGGAAGAAACGTGTCACGAGGACGATACAGCAACGAGACTTCCCTGTGGCTATAATATCCATAATCATAATGATTTTGTTGCCTGACACCATTGTAGAATATTTTGGTCTCCAAATATTTGTGGGATTTGTCTTTGGGAGTAGAAGATTAATGGGTTGAACTTGGTTTATGCAATAATGGTTACTTGAGAAGTCAAGTCTTATAAGGAGATGATGATGTTGTTTTACCAAACATTGCCCAATATGTGTTTGTGATATTACCCAAGATAGAATAAGAGATAAAGAGAGTTGGGTTTTTAGAGGGCATACATGAATATCATCTGTGTTACGAGCCTGCGATGTTCTCGCACTCACACACATTTAGTAGTCTTAAGAAATATAGTCACAAAGATCATAAATTATTGTAATAGGTGCAATTTGTCAAAATCCTTTTTAAGCGTACTCAGCCTACATCTTACCTATTTCTTAAAATACAACAATTCGATTTCTTCGGATCGTACGAATGATAGAGTTTTTTACACTTTGGGTTGTTGTGCTAATTTATGTAGAAATTCTCACATCTCTTTACATGTTTATTCTACTCCATGTCTCCCCTTTGGAGTACATTTGATTGTGTAATTTTTGTCTTCAGATCCTCTTCGTTCGAAGGACCTCATTTTTTGATCGAACGAGTCTGGCAGTTGTCTTCTTCCTTTTGGGTGTATTTTTTTCATTTCATTCATCTCTCTCATTTTTCTCCTTCTCTCTCCCCTAAATAAGAATCCCCTCTTCCCCAAATTTTAATCCAATCCGTTTCGACGGTTGTCGATTCTTCGCCGTGATCTTCACCTTTATCCTTGGTAAGTAATTTCCATATTACTTTATGTTCTTTTCGTCAGATTAAAGGTTGGGATGATTTCTAGGGTTTGGGTTATTGATTAGTTTCCTGTATTGTTTGATTGATTGTTGTTATGTGTCTGTTATAGCTTGTCCTGTGTTTGGTTAGACGAATCGCTGACTCTAGGTTTTGGAGTTCCGGTTTTAGTTTCGTCAGGACTCGGGATTATTATTAGGCGAGTTCCCCTTCATTTTTAAATTCCTCTACTAGTTAATAGATGCCTATTAGAGTAGTACTCTGTATAGAGGGGTGCATGTAATTTAGTTATGGTCTGATATTGTGTTTCTCAGTATAAGTTATTAACCTATAAGTTAGTTATTTATGTAACTTGGTTTATAGTTTGCCATGGACTTTGGGTTTAGTTAGAAGCTGTTAGTGTGGTATTTCTCTTAGCTATGTTCTTCTTGTTGATTTCGGTCTTCTAGAGACTGATGTTGGTTAGTTGTAGTGACAGTTAGGTTGCCGTCTCATCTAGGCTTAGATGGTGCAACTGAGTCTTTGTTCTTTTGTTTTAGGATTGATTGCCACGCTCTCATGCAGGTGATTGTCCTATGTGTGATACCGGGTTTACAACTATTGTGTTTTGATTATTGGGATCTGTTGCATCTTTAAATCATGTAAAACTCTTTTAACTTAACGAGATCGGATACATAACACAGCTCTACATCGGTTAACCTCTGATAGGATCGCATGAGTCCTAAATCGGGTCAAAATAGTAGGTGAAGAACTGGTTGTGAATACTATCATACCTATGATACCCATCCGAGAGTGTGAAAAGGTATGAGACAGTCTGAATCTGATAATAGACATATCCTCGGTGAGGTTGAAATTCCCTGGAATAAAAATACAGTTCGGACGTTGGCTCCATGGGTTAAAAAGCCTGGAATACTTTGATGAAGTGAGTATCCACTAGCTTGGTCGAGCTTGACAAAAATCGTACCCATTGTATCCCCTTAACAGATCTTTTTAAGATAAGCATGCTAGCTGTTTATCAACCAATATTATAATAGGATTGTGAAGACGTTTTAAAATACTAAAGCATACGGCATTTGGGATAATTGAGGGATTATCCCAGTTCATCATGTCATATCATATCATCATCACTTATCATTATTCCTTGTTACTAATCTTTTTCTCTAAACTCTTATATCTATTCTTCTTTACTTATAACTTTATTATCTAGATCATAGTCACTTAGTTTACTATTCTTTTACTTTAAAATTTACTCTATCTCATTCACCTCACCCTTTTCTCTGCACCTATTATATTAGTAGGTTATTTAGCTCTGTTGGGTACTTAATAAGTCGTGGTTTTGCTCACTCTCGTATTTTTTCCCCTTTCGGAGGTTGATTAGATTAGATTGCTGTGAGGTTCAGCTTGATTGGAGCCAGTTTTGCCACTGCAGATCTTCTTTAGTTTAGACATTCTTGTATGTGATCTCAGCATATATTGCTGTACTTTTTTCTAGATATTGTATTATGTTTTCAGTCTAATATGTATATATATCATTTGTTTCCACTTTATTATTCTTTCTTTACTCTGATGATTATTGTTATTAACTGAATAACTGAGCCTAAACTTTTCTATGACTCGGTTGTTCGTGGGGCAAATCAGTGGATTCCCCGACCTGCGCAACTTCGAATCTAGTAATTGGTCAAGCTTACCGATTATTGGATTTTGGGGCATGACAGACTTGGTATCAAAGCCTAGGTTAATCCCTATCACTGTTCTTGCAAATCATATGACGAGTTATTCTTTAGGCAGAGTTAAGATCGATTCTTTTCGGATTTTACGCATTTTATCGTATTCCTTTCTCGTTCCTATTCCTTTCCTCCTATCCTGAGTTGCGTTTCTTTTGTTCGTACAGATGGCTAGAGGTGGCAGAAGCAGAAGTTGCGCAAGGACCCATGGGGGTATTCGTGAGGGTTTAACCAGTGGTGCAGTAGTTGGTGAGCCAGCGATTAGTCAGGAGATTTTGGGATCTATTTTGATCATTCAGAGTAAACAGATAGTTTCCGAAGCTAGGGTTGGTATGGGGATAGTACCGAGGGTTCAGATTCATCAGGGTACCCCACCTATTCCAGTGATTCCAGAGTAGGCAGGCACTTTACCAGTTCCAGGTTCTTTCGGTGTTTCAGCAGAGATGAAACAGTTCATGGAGGGTTTTGCGGCTTATTTTCAGTAGGCTAAGAGCCCAGTGGCCAGAGAGTACGGTTACTTAGAGCAGCTCAAGAGATACAAACATCCTACCTTTCCTAGCACGTTAGTTCCTTCTGAGGCAGAGGCATGGTTCAATTCTATTAAGAAGACTTTAGAAGCGATGAAGTGTCATGGCGATTAGCGGGTGACACTTGCGACGTATCTACTTAAGAACGAGACAAATCATTGGTAGGATACCGCCAAGTGGACCACATTGGAGACTCCGATACTTTGGGCATCCTTCTAGGATAATTTCTTCGATCAGTATTTCCTGCAGAGTTACAGAGACGCCTGAATTTCTGAGTTCTATGTGTTGGAGCAGGGCGATATGAGCATATCGAGGTACGATCAACGATTTAATGAGCTTTCTCGTTACGTGTCGTTCATTGTTAAGGATGAAGAGCAAAGGAAAATGAAGTTCCTGAAGGGTCTTTGTCTGTATTTTAGGAAGTTCTAAATTACTTTCGGTGCCAGTCCATATATAGAGGTTTTGTCTAAAGCTTTGGCTTTAGAACAAAACGATGTCGAGAATCGCAGGTCCAAGGACTTGAGGGGCCAGCAGAGACAGGACCAAAGACCCGATAAGGGCAAGGCGGTTTAGACTCAGTACGATAGCTTGGGTTTGAAGAGGCAGAGGTTTGAGAGTACTGCAGCTAGAGTTATGGGCAGACAGTATTTTAAGAGAGCACAACTTGCGTCTCATCAGTATTGAAACTGCGGGGAGACGGGGATCGTCAAGCAGCATTGTCCTAAACTATCCAGAGGTCTACAGTCATTGATACAATTTCGGAGTCCAGTTGGTTATCAGTCGCGACAGCAGCAGATTTAGCAGTTTCCACAGCGACAGTTCCAGGGTTCACAGAGTAGACAGCTAGTTCCAGGCTATCCGGGTGTACAGAGACTGCAACATTCAGAACAGCTGTAGGGCCAGTGTTAGGGCCGCGAACAGGGCAGGATGCACGCAGTGGGGAGGCGAAGTGCTCGCGCCGCTCTACCTGTGTTGGAAGGTACGATCCATATTTCTTTTTCGCCCGCTCGTGTTCTTTTAATTTTGGTGCATCGCATTCATTCATAATATATGCATTTCTCAGCACTATTAGTTCTGAGTCTTCTTTATTATTTGATAAGATTTTTGTGGGTACACCTCTCGATTCTTCGGTGTCCATCTCTCGTATTTGTAGATATTGCCCGATAGTTGTTTGTGGCCTCATCCTATCGGCAGACCTGTTAGTACTACCGATGAAGGAGTTTGACATTATTCTGGGTATGGATTGGTTATCGACACATCGGGTTACTTTTGATTGTTTCAAAAAGATGGTTACTTTTAGTATTCCTGGTGAGAAGCGATTCGTGTTTACTAGCTCGGAACTTGCACAGTCAGGCGATGGCATATTGGCTTTCTTAGAGTTAAAGTCCTCTGGTGTGGACGCTAGCTCGATTCCGGTGGTTTGCAACTATTCTGACATTTTCCAGCAGCTGGGTTACCACCGGCGAGAGAGATTGATTTTGGCATAGATCTTTTACTGGGTACGGCTCCGATTTCGAAGGCTCCGTATCGTATGGCACCCGTTGTGATGAAGGAATTATATGATCAGGTTTCTGAACTGATGGATCAAAAGTTCATTCGGCCGAGTACTTCACCTCGGGGGGTACCAGTTTTGCTTGCAAAGAAGGACGGGTCGATGCGTCTGTGTATTGATTACTGCGAGTTAAACAAGGCCACGATCAAGAACAAATATCCTTTACCTGGGATCGAGGACTTGTTTGACCTGCTTCGGGGAGCGCAGTTCTTTTCGAAGATTGATCTCAGATCAGGTTACCATCAGCTGAGGATCAAGAAGGAGGATGTTTCGAAGATAGCATTTCAGACTCGTTACGGGCATTATGAGTTTCAGGTTATGCCGTTTGGTTTGACAAACGCGCCCACAGCTTTTATGGATTTGATGAACCAGGTTTTCTGACCTTTTCTAGACCGGTTCATCATTGCATTCGTGGATGACATATTGATTTATTCAAAGACCGAGGCCGAACACGGGGAACATTTGGGGATCGCTTTACAAACTTTTAGGGAGAATGAGTTATATGCAAAGTTCGAGAAGTGCGACTTTTGGCAAAAGGAAGTGAAGTTTCTAGGGCACGTGATGCCCAAGGATGGTATTGCGGTAGATCCTTCAAAGATTGAGGTAGTTATGGATTGAGCGCAGCCGACTAATGCTACAGAGATTCGTAGCTTTTTGGGATAGTAGGTTATTACCGCAGATTCATCGAGGGCTTTTTGCGGATTGCAACTCCTTTGAGTCGCTTGACGCAGAAGGACGTTAAATTCGCTTGGGATAACAGATGTGATTCAGCTTTCGTAGAGTTGAAGAAGAGATTGACTACAGCTCCAGTTTTCATTATTCCTTCCAGCGGACAGAAGTATATGGTTTACAGCAACACTTCGCTCAATGGGCTAGGTTGTGTTCTGATGCAGGAGGGAAAGGTGGTGGCTTATGCTTCGAGATAACTTAAGGTGCATGAGAGAAATTATCCTACTCATGACCTTGAGTTGACAGCAGTAGTTTTTGCGTTGAAGATTTGGTGACATTATCTTTACGGAGAGATGTTCAAGCTATTTTCTAATCATAAATGTTTGCGGTACCTTTCCATGTAGAAAGAGCTAAATATGAGGCAGCGCAGATGGATTGAGTTCCTGAAGGACTATGACGTCGACTAGCAGTATCACCCAGGGAAGGCGAATGTGGTGGCTGACGCTTTGAGCCATTTGCCTAGGGGATCTCTTGCATGTCTGATGATTCGTGAGTGGTTGATGCTTCATGATGTGGCAGATTCTGGGCTGAGTTTGTGTTCACGGGGTACAGGTAGTTTTATTGCAAATTTGAGGGTTCAGCCTTCATTGATTTCACGGATTATAGAGGCACAGCAGCAGGATGCTAGATTATTGTTTTGGGCTTCAGACGTTAGGATACAAGATTGGACAGTTAGTTCAGATGGCAGTATCCGGTACAGGGGCAGATTATGCACGCCAGATTCAGAGGTGATGAAGCATGAGATTTTGAGCGAGGTTCACGGTTTGAGGTATACTATTCATCCAGGCAGTACAAAGATGTACCAGGACCTGAAGTGCATTATTGGTGGGGCAATATGAAGCGTGAAATAGCTGAATTTGTTTCCAAATGTCTTACTTGTCAGCAGGTGAAAGCCGATCATTAGAAACCGGCGGGGCAGCTTAAACCTTTACCTATTCCAGAGTGGAAATGGGAGCACGTGACGATGGACTTCATTTCGGGTTTACCGCGGACGAAGATCTACGATTCTGTTTGGTTGATTATAGACCGATTGACCAAATCGACATATTTTATTTCGGTTCGCAAGACTTTGACGGTTGACGAGTTGAACATATTATATGTGAGAGAGATAATGTATTTACATGGGGTTTCGGTGTCTACAATGTCAGATCAAGATACCAGATTTACCAGTAACTTTTGGAAGAATTTCCAGCGAGCTATGGATACCATATTAGATTTCAGCACAACATTTTACCCCCAGATCGACGGCCAGACGGAGAGAGTGAACTAGATTCTTGAGGATATGCTTAGAGCTTGGGTTTTGGACTTCAAGGATAGCTGGGACGAGTACTTACCTTGGGCGGAGTTTGCGTACAACAACAACTTTCAGTCGAGCATCGGGATGGCACCTTATGAGGCTTTATATGGTAGACCGTGCAGATTACTGCTGAGTTGGGCAGAGGTTGGTGAGCCGAGTTTACTGGGGCTAGACTTGGTTTGAGAGACTACTGAGGCAGTTACTATTATCAGAGATTGGTTACGTATAACACAGAGCCGGCAGAAGAGTTATGTTAACATCCGCAGGAGACCGCTAGAGTTTGAGATCGGTGATCATGTTTTGCTGAAGGTTTCTCCAAAGAAGGGCGTGATGCGTTTCAGCAAGAAAGGGAAGTTAGCTCCAAGATTTATTGATCCGTTCGAGATTCTGGCCAGAGTTGGAGAGTTAGCATACCATTTAGCATTGCCGTCGTAGTTAGACCGAGTTCACAGCGTATTTCATGTTTCTATGCTGAGGAAGTAGGAGCGGGACTCGACTCACGTGATTCAATGGGAACCCATAGAGGTTCAGGATGATGCCTCGTATATAGAGCATCCGGTGTGTATTTTGAATCGCGAGGAGAAGATTCTTCGCAGCAAGGTTATCCCTTTTGTAAAAATTCAGTGGGGTCACCACGATCGTAGTGAGCCTCCCTGGGAGTCAGAGGCGAATGTGAGAGGCCGTTATCCACAATTGTTCTCGGGTTGAGGTGCATGCGTAGAATTTCGGGGCAAAATTTCTTTTTAGGAAGATAGATTGTAATGACCCGTAAATTTTTTATTATTATTTATTAATATTTATCCCTTTTCTGCTTATATTCCTATCCTTTTAGCATCTGCATTTATTGCCTTACATTAAGTTTCCGCATATATTCCTTTTATCCATTCTGCATCCATTTTATTCCTTTCGGGCAAGTTTTTGGGGTTAGATTCCTTTTTCTGTGTTTTCGGTGTTTCGGTGGTTATTAGGAGGAGGAGGTTGTGTTAAGGTTTTGGGAGACCGTGGTTGGGGTGGTGGAGTCGTTGTTGTTGTTGATGTTGTTGTGGTGTTCGTGTGTAGGTTGTTCTGCATTTGGGTGCTTGTGTGGATCTGGGAGAATTTGGGATTTTCCAGTAGTCGTTCGAACGAGGTTCATATTCGTTCAAACGAGTTGACTTATCTCCCGAAATTTGGCCCAAGATCTTCAAGTCGTTCGAACGACTTTTGGGTCTATTCGTAGGACTTTTGTGTCCATTCGTACGACCCTTTTCTCGTTCGAACGACTGAGGTACCTCCCTGGAATTTTTTTTCTTCAGATCCTCTTCGTTCGAACGACCACATTTTTTGTTCGAACGAGTCTGGCGGTTGTCTTCTTCCTTTTGGGCGTATTTTTTTCATTTCATTTCCCTCCCTCTCTTTCCCCCAAATCAGAATCCCTTCATCCCCAAATTCGAATCCAATCCGTTCCCTCGGTCGTCGATTCTTCGCCGTGATCTTCGCCTTTATCCTTGGTGAGCAATTTCCTTTTTCATTTTCGTTCTTTTCGTCCGATTAGAGGTTGGGTTGATTTTAAGGGTTTGGGTTATTGATTGGTTTCCTGTATTATTTGATTGATTGTTGTTATTATTGTCTGTTGTAGCTTGTCTTGTGTTTCGTTAGCCAAATCGCTAATTCTTGGCTTTGGAGTTCCGGTTTTACTTTCGTTAGGACTCGGGATTATTATCAGGCGAGTTCCCCTTTATTTTGAAATTCCTCTACTAGTTAATAGATGCCTATTAGAGTAGTACTCTGTGTAGAGAGGTGCATTTGATTTAGTTATGGTCTGATATTATATTTCCCAGTATAAGTTGTTAACCTATATGTTACTTATTTCTGTAACTTGGTTTATAGTTTGCTTTGGACTTTAGATTTAGTTAGAAGCTTTTAGTGTGGTATTTCTCTTAGCTATGTTCTTGTTGTTGATTTCGGTCTTCTTGAGACTGATGTTGGTTAGTTGTGGTAACAGCTAGGTTGCTATCTCATCTAGGCTTAGATGGTGCAACTGAGTCGTTATTCTTTTGTTTTAGGATTGTTTGTTACGCTCTCATGCAGGTGATCGCCTTATGTCTGATACCGGGTTTACGGCTGTTGTGTTTTGATTATTGGGATCTGTTGCATCTTTAAATCATGTAAAAATCTTTTAACTTAACGAGATCGGATACATAATAGAGCTCTACATCGGTTAACCTCTGATAGGATCGCAGGAGTCCTACATCAGGTCAAAATAATTGGTGAAGAACTGGCTATGAATACTATCATACCTTTAATACGCATCCGGGAGTGTGGGAAGGTATGAGGCAGTCTGAATCCAGTGCAAGACTTATCCTCGGTGAGGTTGAAATTCCTTGGAATGAAAATGCAGTTTGGACGTTGGCTCCGTGGGTTGAAATGCCCGAAACACTTTGATCAAGTGAGTATTCACTAGCTTGGTCGAGCTTGATAAAAATCGTACCCATTGTATCCCCTTAACGGATCTCTTTAAGATAAACATGCTAGCGGTTGATCAACCAATTTTATAATAGGATTGTGAGCACGTTTTAAAACATTAAACCATACAACATTCGGGATAATTGTGGGATTATCCCAGTTCATCATGTCATATAATATCATCATCACTTATCATTATTCCTTATCACTATTCATTTTCTCTAAACTCCTATCTCTATTCTTCTGTACTTATAACTCTATTATCTGGATCATAGTCATTTAGTTTACTTTTCTTTTACTTTAAAACTTACTCTATCTCATTTACCTCACCCTTTACTCTGCACCTGTTATATTAGTAGGTTATTTAGCTTAGTTGGGTACTTAGTGAGCCGTGGTTTTGCTCACTCTAATATTTTTTCCCCTTTCAGAGGTTTAGTAGCTTCGATTGCTGTAAGCTTCAGCCTAATTGGAGCCAGTTTTGCCAGTGTAGATCTTATTTAGTTTAGACATTCTTGTATGTGATCTTAGCATATGTCGTTGTACTTTATTCTTGATATTGCCTTTCAGTCTGATATGTATATAAATCATTTGCTTCCACTTTATTATTATTTTTTTATTTTGATGATTATTGTTATTAAGTGAATAACTGAGCCTGAACATGTCTATGGCTCGGTTGTTCGTGGGGCGAACCAATGGATTCCCCGACTTGCACAGCTTCGAATCTAGCAATTTGTCAAGCTTACTGATTATTGGATTTTGGGGCGTGACAAATTGGCTATGTAAATATGATATCTTACATGCGAAGAATATTCAAGAGAAATATGAGAATTTACCGATGTTTTCGATTTGATTAATATCAATGGATCTTACTTTTACTACCTATACTTCCCCTTCCCTCACCGATTTCCCTTTTGTTGTGTTCTCGTTTAGTGATGATGGGTCGTAAGAGCGGGAAAACCTTGTTATTATTTACTGTCATGACGAAGAAATGCCTTTCTAACTTCTCACAATCCCTGCAATGTAGATGTTTGCCATCATAAATTGGACTCTCTTGCAAATTTTGAATTAGGGTTTTGATCCTAGCAATTTGTAGATGTTAGCGGGAAACCAATGTTGAAAAACTGAAATCAGTTTTTTATTTTTAGGGGAAATTGTAAGCAATGGTGGCCGAAGCCTCCACTATAACCATTAAAGTTATGTCCTCCAACACCAAGTAAGTTGTTTATCTCTTTTACCCAAATTTTATTGCTGATAGAATATGACAAAAAGAAGATCTATGATATGATGTTATGAAGAAGCAGCCTTTGTTGAAGTCATATATATATTTTTTGGTGTGGTCATTTAGCAAGTTGAGTCCATGGTTAGACTCGCATTTTATCTGAGTTGATAATCTCGTAATAGAAGGCACGTGTCACGATGTTGATAGAGACTAGACTTCCATCATGTACTCATAACCCCATTATCAAAATGACTTTGTTGTTGGACACCATTAAAGACAGTTTGGTTATCCAAATTTAATATAGGTTTTTTCTTTGGGAGAAGATGATTAATGGGTTGAACTTAGATTCTCCAACAATGGGAAATAGAGAAGTAAAGTTTTATAAGGAAATGATGATGTTGGATAGCAAACATAGAGAATAAGAGAGAAAGAGAGAAGATAAAGAGTTGTTTTTTAGAGGGCACGCATGAAGGAGCCAATGATATGATTAAAGCAGGAGTTAAAATATGTTCTCTCACTCGCACACTTGAGTATTTGCGATTTTTTTTTTAAGTTTAGAGTTGAACATTATCAACAATCTCCTACTATGTTCTGTGAATTATGCAAACCCACATATGAGCTAATAATAGTTGCATATGATAAAGTTTATTGCAAATAAAAATCCATTCAAGATCTCCACATTACTTATTTAAATTTTTGCAGGTGCACTTATATTGTTCTTGAGAAACAGAGAATTCACTATTTAAACGCAAAAATTGCTCTCAAGAAACTAGGAAATACTAATTACGACGTCGAAGATAGGCATTTTCCTAAATTCCCAAGATTAAACTACATTATGCTCATATTTCTATAAGTATATACAAAAACATATCTATTTTTACATTGTGTTTAATGTTTTCTTAATTTTTTATGCATATTGTGTTTATTTGGTTTACTGTGAATGAGTTGTTACTTTCTTTTACTTTTACATCAAACTTCATTTATGATAGATATTTTACTCTCTTCTTACTGTACTAGATGCCTTCTCTAAAGAAAGAATATATTTTTCTCTTCCGAACTATTAACTACTAAAATATTCTTTATAGGAATGTCATCTCCCTTTAGGCAATCTCAGGAAAATGAGACAAACTTGGCATATCATTCTTCATCGCAATGCGTTCGACGCTTTTGAGAGACTGCTCATGAGCGTCAACGAAGAAATGCAATTGAAGCTTCATGAAGAAGATAATTAAGTTCTAGAAATCCACATACCAGTGCAGAACGTCAAATCAAACATGCTCAGGATTCCTCCCGCAGACGGAGAGCACGTGTTCAGCAAACTATAGAGGAACGTGCAGCTCTACAAGTTCTTGATACTGAACGCAAAAGACTTACTCGCTCCCATCAAAACACAATCCCTAGCACCTCACACCAACACACAACTGACCACAACACTTAACGAACTACACCGAATGTTTATCCATTAGCATCCGAAGTTGTCAGAATTACTAATGCCCAACGATTTCGGAGCTCTTGCCAAAAATTCCAATGGAAAAGTTGCCCAAACTACAATCGTTCTTTTCCTGATTTAAAGATGATTTCTTCCATTACTTGTTCTATTTGTTTCTCTGACAACCCAAGTCTTGGCTTACCAAACAAGATTAGTTTGACAAATTTAATGGATCCTGGAAGTGTTCCAATTGAGTTATCCTGTCTTACTCCATTTGAGGGGATACTCATAGAACGTATCCATCCAATGATGTCGGTTTATCATTTTAAAGATCAACAATACAAATATAGTGGGAACGTGATCAATTTTTCCCAAGACATCAATGCCATAGCCCCCTCATTGCCTTCCAAGCCAGAGGATTTATCGGCGATATTGATAGTTAACAGAAGTGGGACACATGCAAGCAAAGAGCTTCGAGTACGACGTGAGTTTGTGCGTCAAGCCTTAGTTTGGCTTAAGCAAAATCATGTCTTTTATGGTGATATATCCACATTAACGAAAGAAATCTCCAAGCATTACTAGAGGATGAAATTCATGTAAATCTTCCACATACCAAAAATAATCCGTGTGATAATATTGTTCAAAATCTAAATAATGATGATAGACCGCCAGATCTCGAGACTGATGATACTCACATAGATGAATTTGAGACAACCAGTATAGTCACAGCTGAAATTCAACAAAATCAATAAAGTGCCATACTATCTGTCCTCCAAGCTGCAGAAGTTGACCAAACGACTGTTCAAATGCCTTTGACGATCAGCGCAATAGATGAGTTCTCTACTCCTGGGTATATCGCAATGACATTCCCTACATTATTTCCCTTTGGAAATGCAGATTTAAGACAAGCACGTCCGAGAAAAGTTACACCATTTGAATACTTTCAATACTTAATGAAATATGGAGATGGATGTTTTGCTAAAGACTCGAGGTTTCGTTATTTTGCTTAGAATTCACTTTCAAGATGGCGTGCTCTTCAGCTTGGAGATGTTTACGTTAAGAAGATTCCAGAAGATGGAAGTTTAACATTATAAGATATTCGGGAAATGGTGAATTCTGGGGATCGACGATTAGCCCAGGGAATATTCTACAATGCAAAGAGTATTCGTGGAAGCCGTGCTTTTTGGTTCACTAGATTAAAAGAGCTCACTGTTATGGTAAACCAATTAGGTGCACGTACTATTTTTCTCACCCTTAGAGCTGCTGATATGCAATGGTCGAAGCTATATAGACTACTCGACCCGTTATACGAGTTGCCGAACATGGATTATAACCAGCAAAAGAAATGAAAAGCTCAATTACTAAATAAAAATCCATTAATTGCATCATGGTTTTTCCAAGAAAGAGTTGACGCATACATTTGTGACATCTTAACTCCAGAGTTTTCTGTGAAAGATCATTAGTTTCGATATGAATGGCAATATCGTGAAAGTGGACACATACATGGGTTCCATTGGCTAAATGGTGCTCCTGACTTATCTGGGGTAGGAACAAACCCAGGTGATAATGCGAGAATCATTGAGTACTTTGACCACCTCGTTTCATGTACAAACCCCAATCAATCATATTCTTCTCAAGGGCAAGAACATCCTTATGCACAAAATGTGCCATTGGATGCTAATATGGATATTGATGATGAAGATTACGCTAACTTGGTGAATTGGAAAATGCGGCATTTGAGATGTGGAAGTTATTGCATGCGACTTCACAAAACAACGAAACAGATGGTCTGTCATTTTAAATACCCATTTGATGTGCTTTCACGATCATAAATTATAGAAGAACCACCGAAGAGTAAAATGATCCTAGTGTTAATGTTCATATGATGGAAAGTTTTAGCTCCAACAGAATAACCTATGTATTGAGGTTTATCTCTATTTAATGTAAAATATTTATTCTTAAGATCATTTTCTATTGGACACAAATATTGTAATGTCTTGAAATTTTAGGGTTTTTTTTTTGTTTATTATTAAGTATTGTTACTATTATTCATATATTGTTATTCGTTATGCATCAGTGTTATTTCTTTTGGTAGGTTTGTATTAGATTTCTTTTGGTAGTTCTATTGGTTTCGGGGCGGAAGTGTTTGTGTTTCGGTTTTGGGTGCCCGTTGTGGCTTGGTGGTTGTGTGACATTGTTGTGTGGTGATGTGGTGTGATCTCAGGGAATCCTAGGGTAGATTTGGGCATCCTTGATGCTTCCCCTCCTATCTGGCTTGTCAGATTCCTCCCATCCATTCTTATTCCTTTATGTCAATTTTCTTCAGAAAAGATTCCTTCTGTCTTCCGTTAAGCTTCTGTATACACTCCAGCACATCACAAATTTGTATATTATTCCTCACGAGTCTTTTCTATCCATTTCGCATCCATTTATTCCTTTCGGATAAGTTTTTAGACGTTAGATTCTTTTTTCTAGGTTTTAGGAGTTTTGGTGGCCATTAGGCGGTGGAGGTGGTGTTTAGACCTCAGGATCCCCTAGAAAGTTTGGTAGTGATGTTTTATTAGTGTGTCTATAGTTTGGGGTGGTCCTGGTGAGCCGTTGGATTGGCCGGTAAGTTTCTGGAGTTTCCCGAGGAAAAGATTCCTTTTGGGAGGCTTAGGCGTTTTGGTGGCCGTGAGGTTGTAGAGGTGGTGTTTCTACTTTTGAAAACCCTTGTTGGACTTGTTGTAGTGCTTGTGTGGTAGTGGGGGTGGCTTAGGATGATTCCGAGGTGTCCGGGGTAATCCGTTGTGCTTCTGAGGTGTATTTTTTGGGGCAGGACCAGTTCTATTCGAACAGGACCTTTTCTGTTCAAATAGAACCCTTTTTATTCAAAAAAGACTTGTCTCTGTTTGAATATACTTCACTCTATTCTAATTAAATCATTTCCTATCCGAACAGAGGCGCGTTTTCAGCTTTTTTTGGGCTTTAGACTCTCTTTTTCTCACTTCCTTTTTTTTTTCTCTCTTTCCACTCCCTAACCTATTCCCCTCTCCTCCATACTCTTGATCCACTCTTCCCCATCGCTCGAGGATTCTTCGTCCATTTCGTCGTAAGCTTCACTCCTATCCTCGGTAAGTTTTCCCGATTCCTTTTCCGTTCCTTTCGCTCGATTTCGGCGTAGGTATGATTTCTAGGGTTTGGGTTTGATGTTGTTTACTTGTTGTTGTTATTGGTTGTGGTAGCTTGTTCGTTGTTCCGATTGCCACGTCGTCGATCCTAGGTTCAGTTTTCCGAGTTGGTTTCTGCCGGACTTGGAATATTATCAGGCGAGCTTTATCTTCCTCAATAACTAGATTATTATGCTTATTCGTGAGTTATAGAAATGCCTAGTTAGTATAATTATATCTGTTATTAGGTTAGTATATCGTTAATTTCTTAGGACACCTGTACGGGTTATCCGTTTAGCATACCTTAGACGAGAGTATTTAAGGGTTTGATAAGTTAGTAAAACCTGCAACAATGTGAGTTTAGTTATTAGATAGAATCCGTAGGTTATGATTAGCCAGAAGAGGTTATTCTCTGTTGTTGTCGATGTGACGATGACTCCTGAGATTCCTCTTAGACCAATTTCATTGAGGGTGGTTATCGTGACTCTTTTCTTCGTTGAGGTTGAGAACAAAGGCATTTCTCAGTGTGTTACGACGCCTAAGTGTCGTTATATATATAATATTTTGAGTATGGAATATATAAATAATATATTGAGTATGGCATCGTTGGTTAGTTATTAGGGTGTCCATCTTGTTTCAGGGCACTAGTAACTTGGTTTGACGATTAGTAGAGACTTATGGATGGCGTGTGGTTTAGCCGTCATTTCTCTGAGATAGTGTAGTTCAGAGACTATAGTTCTTACCTTATAGCATAGCACCTTGGTTAGTTTAGGTTGTTAGACTTGGTTCCAGGGTAATCTTGGGGCGACATAGCTTCAGTAAGACATGGTCTTCGATTCGGAGCTCGTTCTCTTGCCTGCTATTGTTTTGGTTAGTCATAAGACTAGTCTAGGTGTACTCTGTATTCTCGAGGCCTGGTCCTTGAGCACTGTCGTTATGGTTGGTTGTTGTTTGGAATGTTGGATTCCATGTGGGAGTGTGGTATCTCCTAGACTGTTGGCTATTGATGGTGAGCAGATGGCTTATCCGTGGTGGTTGGTTGTGGATGTTGAACTTTTGATAGTTTGCCTTAGGATTGTTTGCTTATCGTGTTGTGGCACTTAGTGCCCTCATGATTCTTAGAGCTGATAGAGCTTAACCGTAAGCCTTCTTTCCCTGGGATGAGGCTGTTAGGGCTGTGTTCCTTTCCGTCATCTAGGAGGTAGCGAGACAGCATGGCTCAGTAAGGTCTACAGCTAAGCCAGGTGGTTTATGAAGTTGTACGTCACCCGAGATGTTGGAATGCGGCTGAAACCTCCTGTTGAATCCGTTTCCTATACATCTGTGCTGGTGACTTATGTACATAATTAGGAGAATTGTGAGGCAATTCTGTTACTCGGGATTGTTGACTACTTGTTGGACACTTGTAGGTCGCCCCATGAGTACTAGTCTGTGTTGACAGCCAGAGTACTGTTGTACTTGATGATAATCATATTGCTTTGAGGAATCTTAGAGACTGATGTTGTTTAGATGTTGTGACAGTTAAGTTGCTGTTTCATCTAGGTTTAGATGGTGCAACTGAGTCACAAGAGGTCATCTGTGCTAGTTTTGGTTGCCACGCTCTCAGGCAAGTGGTTATCCTATTGTGTGCTAGCAGTGTTAGCAGTGGTTGTGTTTCAGTCTTCATGATTTTTGCTCACATCTATAGATAATATATTATCTCCTTATCTTACTGCGATTGGATACATAAATAACTCCGCATCGGCTAACCCTCGGGAGGTTCAGGGATTCCTTAAATCGGGTTAAAATAGAATGTGGGTCCAGGATGGATACTATTATACCTAGTCACCCATTTGGGAGTGTGGGATGGTATGAGACAGTATTTACAATCCGGTATAGGGCTTATCCTGGAAGTTGAAATGCTTTTGAATGCATATATAGTTCGGACGTTAGCTTCATAGGATTTCATAGATTGAGGTAATATCCTCATAGTCTGGTCGAGCTGGTGCAGTACATCGTACCCTTATATCCATCCATATCCTGTAAGGTAAATCCTTTTTCAGCGGTTGTCATCCCACTTTAGTCTTGGGAGCTTTCCCTTTGGGTTAACATCGTTAAATCATTTTAAATCATAACATCATTATCATCATCATCATCATCATCATCATTAAGCATAGCATTACATCATTGTATACTTCCAATTTGAAGGTTCTTCTGATAGGAATCCTTAACTCTTTCTACATTATGTTTAATACATAATCTTCTGCACTTGGGATAATCATATGATTATCTCATTCCATCATATCATCATCATAACATATCTTTGCATTGGGATAATTATGGGATTATCCTAGTTCATCATATTCTTCTCCTCTTATTTAAATTCCTCTTCTCCTAATTTAATTTACGGTGTAAATAGATTCATCTTCCTTCTGTATATTCCTCTCCTCTCTACATCTATTCTTCCGACTTCTGTATCTAATTAATTTATTTGGTTAATTATTCTGGTTGGCTTCTGTGAGCTTTAGGCTGGTATCTGGTTATGGGCAATCTCGCTTAGCTTGTGATAGCTTTGGGGCTGTGCCTAGTTAGGGTTTGGGTAACCCTGTTGGATTATTGTGAGCCGATGGCGTTCACCCTCGTGTGTGATTGTATTTATGAGGTAGATTAGTTGCTTGTGGCACTGAGGGCCACGGTAGTGATTAGAGTGTAGTTAGTAGTCCTTGGGACTGGAGTGCAGTTATGGTCCTAGCACTCCTTTGCTCGAGATATATATATATATATATATATATATATATATATATATATATATAGTAGTTAAATATAATCATTAGACTAGTTATATACCTATTAGATACCTATTAGACATCCTTGGTATTTATATATATATTTTGCTATCGTTAGATATTATTATATCCTATTTATCATTATTATTATATCCATCTCATTGGTTAGTATAATCGTTTAGCTATTCTTGGGAGTTAGTGAGCTCGTTGTTTGCTCACTCTCGCATCCCCCTTTTAGTGGCAGGTTGTTTCAGTTTTTAGTTGCTGCTGTGGTAATCTTTGGGAAGCTGAGCTGGAGGCTCATTCTCCAGTTATTACTGTCGGGTCGGGCTTGCTGCGTTGAGGTTTGAAGAATCTTCTGTTTAGATTTTGCTTCTTAGTCTTCCGCTGTTTCTGCTTTTCCCAATTACTCTGTTGTGATACTATTGTGATTGACTAGGCCAGAATTTGTCTACGGCTCGGTTATTCGTGAGGCGAATCTTTGGATTCCTCAACCTGCACATCCTCGAATCTCACTAATTGGTCTAGCTACCGATTACTGGATTTTGGGGCGTGACAAATATTGCGTATAAACAATTTTGAAAGTAGTTAAAGTTTTAAGTTCCTAGTGTTAATGCTAATTTAAACTTTCAACTCTCAAGTTATTTGGTATATTGTATACTTACTCTATTGAGAGAATTTCAATAAAACAAAATCGCAGTCGGTCCCACCAACACCTGGTAGTACTAGTGTATATAGATATGAATCCCGCTGAAGAATTTCACACTGGAGTCGGCTCTCAGTCTAAGCCAGTCTCTATAGAGAAGCAAGTCTCCAAGGAAAAGCATATGGCTAACCCTGACAACTTTAAATTTCCAGTAACAGAGGCCACGATGATGGTCATGCCAGGAAATTCAGGTAAATTCAAAATCTTCTTTGATTTTTCTATTTTACAGAGCTCATCAACTGTATTATAGTGTTTCTAAAATTCGGAATTTTTTCATGCAGGAACTTTTGGGGGTAATGAAAGATCCATTCCCAGCTCTGGATTTGGGAATGGCTTCTTGCCAGTAGAACTAGAAGTCCAACAAGCTTTAGGAAGGTTTGTAAATCTATGAGTTGTAATCAAACAAAAGTACCAATCTCCTATGATTACTTTTGAGATTTAAAGTACGGTAGAATTACAGGTCCAATAGCAAAAGGTTTTTTTCTTTATCAATACAAAGCAGGAGCGGCCTTGCTTCAGTGGCAGAGGACATTCCTTGGGATTTACCTGAACCTAGTTTCAAACTTAGAAGATTGTCCGAAAGCAGCCCCACCCATGATCTAGGTACACTTTTGGCAAGATAAATATTGTAGCAGATGTAGTTATAGTTAGTATCTATCAATCATCTTAGTTTGTTACTTTCAAAAATATTGGTCGAGACAGGGCCCACTTAATCCCAACATCCACTTGTCGATCTTCCTATGGACAAAGTCACTGACATTATCAGAATGTAATTTCTTGCTTTTCTGGTACTTGTTTTTGTTAATGTTATGGTTATGATTATAGGTACCTTTGGTGTAACTGCCATGAAAATTTTATATTGTTAGGCATTTAAAGACCCATTTCGATACACCGGGAGCCCCTCAATTCGAATCTCTTGACCAGTTAGCATTCGGACTGACTCAGAAAAAAGCAACCCAACTATTTTACTAGACCTGTTGTATAAAACTTTCATCCTTGTTCATTTTCATAGTTGAATTCAGAACTTCTATGAGCATCCCATTTACTAAAAGAGTCTTAAACATTGGTTATTTTTAATTGCAGTTCTTGCTACCCATGATCTGGGGAAAGTTCAACAAAGAGTGGCTTATGAGGATATCCTAATTTCCAGAGGACCAAAGATGTGAAGATGATTGCCTCAACCCTATTTCTTAGCTCATTAGGGAATTTTTATTCTTATATTATCCTATATATTCCTATATTATCATTAGGTAATTTATCTTTCTTAGGAAATTATGTAATCGTGGCTTCGGCCATTTACAACGGTGAAATATATATATATTTTTGTAAAATGACTAGCCACGACTAGTTTTGTATATACATATATAAATATATATATATATACATATATATATTGTAAAATAACTTTAGCCACGGCTGGTTTTGTAGCAAATAGCGAGATTAGCCACGGGACATTTCGTGGGAATGGTCGTAGCCAATGAAGCCATTTGCCACAGTTTATAATGTATCCAATGTGTATTAATAGCCATAAAATAGCCACGGTACTACCCGTGGCTATATCTGATTCATTAGCCATGGTCAAGTTTGTGGCTGAGCATTAGCCACACCACCAGTTGACACGACCCTGGGTACGGGTATACCCGTGGCAAATGGTATTAGCCACGGCCAAGGTAGTGGCCATTGACACTGATTCTAATAGTGAAAGGATATTTATAACCTCTTAAGTTTAGGTTACCAATCACAACAGTTAACAATGATGTTATCCACATACATTAGAAATTAAATAGACTGGTCAAGTCATATTTAGTATTTAAAAAATGAGCGTTGGAAATGATTCCAACGCATTTAATGAGTCAAGACAAAAACTATATTGATACCAATTTAACAGGTCGAGACATTCGCACATATGTCACACATAATAGTTCGAAATAATCTTTTAGATTACTTGCATCACAGTCTGAGGTAATCTTCTAAAAATCGTACCAGGGTAACATGCTTCACAGGTTAAATATAGCAAGATACTCAAATACATAAAGTAAAGAAAGGAAAGGGAAAGTTTATTCATAAAGTAAAGGTTACAGCTAAGGTTGTTTATAAGCAACCTAATTACAACCGATACACCCACCAATATAATCCCCACAATCACCCCTCGCAACAATAACATCTTCATCTTTAACCGTCTCGTAGACCAGAATCATCAGACTGCCCATACGTTCCACTTTCATCAGCAGAACGTAGTGATACTGACAGAGCCAGAAGAAGTTTAATTCTACAACTTCAGCCTCCAACTTGTCCATTCCCTGGTATGTCGGCTCTACAGGTATGGGCGTAGGGTTAAAATGTGATTGGACAAAATACCGCATTTTTAATACTTCATAGTTGGCCTCCAAGCGCCTTACAATGTCTTTATGGCAAACCTGGGATCTTGTCTTCGCCATGATATAGCGAGAATTAAATATAAATTTCCTCCAAAATAGGATATTTATAGCATCTACAAATTCAAGATCCAAATACCAACAGTCAACAGGAGTACCATCCATGCATTTTGTAAATCTAAAAGTCTGGTACAGTCAAAACAAGTATTTAAGAATGAACACTGAGAATGATCCCCGCACATTTAATGCAGTACTGATGATGCTTCTCAACCAATACCACTCATACTCTTGGTTGAAAGAGGGTGGTTATAAGGGTTTATTCCCACACTCGATCTCACACATAAGTTTGTATGTCAACCTCCGTACCAACAACTCGAATTCAAAACCACTCGAGGTCATCAAAAGAAGTCGTTACAAGTCAGAAGAGTCAGACCGTTACATAACCATTATGAAGAACCATCAAAACCTTGCAATAACATTTATAATTAAGATGATAATGGTCATAATATGAGACCTATAAATAATACCAAGAAAGAACAGATTAGGCCGGAGAATTATATCTGCAAAATCTATGAAGAACTATTCAGAGTACTCATTGTAATAGCTAAATTACTCCATTTATAAGATCAGTCATTCTAAATCCTCGAGAGAAGTCATAGTTTTTATATATTCAAAGGTTTTCATGCTAATTCTTGTGTGTGATTAGTTATTATTTCCTGTGTTTTAATCATATTTGGTGTAAGACACTAAGTTTGAGATACAAAATTAGGCTCTTACAAAAACCACTCATCTGCATTAGATGAGTGCGAGTGACTCTTAAAATTTGGACTTTCTTTATAGAGAAATGAGGTGGAAAAACTATTTTGAGGAGTAAATGAGTTGGCAATCCTCTCTTTCTTTCATCTCCCTTTTCATGTGCTCGTCAGACCTGTTCTTTCTCTTTATAGTCTCTTACCCATACCGCTCACTCTCTATCTCTCTCTAATTTTCCATACATTTCTCTCTTTTTCTCTCTCTTCTTTTTCTATCTTGGGGAATTCCTCAACCATCGATTATAGGAGAAACCTTCATCATCGAAGAATTCTCATCACAATGCGAGTCACTTCGTCATTGCCAACTCTTCCCTCTTAATTACAACATCTCTCTCTCTCGGTGGTGTGTAACCATTGTTTGGTCGCTGCCAACGGCAAGTTGTAGTGTAAGTTACTTCGGAGAAGATGTTTGATACTATTATTTGTTTACAATCATCCCTTCTCAACTAATCATGAATGATTTTTTGTGAAAAAATCGAACGAGATTCCTTATTTGATACTATTATTTTAAATTGTGGTGAAGCTTATTGTCTGCCATGTAATATTGGGTGGCCTAAGAAGATGCAATCCCAAATTGGCATTTTTTAGGATTTAGCTTCATGCAGTACGTACGAAGGATGTCAAAGATGATTTGTAAATTTTTGCAATAATCCTTGCGCTTCAGGCTCTTGCTGATCATATCATCAATATATACTTTCATGATTTTACCCAAGTGATCTTTGAACATTCTTGTGACGAGCCGCTGGTACATTGCTCCTATACTATTTAAGCCAAAGGGCATTACTGTATAAGAGTAAAGACCCCTTTCTTTCTCAAATGTAGTTCTCTCTTGATCTTCTTTGGCAAGAAGTACTTGGTTATATCCTGAGGCTGCATCAATCATTAAAAGAAGTTTATGACCTGCTACGGAGTTGAGGAGGTGAGGAATCAACGAAAGGGGAAAGTTATTTTTAGGTATAAACTTATTTAGTTCAGTAAAGTCTACACATACCCTAATTTTTTTGTTCTTCTTCGGGACAGATACGATGTTTGAGACCCACTTTGGATACTTAGTTTCTCAAATGAACCCAACATAAAATAATTTTTCTATTTCTTCGTTAACTGCTTCTCAGAGCCTGAGAGCTAGGTTACGATGCTTCTGTATGACAGGCTTGCTGTCGGGGATGAGGTTTAACCGATGGCAAGCAATAAAAGGATCAATTCCTATCATTTCCTAAAATGACCATGCAAAGACATCGACATTCTTTCTTAATAACTGTATAAGGGTTCTTTCTCTTCTGGTGAGAGTTTAGGGCCAATAAAGGTGCTTCGTCCTAGTCCATCGAGCTCTATGTATTTGACTATTTCAATATCATATTGCTCAAATACCGGAGATGGCTCTTCCTGTAAATGTTATACTTTCAGGATTTTTGATGCGTGAGAATTTGTAGTAGTATTTTTGCATAGTCATGCCATAGCTTGACTCCATTTGATTTTGTAGACACCATTATCTATTGGAAAATGTAATGCCAGATGATATGTCAAGGGTACTGCTTTGATGTAGTGGAGCCAACTTCTTCCTAAGATCCCCAAGTATTTAGATTCAACATTGATAACAATGAATTTGAGAAAGGTGGTTTCTGCTCCTGCTTGAACGGGCAATGTGATTTCTTCCAAGGATGATTCTTTTGAACCATTGTGTCCTAAGATGGTTGTGGTTGAAGCTTTAACTAAAACTTTATGGCCTAGAACGTCAATTGCTCTATTGAACAGTACATCAGCGGTGCTTCCAGTGTCGACAAGGAGTGTGTGTAAATAGTCTTATCCTACTTTAAGCATTATTACTAATGAGGCGTCATAAAGGTATTTTATATGGCTGGTGTCACAGTCTTTGAAGGACATGTGATATGAGCGTTTAACTTTGCTAAAGCTGGGTAGAAGTTTGACAAATTTTTCAGATGACGTCATCTTGCAGCAGGATGTGATTCTATCATATTTCTTTCACTTTTTGCCTTTTTCAATCTCGATCATATAAAGATATCAAGCTTGACCTTGGCCTTGTTCATGTTCGACTTCATTACTATTTTTTTCTTCTTCGAGAAACATTTGGATATCGATCACATACTCGTGGAGCCTTCCTTCTAGGACAATACGGTGAAAAATTTGTATAAGGGAGTAGCAGTTGTCAGTCTTAAGGCTATGAACATTATGATACTAGCACAGAAGTTTATTTGGGACATTTGGAATCTCCTACGCTTCACCAAAGAGTTCATCCCCTCTTAGTATCAGTAAGATAGCTGATAGAGTAGTTGTCATAGGAGGCAAGATTGGGATAGTTCTGTCTTTTTTCCCATCTTTTCGTTTGACTTTGTCGGTGAACCGTCCACGCTATTTGACAGTAACATTACTTGGCGATTTTAAATGTAGTGGTGAGACCATGTCGTTTGAATGGATAACAAAAGAACTTTTCATTTTATCCTTCTTGGATCGTTCAAGTTCGATGTAGTTATTAACCACATTGATCATCTCTTTGACAATTTTGGTTTTGTAAAGTCTAAGTTCTTCTCAAACTTTAGAATCGATGTGGAGTGCAGAGGTAAATGTTGGTACGACAATCTTGGGATCTGAATTCCCAATTTTTCTTGTTTCTTGTAGGAAACGCTTGTAAAAGTTTGCCAAAATTTCCTTCCCATCTTGTTCGAAAAAGAAAAGAGAGTCCACAGTTATCTTGCGTTCTTTAGCATATGCGTAGTTTTATTCGAACAGTTGTTATAGTTGGGTGAAGCTAGTAATCAAACCTTCTGGAATGGTATAGAACAACATAAGAGGCTCTTTCTTGAGGCTCATCTTGAACAGATGGCACAACATGTGATCAAGTTTAGAATTTAGGCTGACAAAAACTTTGAAGTAACTGATGTGGGCAAGTGGGTCGGTGAGGCCTCCATATTGGTAAAATTTTGGCATGTGGAAGTTGACTGAAATTTACATGACTTCGAGATGAGGGGAAATTGGGTTGGTCTCGATCCTGTTCAGAATGGATTGTCGACTAAGATTGTCCGAATGTATAGCTTGAATTCTATTGTTCAAGTCATCTAAGGTAATATATTGCTGGAGAGCGTTCAATTCAGCTGCAGCCTGTGGATTAAAATCTTCATATCCTTCTGCGCCCAAACGTTCTCTAATTGGTCATCTTGGAGGTGGCGGTTGGGTCTGATGACGTGGTCGTCGACTTCCTTGAGTTGTTAATACTGACAATGTGAAGCCGAAATGTGGGGATGCTTTATCTGGGTTCCTTGATTGAGATCTTGAAGTTTGATTTTATTCTTCCCTTGGTATGTTTTCCCCAGGGAGGCTCATGACTGATGATCACTTCGGGCTTGGAGAGGTGATCCTTGTCGACCAGTGAGTCGACCTTGTTGCCTTCGTAGACTTTTTATTTCTTTTGGATATGTTCGGCTTTGTTGTTCCTGGGCCATCCTCCTCTCATCCCTCTCAACTTGGAGGGTTTGAGCATGAATCCTCTTATCTTCGAATTGTTGGTTCCTGTTAGATTTCATCTCTGCTTCTGAAGCTCGACAACAACATTGTGTAAATTGATGGTTTCTAATTGGACGGTGACTGGAATGCCCTTATTATTTCTCTGGGTTGAAGGCACATCACATGTTCATGTTGGTCATGGAAATGATTTGTATAGAACAAGATTTGGTAAAGAAAAAGTAGATTTTCCCACAAACGGTGCCAATTATAATGGCTAATTTTCTGGCTGGTAAACTTCGCCAATATTTTAGTAATGAATTTATGAGGAGTTTGTAAATAAACTTAAAATACACTTGATTTTACGTAGAAACTAAGTAAATCCTGAGAAAAACCACGACCTTTAGGAAGATTTCAGAGTATAAATCCAATATGTGCTAGATTATTACAATTGTGAAGAGATGTGATTAACATAATTCAAAATGATAAAAATAGTTGGGATCTCTTTCGACATAAGCTCTGCCTGTATATATTGTGGATACAGACAATTACAAATAATTGTTCTCCTAGTTTTATGGGTGGTGAGCGAACTTTACGGATCGTGTGCAACTATTTTATTTGACCTAGTATAACGGTTACTGTAGAGGGTCGAGATCTGTAGAAGTGGACCCGATTCCTTCTCGAATGAACATATATCTTCGATTAGGTTCTGTTAGCTTCTCTTTATCGAGTTTGTGGAATACGCTATCATAAACCCTTCTCGAATGATAGGATATTTTTTACCTAACTCCATTAAGCTTGTCCTTATCGAGTCTAGGGAATATGCTACTACAGTAGGTATACAAATACAACCTATTGTTCCATCTGAGTATGTTATAGGGTATGGCAATGACAAGGAGCTCATTGTGATTCACCAGAAGTTGC
The DNA here is from genome assembly GCA_014058105.1 of Kingdonia uniflora. NCBI lineage: Eukaryota > Viridiplantae > Streptophyta > Magnoliopsida > Ranunculales > Circaeasteraceae > Kingdonia > Kingdonia uniflora. The sequence goes on from JACGCM010000696.1 coordinate 524,575, forward strand.
GCAAGGTAAGACTTATGAGTATGAATTCAAGGATAGTTGGATTTTTAGGGGCAATCCACTATGTATTCATGAGGGTGGAGACCATTTGCATTGGATTAGAGAGGCGCATTCTTCCCGGGTGGTAGGCCATATCGGGGTTGAGAAGATTATTTTAAATTTGCGGTGTTATGCCTATTAGCTAAAGTTGTAGGAGGATGTTGCTCGTATGGTTCATGGTTACGTTCTATATAACATATTGAAGCCTTCCAATCGTAAGTTAGTACTGTACTAACCATTACCAGTTCCTAGCCGACCTTGGGATAGTATCTCGATAGATTTTATGGGTGGTTTTCCCATGTCCAAGTGTAAGAATAATTATCTGTTTGTTGTGGTAGATCGATTCAGCAAGATGACAGTTCTTATTCCATGCCATAAGACGGTCACCAGGGAAGGAGCAGCGCGATTATTTTTTAAAGACATCTAGAGGTATTTCGGGCTCCCTTCTTCTATTATTTCTAATAGGGATAGCCACTTTTTAGGGCATTTCTGGAGACCATTATGGGGGATGATAAACAATAAGTTGAAGACAAGTACCGCCTTTTATCTGCAGACTGGTGGGCAAACAGAGGTAGTAATCGTACTTTGGTTCATTTCCTACGGGGATTCCATTTTAAGTATCCTAAGACTTGGGATGAGAGTTTACCGTATCTTCATTTGAAGTCTCCATTTGAAGTTTATCTTGGGTACTTACCTCAAAGCCCCTTTGATATGGCTTTCAGTCTTGGTGACAAGACTATGCCTGGGAAGGAGGAAGATGAACAAGTTAAAGCTCAGTGTTTCACTGAGAGGATAAGAATGGTTCATGAGGTGATTGAAGTATAATTAAAGATGACTCAAGCGAAGTATAAGGCTCGACATGATAAGTTTCGGGTAGAGTATACTTTTCAATAGAGCGACCTAGTTTGGTTGTATTTAGGTAAAGAACGACTAAAGGGAGAAGGTAAGAAAGTCAAGCCTATTCATTATGGTCTGTTTACAATATCCAAGAAAATTGGTGACAACGCATTCTAATTGGATTTGCCACCATTTATGAAGATGTATTCGATGATTAATGACGAACATTAAAAGTTGTTTAAGATGTTCCTTTTAGATGAAGACTCTACAATCGATACTCGTCTACCGTCAGTTGATGACTTATGGATGAAAAGAGAAGATCCATTACAGGAGAATATTATTCTAGTGAGGAAAATTCATACCACAAGATGGGGTAGTATCGAGTCATTCCGAGTTGGGAAGTAAAGCCAATTACTTAGCAAGTCGAAGTGGAACAACAGGAAAATGGGTACGAGCGCATTCCCTCATCTCCAGTTCTAGCTTGAGCAGAAGCTCAAGGCTCCTAAAAGGGAGAGCCATGATCTAGGAGGATATAGAGATTCAACTTCTTTAAAAGATGTCATGTCGTTTGAACAAGCCTCAGAGCCGTTCGAACGAGTTTGAAGGAACAGAAGACCAATTATGACTGCCCCATTTTCTAGGCATAAATTGGCAAGTCGTTCGAACGACTAAGTTCCCAGAAGACCAATTATGACTGTGTCTATTTTTAAACATAAATTGGCATGTCGTTTAAACGATATTTGGAGTCGTTCGAGCGACTTGGTTCCCAAAAAAGCCAATTATGTGCCTCAATTTTTAGGCTTAATTGAGCCAGTCGTTTGAACGACCCATGGGATCGTTCGAACGAATATTGTTTTTCCTTCATAGTTTAGTACGTTTAAAGGGAATAATTATTCTATTTTGTAACTAGAAACTTGTAACCTCCATTAAAGGGCAAGGCTAGGCAGAGAGAGATAATTTAAGTTTTTGTAATCTAGACTTAGGGTTTGAAGAGGAATTCAATTAAAATTAAATCATTGAGAAATTGAAGCCCTTAAAGGGAAATTCTCCCACCAAAATTGCTGTTCTTCTCATTAATTCTTTGATTAGGTTAATCTCAATTAAATTATGGAATAATGAGCTTATCTCCAATTATCTGTCGATAAAGAAATTGATCGACGAAATGGGTTTTAGGGAATTTTTATCGATTATGGTAATGAATAGCGATAACTGATATAAATGGGAATGGGAATCGATAATATATGATGTCAGCGGCTCTCTCTTGTGGAATGGAAATCGATTTCCCTTATGACGATAAGTATTCAAATGTCGATGAAGCTTCTAAGTTTTTTCCTGGGATTACGAGCAACGATATAAAATACGGGAACATCACGTTAGTATTTTTGAAGTCGTATATAAAAGATTTGGATCATAGAAGAAAAAATTATACTTACAACCCGCAATTAGATATTGTGTACGCGAGGGCTTTTATTGCATATATGATGGGAAATCTTTTCTTTATGGTATTACCTCGCTTGCGGCGGGTTATCTTGCCGCTATGGAAGATAGGCATATTATAGGCGAGACAAAGTACGATTGGAGATCTCTGATCATGGATGCATTGTATCGAGGACTAAACCTAGTATTATTAAAGAAGAATGGGCATGATATAAACTCTTTGTTTAGATTCTGGTCACTTTTAGTGTTTTGGTTCTATGAGTACTGTAGAGTGGGGATGTACATCGTGAAAGATCCTAACTTCTGACATATTTATCCCCGTATGGGTAAGTGGGCAAAAACTTAGAGAAGTAAATTGAGAGCTAAAATCTATTATTCATTTGAATTGATCAAGAACATGATAGATTAGATGGACAGAGAAAACATTGATTGGCAACCGTGGTTGGGGTCTAGAAATGGAATGCATGGGGAGGTAAAATACATAAAAATTGTTAGTGCAAAAAGGGTTCCATTCGTATCAATCCCACACAAGAATGAGACAATTTAGTATTTGGGAGAGAAATGTACGCGTCAGATCACGGGGGTAGACGGTGTTGTTCCCTATGACTCCCCCCCCTCTCAATATTATGGACTTCTCACATTTCGATCGAGTACTATGACGTAAACTACTATATCGCTGAGGATACGGATTATATGACATATTGGGGCCACGTTCACCCAAATCCTAGTATTAGTTGCACTTTAGTGAAGAGGGCTAGAAATATGTGGATGTTCGAGCGCGATCTAGTTAGACCAGATGTACGTGTGTAGCAAACTTTGAGTTTTGGTGAATCATCTCAGGTGGAAAACTATGGAGTGAACGCAATATCAAATTCTCAGAATATTGAATGGTTCATGGATATGGTGGGAACCGGCTGAGAACGTAGATGAATACCAATCCCAACCATCGAGGTCTAATAGCCAGTCCAGCTGGGTATATTATGAATGGGCTAAGGCAGCAAAAAATATTGGAATGCGGCATACATCATATGAAGATTCGAGGCACTATGTTGACTGCGTAGATGAGATAGAGGAGCATCTGAGATGGTCGTAGGAGATTATTCGAGTGACGGGAGAGAGGCTATTTGAGATGTCCATCAGGTATGAGGCAAAGTCAGAGGTGCAGTGTACCTTAGATGATAGTCTCGCACGTGGGCGTAGAGCGCAGAGAGGTCGTCATGCTTAGGTTTATGTCTATTTAGTGTATTTTCCCTACTAGCTTAAACAATGTTTTATCTTATTTCTGTTAAGCTTATTTCAAATCATGTTAAGTTTAATTCGGATGATGTTTAATTGTATGTTATTTGTGTTAATGTTTGATGAAATGCCTCAAAGAGATTTCCCAAAAAATAGACAAGTGTTGTGTATATTTGATAGATAAAAGGTGTTTGATTAAATGTCACAAGAGATTTCAAGAAAAAAAATAAAGTGTTGAGTATATATTGCACGCATAAGAAGGTGTTTGACTAAATGCCTCAAAGGCAAATCTCCCAAAAAAACTAAGTATTGAGGGAGAGGGGAAGCCTTTGTTCTTGCAGACTAAGCACACAATTATGAACTGTGCGGCATACATGAGAGCTATGTGACACGATCTGGTCTCTCTATATCGTCCGGGCTATCACTATAATTCATCTTCCTCAATATATTACGGGCAGGATGCCTGATTGGATTAATTTGGGACCATTTTGGGCAACATTCTAAAATTTTGAAAGCCGCCCAAAATTTAAATGTTTTCCCATACACTTTTTCATACCTCTCGTGTGCCATTTGAGCCTACCATTATGTTTGAAAATATTATGAGTATATTACCTTAACCAGACTATGAAAATGATTACAAACTGAAATACTTACCACATCGCCCGTTCCAAGATAGGTAAATTGTCGGTGTTCAAGGTCTTGAAGAATGCCTCTAAAGATCACACAATACTTACTAAGCCAGTTTTTGTATGCGCAATTAGCGTCGTAATATGTTTGCCATATCGATTGGTCTATGTAAAACGAATTAAATTGGGCACGCACTTTCAACCAAAATCGAGAGGCTTTTTGTTGGTTCCTTGTATTGATATTTTGAGAAACTTGAGACCAAGCGCATTCAAGGTTTACAAAGTTATCCACTGTCCAATGACTCGCATTCTTGTATTTATCTTTATCAATTGGAACACCATTATCAACCTCCTCCTCCTCAACATGATCTTCAACCACATTAGGTGTTGGTGCCGGTGTTGTCGTCTTCCTTTTAGCTTTTACCTTCCCATTTGCACGTGCATTACTTGGTACAATAATCGGAGCGAGAACCAAAGCGGGTGGTGCATTGAGGTTTAAGTTATTTAAACCCCATGAAGCTTGCATTGACGGGATAGACAAACTTCCTCAGCCAAATTCCATTTGTGAGGAAAGATATGGATTTTCTGATTGAATGTTAAATTAGGGGAATAAGATTGGTAGTTAGAGTAAGAATTGGTTCTTTGGAAATCAAATTGTGAGGGACAAAGAGAGTCAAGTGGTGGAAACAATTACCGAATGTGGTGATCATGATATTTGGAAGGAATTTGTGACGAAGCAAATGCGGCGAATTGGGAAGGAAAGAAGTTAGGTTGTTGGCTTGGATGGGAGGGTTGAGGGTGGCTTTGAGAATTGGATTGAGAGCTTGCTTGAGAGCTTGAAGAAATGGTTTTTCTTTAGATTGATAGGGTTATTTTCTTGAAGAGAAATAGAGTGTAGGGATGGTTTTATGAGGGGTAAAGAGTTGTTTCAGACCTAGGAGCACAATTCTGAAATGCGCAGCACATAATAGTTGTTGCAACCCTTTGAATATAAGCCATACACGTGGCAAAATCACAGTAGTTGGTATGTCGCGCAATTCTAAACTGCACGGCATATTCATCCAATCAGAAGATGGCATGTGTCGTCCTTTTATTCGTTGCTTCATGCCGCGCCGTTCAGAACTGCACAACATGAATATTTTAACAACCCACCCTACGGGTCTCTGAACCGACCCTCAGGTGGTCTTTTTTGTTGTTTTGGTTGCCACATAGGCGAGAAGACCCAACTATTGGGTTATCAGTTTGAAAAAAACTAGGTTGCCTCAACCTAAGCAACCCACCCTACTGCTACATTTAGGGTTGTCAATGGGTTGGATTTGATCTTGTATCCGATCAAGTCTGATTTGTTAACAAAGGATCGGGATCGGGAAAAAAAAATTTCCTCTACGACATGATCCCGTTAATGATCTGATCTTTTACCTAACGAATTGGGTTAGGATTCACCATGACCCGATCCTTTAAAAACCCGATCCGTTAGCAAGGGTATGTATCTATTGGCTAAGTCTCCAGCTTTATCTCTTATTTTGGTATATAATGCATCATTTTTTGGTTTATATGTACGTATTTAGTGTCTATGGCTTTTTAAATATTTGCCTTGTTGTTAATTGCTAGAACTTAATATTGCAAGGATTAAAAAATTGCGAAAGATTTAAGCATAACAGAGTGGATTGGGTCGGATAAGGATCACCTAAATCCTTAAAGGATCAGGCAGGATCACGAAATTAGAGATCCTTTAGGATCACAGATCGGGTCAGGATCTCAATAAAGTGAAAATATTTGTCATAATAAAACATGCTTATATTGAGAGGATTATAGATATCAATTCTAATACTGTTTAATTAACATAAAAACATTTACTGAGAAAAAACAAACAGGATTTTATGAATCAACTTCAACATTCAGACTTCAGATTTAGCAATCAGAATAAGCAATTAGAATCGGCAAAAAAATAATTTAGCCTCTAAGTTTGATCTTAACAAGAGACTCAACCAACATTGATTAGTTCACCACACAAATTACAGTGAACCTGCAAGCAATCTATTACGAGATTAAAATGTAAGTTCCATGCCCAAACATATTTATTTTCACTGCATATAACATCAACCCTAACGTACCTTGCACTTCAGGCAAATGAAAAGAACAAAATAACAGAAGTCAGATGTTCTCTGAAAGCCAATTATCATTAATTTAACTTATTATTTAGTTATCGTATTCTACAACAAGAAAAAGAAGTTCAATCCTAGAAACTACTGAAAAAAAAAACCAGTTAATTTCTAGAAGAAAAAAGATCAGAAAATTATCATCTCTCCATCTTAACCTTAAATCTCTTAAGGTAAAACTCAGGTGGAATGGGGGATTTCCCAATGCTGAGGCATTGGGCCAACATCATATATGATTTCCCTATGACAAGACCAAACAAGTTTTATTGCTTCGGGGGTCCCAATCCCCGCACCCCTTGGATCTCCAGCTGGTCCAAACCTGTATAATGATTTCAAAGTTTTTTTTAGCATGTTTTCAATATAAACAATAATGTAAAAGAGCAGTACAAAGGTTTTACTTACCAATGGTTCTGAGGAGCTCCGGTTGTTCGAGCTCGTAAGCCAGCATAAGTAGTCCCATTCACAGTGTTCCCGATAACTTCCTGAAAATGAAGATTTTCACAATTTAAGAATATTGAGGCTAAAGAGTTTCCAGGCACCACCGTAGGACTACATCCATGGGGAATTATGTTATAATCTATTTTGTTATCTTAGTTGCCTCTTGGATATTCTAGGTTATTGAAACTTGCTAAGAGAATCTCCAATGACAATGACTTCTCAATGTTAAAGCTTGTAAATGTAAAACAAATGAATTATGCAGACAAGTGGATTTTGCACTTAACCTCTGATGATTGGTTAGAAATGTTCAAGCAAATTTGACTGCTTCCAAATAGCATTATGTTATTATACAGTGTAGTCCACGTTAAGCTGGTATTATAAATTGAGTGTGGGACTCTCCAATAACAATTGTATTCAAACAAAAAGTAATAGGTTTGAAGTAGATTTGAGGTACATGCGGTTTCTTTACAGACTTTAATTTTTTTACGTGTTTTCTTCAATTGTTTTTTGATTGATAAAGTGCTGAAAATTAAAGATTGTGGTTATTCAGTTGTGTTTATCTAAGTGCTGAATTGGGCTAACGATATCAAAGGTTCTATGTTAAGAGGTGTTTGATTCTTGTTGGATTAGTGTTGTTTGAGACTCTTTTCAAACTTCCATTTCTCAAAACATTAATCCAAATAGGAAGCTTATGTTATTTTTATTCCTCTCCTCATAACTTATTGTGTTACTTATTTATGTTCTCATAAATTAATCGTTATTTCAAATTAGTTATGCTTGTTGAACAGTCTTGCGTAGATCCAAGAAAACATATAAGTTTAGATTCTTCGCCTTAAAAGGGCAAACCTAAAGGCTGCCGGACGCCATTCTAAGCCCCGGACTGCCAATATAAATCCAAATTCAAATATGATACCTTCGAACAAATTATGTTGTACATCCATAATGCACAAGTAAAAATGCAGGGGATAATCAAAACTTGCCTGCAGAAACAGGGGATCATTTGAAACTACTGCAGCTGTTAAATGTGCATGCATTCTCTCAAGTGCATCCAATACCTTTGGGAGCTCATCTTTCTTATAATCGGTAACAACCTGAAAAAACAGAAAATAAAAAGTATTTTCTCTACAAGAATTTTCTGACATTTGATATGAAAATATCAAAAACTGTGAATGAGCTACCAAGAATCCTCTTAATGCTTAAAATGAATTTTATGAAACCTAGAAATATATGGCACAGAAATGTGGAAAATTGGTTCATTAATCCAGAAACTATGAATAAATGCCATATTCTTCCTTGAAATATATCCATGATTTGAAGTCCAGGATATACTACTTTTGAAATAGACCATTTCCTTTGTTGGGCATAAAATCATTAAACACGCAGCTAATTCTTAAGTTTCTAGTAGTTTACCTGGAATGGTCCAAATATTTCCTTGGTTACAAGCTCAAAATTGTTAGCTTTAAGAATTTCATCAAGAGGAACATAAACGGCTGTTGGTTTCACAGCACCATATATGTTTGGAATGGAATGATTTTCTAATCTTTCACCCCCAAAGAGTAGCTTTGCTCCAGGTAAAGCAAGCAATTTGTTCTTGTGTTCCAGTATGGCCTCCGTTGTAACCTGCAACAACAGCAACAGTAGCAAAAATAAGTAACAAAAAATCAAATTTGGGAAGAAACCACGAAAATGTAGCATAACAAATAAACCAGTTCACTTACAGTAAGGACTGGACCAATGGTTAAATCTTCTAGCTTTCTTCTCTCAGAAAGAGATTTCATTTTAGAAATAAGAGAAGTTGAATTCCAGTTCTGTAGTTAAAGGGGAGTATTAAATACATATCAATAAATCAGATTCATAAAACAAAGAACCTTAGCTGTGCAATGTGTCAGGTCGTGGAAACCAAAGGGATATAAAATAAAAAACCAAAAATAAATTTTCGTGCGTTTGGTTTGTGAGGAAATTCTGTCATGTCGTTCATTACTTTGAAATAGAGGAAACCCAACTTCCTTTTCAAACTTGATAAATTGATTCTCCTTTCGCTCATTTTTCAATATTATTTGCAGAAATAATGTTTTCAGAAAAGTTGTTTCCAGGGGCAAGACTCTATATGTATTTTGAAAGAAATGACCTTATTGTTTAGTTCTATCCCATTGATGTAAAAAGTCCACTAAATGTTATCTTTTTCATACTGTAACATTGGTCTCTCCTCTATCAATTCCATGTGGAAATATTAAGAGCCTAAATAAAATACCCAAAAATATAAAACTTAGTCTACCAAAATAAATTATTTAAGCTGATAAAACAGTTTACCTAGAGAGAAAATTTGAATGGAAGTAATATATAAAGCGAATGCTGGAAAGGAGAATTTACAGAGATAAAATTTTGAATGAGACAATCTAGAGAGAATTCTTTTGCCCTATTTCTCAAGCGTGGGCGGATGTGTGCATGTCTTCGCGTCACTTCCTAGTCAAGATAATCATGAAGGTTAACGCAAATCCAGGCAAAAAGAGGTCACTACTCGCTAAACAATAGGAGTCCTTTCCGTTTCCAAAGCACAAAACTTAATTGCAAAGAGCCGTGTACTTAGTTAAGGTGATATCCCATACATTGTGTTAAAACTACCTGCGCGCAGAAGCGATTAACGAATACAAAATATAAAACAATCTCTTTATTCAAATAATCTCTACGATTACAAGCTCTCCATAGGTTTCTCTTCTATCTAAAAACTCAACACTAACTGTCTAACCCTAAGATTCTCCTAGATATAGGAGATCTCCACCTCTCTTTACACTCCCAACAAAATAGGCAACTAACTAGAGTAATCCTAATTTAGAGGATTATCTAGAATAAAATAAAATAAATAATAAAAGAAACTAATTAGAGATCGGTCACAGAAGACATGAGCCTAGGTCGTGGTCGTGACGACCCACGGCCTATCAACTCTTCCCTTCTTAGAAGAATTCGGCCACGAATTCAAGGTAGAGGAAGGTCCTGCAATTTCCGCATCACCATAGTCGTTGCTCAACATCTGCTAAACTGCCTCATCTATCTAATTATGTAACTGTTGTGACACAAGCGTCATTGGTTTCCGCAGATTAGGATACTCACGTTTTCCCGCAATTATAGCAAATAGCCGTGCTAGCTATACCCGCTGGTTAGACCTCTCTAGCAAGGGGTTTTTGGAGTCGTAGACGTCATAACTGTGGAAGGTGCTGTAAAAGACGAATATCCTGAAGCTTTAATTTAATTTCTACACAACGAGCTATCTCAACTATCCCCGAAAGCGATTGCGGTGAGAACATAACCATCTCATCTTGAATCTGTTTTGTAAGCCCCAAACGAAAACGACTAACCCGCTGTGCTTCGGACTCCGATAATACAACCCGTGAAGATAGAATGTAAAAATCGTTGGTATAGTCATCCACCGACTGGTTCCTAGCCTGACGCAAAGTTTGGAGTTTAGCAAAACTCTTCTCCTTATAGTACTTAGTATGAAACGAGTCATCATGTACCCTCGCATAACTTCCCAATCAGTAACATAATCATCATCCACGGATACATGCAACTGTTCCTTGCCCCGTGCATTTCTTGAACGCAAACATCTTGTCAACCCTGTTTCGACAAACAATAAAACTATCCACGTCCGATTTCTCATCAAAATCAGGTACGTTAATTTTAACGTCAGAATTCAAATTTTGGAATGATAATAAAATAATGGCGCTCACTACCTGATTTTCCTAATTACCCTAGTATCTGTATCCCGGCGTACCATACTGAGGTTACTGTCCATCATCCACGGATACATGCAACTGCTTTTTGCCCCGTGCATTTCTTGAACGCAAACATCTTGTCAACCCTGTTTAGACAATCAATAAAACTATCCACGTCCGATTTTCCATCAAAATCAGGTACATTAATTTTAACGTCAAAATTCAAATTTTGGAATGTTAATAAAATAATGGCGCTCACTACCTGATTTTCCTAATTACCCTGGTATCTGTATCCCTGGGTACCATACTGAGGTTACTGTCCATATCTCGTAGCTCTAATCCCTTGATTTGGTTGAAATAAAAATTATCCATACGAGCACATGTTTTGAAGTTGTTTGGAACCTAATTTTCCAGGACTCCTACTACCCCTTCTGTCGAGGAAACCGCATCTATCTCCGTACCCCCACCGTTCATAATCATCCCATTGCCTATTATCAGCTGCAAAAACGTTCCTGTTAGTCCAGTGTTTCTGTAGAGTACCCTGCCCTGAATAGTGAGCTCCCTGCGGAGGTGTTGGGGTCTCTATGGTCGCAGAAGCACATAAGAGGGTGATGCCGCTGACATCTGCCCCATACTCCTCCAGTACACTAGCATTCCCAGAGTACCCATAACCGTTTATGTCATTATTATTAAAACCATTGCTGAAGTCCCATTGTTGGACATGCGAAACAACCCCCCTGCGAGTTGGGGATCCCTGAACTGTCACAATTATTGGAAGCATGTGTCGTAGGACTCGAGGGAATCACCGGTGGCAATGCCCTTGTTGTCATGGAGGCATGCAAGGTTGTCTACTCCTGGAGAGAAATCAAAGCTGTTGGGGGTATGCCCCCAGTTGGTGTTGCTGTCAAGGGTGCTGAGCTGGAGGCGTTGTCAGGGGTGTTGTCGGTGTTGTTGTCGGCGGTGCTGTTGGGGGTACCGTGAGGAAAGTCGGCGGATCGCGACTCGTTGTGAAGGAAGGCTTGATTTGGTTTGAGGATAGGGGGAGTGGGTCTGACTCGGGTCGGCTTCAAACCTAAACCCTTATAAAGATGTCCCCGCATGCTCTCGGCGTGCAGCTAAACCACGTGTTGCACGTGAGATGATGTTTTTAGATGGCATGCCTCGTTCGATACCCTGCCATGTATCGTGCCCTGCTCATTGCCTTGTGCCTGGCAGGGCCTGCCACTGCTCGGCACGAGCCCTGGTGCAGTACGGGTCACGTATCGCGCTTCTGACTCTCTATCTCTTCGCGATTTATGCTAACCTCAACGAGACTCATGATGCCACGACTTTCAGGCAGCAGTTCCGGCTGATCCCGCACCTGCAAAACTTCCCAGACGTCATCGTTGGCATCATTTTGGCTCGTTCTTGAGGGGTAAAGTTCTCCGTTATCGAGAAAAACCCTCATTATCGCGGAAATCGGCAAATTTGTCAATGCTTTCAACGTCGATGTTCAAGCCCTTATGGGCATTAAATAGTCGGACACCCTCTCCTTCCAAATCGGACCGTTCATGTTGGATTTGGCGCAAGTTGACTCTTTTTAGCGCCCACAACATAGCGGTGTTGGTTTAGTTAGATCTACGTGTACGTTTCTTCCATCACTTATAAACGCACCCATTGGTAGACCACATCCCCTACCTCTTGATAAGTTCTCTTTATTCCCACGAGTTCCCTCGATCTCCGCTCCTCGATCACTATTCTCGAAATTGGACATTGAATTTCAGGTTGGAATTGACATCACTGCGACCATCATCACCTCTATTTGCTTAGACATCAATTTATTTGAAGCGATGAGTTCTTTGTTGGACTCCATTAGTAACGTGATAGAATCTTCCACCGTCTTCTAACGTTCGCCATGCGTTGGTTGTTTTGGTTTCTTCGGTGTTCTCTTCCCCATAGTTTTAATCTGCAAAATCGAATTAGCTCTTATACAAGTTCTCGAACTACGTGCGCGAAAGCGATTAACGAACACAAAATAGAAAATGACCTCTTTATTCAAATAATCTCTACGATTACAAGCTCTCCATACCCAACGGGTTTATCTTCTCTTTCAAAACTCAACACTAACTGTCTAGCCCTAGGATTCTCCTAGATATTGAAGATCCCCACCTCTCTCTCTACACTTCCAAAAATATAGGCAACTAGAGTAATTCTAATTTAGAGGATTATCTAGAATAAAATAAAATAAATAATAAAATAAACTAATTAGAGACTAGTCAAGAAAGACGTGTGCGTAGGTCGTGGTCGTGACGACCCACGACCTATCACATTGAATAAGCTCAAGTCCCTAGGTATTGAGAGAGTTTATAGAAGAAATAAATCGAAAGAAGTAGAAATAAAATTGGGATTGCAGAAAGTAGAGAGTGAAAACTTTAGAGATGAAAAGTTTATGGATTGGGAGAAATTAGAGAGAAAAATATCTAGATTGAGATAATCTTTATAGAGAGCATTTTCACTAAAATAATCTAGAAAGAGAATATACAGAGCCTTTGAACAAGGATAGAGTAGGAAACCTCGTGCATGAATAAAATTGACTGTGCGGAACACTTTTGGCCACTGCATGCGTATGCATCTTGATCACAAACCCATGCAATGTAATCAACCTGCCATATGAAGAAATTAATTGATAAGTGCGCAGAACTCAAAGACAAGAACTTGAGAATTCAAATTAGGGGAACCCCATGGTATGTAGAGAAAATATATCAGCAGAGACCTGATCAACATCAGGACCAAGGATTTTCCAATCAAAACCTGCATCTTCCAATTTAACACGTCCCTTCAGATCAAGAGCAAGCTTTTCAGCTACTTGGGAACTCCCAGTAAAAAGTGTCATTTGTGGTCTTGCCTGTTCAACCAGGGCAAAACATATAGAATTAAACTCTATTTTGACAAGAAAGAACTCAGTTTAAATAATTTTCAGTTTTAACCACCTTCCACACAAAATTGTTGTCGAAGCTCCTAAGAAATAATGAGAACGATATCTAGACCAGGACTTAGATATTCTAGTATCAGAATAGCTAGATCATAATTGTGAAGGTGATGTGATAAAGACAAACCTCCAGCAATAGCTTGTTCATTGCCTTCCCGTCAGAGTTGATGAAGTCGACATCCTCCATATCCAGCCCACATTTGTGAAGAAGTCGGAGCATTTGTTCCATCACAATACTTACCTACAAAAGAAAAAACTGCTTAGCAAACTGGAAGCTAAGAAAAGACATCTGCAGTTTACATCCACAAGTATTGGTTTGTCCACAAGGTCGCAACTCGTTCGTGGAACAAACAAAGATATCAATTAAAAATAAGATAATGAAAGTTCCGAAAAATCATTTGAAGAGGTTTTTACAATAGGGCTGTAAAGGAGAAGAACATAGTTTTTCTCACAAGATACAAACACATTATACTGATAATCCCGATAATTTCTTCACTGATGAAGATGATTTGCCCCCCAAGTAAGCTTATAAAAGCATCTAGCAGAATACCTTGCTGTCAACTTTAAGAACAGGTTTGTTGCCCATATAAAGTGCACCCATCAATTGAAGTAGAGGAATTTCCAAAGGAAAATTGAAAGGAGTGATTATTGCCACCTGCACATTTCCATATTGTCGAGGTAAGTGATAAAGAAAATGGCAATCTTACTGTTACACTCAGCACACATAGTTCTGGAAACATTTTGTAGCTCACTATGAGAAAAATTAAATTTTGATTTCTGAATTTTCAAGCAAATATTGACCTGGACTGGCAACTCATATGTGCCTTCGCTTTTTTTAAATACAAATTAGAAAGTTCGAGTAATAGTTCCAGGGTTTTGTGGAAGAGTAAAACTTTGATAATAAGGCTTTGAGATATGGATGTATCAGTATATAAACATATTCAATGAATAATAAGCCTTACCGGACCATATGGCCAACGGAAACCATTACTTTGTTGCCCGAGATGATTCCCAGGTATTGCAAAAGACCTTGCTAGGAAACGAACCTGCCAAATATAAAGAAAGAGCCAACTTATTATAGACATAATGGAATTCGACATGTTTATAAAGAAAAATGTCAATACGCTTAATTGACAATAGGACATTGGAGAACGTAACTAAGAATTTTCAAAATGAATTAACTTGGTAGTCATTCATTTACCTGGTCACCACAAAAATTCTCCAAAAACTTTTGTGTTACAAAAACTTCAGCATGGGCTTGCTGATAACTCTTCGGGGAAACCCTTTGTATTAACCTTATGAAGAAATTAGAGATCTGAAAAAGATAAAAAGTAAAATTAATGCAAATCAAGGATGTCGGTACCTGTTAATTTTACATAGTACTCTTCTTAAGTTCCAGAATGTGAAAATAATTAAATGTCAAACTAGTATCTTGCCTCAGGTTGAGAAAGCATGTGAGCAGCTTTTGTAGATATGTCTCCAAGCATAAGGTATCTGAGAAAGAAATTTATTTGAGTAGTAAAACAGGAGAAGTATATTACTATGACATTTCTCAAAGGAAATTGAGTAAAGCTAAAAAATAAAGGCTTTTCAGATCCAGTACGTTAAGAAAATGCTCTTTGCACTAGACATTTCATGGAACCGGTGCAACTGATAAATAGTGTACTATCCTGAATTAAAGATACTCAAAAAGGAGAAAGAAAGAGAAAATTAAACCTCTCTGGAGATTTGAACGGATTGTGAAGACCAGATTTTGGGCACTTGGACAAGCTCTCCACAAATGGCTATACCAAAAAAAAAATGCCAATCAGTTGGAAAGACTTCATTTAGAGATAAAAATACCATCCCCGTTTTTGGATCCTCACCCACAACATAATGCGGCAGTTTGGTAGAAGCTTAACAGGGGACGAAGCGAGTATGCTAAAAGAAAAACCGCCTGGTTTTGGGGAGTGTATGGTATGTCTTATAAACTGAAGGGTCCCCGCCCCACCACATACCGGCTAATACATAATTGGATATTATTTGCTTTCATCTTCGTCCACATCTTTACTGCAGTTACAAAAATAGGTGAAGTTTAAGTGAATTTTGAATTTTAGTACATGAACTGTAATGAAAATAACAGTTCTTTTGCTAAACCTCGCAAGTCAGCGAGGAGGTTTTGATCACTTAAAATTTTTGATTATTACGAAAACAGTTTTTTCTGCTTTCATTTTCATTTTCTAATTTTTGATCTCAGAAACTTCAACTCGTGCTAAATTATCTGCTTCATCAAAATTGGACAATCATATTCAATGTTCCTAGAAATGACGAAACGAGGTGTTATATGTCGAAATGATCTTGTGTCTGCCTGTGAATATATATGCCTCTAATGACAGTTTTTTCTGCTTTCATTTTCATTTTCTAAATTTTGATCTCAGAAACTTCAACTCGTGCTAAGTTATCTGTTTCATCAAAATTGGACAATCATATTCGATGTTCTTAGAAAATGACGAAATGAGGTGTTATATGTCGAGATGATCTTGTGTCTGCCTGTGAATATATATGCCTCTAGTGACAGTTCTATAGGACTTCAACTTCAAATGATTAATAACTGAATATAAACGGGTGTTTTAGACTAATAGCCCACATTTTATAGCCATATTTGACAAACACCGCACATTTGTTGTTTGACTGCAGTTGAGTCTCTTTGACTGTAATCAACAAGAAACAATTTTTTTTAAATACAAAAGTACACTTTTTATTTTTCCTTTTAAAATTAGGAAATAATTTCCAAAATAAAGAAAGTTGTCTCGGGATACTCACCTTTCAATTAAGATAATATAAGATTATGACACGTGTTTTTTCTTCTTCTTTCTATTATAAAACAAAGTCATGTGTATTTCACGTGTTTATCTTAAGGGTACTTTGGGTTTTTTGTTAAGTCACGTGTGAAAATACATGGTCAACTGCAGTCAATTGTAATTGACTGAAGTCAAACTGCAAATATGGGGTGTTTGTCAAATATGTGACAAACTGTGGGGTGTTTGTCAAATATGACTATAAATGTTGGGGTATTTGTCTAAGAAACCCGAATATAAGCAACGAATAGTGAAATATAACTACCTTTGCGTCAATTAAATATACAATAAAGTATTACGAGGAAAGCAAAATCAAAGACGATAAGTGCATATCACATACTTTTACCCCGGTTTCATCCACCTCGGCAACTTTAATAAATGGTTCTCCATTTAACGGGTCAACAATTGTGTTCCATTTAGAGGAGCTCTTCCAAGTACCCTGAACTGAGAATAGAAAAAAATATATAATGTTCATTAGATCTGAAGTTGAGAGTGTGCATTGATATAACTGATACTAACACAAACAACCTCAAAGGAAATCCTGGGCTCTATTTGTTTAAACATTTTGATACACTTACCCAAATTATGTACTTCAGCAGGTTGAGTGCCCGATATTTCTTCAATTTCAACAGTAGCAAAAGGAAGCGTTTTTAAGGATCTAGAGTGAATCAGAAAATAAGTATATCAAAATAAGCATCAGAAGAAATGTGATAAAACAACAATTCTATAGCTTCGTTCCTATTCCCTTAGATCATACATGTTAGAAATATAGTTTATTTCAAATAAATTCATATTCACATCAGAGTGTGCCGAGAGAGCTCTTGGGTTAAAGTAAAATTATGAATTGTCTCTCTAATCAATTTCTTGAAGAACTAATTCCCTAAAGTACAAGTACCCAATACCAGAATTATTAAACTTTAACTGAAACTCTAAAACCATGACCAAGTATCAATCATCTGCAAACATTAAAACCCATAATCATTCTCTCTGATCAAAATAAACCCATCAAAAGATTCAAAACCCTCAATCAACAATCAAATAGCTAATAGACAATCCCAATGATAGCCAATTTCCGTAGATAAGCCAATTTCTAAGAGTAACAATTACCCAATATCAAAGTTGCCAAACAACAACTAAAACCAAATCATCACCAAGTGTTAATCATCTCCAAACATTAAAACCCATAATCATTCTCTCCTCAACTAAATAAACCCATCGTAACCCACAACCATCAATCAACCATAATAAATAATAAAAAACAAACTTTTAGTAGATATTTTAGAAAAACAACACAAACCCATTGAAGAGAAGCAATCAAAAACACAAGAATCACAAGAATCACAGCTCACCTTGATTGATTAATTGAAGAAGTGATCCAACTCAGGGCTTGTTTCTGAGCTCTGATTCTCATCATTCCCAGTCTTTTTTGGCCGCTACTTTGTGCTTGGGAGTGAGAGAGTCAGGTTTTAGGATTTAAGCTTTTTAAGAACTCCCAAACAAACAACCCACGTTTGAAAAAGCCTACCAAACTGTAAATTGGTTTCAACCAGCTCCTACGGCTAAGTTAAACCAATTAACAAATACTGTCCTGCCAAGTGTCTATTTAGGGGTATGACACGTAACACATGCAGAGACACTTGGCAGCGGTAGAGAGCACGAAACAAATAAGTCTAACTCAGGAAGAGAGAGAGAGAAATCTGAAGTTTGGGATCCCAAATACAAGTGAAGGTAAGTGATGATGATTTCTTTGTATTTTGAGCTTTTCTTGAAATGATTATTTTGATGGTAGTAATGATGATATGGGATAAAAATTTGTCATAACAGATAGATCATAGGAGTTCTTGAATATTAGAGATATATTATTAATGTAGAGATTGAGATTTTGTATTTCTTCATGTTTTTGGGTACATTAGTGCTATTTACATAATCAAATGCTAGAAGAGCAAAAACATCGAACTGTTATTTGTGGTCTACTAAGACATAATAATATTAACATTACTGATTGTTTGCAAGAGTGACATGTTCTTCGTCTTTTCCGTTTGAACAAGTGATTTTCACCCAGATAATTGCTCTTTACCAAAATTCATATATGTAATGTTGATAGATCTTATGTGGTTAAGGTTTTTTAAAGAAACTGGGGCTAACCATAATAGGAATCTCTGCCAGAGAACAAAACTTAGTCAAACCCTGACAGGGATGAGCAGGTAAAACTGTTAGGGTGAAGCTGTATAATAGTAGATTAAGAAGGACCGATTTGCAGTATTTAGAGTGGTTTATAGTGTAACTTCATATTGGTGGGGCAAATAGATCTTGAGATTGTATTTCCATATTATTATTTTTTACACCTGCTTCGGGAGTCCTGCGCCTGCGTAACACCTTTTTGTCCTTCAAAAAGGGTATAAAAACAGAACTTTTATGCTTGAAATTTCTTGCCTAGCTACTATAGTTGCTAAGGCAAATACAAATTCAACTATCCAAAAGCTAGGAAAATCAAGAGTGGTGATTCCTGAATATACCAACACTGGCATATATATATTTTTTTTTGATAGGCAAGCTTGGTTAGACAAGGACCCCATGACCAGGTAAAAATAAAGAGTAACATCCTATGGTACTTTGTTCTCCTAGCATCCTTACCAAAAAATTGTTTGGGGAATCGAGCGGAATACATCCCCCTACGACGTTTGACTTTATTCGGTTAAGCATAACATACAATCACAACAAGAAATAAGAAATAAACCAAGCACACACAATACAAAGATTCACTGCGGTTCACCTCGAAGACCTACACCCACGAAACTCGTGAATCGACTATGTATCCGAGAAACGCTTCCAAGCCCTTAAGATATCTCATCACACATGAGATCTCTAGCCTCATAATATAACTCACATAGAGTAACAAGGTTTACAAGAGATTAAGATAGTCATTAAGAAATTCAAAGTTACCTCCACTTCACCGGAAACCGCTACGACCCATCTCTAATGAAACTTCTACGTGAACTATTGTCTTCAAACAATCATTGTTTTTCCCCATCGCGGATTATCTTCTTCTTGAACCATCTCTACTCTCTTCCCTTAGATTTACATCTAAGCTTAGTATCGGAGAGGCCATTCCCCTCTCTTTATCAAACACCCAAGAGAACTCTCCAACTTCTACAACCTTGCAGAGACCCCTCTCTCTACAAAAAGTTTAACCATGGAGGCTACATCTCTACAAGGTTAGGGTTTGGTCTCTCTAGACCCCTTAGACCCCTTTTATATCATAAGAGATATAGAATACAAGACTACTTGAAATTATGCATCACGAGGCATTTTTCACAAGCCAAAAAATAGGTTAAAATCGCACTCTGTTCGAACATGATAGGTTTTTGTTCGAACCATATTGGCAGTTTCACAATTTGTTGCTTCTGTTCGAACATGAAATTATCCTGTTCAAATGGAACAAAAATAACTCTTTTTTTCTTCGCGCCTTCTTTATTTTTTAAGTCGCAAACCTAACAAAAATTCACAAAATTCAACTGGAAAGATGCTAGCTGTGATGCCCTAGCGAACGCCAAGGAAATTTACCCGAGCATTTTGAGTTTTGACCTTGGATGCATGTTCTATATATCTTAATATAGCTACATGCCAAGTTTCGTGAAAAATAGATTTGGTTAAGGGGACGAAAAGGGCGAGTACGTTTCGTCACAACTTTTGATGTTTCCTTTTGGAAACTGGCTATTTACTTAGTAGCTATATTAAGGAGGAAGTTGGTCCAAACCTCCCCATGACATAAAAGCTTCATAGCTTGGTCGTCAAGGACCCCAGCTCATAGATCATCCACAAGGGATGCTCATGGGTTCCCCTAGGCATAGGGAATGCTAGGGGACATTGCTTTGCAATACGTACAGGCCGCTTTTCTAGATAGAGCTTGACCAGGGGGTCGCTATGCCCCCTCGTATGACCCAAGAGCTATCCGAGACGGAATGTCCCTTATAAATGGACTATGCTATTCGAGTTGCCTACCATCCAGCTATTCCAGGCTCGTGGCCTATCAGTATATCTATCTGGGACCCGGCATATTGAGTTATCCTAATCCGTGCTGCCAGGACAGGTGTGCTATCCGTACTTGTGCATAGTCACGAGTGATTACGTTGTAGGGATTATTGAGGGAACCTTCAGCGTTGTTGCCTATTCTGAATATATATTTGATGACCCTCACGAGTATCCAGGGTAATACGGATCGTGCCCAGCTGATCCGAGTATATTTCACAGGTGTTGTCGCACCTAGTGAAGAAGGCTTGTACATGCTTAGCCGCACGTGCATGTATGCCATGCGGCCTCTTATTCCGCTGCAATTCAAGGTATTGCAGATTTGCCCGAGTCGGGCCGTGATACTAGGGGTCCAAACAAGTTCTTCAATTACATTGGACAAGAAAGCTAGATAATCAGGCCCCTTGTTGGCTTCTCTAAAGTTATGACATATACTAAAGCTTGTGAGCTGGTTGATATAGTCCTTAATCTCTTCCATCATTATATAGCACTCCCAATGAATATCAATCTGCTTCTGAATGATGTGTACCATTAAAGTAGAATCTGAGCAGATTTGCAGAAGCCCCCTATGAATGGCAAGGCTCATGATATACTCACAACACTCTCACTGAAGGCCAAACTAGCAACACCATCTGAATCTCTAAAAGTACCTCCATGTCCTCCAATATTGTCTCTGGGAGAACCATCTTTATTGAGCATAATAATCCCAAGAGGAGGAGCATTCCAGCTACACAACTTATGTTGCTTCTTGGAACTCCGTCTGTAGCATTCACCCTAGAATGACCGACAGAAAAAACACGTGTCTTCCATTTGATGTAAGACAGCAAAAAAGAGGATGATCATGTGTGACATTGAAACCTTGGAGTTGGAGTGGCCTTAATCCTCTAGATAGCTTCAGTGAGTGTTTGGTACTTTGCGTGATTGATGATTGGTAGTGGATATCATTATGTGACTGGTACCAATAGAGAATGCCGGAAAGGGAAGTGCGGAATTAGTAACTCAGGCCTATTGGTATATATTTGATACCCACTGGTCATACTGCCTCAGACTAGGCAGCTTGATGAGTAACTTGTCAACTCAGTCAAAGTTGAATCATTAACTCTTTATTGTTGTAAACAATTTTCTTACTTAAATTCAATTATAATATTTGTGCTTTTTGCGATGGGTAGAGATATGGCACAAGCGCTGCAAGATAATGAAAGTTTGGGGATTCCAAGATGCGATGCTTATTTTGATGCAATCCAATCCCGGAAGAAGTTACCAGCTTCGTTACAAGAGTCTCTCACAGCTGCATTTCAACAGATTCCAGTTTCATCCTTCCCAGATGTTCCAGGGGGAAAAGGTGATTCCATTTTGCGAACATCTTAATATCAAGAATATAAACTGATAAGTACAAAAGCACCTGAGTGTTATATGTATAGATACGTGGTTCACGGAGTGTTTGTTTCTTCTTTTTTTTGCTTTTTGCAGTGATCGAAATTTCAGCTGACTCAACTATTGCTGAGGCAGTTAAAATTCTATCAGAGTCCAACATTTTATCTGCTCCTGTGGTAAACCCAGATGCAGGAACTAGTCTGGATTGGAGGGATAGATATCTAGGAGTTATAGACTACTCTGCTATAGTTCTTTGGGTGCTAGAGAATGCAGAACTAGCTGCAGTTGCCATATCTGCAGGTACTGCAACAGCCGCTGGAGTGGGTGCAGGTGCTCTTGGGGCTCTTGGAGCAATAGCTCTGGGTGCAACTGGTCCAGCTGCAGTTGCTGGCTTAACTGCTGCTGCCGTTGGTGCAGCGCTTGCTGGTGGTATTGCTGCAGATAAAGGTGTAGGAAAGGACTCACCAACTGCTGCTGGTCGCCTGGGGGAAGATTTTTACAAAGTTTTGCTTCAGGAAGAGCCTTTCAAGTCCACCACTGTAAGTTCTATATTTTTGGTAGACCTTTAAATGAAAATTTTCACTGAACATCATTTCGTTGGTTTATTCTCACAGGTAAGGGAAATCATAAAGTCTTTCCGCTGGGCACCTTTCCTCCCCGTTTCAATGGATAGTTCAATGCTAAGCGTACTACTGCTGCTCTCAAAGTATCGATTAAGGAATGTACCCATAATTGAAGCCAGGAAGCCTGTTATTAGAAATTTCATTACTCAATCAGCAGTTGTGCAAGGTCTTGAACGGTGCAAGGGTAGGGATTGGTTCGACATCATTGCAGCACGTCCTATATCTGATCTTGGACTTCCTTTCATGTCTGCTAATGAAGTGAGTTTCCTTGCTTTGTGAAGTACTTGGTTTGCAGTGAATTACGGTGTTTAGATTGTGCTTTTGTGTGCTGCGTGTTGTGTTCAGGTTATAAGCATTAAGAGTGACGAGCTGATTTTGGAAGCGTTCAAGCACATGAAGGACAACAAAATTGGTGGTCTGCCAGTTGTTGAAGGTCCACAGGGGAAGATAATTGGGAATGTCAGTATACGAGATATCAGATTCTTGTTGTTGAACCCTGAACTTTTCTCTAGTTTCAGGTACTGGTAGATCATATTTCCTCATCAATTCTGGAAGTCGTGCTATTACGCTTATCTGTAAAAAAATTGCGTTTCTTTTTCTCGTGCAGGGAGCTCACCGTGATGAATTTTATGAACACAATTGCATCAACAACAGAAGAATATGGGAAAGGTATTCCTCCAATAACCTGTAAGCTTGATTCACGTCTTGGATGTGTGATAGAAAATCTTGCTTCCAAGAAAGTTCACAGGATTTATGTAGTAGCTGGAAAGGACAATGGCGTTGTTGGCGTTATTACGCTCAGGGATGTGATTTCTTGCTTCATCTACGAGCCGCCTAATCACTTTGATAACTATTTCGGGTTTTCTGCTAAAGAAATGTTAAGCAGTTGAAATTTATTTATGTATCTACTACTAATATCTTGTTATTTTCCAGATCCAAACTCTATTCTTGATATTAAGAGATTCTTATAAGCATTAACATTAGCAAGTGTCTCTGAGAAGGTATTTTCATCACCTTTCTCAGTCTTTTCAGCAGCTCTAAGTATCGGTCTCTCTCCCAGTTAGTTCCGTACCCATATCCACTCTTTGTGGTTTAGTGAACATGGCGAACTTTGCAGAGACCTGTTTTTGTTCTCTAACTCAGGCTTAAGTCGAGTCACGCTTCACTGAGTCGTTGATCAATGAAACTCCCCCTCCTAAAGTCTCATGCAAAGCAGAGAAATTCCTAGAAAAAAAACAGCATAAAATTCCTGTCATTTTTAGTTATAAAGACACATAAAGTAGATGAAGCAACAGCTACAACACAACATCCCCTTTGATATATCTGGGGAATACATAACTGCTAACATGAAATTAAATTATGCCTTCTATGAAATTAACTACTTCAACCTCACAACAGCTACAACACTTTCTCAAGATAAGAAGAAACAGCTTAGATGGCCTAAAGGAGTATGACTTAAATTACTAAACCTCATACATAACAGTGGACAACAAGGAGGTTGAAGATGATCAGGTTAAAGGAGGTTAAGATATCTTTGTTAACACATCATAGAAAGAATCCACGTTACCGACCAAATATAAAGCCAACAGTTTTGAATTACCAATCTGAAATTTTATTGCAAGAGCAAAACTAAATTGGTGCAATAAAATTTAGATAGACATTATTATGCCATACAAGAGTAATCAGTTTAGATAGACACTAGCAATCGGGCACACGCTATCACGAGTGCCTACAATAATTTGAAAATTTGTTATATATGTTAGCGATTTTAAGAATTCTCGTGGGAAAAAAGAAACATAGTAAGATTTATTGTAATGTTGTTATGCTTAGGTTTATTATTATGCTGTGTACGCCTGAGGTCCGAGGCTTGGTATTTACATTTGAAAATTCAAAGCATTAATCATTTGCCAAAAAAGTATTTGTGCATTGGGTTCTTATTATCCCGACTTTGTTGCAGGTCATACTCACTTGGATGAACAACAATCTAACATAATAAAAAGAAACAATGTAGGCCTTCAAGGACATACATCGCAAGAGGGATAGAAGGGTCCTGGAAATGTTAGAGTTGCTTTTATGATCATAATTTGAGGTCCTGATTAGGGGATCTTCCTACATTAGAATTCAGACCTCTTTGAAAGGTGTATATAGTAATTAGAACTTATAATTTGTAGACGCGATTTTACTATAGCTGGGGAGGAATCAAAACTATTGGCTGATAGTTTTCATTAAATACATTTGAAAATATTCTAATTTACATGAACAAGTAATTTCAAGCACATTACACACTATTGTCACTATGTATATTTTATGGCTCCATCCCTACTAAACCTCCTAGTTTTTGTAAAAAGAGTTGAAACTACAATAGAGACAAGGATATCATACTCAAACCAGGGATGTTCATAACACAACAGAATTGTTAAGGCAAACACAAGATTGTAAATAATCTCATATCATATGACAAAGAGCAAGTAATTCAAAGTTACTAAACTGATGAAGAAAAGTACTAATATTCAGCATAAAACCCAAAAGTGATGTCTAGTGGCCGATGGGCCAGAAGGTAAAAACTATTACTACTACTAAACCACATGGATGACACACAAACAGAAGTGCTACCACTTAGTCGAAGGACAAGATGCAGGGTAGATTCTTTCTGGATGTTGTAATAAGCAAGGGTGCATCCATCTTCCAACAGCTTACCGACAAAGATCAACCTCTGCTAATTTGGAGGAATCCCATCCTTGTCCTGAATCTTAGCCTTCACATTATCAATCGTATCACTGCTCTCCACTTCAAGTGTGATCATCTTCCTAGTGAGAGTCTTAACAAATATCTGCATACCACCTCTCAGCCTAATAACCAAGTGTAGGGCAGAGTCCTTCTGGATGTTGTAGTCTGCCAGAGTCCTCCTATCCTCGATTGTTTACCTACAAAGATCAATCTCTATTGGTCTGGTAGGATTCCCTCCTTATCCTGAATTTTTGCCTTTACATTGTCAATTGTTAGAGCTTTCAACCTCTAAGGTGATTGTCTTCCCAGTCAAGGTCTTTACAAATATCTGCATCCCTTCACGCAGACGAAGGACAAGGTGAAGAGTCAACTCCCTTTGGATGTTGTAGTCAGCAAGTGTCCGGCCCTCCTCGAGCTGCTTACCAGTAAATATTAGCCGCTACTGGTCAGGAGGAATTCCTTCCTTGTCTTGGATTTTTGCTTTGACATAATCAATTATGTCAGAACTCTTAACCTCGAGAGTGATGGTCTTTCCTGTAAGGGTCTTTACAAAAATCTGCATCCTTCCTCGCAGATGAAGGACAAGGTGAAGAGTTGACACCTTTTGGATGTTGCAATCAACAAGGGTCCGACCATCCTCGAGATGCTTACCAGCAAAAATCAGTCGCTGCTGGTCAGGAGGAATTCCCTCCTTGTCTTCAATTTTGGCTTTGACATTATCGATTGTGTCAAAACTCTCAACCTCGAGAGTGATGGTCTTTTCTGTAAGGGTCTAAAAGTAACAATCAGAGAGTCCAAACCTCGGGAAGCAATTGGTACCTTATTGTTGTTCTATCGTAACTTGCATTTTCTTTATTGCCATTAGGTGTAGACGGCGACAGTTTATCAATAATTGATGTAAGAAGAGATTCTAATTCCTCATCACTTGTGTAACCCTTTCGTTGTATGATGGAAACATTTCTTCCTAACTAAAATTTCCCTCCAGTAGTATCTCCGACCTTCTCTGCTACATCTGCTGGAGAAGGAGGAGTATAGACCATAGGATCAGCGATATAAGGGAAGTTGTTGCTGCTCAGTTCCGCATCTGATAATATTCGTTCTGTGAAATTCTGCCAAAACAAAAATTTCAAAGTGTAAAGGATTGAATAGATAGTTTTCTTTTGCAAAAAAATGTTTATATGAGATACTTTTCCTTGTTAAAGGATTTTGTTCAATGGATCTATTGTTGTTCTATTGGAAGACACATGTGAAACGGCCCCTAAGACGGCCAAATCATAACATTCGGGTATGGATATGTCCTGACCAAATAATATTCTTTAACAATATAAGATACCTCATACAATATTTGAGCTCAAACTTTTGAATTCAGACCTAATAAGACCATCTCTACCAGGTCAAGTCCCTATATCCCTAATCGATGCCATAGATCACAACCGAGTCCAAGACTCCAACATTCCAAGTTTCAAAATGTGCCCCGTTATTCTACAGTCATAATGAGAAGAAGAAAAAAGTCACAAATTAGAACAATTGTAATACCTCAATACATATACGATATAATGGGACGGTGGTTGCATATTTATAGGATTCATATAGGCATAGATTCTCTGTATATGCAGTTTATCGTAGGGAATTGCATTTTCCTAGTGAGCATACAAAAGAATGGCATAACCAAATTTAAAAGGCGTTGAAGGTGACTAACCGACAATCCCATTGCGATGTTGAGGAGTACAATTCAATTTGTACCGGCATGGATATTGATTTTTCCTGTAAACGCGAACCTTCTGTTTTGCCTTGTGCCATGGGCCGATCCTACAGTTTAAGCACAACCAAAGTCATCAAATAGAGATATGGCGATAATAGAAGTCAGTTAAGAAAAAGTCATCAAGAAGTCATTTAAGGCAAAGTCAAACTGATTTAATAGAACTTTGAACATTCTACAAATAGAAGAAACAAGAATCGCAGGAAGATAAATGTAATTACTATGTAAAGATAAAACAACATATCCTAGTTCATCTAAAGATAAAAGAAACAATAACTCCTTTTATTCAACAAATAACATATCTTTTCTTTTACCAATTCAGAGGCAACATTTGAGACTTTAGAAATATATAGATTCAATCAGTCTTCTAAATTTGTATGGATCTTCTTATAAGAAAAAAAACTCAGTTAGCGAAAAACCCGTTTTATTTTTCTTTCCAAGTTTCCAAGAATTCTGTGGCTGGGCATAGTAGTTGTAGTTTTGCCAAATCTGGAAATTTAAAGAGATGGGAGTTCTTGTGTTTTAACAACTATCAACGAAAAAGCATCGAGTAGTTGTACTTTACTCAATTAAAATGAAAAACATACCTGATAGTTGCCCATTGATAAATACATGCATAGCATGGCCTTTTGATCCCACGCTTAGGGTAGGCCATTCCCCTCCATTCAGAAATGATTCAGATGGACTAACTTCGACACTACAAAAAATATGAGTTTAGAAGAAGTTATATATAGCAGGAAATAACATCATCAATTCCTTGTTCAGGAGAAGTAATGAATCCTGAACTGACGCATTATTCTCACCTAGTAATATACCACAAATAGTCGCTCATATCCCTTGTTACATTCAAGTACTCCAAGAGACCATTACCTGTGATTGTTAGGAAACCGAGGAGGCAAATTGCTACGTGGAAGCACAATACGATTGAGCAAGAACTGAAGATCTAATTTTAACCATAGAGAATTCAATTTAAGACCATAAAATACATACACAAGGTTTAAATTAGGTGGAAACCCCAAAGGTTCAAAACTACCCCCGATAAGCACGACGAATATATTATCTCTTAAGGTTACAAGAAGTTTCAGTGATCACTTTATCTCACCTCTACCCTTATAAATAATCCCCAACAAGAAAACCTAGAAAGAAAACCCAATAAATCTCTCCAAAGTAAAACCCTAGATTTTTCCCTTTTCTTTCTCTAACTCTTTTCTCTCACTGTACAGAGGCTTTTAACTCACACTTTATATTTATAGACTTTCTATTAGGCCATCAGTGAAACGCATTACGAGATAAACCATCACTTTGGAATATATCATCTTTAAAATGAACTTATAAAACAAGCAAAGCATTATTCGTTCGAACGACCTAAGTCTCGTTCGAACGACTTCAACGAAAACTTTTTCTTTCGAACAACTTTATGACTCGTTCGAGTGACTTCCTCTGTTTTTGAGTCGTAACCTAGCAATCTCCACCTCGGTGAAAAAACCGTTTCTTCCATTGCATTCGTTGTGTATCCTTGTCGCGTTGCCACTGTGGGCAACTTCTTAATTAAGAGAATTACCCAAGTCTAGGCTTTTCTTAGACCCAGCAATCGGAACCCACTTTCTAATCATTTTGTAGACTGTGTCATTACTCTACCTTAAACTAAATTTCCTTTTTGAGAAATCTCAATAACTCTATCGGTACATGCAACCTTCACATTTCTACCCACTGATTTACCAACCAATGCATACAAGTTCCTGCTTAAAACTCCCTTTATGATCAAAGAAGACTTCTAAAAAAAATTTATTACTCCACCTCGCCCAGAGTAATTGTAACCCTCATTATCTAATTTGGAAAGTAAAATTAGATTATGAGTCATACTCGGTATATGTCGAACATCATGAAGAACTACGATATGTCCATTGAACATCCTCACGCAAATATCACCAACTCCCGAAACTGGCCTTCGAGAGCTATCGCACGTTGATACAAACTTGCTACCCTCAAACCTTGCATATTTGCCGAACCATGCCTTGTGTGCGCATACATGCATTGTAGCCCCACTATCAAATACCCATCCTCTATCGTGGCAAGAACCATCAGCGGCCACCACGAGGATCACCTCGTCACTATCGTTACTAGTAACCATGGACAGTTTGTTAGTGTCACTTTCGGAGCCCTTTGTCGAACTTGCTCTTTTACCTTTCCCAGCTTTGCAATCCGATCTATAATGACCCGATTGACCACAACCCTAACAAGTCCCTTTTTAAACTTATTAAAGCTTCTTTTCCTACTAACCAACATCACCGAGTTTTCTACAGAGGATTTGCTACCCTTAAAGCCTTCTCTCCTCGAAAAGAAGCGTACTTGTAACCTCCTCAAAACTCAAAGTTTCCTTCCCATACATACATGTAGGTTGAAGATTCTTGAAGGTAGAATGAAAAGACCATATGAGTTGAAACACCTTTTCTTCATCTTCAACTTTAACTCTGATTTATTTCAATTCTAAAACGATCCCGTTCAAAGAACTTAGGTGATCACCAATGCTCATACCCTCATCCATCTGATGCGTATGAAGTTGTTCCTTGAGGTATAAGCGATTCAAAAAACTCTTCGTTGGGTACAAGTTTTTAAGCCTTTCCCAAAGACTCTCTGTTGTCTTTTCTCCAACCACGTTTGCTAAAAATAATTTAGCGAGACAAAGACGTTTCCCACTCGTAACCCTTGAATTTAAATCTTCCCAGTCTTCATCATCATCGTCCAATTTTTGGGCCGCTATACCTTCAGCCAGAGTTTTAGGTATAAGCTTTCCTTTCAGTACCTTGCATAACCAGCCTTGAATCAAGATATCTTGGACTTATATTTGCCACAATCCAAAATTAATCTTCCCATTGAACTTCTCCACATCAAATTTGATCGCGTTAGAATACCTAGATCTTCCCATCTTGCTTCTTTACTTGCCCCAAACCTCGTTCTGATACCAATTGTTAGGAAACTGAGGGGCCAAATCGCTACGCAGAAGCACAATACGATTGAGCAAGAATAGAAGATCTAATTCTAACTATAGAGAATTCAATCCAAGATAATAAAACACATACACAAGCTTTAAATTAGGTGGAAACCCCAAAGGATCAAAACCACCCCCGACAAGTACGACGAATTTATTATCACTTAGGGTTACAAGAAGTTTAGAGATCACTTTATCTCACCTCTACCCTTACAGATAATCCCTAGCAAGAAACCCTAGAAAGAAAATCCAAGAAATCTCTCTAGAGTAAGACCTTAAATTTCTCCATTTTCTCTCTTTAACTCTTTTTTCTCACTGTACATATGCTTTTAACTTATACTTAATATTTATAGACTTTCTATTAGGTCATCAACGAAGTACGCATCATGAGTCAAACCATCACTTTGGAATATATCACCTTCAGAATGAACTTACAAAATAAACAAAGCGTCTTTCGTTTGAATGACTTTAATGAAAACCTTTTCATTCGAACGACTTTATGACTCGTTCGAACGACTTCCTCTATCTTTGTCCCATAACCTAATAGTGATCAACGTACTATCACCCAATGAGTAAATATCTTCATCATATGTTTTCCACGAGAGTGACTTGCTATATCTTGGCAACATTTGTATATGTGATGTTTAAACTCCAACATGCTATTGATAAACAAGATAGAAGTAGCCAAAATTATGGAACTCGACAACATTAACATTTACATTAAAATATTTTTCTCTCATGATGATGAGAAATATTATTGAAAAATAAAACCCAAGTCAATCCCGATCCTGTCCGATCCAGCCTTTTGAAACTCAGGCGATCCATACCAAGTTGGACTGATCCATAATTTTTTGGAGAATTTACTCCGAATCGGACTGGGCCAGCCCAATCCCGAGTTTGGTTGGGCAGGATGGGCCAATCTGATATGAGTTTTTGAGCCATGGTTGTATCAAAGGCATCCAGCTACGGAGTACAGATGGCTATCTCATAATATGGGAAAAGGATATAGTAATACATGGTAGAATGAGACACAGACTTGAGAATACTGATAGATAGAGACTAAAGAACTTTAAAACCTTACTACATATAATTGAATGAATAGGAAAAGGCATATGACAAAACACAGTAGATACATTGACGTCGAAGTGGCTGCTTCACAATGGCAGATTTGGGGAAACATAAATAGGATTTGGTGGGAAAAGAAGATGATTTAGAAACTAACCGTCTGCACATATCGAACAAAACTATAGTTGATATATGTATATCACTAACAATCTTGGTTCATTAAAATCAATAGGAAAAAGGAAAGGCCAAAGGTGCCATCAGGATCAGTTATGAAGGAGAAAGATACGAAAAAGAATGTAGATCATGATATATGAAAAATGTCATGTCCTAATATCAAATATAGAAGTGTACTATAGTACCAGTGATAGAGGCACACACACAGAAAGCCAAGGACCCACCATGACATGAGATAGAGAGGAAGACACAAAAGTAACGATTAATATCCATGCTTGATGCTACTTTTTGAAAATGGAACATGATGCATAACTATTATCTACATATTCTTACTGTATTAGTTTGGGTTTAAAATTCTGAATATCCTTTTATCTTGATCTCATTTAAGTAGATTGTGTTGTTACTAATTGCAAATAATCAGCTAAAGAATATTCAGTCGCCTACTTCACTTGCCTTTGCACTGTTAAAGACTACATTTCTACAATCTGGAAGGATGTTGATATACCAAGGTTGCAGGTTGTAATGCATGTTATTGAATATAGCCCTTGCGGTGGTTTTTGGGCTAAAATTTGAAGAAAATCCGTACAGTCACCCATTTCAGAAGAAAAAAAATGTGAGCCTGGTAAGAAGATAATTAATAAGGCATGTTAGAACTAAAAAGGATAAGCCAGATTTGTAATAGAACTTAATAGATAAACAATGCCAGATATAAGAAAAGCTGGCAAACCTATTCGTATCTTCCCAAAGAGGTAACAACTGAACCGGCAGAGACTAAAGCTCTCCCACATAGCTATTTAATGGCCCTATGGAGCTCTTTCAAGTGACCATATTTAGGTTGCCTGATTAAACCTACAAGATTTCCCTAAATGAAGCAGTTATTTACAATCCCTGTGATGTACATTGTAATGATCAGCCCAAAGCATTTTTAAGATACAAAATTGTTGGACTTCTTTATTTATAAGATTTCTGTCGTGTTTTCTTAAGATACAAAGGGTGTTAGATTTAAGCAAGGTTAAAATTGATAACATTGGTCGATATATCGGTCGGGGCAAATATTTGTGATGTTGTTCAGTTGTTGGTCAATTGATATGTTATTTCCATAAAGTGATGAAAATTTATAATATACGATATACCTTCCATAATTTCAGTTACTCTGTAGTTTGTGCATACAATAGTTACACAAAAAATTGTCACAATATATTAAAATAAATAAATTAAACATTTTATCTTTCAAAAGTTTTTTGGCAATATATCGTAATGGTAGGTGTAGTGGCTTATTCCACATCTCGAACTAAAACTTCATCTTCGACCATCATACGACCACTCGACCTCGTCAACATACACGTGACATAATTTATGACACATTACAACTACATAGTTCTATTCATCATTTTTGACCTCTACATCAACAGTTCGAGTCAGCAAGTAGTCTGTCATCAATAAAGTCATTACAAAATAGTAGGATCAGACTGTTACACAATCAGTTCAAAGGCTCATCAAAAATATATATTGTAACGTTCATCATTAAGAATAATAATAGTCGTCAACAATCATATTATAAGACCTATAAATAGGACCATAGAATGCTAGATGATGGACGGATGAATTCTGACACAAGCACTCTATACAAAATACTTAGAGCATCTCTTGTAATAGCTAGTAACTACCAATAACATCTCACTTTCTAAATCCTCAAAAGAGGTCATGGTTTTTAGCCTATTCAAAGGTTTTCCACGCTAAACTTTGTAATGTTATTCGCTCATTATTCATCTAAATGCTCTGATTATCATTGGTGTATAGACTAAGTTTGGATTACAAAATTAGGCTATTACATTTGGCGCCATCTGTGGGAACGAAGTTCTCAATCCCATTGTCTCAGAAATAGCTGATTAACTTTCTACAAAATAACGCTTCCAGACCAGAGTACGCCAATTACTCAAGGAGAAGGAAATCCGGAATTGCGGGCCACTCTACACTCCAAAATAAAAAGGTGAGCCACTCTGAAACAATAACGGACAGGTGTAGAAGGCACATTGAAGGTTCTACAGGGTCAAAAGATTGTAGCCCAGAAGAACAAAGGTGTGCTGCCAGCTGCTTCGCGTTTTTTCGTCCTAAACAGATTAGGACCTCACGCCAACAATCTGGGAGGTGATGTTTGATATAGTCATAATCAACCTGGGGGCGAGCCAGCTCTGGTATAGGAAGTCCACCAAGAAGTTGATGGAGGTTCTACTGGAGTCAAACAAGCAGAAGATCCACCCCGGGGAAGAGTTCGTACACGTGATCGACTGAGTGAAAGAAGTGGCGACTAGAATTCTCGCGAAGGACGTGTCCCATGCCCAACCATCACAGCTCATCAATACATGACTCAGGGACATGTTGAAAAGCGTATCAAAGAACTGTTCGATGCTCAGGCTCAAACCACTAAAGGTATTCACAACAGGCTATAGAAAAGCCAGATTGCTCAGGAACTATTGGATAGCGAAGTTCCCATCGGTTTCCACACCCCGAAAATCCAAAAATACAATGGGACTGATCCCGTGAAACACGTTCAAGAATTTCAGGACGCATTAGGCTTGCATTCTACATCTAACCACATTCTATGCTGTCTTTTTCCTACCAGCTTACAAGGTGAACTTTACGATGGTTTCACTCACTACAAGAAGGGTCTATTACAATATTTGAATAGTTACGGGAACTCTTCATCAAGAACTACTTGTACAACAGAGACAAAGATGAAAATCTATATTTTTTGCTCAGCCTTAAACAGGTGCTAGGAGAGAAGCTCGAAACGTTTACTAAATAATTCTTGGAGTTGACCAAAAAGGTAGACTGACTCGATCAAAAAATTACTATTTCAGCCTTCACCAATATTTTGCTCGTGAATGGAAGAGCAAAGGAGTACCTAATTCTCAACAAGCCTACGACTTTGGAAGACATGATCGAAAAGGTCAACAGCTATATCGATCTCGAAAGGATGGTGCCCAAAAGGTAAAAAACTTAGAAATTAACCTTAACAGTAAAAGATCAATCCAGAGAGCAAGAGTTCAATCGTGCTGCCGATCACGGAGGAGACAGAAAGCGGAATAAATCTAATGACGATCAAACTCAGAGAGGAGGTAATAGGCCCAAGCCCTGTCTTCCCAAGATGAATATCACGATAGCCAGCATATATCCTATACTTTAAAAAGATAAGTTCTTCTGCAATGCCCAGTATCTCCAATCCATCGAGAGCAAACCTTATTGTATTCACCACAAAGTCTAACATCACGATATAGCTGCTTCGCTTTACAGCGACTGTTGGAGTATATTTTTGCGGACAGATGAATGCATGAGTACATAGTGGATGTGGAAAATTACAAAAATGGGAGTTACAAGCTTACTACTAAGATTGTACAGATCGAAGAAATGGCAGAAAAGAAACATTTTTACCATATCTCCCTTAACAACTTTATCGAAACTCATACCATTAACATATCGATCAGATGCAAAAGATGATGTCTTAGCCAATGCCACAACTAATCCATGGTGGATAAAGAAGCCCTGTTACTCCCCGCATCTAGTTCATAACGCACAGGGATCTCCTTCGAAGATTACGATATTCGTCATGTCAATTTTCCTCATCATGATGCACTCGTGATCATGCTGAAAGTAAGAAATGATGTACTACTTATAATGATGGTGGATACTGGCAGTAGTATCTGTAGGGGCCTACCCCTCGATCTTACGTAAATCGAGCTATCTCCTGCTCAAACTATCTCCATGGCAGATTTACGCATTCTTCGCATGACTCCTCTAGTCAACATTGCCACCTACTCCACAAATTAATGAAAGATGTGGGAGCTCAATCAGAAAAACCTGAACAAGTTAAAGCTACCTATCTCTCACAAACTTAGCAGTTACTCAGTCAACCGCTACTAACCACATTATTCAGAGAACATACTTCAGTACGATGAAGAACTGCGGAGAAGGCCTATATATTGAAGAAGTTCTAGAAGAGACGAGGACCAAAAAATTATATGAGAAATCACCATGAAAACTATATTTTATAGATTCTCAAAACTTCCAACTTCTTATTCACAAGATCAAGCATTTCTAATTCAAAAGATCACTTATAATAAAATATCAACCTCGAGCAATAAAATATCACTATTACAAAAATTCTTAGCTCGAGGTCGTGGTTTTTTTATGTATTCATAGGTTTTCCATGTTAAACACCTGTGTCATTTCTTGCTTTCAATTTAGATTTTTGTCACAGGTATATTGGTGCAAGACCAAATTCCAAGCCACTTCGGGCTCTTGGAATTAAGCCATTACATTTGGGAAAGAAATCATTTCCACGATATCTTAAGGCATTCAATTACTCTACTACAAATTCCAGTCATGGTCATATCCAGGCGACCAGCAGCCTGAATCCAGCTCGATCTTTTAGTTGAGCTGAAACAACTTACAGAGCTATGGGCGAATCTCAACATCGAGATGGAGAAACACAACGAGCTCGAACGTCAATTGACTCTCGATCGAGAGCTCCGTGAGAAGGAGCTTGACACTGAAAAACAAGCTCATTTGACAGCGCTCAAATGACATGAAGATCAAATGACAACAATACAGACTACCTTGCAAGCTCTATAGAGTACCCAGCAGGCTCCTCCAATGAGATCACGATCAAGTGGTAGAAGCCTCCCAGGTTTCTGCGCGGGAAAGATTAAGACCTCAAGGAGCCACCAGCAAATCTATCTCCAGAAATATTTAGAATAAACCTCAACCTTCAATTCATTTGAGTTGTGAAGTTTAATCTGAGATTAGCCGAGGTCACCGATGTTTCATACATCAAGAGGAAGAATAACGACCTCAATTTTGAGTTCCAGTACGAAATCATTTGAGTGAAGGTGCCGGTACTCACAATCCGTAACCTCCTTGTTAAATCGCTCAACCGGCCTATCATTATGTCACACAAAAGCATATGGACCAGCGTATTAAGGATTTGATCGAAGCACAAGTTCTGGGCACTACCGACAACCTTGCCATGTTACAAGGAAGCCCAATTGCCAAAGAACTACTCGATATGGAAATACTAAAAGGTTTCCATACTCTGAAAATTCATAAATATAAAGGTACCGATCCAAAGGAGCACATTCAATAATACCGTGATTCATTGGGGTTGTACTCCAATCTCAACCATATTCTCTGCCGTTTGTTCGCCATAGGCCTACAGGAGGAACCACTTCGATGGTTCCACTCTCTACCTAAAAATTCCATGTACATATTCGACCAGTTGCAGAAACAATTCATCAAAACATATGCTCACAACAGAGATAAAGAAGAAAATTTATATTCTCTTATAAATCTCAAACAGTCACACAGAGAGAAGCTCAAGGCTTTTGCAAAGAAATTTTAGGAGCTCGCGCGTAAAGTAGACAATCTCGATCAGAAGATAGCTGTTACTATTTTCACCAATGTACTCTAGTTCGACTGCAAAGCCAAATAACACATCTTCCTTAACAAACCTACAACCTTGGAGAATATGATCACCAAGGTTAATAGTTACGTTAACCTAGAAAGGATGATGTCCGAAAGGCATAAATCTACTAAATCTGTCTTTACCATGAAAGGTTCATCTACAGATCAAAATACTGAACCAAAGGAGGATCAGGGTGATCATAAGCGTGCCAAGGGAAATACTGGCAACCCTCGAAAAGGCGGTTCACATCTCAAACCGGTCCTCCCAAAGATGATTGTTCAGATCTCCATAATTTTTCCAATCCTCTCAAAGATAAGCTCTACCGTCTCTCCCAACCATTGGAACCAATCGAGAACTGGCCATACTGCATGCATTATAAGGTAAACCATCATTCTACTGACAATTGCTATACTTTATAGAGGTTGCTTGAATACATTTTCAAGGAGGGCCGAATGTTCGAATATATTATTGACCTAGAATCATACAAAGATGACAGCTATAAGAAGCAGCTTGAAGTTGTCCAGGTCAAAGATTAAGCTGATGAGAAGTATCTCTACCATAAGCACCATAATAACATGATCAAGATCAATCAGATCACCAACTCTAACAAATTCAGGCGCAAGAGACTGTCAGAATGCTGAGATCTTATACCTCAAGACAAAAAAACCAAACTTCTACCTGAATCGAGCAATCGCCGACTCAGGATCTCATTTGAATATTATGATACTAGCCATGTAAAGTTTCTATATCTGGATGCATTAGTCATAATACTCAAGATGAAGAAGTTTGTCATGCACACAATGATGATAGATACTGGCAGCGGTATTAAGATTCTCTTTCAGAGAACTATCGACCAAATGGGATTGGCTGATTAAGTTATTCAAAGCGACACCGATATCAGTAAATTCAATGGTTCTAAAGTAGAGCGAGTAGAGAAGATCATCTTACCTATTACCGCAGGATCAACCATAATTGACATCAGTTTCTATGTGATCAACGTTAAATCACGTTATCTCAGGATTATGGGTCATTGCTGGATTCATAACATGGAGGTAATCACTTCCACATATTATCAAACACTCCGTTTCAAACACAAAAATGGTATCTATGGGATTAGGGGTAGTCAAAAGCTTTCTTAAGCTTATGAAAACACCGTCTTTGTTATTCTAAATACCTCTAACTGGTATGCTACATAGTAATTACAGAAAGTTGATCACCCCGATGATCAGCTTTCCATGGAGGAGCCTACAGAATACATCAACATTGATGGACATCAACAATAATGGGATTGAGGCTGATCCAGATAAGATTTGGACTCTCCTCAACATGCCATCTTGAAAAATGACAAAAGACGTTCAAAAGCTTGCCAACAAGATTGCCGCTATCAACCGTGTCATTTTAAAATCTTTAGACTGCTATCGTTGGCTGTTCCTATTACTCTGCGGTTGTACAAAATAAAGAAAACTTTAGCCAAATGTAGAGGTTCAATGGACATCAAAATGCGAAACAACTTTTTAGGATCTCAAAACCTATTTGGGAAAGTCTACAATCATGAGCACCCCAATAAATAATGAGGAACTGATTATTTACCAAGCAGTTACAGATACTTCACTTAGCTCGACACTTATTCGACTTGAAGGGAAATCGAGAAACCAGTCGACTTTATCAGCAAAACCCTCACTCCAGCGAAAATGAGGTACTCTAAAATTGAGAAACTTCTTCTCACTCTTGTTTATACTACACAGAAACTCAAGCAATACTTCTAAGCTCATTCCATCAAAGTCATGACAAACTACCCACTTCAGGAGGTTCTGTCCAAGAAAGAAAAATCAAGGATAGTACAACAGTTGTCAGTCAGTTTGGAAAAACATGATTTCAACTTCGAACAATGCCATTCCGAAAAGGGTCAGGTCATTGCCAATTTTCTTTCAGTTTTTCCAGTGGACGATCCTGAGTGGGAGAAGCATGATCCTGACCTTGCAGAGGAAGTTACAGAAGATCCACCCCCCAAAACATTTGACGAGCAAACTGAATGGATTACAAGGAAATAGTGGAGACTTCATACAGACGGATCAATAGGACCAGCAGGGTCAGGAATTAGAATCATATTGATTAACCCTTCTAACGATAGGATTGTAAAATCAACCCGCTTCAATTTTGAGGCCTCAAACAATGTCACCGAGTACGAAGCTCTCATTCACGGACTTGACCTCGCTTTTAAACTCGGTGTCCCCGAACTCTCAGTTTACGCTGATTCACTACTCATCGTCCACAATTACTCTGAGCAATACAAGAATAATGGCAAGATGATCGAATACGCAGCCGTCGTTACAGATAGGTTGAGTAAGTTTACACAAGCATGCAACTTTTGATTATCTTATGCGAGGAGAAAACAGACACGCCGATTCCTTAGCATAACTAGTTGGGGTCTTAGGTACAGAAGCTCGATATCTTCAGATCGAAGTGATTTTAACCCTAAGCATTGATCATATTTTGTATGCACGATCAACACTAGGGCGATAAAGGGGGAGACGACGATTGACGAAAGCTTTTACCTTTCTTAGTTTATCTCGGAATCGGCAACAAATATGATGGACCACTTCAAATAAATCCGAAGAAGCGCCGACAGCTGATAGATAACTTAAAGCGCTACACTAATCAAAACGGTACCTTATACTGCCGTTCAGTCATGGGGCCTTACCTCAAATGCCTCTTCAAGCAGAAAGTGGACAAGATGCTCCACGATCTACATGAAGGGACTTGTGAATCTCATGCCGTAGGTCGATCACTGGAAAACAGAGCCATTGCATAGGAAGTCTTCTGGCCCGACATGCGCAAGCAAGCATAAGAGTATTCACGCAAATACGACGCATGTCAATAACATGGACAGATGATCCGCGCCCCTGCGCTCGAACTCTATTCAAGCAAGGTGTTCTGGCCATTCAAAAGATGGGTACTCGATCTTGTCAAAGAATTCCCTAATTCTCTAGGTAACCACCGCCACCTACTCGTAGCTAACGATTATTTTACAAAATGGGTTAAAGCAGTTCTACTCTGTCGCCATCATCCATTCAAAGATCACGAGCTAACTGATAAGGAAAATGAGTTTGAATTGGCTTGCAACCTTAATTGGATCGATGAAACCAGGGAATGCGTCATCGCTAACCTAGGTCGATATCACAGGTCTAATTGGATCGATAAAATGAGTCAGAAGCCGTATCTTCCAAATCAGTGATCTCGTCCTCAGAGAAATACCTCAACACCACAAAGAGCCTCATGCTGAGAAGCTAGCAAATAATTGGGAGGGTCTAATCCTTATCACAGGTCTCTCAAGCCTGGGATCATATTACCTCATAACAGAAGAGGGAGTTTTCATTTCAAATCCTTAGAACACTAGGTGACTGAAACATCACTATCGTTAAGTCCCTTACTACTCCTTTTCAAATTCTCGCTTTTTCCATTCTAAAAGAGAGATTTTCATCTCCATCCAATGTAAATCATTTTATATTCAATGAAACTTGCAAGTTTTTCTCCCATATATCTCTCTAGTTCGTAGAATAAAATATAGATAATACTAGCTTTCAATCGACCTCTATACTAGTTAAATCAAGGATAACACTTGGTTTGGTTGATTCTACTAAATGTCTACGATTAAAACTAAAGTAACACTTGTTTTACATCAAAGACTTTACCAGACATAAGATGAAGCAAAGGTAAAACTAGCTTTCATCTACCTTAATATGGTTGTGATATCATACCAGTTAAATCAAGGATAACACTTGGTTTGGCTGACTCTACTAAATCTCTGCGATTAAAACTAAGGTAATATTTATTTTATATGAAAGACTCTACCAGACATAAAATAAAGCAAAGGTAAAGCTAGCTTTCATCTACCTCAATATGGTTACGACATCATATCAGTTAAATCAATGATAACACTTGGTTTGGCTAACTCTACTAAATCTCTGCGATTAAAACTAAGATAACACTTATTTTACATCAAAAACTCTACCAGACATAAGATAAAGCAAAGGTAAAACTAGCTTTCTTCTACCTCAATATGGTTGTATTGCTTGTCTATGTTGACGATATTATTATTATAGGAGATTGTATTCAGGGTATTAGTGACCTGAAATCTTACCTCTGTACCCGCTTTCAGGTGAAGGATCTCGGTCCCTTACATTACTTCCTTGGGATTGAAGTTGCTCGTTCTAGTTCTGGTATTTTCATCTTTAAGAGAAAGTACGTTCTTGATCTTATCTCTGCTTCAGGACAGCTTGCGTGTCGTCCTGCTGATACACCTCTAGAACTGAATCATCGCCTGACAGACTTTGAGGGGGAGTTATTGGGGGACATTGCGCAATACCAATGGCTTCTTGGGAAGCTCCTCTATCTTTCTTTTTCCCATCCTGATATTGCATATGTGGTTGAAGTTCTTAGTCAATTTATGCACAAGCCGCGTCATCCCCATCTCCAGGCACCTATTCGTGTTTTTCGATATCTCAAGGGATGTCTTGGTCGTGGCATTTTATTTCAAGATCATGGTCACTCTCGAGTCAAGGCTTGGACTGATGCTGACTATGCAGGTTCATTATCCGATCGTCGCTCCACTTCTAGGTATTGTACCACTATTGGTGGTAATTTGGTTAGATGGCGGAGTAAGAAACAAGATGTTATTTCCAGGTCCAGTACAGAAGCCGAGTACAGGGCCATGACTCAAGGTGTTTGTAAGTTAATATGGCTTAAGCGTATTCTACAAGAGCTTCGGATATCGGTCTCTCTTCCTATGACGCTCTATTGTGACAACAAATCTGCTATTAACATTTTGGCTAATCCGGTGCAACATGATCGTACCAGGCATATTGAGGTTGATTGGTACTTTTTGCATGAGAAGCATAAATCTGAAAAGATTCAGACTCTCTATGTTTCTACTTCGCAGCAGCTTGCAGATTTTCTCGCGAAGGCTGTTAGTAGCAAATTATTATTAGATGTTTTGTCCAAGCTGGGCATGTGCGATATTCATGCTCCAGCTTGAGGGGGAGTATTAACAAGGCTATTTTATGTTATTTTAGTCCCACATTAGTTATGCATAGAAGTAGTTTACTATCTCTCTCATATATATAGAGAGTATGATGTAATCGAAATAATCAATT
This sequence comes from Kingdonia uniflora, assembly GCA_014058105.1. Taxonomy (NCBI): domain Eukaryota; kingdom Viridiplantae; phylum Streptophyta; class Magnoliopsida; order Ranunculales; family Circaeasteraceae; genus Kingdonia; species Kingdonia uniflora. The sequence continues at coordinate 566,213 of JACGCM010000696.1, forward strand.
CAATAAAAAAAAAATTCCCTCTAATCTATTTCTACAAAAGGGACCATGGCCTAAATTACTAGAACAATTCATATCAGTAGACAAGCAGGTTGAAGATGATCAGGTAGAACGCGGCTGAGCGACCTTTCTTATCACATTACTGAAACACCGAACGGAGAATCCCAAATACCAAAATGTAGCTATCCACGTTACTATACTAAAGATATTCAAAAGGCGAAAGTTTCATAGTACCCGTCTGAAATTTTTATGGCAAGAGTAACACAAAATTAAAGGAATGAAATCATTGCCTATACAACAGTAATCATGCAGGGCTTCTTAACTAGTACCTCATGTTGTATCAGGTGATCATTCTCATGGGCTACAAATTCTCGTAAAATAAAAACAGCCAGAAGGAACACGTTCATAGAAAGAAGACCTGATTGGTCAAAAATAATTGAAGCTGGAATGTAGCGCGTAGTCATAGCTAGGTACAGAGAAAAAGTAACTTGTAGGCAAAAACAGAAACCGTAGAGAAAGATATGAAATCTCCTTAAGAGAAGACTCGCGACCTTATAGACTACATCATTGGAGTCCTCTTTAAGGATCTTATCATGAAAAATCTTTCTTTTTACATGGAGGAATAATCAAATGGAGAAGACAGAGAAACCAAATGTAGTTAACTCAGTCGCCACACGATAGATACTTATAAATAAATCACTTTCTATATATCCGTCTGAAAATTTTATGGCGAGAGCAATACAGAACTCGAAAAAAGATATCATCGCCCACCCAAGAGTAGTCAAGCAGATTTTCTTACCCAGACACTTTCAAAAAGAGAATTCTTATGTGAATTGAGAAGTTTTTGTATCTGACCAACAGCCAAAAGAAACATGACCAAACCAAAGATAACCGCTTGAATTGATGAAAATGGGACCACCAATGACAAAAATCCAAAGGTTTGAGAACAAAAATCGTTAAATATATTAAATGGAAAAACCAATTCAATACATAATAAAACTACGTAAAGAGTCCCAAAGTTAATTAGTTCAACTAAACCAGAGAAACATAGCACAAAAAATATAACTTTAAGGCTAATAAGTTCCCACAAATAATGAGTAAAATGCTAATATCAAAACCTCACACTACCGGTGCTACTATACTTACTCATTTCACTCTCTTGAGCAGCTACCATATCTTGTGATTTAGGGTGCTAGGTTTTTCACCTAGTCTAGAATAAGAAAACAAATCTATAAACCCTAAAATTCAATAAGCGATTTGAAAGTAAAATACTTGACAGAACCATCTCAGCTTCGAGTTATTCCTTTGGACTCACACTCCAACTGAGAGTCCATCGTGACAATTTATCAATTCTTATTCACGTCCAATCAAAGTCGGCAGGGAAGAAATGTAAAGAGATAGTGCTAAAGTATTGTCCATCACATGGATCATGTTCAACCTTTGAGTAGTTCCGTTGAGCAATGCACTGAGCCTCACATGTTAGGCCAGTAGCAACAATTTATTGAAATCCTATATATGAACATGTTCTGAGGTGGATTTGGGGGTTTGTAGGCGGAGCTCCCAACATTTTTGTGTGTGGCTATTAACAAGTATTTAAGTAATTTTATGTCTTTAAAAAAAAAAAATAGTGTTTCATATATAAATACATCTTATATATCAAATGCCCATAGCATGTGCTAATGCATATCATACGTTTAATTAGTCGAAATATACTACGAGAATATTACATAAGCATAAGCTAACTTTGATATATTTGTTTTGAGAAATTATTGATCATCATATTAACGTCGACTAAACACCATCCGAGTATAGTTCATGAAAATCGCGACTTACATATTTTAAGGTTAGCGAACGGGAGTTTGAGTTTTTTTTATTTTTTATTAATAGAATTCAATTAAGGTTATAGAGAGAAAAGGTCGGGAGAGTAGAGAGGGTTGGGTATTTTTAAGGTTGGGACTTGGGAGGGATCGGGAAAGGCTGGCCGGGCTTCTTGGTTAGCTTTATGTATAGTATAGTTTTTTTGTTTAGGGGTTGTATATAGTATACTATATATATATTAGACAAAAAATCAAAAATAGCAAAAATCAAAAGGGGGGGGGGGGGGGGGGGCATACTGCCCCTCTTCAAAGCCTATAAATACGCCTCTGATCACTTGGTTGCTTCCACCCAAGCCTTTCATGACGTCATCTCGCCCATCCATCAGACACATTTGTATTACTTAGCCCATAAGATACTCCTTTTTATAATGTCTAATTTCTTTCACTCTGTAAAATCTAATGATATTATTTTTTTTTTGCAACACAAATTCCTTCTTTAGGTTATGTTTGGTCTCTTCACATATCGTTGTCCAGGAAAATAAGGTTGATTTTTTATAACCATTCCCGTCCTGCTTTTACTTGATCAAGAGTTGTGATACGAGTGTAAAGAAAATTTTGTTGCGATTGACCGTAAAACTATTTTTTCTTCTAATATTATATAGTTGTTTATTTAGTTAACATGTTATACAAGAGTTGTAACAAAGTGCAAGTAGATTTTCTTCTTAGCGAGGGGATCAAAGGAAATTGTAGAATTAAAATAAAGAAATTTGGGCTTAAATTCATGTCCTAAGAGTATATTATCTTCGGTCTTAAGTGTAATTGATGTTTTGTTATATTCCATAATTTTTTCTCTGAAGATGAATTATTATGTTCTCAACATAATTTCCCTGCATCTATTAAATAATAATTTGTACTTCATTTTTTTCAGAAAAAAATGTGGAGGAACAAATGCTGTGTGCAACTCTTCACGTGTTTCAGTTTTCTTCCATAAGTTTGTCTATAAAGATGATTAGTCTATTTTGGACATTGCACATTTCTTATGAATTCTAAAGAGCTTATATATGGTCTTCCTCAATTATGAAATTAGGTACAATATGAACTTAAGCATCCTTGCGTAGCACAAGCTCATAACTTAGTTTATCATAAGAATGGACATAAAATTGGTAATCTAGCTTTATGGTTGGAATTAAGGTGGAATTCCTACCTTACGTATCTGATGATTTATAAATTGATTTGTAAATCTACACTTTCTTATACTAGCTTTGATCTTAGTAATATATAAGATGTTGGATTGAGTTTGTATTTTTTATCTACAATCGATAACCGTTGAATATTAATGGTTCCATGTTTTCATAGATTTACTTAGTTCACCTGCATACGCCCCACCACGTGTGCTACTTTCTTTGAACCTGATGGTCGCATTACATATTAAGGAATTTTTATACAAGGCCTAATGTTTTTTAAGAATTACAAGCGGACCCTATTTTCAAGTATTAATTTCATTTAGTTACCTGAAACTTTTAGATTCCATATTTTCCCTTGTTTTTTAAAATCTTATTTACTTTATTTACCTGAAGCCTACTGAACAAGTAAATGTGGAAAGATACATTGCCTTTTATGTTCCTTGGTCTACTCTTTTAGGTAAACTTATCGAACTGATTGACCATCATTATGGCGATTATAATTCATAGGTTTCTTTGAAGTCTCCATATCATAGTCAAGAGATTGTCAAATTCACTATATCTATAGCTCGGTGTTATGGGGTATTATGTTTTCACATTTCTCTCCAGAGTAGGTTCATATACTGACATTTTGAGAAAGGTTATTTAAATTCTTAATATTTTCCACATTCCATAATCTTCATGATCCAGTAAATTGCCAACCATGGGTTCTAATGCTAATGATAAAGGATATTAACCATGCCATCATGATGATGAATAGATAAAGTACTATTGAACCTTTCTCAATAGAAACTTGTGAATATGGTCGCTGTAAATTCTTGAGAGAACGATTATGGTACACGATGATGAGCAACGGCATGCCGACACCTCCAATGTAATTACTACTAGTACCTTCAATGTAAGGTTTTAGAAAGCAACTACAATTTCCACAAGCATAGCCATACTAATGTCGTTCGATTTGGACATGAATAATGTATATCATTGCAATTTGGAAAAAAACTTTAAGCATTCACAAATGTCGAGGTCATATGCAAGACATGCCCACCAAAGTCAGTATTTTAATGCTACCAATTCATTCTTGGCATACACCCATAAGGAAGGCAGTTCTGGACTTGGTTCCAAAATGCTATAAGGTTAGTGTACAAGGTTACAACTACACTTAGTTACATAGTAATTTTCAAAAATGGAAATAAAGAGATAGTTTAGGCATTTTTAAATATTAGGGTAGTAATTGAAACACAACTTTGAAAATATGATCTATAACTATTTTTTCAAACTTTAAGGTTCTAAATACAATTTCGGTAGAACTATAGGCGATATACAAAAATTTCTTCCATTACATATTTACCTTGTATAACTCCTAGGGCTGTCAATGGATCAGATTTAATCCAAATCCAATCCAATCTGAAAAATTCAGATTTGGATATAGGTTTTACAACTTCGGATTTGTTGTGGATCTTAGTTATATAATCCGAATTATTTTTGTGACGGATTCGTGTTCGTACATATCGAATTTCGTATAAATCCAATTATGAGAAACATACTTAACATCTTTTAGGTATTTTATGCTTTGCAGCCTCGATAGCTCCTTTTGCTCTCTCTCTCTCTCTCTCTCTCTCTCTCTCTCTCTCTCTCTCTCTCTCATTCCCTCCTTACCTCTCTTTTCTTCTCAGATTCTCCAGTTTTGAAGGTTTACTCTGACCTCTTTGGTATTGGGCTAGTGGTTTGGGACCACCTCTTGGAGAGATAAAAGAGAGGTCACGACTTCGAAACCACACCGAGGAGTCATCCGTTGTAGGGGCCTAACTTTGTACGGAGGTGAAGTTGAATCTTACACCACGGGTTTTATCTTCTATCAAAGGATTCAAGAATATAATCTATAGTTCAAATAATCTATTGACGATATACTTGCGTTGAGGCCTAGAATGGATTACTCCATAGCCTCTGATGAGAATTTTTAAGAGATCTGATATTACAGTCGAGTAGTCGAAGGTTTGAGTACTGGGTAATTTACAGGGTGATCAAAGGAAAACTGGAAGGGTTCATAGGAAAGATTTTGTAACCTCTCCTTAGATCCCCTTCCTTCCTATTTATTGAATATATATAGGGCTGAGTCACCATGGGAGGTCACATTACAAGTGTACCCTCCGGGTATCAGGCGGGTATCTCGGAGTTGGTCTTGACGTCGGAAATGTCGGGTCTGGTACTGTGCTCTGACACTGTAGCTATTCCTGGTTATGTCACTGTAGCTGTGAGGACCAACAACGGTGCCATTCTTTTCTGATGGCTGGCTGTCTGACATGTCTGCCTTCGACCACGTACGAATATGGTCAAAGTGTTTCTGATGCTGATGCAGAGTTCGTGTACTGACGGATCTGTCTTTGTCTTCAAGGTCTGTTAGTAGTCGAGGCTTCGTATTTATGGAGTCTTACAAGGCTTGTTTATGAATTGAGTAGGCTTCGAGGAACTCAAGTAGGCTTTGAGGTAGCCTTCGAGTGTTCAGCTGAAGTTAGAAGGCTGCGAGTAGGCTACTACATTCGCTCCCTTTCAGCAGGGGCCTCGAAAATAGGTTTAGAAACATTTTCTGAGAAGACTGTTTGTTATTAAAAGTTGGATGGTTGACTCTGACTTGCTGGAATTCTGAGGGGAGTAATAAAGGAAGGTAGTTAAGGAGTTGTGGTGATTTTGGGGTAATAAAGGAGGTTCATCGGTGTATAAATATGGGTTATGAGGGGTAAATACTGTACACTCTTCGTCTTCATTCTATTCTTCTGCTTTCTGTGGAAAACTCATGGATACTACTCTGAACACTCGTTATCAGCAAAGAATGAGATTTGCAAGGGATCGTTGCATAGGGTGAAAAACTGTCGAGTTGCAGTTGAAGTTCTTCGGTGACAATGAGATTGATTGGGATATGCCTAACTTGGTGGATCAATGGACACTCGTATACCTATCTATGGGGGATGCTGCATCGGAATTTTTTTGCGCCTGAAGAAGGCTACCTCTTCTTGTCTGGTTTGGTCGAGCGTATTGTGCAGGTAGAAGATCGGTTACTGGAAGATGAACAGGGCTCGGCGGGAAGAGTTGGTCTGTCTTAAAATAGGGCGAGTTCTTCATAAGGTGGTGGCAGGGTGGTGGTAAGTTTTTTGTTATTTCTTTGTATGACTGTAATTTTCTATTTCTGTTGTTGTTGCTGCCGATGTCTGTAGGTTTTTGAATGACTGTACTTGGAGGTCTCCTCTTTCTTTTGTAATTTGAAGTAATATAATGAGAATAACCGGTATTAAAAATGTAGATTTTTGAATAACTTATTTTGTATCTGCTAAATATGGTAGGCGAATAGATTGTAGGCGTGGTATCCAACATATATCTTCGAATGTTTAACAAGTAGAAACGGTTACCTTCGAGGGAAAAGTACTTTGAATTCCTATAGTTATCAAAGCTTGATGTAAATGTTGGAAGTATTGTGGGAGAAATCAAAGAGGGGTCGAGGGTTCTAGGCTAGGGATGTGTCGACTATAAAATCTTGGAAATAGGTGTTGGGTGCGCGTGTTGATGAAACAGTTAAGTCTGGGAATTTGGAAAGGTCTGACTGTTGAGATTATGATGAAAACGTTTGAAGACTGTCATTAATACGGTTCTGATTAAGGAGGGGTTAAATGTACCTGCCTCCTAGTTTAAATAGGGTGTTTTTAGGAGAACTTCACACATCTGTTCCTTCTTCTCCGAGCAGAATGTCTGCGTCTTCGTCCCAAAGTAACGGAAATGCTCCTAACACCAAGTACCAGAACCGGGTGGCGGAAAGGGTCATTCGTATACGGGTGAAGACACTCGAGCTGAAGCAGAGATATTTTGGCGATCGAGGTCTGGATTGGGCTATGGCAGACTTGTTTGAAGTGGAGCCAGGGGAACCCATTAGTGGGATGTTCTATGTGTACTGGTGGGGGGTATTACAAATGATGGGCCCGATCCCCAGCGACCGGTTGGCCTTGCTGGAGTTTCTAGCCAAAGAAAAGGTGGACAAAGAAGACGCTGAGGATGGGGCCTGTAAGGAGCGTCCCGTCTGTAAATAGGGACTTCTCTATTATGGAGAAAATAAGATGGTAGGGATGTTTGTATTTTTTTGTTGATCTTGACTATTTTGTTCTATGTTTTGTGTAAGGGCATCTGCCCGAATGAAATTGGAAATTTATAAAATCACTATCGAAGTAAAATACTGAATTCTTATAAGTAGGAGAAATATAATATTCGAGGGTAATTTAGGCGCGAAAAACATCTTGCCGAATGTCGAACATGAAAGCAATGAAATTACTGGTACACTTTGAAATTGAGTACCAGGTTGTTTCTGGACGAATGTTTGAGGCGCAATATAGACGATTACTTACGTACAAGAAGAGGGTATTTTGAAGGTCTGTTGGCTTCGATTGGATGAGCTGACAGCCAGACAGCTAGCTTCTCAGAACAATATTGTTCCTAGGGCAGAGTGCCTTGTAGGTCATCATGTTTTTTCCTTGATTCACGGGAAAAGGTTGATTTGATGTAAGGATCTGATTTGATAACTTCAAACAGGGACCAGAAGGTTCGACTTAGATGAAATAAAGAGTTATGTAAATGTGAGTGTGGGACACGCACGTGCGGGTAATGGAGGGTAAAGTGGACAAAACACATCTCAACCAAAAAATAGGGGTAGTGGGGTAGTGGTAATGATTGTGGTTTTCGAAATCGAGGCAGTTTTTAGTATTCTGAGGAGGTATATATAGTATGAGGGCATCATTACTATTCCTATTTACCCACTTATAAATAAACTAGAGAGTGAGAGATAGAGAAGCATAAACCATTGTTCCATAAAGCTCTGCAATTGCTGTAGGATCGTCTGAATTACTAAAAGGAAGGAGAGGTCCTTGTACAAACAGGTTTGTCCTTCTTACTTCTGTCTTGTTACTTCATCTTTTGTTCCTGTATGTTGGGTACATAATAGTATAGAATCTACTAGGTTTTATAGTTGTGATGATATGACCGAGGGCTGAGGGAAAACATGTATTTGTAGGTCAAGTCTTTGGTGTTCTGAGGGTATTGATGGTGTAGCTGGGGTTATGGCCGAGCATTTGACTATGATGGTCTGAGTTGGAGAGGGTAGGTTAAATATGAGTAATTGACACGTAATAATCGAGTATATCGATCTGATTGCGTGGCTCTTCTTCTGTATGATAAGATGCGTACCCGTAGATTTTTGAGACTGAGGCTAATAGATGAGGAGATCAAAAAAAATGAGGCTAGTGTGTCTAGTCGTGCCCCGATGGATGAGGGCAGTAACGTAGAAGAACTAGATATTGCAAAAGATGTCCCATTGGCAAAGGATATTCCTAAAATTGGTGCTTCAAGTAGTAAATGTCGTAGGACAGTAGTGACCGATGAGAGTGATGAGGAAGAGATGCAGGGAGGAGAAAGAGAGAGATGCAAAGGTAGTATTGAGCCTTCGGGTAATGAAAGGGGAGAGAGGGATCTAAGTAATTATAGTGAGGAATCAAATTATTCGGATGTGGCCATTGGTTCTGTCTCGGCTAGAGAAAGCAGAGACAAGATCGATTTGTGGCTAAATTTGAGCTGTCGAAGATAGGGGTGATATTATAAGCTACGGGGTTAGGGTACAGCTTCCAGTCGGATCCTCGAAAAGGTATTATGGAATTCAGAGGCCAAATTCAACTAGGGATGCAGTTACCCCATCGAAGGCTGGTGAAGGAGGTACTGAACTTTTGGGAAGTTGCCCCATGTCAGATGAATGATAACTTTTATGAAATAATAAAGGTAATCGAGGGCATGAATATAAAATTGGAGAGTAACGGAAGGAGCTTGATCGAATGGTATGATGTTGTATCATTTTACTAACGGAAAGCAAACCGGAAGGTAGGCACATATCACATCCAGTGTCCCGCAGATAATCCCTGGTTGTTATATCTGTGCTCGACGGGTCGAGAATGGGACAAAGACTTAGTTATAGTATGGGGTGGTTATGTGAATATCAAAGGGGATGACCCTTATAGGTTACAACATAAAGTCTATATTCCAAGTAAGTTGTCTGTCAAAGATTTCTTTTGACGTATTGATCAAATAGGCTGATAAATGTGTCTCTGTTTGTTCTGCAAGTCCTACTATCCAAACTTGGGCAAATCCGAGGGATTATATTGGCGCTTTAATTGACTCGAATGAGGAGTGGGTGAACTCTATATTCAAGAAGCTTGGTATCAAGAGGAAAAGGTAGAAAATGATAGATTTCCTGCTTCGAAACGTACCCATTACGCTGAAGTCATCGAAAAAGAAAGGTGTCGAAGGCATGGCGAAAGAAAGTTTAACAAGGAAGGTAAAGTATGTTCCAAAGGGGAACCAGGCACCGAAGCAGGCAGCCACAGTGCCCGAAGTAGCTTGTGATACTTTGAAACAGATACCAAAGTAGGCATTGACACAGGCTGAGAAAGGGAAGGGCAAGGTCTTTCCCAAATCTCGAAAACTACAGCAGCCAAAGGGACCTCAACGGAAGAGGCGCAGAGCACTGGGGGAGGATGATGCAGAGGATATGGACGAAGAAATTACCACATCCGAACGGGAGGAACAGGCTCAACCTAAGGCTGCTTCAATGGTGGAACTCTGTGGCACTGATCCAGACGAAGCTTCGAGGCGGATGAAGAAGAGTATGTATCAGGTAACTGTTTATGTTTTGGGAAATTCTAAAATTTTCTTAAGTGCACCATGCTTCGAGAGATACAGACGGCTGGAATATTATAGCAGATAGATGCTTGGGCACAATTTTTCAGCAAGGCACAAAAGGTAGCAATAATGAAGTTAAAATAGGCTGTGGACAATCTGGAGCTTGCTCGAGGGACTGAAGCATCGCTGGTTTCATAAATTGGTGTTTTGAGGCAAGATCTGGGGACTATCAAGGATGATGTGAGAGGAGACTTGAAGCTCAGCGTTACAATCATATGTGGGTTTTGGAGGCGAAACTGGACGAGAAGGATAAGGCTATTGCAAAGTAGAAGGAGACCATCCAAGGGAAGTTTGACAAAGAATGTAAGACAAATTTCATGCTCAAGGAGTTCACCGAAAATTTGGGGTATGATCCTGAAACTTTGCAACGCTTGCCCATGACTCCTTGGTATGATCCTGTTGCAGACGATACTGTTCGAACGGAGGGGGCATAAGTAGATGTTGCTGGTGCGGGTGCAAGAGTGAGAGATAATACAGAGACTCCTGTGGTAGACAGAGTTGCTCCTGCTACTGTAACCGAAGGGGCCGTGGGTGCTGGTGGGTCGAACCCTTCGACTGAGGGCGCTGGAGGTGGAGATGGTGTGGCCACTCCGATATGATGTATTGTACTAGTCATGCCAAACTAGTTTTTCTGATCTTTTTGTTAGGCTGTAATATATGAACAATGTTGTGCTAGCTTTGCACTTGATCTTTGAACTTGTAATTGTTTGGAATTACCGATGAAGACTGTACTAAGACTGGTTTGTGTTAATTTGATTTGTATTGAATTACTGTGCTAGATTCCTGATCCATGCTCTGAAATTGATTTGAATTGATTTGTGTTGAACCTGATTCTCTGATATATGTTGTGTTAAAACGCCTTGTTGATATTCCTGTATACTTGTTATATGCTTATGTTAAAGTGTAGAGTGTTTGCAGAATGATCAAACTGTGAAGAACTTGAGATGATTTCCCGTGTATCAGTCGAGAGTTCATAAAATTTACTGGACTATGAAAGCTTGAGTCTGGCTGGTGTAGAACGTGGTCGCCCCCAATACATTATCGAAGGTTCGACCTCTCGACCATTCGTGCCCCTTGAGTTTGCTCGAATATTGGAGACTTGAAAAATTTCAAGGTCGCCCCAAAGTATCAGTCGGGTCGAAGGGTCGACATGATAGCTAGAGTAAACCAAGAAATTCACTTGACTTCGATGGCCCGAGCCTAATCAAGGTAAAACGTGTTCGACGCCAATGCATTCCTGAGGGTCCGGTCTCTCTACCATTCATCTCCCTCGAGTTTGCTCGAATATTGGAGACTTGAATTTTTTTAAGGTCGCTCTCATGTATCAGTCGGGTCGAAGGGTTGACATGATACATGGGGTAAACCAAGAAATTCACTAGACTTTGAAGGCCTGTGCCTGATCGAAGTAGAACGTGTTTACCCCCAATGTACTCCCGATGGTCCGGTCTCTCAACTATTCGTGCCCCTCGAGTTTGCTCGAATATTAGAGACTTGAATAATTTAAAGGTCACCCCCAAGTATCAGTCGGGTTGAGGGTTTACATGATAGCTAGAGTAAACCAGGAAATTCACTAGACTTCAAAGGCCTGAGCTTTATCGAAGTTGAACGTGTTCGTCCCCAATGCATTCCCAAGGGTCCGTCTCTCGACCATTCGTGCCCCTCGAGTTTGCTCGAATATTGGAGACTTGAAAAATTTCAAGGTTGCCCCCCAAGTATCAATCTGGTCGAGGGTTGACATAATACTTAGAGTGAGCAAGGAAATTCACTGGAAAACAGGAGACGAAGTGCGGATGGAAAAAACTTTTTATTGATTATTCTGTGTTTATATCAGGTGAACAAGGTTGAGGCCCATAGCCTTTTGTATGAGACTAGCTGTATTTTATTTTATGGATTTGGTTGAGGCTCTCCATCTTCTGTCATGAGGTAATGCGAACCCTTATCGGTTTTATCGTATATAACATAAAGTTCTTCCCAGGATTCAACCAGATTGCCGGCATTCCGAGGCTTCGAGGATTGTGTAGCATGTCGAAGTACAGGATCTCTGATGTTAAAACTTCGTGGCCGAACTCTCTTGTTGTATGACTTCTGGAGTGATAGATGGTAACGGCCGAGGTTGGCGATGGCTCAGTCTCTGGTTTCGTCGATCCATAACATGTTGCGTCTGATTTCAAACTCATTGTCTTCGTTAGGGAGGTTGGGATCTCGTGTGGGTACTTTGAATTGAGTAGGAAGCACTACTTCAGTACCATAGGCTAGAAGGAAAAGGGTATAGCCTATAGCTTTTCTTGGTGTTGTTTGATAGGCCCATAGGACATGCTATAATTCCTGAACCCATCATCCTTTCTTTGCATCGACACGCTATTTGAGACCGACGACTATGGCTTTGCCGATTGCTTCGACTTGACCATTTCCTTGGGGGTAGTAAGGTGTTGAGGAGGAGAAAATGATATTGTACTTCTTGAGGAAATTTTTGACTTTGTTCCCAATAAACTGTGGACCATTGTCACATCGAATGATATGAGGGCATCCGAAGCGTGTGATGATGTTTTCCCATAGGAATTTGATGACTTCTTCTTCTCTAGTTCGACACAATGGTACTGCTTCAACCCATTTAGTAAAATAGTCTATGGCAACGAGGATGTTCTCTCAGCTACCCGAGGCATTAGGAAAAGGACCCACAAGGTCGATAACCCAGCGTTTGAATGGCCAAGAGACTTGACTGAAGTGGAGGTTTGGAAAGGGGCTGTAAAATTCGTGCTCATGGCGCTGGCATTTGTCATAATGTTTGGCATACTCTTCGGCTTAGTTTTTCATATTGGCCAGAATAAACCTTGGGAGATGGCTCGAAGGGCCATAGATCGACCAGCGGTATGAACAACGCAGGTACCTTTGTGGAATTCAGCAAGGATTGAAGAGGCTTCCTTTTGAGAAATGCATCAATGGAGGACGCCATTTAGGGATTTGCAATGTAACTCGCGTTTGAGGATGCTGTATCTACGACAATTATCTAATAACGACCGTTTGTCCGTGAGATCGTCAGAAGGATAGCATTGTTGAAGTAATCGAGGAATGATGTTTGCCAATAATCTAGGCCGAGACTCTCGTCCCCAGTATTGATGGCATTGACTTCCATCTGGTCGATACTTGGGCGTTCGAGTACTTCGATATGGAGAGTTCGGGATTCGGATTGGCCTAACATAGCTGTTATGTAGGTGAGGGCATCTGCGTGTCTATTTTTACCTCGAGGGTAGTGAGTAATAATTTTTTTTTCAAGGAAACGGTCCATGTACTGGCAGACGAGGGCAAAATATTCGGCCATGCGGCCGTTGGCTTGATTTTCGCTGGAGTACTGTCGTTGAATTAGTTGGGAATCTATGAAAACTACAAGTTTTGAGATGCCAAGGTCGAGGCCATGGATCAAAGCTTCATACTCAACCTCGTTGTTAGAACATTCAAAGCTTAACTTAACTGCCTTCTCTATTCGATCATTGTTAGGTATAACCAGGACGATAACTATCCCTGAACCGTTAGGTCCATTGGATCCATCTGTAAAGAGACGCCAGCTTGTGTTAGGGTTTCATGGGTCGGCAAGTTAGGGTTGGTCCTCTGGTAAGTCATCTTCGTGTTCCTCCCAGTCGACATCTTCGGCCAGGAAGTCAGCATGGAAATAGGCAACTGCTTGGCCTTTTTGAGATATCTGCTTCTCAAAAGTGATGTCGTGTTCGCCAAGATAAACAAACCACTGTTGTACTCGTCAAGATTTCTCTTTTTTACTGAGTACTTCTCGAAGGGGATAGCCTGTTATAACACGGATGGGGTAACCTTAAAATTATGGTTTGGGTTTGCTGGATGAATAGACGAGGGTGAGGAACAAACGCTCAAGTTTTGTGTATTGAGTTTCTGCAAGTGTCATGGCTTTGCTGATAAAATATATAGGTTTCTTGATGTTTGATTCGAGTTGATTGAGGACTGAACTGATAGAGGTATCGGTAACCATGAGGTATAAGGAGAGTGTTTTTCCTTCGATTGGGGTGCTGATGATGGGTGGCCGACCAAGGTATGTTTTGAGTTCAAGGAAAGCCTGTTCATAGTCAGGTGTCTAATTAATCACAGGGTTGTTTTTCTTTTTAGCTTTTTTAACGCCTTGGTCGCGTAAAAGAGAAAAGAACCAGGCAACACGGTCTGAGGATTTGGAAATAAAGTGATGAAAGAAGTTTTAATTTGATCCTCGGGAAGGAGGGGTACCTGATTGTAACCCGAAGTTGCGTCCATCATTGACAGGCGCTCGCGTCCTGCAGTAGTATCGAGGAGTGCTTAAATGATCAGGAGGGGGAAGCTATCCTTTGGTGTGTGTCTGTTGAGGTCGGTGAAGTCCACGCAGATTCTAATCTTGCCATTCTTTTTTGGAACTGCAACTATATTGGATATCCAATCATCATATTTGACTTCTCTGATGAATCCCGCGGCTATGAGTTTGCCTACTTAAAGGTTTACATATTCTCGAAGTCGTGGTGCCAAGGTACGCTTCTTTTATTTTACTGCTGTATAATGGGGTATGAGGTCGAGGCGGTGGCATGCCAAATTAAGGTCGACACCGGGCATCTCCTAAAATGTTCATGCGAAGACGTCCTTGTTTGCTCGAAGGAAGTCTGTAAGTTCGAGGCGTTCTGCCTATTCTAGAAAGGTTCCGTTGAATGTACCTCGACCAGGACCGTCGAGTTCAATATAGACAGTGAGTTTAATGGGTAAGATGGTAGATGTCGAAGGTATGGGGATAGAGATAGATAGTGACTGTTATGGAAGTCTGACGAGTTTATGGATCTGATCGATCTCTGGGTGCTCACATGAACGGGCGAGGCGTTGAGAGCCTTTTAAATTCCATGTACCACAGGGGGTAGTGAAACGAAGGGTATGATGATAGGTCGAAGGTATGGCATACATGGCATAGGGCCAGTCGCGCCCGAAGATACTGAGGTATTCAGACTTCTTGTCGATGACAAGAAAGCTAGTTTAAAGTATGAATGGGCCGGTGGTAACTGGAAGGCTAATTTGACCAATGGAAACTTTTGTTACCCCATTAAAACCTTTAGTTTGACATTGGCGGTAGTGATGAGATCGGTTTTATTCATGGTTTGGACGGTCTGAAGGAAAAGTACATCGACTGCACTTCCTGTATCGATAAGCATGGTGTGAAGGACGAGGTGTTCGATCTTAATCATGATGACTAAAGGGTCGAAATGGGGAAAATGAACATGTGATGTATCGCAGTCAATAAAAGAGATGCCTTCGGGTCGAGGACAAATGTTTCATTCTGGCAGGAGGGTGGGCAGCTTCTTCTGGTAAGTAAGTTTATAACATTCTTCGATACGCTTGCGCTTGCCTTTGGAACGGCCACAGTAAGGTGACAGTTATACTTGTGGTTAGCGTAGTAAGGTTCGCCTGGTTTGACCTCAATGGGGAAAGGGATACGTCATATGGGGTCTGCCCGGATCTGCGATAGAAGGGTGCTGATGAGTGCAGTGAGTCTAGGTAGGACTGACTTTTGGTCATTTTTTGCAAACTTTGGCATTGTTGTCAGTGTGAGGACGTTTGCGGCTCTTAGTCTCCTGTGAGACGGGAGTGATCAGGGGTATAGGAGTAGAAGAAGGGCCTTATAGATGTTTATTTGGGTTGGTCTTCGAAGGCTACCCCTGTATATTTGATTCATGGAGGCGCTCAAGGTCGATATAGCCATTAACTTTTAAAAGTATCTCCTCGAGGGTTCGAGGGTTCGTGGTTTGTGGAGGACCAGGTACTCTTTAACACAGCTGTTATCTGGCAAAGTGCTTAAATACGCGAGTACGGCATTTGCACAGCCGAGGTTTTTGACTTTGCATGACTCGTCGAGGAACCTCTTGGTGAAGGCCTCAAGGGTTTTACTGGGGGATTTTTAAAAATTGAAGAGGGCATCAACTCTGACTTCTCAGTCTTTGTTGAAGGAAAATTGGGCGATAAAAAGATAGGATAGTTGCTTAAAGCTTTGAATTGAGCCACTGGGAAGGTTATGATACCATCGAAGAGGGCAATCAGTGAGGCTTATAGGGAAAAGTCAGTACATCAGGTGGTCAGTCGTGGAGTAAAGGCTTAAAGTATTTTGGAATTCGAGGATGTGGGATTGGGGATCGGTGTTGTGGTATTTACTAATTTTTGGGGGTCATAAATTTAGAAGTACCTCAATAGCGAGGAGCTTGAGACAGAGTGGGTCATTCAACCGACTCCATAAGTTTTGAGTTGGGCTCGCGCTGACGCGGATGATAGGCTGGATTTTGCAGTTGAAGTCTTGCTGTACACAATAGGCAGGATGGGGGTGGGGGATTGAGGGGCTCAAGGATGATAGGTCCGAATGTTTGGTATGTGTTCGGCGCTGCGCTCCCCAGACGCTCTCAGGCATGGCGATACTTGGGGTGTCTAGAGAAGCGAAGGGTGGAGTAAGAGGAATCCTCCGTGGGGTAGATGCTGAGATTGATGGAGTAAGTAGAGGGAACAGTAGTGGGGGCACCATCGGTGCCGATATAGACTGGGGGTAGTCCTAGATATGGTAGAGGCTCTAGTCGAGCGCAGGGAGATATGCACGAAGGGGCTGGTGCTCGGGATTGTAGGGTGGCGTATAGAGGCTGCAGTCGTTGCAACTCACGGACTGTGTTGCGCAAATCGTCGATTGCACAGTTTTGTCTGTCGGTATCATCCAAACGGCGATGCCGTTCGGCTTCAAACTCTTGCCGGTGTTCTTTGTACTCCTGTTGTATTTGTGTTCGGTCTCACTCTTCGGCTTGAGTAAATTGTTGAATAAGACGGGCTAGCTGAGCAGCCACCCCATCGGCGGAGTTGCCGACATGGGTGGATATAGAGCGGAGGGTTGGGGCCATTAGGAGTGGTTTACAGGACTTGGGAAAAGGAAGAATATGAGGCAGGGGAGATTGGCAGGGTGGGTAGCAACAGACGGTGCCAAATGTAGGGGCCTAAGTTCGTGCGGAGGGGAAGTTGACTCTTACACTACGAGTTTTATCGTCTATCAAAGGATTCAAGCATATAATCTATAGTACGAATAATCTATTGGCGATATACTTGCGTGGAGGCCTAGAATGGGTCACTCCACAACCACTGATAAGGATTTTTAAGATATCTGATATTACTGTCGAGTAGTCAAAGGTTTGAGTACTGGGTAATTTACAGGGTGATCGAAGGCAAACTGCAAGAGTTTAGGGGAGAGATTTTGTAACCCCTCCTTGGACCCCCATCCCACCTAATTATAGAATATAGGTAGGGCTGAGTTACCATGGGAGGTCAAATTATAAGTGTACCCTCTGGGTATCAGGCGGGTATCCCGGAGTTGGTGGTGACGCCTGAAATGCGGGTCTAGTACTGTGCTTTGACACTGTAGCTGTTGTTGGTTCTGTCACTGTAGTTGCGAGGACCAACAACGACGCCGTTCTTGTCTGGTGAGCTGGCTGTCTGACATGTCTGCCTTTGACCACGTATGAATATGGTCAAAGTGTTTCTAATACTGATGTAAAGTTTGTGTACTGAAAGATCTGACTTTGTCTTCGAGGTCTGTTAGTAGTCGAGGCTTTTTCTTCATGTAGTCTTGCAAGGCTTATTTATGGATTGAGTGGGCTTCGAGGTATTTTAGTAGGCTTCGAGGTAACCTTCGAGTGTTCGGCTGGAGTTAGAAGGCTGCGAGTAGGCTACTACCTCCGCCAAGATTTATCTTGACTTAAAATAGAGTGTGCTGCTTCCGGAGGTACCGTGGCGAGCCCCGGGATACTAGTTAGGAGAATGGTGAAAAATGATGAGCCCGATGAACTTCCGAATTCCAAAAAAAAAATGAAAAAAAAGAAAAAGAAATAAAAGAAGATTTACTCCATGGTTGTTCGGAATCTAATCTTAGTGGAACACAATATATATATCTCATTATTGTTGCTGTAGGGATTCATTTTGAAATTCTCCCATAATATTGATAAACCGTAACCATTCTTTGTCAGCTTCATGTAGTGCCAAAATATCTCAATGATTTATTGAAGTTGTAATCATCTTTTGTTTCACTGATCTCCGTGAAATAGTCGTCTTTGCATACATAAACACATAGCCGATCTGCGAATGCGCCCTATATATGTGGGTCTGACAAATATCCCTCGCTGACAAATCGAACAAAGTTTGATTTGCCATCCCTGAGATAGTTTAATCCCATCTCTATAGTACCACACAAATATCTTAGAAGGTGTTCAATACCTTTTCAGTACTTTAAAGTAGGCGTCGCGCTCTTTCTCGCAAGTAAGTTCATCGCAAAAGATATATCCATTCTACTATAATCCTTAAGGAATAGTAGTGTACTAATCGCTCCAAGGTAAGGTTTTCTAAACCAAGGAGATTTTCTCCCCATCAGGCAGACAAAACTAGTCAGCCTTCATATAAAGTAATATTGTAATAGCCTACTCGATCGTATCAATAATTAGTAGCTACACATGACAAGACCCCATATTTGACTTCGACCTCCATCAGGATGCAAGATCGATGTCGACCAACAATCGAGCGAACGGCAGGTACCACCTAAAGTAGAGACAGCTGAGAAGTAAAATAAACAAGTAGTGACTAGTTGTGTAAAGGGTAATACTGTAATAGGGTAATATTATAATTACTGAGAGATATATACATCATTCTAAATCCTCTAAGGTGGTCGTCAGGAATCCTCTTAATATGAACTCACGCATATACGTTTTAATCTTCTTTTGTAATTCAAGCTACACTAATCATCATTATATTATTTGGTCAATTCTGGGCTATCCCAGAATTACACCCTTACAATTGGCGCCGTCTGTACTCAGCAACCCATACCACACAAATCTATACTTCTTTCAACATAGTAAATGACATGGCGCCCACTTTCTACTCTTCCTCAGCGACCGTAAGGCATAATGTGCAGGATGATGTTACTATCCAGTTAGCTCAAATACAAGATGCACTCGCCTAAGCTACGCATTGCCGCACTCAGCAACTTCACCTCGAACAAGATGCGCGTCACAAAGAGCTCCAGGAAGAACACGATCGACGAAAAGAAGACATCAACCAACATACCAGAAACATGGAAGATCTGTGTCTCATAGTCCGTACTCGGTAAGATACTCAATAGGTTGAGCACCCTCCCAACCTCAACGGACTGATAACCTCTAGGATTTCTTTCTGAGACCGGTTGAGGCCAACCCCCCTACCCAACCCTATACCCATACAATGCAGAACACCTTCCGCTGCGTTCCTCCATTTAGGAGTGAATGCCTTCAAAAGATCCAGGGGTCCACTCTGGGCACTGGCAATTAAAGACAGCAGAGATCCCAGAGGGACCGATTGGGTGACCACAGCATAGGACATCGATAGCGGTGCGAATATCCCGCTGAAAAATCTCCCCTTTGATCCATTCATGTCACTCAGAGAGAAGTCCATTGAAAAATCCGTGATACCATACACATTAGCTCAACCCCAGTCCCAACTTCATGGAGTCGCCTTAACAACCCCAAATGTTGAGAGCTCATCACTCTTGAGGTATCACCAAACTTTCACTTACCCTAAATTTACAAGTACAAGAATACCAACCCAGAATCACACATCCTCAAATTTCAAAACTACCTAAGTCTTCACGCCACGTCCGACCACATCTTGTGTCAAGTTTTTCCATCCAGTCTCTACGATAGTCCTCTAAAATGGTACCACAACATCCTTAATGGTTCGATACACAACTTTGAGGACCTCTCCAAACTATTCATCGTCAACTTTGCACATAACAAAGAAAAAGAAGTATGAGTCAACTCTTTGTTAAATATCAAGCAGTCTCAGGGTGAAACCTTCGAATCCTTTAACAAACGCTTCCTCGACGAATCAAGAAATGTCCAAAATCTCGAGTCTGCCAATGCTGTCCTAGCATATTCCAATGCTCTCCCAGATAACAGTAGAGTCAAAGAGTAAATTGCCTTACAAAAACTCTCTTCCTTCGAATAGATGCTTGCCAAAGTTAACGGGTACATTGACTTAGAACGAATCAAAGTAAATAGATAGCAGGAACTCCCACCTTCGTCTCTACCCGCTAAACATAAGACCTTTATCTCCCCAGTTTACACCGACCATGAGTCGTATAAACGATCACATCCGTATCAATAGGGTAACCGAACATATAGAAGACCCCTCTCCTATCCTACCCAAACTAAAAGTTAAACTCGCACAATTATTTCACCATGTCGAAGCCGACCCAATTTGGAGAGCCCCCCAACCAATTGAAGTTCAGCCCGAAGAATCCTACTGCTAAAGCCATAAATGCAAAAATCATTCTACAGAAAGATTCTATACCCTTAAGAGATTATTGGAACTCATTTTTAAAGCCGGTCGTACGCACGTGTATATTTTGGCTTACCATGCTACCTCGACGGCACTTACCTTAAACCTTAGCAAACTACACCGGATGGTCACAAAGAGCTTTACATTTATCAAGCCCACATGATTGAAGTTAACAATATTGATAGCAACCGCACTACCAGTAAGATAAAAAGAGTAGGAGACTATATTAAGTTGACATACGAGTAAAAATTACCCATCCTTCTACCAGAATCAAGCAAACACCATCGACCTACCAGTATTTCTTTTATCTACTGTGACGTTTCACATGTTTGCTTCCCACATTCCAACCCCCTAGTCATCACACTCAAAATCAAGAACATTATCTTACCCACAATACTGGTCGACACAGAAAATGTGGTGGACATACATTTTCTCACAGTTGTATGAGCCATGAAAAGGGAAGATTACATTACTCTTACCAATGTTGAACTTAAAGACTTTAATGGTTCTACCGAGGCAGCCGTCAGAAGATTAAGTGTTCCTGTCTTCACCGCTACAAGCCAATTTCTTTATTGTCGACAAAAAATTAGAGTACTTAATAATTGCCTATTGGGAATGGCTATACTCAATGAAAGGTATCCCATCAAGCTACCACCAAACTCTTTGATTTACAACCAAAGATTGCAGATACGATATGAAAGATCACAACGAATAACACGTTCATGTTAACATCCCGAGATCGAAATGACTCACATGTTGGTAAAATCCTAGTAATTACAAAACATGGGGGAAAATTGCAACCACGACAACAATATCGAGCAAACCCTCGCAAACCTATTGCTTATGTCGAATTGGACAGAGCCACATGTGGTACATATATTGGCACATTTTTAAGTAATGATGAAAATACCAAACTCATCGATTTCCTCATACTCAGCAAAGATGTCTTTACGTGGAATGTTACTAAGCTGCTTGCCATCGACCTAAGCCTTGCCTGTCATAAACTCGACCTCGCCGACAATGTAACCGCTATAAAAAAAGGAACCTCTTCCCAGAGTTACGCGATGCTTCCAATGCTGAGATCAACAAACTCTTAGGTGCCAGATTAATTCGTAAAGTCAAATACCCCAAGTAGATCTCTAATATTGTGGCAGTCCCAAAGAAAAATTGCAAGATTCACGTCTGTGTCGTCTTCACCGACCTAAACAAATACGCATGAAAAAATAGTTTCCCGCTACCAACAATTTAGACCATCCTCAATTCTACAGCAAGACATGAAAGGCTATCTATGATGGATGTCGCCTCTGGCTACAACCAGGTCCCACTCGCAGCAACCGATCAGGATAAAACATTTTTCATTATAGAGTGCCGCCTCTATTACTTTTATATCATACCATTCAGACTAAAAAATACGGGAACAGCATACCAGCGGCTCGTCATAAAAATGTTCAAACCTCTTCTCGGTACCACGGTCAAATTCTATATCAATGATTTACTACGTAAAAGTAAAAAAAAGAGGTTGCACATTAAATATCTAAATCAAGTCCTCTAGACACTATGATCATACCACATGCGACTAAACCTAGAAAAATACCAGTTTGGTGTATCCTCTGGTAAATTTTTGGATTACTTGATCAGCAATAATGGGATCTAGGTCGACCGTCAGAAAATTTGGGCCTTCGTCAGCATGCCCTCCCCATGCACCGGGAAGGATACACAAAAGAAAGAAGGAAAGATAGCCACGATAAACCATTTCATCTCAATATCATCGGATTGATGAAAATGGCTCTTTGCCCTCCTCAAAGTTAAATCAATCAGAAGCGATAACAAGAAGAACCCGAACATCGAGTGGACCCTAGAATATGAGCTAGTATTTCATGATTTATAAGTATTCCTCGTTCGACCCTTACACATAAGTATGCCAATAGAGGGCAAACGACTATCGCACTACCTAGCCGCTACCGAAGAGTCGATCAGCTCCGTCTTAATCAGGATTGACAACAACATAGAAAAGCTCATATATTTTATTGGCAAAATTCTCACCCATGTCGAAGTTAGCTACACGAAGCTAGAAAAACTTATCAAAGTCATCACGAGCTACCCCCTCCAAGAAGTCCTAACAAAAAAATGAGAAGTCGAGAAGAGTACAACAGTTGTCTCTCTTTCTAGGTGAACACGATATCTCTTTAAAAAAAAGGTCTCAGAGAAAGAACAAGCCATAACGAATATCGTGGCTGATTTTTAAGCCGAGGAACTTGTTTGGGAGGAGCATGATGATGAAATTCTCAATGATAGACTCATGCCCCTTGATCCATGGAGCCAGTGCATCAGTTAGCGACTATTCATAAATGGATCTGTGGAAGATAATGGGTTTGGAATTTGAATAATGCTGGTCACCCCTTCCAATGTCTGAATCGAGAAAGCACTCAAATTAGGTTTTGAGTGCACGCACAATGAAGATGAATATGATGCCTTACTTAATACATGGGCTCGACATGGCCCTCAACCTCGGTGTTCCTTAATTATTCATCTGCACCATCTCGCAGCTTGTCGAGATGCATTATTCTGGAGAGAACAACTCTAACAGACGCATGGCTTCTTACGCTTAGGCCTTCCCTCGTATGGAGTTATTCCCAAAAAGATCAACCATTAACCATTTCCCTTACGGATAGAATAGACATGTTGATGCTTTATCTTATATAGTGGCCATGCTTAGCCGATCAGAACCACGTCAGCTTAGCATCGAAGTACTCCACCATCCTACTATTAACAATATGCAAGTCACCCTTGTTCAAATAGCCTCCACCACATTGGATATCACGGACTGGCGAATGACATTCTTATAATATTTCAACATTAATATTCTTCCTAATGCTACCAAGGCGTGATGATCAATCTGTCATCGAGAACTGTAAAAGATTTTCAATCCTAAAAGGTATGCTGCATAAGCATACAACAAATGGTGTCTACCTGCGTTGCTTATCTGATTATGATGCCTAAGACACCTTAACGGAACTTTACGAGGGAACTTGCAGGTCACACACAGCCTATCGATCACTAGCCAGTAGAGCCATAAGCCAAGGCTTATTTTGGCCATGCATGCGTCAACAAGCTAAAGAGTATGCCCGATACTATGACAAGTGTCAACACTATGCCCATAACATACGAATCGCTTTTCGTGCCTTGTACTATAAATATATTTATTGGCCTTCTAAGAGGTGGGCAATTAACCTCATCTAGCCTTTTTCTAAAGTTGCAGGCAAGCAAGAACATGTTCTGGCTGCCACTGATTACTTTACTAAATGGGGAGAAGAGAAGCCTTTATGCAAAACTCGAGAATAAGAGGTCATCAATTTTCTTTGGGAAAACATTATAACTCACTTTGGATGCCCGCACATTCGTTACGATAATGGCTCCCAGTTCATTGGGGTCGAGATTCGTAATTTTCTAAAAGATCATAGCATAATCCTCTCACCCTCGACCCCGTACTACCCATAAGGCAACGGCCAGGTCGTGGCCGTCAATAAAACAATTGTAAACGGCCTCAAGATGCGAGTCAACAACAAAAAAGATCAATGAACCCAAGAACTTTAGCATATTTTGTGGTCGTATCGAATGACCCCAAGAAAGTCAACCGAATGCACACCCTTTTTACTAGCATTGGGATTGAGGCTATACTATTACGCCCACTTACGACCATGATCTTCCCAATGAATAAAACGAGTATCAACTGTCTTACAAAATTGAATGAATTGTAGAATCATGTGACAGAGCCATCGCACAACTCGGTCGATATCATCATTCCCTACAGCAGTCCTATAATAAGAAAGTTCAACCAAGAAAATTTCTGATCGATGACTTAGTCCTCAAACGAACAACCCCATCCACCAGGACAAGAAATAATAAAAGGTTAACCAATTCATGGGAGGGGCCGTACATCATAAATGATAAGACCGCGCATGGTTCCTACTACCGATGACCAATGACGATCAACGTTTAATACATCCTTGGAATACTGTGCACCTCTTGGAATACTGTCGATATAATAGCCAATTTAATGGAATTTTATACCAGGAACTTTATCAATACAAGTTTTCATGATATCCTACATATATACGTCTTCCCTACGGAAGCCCCAACCATTGGATTCAACCAGCCGACTTGAACCATACTTAAGGGTGAGCTCTTTTCTCGAGCCACATATATACATCTTACACACAAAGCCCCCAAATATTGGATTTAGCCAGTTGACTTGAACCATACATGCGGGTGAGCTTTATCCTTGAGCCACATATATACATATTATACTAAAAAACCCCAAGTAATGGATTCAGCCAGTCAACTTGAGCCATACTTGGGAATGAGCTCTTTTCTCGAGCCATATAAATACATCTTACACACAAAAATCCTAAGTCTTGGATTCAGCTAATCAACTTGAATTACACTTGGGGGTGAGATCTTTTCTCGACCCACATATATACGAATTACACACAAAAACCCCAAGTATTGGATTCAGCCAATTGACTTTAACAATACTTGGGGGCGAACCCTTTAATCGAGCCACATACATATTTATTACCTATAAAAATCACAAAGACTAGATACAGACATCAGTACTACGGTTCAAAACATAACTTACGCTTCAAACAATGTTTTACAACATTCCAACTTAGCACATATTACATATTAAACCTAAATGCATATCTAACTACCACTACAGAGTCTATCTCCATTCTTAAATAAATGTTCTTATTTTTCGAACATCCCCACCCCCGATATTAGTAATAAAGGCCGTAGAAATAGGGGTTACCACGTCACTAAGAGATGGACTGATGGTAATAACTGGCTCTGCCAACTCCCCCACCACCCGTAGCAGCTTCGGCGTCCTTGACTTTGAAGGTATCTTCAACGATCATTGGAAGCGTTACCTCGTGCTGTACCACCTCCACAATCTCATTATGGAAGACGTTGCACAATAAAACATTGCATCAGAAGATCCAATTAACCTCCACCAGTTATTTAGCAATGGACATACCTGCCAGATTCTTCTACACGGGCTTGGAAATGTAGGCAGTCATGGGTAGCCTCCCAAAATGCCTTTCCTTTAAGTCAATAATCTTGATGATGAGCTGTTGCATGTTGGTAGCTTTGCGAGTGAGTCCTTACCATGTCAATGAAAGAGAGCAAAGAGAATGCTCAAGTTGATTAAGGAAACTAAACACAAGGATTAGCTTTTATAAAGAGTTCTAGCATCAGGTATTATACCTCCAAATGATGTAATCAGTGCAAGGCATTAATGCCCTCGTTATCCATGGACTAGTCAACTCTGCTAGCTCCAAGGTCTTTTCATCTTCTTCTCAACAGTAATCTACTAGTACAAAGATATGTGATCCTCGATCGCAGCTGAGAGGGGATGATTATAGTAGCGTGTCCGATCGTATTGATCATCAATAGCCACACATGACAAGACCTCATACTCGATTTCGACCTCCATCAGGATGCATGA
Source organism: Kingdonia uniflora (assembly GCA_014058105.1). NCBI lineage: Eukaryota > Viridiplantae > Streptophyta > Magnoliopsida > Ranunculales > Circaeasteraceae > Kingdonia > Kingdonia uniflora. Next base: position 591,835 of record JACGCM010000696.1, read on the forward strand.
TTCACATCGATTAACAATCGAACGAACGGCGGGTACCCCCTAAAGTAGAGATAGCCGAAAAGTAGAATAAACAATTAGTGACCAGTTGTTTAAAGGGTAATATTTTAATAACTTCAAAAGACCTAGAGGCCCTTCCTTAGAAGCCTATAGATAGGAGAGGGAAGACCAAAGGGATAGGGAGCTCGACGATTCAGCAAAGATTACCCTTGTTATAATTACTGAGATATATATACAACATCACAGTTCTAAATCCTTTGAGGTAGTAAGGAATCATCTTAATAGAAACTCACGCATATACGTTTTAATCTCCTCTTGTAATTAAACCCACAGTAATCATCATTATGTTGTGAGATCGATTCTTGGCTATCCCAGAATTATTCCTTTACAAATTTGACTACCTTATGTATGCTTAAAGGATGAACTTTCTCAAAACCAAAATGTTATAAATTGCTTGATGTACAAAAATACTAGTGCCAGGATGTTTAATCTACAAACTGAGATAATACTTGGTATTTCCGAGGTCTTTCATTTTGAATTTCATTTTTCAGGTATCCCACCTTGGTATTTCTTGGTTGAATGCTCAACTTCCCTTGTGAATAAGCTGTGCATAGCCTATTGCACAAAATAAGGATCTTTGGTAATGTAGGAGCCTCCTCATTGCTTCGACCTCGAGATACACCTCGAGGACAAACATACCTCAAAGATTTCCATGGGATGTCGAAGATACAGTCACCGCAAACACACCCAACATTAACTATACTCACAACTACACTCGACCTCTGTTAAACATTGAACACAAGACAACCCTAACAACAATACGGAGAAGCGTGAGACAACTGTCATTACATGCCATAAGTACAGACCTGGTAGCAAAGGGAAGAAGTTTGAAGATGCTAGAGGTGGAATGCAAGTCACACTTAACAGATGTTATAACCCTTATGGAACAGTTACCCTATCACCTATAGACTATAAATAAAGAGAAATGGTACTATTTTAAGGGTTCAGATTCATCTCAAGAGAACTAGAGAGAGAATAGTTACCCTCTCTCCTATCTCCTATATATGTTATAACCCTTAGGATCTGATTACTCTCTTTGTAACCCATATAAAAACATAGAATACTTATAATCCTCATAGAGGTCGTGGATCCTCTCATTTAATGGACTTCACATATATCTTATCCTAGTTTATCAACCATCGACTGGGACCAGTTTATTTGGTGTGAGAGTTCTTCCACTCCTGGGAATAAGCCCTCACATACATTTTATTGAATGATCCCTGGTGTCATTGATGATTTTCATCAACATGGATATTCCTCGGTATCCCAGACGATCATGCCAGAGCTGAAATGATTTATTTCTAATTGGGGAAGAGTTAGTAATAGCAAATTCCTTGACTACCCATATCTTCATCATGAATAATCATGAGTATGTCCTGGAAACTGCTCTAAGACAATTTTTTAACCCTTTACTGCAGATGTAATGCCCAAGTCTGTCATGCCATTATTCATCACATTCTTTATTTAATATCCATATGAATGGATATATATCATTAGACCTAGTAGATTTCTATTCAACTTGCTCGAATATAAGGTATGGTCAATGTGTAAGATTGTACCATTTGGGAGGAGTATTATGGTTTGCCTACTACCCTCTACCATATAGGCCGAACCAGATATGGTTGTAACCTTATCGTCACACAATGTCTAGCCCACTCTTATAGCCATCAATCAATGACATCTTGGCAGGCACATCCATATTCTTTTTCTTTACATAAAATGACAGATGCATTCATTACATATTCAACTATTAACTGCCGATATAAGAAAATAATATGCTATATAATAAAGTAGAGGTAACTCGCATAAAACTAAACCACGATACAAGAATTAATTTTATTTTATACACTAAATTATACTAAATCCAAATGCTAAAAATAAAATGCTCTCCGTGGAGACTTCAATTTTTAAAACCAAAAATGTTAAATATTCATCTAAAACCGTTTGTTTGTAACTAATGGTTGCTTTAGTGTTTCAAATTACACATTCAATTTTGCACATGTGATGGCTTCTTTTCCAAATCAAAAAATTCCTGATCCATGAGGATCTCATAGAAAAATGGACTCCTAAGGGAAGTAGGACTTCCCAACAAGGTTTTCCTCTTCTTTAGGAAGTTTACTCTTTTAGGAAGTACGACTCCTACTTTAATTACTATTTCTAGTAAGTTCACTTCAGTAGGACTCCTTATTACTTGAGGAATCCTTGTTGGTGTAGACTTTTATTGTATAAGTATGCAATTTTCACTTCTATATAGACCAATTATAATAGAAGTAGGATTCTAATTCTACTTTATAAATAGGTATTGTAACCCTAAATGGGGTAATCAGGCCTCTCAAGATTTTAATCTGTGTCTTGAGCAATACAGAGAAAATCCTAGAGGACATTTTCCCAAATTGAAATTACTTTCTCTTTTTAATTTTAAGTATTCTTCAATAGATTATAGATTAAGTGGTATTAGAGTAGATTTCGTTCTACTGGGGAATTATTGTGGTTTATGGCCTCAACGCGTGGCCGTCTCAAACAATCTGGTGAAAGACCTGTTGAAGGTTTTATGATTATGAGGAAAACAAGTTCGAAAGAAGAACATAATGACTGGAAACGATGATGATCGAGTCACAAAACTTGAGAATCAAGTTCTTTTCCGAGCAGCTACTATTGATATATTAGTGTTAGGCTTCTCTACTAACAAAGCCTCTACAACTTTCACTTCAGGGAAATGACAAGGTCGTGTGAAAAGATGGATTTGAGGAGAATAAGGAAGGAGAAATCGAATTTGGAGGTCTTAGCGACGTCAAGTCTGAGGAAGATGCAGAAGTTGGTAAGTCTATAAATCAGATGAAAAATCTTAAAATTGATATCTCAATTTTTAATAAATCTGTAAATGCTAAAAGTACTGGATTATTAGTTTGATAGATTGGAAGCGCATTATACCATATATCAATACTCTAATTCGCAAAGAATCAGCGCTTCAACTTTGAATTTGTTTAGTCTTGTTCATACATGGTGGAAGTCTATTCGAAAACGCCACGATATTTCGAAATAGACTTAGAAAAATTAAAGTATTGGTTTGAAAGCAATTTTATCCTATTTGATTTGAACAAGATTAGTGGTTTAAGTCACAACACGTTTGGCATAAATTAGGGTAGTCAATGGAGGAGTACACCACCCAATTCTATAACCAATGGTTTTGGGTATTGATGTGGAGGAGTATGACATCTTCATGAAGTATATGGGAGGTCTTGCAAAGAGCATATACGGAAAAAGCTAAAATTGCTCACCATTGGTATAATTGAAGATGCTATTGTGAAGGCAATTTCCATTAAAGGCAAAAAACTTAAAATTAAGAAGAAAAAAGATAAGTAAAGAATAGGGAATAAAGCAGGCTGGAAAAGTGACAAACAAGGAGACAAGGAGAGAAAAACAGATATGGTTCTACTTCGAAGAAGAATTATTACAACAACTGTGAGATTAGCGGGCACATCCAAGAAAAGTACCTAAAACTCTACCTTGAGTTGAGATCCAAGGAGGAAAAGGGGGATAGGGAGGAAGAAAATGTTAGGGATGCAAATTGTAGAAGAACTTCCAGACGTAATAAAACCTGACCCCAAACTTACTCTTATGTTTAAGTAACCAATAATATCCAAGGAAGAGAGTCGCGAAGAGCTCTTTTATGTCAACACACATGATAAGAAGATTATGGTTGAAGCAATTATTTATCCTGGAAGACAAGAATTTGATCTATTAAGTTTTGGTAAAGAAGTTGGGTTTGGGCACAATTGATTACCCTAAACCGTACCGATTGGTCTAGATTCAGAGAGATGTAGAGGTAAAGATCACCAAGCAGTGTACTTTCAAATTTACAATTATAGGTCGTTACATTAATAAAGTTATGTGTGAGGTGCTCAATACCTATGGGACCGAGATGCCATTTTTTATTGCAGATTATGGAAGTACCATTAAGTGAAAGAAATAAAATAGTTTCATATAAAGGCTTCTAAACTATCCGTTATTGCAGAAAATCTATCAACGACAACTTAAGAAGATGGCTAGTGCAAGTGGGAAGTTTGTGCTGCTGATACGTTCTGTTTACCTGATTACGTCGGTTAGGGTTTTGTCTGCAGTGACATTATCCCCTAAGTATCAAACCCATATTGGTAAGTTGTAAGCTGAGTTTATGGAGTTATTTCAAAATGTAGGAGGTATGCCTCCTAGGAGGGCACTAGAGCATGATATTCAGTTATTTAGAATTGTACCGTTACTTAATATTGGGTTATATCGCAACTCTATCACTAAATCTTATATGATTGAGAAACATATATAGGAACTTCTTTAATAAGGAGTAATCCAGCCTAGCTCACCTTGTAGGTCTTTAGATTTGGTTGTGCCAAGGAAGAATAAGACGTGGCAGATTTGTGTGAATTATATGACGCTTAACAAAATTACCATGGAGAATCGGTACCCTTTATCGTGGATTAATGATCTTTCGGTTTAGCTGTGGAGTGCCATGTATTTCGCAAGATTAGATCTAAAGTGGGGCTATCACCAAGTCTGAATTTAGGAAGAAGATACATGGAAAACATCTTTCAAGACCAAACATGAACTCTTCGAGTGGTTTGTAAAGCCATTTGGGTAGTGCAATGCTCTAGCTACTTTTATACGATTGATAAATGAGGTACTCCGCGATTGTATAAATGATTTTGGTATTGTATATTTTGATGACATCTCTATATATGGTAAAGTAGGAGGGGTCATCTTGCTCACATAAAGTGGGTGTTGGAAGCGTTGAAGCAAAACAACCATGCCATAATAGGCAGAAATGAGAGTTTGAGAAGGAAGACCTTGTGTACTTGGGTCTCATTGTTGGTGGAGAAGAATTGAAGGTAGATACAGAAAAGGTTCAAGTCATTATTAATTCGCCTAGAACCCGTAGAGTAACTGAGATGTTTAGTGGACTTGTACTCAACTATTTAACTTATGAAATGGAGCTTTATGCATTGCATAAAATTGTGAAGCATTGGCACAAATACTTATTAGGGAAGGAAGTTGTTCACTCAAATTACAACCTACTACAGTTTTTGACTACACAGTCTAAGTTACAACAAGCTTGCCTATGAAGTTGATGTCGCACCTACAACAAGTTGTCGTCATTATTAAGTATAAGAAGGGTGCGAACAATAAGCTGGCAGATATGTTATCTCAATCCCCAGCACCAATATGTTATGTATTGATGTTGGTTATGCAAATTTAGCCTATTGTACCTTTCAATTATATTAAAGTGTATGTCACAAACACAGGGTTAGGGGTAGATGGCCAGAAGCTGCAGTAGGGAAAGAGATGTGAGTACCAGTTGAAAGTTGGTTTAATTTCCAGAGTTAGTTTATTGTGCATAAGAGAGGATGGAGATAATTTACAGTAAATTTGTGAGGCTCATACTTTCGGGGTTATTATGCATTTAGGGGCTGAGAAGACTCTTCTAAATTTTACGTGTTATGTCTACTGACCAAATATACATTTTGATATTGCCCGTGTTATTTGAGGTTGTGTTTTATGCAACACCTTGGGGCCTTCTAACTGTAAGTTATGTCTGAACCTTCCTTTACCAAATCCTTATAGACATTGGGAGAGTATTTCGATGGATTTTATGGATGAGTGATCCAGAAGAATCTGAGTTTTTTTTACTTTTTAAGAAGTCTATTCGAAAAAACTTTTAGTCTGTTCGAATACACCCTTTTGTATTAAAATAAAGTTTTTTCCTATTTGAATATATTTAAGCCTGATCAGTTTTATTCGAATAGATTCATGTCCGTTCGAATACATTTCAGCCTGATCAGTTTTATTCGAATAGACTTATGGCTGTTCGAATACATTTTAGCCTGATCAGTTTTATTCGAATACATCTTTGTTTATTCGAACATAAACTTGTTCCGTTCAAACAGAGGCGCGATTCAGCCTTTTTCCTTTTGGTGGTGGTTATATTTTGAGGCGTGCTTTTGCCTCAAGATGCGTGGGATTTGTAATTTTGAGTTCTCTCTACATAAAGGGAACTTAGGTTATGTTTTCGGTTAAGTTTTTTTATGTTAGATTTAGAGAGAGTTCTGAGAGAAGCCTAAGGTTTTAGAGTGATTCATTGTAATCTACTTCATTTCTTTTAACTAATTAATATTTATTTTTCTCAATTTTGGCGTTCTTCGTGTTTCTCTACTAACTAAAAGCTTCTCAATCGTATTGTGGATTAACGGGTAACCTATTGAACAATTTGGGAACCATTATATGTTTATGGTGGGAGATCATTTTAGCAAGATGACAGTCTGTATTCCATGTAAGAACCCAAGCCGATAAAAAGTACGCACCCATGTTGTACATCATACTAATAAATTCAAAACGAAATTTGTCAAAATGAGATGCATGGTACATGATATCTGGAGCTCTAGAAAGGGTACCCCAAGAGAGGTTCATTGATTTCTCCTCATAAGCTTTATCTAAACGCTGACAATCTGACAAAAGTACCAATCTCCCTATTTCCAAGTCCTTCGCCGCTATTAATCCTCTGAGAACTACTCCAGTCTTCGCAATTTCTGTGTCGGCTGCGTAGGTTGTGTCATGTCCTGCAGCGATAATATTTAAATTAGAATTCCAAATTACGTATCCAACAAATCAGAGTATCTTTGGTGAGATATTAAGAGTGTCATTAATAGCATGTACCACTTATCCAGGGGCATATTTATAGGCTTAGATATTCTATATATACAACCCCTCAAAAAAAAAAAGAAAAAAAAAGAAACTATAAATAAAGTTAACCCAGGAGCCCGACCCAACCATCCCGATCCCTCACAACTCCTAACCTTTAAAATACCCAACCCTCTCGACCTTTCTCCCTATAACCTTAATTAAATTTTATAAAAAAAAAAAAAAAAAAAAAGCTCAAGCTCTAGCTCTCTGACCTTAAAATATGGAAGTCACGATTTTCATGAACTATATATGAATGGTGTTTAGTCGATGTTAATATGATGATCTATATTTTCTCTAAACAATTATATTAAGGTAAACTTTTGCTTCTGTAATATTCTTGTTGTATATTTCGACTAATTAAACGTATGATATGCATTAGTACATGTTATGTTATGGGCATTTGATATATAAAATGTATTTATATATGAAACACTATTTTTTTTTAAAAGACATGAAATTACTTAAATATTCTTTAATAGCCAAAAAATTTTTTTGGTGGCAGAGCCCTCAAATCCACCTTAAAACACGTTCATAATACAACCCCCTACTCCCTACTCTAAAACAATAAGTCCGCCCTTGCACTTATCACTCCCAAATTTGACCTTATTGCCACTACCAATAATCCAAATAGATTGAGACTGCACAAAGATAACAATCTCCTTAATGCCATCCTAGAGAGAGGATTGGTTATAATAAAAATTAGGTTGTTTAGGAAGGGTGATATAGTTTGTACTCATCATGACAACCTAAGCAGAATCTTCAAATAAATTTCAAAAGAAGGCAAGTACATATGAAATTTATTAAGAAAAGATAGGGCTCTCAAACCCAAGCCACTTTCTTTTAGAGGGATGCACAATTTCCCAAGAGGTTGTAATTGTTTAGAAGTTTCAGTTTCATCAAACCTTATGAATTTTTTTTGTCTAAATGTGCAGTATGTTAGTCAAGGACTAAGGCCACATATAAAGTGAGAAGCTATAAAAGAGTATGCCAGGAATGATGTATCACACCAGTAAAAATTTTACCTTGTTTGCACTACAACAAATAAGGGTATTTACATCACTAAAAAAGTGACGTGAAGGAGAAATAACATCGCTTTTGCAAGCAAGATTGACCAAGGCGACTTGGTTAGTACTATGCATTTATGTCACTTTTTTAATGACGTTTTTATGTTGAAAAAGTGACGTTAAAAGTGTCTTCGTAGTAACCAACCTTTATTCATTTACGTCATTTAAAAGCGACGTAATTAGTACTTTTCACGTCATCTAAGAAATATTGTAATTGAAGAATTCCTGTCACGTTAAAAGTGATGTAAGTGAAAAATTATTGTCATGTTAAAAGTGATGTAAATGAAGAATTGGAGTCATGTGAAAAGTGACTTAGATACACAAAACAAAGGAATTTACATCACTGTAAAAGCGATGTTAGTTTGAAAATTTTAAAAAATATTACATTTTTGCCCTGCAGCCTTTACATCACACGCTATTGAGCAAAAAATTTAAAAATAGAAAGTTACTTGCAACAACAGACTTAACAAGATAATAAATCTAACACAAGCGAATATTAAAATTCTTTATTGGGCAATAAAGCAATATTCTTAGTATTGTGACTTTGTCAAGACTCATCTAGTACAACAAAGACTTGCTAGTACTACAGTCAAGGAGCACGTATTTCCCCATAATATAATTTTCCTTTTTTCGTGTAAACTCAATATTCTGTAATTACCTGTGGTAGAGTGGGCATTGTAGTTCCCGACAAGAAGGCCTTGACAAGAACAAGTGTAAGTTGCGGTCTATGCAGAGGGACTTCATGGCCTGCTCCCCTTACTAATACAAATGTGAGACCATCATATCCTTGTGTCCATCCTCCCACCTGTTTGACAATACATTTGTAATTCAAGTTTTAGATATTCACTTTATAATAATTCCATAAATTATGGTGCACACATTCAAGACTTATAGGAATAACTGTGGAAAGAAGATGATATACCCAAGCAAAACCATAGTACTTTTGCGGGATGTACATTGCACATTTCATAATAGAGCTAAGTAGTATTTGTCCTCTACATAAAAAACTCAGTAGCAAAAAACAAATACTTCACAATGACAAAGGACATAAACAAATCACCTGAAAACAATTATTTGATCAGGTTTTCTTTTTCCTGAACTTGTGTAGAAGTCAAGAAGGAGCTCACTGAAATTGAGAAGCAATCATTATTTAGTAAAATTCTTTTAATCAACAACATGATATAACACAAATATTTAAACTCCTACCGAATAATGTCGGCATCCATTATATTGGAGTCTCGCTTAAATAGAGCAACAACCATTTTAACTTTTGGTGATAGTGTTCGGACACAAGCTCTATATCGAGAAATAGATGACCATTGCCTCCTCGAACTGACCATCTAATACCCCCGAAAATATAAATCCACTGAAATTATTTGTTGGGAAATGCAAATAATGTAAATCAAACTGATTGGGAAGCATACAACAAGTAAATTACCGCAGAAATAGACGGTACATCAGCTTGGCCAGGAGAGCCATGTGACACGTCCATCCCCAACATCATGGCTAGAGCTTTGGAAATTACAAGAATGTTGAGACCATGTTCAGTGGTCAGCATTGAATTCAAGCATTGAGCTGTAACAAAGCAAGGAATGAACACAATCAATGTACAAAATATAGGAAACCACATACCATGAAAATTTCTATTCACATATAACAAACAAAAGTCGCAATGAGTAATATGTTTCCTCAAAATAACTCACGTTTCCATTGATCTTCAGAAGAATATTAGTCAAATACTGATCATTCACTCTTGATAGTTCCACTAGTTTCTGCACAAACATTTCAAATTAATGTCAGAAGATGTAGGAAACTAATGTCGCCACAAAAAGCTTTCTTTTATAAGTAGAAAACATCGAAGCATTTCTTTTTCTCATGGGTCATTTTGTTGTTCCCTTCAAGTAAATGACTTGAATAAATAACTAAGATAAAAATGTAAAAATAGAATAAATTACCTTATTGTTGAAGTTCCACCATTCATTTCGAGGAAAGAAATCCTCCCTATCGCCAACTTTCAATTGGTGAGAAATAGTGGTTGGACCAAATTAGCAAAACAATTAAATCATATAACTTTATATAGAACAACTAGAAGTATATAGAACAAAATATAAAATAAGATATCTAAATACCTTTGGATCTGATAAAACACAACCTTTAACTTGAGTTAACTTCAAATTAGTTTTGATGTCGCATGGCATCAACATTTGGTCATCGTCATATTTGCCTATTTCTAGGGTCTGTTCATAAAAATATTCTCATGAGAAACCGCTTAGCAAATTGAAATAAAGCTAGTGGCGAATGCAGCAGAAGATACATAGTGGGGAATGCTTACATCACTCAAAACTGACAAGCTCTCCTTAGGCTTCTGTCTTGATTTCTCTACTAGTGAAGATCTCTAAAGAATAGATAAGGATTTCGCATACCGTTGCAAGGAAACTAGATCACAGATCTACAAAATTCAATGAACTTAAATTCATATTTAATCCAAATTATAAACAAATGAATGCACACTAAAAATCAAAAAAGAACCATCCACTTCACCTCAAGACGCAAGTATAACGCCGCTTTGGTTTCCCAACATTGATACATGGAAACTATGCTTAATAACTCAATCTCATGCCACATTTCTCATAATAATCAGACACAGATATATTTCAATGCTCCCGACATCCATGTTCTTTTGCTTTAGAGAAAAACTGCATAGTACATCATTCAAAACATTAGTAATTTGACTTGCAAAAATTAATTATATAGATACCCTATGTCCCCAACCACCTACATGCACACATCTGGAAGACGATCATAGTTTACTTTACTTCAAAGCCACTAAGCAAATGCTATAATAAAAAAGGCTTACAATTGCTTGCTGCAATGATGTTCGCCTAATCCTGTGATTTTGTAATCAGTTTTTGAACTTGGTGTCTTCACACTGATTTTGTATAGCTTGTTTAGCCTGTCCATAAAGAAAAAATTAAAAACTTTTTAAGTCTAAAAGTGCCCCGTAAGAAAAACCCTTAGTTTCAAGATAAAAGTTGGTAAATTACCTTAGTCTAGTCAAGATCAGGAGTCCTAACACCTAGATTAGCGATTAGAAAATTTACTATTGGTCCAGGTTGTACTGTCATTGTCATAGAGACTTCTGTGAATGATGATCATAATAGAGCTAGTAACTGAATTAACAGAAATAACATGCCTTTAAGGGAATGTATGGCTGAAATGAGAATGGTAATGTAACTTACCAACGTTCAGAGATAATCTAACTTGAACAGTTATGAAGACACTATGGAATGACCTGCATTCCAGAACTCCACCTCCGGGATCTGTGAAATTTTTGAAGTTGCCATATAAACCCGATTGCCCCAAAAGAAGACAACGCCTATGTAGAAACACTCAAATTAAGCAAGAAAAAGAGACCAATAACTAAGTATATGACAACGATTAATGAATAGGATCAGTACAATGACAGTAAATAAGATAATCAACTTACTTTCTAGAAGCATGTTGTCTTAAGATGATATCAAAAACACTTAGTACTTCCTGAGAGTTGAGAGATTCAAGCCCACACAATGCATCTGTTATGGCCTTCATGGGGATTTTGGCTGCATAGTTTAAGTCGAGTCTAACCATTTCGGGCTGAAATTGATATCTCATGTTGGGGATTCCAACACCAGTGCCACTACTACCATTTGCAGTAGTTCTATTCAAAAAGTGAACAATCAAGTTAGATCATGGCCTATGCATAGATCTCGACGCCCATGCAAAAAAAATATAAATACGAGACAATTACAAAAGTCGGATCGATACATCAAATATTACGTAAAATATAGTGTCACGAGAAAGTCAACATTTCAGACGTGTATACTGGCATCAAACCGATGTTTTAATATTAGCCGTGATTATGTTTCAAACACCAGTTATCATGATAATCTTTCTATATATTGTAGCTCTTTTTATTTTAACTTTGATGCAGCCTAACCAATGATAATGAGATGTTGATAAATTAATGTAATACAATGCAACATGTACCTATTCGAGGTGATTGATGTGATATCATCTAGCACAACAGTGAATTCATGTTGATAAATTAATGTAATACAATGCAACATGTACCTATTCGAGGTGATTGATGTGATATCATCTAGCACAACAGTGAATTCATGTTTATTCTGTGGGAAACCTTCAAGAGTATATAAGCTTTTCTCCACATCATATACAAAGTTGTGCATGCCTGACTCAGTATGATAAGTCTGGTAAAGGCTATCAATAACCTTTCACCCAATTCCCTTGCCTTCTACAAGACAAGCATTCACATAAAGCGGGGGAACCTGCAGCATCAAGAAGCCGAGAAAAATATAAGTAGCTTCCTAAAATTTGAGCGCAATACCATAAAAAAGCCTAAATTGTTCATCAATTGCCACATGGCATAGCCATAGTAGAATAAAATATTTATCATAATAAGTATTTACTTTAGATGGTTCTGAAGATATACAGTACATACACTTTATTGGTAAAAGTAGTTCTCTACTTCAGAGGGTGTAACTTTGAAATGATTAGTTTTCAATTGTATTCACTGTCCCTTGGAACCAAGGCCATGTCTATTCATGAAAATGTGCATCGAAGAAGAGTGTACAACAAAGTGATAAATTGCAAAGTTTTCTATAAACTGCAGAAATGAAGCATGCAGAAAAGAGAAGAATTAAAAACTGAGAATGCGAAAGAAGAGAAAGGACATAGCAAACCATACAATTAAATATTTACCCAATGTCAACGGCCTGAATATATCCATAATTATCAGGAGAAGTAGTCAAGCTGGATACATAGTCAAACATGAACTGAACACCTCTGCATCAAAATTAAAGTTAACCTGATGACATCTTGGAAATGATTTGTATGGATGTATGTTCATTTTGACAGTCAGCACGTCCTTTAATGCCAACACGTCCTTTAATGCCTGAAAGCCATAGGAGGCATAACCCTCCTGGAAAAAAGCACATGCCTGAAAGTAAACCTCCCCACGTTGTCAACCAATAATACCTAAATTTTTAGAGAAACTAATGTTCTTGGTTATTAGAAAAATAAAAGAGAAATGCAGCCAATCATTCTACTTCATTTTTTTTTTACCTTTTTAGGGAAAGATTAACAGGTGGAATCTTGCCTACAGAACACAAAAAAGAAAATTATAAACCTATACATATTAAAGTGAAATAATAAAGCACTCCAGCATAAAAAAATAAAAAACTAACCCGAAACTGAAAACTGTTCGGTATTGCAATAGTTATTCTCTTCCAAGTATCTAATACCATGAATTTTTATCCTTTTCCCTCCTCCTTTATCCGGGCTTGGGACTGGCAATGAATAGCCATAAGGCTACATTGGCGGAGTTAAAAAAACTATACCTAAAAAAAAACCAATTAGTAACCCGTTGATAAATATTAATAAAGCATTCTATCCTAGTGTAAGATTCATAATGTAGCATCTTCATAGTCTAATAAAAACACAGAAAACATATTCAAACTGAGCAATATTACCAAAATTCCCAACAATAATATCCTTAACTAAATCACTACTTGATAAGAAATCACATTATAAAAAGGTCTAATAAAGATGAAATACTCATATCCAAATTCAACATTATTGTTTAAATACCCTATATTAAATCCTTAAATTAATTACTCCTTGATAATAAACGGTGTTGGCCAAGCCACAAATGATCTGCATGCATCTCCGATTGTCTTCAAACGATCATTCCCTCTATCAAGTGGTACGTCTTCCTTCAAAGCAATTTGGATACTCACCTTCGACATTCCAATTCCTAAAGGTACATTATGAACTTTACATGTAGGCTCCTCATTATACCAATGACCAGTAGCCACCACATTACTTGGTGTAAGCCAAAACAATTTGTATTTTATAGGACGTGATGGTATGTGGTTTCCTTGCTGGAATGAAAATAATAAATTTAAGTATTAAATAGTGCTAACTATTAAAAAGAATTTAATTCCATGTGAGAGCATACCGAAGCTAATCTGTTGCTTTCTTGAAGGGTAGTTTCATCCAGGGCACTTAATTGGTTTGGCTGTTGCAACATAAAAATATTAGTGACAGCAAATTAATTAAATTAAAATAACAAGGAAGTTCATATGATATACCATAAAATTTTCTAGTTTGGCCATTTGGACCCTCAACAACGTTACTTCATCTTTTAAACCTTGTACTAGTACCACTTTCTCTCGTAATTCCTTCACTTCTTCTTGTAAACTTTGTACTAACACTCCACTATGTTGTATGCTGTTATAAACCATTGGTGAGATGTCGAATCCCGTAACCCTTATTCGTCCAATGCGTTCAGGACTAAAAAGCACTGTGAGATCCACTTTACCGGCATCAATCTGATCCTAAAAATCGCAAGTCACACATTAAGCTATGAAAAGTATGTATAATGAATGATTAAAAAAAATATCAACTAAGAAAGTACATACTATTTTTTCTTTCACCAAGCCATTTGTTGGCTTTCCATTATTTTATTTGTGGGCCATTTTCCATACATTAAATTTTCAAACATTTTTATCTACTGATGTTGCGTCATCTGCAATCTCTTTTTTCAACGTTATAAAAATGCTTGATATCACTTAATACAGACACACACACACACATATATATATATGGATATATATATAATTATTGAGCCATTGCATAATATACATGTGTAAGAGAACTACCATCTTATGCTTCAAGTGAGGGTATCCTAGACGACTACATGCATGGGGTAATTTATGTTTTTTCCTGACTTCAATGTGTTTTCTTCTAGTTTCCTGCACGCAACAATATTAAAAAAAATCTTATAAACAATATAAGTTAAGGAAATTGAAAAAAAAGTTGATCTATAATTCTCATACCTTGTACTCGGATGTCGTGCACTATTCAGCAAAAACTTCCCATTGCTCATAAGTTACATCCTCATGACAATTTACAAGAGCTTGTTCTAAATCATCTTCAATATCAATTACTTTTCTCTTTTGAACTTTGTGTTCACGCCAATCCTTCCCCATAGTTATAAGTGCAAGCTTTCTAGCCTCATCAAGTACTATAAACTTATGCTGCAAATAGGTGTTAAATTCTTTTAAATTTTACTTAAGAACATAATTAATGTAAAATGCAAATGTATATTACCTTAATCATAGTCCATAACATGTCTCTGAATTCATTTCCCACATCATGCCAGGTGGCAAATGCGATCGGACCACCTCTCTAACTATAACACCAAGATAAGTGTTGTAACCCACCAAATCTTCCCCAACAGGTTGCCCTAACAACTTGTATTCCAGAGGTCATCTTATGTAGTTTTCAGTTGCAATAACTTTACATTTGTTTGGCCCCCTTCGACGCTCAAAATTGTGTGTAGGCTGGTTTGATGCTTCGAAAGTAGTTTCTTCTCCCGGGATTAAGTTATGTTCTTCCTGGTACTATTTCTGGCTGGGCAGATCGACGAAGACCTATAGTTGTACGTGCTATAACAAATGCACATGAGCAACTGAACGCGTGTATACTTCGCATATATAGTTGAATTATGCTAACCACCCAATATTTTCCTCTAGGATTTAAATTATTTGTTGTACCCAGATTTTCAACTACACGTTTTGCCTTTCTCGCAATGTCAATTTGAACCTGCAATTATAAATATCATTACCAACATGAAATAAGTGTACTGGTCATTGAAATTAAAATTATAAAAGATATTATTTGGAGTTTCTTACAGGTGTCATCTTTTTCGCTGAATTTTTTCAATCCATAGTATCACCTCCAGAGAGCTTGACCTCTTAAAACATAATCTCATGTCAAAATATCATTGAATTTAGTATAACTATTAGAAGCATAAATATCATAAAAGGAGAAAAAGTACCTAATCTCAAATCACTATGGGATAATCTTATAAATTAGCAATAAATATTCAACTAAGTTACTAAACCAGACATATAACAGGCAGTAAACAAATTAAGTTCTTTATGTTGAAGAATTAATAAAAGATAAACTACTTAAGTAGTAATTAAACAAAACATATGGCAAAGAGAAAAATAATGACTAGTCTTCATTGTTATGCAAATTCTGTTATTTTGAATGTCTGTAGTGTCTTACACCCATATTCCTTCATAATCCTAACGCAAATACCCTTCATCTTCTTCATTGTTTACCATATTTCCTATAGGCTCAAGGCTAACCATAGGTGTGGAGATTTCATTGGCATTGTACTCCATATCTTAAAACTCTTGAGGAGGTGATCTCAGCACGACGTACCTACTTGAATCCTCCGCCTCTCGAGAGTAAAATACTTATTGAGCCTGAGATGCAAGGATGAAGGGATCTTACTGTTGAGTAATTCCTTGAAGAAGATTGACTAATGTAAATCCGTCATCAATTTTTATTCCTGTTGCAATGCTTGCCGAATCGCATAAGAATACCGGATACCGAAATGTACAATAGTCAAGCAAAATAATGTTTTTTATCACACCATAGTTAGTTACAAGTTTCTCGACTTGTCTATTGTCTTTATCACTTGACCTACATAAGGTAGTAGCAGACAATGAAACTCCTGAGTTTTGAGTTCCTTTTTATGCATCCTTCGTTTGGAAGCGGTGACCATTTATCATATAACATCGGTAACTCATGGTTGCCTTTCTTGGACCATATGAGAACCATTCCAAAGAAGGGGATACATTTCTATGTTTCATTTCTTTTGAAATCTAAAAATCATGATAAATTTGATAAGGATAATTGTCATATAAAGTAACCCAGCAAAATTTGAGAGGCGTAATAAACCTTTTGCATACCTCATGTTTAAACCACTCATTAACTCATCTGAATGTTTTTTACTTAGCTGGCTATCATTTCTTCACAATCGACGATCTTGACGAATGAGTTCACTCTTGTGTTTTCAAGAGTAAATACGAGTTTTTGTTATTGCATAAGAATGTATATATAATAAAGTTATTACATGTATATATATGTAAAGTAACTTACTCTTGTTATGGCTGAACTTCCTCAAAATTAAACAAAACACAACGATGAACTGCTTTATGCTTATCTTCTAACATAGTGAAATCACTTCCTTTTGATAAGACGCGACATTCAAGGATAGTAGATTCCACATTTTCGACGTGATTCCTAATTTCTTTGCTATTAGTATCTAGATCTAGTTTCATATGTTCAACACAAAATATGACACATTCTTCTGCCAAGTAACATTCAACTATATATTCCTCAGGCCTTGCGGGATTTATAACATATCCTTTTAATGTCTTCACAAACCTTTAAAAGTACAAAATATTATAAATCATATAATATTTAATAAAAAATACATTGAAAAGATTATGTAGACCTAGAATTTAATAGTAAGTACCTTTCAAACGGATACATCCAACGGGAATATACAAGGCTTCTAAGGCATGCATCTTGAACCAAGTAAATAGTTAGGTGTACCATAATGTCAAAAAATGACAGTGGAAGATATCTCTCTAACATATACATTGTCTCTGCCACCTCCACTTCCAAATTTCCCATTTTGACATAATCAATTTCTCTTCGGCAAAGTTCATGGGAGAATGAACACAACTTAAAAATGGTATGTCTCACTCCTATTGGGAGGAGATCTCGTAATGCAAAAGGAAGCAATTGTTGCATTAAAATGTGGAAATCGCGCAACTTTAGACCATAAACTGCGTGATCAGCCAAGGATATGCAATTTGAAATATTGGAGCAATATCCATCTGGTAACTTCAACAAAAACAGCCTACGACAAAAAATATATTTTTCTTTCTTCGATAGTGTATGTGGTGCTAGAGGAAGGAGTGTCCTTTCTCCATTATCTTGAGGATGCAATTCATGCCTTAAATTTAACTTGACCAAGTCCTGACGAGACGCAATACCATCCTTTGATTTTCGAGCAATGTTAAACAATGTCCAAACCAAACTATCACAAACATTCTTTTCAATGTGCATGGCGTCTAAATTATGTGGCAATAAGTTATTCTTCCAATATGGCAGTTAAAAAAAAATTGACCTTTTTTCCATCTTTGGATGGTCTTTTTTCTTTTTTGATAAGATTTTCCCCAATCTGTTTCAATATCTTTCACTTGAGCCCAAACTTGTAAACCATTCAATGGAATTGGACGTGTGTCAAGTTCTTTTTTGCCATTAAACAAAAAAAATTTAAATCGAAAAGGATGGTCGGGCCTAAGAAATCTCCTATGTGACCTATAAGAAAACTTCCTACCATGCTTTAGCCATTCTGAACATGTACCATCACCACACTTAGGACATGCATATCTTCCCTTTGTTGAGCATCCCGCAAGGTTTCCATATGCTGGGAAATCATTAATAGTCCATAATAGTATGACCTTTAATGTAAACTTTGTTTTGGCATATGCGTTATACGTTTTAACACCATTTGTCCACAAGAGTAATAAGTCATCAATAAGGGGCTGCAAATAAATGTCTATATCATTACCAGGTTCCTTAAGACTGGGGATTATCAAAGTCAACATTGAGAATTTCTTATCCAAGTACAAAGAAGGTGGTAGATTGTAATTTACTAGCATTACTGGCCAACAACTATATCTAAAACTCAAATTACGATAAGAATTAACTCCATCTACAACTAGTCCTAATCACAGGTTACGTATCCCTTCAGAAAAAGGAGGGCCACTTCGAATCATTATTATTCCATGCAGGACTATCCACCGGGTATGTCACGCCCCAAAATTCAATAATTGGTAGCTTGACCAATTACTGTCATTCGGGAGGTGCAGGTCGGAGAATCCAACCGATTCGCCCCGACAAACGACTAAGCCATAGACAGGTTCAGGCTTAGTCATTGACTATAGCAATATCATCTGAGTATAAAAAAATAAAGTAAAAGCAAAAGATATATATATATACATATCAACAAAAAATGTAAATACAATATCTCAAATGCCATACAGCGTCAAAAACTAATATCGCGCAGGAAACGCTACAATAAGATTGGATCAACAACAACAAAACTACACCAGCACCGCTGAAACCCTTAGCAAGACCAACCCTTAGCAACAGAAGCTACTCTGCCTCTAAAAGGGGGGAAAACACGAGAGTGAGCAAAACCACGGCTTACTAATGCCCAACAGAGCTAAACAACATCCTAATATAACCGGTGTAGAAAAAGAGGAGTGATGAATGTGATAAAAGATATTCTAAAGGACAGTAATATATAAGTGCAAAAATAAAGTACAAGAGAAATAGGAAAAGGAAATATGAGGAATAGTGATATGCAGAATATGCTGTAATAATGATGATATGCTAATGATGAGATGTGACGTGATGAATTAGGATAATCCCATAATTATCCAAATGTTGGGTGATATGACATGCTGAACTAAAGCCCTAATGTGGATGTTTTATGATATAATGAAACTAAGAACTATACCCTAAAAATAAATCTATTGGACTGATCAGCTGCTAATGCAATATAACCTTAATGAGGTCTCAGTTGGATATAATGGGTATGATTAGTAACAAGCTCGACCAAGCTTGGGATTTATTACTTGATCAGAGTGTTCCGAGCTTTGCAACCCACAGAGCCAACGTCCAAACTTTATTTCACATTCAAAGGGAGATCAACCTCACAGAGGACTAAGATGGGTACCAAAGGAAAACTATCTCAGACCATCCCACACTCCCAGATGGGTTAATAGGTATGATAGTACTTGTCCCAAACTCACCCACTTATTTTAACCTGAAGTAGGAATCCCAGATCCTAACGAGGGTCAGCCGTGTGGAGCTTTGTTATGTATCCTGACCCCATTAAATTAAAAGAATATAAAAATCCATACTGCAAATAGAACCCAAGGATAAAAACAACACAGCTGCCATACACGACCTACATACATAGGATAACCACCTACCTCAGAGGATGGTAAGCACAATCCTAACACAGATGTAAACAGTGACTAATATACCCAGTCACAACATCCAACAATCATCAGTCTCTACAAGACAGGAACACAGTAGTCAAGGACTACCCACGAGAATACCCCACAATGCACAACTTCCTAAAGACAAAAAGGACACACCCTACATGCCTAACCATAGCAAACGACAACACTGAGACAACAACTATAACAGACAGAACAATAAAGTTAAAAAACCAATTAGGAACACCTCAATGACAGTATGTACAACTCTAAGAAACACAGGTTAACTAGTTAAGGAAATTTAGCCATGAAGGGATACTTACCTGATAAACGGGCTCGAATTCCGCGGGATAAACTCGGAACTCCAACAAACCGCAATCTAACAAACGACAGGATAACCGAGGCAATAATCAAGCCAACGCCACTGCCCAACACCTACGACAACACAACTCCGCAATCACCACCCAAAAACCTAACACAAAACCTAACTTCGAATCCAAAATCAAAACCTTAGAATTCGAAATCCCAAACTCGGGGAGGAAAAGGGAATGCTCACCGAAGGAAATTTAGCGCGGAATCTACCCAAGAACAACACCAATCACCAAGGAGAGTATGGATTAAGTGAGCAGAGGGTTAGAGGAGTAAGAGAGAGAAATGAGAGAGAGGAAGGAAGAAAATGAAAATGAAAACAAAAATGGAGAAAACAACCGCCATACTCGTTCGAACGAAAAGGAAGTCGTGCGAAAGGACAAGGAAGTCGTGTGAAAGGACTCAAAAGGCGTTCGAACGACTAGGAGATCTTGGGCCAAGTTCCAGGAGATAAGTCAACTCGTTTGAACGAAACAAGAAGTTGTTCGAACGAACTACTCCTCAAAGACGAAAATTTCAGGGGACATATCAACTCGTTCAAATGGCTCTAAATGTCGTTCGAACGACTTTGACAAAATTGGAAAAACACTAGGCTCCCCTTGGATCATAAGATCCCCTGGGATCACACCACCAAAGATAAAAAGCACAACGACAACAACGATAACCACAACCACAACAGCAACAAGACCCAGCCACTACAGGCCCTCCGAGAAAAATAACAACAAACTCCTCTCCCCAACCACCTAAACCACAGAACAAAAAAAAAACACAAATCATGATAAGAGGAATGAAATGCAGATGCAGAAAGTGATGATGCATGATGCGTGGTATGAAAATGGATGCATGATGCATAATGATAAATAAAAATAGAAAAAAATAAATAAATCTGGGACACTACATTCTTACCTCCTAAAAAGGAATTTTGCCCCAAAATTCCTCTCATACCTCTGCCCGAGAATAACTGCGGATAATGCCCCCTCACATCAGCCTTTAACTCTCAGGTAGCCTCCTCTGGCCCATGGTGACTCCATTGTACTTTCACAAAAGGGATTACCTTGCTGTGAAGAATCTTCTCCTCGCGACCGAAAATACATACCGGATGCTCTATGTACGAGGCATCGTCCTGAACCTCTATGGATTCCTAGTCAATCACGTGAGTAGGGTCCCGCTCATTCTTCCTCAGCATAGAAAGATGAAATACGCTATGAACTCGGTCCAACTTTGGTGGAAATGCTAAACGGTACGCTAACTCTCCAACTCTGGCCAGCGGTGGTCTGCACGGTCTACCGTACAAAGACGCATAAGGTGTCATCCCAATGCTCGACTGGAAGCTGCTGTTATATGCAAACTCCGCCCACGGTAAATGCTCATCCCAACTGCCCTTGAAGTCTAACACACAAGCCTGAAGCATGTCTTCAAGGATATGGTTAACTCTCTCTGTCTGACCATCGGTCTGTGGGTGGAACACTGTACTGAAATCCAATCTAGTGTCCATAGCCCGCTGAAAACTCTTCCATAAATTGCCGGTGAACCTAGCATCTCGATCCGATACTATAGATATTGGAACTCCATGCAACCGCACAATCTCCCTCATATATAATCTACTCAGCTCGTCAACCGTCAGAATCTAGCGAACCGGAATAAAATGTGTCGATTTGGTCAATCGGTCTTCAATCACCCAAATAGAATGGTGGTTCTTCTTCGTCCGCAGTAAACCCGAAATGAAGTCCATCGTCACGTGCTTCCATTTCCACTCTGGAATAGGTAAAGGTTTAAGTTGCCCCAACGATTTTTGATGCTCGGCCTTCAGGCTTTCACCTGCAGACAAGTAAGACATTTAGAAATTCAGTTATCTCACGCATCATATTGTCGCACCAATAATGCCTCTTCAGGTCCTGGTACATCATCGTACTGCCTGGATAAATAGTGTACCTAGAGTCGTGAGCCTCAATCAAAATCTCACGTTTCAATATCTCTAAATCTGGCATGCATAATCTGCCCCTGTACCTGACACTGCCATCTGAACTCACTATCCAATTGGGTACGCTATCGTCTGAAGCCAAAGACTGTAATCTAGCATCCTGCTGCTGAGCCTCAATAATCTGTGAAATCAATGAAGGCTGAACTCTCAAATTTGCAATAAAACCACCCATACCCTGTGAACACAAACTCAGCCAGAAATCGTCCATATCGTGAAGCATCAACCACTCATGAATCATCAGACGTGCAAGAAATCCCCTAGGAAAACAACTCAAGGAATCAGCCACCACATTCACCTTCCCTGGGTGATACTCCAAGTCAACATCATAATCCTTCAAGAATTCCATCCACCGGCACTGTCTCATATTTAACTCTTTCTGTGAGAAAAGGTACCTCAAACTCTTGTGATCAGAAAAGAGCTCGAACCTCTCTCCGTAAAGATAACGTCGCCAAATCTTTAACACAAATACCACAGCTGCCAACTCAAGGTCAAGAGTAGGATAGTTCCTCTCGTGCACCTTAAGTTGTCGGGAAGCATAAGCAACTACCTACCCTTCTTGCATTAAAATAAAACCAAGCCCGTTGAGCAAAGCATCGCTGTAAACCATATACTTCTGCCTACTGGAGGGAACAATGAGAACTGGAGCCGTGGTCAACCTCCCTTTCAACTCCGCGAATGCTAAATCACACTTGTTATCCCAAATAAATCCAATGTCCTTCTACGTCGAGCGAGTAAAAGGAGCTGCAATCCGTGAAAAGCCTTCAATGAATCTGCGATAATAATCGGCTAAACCCAGAAAATTGCAAATCTCCGTAACATCAGTCGGCTGCGCCGAATCTATAACTACCTTAACCTTAGAAGGATCAACCGCAATACCATCTTTGGACACCACGTGCCATTGAAACTTCACTTCCTTTTGCCAAAAATCACACTTCTCGAACTTTGCATATAACTCGTTCTCCCGCAAAGTTTGTAAAGCGATCCTCAAAAGTTTTTCGTGCTCGGCCTCGCTCTTCGAATAGACCAAAATGTCGTCCACG
This sequence comes from Kingdonia uniflora, assembly GCA_014058105.1. Lineage (NCBI taxonomy): Eukaryota > Viridiplantae > Streptophyta > Magnoliopsida > Ranunculales > Circaeasteraceae > Kingdonia > Kingdonia uniflora. The sequence goes on from JACGCM010000696.1 coordinate 615,017, forward strand.
AATACAATGATGAACCGGCCTCGAAAAAGTCAAAAAACCCAGTTCATAAAATCCATAAAAGTTGTTGGAGCATTTGTCAATCCAAACGGCATAACCTGAAACTCATAATGTCCATAACGCGTCCTGAATGCTAACTTAGAAATATCTGCCTTCTTGATTTTCAGCTAATGGTAACCTGATATGAGATCAATCTTCAAAAAGAACTGCGGTCCCCGAAGCTTGTCAAACATGTCCTTGATCCTAGGTAAAGGATATTTGTTCTGAATCGTGACTTAGTTCAACTCGCGATAATCAATACACAGACGCATCGACCCGTCCTTCTTCACAAACAATACCGGAGCTCCCCACGGAGAAGTACTACGTCGGATAAACTTCTGATCCATCCACTCAGAAATCTGATCATACAACTCTTTCAGCTTAACAGGTGCCATACGATATGGAGCCTTCAAAATTAGAGCCATGCCAGGTAAAAGATCTATACTGAAATCAATCTCTCTCGTCGGTGGTAAACCAGAAATCTTTTAAAATACATCGGAAAAGTCACATACAATCGGAATAGCACTAGCATCAATACCAGAGGATTCTAACTCTAAGAATGCTAACAAACCATCTTCTGACCGCGCCGGTTCCGAACTAACAAACATGAGCCGCTTCTCACCTGAAATAGTAAAAGTAGCTGTCTTCTCAAAACAGTCCAATATAACTCAATGCGTCGATAACCAATCCATACCCAGGATAATGTTAAACTCCTGCATCGGTAGTACTATCAATTATGCCGAAAGAACACGACCACACACAACTATCGAGCAATCTCTACAAATACAGGAAATTGAATTCGAAGAATCGAGAGGAGTACCCACAGAAATATCATCGTGCGACAAAGGAAGACTCAAAACCAATAGTGCAGAGGAATGCATATGCTATGAATGAATGCGATGCACCGGAATAGAAAAGAACACGAGCGGGCGAATAAGAAATATGAATCGTACCTTCCACTGCAGGTCGAGCTACGTGAGCACCTCGCCTCCTAACTGCGTACATCTTGCTCAGTCCTTGTCCCTGACCCTGGCCCTACTGTTGACCTGAATGTTGTTGTCTCTGTCCACCCTTAGGGCCTGGAACTATCTGTCCACCCTGCGAACCTTGGAATGGCCTCTGCTGAATCTGTTGAGGTCTCGGCCGGTGACCAATGGGACCCTAAAACTGTTGCAATGGCTATTGACCTCTGACTGGCCTAGGAAAAAACCTCTTAGAGTGACTTTTCTCCCCAAAAGAAAACCGTGGTCCCATAACTCTAGCTGGGGTACCCTCGGCAATACTGAACTTCTGTCTCTTCGCACCCAAGTTATCATACAGACTCTGGATTGCCTTGCCCTTATCAGCCCTTTGATCCTGTCTCTGCTGGCTCCTCAAGTCAAGGACTTGCGCTCCTCAATATCGTTTTGCTATATCGCCAATGCTTTAGACAAAACCTCTCTATAAGAACTTGCCCCCGAAGCAATCAAGAACTTCCTAAAATATGGACGAAGACCCTTCAGAAATTTCATCTTACGCTCCTCCTCATCCGGGACAATAAACGGAACATATTGTGAGAGCTCGTTGAATTGCTGGTTGTACTAAGATATACTCATATCACCCTGCTCAGGCATATAAATCTCAGAGATACACGCATCCCTGAAACTCTGTGGGAAATACTGCTCAAAGAATCAGTCCTGAAAGGATGCCCAAAGTATAGGATTCTCCGCAATCGTCCCCTTGGCTATATCCCACCAATGATCTGCCTTACCCTGAAGAAGATAAATAGCAAGTGTTACCTTCTGATCGTCCGGGCACTTCATCGCGTTCAAGGTCATCTCTAAAGACTTGAATCATGTCTCTGCCTCAGAAGGAACTAACATGCTCGAAAATGTTTGATGTTTGTATTTCTGAAGCTCCTCAAGGTAGTTGTACTCCCTGACTGCAGGGCTCCAGGTCTACAGTAAATGAGCTCTGAAATTCTCCATAAGCTGTCTCATCTCTACTGAAATACCGGGAACAGCTGGGGTAGGTAAAATGACAGGCTGCTCTGGAGCTACTGGAGCTGGAGGAACACCCTGCTTAATCGGGACAGACCCCAAACTCTCCTGAATGTGCGCTGGCTTATCAACAAGTGTACCACTACACAAACCTCTACGGCCACGACCAACTGCACGGCCTCTGCCTCTGCCACCTCTAGCCATCTACACAATAGAAGGCACATCTCAGGAATGGAGGAAAGAAGATAAAATATGTAAAACCGATAGGGATCGATCATAACTCTATCTAGAAAGAATTACTCGTCATATGATTGCTAGAACAGAGATAAGAATAAACCAATAGCTCGGATACCAAGTCTGTCCCGCACCAAATTTCAATAATCGGTAGCTTGACCAATTACTATCATTCGGGAGGTGTAGGTCAGGGAATCCAATCAATTTGCCCCCACAAACGACCGAGCCATAGACAGGTTCAGGCTCCGTCATTGACTATAGCAATATCATCAAAGAAAAAGAAAATAAGGCGGAAGCAAAAGATATATATATACATATCAACTGAAAATGTAAATACAATATCTCAAATACCATACAGCGTCAAAAGCTAATATCGCGTAGGAAACGCTTCAATAAGAACGGATCTACAACAGCAAAACTACACCAACACCGCTAAACCCTCACCAAGACCAACCCTCAGCAACACAAGCTGCGCTGCCTCTGAAAGGGGGGAAAACACGAGAGAGACGGCTCACTAACGCCCAACAGAGCTAAACAACATACTAATATAACTGGTGTAGAGAAAGAAGAAAGATGAATGAGATAAAATATATTCTAAAGGACAATAATATATAAGTGCCCAAATAAAGTACAAGAGGAATAGGAAAAGGAAATATGAGGAATAGTGATATGCAAAATATGCGGTAATAATGATGATATGCTAATGGTGAGATGTGACATGATGAACTTGGATAATCCCATAATTATCCCAATGCTGGGTGTTATGACATGCTGAACTAAAGCCCTAATGCGGATGTTTTATGATATAATAAAACCAAGAACTAGACCCTAGAAATCAATATATTGGACTGATCAGCCGTTAATGCAATATAACCTTAACAAGGTCTCGGTTGGATACAATGGGTACAATTAGTAGCAAGCTCGACCAAGCTTGAGATTTATCACTTGATCAGAGTGTTCTGGGCTTTATACCTCACGGAGCCAATGTCCATACTTTATTTCACATTCCAAGGGACTTCAACCTCACAGATGACTAAGATAGGTACCAAAGGAAAACTATCTCATACCATCCCACACTCCCGGATGGGTGAATAGGTATGATAGTACCTATCCCAAACTCACCCACTTATTTTAACTCGATGAAGGAATCTCGGATCCTAACGAGGGTCAGCCGTATGAAGCTTCGTTATGTATCCTGACCCCATTAAGTTAAAAGAATATAAAAACCTACACTGCAAACAGATCCCAAGGATCAAAATAACACAGCCGCCATACCCGGCTTATACACATAGGATAACCACCTGCCTCACAGGATGGTAAACAATCCTAACACAGATGTAAACAGTGACTAATATACCCAGTCACAACATCCAACAAACATCACTCTCTATAAGACTGGAGCACAGCAGTCAAGGACTACCCACGAGAATACCCCACAATGCACAACTTCCTAATGACAAAAGGGACATACCCTACATGCCTAACCATAGGAAACGACAACACTGAGACAACAACTCCTACAGACAGAACAATATAGTTTAAAACCAATCACAAACACCTCAATGCCAGTATACACAACTCTAAGTAACACAAGCTAACTAGTAAAGGAAATTTAGCCATGAAGGGACACTCGCCTGATAAACAGGCTCAACTTCCGTATGATAAACTCGGAACTCCAACAAACTGCAATCCAACAAACGACAGGACAACCGAGGCAACGATCAAGCCAACACCACTGCCCAACACCTGCAACAACACAACTCCGCAATCACCACCCAAAAACCCAACACAAAACCTAACTTCAAATCCAAAATCAAAACCTTAGAATTTGAAATCATAAACATGGGGAGGAAAAGGGAATACTCACCGAAGGAAATTTTGCGAGGATTCAACCCAAGAGCAACACCTATCACCAAGGAGAGAAAGGATTAGGTGAGGAGAGGGTTAGAGGAGAAAAAGCGAGAAATGAGAGAGAGGAAGGAATGAAATGAAAATGAAAACCAAAAGGGAGAGAAAACAACCGCCTGACTCGTTCGAACGAAAAGGAAGTCGATCGAACGAAGAGGATATGAAGACAAAATTTCCTGGGAAGTACCTCAGTCGTTCGAACGAAAAAGGGTCGCGCGCATGGACATAGAAGTTATGGGAATGGACCCAGAAGACGTTCGAACGACTATGAGATCTTGGGCCAAGTTCCAGGAAATAAGTCGACTCGTTGGAACGAAACAAGAAGTCGTTCGAACGAACCACTCCTCAAAGAAAAAAATTCCATGGAACATGTCAACTCATTTGAACGACTCTAAATGTCGTTCGAGCGACTTTGACAAAACTGGAAAAATACTAGGCTTCCCCTGGATCACACCACCAAAGATAAAAAACACAACAACAACAACGAAAACCACAACCACAACAGCAACAACACCAAGCCACTACGGGCCCCCCGAGAAAAACAATAACCTCAAACTCCTCCGTCCAACCACCGGAACCATCGAACACAGAAAAAACACAAAACCTGATAAGAGGAATGAAATACAGATGTAGAAAGTGATGGTGCATGATGCATGGTATGAATATGGATGCGTGATGCATAATGATAAATAAAAATAGAACAAAATAAAAAATAAAAAATAAAAAAATTTAGGACACTATAGGGTATCCTAAGATGCCATCAATACCTTTATTATTAGAATGCCACCTCAAGTGTTTTGCATTATCAGTAGACATATACATCTCCAAAACCTAGGTATTATGGGAAAATATCTTAACACCTTTGCTGGAATACCAACTCGTATTTCATTTGTCTTAAGGTCTTGTTTCCATCGTGAAGAACCACATTTTGGACATGATTCCTTGTGCTCATGGTCTTTCCTGTATAGCAAGCAATCGTTTCGGCAGGCGTAAATCTTTTGGTAGTCTAAGTCGAATGTCTTCAACATTTTCTTTACAAAGTATATTGAATTTGGGATAGTCTTATCCTCGGGAAGGAGGTCCTTGAGAAGCACCAATAATTTAGTAAAACTTTTATCGGACCAAGCGTTGTTAGCTTTTATCTTAAACAACATAGTAACAGCTGACAAATTCGTATACTTTTTACAACCTGAATATAATGGTGTTTCTGCATCCTCTAATAATTTCCCATAATCAGGAAGCTCAGTGTGGTCCCCATGATAATCCTCTTATACGTTAGTTGCATAAGTTGACCCAAATAAGTCATTTTCCACACTAATCTGCTTAAAGGTTTTCTCGTACTAACCATCATCTGATTGTGACTTTGGTACGTCCTCTTGATGCAATTCGAGTGGATCATAAGTCATATCAATACCCTGTATTATCAAATGGTCATACACTTCCTCAGAAGACAAACATCTGAAATTCTTGCAGTCTTTACATGGGCATCAAATTTTGGTAGAAGTAGGTTTATTTGAATGTGAAATGGCAAAATCTAAAAATTTATGAACTCCATCTCTGTATGCCTCACTAGCTCTGGGCTGAAACCTCCATGCTTTATCCATTAGAGAGCTTTAACTTGAAATTTAATTGAAATGTTAGGCAGTCTAATCATTAAAAATGTCATTATAGCCTATCAGTGGATGAAAAACTCAAAAAAATTGACTATTTACTAAAGACATGTGTTCTTATCTCAATGGCTCATAGCTTGTTACATTTGTTGTTGCTTAGCTTTCCAAAGAAGGCAAGTACTGCTCATAGCGGGCGATTGCTAGGCTCAAACCATGTGAGGGATACAGTTTAGCCAACCTCACTAGCATAAGCTTCTCACTTAGGAGATTGTTGCAATCATGTATTGACGGCAAAACATCTAATAAGATTTTGACTATCATATTCCTTGCCATAGAAGAAAATACTCAAAGATTTGACTTAGACTACGAGTCATTTACCTAACCCAATAATGATTACACTAAAATGCTCAAAGATACACTATAATATACTTTCTTATCGTTTACTTCTTGACAAAACCTTCAATGCTCAGTGTCAATTAACTGCAAATTAAAAATAAATAGTCAAATTAAAACATTAATGTTAGTTTTGCGACTTTCTCAGCATTTGCATAGGTATTCAAGCTGATCTACTTATCAATTTTTGCACCTACTTTGAGACTAGTGACCTTAATGGAAGTACTTGGTCATTTAAGCTTATCAACAAAGAAGTTACTGCAAAATAATCCTTATTTCTGTAATTGGAAATAATATTTGCTATTGAGAGGTGATTAAAGAAAATATATGTGATTAGAAGGCTTTTTGTGGCCCTTTGCATGAATGACGGAGATGGAGATTAAACACCATCTCAATTCTCCACTCTTCTTCTCTCACTCTCGCCTAAATCGAGCCCAAATCCAAGCCCCAATTTCACAAGGTTTTGGGTGTTTTTGTAGTGATGAAGGGTTCAAATGGTGGATCGAAAGCTCAGATACTCAAGGATAAGACGAAGAAAAGAGTGGATGATCTTCAAGGAGTGTTTACGAATCTTCAATCTGCGAGAAAGGGAGGGTGTGGTAATAGGGAGGTTTCTACTCTTGAGAGCAAGTGCAACAGATGTTGCAAGAGTTGAAAGCTGAGTTCGAAGAGCCATCTTCGGCTTCTTCGTTATAGGGTGGTAGTGATGGTGGTAGTAGGCGGTTCACTTTATCGTAGGAACTTCATCGTTTGTTGCATCCTTGTGAGCAGGGAGATGAGCTAACCAGTGTATTAAGAGAACCTGCCAAGCCGAAGCCAAAACCTGATGTACAAAACTTTCGAGGAGGTGCATCCGTCTTTCAACAAAATTATTATGTGAATCACACCACGCAAGATCAAGGATTCCAAGGAATTGACGAATGCCATGGCTACTCTTCAGGAATGCAACTGATGAATAAGCTCGAAGGGGTTAATCAGTTAGACTGCAACCAGTTTGACTTCACTTAAGACTTCAACCACAACTTTTATATAGATTTCAATGATAATGTTCAGTTTGAAGAGGACGGGATCCCCCAAATTTCTAGAATGTGGCCAAGTGTGCTTCCATCTTCAGCCTTCTTAGTGTTGTAAGAGATACAGATAAAAATAGATCCAATATTGAGAACAACAAGTTCCAAGATCGAGAATCAACAATGGCACGATCAAATCCTCCTTATTCGATTTCTGTTTTTCTCTTATGTAAGTCTACAGAGTATTAATGGCAAACACGATCTAAACAATTCTAAAACAAAGAATAGTAAAGATTACCTACACACACAAGATTTAACGTGGTTCGGCAAAATCGATGCCTACATCCACGGGGTAAAGAGATTTCACTAGTAGAAGAAAGTGACGATTACAACTGATCTCACAATCTCTCTATTCAACCTGTATGATCTCAAAATGATGATGATCAACAAGAATTTCTCCTCTCTACAACTCTGCAAAAGTGATGTAAAAGTTTTCTCAAAGCCTCTCTCTCCTTTCGTCTCTCACACAAAAATTAAGATTCACTTCTATCTCATCCCAATTCCTTAGTAGGCTCTTCTATTTATAGGAAAGAGTCCTATAAAAGTTACAATGCAGTTAGAAATGGTTGTTCCTCTTTCTGCAGCTGAAAACCTCCAAGCCTTCAATGTTATATCCTCTACCTAAAACCAAGGGAAACCCAACAATCTTCTTCGATGTGGATTTCAACCTCATGAAGAGGGAAGCCCAACACTTAGGTCCCTAATGTGCACTCTGGGATTGTCCGAGACCTGCTCAAGTTTTAGAATTAAGTCAAGATTATTGCAGTGATTACCATGATGGGCAAGCCTCGACTGAAGGCCCACCTGGTATGAGTTAAATTTTATTACCTGGGTGTATTGATCATAAGGATGGTCCCTTGCTTGCTGCTCTTAGTACAAAAATACTGGGAAAGGATGTTAGCATCCCAAAATGTGAGGGCAATACAACAACAAAGTCTCCATGGAATGCCCCAGAGCTCTTTAGCCTATCTATTCTTGTACAAGAAGCGGTTAGGGAATGGCTATATTTTTAATAGCCCCGAAGAGCCTTTGAGACTGGGAATAGAAAGCAGAGGTCATTGCCAGATTACAAGAGACGTGGTTGGCACGAATAAAAAAAACAAGTAATGGCAGAATTTGGGGGTCTGAAGAGGTCTTACTATGTGGACCCACAACCACGTCCCAATTATGAATGGCATCTCTTTGAATACAAGATCCACAACTGCGATGCGTTTGCATTGTATAGGTTGAAATTTAAAAATATCGAAAGAAAGAAGAGCCCGAAAGTGAAAGTAACTAACGATCCAATTTCTGATCTTAAAAAGCAAATGGGGAGGCTGACAGCTGTTCCTATAGTTAATAAACGGTCAGTGAAGGGAAGGACCAAAGCCATCCCAAAGGGTCGTGCTGGAGTGAATACATATTCGGCTCCAAATGTGGTAGCTTCATTTAATATGAATTTTTTTTTGATTGGTGAATCGTATATTAATAATCAGAAGGGGTTACAAAAGAGGTACCGTCGCCCTGTAGAGATATCTGCAACCATTGAGGCGAGGAACCAGCTCAAGTAAGACAAAAATTGTCACCTATAGGCCTAGTGGCATTCACATGGGCAACTGAATTACCAGTACGGGATGCATAACATATACTAATATTAATAAACTGTCTAAACAAAGCCAAGCAGTCCTGTAGAATAGCTTTAGTAGTCCAAGAACTTTAGTTATGAAGAAGATGGCTCGTACGGATATCTTGTTGACAACTTAAGTGACTACTATGAAGTATAGTTGGAGGTGATTTTGTCTGCTCGTGGTGGTAAAAGCCTCAACTTTATCTTTTCATACTAACACTACATAATGCATAACTTCATGTTCTGCATCATAGTATAATCCCTCTCGGTTTGTCATAAGTGGTGCAGTTCCTAATTGCTCTGGAATGATTAACTTAGAATAACAAGGGGGTGTATTTACTTGGTTGACTTCCTAACTACTTTAGAGGAATGATGAATGCTGATGATTTAAAGCTTGTATCACCCGAATTGTACAGTTGAATCCGTAAACATAGCGGCAATTCTTCCCTACTTCTTTGTATCCATGATATAGTAGGCAATAACATTTTACTGCTGCTTGTAAATACTCAAGTATTGTTGAGAAGTACGGTGTTTGTGATTTCCTATTTATTGTCTTAATTATGATGTGTCAACAATTTAGCTTTAAAAATAAAAAAATATGATCAAAAAGATTTTAGATGAAAGGAAAGTTATGAACAATGCTAGGGTGGGACAAAGCCAGAACAACGCTCGGGTGGATCAAAGCCAGAAGGAGAACGATGCTAAGGGTAGATCAAATTTTCCTTAGTATCCTAATCCTACTTTGAGGCCCAATAAGATACAAAAAGAAGAGGCCAGAATTTGAGCTTCATTTCACAAGAAGCGCAAATCCTGTTGGCTTCTTGTTGAGGGCTCCACCTTCGGCTATCGGATTTGACTAAAGAAAATAGTAAGGGCTTTAAATAGAAGACGAGGATCCTTGCTTGATTTCTTGATGGATTACGCGCTAGCTCTACTAACCCTTTAAAAAGTGGGTAACCCTTTTCTTTAGAAAAATCCTTTTATCCACCATTTGTCTTTCGAAGTGCATAAAAAGACAAATATTGGAGTATTAGAATTCTGCTATTTTTCCTTAAGGATCCTCCCAAACTTCAATGGCTAAAGCAACATGCTCTTGCTTCCTAACTCTTTGATATGCTATACCTTCGGCTCCTATTTCCGAGCTATTTGAAAGCAATACACTCCTTCTCCTAACCCTTTTCTTTAGTTATGCCTTTCTATTTAAAAAAACTATTAACATTCTTTTATATTTTATTTATATTATCTGGCTACCTCGCATTTGACTTTTAGGAACTACTTGCGTACGCCGAACCTATTTGGCCTGCCTCCTTTAAATCACGAAACATTAGTGCGGTAGCATGTGCGGCCACCATGTTTTCCCCTCGTCTAGCAATAGTCGGTGAAACCAAGAACATGGAGATGGAGAGAAGGGTGGGGAAACTAGTACATATCATGAACTTCATCCTCGTAGCTATTTGACTCTAATCGTCATTTTTGGAGGAAGAATGGCACACAGAGCTCGATAGTTAGTAAGGAGGTTACCACCAAAGTTAACCCTAAACGGATACTTGAAAGTACCCCATTACAAGATAATTCTGACCAAGAGATTTTAAGTTCTATCCTAAAGTAAGTTTTTTTTCAACATCAATTTCTATCTATCTATTTTTTAGTTTCTCTGTACTGGCGCAATCCTCCCGTGCAGGTAGCAAGATGACAAACAAGTATTACTTGTATCAAATCAGGAGGAATCATTAGCCTCTAATAATATGTACTACATTCTTCTCATTTTATATATATGATCAGGAGAAATCCTAAGAACTACATTCTTATCAGCCTCGCACGCTAGTGATTAATTGACATATTTGTGCTTTATAGTTTTTCAGTACCAGCTCTCACCTGGTTTTACAACACGAAAGTAACATAAGACTTGCATCTCTGGTTATACTTGTGTGATTTCTGATTTCTCTTAAAACCATTTCGTCTAATTAGGAAACGTAGTAAAAAGCGTATTTCAAAAGCACAGAATGAGATACAGATGACCACTTCAATTAAGGATATAAGAGCTGGAGTATCTGAAGATGTTGTACAAAGGTATGTGTGTGTTGACTCTTTATATCTCTAGCCTCCAGAAAAACCTTTTCATCTGCTTATACTCTTTGCTCCCAGCAAAATCTTGCTACATGAAGTTTTTTAGTTGGTATAAAATATGAATTTAAGAAATTTTGGAGAAGTGCTTTTGTTAAGATAGTTTAATATGCTAGGGTAGATATTAGTCAGTCTAAGGTTTATAACATTGGCAACAAATAACAGAAGTAAACTGCTAAAGTAACAATCTTCTAATTAGTCTCCAATATAATTGCATAATTATAAGTTTCATATGTTTGGAAGACTACCGAATCCATATGTATTGTATGTATCATGTATCAAATATGACATACTTTGCTATAAACGATAATCTATTGGCCGAATAATATCAATATACGACACCTATCTTTCATGAAAATGGTAAATATATCGGGGAAAAAGACAATGTCCTCAAGATCCATAATCAAGAACAATGGATAACGTAAGGCACTGAACCTTGTTATATTGGTACTTCTTACAATTCATCAAACCTTCTGATAGAAGATCAATTTATTCTTCTTTTTGGGATCTTTTTCAAAGATGATTTTAGTCCTGAAGAGGATGCAGGCTTATCAGATAAAAATATAATGCTCGATCTTTCTGACAAAGATGGCAATGCAAAAGATGATCAGGTGACTAGCACAAGCATTGGGAAACAAGTAGATGAGTTGCTAATAAATAATGCAGATCAAAATCCGTATCAACAAATTCGAGATGAATTGGAAGATTCTGGAAATGAATTCGAGCCTATAGCGCCAAAAATTATGGTACAAAGTAGGAAATCAAAGATGGTTATCGACTTTTAGGATGATGATTGAAATTGTTACATACTCGTGTTAAGATCTTTCCTTCCTCACAGATCTATTTACTTTTTCTATTATGTATTTAAGAAAGAGCTTGAAGGGGAAAATATTTTCTTGTTATGAATTATGATATAAATACTGTATATATTTTGGAGGGACGACATTGAGTAAACAACCACGTTTTTTTCCTAACCGATAAATTTCGTGAGTTTTTCTATATAGCTATAAACCTTAAGAAAGGTTATGCAGACATCCAGGGTGGGACTGACATCGATTGGACAGGGGCAGCTACAGATGGATATTCCACCTCCAGATATTACACTATAGTAAGCACAAACCTTGTAAGTGAAGGATCAAGATGAAAATTTGTTCGCTCAAGCTGAAAAAAACTTTGGTGGGATGAAGCATGGTTTATGAGATGATATTTTCATGTAAACAATAACAAGACTTTGTTCCTAGCAATCTTCTATAGACAGATTTAGTAGGTCCAAGAGGAAACCCATAGCTTCTTTTTGACCTAGCCATTTTTTGCACATTACCACTATAAAAAAAATCCCCTAATCTGGGGTTCCTAATCTCTCCTACTCATTTTAACTCCAGCGTGTCTATCTTTTCTAAAATCACACTATAGGGTTACCAGAGCTTTAGCAACCCTTGTCTTTAAACAAGTCCGTTAAAAAATAACGCACTCCTTTCGCCAGTACAACACTATCGTCAAACTTAAGGTGCTTTTTTTAGCGCGTAGTTAAGGATCCTCCCAAAACTACGCCTGTGAAAGCAAAATGAGTTTTTATACTATGCAAAGCAAACCAAATCTTTGATCATTGACAACATCTGTTAGAGCAACATGTTCTAGAGGAACCACGTGAACACCCAAGGCCGTTCTGATTCAAATTTATAAATGCCTAATATTGATAAACAATTAGTGTATATTATAAAGGAACTAAAAGAACCGAATCCCAGATCAAAACTACCAGCTAGAGTAAGCTCTGAAGCGGTCAATTTTAACCTCATTTCCTGCCCTTAAATACCACCTAGTGTAACTCAGTGTATTAAGATTCCCAAATACCTTAGTAAGGAAAACATTGATCCCCGTTTCAGCAGATGTTTCACCTCCTCCAACTAGACGGGTTGGACTGCAAATGATTCCCAAATGCAAGATTCATCATTACAAAATAAAGATTGCATTAACAATTGTAAAAAAATATCACTATACCTTGAATCAAAATCAAATTAAGTTCTTCAATATGAAATCCAAGCGATGAAAATTGTGGAGAGAACTCACTACTAATTGAGTAGTAGAATCCAAACGATAACGCAAATGTTGGAGAGAAATTGAGTAGATTAAGGCTGCGGTTGTGTTTATACAGCCGCCAAAGTTCCTCATTGATTTTCCCATGATTTGTAGTTAAAAGATTTTCTGAATCTCCAAAATAATCTCATCAAGAATCTCCACCAAAACCTATCCATCTCCACTATCCCACAAAACCTACTTTCACGCTTCTCACTTTGCGCTTCTCAATTTCTTAACTTCGAGCAATTTTTTTTGAGAATAAATCAAATTGAAATAATGTCGTGAGAGAAAAAAATAACTTTGCAAGGGTTTTCACAAAGGGAGGGGATCGACTTAATTGTAATAGCTATTATGTCACTCCCAAAAATGACATTGATAGTAAGATGATTTTCTTTTTAACATCACTTTTGGTAAAACCGACGTTGAAATCTATCCAATAATTAATGTATTGCAGGTGGAAAATCAAAATAAGACTTTTAACGACATTTTTTAAATAAGTGACGTTATTCAGATGACAATAAAGCCATATTTTCTTGTAGCGTTGTAATGCATTAAAGATGTATTTGTAAGGGCCTAATTTTGTAATAGCTCGAATAAGCTCTTACACCAAATGTACCTGTGATACAATTAGTGTAACCAATAATATAGGATGACACAGGTGGATAGCGTGGAAACCTTTGAATAGGTGAAAATCTACAAGTGGCTTTTGTGTTTTCTTTGGTAATAATCTTATTTTCTTAGTGTAAAGAAGAAACATACAGTTGCAAGATCATCAACTGAGTTTGAATATATATCACTAGCTAATTCAGTAGCAGAAATCACTTGGTTATGCTCCTTATAACTTAAGGATTTACAGTTTCCTCTCTCTGCCCCCTAGTCTGTGGTGTGACAATATGAGTTTCATTGCTCTTACCTTAAATCCATTGTTTCATGCTAGAACAAAACATATTGAGGTTGACTACCACTACATCAGAGAGTTGGTTCTTGTTAAGTTACTTCAAATCAAATTTCTATGTACTCAGGATCAAGTAGCAAATATCTTCACCAAAGGACTATCCAGCCAATGATTTGTAGGGACCTAACTTTGTTCGGATGGGTAGTCGGCTCTTACAAAGTAAACTCAATCCTCAATCAAAGGGAATAAGCAATTGGTCAATGATAAGATAAAACTAAAGGCAAATACTTGCGTAGAGGCCTGAATGTGACTCTCTACGACCTCTGATGTAGATTTTTAAAACAGATTATATTACTTAAGAGTAAATAAGAGGATTCGAGTACAAGTTTTTTGGGCTGTTGAAGGTAAAGATGGAAAGGCCGGAGGATATTTTTTCTAACCCTCGTCTGGTTTCCCCTCTCCTCTATTTATAGAAGTATAGGGAGCTCAGTCACCAGGCGTGGGTCTGGTTTACATGATTATGCTGTCAGAAAATCCTGGCGAATGACGGACGCCGGTCTTGTCGGTACTGTTACTGCTACATTTATTAGTTATGGCTCTGAACGGCACGGTGGTTGAGCTTGTCACTGTAAATGCGTGGGCCAATCAATGCGCTGTCTTATCTGATGAGATAGTTGTCTGTCTTATCTTGCTTCGACCGTGTGATAGTGAGATCGAAGGATATCTGCTGCTAGGACGTTAATCTGTTCTCGAAGTTCTGTCTTGTGAGTTGGCTGTCTGTATTATCATACATCGACTGTATGTAGATATGGTCAAAGGATGTTTGCTGCAATGCGCTGATCCATTCTCGAAGTTCTGTCTAGTGAGTTGGCTGTCTATCTTATCATGCTTCAACCATATGTAGATATAGTCGAAGGATGTCTACTGCAATGTACTGATCTGTTCTAGAACTATGGTCCATTGTTAAAGGTTCGTCTCTAGGGGATCTCTGAGGAGCCTTTTTAAGGGGCTGAGAGGGCTTTGATATATTCTAGTAGGCTACAAAGTGGGATTCGGCTGCCTATTCAAAGGCTACGAGTGGGCTACTACATTCGCCCCTTCTTAGCGAAGGTCTTGAAGCCAGGTGAAGAGGTGTTCACTGAGAAAACTGCTTGGTCATGGAATCTGGGCTGTTTGATTGTCTTATTTTTCAAGAAATTAGTAAAAGGGGTTTTCAAGGGATGTAGTTGGTTATAGGGTAATAAATGCATTGAAGCCTATAAGTATGGGCTATTGTGGGGGTACATTGTATCTTCTTCTATTTACAATAGTCTTCTTCTCTGTTCTCCATATTCTTAACATTTGGATGAATATGATGCTAAACACACCTTACCAAAAGAGGATGGGGTTTGCTCGGGACCGTTGAATAGGGTAAAAGATGGTCGAACTGCATATAAAGTTTTTTGGGCAACATGACCTGAACTGGGACATGCCGGACCTTGTAGAAGCAGGGCCTGAGGAGTTCTTCAATTGCGACCCATATTCTTATCTTTGGGAACAGTTGAGGTTTCAATTTACGACTGCTGAAAGGCACTATCAATTTCTGATGGCACTGGCCGAAAGTCTCGTTTGTGCTGAGGAGATCATAGAGGAGTAGAATACGGTGAGCGGGGCTGGTCCTTCCGGTAGTAGAGCTTCAGGTTGAGTGTGGAATTGTTTGTAATTTTTGTAGGTTTCTGTTTTGCTATGTTTGGAGGGGGTTGCTTCTGTTGTGTAGGGTTGATAGTAGAAATGTAATATGTCTGTTGAATTTACTATTTGGAATGGACAGAGTATTTTCTCTGTATTTATATTACTGTGTCAGATTGATATTGTAGACGAATATAAGCGAATACTCTTATAGGCGTGAGGTACAGTGATGAGCTCGAAGGTAATGATGAACGAAGGTTATTTTTATCTGGTTATGACGGGCATAATGAATTATAGTCGAAGGTATGATGATATGCTGCTTTGTAATAATCGAAGGTTATGATGGTCGAATGCTCGATGTGGGTGATGTGCTCGAATAGAGGTCCTTGGGAATGAGGTCTGCATGCATGCACCAATGAATCAGTTACGTCTAGGAAGTTGGAGAGGCTGCATGTCTACTTTTCGAGGTTGGAAATGAAAGGTTGTCATTAATTTGGTTACGAAAGAGGGAAAGTTTTGATAGCTTTGAAAGTATAAAAGGAACAGAGATTACTTTTCGTTGCTCTTACAGGAGATTACTTTTCACAGAGATTACTTTTCATAGGTTGTCATTAATTTGGTCACAGAGATTACTTTTCACCATTCTGCATGTTTTTCTTGTTCTTCTTCTTCGTTGCTCGCATTGAAATGGCGTCAGATATTCCCGTTCAAGAGGACCCGGCTGCTGCGAGAGTTTGGCGCATACAGGAGGCCTTGCTGGGGCTGCGACGACAGTTTGGCATGGAAGAGGACATTGATGCAAATGGCGGCAGTTTGAGGTGGAACCCGGAGCTCCAATTCTAGTAATGCCATTCGCATACTGGTGAGGGATACTGCAGATGATGGGGCCGTTCCCCAGTCATCGGATGTCTCTCCTCAAGGGTTTCACAGAGGTTATTGTTGACCAAGAGGATCCAGATGCTGCGGCCATTGTCGAAGAGGAGTAACCCGCTAATAGCTAGGGTCCTCTATAATATGATTGTGTTGCTGATTTCATTTCTTTTATTTCTGTTGTCTCTTGTTTGTTGGTTTGTGTTGTTTATTGTTGCTATTTTTTTTTTGTACGAAGGTTGTAATGTTAGCTGCTTTTTGAATGAAAATGGCTTCTTTGAATAACTCGTGTTGTCGAACTGTGGGTAATAGTAATAAAATCTGATATGGAATGGATAATACAGTTTATCGAAATGTGTAGTTTGTCTTATTCAAAGATAAAAATGGTTTTGTCAAATGGAAAAGTAAACTGTGGCGAAGCTGAAAAATTTATCTGCAGGCCTGAGGTTTTTGACTGGTCGAACTTACTACTGTATTTGGTCGAAGGTTTGAAACTTTTGAGTTAAGGGGCATGTTGGATGTCGAAGGCCAATATATTGAAATGAATTTTGTTGAGGCTAGATGCTGAGGATTGTTCAAGGCGTGAAATGGTCGAGTAATCGAGTACAGGAATGTGTCAAAGATTGAGTTTGATTTGACTAGCTGTTCTGACAGCCTAGACGGCTGGTTGGTCAGACTGGTTCGAGCGTCTGGGACAGTGTACAAAAGGTAATGATGTAGTTTTTCTTGTATGACAGAAAAAGGTAATGATTGGCTATTTGGACTGGACTGTTTGGCTTTGAGTAAGGGAGAAAAAAAGGTTTGAGAAGCTTCAGGTTTTGTGAGCAGATGGTAGTAAGGGAGTTGTACGCACGTGGGAGATGCGAGGGGTAAAGTTGTCAAATGACATTGGAGCTGAAAAGCCGAGATAGTGGGGTCGTGGTAATGATAGTGGTGAGTAAATCGAGGCGGTAATTTTTTTTTGAAAGATATATAAGTGAGAGAAGATTGATTACTGTACTATCTTGTTGTGAGAATCAAAGGGTTGGGAGGAGAAAACATACGTTATTTCGAGCTTGGGGGTTGCTGCTGATTTGTTGGTTTGATCTTGCTCGTTCGAGGTGAGGGTTGCTAACCACTGGTAAGTCACTTGATCTCTATCATGTTTACTCTGTTTATTTCTCTGTTTGAGGGGGTGGGTAGGAGATTTTACATTTGGAGTGATGAGGTCATTTTCGGGAGTATGGGGGCTTGTTAGAACTGGGTTTCGACCCAGTCAAGAATTTGGTGAGGGTATTTTGTTTTGGAGGAGTTATTATGTCTGATATTTGCGGTACGAGAAATATCTGGAGGGGATAGATGGGATAAGGGTGATAGACATGGGATTGTGAAATTTTCTACCCTAATTGCTTTCCTCTTCTTCTGTAGGCAAACAATGCATAACCGTCGGGCTTCGAGGCAGAGACTTGTGGATGAAGTGGTTGGCGAGGTCGAAGCTAGTACGTCTAGTCAAGACCCAATGGGCGAGGGTAGCTATTTAGAGGTATTAGATGTGGTAATCAAGGCCCAGTTGTCGATGATTCTGCCGGCTGGAGATGATCCGGTCACGAAACGTCGAAGGACGGTAGTGACCGAAGATAGTGATGAAGAGGAAATAGTATTGGGAAAGGGATGTGATCTAGAACCTTCGGTTATTGGGGAGGGAGATAAGGTGCAAGGTGGTGATAACGAGGATTCGACTGAGTCGGGTGAGTTCGAGGATGCCGTTTCGGCACAAAATAAGGTTAGGTTAGATCGGTTTGCCACAAAATTAGAACTCTCTTAGGTTGGGGTGCAATTGGGTGTGGCGGGGGCAGGGTTGACCTTCAAATCGAACCCTGGGGATGGGATTATGGCTTATAAGGGTCAAATTCAATTGGGACTGGAGCTTCCTCTTCGGGGACTGGTGAAAGAAGTGCTGAATTTCTGGGGGGTAGCCCCAGTGCAGATGAACGGTAATTTTTATGAGATGATGAGGGTGATAGAGAGGATGAATGTGAAATTTGCTGGTGAGGGTCGAGGTTTAATTAAATGGTTCGATATTATCACCTTTTTTCGAGGAAGACTAGTCAAAACCCGGGGACTTATCACATCCAATGTCACCCAGAGAAACCTTGGTTCTTTGATCTGTGCTCAACAGCCGGGGGTGGAATAAAGATTTACTGATAGTAAGGGGTATCTACGAGAATGTAGATAACGTTGACATTTGCAAATTACATCATAGGGTATTTAACGGAAGTAAGTTTGCTTTTGAAGGGTTTGTTGTTGATGTGCTTTTGAAATAAGTGATAACTGCGTTGTTGCTTTACTTCTGCAGGTCTGGGAAGTTCGTCTTGGGATAATCTAGTAAATTACATTGATACTCTGCTCAAGGCTAGTGAAGACTGGGTAAATTCGGTGTTTGATAGTCTAAAGATCAATAGGAAAAGGAGAAAAAAGGTGGATTTCCAGCTTCGAGATGTACCCGCTACGCCGAAGCGTTCAAAGAGAAAAAGAGGGGTAGGTGTTTCAAAAGAGAAAAAAGAAATGAGAGGGGAAGAGTTACCGAGGAACTACCAGTTTGTGCCGAGGTCGCGGAGGGGTGTGAAGCAAGCGGCGCCAGTGTCCGAAGGGGGTGGAGAGGCTTCGATGATGAAAGCAAAATAGGTGTCTTCTTAAGCCGAGAAAGGGAAGGGCCGAGTAGCGCCCGAAGCCCCTAAGGTGCAGCAATTAAAGGTTATTCAACGTAGGAAACGTAAGGTACTCGGGGAGAATGATACAATGGAGGAAGATGATGAAATGATGGAGGCTGAGCAACAGGAGCAGGCTGTGGCGAGGCAGGCTTTGATGGTTGAGCTCTAGGAGGATGACCACGACGAAGCTTCGAAGGAGATAAAGAAGCTCATGTCTCATGTAACTTTATATAGCTTTGTGTATTGATATTTAGAAGTTACTTGCGAATTGTTCAAGTTTCGAGGTTCACTGATATCTTGAGTATTTTTAGCAGACGGAAGTCTGGGTAGAGACTTGTAACAAGGCGATAAAATTGGTAAAGGCAAAGCTGCGACAATCAAAAGAAAATATAGATCTATCTCGTGGGAAGGAGGCATCATGGGTATCTCAAGTCAGGAAGTTAAAGCAAGATATAAATGTGCTTACTGACTCTTATGATGAAAGGCCCGAGCAACAGCGGTCAAGGTTGGAGAGAGTGGTCGACCAAGCTGAAGGCGTGTGAGAAGGTGAAAGTAGAACAGAAGGTGGGTTTCCAGTGGCAGTACGATAAGGAATGCATGGAGATTGTAAGGTTGAAATTTTTTATCGATGGTAAGGGGTATGATACCGATACGTTGCAGCCTTATCCTATTTCTCTCGGACTTCTGGAGGGGGATGAATTGCAGATGAAGGGAGGGGAGGTGAACGTTGTTGAGGAACAAATTGGGGGTACTTGGGGTGATGTTGAGACTTTTCTTCTTGTAGCGCCCATTGGTGGAACTGCTGATGGTCTGATCGAAGGGTCGCATGAGGCTGCTGAGGTTGGTGGTGCTGGGGCGACTGCGGAGCCAGAGGGTGCAACTGCGCCCACATAAGGTATTTTGATGTAGGATTCGCATGTCTTCTTCTGCTAGTTGTGATGTTAAGTTGTAATATTATGAACGATGTTTGTAGATTTCTGCTGGTATTGGGACTCCGTAGGGGTTTTTTTTTTGCCTTTGTTATCTGTTGAACTTTTGCGGTTGATGCTGAACATATTAATGTTTGTTTCCTGAACATACTGATTTTGAACTTCTGACTAGAAATCTGATTTGCTGACGAATTATGTTATTGTAGTCTAACCTTGAATTACTGGATTTTAAATGCACATGCTGTTGATTTTGCTTGTTTTGGACTCTTGCTGATTGATTTTTGAATTATACTGTAACTCTTCCACTGATGGATAATATGTTGATTGTTCTCTGTATTTGATGGCATTATAGCTAGTATTTTTGAAGTAGATATTTGATCTGTTCAAAATAAGAAGTTGATATGTTTGATTGACTGTAGTGTAATCAAAGTCTGAAGAGTATCAGAGATATATAGATCGAACTTTGAATGTTCTGCTGGACATCGAAGGCCGAAGCCACAACGATGATGAAATTTTGAACAACTTCCAGGTCGCCTCTGAGTATCAGTCGGCCCGAGGGGACATGATACCTAGAGGAAAACTGAAAATTAACTGGTCGCCTCTAACGCATTCCCAAGGGTCCGATCATTCGACCATCCTTACCCCTCAATTTTGTTCGAATGTTGAAAACTTGAGCAATTCAAGGTCGCCCCCAAGTATCAGTCGGGACGAGGGTGGACGTGATACACGGGGTAAACCGAGAAAAGAACTGGACTTCAAAGGTTTCAGAGCCTGAACGAAGTATATCTGATTGCCCCCAATGCATCCCCGAGGGTCCAGTCTTTTGACCTTCCTTGCCCCTCGAGTTTGCTCAAAATTGGAGACTTGAGCAATTCAAGGTCGTCCCTAAGTATCAGTCGGGGTGAGGGTGGACATGATACCTAGGTTCAACCAAGAAGAGGGCTGGACTTCGAAGGTTTAAGCCACAACGAAGCAATATCTGATCGCCCCTAATGCATCCCCGAGGGTCCGGTCTTCCGACCCTTCTTGCCGCTCAAGTTTACTCAAAATTGGAGACTTGACCAATTCAAGCTCGCCCCCAAGTATCAGTCGGGGCGAGGGTGGACATGATACCTAGGTTCAACAAGAAATTAAAAAATGAAGCAGCAGACAAAGTCAGAATGGAACAACTTGTTTATTGAATATTCTGGGTTACATCAGTTGTACATGATTGTAGATATGGCCTATTATAGGAGGCCAATTGCATTGTATTCCATGGGGGTGGTAGGGGTTCTTCGTCTTCCATCATTAGGTAATAGGAAAGTGAGTGATGATATTTCCTACAAGAATTTGATAACTTCTTCTTCTCTGGTTTGGTATAAAGGAACAGCTTCGACCTATTTAGTAAAGTAGTCAGTTGCGACAAGGATACTTTATCTGCTACCTGAGGCTTTTGGGAAGGGTCCAATAAGATCGATGACCTATCTTTTGATTGGCCAAGAAACTTGGCTGACATGGAGGTCTCTAGAGGGGCAATGGATGTCGTGGGCGTGACGCTGGCATTTGTCACATTGTTTTGCATAGTCTGAAGCTTGTTTCTTCATATCGGGCTAAAATAATCCTTGGGTAACAGCTCGAAGGGCCATAGAGTAACCAGTAGTATGAGCACCATAGGTTCCTTCATGAAGTTCGGCTAAGATTTGAGAGGCTTCGGTTTGGGATACGCATCAAAGGAGGACGCCATTTGGGGATTTGCAATGTAATTTGTATTTGTGGATTATATACCTATGGCAATTTTCTAGGATAGAGCGTTTGGTTTTGGGATCATCTGGGAGAGTAGCATTGTTAAAATAGTGAAGGAACGGTGTCCGCCAATCATCTGGATCGTGACTCTCGCCCCCAGTATTGATGGTGTCGATTTTCATCTGGTTGATACTTGGGCATTCGAGTACTTCGATATGGAGTGTCCGCGAATCTGAGTGGCCGAGCATAGCTGCTATGTAGGCGAGGGCATCTACATGTCAATTTTCTCCCCGAGGGTAATGTGTGATTACTGATTTTTTGGGGAACCAGTCCATTCACTGTCGCACGAAGAGGGCGTAATCGGCCATGCGACCATTAGCTTTGTTTTCCCCTGTGTAGTGTCTCTGAATAAGTTAAGAATATGTGAAGACTGCAAGTTTGGGGATACCGAGGTCGAGTGCGAGGTTGAGGCCGTAGATCAAGGCTTCATACTCTGCTTTGTTATTGGAATATTCGAAGGCAAGTTTGACGACTTTCTCTATTCGATCATTAGTGGGTGTTACTAGAACAATACTAATTCCTGAGCCATTAGGTCCTGCTAATCCATCTGCGAATAAACGCCAACGAGTAAGAGGGTCCCACGAATCTACTTCTTCGGGTAGATTGTCTGCGAGATCATCTTTGTGTTCTTCCCAATCTACATCTTTGACCGGGAAGTCGGCTAGAAAGTCTGATACTGCTTGGCCTTTCTGGGATATTTGCTTCTCAAGGGTAATGTCGCGTTCGCCAAGGTATACGGACCACTGTTGCACTCGTTTGGATTTTTCTTTTTTGCTAAGTACTTCTCGAAGGGTATAATTAGTAATAACATGATGGGATGAGCCTAAAAATATAGTTTTAGTTTACGGGTAGAATAGACAAGTGTGAGGAGT
This sequence comes from Kingdonia uniflora, assembly GCA_014058105.1. Lineage (NCBI taxonomy): Eukaryota > Viridiplantae > Streptophyta > Magnoliopsida > Ranunculales > Circaeasteraceae > Kingdonia > Kingdonia uniflora. Next base: position 637,759 of record JACGCM010000696.1, read on the forward strand.
AAAAGTTTAAGTTTTGAATACCGAGTCTCTGCAGGGGTTAAGGTTTTGCTAATGAAATATACAGGCTTTTCGATATGGGAATTAAGTCGAATAAGCACTGAATAGATAGAAGTTTATGTGGCAGTAAGGTATAAAGAGAGTGTCTCGCCTTCGATAGGGGTACTGATAATAGGTGGACAACCAAGATAAGTTTTAAGTTTAAGGAAGGCTTGTTCGCACTCAGGGGTCCAATTGATCTCAGGGTTGTTTTTATTTTTTATTTTTTGGGTACCCTGATCGCGTAAGAGGGAAAATAGCCAAGCACATCAGTCAGATGATTTTGAAATGAAATGGTTAAGGGCTATTATCCTACCAGCTACTTTTTGGATGTCTTTCTTTGTTCGGGGCGAAGGCATGTCTATGAGGGCTCGAATGTGGGTGGGATCGATCTCTATCCCGCGTTTACTGATATGGTGACCCAAATTTTTTCTGGATGACACGCCAAATTGGCACTTATCTTGGTTGAGTTTCATATTGTATATGCGAAGTATTGAGAAGATTTTTGTTAGGTCTTGGATATGGGTATTCATATGAAGGCTTTTGCATAACATGTCATCGATATAGAGTTCGACTGACTTGCCAAGCAAGGGTTTGAACATGGTTGTGACAAGGCATTGGTAGGTAGCACCGACATTTTTAAGGCCGAAGAACATTACCTTGAAGCATTAAAGGCCTTGTTCAGTTATAAATACAGTTTTAAGTTGATCTTCAGGGAGGAGAGGTACCTGATTGTAACCCGAAGCCGTGTCCATCATAGATAGGCGCTCATGTCCAGAAGTGGCATCGAGGAGTGCTGAGATAGTTGGGAGTGGGAAACTGGCCTTCGATGTATGCTTGTTGAGGTCAGTAAAGTCGACGCAGATTTTGATTTTACCATTCTTCTTTGATAAACCCAACGGCTATGAAATTGCCAACTTCAAGGTTCACAGCTTCTCGAAGTCGTGGTGCCAGTGTACGTTTCTTTTGTTTTACTACAGAGGAATAGGGGATGAGATCAAGGCGATGGCACGCCAGATTGGGATTAATGCCAGGCATCTCCTGAAATGTCTAGGTGAAGATATCTTTGTTTGTACGAAGGTACTCGGAAAGTTCGAGGTGTTCTGACTCGTTAAGGGTGGATTCAATAAATGCACCCCGACCAGGACCGTTGAGTTCGATATAAACAGTGGGTTCAATAGGTTGTGTGGTATCTATCGAAGTTGAAGGTATAGGTGGATGCTATGATTGCTATGGGCGGTTGACAAGTTTTCGTGTTTGGTAGATCTCTCGGTGCTCGCATGAACGGGCAAGGCATTGAGAACCTTTCAAGTTCTAAGTACCCTCGTGATTGTTGAATGGAAGGGTCTGATAATAGGTCGAAGGAATAGCTCGCATGGCATGAAGCCTATCTCGTCTGAGTATACCAAGGTATTCAGACTTCTGGTCAATCACTATAAAGTTGGTTTGAAGGGTAATGGGACAAATGCGGCCAATAACGACTTCTGTTGATCCATTAAAATCTTTTAGCTCGACGTTAGCTGCGGTTATAAGGTCTGTTTTCTTCATGGTTTGGACAGTTTGGAGAAATAGGATGTCAGCTGCGCTCCCAGTATCTATGAGCATTGTATAGAGAACGAGGTTCTCGATCTTAATCATGATGACTAATTGATCGGAATGGGGAAAACGGACGTGTGAAGTATCGCAGTCGATGAAAGAGATGCCTTTAAGTTGGGGGTGACGGCTAGTTTCTGGAAAGAGGGCAGGGAATTTCTCCTGATAGGTGAGCTTGTAACATTCTTCAACGGGCTTTCATTTACTCTTGTAGAGTTGACTGTCTATATTGTTGACTTCGATGAACTTGACTCTGTAGATGTGCACCTCTGGTGGGTCAGTAGTAGGGGTAGATAGAGATTTGAGGTAAGACCCATCAATGTAGTTTGGTAGATCAGCAATATATTGGTACAAATGTCCTGCTCTGAAGATAAGTTTGAGAGAGCACTGAAGGACGAATCATTTATTGGTATGATGACAATTACATTTGTGGTTGGCGCAAAAAGATTAGCCCGGTCGGACTTCGATGGGGAAAGGGACGCGCCAAATGGGGTCTGCCTGGATGTATGGTAGAAGGGTGTTGAGGGGAGCAGTGAGCGTAGGTAAAATAGGCTTTGGTCGCTTCTTGTACGCTTTAGTGCTGTTATTAATCATGGGGCATTTGGGCTCTCAGTATCTTGTGTGATTGAAGCGATCAGGGGTATATTACCGAGGTTTATTGAAGGATGTTGTTTGCGGAGGTTGGCTCAGTTTGTGGGACTCTTGAAGGCGCTCGAGGTCGATATAGCCATTGACTTTCGAGAGCATCTCTTTAAGTGTTTTGGGTTTGTGGAGAACGAGATGTTCTTTTACTCGGCTGTGATCGGACAGAGCATTCGAGCATGCCAAAATAATATTCGAACAGTCGAGGTTTTTTCAATTTTACGAGATTCGTCGAGGAATCTTCGGGTGAAGGCTCCGAGGGTCTCATTGTCAGACTTTTTGAATTGAAAAGAGCGTCAACTCTGACCTCTCTGTCTTTACTTAAGGCGAACTTGGCGATGAAAAGTTGCTCAAAGTTACGAATCACGCCATTTGGGAGGCTGTGGTACCATCGAAGGGGGTTATCAGTAAGGCCTGTTGGTAAAAGGGACATAAAAGATATTCAGCCGTGGAGTTGAGGCTCAGGGCATTTTGGAATTCGAGGATGCGGGATTTAGGGTTTGTATTACAATATTTGATGAGTTTTGAAGTGTGAAAGTTAGAGGGTATCTCGATGACCAAAAGTTTAAGGAAAATTGGGTTGTTGAGGCAGCTCTCGGAGTCTGTAGATGGGCTCACGGTAACATGGATGACTGGTTGTATTTTGTGGCCAAATTCCTGGTGTGTAACATTTGCAGGATGAGGGGGAGATTGGTAAATTCGAAGGTTGTGAGGTCAAGTATGTGGTATAAATTTAGCACTGTATTCCCCGATCCGTTCTCGAGCAAGACGGCGTGTAGGTTATCTCGAGGAGCGAAGGGTTGAGTCAGAAGAGTCTTCTGTGGGATAAATCCCAAGGTGGGCTGAGCCGGTTGGAGGAATAGTACCGGGGATACCTTCGGCCCTAGTGTTAGCTGGGGATAACTTGAGGTTTGGAGGAGGGCTAAGGCGGGTATGGGCAGAAATGCGCGATGGGTCGGGTGCCTGGGACGGGCGAGCATGTTCCAAGGGCTGTAATCTTTGTAGCTCTCAGACGGTGTTGCGCAGCTTATCGATTGCTCTGCTTTATCAGTTTTTGTCATCCAAATGGCAATTCTACTATGTTTCCAATGCCAAACAGTGGCTTTCACGCTTCTGATTTCGTTGGTTCTGGTCGCGGTCCTCTGCCTGAGCGACTTGTTGACATAGTAATGTTATTTGAGCAGCGACTCCGTCGATGGAATTTCTAGCCTGGGTGAAGTTGGATCGGCGTGTGGGTGTTATTGAGGATAATCTGCTGGTGTGGAAAACAAGGGGAGGGGAACAAAGGAGGGAGACTGGTAGGGTGGGAAGCGCAGATGGTGCCAATTGTAGGGACCAAACTCCGTTTGGACGGGGAGTCGGTTCTTACAAAGTAAACTCAATCCTCAATCAAAGGAAACAAGCAATTGGCCAATGATAAGATAAAACTAAAGGCAAATACTTGCGTTGAGTCCCGAATATGACTCTCTATGACCTTTGATGAGGATTTTAAAGACAGATTATATTACTGAAGAGTAAATAAGAGTGTTCGAGTACATGTTTTATGGGTAGTCAAAGGTAAAGATACAAAGGCCGGAGGAGATTTTTTCTAACCCCCGTCTGGTTTCCCCTCTCCTCTATTTATAGAAGCATAGGAAGCTGAGTCACCTGGCATGGGTCCGGTTTACATGATTATACTGTCAAAAAATCTCGGCGAATGACAGATGTCGGTCTTGTCGGTACTGTTACTGCTGCATTTATTGGTGATGGCTCTGAACGGCGCGGTGGTTGGGCTTGTCGCTGTAGATGCACGGGTCAATCAATGTGTTGTCTTATCTGATGTGGCAGTTGTCTGTCTTATCTTGCTTCAACCATGTGATAGTGAGGTCAAAGGATATCTGCTGCTAGGACGCTAATCCGTTGTCGAAGTTCTGTCTGGTGAGCTGGCTGTCTGTTTTATCATACTTCGACTGTATGTAGATATGGTCGAAGGATGTCTGCTGCAATATACTGATCCGTTCTCGAAGTTCTGTCTGGTGAGCTGGCTGTCTGTCTTATCATACTTCGCCCGTATGTAGATATGATCGAAGGATGTCTGCTGCAATGTACTTATTCATTCTCGAAGTTCTATCCATTGTCGAAGGTTTGTCTCTAGGAGATCTCTGAGGAGCCTTTTTTTGGGGTTGAGAGGGCTTCGATATATTCGAGTAGGCTATGAAGTGGGCTTTGACTGTCTGTTTGAAGGCTACGAGTAGGCTACTACAAGATTTACACAGTTACAGTCCAAGCTTTCTCTATTATTTAGCTACAAGTTAGCTAAATAACCAACATAAGTTAGCTACAAGTTAATTAAATCAACTGTCTATTATAACTATTAACTAACAGTTTGGTATTCTAGTATTTCTATTATACTATTAGTATTAGTTACAACTGTGTAACTGTGTACAACTATATATATGTACTTGTATAAATTGAGATTGAATAATGAGAAATAGTCTTTAATTTTCTCTAATACTTCAAAGCTTTTAGTGTATCCAGATTTCTTGCGTATAAATCTGTAATCAATGATGTACATGATAATAGCATCATTAAATCTCGTGATGCTATATTTTTTGAAAATATATTTCCAAACAAAAAGAGTAATATTGCAAATCTTCTTAAGAAAGTAACATAGGTTGCCTCTAGTAGTGATCAATGTACCACTCATGAAAGTTCTGATTATAATGCAGAATCAAGACGTGGGAAAATAGTTAAGATTGCTAAATTTGATGGCAAAGACTTTTTATCATTCATGATAGAAAATGAGCCTCGGACTTTCAAGGAGGTCATCTACTCTTGATGCTTTAAGTTGGAAAAAGGCTGTGTAGAGTGAGATCGACTCTATTATGCACAACCACACTTGGGAATTAGTAAATCCTCCTCTTGACAACAAACATATAGGTTGCAAGTGGACAAATTTTTGTTGAGACTGATATTTTGATTTACATGTTATGATCTTTTGAGCTAGAGAAAATTTTGCTGGTCCCTTTCTTCTTCTATGTTTTTTCATTTTCATAGATCTTAGTCGCGGTTCGTTTCTATGTATAAACACGTTCTCCGGAATTGGGGGAAGAGTGGAAGTTATCTCTGTAACTGCCAGTTCGTGGGAGAGCAGTGTCCTAGACTTGTTCTAGTTTACTTGGAGTGCTCGAGCCACATATTTTTATAGTTCGCAGTCCAGGTGTCATTATTAATAGCGCATGCCACGTACATGTTGCGTGAGTCTGGCATGGTATTAGCCCGATGATATCCTTACTCGAGGGATAACTCCCTACAATTGCCAGGAATCTGATCAGATGTGGTGCTGTAGGGCACCTTGGTTGTTTTAAATATAATTATATTTGACAGGTCGATCATGCGTGTAGGTCGAAATAATATAACGTTATATAAGTTATTAATATTTTTGCTCTGATTTTATTCCTTGTTTTATGTGAAAGTTGGTTAAGATTTATTTGAATTTCAAATGTTGGAGAATTGGGAATGATGGTGAAGTTGTAATAAGTAGGAGAATATGAAATTAAGAGTATGTTATTTATTTTAAAGGTATAGGTCTATTTCGTGTGAGGGGATTCTCTCATCATGGATGTGGAAAGGTTTAAGAGAGGGATGAGAAAGAGAGAGAGAGATGCATTTAATTATAGGGTTTGGGTTAATGATGAAAATGCGTTTATACCCAAAAGGTATGAGTCGCTTGTTAGGAACAGTGATAAAGATACCTTGGTTGCAAAACTAAGGATGGCTTGCATGTGTCCCAAAACTGCCAACATTTAGAAATAAAAATTATAAATAGTCTCACTCTTTCTTCCTCCAAACATTTACAAAAAATAGTGAGGCAAAAATATAGAGAGAAAAAGATAAAGCTTGATTACAAAGATTTTGGAGAGAAAAACCCAAAGAGTAGGCATTATTTTCGTAGGGGAGAAGAAGTTGCCGCTATTGGGGTTGAATTTTTTGTTATTGTTATAGAGTTTTGCTGTGAAGATGGAAGCCTTCACGGTGCTTGATTCCGTTTAAGACGTTAAAGGTTAGTAATTTTCATGAATGTCGTATTTGTGGTTGATATGAATGTCTATGTATGGTTTTGATGATTTTCGAATTTCTTTGTTTATGGATTATTCTCTCTAGTTTTGTACATTTGAATTTTGAAATGTTTAATATATAGGGAAATTTTGCTTCTGTACGATTTTGAGGAAAAAATTTCTTTTTGAAATATATTTTCCTTTATTTTAATGTTAACTACTGTTGGGGGATGAAAATAATATATATCTATTATTTTATTTAAAGAAAAACATCGATTAAAGGGAAATATAGAAATTGATTAAAATACTTGGACTTTTATGTAGGTGTAGATTCGTGTAAAAGAACTTAGAAGTAGACGTCCTTCCTTTTCAAGCTTATCGTTCGAGTTAGAGTCTTCCACCTCGGGTCATTAGAGTAAGGATGAAAATATAGGACGTGAGGTTGCCAAATCTGGGGGGGGGGGGCGAGCTTATTAAGTATAGCTTGAATGAGGTTGCTCGAGATGTAGAGGGTGAGAGTAACTCAAAGGAGAGGGAAAGGTGATTTTGATGGGAATATTAGAGGTGATTTTGATGGGAATATTAGAGGTGATTTTGATGGAGAAATTTTATATTATTTGGCCCAGTTCGAATATGGGTTGGTAGTGCGTTTAAACAACATTGCGAAAGGCAATATAAGCAAGATCAAGATGTGTCTGGCCCAACTGAACGATAACATGTGGAAGGTGACCAATGTTTGTGTGAATTTAAATAGGAGGTGGGCCCATGAGGTAATGAGAGAAAAATAACTCCTTCTGATGTTTTGAAGTATTATACTGTGAAATATGTTACTTTATCCCAGGGTGCATACTTCTCTTCATGCTCAACCCGACCCGACCACAACTTTTGACCTTAATTTTGCTGGAAGAGTATGAAATGATAATATGATTTAGGTGAAAGGTGAGTGTCTCCAGCAACCTGATGAGGACCCCCTGGCTCTCAAATATAAAACTCTTAAGAAACGTAAGTAAATCTTACTAATTTTGAACTGTGCCTGTAAGTGCTCTATTTGTTGGGGACAATATTTGTGTTGTATGCAGATAGTCATTCTAAAGTTAGGAGAGGAGAATCTTTAATCAATACAGTATCTCGAGATGGAGTCGAGCTAGAAACTGTGCTGGGGGAACTTGAGATAAGTAGGTACAAGAGGGTGAATAATAAATCTGCTAAAGTTCTAAAATCATAGGCGAAGAGAAAAATGGCAGGTAGGATTTCATCTTCGGTAGCATCTCCAATTCCGGTGGAAAAAATAGGGACCAGTGATTTGGCTTTTCCCTTGTTTGGAAAAGTTTCATTACACGCCGGGAAGTCACAGGCAGGTAGGGCTAGCTCGGGAACCACCAGCCGCAAGGTTTCCAAGAAAAGAAACCTGAAGACATCTGTGTCGACCTCCTTGAACAAAAAATTACAGAGGTCGAGGGTGGTTTGAAGAAGAGGATGACAGACCATCCTCCTCGCTTGAATAAGTTGAAAGACGATGTTAGGGTATCGAGCATGGAGGATGAGCTGTGGGCTTTGGATAATAATTTTAAAATAGTGTTGGAGGATGTTGAGAAGGTGAACTCTGCGGTGCATAAGGAGTTGTGTAGGGTAAATTCGATTTGTCGAATTAGTGTGATTGGCTATTTTCAAATATATGTATAACGAGATTTTTTTGTTTTATGTTTTTCTGTAAGTTTCTCGCGTTGTGAAAGGTATCTCTACCTTGGATTCGTGAAAGGGAAACCGGGGCTTGAGTAATGAGTTTCTCAGCTCGAGAAAGAACTGGAGGAAGCGAAGATGCAATCGATCACAGATATTGCAGATTTGAAGAAGTCCTACCAGGCAGAAGAAGATAAGGTCGCGGTTGAGACCCAACAACAAAATAGTGAGGTAAATGCTGCATAAAATAATCTTGCTAAGCATTTACAGGACGATGGGTATGATTTTGAGGATGTAGAAGCTATAATGGAAGGATGATTTAACAAAGCCCTGGGTTAAAGGGAGATGAAGAAGCGGAGGTAAGGGAGACTCTACGTGACGAAGCTGTGTCAGGGTTAAATATTGCTTCCCCTAGTACATACCATGAAAACTAGGGAGTTGATGAATCTGAGAAGATAGAGTTATATATATGTGGAATATTTGTAGAAGAATCTTTTATTGTCGCTGTCAAATTTTGTATGGGGATAGATGTGAGAAGCAAAACTTTTGAGTTTATAGAAGTTGTTTGATATGCAAATTGTTGTGCAGGAACTTAATGAACTGCGGGTCACAATTGAGGGCTTAAAGAAAAAGTTCTCTAGGGAGAAAAATTATGTATATGCAGTAGCTCTACTGAGTGCCCGTATGGAGGTTCAGGTAAGAAAATATAGAGAACTTTGTGAAAAACATTGGAGTGATGTATGTACAGCACGTTTAGGATCGCCCCAAAGAGAAAATATAAAAAGATAAAGTGGTTAGAAAAGATAGGGGTAGTAGGTATGTAAAATTTAACTTTTCCTACCTGGTGGTATTAGGGAAAATACTTTAGAAGCATCCAAAGACTTAATGCATTTAACCATCTTTTATAGATAGATAATGAGAGAAGGTTAAAAGAGGCGTACCTTCAAATATTAGAGGAATGTGGTATTCATCTTGATCCTGGGATTTTAGAGCGTATGGTAACCAGAGTGAGAAATCTTTATAACTTAAAGGCTATAGAGGTATCAGCACATTGTAGTGTGCTGATGAAATATATAATTGACTGTAAGAGATGGGAGTAATATATGTAAACTGTTTTATGTACGAAATGTTTATATGAGAAACATATATTAGATAATATTCCATGTCTTGAAGTTGAAAATGAACTATTGTGCAAGCCGAGCTAGAAGCTGCACGATCATGTAAGGAGGATGTCATTAAATGTAATCACAAGCTTAAGCTCGAATTAGATATGGTTCAATAGGCATTGGAAGAGAGTGTAGATCAGTATGTAAAATTATAGCCGAAATTAACTAAGTCAGAAGTGACGGCTAGCGAGCTGACGAAGAAGATTGAGAATTAGGAAGGTTGAAAAGCGCTCAGGGTGGGTTAGTGAGCGCTTAAATTGAGGTCAAGAAGTTGAATAGTACAGTAAAGAGATTGGAAGGAGATACAGAGAAAATAAAGGGGAAGAGCAGATAGGCAGATTGTTCTCAATATCGTATTGGAGCTTTAGAGGTGAAAAGAAAGAAGTTAAAGGGGAATCTTAATAATGCTAGGGAGCAATTATGGAAGAAGGAGGTTGAATTGGTTAATGTCCAAGCAGAATTGGTTCGTGCTTAGGTTCAAATTAAATCAATGGAAGTGGATTTATTGTGTGTTCAAGCTGTTGTAAGGAAAGAAAATGAGCGAGCTAGAGAGAGTAGGGATAAGTTGGATATTGCTCCAATTAAGAAAAAATATTTGATGGAAGCTTTTGGGAAAATGGATGAAACGTTGAAGAATGTTTTTTTTAGCAAAAATAACGTAAATGGGGTTTTATAGAAAAAGGAGGCGGAGTTGCTGACATTACAAAGTAAAGTACAGGAGTTAAATAAGCATAAAAGAAAAAATTAGGTTGAATGGGGTAAATCTTTGGTATCATTGAAGGTATTGAACAGTCTTGTAGAAGATTTGGAGGGACGTGTAAAGGGAGCCAAGACTCGCTATGCGAAGTAGAATAAAATAATTCAGAGTATACGTAAGAAATTTTGCTAACCTAGCCATACCGAGTTGAGACAGACTTTCTATGGATGAGGTGCATTCGAGGGATATAATGGTAGTAATTGCCTATTTTTTGGAGGAAGTGAAGAGGTTTGAGGTGGAAAAGGACGTGTTGCATAATTGTATGGTTTTGAAGGGTTGTATCAGCTGTAAGGCTGACTTAGATTGAAGTAATAATTTGAATCTTATGAAAACCGGTATTGGTCCCATTATGGAGGAACAAGTAGAGTTAGGCAGAGAGGTGGTTGTTGCTAGAGCATAAGAGTTTATGTCTTCTAGAGCTTCTAATGTCGGTAGAGGTTCATCTGATGTATTCTAAAAAGGTGCTGCATAAAGAAGTTGTAAACTATTTTCATTTTTGTATTGTAGATCTTAGATAGATGAAAGGTAGTTTTACCTTTGCTTTATTATTAGAGATAGTAGAGTATTGATTGAAAGCTAGTATACCTTTTCTTTAATTGTTTGAGATTTAGTAGATAATAGATATGTATTGATTGAAAGCTAGTATTACCTTTGCTTTAATCGTTTGAGATTTAGTAGATTGTAGATGTGTATTGATTGAAAGCTAGTATTACCTATTGCATTAATCTCTTGAGATTTAGTAGATAAATATATGTATGACTATAGAGAGTAATGTGGGAAAAACAACTTGAAAGTTTTCATTAGTGAAAAAAGAATGTACATACTATTGGAGATTGCAATCTCACTTTTGGAATGAAAGGAATAATAGTAGATGTATCCCGTGTTTGGAAAATTAGGGATTTAACAATAATATCACTTCAATATCCTAGTGTTCTAAGGGCTTGGTATTTAGATGCCATCCTTTATCATGAGCTAGTAGGATTCAATACCAGTTCATCCCACAGCCAAAAACGGACCTTCACAGTTATCTGCAAGCTTCCCAGCATTTACCTTAATTTTTTCTTGGGAATCTCTCGGAGGACTAAGTAATCGATTTCGAACTCGTGACTCTGAGCTCTTCTATTGTATGAACTGGCTAGAATAGGATGATATCGACCCAAGTTAGCAACCGCTTAAGCTTGTGTTTCACCGATCCAGTTCCTATTTTAGGTTAACTCGAACTCATTTTCTTCATCAGTGAGCTCGTGATCTTTGACGGGATGATGATATTTTGTTGGGATTACGACTTCTGTCCCATAATCAAGTATGAATGGGAAATATCCTATTGACTGTCTCGGTATTGTGCGGTAATCCCACAAGACATGTGGCAGCTCCCTTATCTAATTGCCCTTTTTCTCTTATTTGAGTTTCTTTTTGATTCCATCTACTATAGTCTTGCTACTAATTTTGGCCTACCCATTGCCCTTTGGGGGTAGTATGGATTAGAGGGTAAATAAATAATATTGTGCTGACTTATAAATGCCACTGCCATCTCACCAACGAACTATGGGCCGTTATTGATCAGAAACAGGTAGGGGCAACCAAATCGTGTGATGATACATTCTCAAATAAAAGAGATGACTTCTTCTTGGTAAATTTGACATAGGGGAATTGCTTCTACCCATTACATAAAATAATTTATTGCTATGAGTAAGAATTTTTGGTTACCCAGTGTATTTGGGAAGTCTCTCACGAGATCAAGTACCTATCAATTGAAAGGCTATAACACCTTACTTGTATGGAACTCAAGACTAGGAGCTCATATTTGATTACCATGTCGCTGGTATGCAGCACATTTTGTTGAATACAACTCGTCCTGCTTTCTTATTATGGGCCAGAATACTCCTTGTGTAATTGCTCTATTTGTGAGTGATCGACTTATGGTACGCGAACCACAAGTCCCTTCATGCAGATCCTTGAGCATTCCATCAACTTCTATCTTGGAGAGGTACTTGAGGTATGGTCTAGTGACTGACCTTCTATTTAAGTCATCTTTCTAAACTGTGTAACGCTTCGTGTTTTTTTTTCAACTATCAACGCTCATTTGGATCTTCTAGAAGTGGCCCATCACATTTGTTCTTTGGACCGAGATTTGTGAGGAAAGGTTTTTTCAAATCGTCTTCCTCCTCTTCATCATCTCCAGTGTTGATCGCGTTTATTATTAGGAGATTAATGTTGGGGGGTTGAAATCACTTTGATTTGGAGGTACCTTACTTATGTACCTAAGACCGCGGCTAAGTAAGCTAATGAATTGGCGTGTCAATTTTTTCCATGAAGTAAAAAATTGAGATTAGCTTTATCGAATCTGCTTATTCTATCAGCAATTAGAGCTGCATAATCAACCATTTTGCCTTTCTTTTTGTATTGCTTAGAATAGTAGTGGACGATCATTTAATGATGCCTAAAGCAGGGTCCATCATAGATAACAGCTCATGACCTGTTGTAGAATCCAGAATTTTATAAATGATGGGAAGAGGAAAATTATCTTTTGGTGTGTATTTGTTTAGATCTGTGAAATCTACACAAACTCAGACTTTCCCATTCTTCTTTGGAACTATGACAATGTTTAAGATCTATTCAGGGTACTTGGCTTCTCGAATGAATCCAACCTCGATCCATTTATTAATTTTACTATTAACCTCAGCTCTTGGACAAGGTGAGAGTTGTCTCTATTTCTGCTTGACTGTCGTAGCTTTATCTTTGATGCTCAATGTGTGATTCATCTTGGCTAGGTCAACTCTTGACATTACTTTAAAAGTCCAAGCAAATACGTCTTGGTTCATTTGTAGAAATTGTATGAGAGGTTCTTTCTTCAGTTGAACCCTATTGGTACCAATATAGGTACCCCTGCTAGGTCAATCTATCTCAATGTACTCTATAGGTTCTACTATAGAAGACTGAACATCGGAGTGATAAACTTTCTATAATTTCTATGTGGCAAATCTGTCGGATGTGTCAAGTATGGAAAATATGGCATTTTCACAGGCTCATGAGAGCTTTTGACTTCCTTTAATCTAATAGATTTTGTCGTTGTACTTGAAAGGAAGTACTTGATGGTATGTGGATGGGATTGCTTCCATGTTGTATAACCAGCAGTGACCCATTATCCCTAGGTATCGGGATTTATTATTGATGATGGAGAAAACAACGTCAATATAGTAGTGGGTCCAGCGGTGATTGGAAGAATGATCTTTCCTACTCGCTCTTATTTAGAGCCGTTAAAACTGCTGATATGGATACCGCATGGTACAACTTGATCTGCTAGTCCCATTTGGTCTGTTGTGCTCTAAAAAAGATTTTAATACCGCCGCCAGTATCTAACATTATGGTATGCATGAAGAATTTCTTTATCTTAAGTATAATAACCAGTAAGTCATGATGTGGAAACTTGACATGACCGATGCCGCAATCTTCAAATAAAATTCTTGTTTAATGATTGCAAGATTCGGGATGTAGTTTAGTGTAATGACCCGTATTTTATTTATTCCAAATATTCACTAATATTCTATTTTCGCCAATATATTCCTATTCTTTATCTCATCGGCATATTAGATTCATTTTCTTCACGTAAAGTTCCGCATTCATTTTCCACATGTACTCTTTCATCCATTATGCATCAATTTATTCCTTTCGGTGGTTTAGTATTAGATTCCTTTTGTAGTTTTGGCGGTTCGGTGGTCATTCGGAGGAGGAGGTGGCTTGGTGGCCTTGGGAACCTCTAGATGGGTTAGTGATGATGTTTAATTGTTGTGTTTATAGTTTGGTATGGGTCCGGTGAGCCGTTGGATTGGCCGGTAGGTTTCCAGAGTTTTTCCGGGCAAAGATTCATTTTTGGCATTACAGTGGTTTTAGGCGTTACGGTGGTGTTATGAATTGTGGGAACCCCTAGATGGGTTGGTAGTGATGTTTGTATGTTGTGTGTGTGATTTGGGGTGGTTCCGGTGAGCCGTTGGATTGGCCGGAAGGTTTCTCGCCTTTTCTAAGAAAAGATTCCTTTTTGGGGGTTTAGGCATTTTGGTGGCCGTGAGGTGGTGGAGGTGGTATTTTTACCTTGAGAAACCTTGGTTGGGTTTGTTATAGTGTTTGTTTGGTAGTGGTGGTGGTTCGTGGTGCTTCCGCGTGTCCGGGGTGGTCCGTGGTGCTTCCGGGGTTGTTTTTTTTGGTGCAGGAGAAGTTCTATTCGAACAGGGACCTTTCGGTTTGAATAGACCTCTTTCTATTCGAACATAACTCTTCTCTGTTCGAATACACTTCACTCTGCCCGAACAGGATCATTTCCTATTCGAACAGAGGCTCGTTTTCAGTTATTTTTTGTGTTTAAACATTCTTTTCTTTACTTTCCCTTTCGCTCTCTCTCTCTCTCTTCTCTCCCTAACCTATTCCCCACTCCTCCATACTCTAGATCTTAACTACCCCATCGCATTGAGGATTCTTCGCCCGCTTCGTCGTAAGCTTCGCTCCTATCCTCGGTAAGAAATTCTCTATTCCTTTTCCGTTCTTTCCGCTCAATTTCGGCGTAGGACTGATTTCTAGGGTTTGGTTTTGATGTCGTTTCTTTAATTGATTGGTTGTTTGTTGTTCTCCATTGTTGGTTTTAGATTATCAGGCATTCCATTACCGTTCTGAGGATTTTAGTTAGGTTTTCGAGTTGGTTCTTCCAGGACTTGGATTTCCTTTAGGTGAGTTTTATTCCAGCATTATTAAGTTTTTATACTAGTTGTTGAGTATTGTTATTGGAAGTTATATTGAACTTAGAGATGTTTTGTGATTAACTATAGTTTAACCTAGGAATTATTCTGTTAGAAGTGTTAACATGTAGTTTGGGTTTGTAATTGTTTCGGGAGTTGGATGCTGGTTCGCATAGGACCTGAGTTAGTTAGTGGTGGCTAGGTTAGAGCTCTGGTGGCTTGCCCTGGAATGCCCCATCCAGCCTTAAGAGTTTATTGGGTTGGATGTAGAGTCGGTTAGGTCGCTGTGTCGGCTATGCATAGTCGGTGCAACCGAGTCCCTATTCATCCTGTTTGTGTTGCCGTGTGAGCGGCAACTGTGTAGTTTTCTTGTGCACCTATTGCACCTTTATAAATTTTACCTCATCTTTCAATAGTTATTGAGATTGGATACACGAACACTCCGTTTCGGTTGACCTTCGACAGGATCCAGGGAGTCCGTGAAGTCGAGTTAAAAGACACGGTGAGATTGGGAATGGCACTATCATACCTAGTTCAACCACTCCGGAGTGTGGAATGGAATGAGGTAGAGTCATGGTGATCCTAACTTATCCACATTGTGGTTAAAATTCCTTTAAATGTTACAGACTATTGTTCTGCGGGTTGATACACCCAAATCCACTTTGATCAAGTGCGACCATCCTAGCTTGGTCAGGCTTAACCAAATCGTACCTATTTATCCCTTTACTGATCACTTTAAGAAATTAGACGTTAGCGGTTGATCAACCAACATTATAATAAGATCGCGTACACTTTTAAAACACTGAATCATTCTGCATTAGGGGATATTTATGGGAATATCCCTGCTCATCATAACATATTATTGCATCCAGGATAAGTATGGGATTATTCTAGTCATCACTTCACGTCATGGCATTGCATATTATCATATCATCATATTCTCTTCTCATATTCATTACTCTACCCTCTTCTCACATTCCTTCTCTATTATCTCTTCTCATCAACTCTATTTCCTTTCCTTACCAGCTATATATCTGTTATGGACACTTATTATATTGCTAGATTGTATTTACCTGTTCTATATTGCATTCATCTCTACTCTATTATTATATACTAGTTGTTAGTAAGTTATTTAGTTCTGTTGGATTAGTGAGCTCGTTGTTTGCTCACTCTCACATTTTAACCATTTTTGAGGTTGATTAGCTTGGACTGCCGCGTGGGTAGCCAGTTCAGAGACAGATTTTGCTGCTGCTGATTTCCTTTGGTTCTAGACTTTTGTAGGTGTTCTCAGCATGTGTCGCTGAGTTTTATTTGAGATGTTGTATTACATTTTCATCTGATATGTATATATATGTCTTTTGCTTCCGCGTTATATTGTTGTATTGTTATTTCTTTACTCTGATGATTATTGCGATATGTGAATAGCCGAGCCAGAATTTGTGTACGGCTTGGCTATTTGTGAGATAAAATCTTTGGATTCCCTGACCTGCACTACTTAGAATCTAGTAATTGGTCAAGCTATCGATTACTGGATTTTAGGGCGTAATATTTAGCTTCTTTATCTTGAACTGTGACGTCAAAACATTCTGGTAACCTCCTTTTATTGAATCTGGTTGAATTGTTAATCTGGTGGATCTCAATTATGTAACTGTGGCGGATGTGGTACAAGTATTTTTCCTCGGACTGATCTTTGACTTAAACTACTTTGACTTGCGTCTTACAGCTTCCATTCTTATATCCCTCCAGGTCGATAATGTACTTGTGCTTCTTCCGTCTTTGAAAATATACTCCAACATTCTCTGTAAAGTGTAGCAGTTATCAGTTTCATGATGTGTTACCTTGTGGTATAAACAATATGACCTGCCTTCGATTGGCTCTAGAGGCTGATATACATGGTAAAACTTATCTTTTTACAGTATAGGATAAATCACTGAGATCCTGACATTCATCTTTGGAAGGACTGGTTTGGGCAATAAATTGCCTTTTTAGGATTAATCTATATTTTCTTTAGCTCACTTTTTATCACCCTGATCATCCTTTTCTTCCTATCTCTATATGTGTTTTGGCATTTTGTGGTTAGAATATTTTTAGTAGATTTATGCCTTTCGGTCATCATCCTTTGCAGGTCGACGTACCCATTAACATTAGTAATCATGTCTTCCAGAGTCGAGGGTTTGTTTAAGAACCAATTTTTCTTTACATTATAATAGATATGTAGTACATTGGTAAATGCTGAAATGATTGTCTTCTGGTCGAGATTATCAACTTTCCGAGCAAGTTCTAGAAATTGGGTGAAGGTTGGGACCTCGAAGAGGAACTGACAAAGGAGCTTAAAGGCATCCACGTAAGTATCCACACATATTAAAAGTTTCAATTCATTAAAGACGAGAAGATCAGTTAGAAAATATTAGAGGACGCAGGCCCTCCAAATGTTAAGAAGAGGAGCCACGACCTCTATCTAGGGTACTAACTCGTGAACGTTTGAGCAACGGAAGTGGTACTCATAACCTGTGACCTACACGTCATGCCATTCAATCACCACGTCAGTATGTTACATAAGAACACATAAATCAGCGAATCAAGGAATTAATAAAAGCTTAAGCTCTCGGCAATAAGGAATATTTGACCAACTGCAAGGTAGTTCAATCGCCTAAGAGTTGTTTGATATGGAATTACCAGCAGTTTCCATACTTCGAAGATACATAATTACAATGGTACCAATCTAAAAGAACATATCCAACAATTTTGAGACTCATTGGGGTTATGTTCAAATTATAACAACAATCTGTGTCGACTGTTCGCTACAAGCCTACAGGGAGAACCGCTCCGATGGTTTTATTCTCTACCTGTAGATTCAATCTTCACATTCGACCCAACTATAGAAGATCTTCATCAAGATGTATGCTCACAACAAAGATAAAGAAGAGAATTTATATAATCTTATTAGTCTCAAAACGTCTCAAGAGGAGAAGCTGCCCCCATATGATCCGATGTGACAACGGTCCCCAGTTTGTTGGAAGAAAAGTTAGAAACTTCCTCAAAAAACACAACATCATTCCCTCACCATCAACACCTTACAATCCTCAGGGCAGCGGTCAAGTTGAAGCAATCAACAAAACAATTGTCGACGGTCTTAAGAAGAGAGTTGATGCAAAGATAGAACGATGGGTCCAAGAGTTACAATACGTCCTCAGGGCTTGTCGTACAATACCAAGAAAATCTATAGGATACACCCCTTTCCTCCAGACATATGGGAACGAAGCTGTACTACCAACTTAATTTGAAGTATTTACCCGAGGCCCTAACCTCCCAGACGAAGATAATGAGTTCAAACTTGCGTGCAATATGTTATGGATTGATGAGACCAGAGACCGAGTTGTTGCCAACCTTGGCCGCTACCATATTTCACTTTAAAAATCCTATAACAAAAGAGTTTGACCAAGAATTTTCAACATAGGTGATCTAGCGTTTCGACATGTCAATCAATCTTCAAAACCTCAGAACCCTGGCAAGCTAGCTGAATCTTGGGAAGGACCCTCCATCGTCTACGATAAAACAGAAGACAAGGATGTGATAGGTCCCAACCCTACATCGTCTACTCTGTTCATTTCTATGAATCGACACGTTCTTTTAAATTGGGTGAAGAGTAGAGGTTATCTCTATAACTGCCAGTTCGTGGAAGATAGGTGTCCTTGACTTGCTATATTTTACTTAGAGTGCCTGAGCCCTGTTCTTCTACAGTTCGTAGTCTAGGTGTCATTGTTGATAGAGTATGTCACGTACATGTTGCGTGATTCTGGCATGGTATTAGCTCGATGATATCCCATCTTGAGGGATAAGTCCCTATAGTATTTTTCTTGGGATCCTTTAAGAAGAGACACGCCCAAATAAATGTAGGGAAATAGATCTTCTTACATTTTCTTAATATAAAGAATTAACTGCTTTATAGGCTGAGCAGACTTGCCAAAAAAGATTATGCTTTTGTTCTTATTAATGACATGGCCAAAAGCTTTCTCGCAAGAATCAAAAAGAGAGGTTTACTTCTTCAAATATCTAGAAATACCTCTGCAGAAAATAAATACATCATCTGTATATAAAACATGACTTGGAGTGTTCACACTTCTAAAAAAGTTATAGGTGAGTGGCCACTAACTGTAACCAGATTAGAGATGAACCTACTTAACACATCTTCAACAATACTAAAGGAGGGCCCAACCCTCTTTTCCAAGTAAAAAACCATGAGGGTTACTATTTACCAAAATAGAAATGTGGGCTGAATAAAATAGAGAAGATATCAACTGCACAAATAAGTTAGAAAAGCCAAAAAATTTCAAGTCATGGCGCATAAAACCCAATCAATAATGTTAAGAACTTTAGTAATATTAATTTTAATACTGATATTTCCACTCCTGTATACTTTTTTGTTAAGAGCATTAGCACACTTTGAAGCCAAACAGATAGAGCTAGAAATGCATTTATAGCCATTAATAAAAGCAAATTGTTCTTTAAAGATGATTGCAACAACAATTGGAGTGAGCCTTATATATAGAATTTTAGGAACAATTTTGTGCAAAAAATTCCCCATGGTAATAGGTCTGAGTCTTTAACTGTAACAAATTCGTTGACCTTAGGAATATGTATGCTAAAACAAAAGTTTAAACCTGGATAGATCCACTAGTTTGTAAAGAAATCCTAAATTTCATTGATGAGATCATCACCGATAAGGCTCTAGCAATGGTAAAAGTAGCCCCCACAAAAACCCTCAGGGCCATGGATACTCTGAGGGTCCATATCAAAAGCAACATCTTTAATTTTTACAGGAGTGAGGACAACAGTGACCCTTTTATTTGGATTTTGAGAGACATTATCACTACAGTTGAAGAGCTGGTTATAATAATCCACTATGTAACTAAAGATGACATTTAGATATGAAATAAAACCCCATCTTTCATAATATAAACAATCTTACTTTTAGAGTGGCTAAGCTTGATAGTAGAGTGAAAGAAAGTGGTGTTAATATCCCCATCAGACAATCATTTGTAATTAGCCTTTTCTTTTCAAAAACTTTCTTCAAGTCTTAAGGTATTGTTTAAATTATAATTGGCTACAATTTCAGCATTATAGAATAGCTTAGTAGAAGCACTTTAGATCTCGTATTGTATATTCATATGCTGATCCTGGGCATTTTCAACTTCTACCGCAAGGTGGTCAAAAGTAGAGATGTTTCAGTCTCCAATTTGATGCTTTGGATTCTTTCACTTAGTAATAACAATGTATATAGGGCATCCCAAAACTAGAGATTGCCATGTAATTTATGCCAAAGTGAGAAAGTTGGGGTGTTCACATACAACTTTGAGGAGCTTGAAAGCTTTTAAGGTAGAGGGAAAGTCTTTATTAAAGAAAAGAAGATAAGGGTTGTGATCAAAGTTTACATTAGGGAGGGTACAACAAGATGTGCTAGGCCAGGCAAGGAGCTACTCCTGTTTACATGATGCAATGAAATTTATGCTTTAACAAATTTTTGCTACTATTGTAGTATGCCGGTAAGTAGGGTCGAACTGTACTGGGGACTGGTGTCAGTTTTGCGATTTAAGAACGGGAGCTTTTGGTTGTTTGCTTGAGATGCATAGAGATTATTTTGAGATGAGAGGAATATTCTAGAGGATAAACAATGACTTTGGGATTCTGCATCCCCTACTTGAACCTTTGTTATCAGGATCTACCCGTAAGGTTGCCACCCCAAGCTACCCTTCTAAGGGGCCACTACTCGCGACGGTCCCGAGTTGGGGCCCTCTTTATTCAGGATCAAGCCTGGACCTTCCTTTTAAGGGGCAAAAGCCTCAACGTTCGTAGTCGTTCTAGAGAGAAATGTACAACATAGTCCTAAGCTTATTAGGCTCTAAGACCTTGTTGTTCCAGAGTGGGTATTGCTAGAGTCTTGTTGCTTTTAAGGATTTAGACCCTGCTTGCAAGCCACTCGAGTTCTTGGATGGAATCCTAATAACGACTCAAACTACTACCTATTAGTCGAGAGAACTAAAACATGGCTGGTCTTCAGAGAGTACCACCTTCCCTAGTCTCTACCTTAAAAGAAATTAAATCCTAACTAATCCTCCAATTACACCCTCTTTGTAGGTCATGTCCCTATCCCTCTTTAGTCCCAGGAGGGGATTAGGAATAGAGATTAACCTTACTTGAAAGTGGTAACCCCCCTAGTCCTTCCCTCAAACCTCTGAGGTGAAGGACTTTCTAGGTCTTTAGGTACACCCTTTCATAGAAATACGTATTCTTATGCCTCTAGGATCTCAAGGAGGTACACTAAGAATAGGGGCTAGATTTAATTAAGAGTGCTAACCCTTCTAGATCCTCCCTTAGACCACTGAGAGGGAGACCCATAGGTGACTTAACATCTAGACTCAGCTAATAGCTACTCAGGTAGGATATCTTCCACCCTGGTCATAACTAAGGAGTTTAGCCGGCTACACATAATTTTATGCCCAATCAATTCTAACAAAAATACTTACTCTTATGCAAATAGCTCTCTCTTGAATTATATTCATCAGAGAGATGGAGATTGTAATTGAGAGGAAAACTTTAAATGTAAAACTTTACTCAGATCTGGCCCTATGGTCCTGGAACGTGTAAATTGAATTTTGGTTACTCCTTGAAGATGGAAGAACTGTCTGAATTGCTGGAACTGGTCTCTTGACACTTAACGTAACTTCAAGACTAATCCGTTGTGCCTCAAGAATGATTTGGCTCCTGAAATTGCCTCTGAAATAAAGAATGCATAAAAAGGCTCTTTAAGGTTTTCTACTCCTGTTTCGCACCAAGTTCTCCTAAGAGGGAGGGTCTAGAATACTAAAAATTGATAACATATGCATTTATCACATTTATTACAAACTCAGGACGGCCAAAATGACTTGGTTTAAGTGTTTTAAAATGTAAGATTTCAGCACTTGTACAAGGTCCTATCTAGCCTATTCCCAACATGGGTAGCATAATCTCTTCTATTAGACTAGGTGAAAGAAGCACCTATAGTATCAATGTTACAGAGGCCTCTGACATTAGACATGACTTCAAATTCAGAGCATGAAAGAACATAAGGTAGACTACACCCACCTTCTCATGACCCCCTAAAATGGTATTTAAATCCCCAATAAGTATATAAGAACAAGAAGTAGTAATCCACAATCGAATTAGAATCTAACATTGAGGAAGAATTAATAAAAAAACAAATGATTTGTCAGGATAATTTCCTAATAGGAACTTCTATTGCTCAATTTAATTAATTACAATTAATTACTCCTCAAAACTTGAAGTGTCAGATTACAACTTGATTTCCTTCATATTTCCTAGCCTTGCCCTTTTTAGAAGGTTACAAGTTTCCTAGATACAATATAGCATAAAATTTCATTTAAAACAACTTAATTTAGAAGTAGTCACGATAGTCGTTCGAATAAACCCATAAGTTGCTCGAACGACTTTCCCAATTAAGCCTCAAAATTGTGGCAGAACCTTTGGTCTTTTGGAAACCCAAAGTCGTTAGAACGACTAACCAAAATAAGCCTATAGCACGAGGCAAAAGAAACGCCCCTTCTTATCTTCCAATCGTTCGAATGGCTCCAAGGCTGTTCGAACTATATTGGCAAATATTCCTAGAATAAACAACAGAACTTTTGGTTTAACTTTCTTTCTCTCTCCTTCGAATGGCTTTAAGGCTTGCTCAAACAACTTGCATCTTTTAAGAGTGTCTTGATTCTCCTAGATCATGGATCCCCTCTTTAGGAGACTTGAGTTCCTTGTTAGGCTAAAACTGAAGATGAGGGAAAGTGGTCGTGCCCATTTCCCTGTTGTATGACTTAGACTTGCTGGGTAGTTGACCATTCTTCTCAACTCTGAATGACTAGACACTTCTCCATCTTGTAGCAGTAATATTCCTCTCTAGAATACTATCTTCCTACAATGGATCTTCTCTTTCCATCCATAAGTTATCAACAAACGGTAGGCGGGTATCAATTGTAAATTCTTTACCTAAGAGAAGTAACTCAAAGAGTTTTAAATGCTCCGCATTAATTACCGAATGCTTCTTCATAAATGGTGGCAAATCTAATTGGAATGTGATTGTCACCAATCTTCTTGAGAATAGTAAACAAACCATAACCGAAATGCCCTTTTTATAATTAGCTATCCTGTGACAACAACACCCATGTAGTTCGTAGGATGAATGACTAGGTTGAGTGGATAATGACGAAAGAGACAACAATGATGATACAGATCTCGAAGCAATTAGGATATCATTTTTATGGTTAATGACAGGTTTGGATAAGGCTTATCCATTTTTCAAAGCCGATTTTAAGATAAGGCTTATCCATTTTTCAAAAGCGATTTCAAGATAATGTTTATCTATTCAAAGCCCATTTTAAGATAATGCTTATCCTTTAACTAATCTAATCTTGGGATAATGTTTATCCAATATTTTATTTTTGCTATAAAAAGGTGAACCAAAAAAGAAAGTTTTCAAGGAAAATAGAAACTGAAAAAACCCTTTCTCAAAAACATTCTTAGATCTTCATATATTTCATGGATCATAGATGAAATTCTGGGATTCTTGAGACTTAAGAAGAAACTACAAATCCTTTCAATCCATTGAGCTGAGCACATCCTTCAAGAGTATCAAAGCGTGGAGTTAGATAATTTAAAGATAACGATAGCTTGTAGAAGACTATAATGAGTTAGTTAGGCTTGGGTAACGTAGGAGATATATTTCTTAGGCTAGAAAGCTTGGTAAGCACAACACCTATCTTGTATATCATTTTTATTGTTAGTAGATTTTTGCTCTTGCGTAGGTAGTATACGTACTAGAGTTTTTGCCTGAAGGCCCACAACCCAATAATTTCTCCATAATTATATTGTACGTGTTTTATTCTTGTTCTTATTCTGCTTTAGACATTAGTGATAGTATAATACCTAGTTCCCTTGGCCCTTTTAATTGGTATCATAGCATGTCTCTTTGTAGGGCTTAATATCCCAAAAAGTAATTTTGCTATCACTTCTATCATTAGTTATGGAGGATAATCAATATACCCTCAACCGCCTCCATTAAATGGAGAGAATTATCCCCATTGAAAAATGCATATGCAAGAATTTCTCCAATCCCTCGGTGACAATATTTGGTTTACTGTTGAAGACGGTTGGGTTACACCTACTATAACTACCAAGACAGGAGTAATAGATACCATTACTCCTAAGACTAGAAATGAATGGACTGCCGATAACTTCATCATAATTAGCTATAATCGTAAGGGCTTAAATGCCATCTTTACTTTTGTTAGTCAAAATGAGTATAAAAGAATTTCCAATTGCAAAACTTCTAAAGATGCATGGAAGATTCTTGAAAAATATCATGAAGGTGACACATAAACTAAATGGAGTAAAATTTAGACCTTAGTTTCCTAATTTGAGGCCCTACAAATGGAAGAACAAGAGAAGTTTGACAACTTTTATTTAAAAGTCTCAGATATAGCCAATACTTCTCATGCCCTAGGTATACCCAACTCCGACATTAATATTGTTCACAAAATTCTTTGGTCTCTCCCTGAACGTGCCTCTTGTAGAATTGACGCCATTGAGGAAGTTCATGACGTTGAGAATATGACACCTGATGTTTTATCTAGAAAACCTAAGACTTTTGAGTTAAAGTTTGAGCTAAAAAAAAACAAAGAAAGATAAAGGGTTGCGTTTAGTAGCACTTTCCCTAACATCCAAGACTCTGACATAGATCACAAAGATGTTGATGATCAAATTGCCTTATTAAGTAATCAACTAACAAATTTTCTTAAAAGGAAGAAAAATATGAGTACTAATAACTTTAGCAAGTATAAAATAGTTGATAAGCCTAAAAGTAAACTAGATTATTCTAAGGCTATGTGTTACAAGTGTGGTCAGTATGGGGGCATATTGCAAAAGATTGTCACTTAAAGAGGGATTTTGGTTCCAAAAATCCTCAGAAAGACCACATTACCATTAACTTTGATTTGAGTGATAAAATTAGTAAAAATGATTCTCTGGAGAGAAATGAAGAAGTCAACATAGCTTGCATTATGGAAAAGTATAGTGATAGTAGGTCATCTCTGGAATCTTGTTCGGAGAAGTTTAAAGGTTGTAAAGAAGTTGATAATGAGATTTTTAATTGGCAAGCTAAATATGATTTTGAAGTCTTGAAGACCAATATGCGTGAAAAAGCCCTAAAGGCAATGACATCCAAGCTTGAAGGTTTAAGAGAGAATTTGCAATCCAATACCCATCAACTTGCTTTACAAGAAGAGCTTTTTGAGCAAGAGAAATGCGAGTTGCTCAAGAACATTAAGGATTTGGAGGGTGATGTCCAGTCTTGGAAAGACAACCACAAATCCGTTTTGGTTGACCTTGAAGAAACAAAGGTAGAATTTAATACTTTAGAAACTCAACTTCACATCTTTACTTATAGTACTAAGAAACTGAATGATATGCTTAGTATTGGAAAGCTTCACAAAGACACTAGGGGTCTTGGTTATACCAGTAAGATATCTTCTTCAGTTATTACCCCTTCTGCCACCAACATTTTCAAAGCCTCTATCGTCAAGGTTGTTCTTACACAAAGAAATTTTAACAAATCTTTCTTTAGTGCTTCTAATTACCCTTTACACCCACTATGTCATTCTTATTGGAAAAGAAACTACACACCCCCATCATTTTATAACAAGCAAGCTAAAGTTCCTAAACCTATGGTCACCCCTAAACAAAATCCTAGACCTAGTTTTATTCAAAATGTCACTAAACACGTTAGGTTAAGGAAGGACGTAGTTGAACTTTTAGGGAGTCAAGAAATATTGTAAATCATTAACTTTTGGATGGAAGTTGTTTAAAGACAATCCTAAGGTAACATTAATACATTGTAATATCTCTGCCATAGCCTTGAAAGCAATCTATGACATGTCAAGATGGTTCATGGATAGTGGTTATTCCCATCATATGACTGGAAATAAAACTAAACTGTCCAAATATTTTGGTTTTGAAGGTGGTATTTGTTTGCTTTGGTGAAGAAAATACCGCAAAGATCATTGGAAAGGGAACTCTTGAAGAGGAAGGTATTCCTATGTTTTAAAATGTTTACTTTGTGAAAGGTGTTTCTTTGAGTCTCTTAAGCATTAGTCAAATCTTCTACACTAGTCATGAAGTCAAATTTCTAAAGAGGATTGTCAGGCTTTAAATTGTGATGGTCAAGTTACTATTCATCGAATGAAGGATCCTGATAACTGTTATTCGATTTATCCAGATCCAGACAGCTCTATACGTATGTGTAATTTGGCCAAAACTGATGAAATTTAGCTATGGCATCGAAGGCTTGCGCATGTCAACTTTAAAGACCTTGATATAATTAATACCAAAAACGTAGCTAGAGGTCTTCCCATGTTAAGGCGATTGAGAGACGTTGTTTGCGGACCATACAAAGTTGAAAAGCAAATAAAAGCTCCTCACAAGATAGTCAATAAAATAGTAACCACACATTGTTTAGAATTGATGAACATAGATTTGATGATGAGCAGAATCGCTAGCTATTGGGGTCGATCTTTCATCTTAGTAATGGTCAATGATTACTCTAGATTCACTTGGGTAGCTTTTATGAGAGAGAAGTCAAATATCTTTAAGGCTTTTACTATAATTCCTTTCAGGGTACAAAATGAAAAGGATACTCAAATTACTAGGATTTGTAGTGACCGAGAAATTGAATTTAAGGATACGGGTGTCATTGAATTTTGTGAGGCTAATGGTATTTGTCATGAGTTCTCTGCACCTAAGATACCTCAATCAAATAGACCTGTTAAAAGAAAAAAATAGAATATTACAGGAAATGGCTAGGGTTATATTACATGTGAAACGTGTACAAAAATACTTTTGGGAAGAGGCCATTAGTACAGCCTGTTATGTAACAAATAGAGTCTACCTTAGACCTATGACTCTACATACTCCATATGAATTCTGGCCTGGCAAAAGACCTAATGTTAATCATTTTAGAGTTTTTGGAAGCCCATGTTGGATTTTTAATGATCGGGAAATTTTTTCCAAGTTTCAAGAACGTGGTGATCGAGGTATGTTTTTAGGTTATACGAGCAACAGTAGAGCCTTCAAGGTTTTTAATAAACGTACAAGCACCATAATTGAATCTATGGTTGCCTACTCGCACCCTTCGACCTCCACACTCGAAGTCCACTTCGTATCCTACTCGAACATATCGAAGACTATTTCAACTCAGAATAAAGCCCCTCAAGGAACTCTTGTAGTCGAAGCCTCTACAGCAGATAAACCTTCAAGAACGGATCAACATATAATAGCAGATAAATCTTTGAGAATGGATCAGCACATAATAGCAGATACCCTTCGACTGAATGTTTGAATAGCAGAAGTGTGATGAGACTGGCAGTCAGCTTAAAGGATTGGACGACGTATTAATTGGTCTCTCAGCTACAGTGACAGGGATGTCCGTAATAAATGCCGTCGCCGGAAAACCCAGACAGTAATCATGTAGCCTGGCACACTCTTGGTGACTCAGCCTCTTATGTTTCTATAAATAAGAGAGAGCGGAAACCAAGAAGGGGTTAGAAAAATCCTCTCTAAACCCTATGCTTTTTACCTTTAACCACTTACAAACTAAATTCGATCTTTATTATTACTCATCATTAATAGAATCACAGTTTAAAAATCATCATCAGAGGTCCGAGAGAGTCACATTCGGGCATCTACGCAAGCATTTGTCTCAAATTAGTCTCTTTTTAGGCCATATACTTGTACATCTTTGATGAGAGGTTGACCTCCGTGTTGCAAGAGCCATCTTCGCTTCTCAACGAAGATCAGGCCCCTACAATTGGTGCCGTCTGTGCTTCCCATACTATCAGTTACCTCCTCTTTGTTACATTCCTTTTTTTCTACCATTTACCGCTCCTTTTCAATGGCCCCTTCCCGCAGTGCCAACTCAACTCAGGCTGGCAACTCCATTGACGGAGTCGCTGCTCAAGTCGCTTTACTATCTCAGCAAATTCCTCTAGCAGAAGAGCACCATCAGTATCAACTCACCCAGGAATGAGAAAACCACCGCCAGGCATTGGAAACCGAACGGAATCACCGAGTAGACGACGAAAATAGACAGAATTGAGCAATCAATGAGCTACGCAACACAGTCTGAGAACTTTAAAGGTCAGAGCCCTTGGAACCCGCTCGTCAGTCCCAGGTACCAGATCAATCGCACGTATCTGCCCTCGCCCGCCTTGGACCCTCAACAAACCTCGAGTTATCCCCAACTCCCATCGGTGCCGAAGGTTATCCCCCTACTGGCTCTATCCACCTCAGAATCCACCCTACAGAAGACTCTTCTGACTCCACCCTCCATTCATCAAGACACCCTGGGCCTGTTAAAGACCGACTCGGCTAGCGTCATCCTGCTCGAGACCGAATCGGGGAACGCAGTACTGAATTTATACCACACATTCAACCCTATAACCATCGACATCACCAATCTCCCCCTCCTGCATATGTCATGCAACAAGACTTTGACCACATGATACAACCCGTTATTCGCGTCAGCGCAAGCCTAGCCTTAAACTCATGGAGCCGCCTCAACAATCCCATTTGTGCCACCATACACGCCATCGACATACCCCCCAATTTTCGTGCCCCCAATCTTAGCAAATATCGCAACACAGACCCCAAAACCCACATTTTCGAATTTCAAAACTCATTAAGCCTTTACTCTACTGCCGACTACCTGTTATGTCGACTTTTTCCAACTAGTCTCACTGAAAACCCACTTCGATGGTATCATAATCTCCCAAATGGCTCGATACGAAGCTTTGAGCAACTCACATAGCTCTTTATCGCCCAGTTTGCCTTTAACAAATACAGAGAAGTCCGAGTTGATGCATTATTTAATTTCAGAAAGCCAAGCACAAAGACCCTCGAAGCCTTCACAAAATGATTCCTCGACGAGTCACGGAAAATAGAAAACCTCGACTGTGTAAATGTTATCCTCACATATTCAAATACTCTGCTTGATCATAGTCGAGTAAAAAAGTACCTCGTCCTCCACAAACCTCAAACACTCGAAGAGATGCTCTCGAAGGTCAACGTCTATATCGACCTCGAAAGACTCCAAGAATCCCGCAACCATACCCAACCTTTGAACACTACCCACTTCAACAAACTGCAACAACATTCACATCCCACTCCACTACCCTTGATCGCTCCTGTCTCACAGGAGACTGAGAGCCGCAAACGCGCTTATACCGACAGTAGTGCTGAAGCTCGCAAGAAGCGATCGAAGCCTACCTTGCCTACACTCACCGTCCCCCTCAGTACCCTCTTATCGCACATTCAGGCAGACCCCATATGGCGCATCCCTCTCCCAATCGAAGTAAGACCTGGGGAGCCTTATTGCGCCAATCACAAATGCAATTATCACCATACGAACAAATGCTTCGCCCTCCAACGTTCTCTCGAAGTCATCCCTCTCCCTTCGTTTTGCAACTCCCGATGGTACGTGGAACCTCAAAGGATCTCAAAGTCTTGCCCGCTCATGCGAGCACCCATAAATTGACCAGAACAGACAACTTGTCAGGCGCCCATAGTAATCACTGTACCTTTCTATCCCATTGACTTCGACAGATACCACCCCTATATCGAACCTACCGTTTATATCAAACTCGACGGCCCTGGTCGAGGAATATTCATTAGAACTTTTCTCAGCGAGGCCGAACGCCTCGAGCTTACAGATTTCCTTCGAGCAAACATGGACATCTTTGCTTGGACATTTCAGGAGATGCCTGGTGTCGACCCCTGCCCGGTATGCCATCGCCTCGATCTCATTCCCAATTCTATGGCAGTCAAACAAAAGAAGCATACCCTGGCACCACGACTTCGAGAAGCAGTTAACCTCGAAGTAGACAAGCCTATAGCCACGGGCTTTATCAGAGAAGTCAAGTACGCTGACTGGATTTCGAACATTGTTGCAGTTCCTAAGAAGAACAGAAAGATCCGAATCTGCGTTGACTTTACCGACCTCAATAAACACACACCGAAGGATAGTTTCTCACTGCCGACCATTTCAGCACTCCTCGACGTCACTGCTGAATACGAGCGCTTATCCATGGTGGACGCAGCTTCTGGTTACAATCAGGTACCCCTCCTCCCTAGTGATCAACTTAAAACTTCCTTCATAACTGAACAAGGCCTTTATTGTTTTAATGTCATGCCCTTCGGCTTTAAAAATGCGGGTGCCACTTACCAGTGCCTCGTCACAACTATGTTTAAACCCCTACTTGGCAAGTCAGTCGAAGTCTACATCGACGACATGTTATGCAAGAGTATACAAAAACAGACCCACATCCACGACTTGACTGATATCTTCTCAATACTTCAAACCTATAAAATAAAACTCAACCCAGAGAAATGTCAGTTTGGCGTCTCATCTAAAAAAATTTGAGGCACCTTATCAGTAAACGTGGCATCAAAATTGACCCCACCCATATTCGAGCCCTCATTGACATGCCCTCACCCACAACAAAGAGAAACGTCCAAAAAGTGGCTTATAGGATAGGAGCCCTTAACCGTTTTATTTCCAAGTCCGCCGATAGATGTGCTTGGCTCTTCTCCCTCTTACGCAGTCAGGGCACCCATAAAATAAGAAAGAAAAATAACCCTGAGATCAATTGGACCCCAGAGTGCGAAGACGCCTTTCTCTAACTCAAAACTTATTTTGGCCTCCCACCCATCATCAGTACCCCCATCGAAGGTGAAACACTCTCCTTATATCTCGCTGCCACAAAAACTTCAATTAGTTCTGTACTCATTCGCCTTGATTCCAACATAAAAAAACCTGTGTATTTCATCAGCAAAACTCTAACCCCTGTCGAAACCCGTTATTCCAAACTTGAACGATTGCTCCTGACACTTGTTTATTCAGCCTGCCACTACAACAAATAAGAGTATTTACGTCACTAATAAAGTGACGTGAAAGAGAAATAACGTCACTTTTGCAAGCGACGTTCACCAAGGCGACTTGGTAGCTCTTGAGTAATCACGTCACTTTTTAAATGACGTCGAAGTTTAAAAAAAGTGGCATAATTTCTTACTCATATCTCACGTGATAGGCATTAACGTCATCTTTGTAAATGACGTTAAAAGGCCTAAGCACAAACAATGTCACTTTTTGAACGATGTCAAATGCAAACAACGTCACTTATACAGTGATGTCTTTGTTAAAACATATTTTAAACAAAAATTAGCTCCCCCCTCCCTCCCTCATCCCGGTTCAACCTTTACTCTCTTTTTTTTACTGTAGCAACGAAGTTATTTGCATTCGATTACAATGTAAAATTAAAATAAAAAATAAGTACATACATACATAAACATTATCAAAATTTCACAATCTTCACGGGAATAAAATTCTTATTTTCATTACATATGAATTTTCTTCTTCATATGAAGACAAATAGTAGTAACACAGTTACAAACTAAAATTATACAAAAAAACCAAATAGGTTTGGAATCAAATAGTACCATACAACTATCCTAGAAATCATGTTTTTGCCATTGTCATGATTCTTGCCATTGTGTAAACCGGATCCTCTTGCCTTAATTATGACCTGCATGACATTCGACTAATTTAATAGTTGTCAAATATCCATAACATATAGGGAAATCATATTCCGAGTTAGTATTGAAGCATTTACCTCATTCAAGTATCTACTAATGAGCTCATGGAGAGAACCTGTATATTACTAATTTAAACTATGTAGAAGACCTGCACATTACAAATTTAAACTATGTAAATATATCGAACATGCAATTAATGGTTATGAGATACTTATTAATTTTAAATTCTTTCTCACTTGAAAACGAGACTACACCTTATATAAAAATGCAACATAAGCATCTTTATTAAACTTCTTTCAGACTATGCATCTTGAACATCATACAAAGAAACTCAAGAACTTGAAGCACTAAAATAACAGACCTAGTATAAATTGTAAATCTAAGAAACGAGGAATAACATAAGATTGACCACCCAATAAATCTTTCATACCCATACATATTTTTCAACTTCATGGATATCACTTTTAATTTATTAGAAAATTAGTTGAGGATTAACATGTATGCATCAAATACCTGAAGAGGGACTGAGCAAGAGACCCCATCTTTATTGAATTCTCCAACAAGATCCATCGGCATATAGGATCTGAACCTGTAAATAGCAATGACAACAAAATGTTTGAATAAGTTGACAATTATTAATGTGTCCATAAACTGAAAAAATAAAACGCAGAGGAATATGTAGAGAACATAAGGAAAACTAGCCCAAGTATCACGATGTTTAACTTGACTTGGCTTGACTTGGAGGCAATAATCTCCAGCTAACAAACATAGCTCACCAGAACTATAACATCAAACTTGAATGAAAGCCCATATCTTTAGTAAGAAGAGAATGAGAGATAAATAGTTACTATTGTATAAAGGAGTACCACAGATCGTTTGATGGAAACGTTTATAGTTCTTGGGCAATGTTAGGATGAACATGGATGAATTGTTGTCTAATAATCGATCTCCAAGAAACAATTGCTTGCTGCAAATAAGACCTTGAGTTAGTCTAGATACAGAATGCATGACTATTAACGTATAGTATGGGATGTGAAGTTGATGATAATCAAACCTGAGACTATTATATTTCAGGTGCACATATTCAAGGTCTGCACTTTCACTTTTCTGGATTCACATACTCATGTAAGAACTCCTTAAAGATCTTCTTACAAGTGTCAAATTTCATCTCTAGTAACCCATTTCCTTAGTGCCTTTGACAAAATACATCTCAAACTTGTTTTTATCATCGTCGTCGTCCTAAGAGATCAAATCCAAGCCAAAGAAAAGAAAAGGCATAACTATGCAGAAATGTAGTTCAAAATTTTTTATGGTAAACGGTTAGTGTACCTCTTTATGCTCATCATTTGTCTGATCGGTCGACATCAGCCGGCCCTTGAGTGTATTATTTGCAAACTCGCACAGGTTTTGCAACTGGGATCCTTCCTTCTTTGAGGCATGTGCTTCTTGTTTTGCTTCTTTGAGTAAACCAATCAGCCTATCCACTTCTCTTCTGAGTGAGCAAGTTTCTTCTTCTGAATTGTTCAAGGAATTCATGAAATCTAACTCCTTTTGACTTCACGTGGTCTTCGAATTCTCAACTTCGAGACTGGATTCTTGAACAGTAGTTTTAAGGAAATCAATATCGTGTTTTGACTTGCCAGGCAAGATTTTGTAATTTTTATTTGTTTCTTTCAAAACCAATTTCAAATCCCCTACTTGAGACTCTGCATGTTCGAGCTCAGTCTGAATGGATAAAAGCTTCTCTTTGACTTCTCTTGCTTTTGAGGAAACTTCATGAAGAGGGATCAGATTCAGATATAGTAATCACATCTTTCCTCTGTGCGTCTTGCAAAAGGCCAGGAGTTAATGCCTCTAATCAAGTTGAAGGCAGCTTAAATATGTGGATTGTGCCAATTGATGGAGTGGGGACTCCTGGGAAATTAGCTCAGATACCGAAAGATGGAGAAAAAGTTTCGGCTGAATCACCGAAGAAAGTGGAACTTGAAAAGGTATATGCAGAGCAAGCAGCAAAATCGAGCATCTAAATCAACTGGTCGAGCAATATAAACGTAAGAGAGAACATACTGCGGCTATAGAACAAAATCAAGAAATTAGAAATTTGCTAGATGGGCCAAAAGGCTTAACTGATGAACTACAATTCTTATTGGAAGAAGGAAATAAGGTGAATGTTCACAACAAAAATGGTGATCTTATTCAACGCCAAGAAGTGACCAATCACGGCATAAAAAATGTGCCTTTTGATCTGAATGAGAGAGATGCACTTCTCAAGGAAAGCAAAGATTTAAGGAAGAAGTTGCAGTTCCTTATAGATGTTCCTTCCGATGAATCTCTAGAGAAGAGTGAAGAACTCAAGAGGGAAAGGCAGAGATGGACAGAGATGGAAAGTGAATGGATCTCCTTAACTGATGAGTTGAGAATCGATCTCGCAACAAATCGACGGCATACGGAGAAGATGGAGATGGAGTTGAGATTAGAAAAGAAAGTTACAGAAGAGTTGGACGATGCAATAAACAGGGCGGTCCTTGGGCACAGTAGAATGGTTGAACACTATGCAGATTCACAAGAGAAACATAATGAACTGCTCGGAAGACACCGGAAGGTCATGGAAGGAATTGCAGAGGTGCAAAAGGCAGCAGCGAGAGCAGGTAAAAAAGGTAACGGTGCTCGTTTCGCTAAGTCTCTTGCTGCGGAGCTCTCGTCCTTAAGAGTG
Source organism: Kingdonia uniflora (assembly GCA_014058105.1). Lineage (NCBI taxonomy): Eukaryota > Viridiplantae > Streptophyta > Magnoliopsida > Ranunculales > Circaeasteraceae > Kingdonia > Kingdonia uniflora. The sequence continues at coordinate 671,796 of JACGCM010000696.1, forward strand.
GAAAGAGAAAGAGAAAGAGAACACTAGAAAAAGGAGAATAAGAGTCTCAGAATTCAGCTTAGAGATACAGCTGAAGCTGTTCATGCTACTGGCGAACCCCTTGTGAGGTTGAGAGAAGCAGAGGAAGCTGCTTTAGTTGCCGAGGAAAGTTATATGGGAGCTAAGAAAGATATTGAGAAGATAAAGAAGCAACTGGAGAAACAGAAGAGAAAACATGCAATGGAGATGGTAACAATGAAACAGTACCTTGCAGAAAGCCGATTACCACAATCTTCTTTGCAACCATTATACTGGCAGGATAACAACACAGAAGACAGTAATACCACACCACCTTTGCGCGATGATGACCAATCGTGGAGAGCTGAATTCCCTCCTGTATATCAAGAAAATTACTAAATCTCCTTGCTTGAAGAACACTGATTCTACATTTGAACTTAAAAGCTATGTTTGTGAGATTGCTTCGGACCCTACTTGGGTTAGAGCAATTATACTACAAGGAGAATTTTGTCTATTCGATCTAACCTCCGGGTGGAGGTACTTTATGTGTGTTTTTCACTATTACTATATTTGTTTGCTTTGGACCTGATTCAATGATATAAACGCATCTCTCTTCTTTAAAAAAGAAAAGAAAAAAGTAAACTTCATGAAGAGCTGAAGCTAAGCTTTCCATTGCCTTCTTACTCTTATCTTCTTCATCTCTAGATATCTCCAACTAGATTCTCAGTTTATTCTTCTCCCCTGATAGGTGTTCAATGCATGAAGCTGAGAGTTTCTCATTGGTCAAAGCTAAACTCTAGATGCCGAAAATAAATAGTCTACCTCCCTAAATGAGAGTAAACCTCAAGTGCCTTCAAACAATAATTATGATTCCAGGTGTACCACCACAAGTCTGAGCCACAACCAGTGGAACAAAATGTGAGATCAATAGAATGGTCTGTTAAACCAGGCTTCATCATTATTCTGAGATTTAAAACAAAACCATGCTATAAAAGAGAACCAAAGGCAATAAATAAGTTTAAATCTCATTTTCATTAACTTCTGCAGATACCATATAAAGTCTGAAGATAAAACCTCCCCATGCAAAAGAACAAATACAATTAGAAAAGAACCCACTGTTCTCCATGAAATGTGTAACAAAATCACAAAAAAAAAACAGATACAAAAAACACTCACCAACACGAAGGGAATCAAATCAGATAATAATTCACCATTATATAGCCATGCATTTATATAACTAATATCTGAGATTCCAAACCAAGTAGAAGTCAAAACATGAACTTGCCTGATTTTCGCTGCTACTTATGGTTGCTGCTTCCCTTTTTCTTCAATAAGCTTCCAAATTTATGGAGCAATGGTTTCTTCTTCTTTTGCAGTTGTTGCTTTGATGGGGAAGAATTACCATTATCGATGTTTTCTGTTGATGACAACCCATTTACCCGGTCGAAGCTATCCTCATCGGCTTTTGAATCAACTTCTCCTTCAAATGATTCAGGGTCATGTTCATTTTCGGGCAATAAGTCGTTCTCACCAATCTTGCAACTCTCCCACATCTCAGCCTCCCCCTGAACTGATTGGCATACATCTTTGGGATTTCCATTTCCACTCTCCGAAGGGAGTTCTGTGTCTCTTGATATCTCATCAACTTGCTGAGATGGAAGAATTTCCACTTTGGGTTTCTCCTCTTCTCCTCCGTCCCCATTCTCCGCTGAAAATTCTACCACCTTTGGAAGCAAATCATAATCTTTTTCTACAATCATTAACTCTCATCAAAATTCAACAAAATTATAGACCACAAATCACAAATGTTTTATTAAACTTACATCGGGTGTAGTCGTACTCGTGACCCATGAGGATTTTCGATCCACGGCAAGCTTAGACTCCACCGATCTCGGCGATCGATCAATAGAAAGACGTGAATTCGGCTGTGGCGAAGGCGAACTAGGATCTGATTTAGTTACTCTCCTACTCAATTTACTAACCCTTGAGGTTGGGGTTGCTGGGGCTTTGTTGACACCATTGTTTGATGATTCAGATAACCCAAATCTGCTTAAGATCCAAAAACAAGAATTACATAACCAGATTGCTATAAATAAACAATGCCACTAAAGCCCAATCACACAAATCAACAAAAGATAGATTAAAACTCCAAAAAGTTAACAACTTTAATGAACCCTATCTTCCCCAATCTAATCTAAATCCAAACCCAGATCAAATCAATATCTTTACATTAGAAACTAATCGTCGGCGATTTCTCAAGCAATTTGGTACAGTTAGGGCCGACTTAGAGAAATTGAAACCCTATAATTTCAAGTAGAGACTAGAGAGTGAATCTCTGTAGAAAGAAAGAAGCGAGTTTTATATATAACTAAACTTTTTTAACTCGCGTTTCACAAAGACCCAAATTATGTCACTTGAGGAAAAAGTGACATAAATATGAGGGGTTCACTAGTAAAGTCAGTTCTAGAACGATGTTAAATATCTTTAACGTCGCTGGTTGAAAAAATGACGTTATAAGCGGAACAGGTAGGCCAACTTACGGGAATAAAATGCAAAATAAGATCTATAATGTCATTTTTCAAAAAAATGACGTTATTTAGGTGACGTAAAAGACCATATTTTCAAGTCCACCCCATTCGTGTCATCTTGAGTTACCCTCTCCGTGAAGTACTTAGTAAAAAAGAAAAATCCAGACGAGTACAACAATGGTTTGTATACCTTGGCGAACACCACATAACCTTAAAGAAGCAAATATCTCGGAAAGGCCAAGCATTAGCAGATTTCCTCGCCGACTTCATGGTCGAATATTGCGACTGGGAAGAACACGAAGATGATCTACCGAAGATCAACCTGAAGTCGTAGATCCATGGCACCCCCTTACCGGTTGGCATTTATTCACAGATGGCTCCGCAGGACCCAATGGTTCAGGAATTGGTATTATCTTGGTCACACCGACTAATGGCCGAATAGAAAAAATAGTTAAACTTACTTTTGAATGTTCTAATAATGAAGTAGAGTATGAAGTACTGATCCATGGTATTAACCTCGTACTCGATCTCGGCATTCCCAAACTCGCAGTCTTTACAGATTCCCAACTCATTCAGAGACATTACTCAGGAGAAAATCAAGCTAACGGTCGCATGGCTGATTATGCTTTACTAGTGCGACAGCGCATAGACTGATTTCCCAAAAAATTAACAATTACCCATTATCCTCGAGAAGAAAATAGACATGCCGATGCCCTCACCTACATAGCAGCTATGCTGAGACATACATAATCTCGAACCTTCCACATCGAAGTACTTGAACGCTCAAGTATTGACCAGATGGAAATCAATGCCTTCAATACTGGGAGTGAGAGTCTCGATTTAGATGATTGGCGAAAATCATTCCTTCGTTACCTTACCAATGCCACCCTTCCCGATGATCTCAAAGCCAGATGTCTACTGTTAGAAAATTGCCGCAGATACACTATCCATAACAACGAACTACCACCGATGTAATCCAGGATAATCAATAAACGAGGCTTTTGTAGCCAATACTTCGTCTTATGTTTTACTTTCAATTTCTTGGTTTAACTCGAATACCATGTCAACCTTTGACCCAACTGGTATTCGAGGATGATCTCGACAATTTTCCAGTCTCCAAAATTCGTGCAAACTCGAGGGTCAAGGATGGTCGAAGGACCGGACCCTCGGGGATGCATGGGAGGCAGTTCGATATTCCTTCACTGTGGCTACGGCCTTCGAAGTACAATCTCTTTTCTTGGTCTACCCTGGGTGTCTTGTCCACCCACGCCCTGACAGATACTTGGGGGCGACCTTGAATTGCTCAAGTCTCCAAAATTCGAGCAAACTCGAGGGGCAAGAATGGTCAAAAGACCGGACCCTCGGGGATGCATTGGAGGCGATTCGATATTCCTTCGTCCAGGCTCAGAAACCGACGAAGTACAATCCTTTTCTTGGTCTACCCTGGGCATCATGTCCACCCTCGCCCCGACAGATACTTGGGGGGTTCTTGAATTGCTCAAGTTTCCGACATTCGAGCAAACTCGAGGGGCAAGGATGGTCGAAAGACCGAACCCTCGGGAATTCGTTGGAGGGGATTTGATTGCTTCGCTGTGGCTTAAGCCTTCAAAGTTTAGCACATTTTCAGGTTTCCCCTAGGTATCACGTCCCCTCGCCTCGACTGATACTCGGGGGCGACCTGGAAATGTTTCAAGTTTTCAACATCGCTGTGGCTTCGGCCTTCGATGTCCAAAAGAGTACACAGAGTTTGATCCACATTACATCCACATTCTACATGGATCGACAATGCTACAGTCATGTAAACATAAAAGAAGTATCTTACATATTATCTGTCAATGAAGCAGTCGCAGGGCAAGTCAAAGATCAATCATCAGCAGTTCAAAGCAAGAAAAATTGGTAAAATAAGCATGAAAATTCCAACATTCCAAGGTTAGCATAAGATAGCATGACTACTAAGGCACTACATCAGAAAGTCAGATTCAGTAGACTAAGAATGTACCACAGAAAATACACATCAACATGTTCACAATTAACTACAGAATTTCAAAGAAAAACAACAGCAACACAGTTCAACATATTACAAATTACCACATGTCAGTGGAAAATGACGAACAACCCCAACTACAAGTACCTCACACCGGCACGGTCTCACATTCTTGTTCCACAGATGCTCCACCATCAGCAACCTCGGCGGCTTCATTCGAGACTCCGACAGCTCTACCATTAACAAGACCACTACTGGGTGCTCCAAGGAGAAAAGTATCTCAACCACTTTCAGTACTCCCAACTATCTCATGAACAACGGGCAACTCCACTCCCTTCAGCTGGACCTCATCACCTTCAACAAATTCTGGAGACACTGGGTACGGTTCAAGTGTATCAGGGTCATATCCCTTTTCATCTATGAAATTCTTCAACCTCATAGTCACCTTGCATTCGCCATCGTACTGTCCCTGGAGCCGCACCTTCTGTTTAGCCTTCTCCCTCTCACAGACTGCAAGCTTCGCAGCTCAGTCCCACTCAAGCCTCGACCGCTGAAGTTCGAGTTTCTCATCATAAGATTCGGTAATAACCCTAAGGTCTTGCTTCAACTTCTTCACCTCAGACATCAATGATGTCTCCATCCCACGGGAAAGATCAACATTTTCCCTTGCTTGCCGCAACTTTGCTTTTACTGACTTCATAGCCTTGCTGCACGTTCGCACCCAAGCATCCGTCTGCTGAAATATTCAATCAGTCAGTGAACCTCGAAACTCAAAGAATTCGAAAGACATTTCAAAATATCATAATAAGGAGCAGTATATAGTTACCTGAAACATGTACCACTTTACTTCCTTCGATGCCTCGTCTGGGTCGTCCTCCCAGAGTTTGACCATCGAAGATTTCTTAGCGACAGCCTGCTCCTGTCGATCCTCCTCTGTCATTTCTTCATCCTCCTCCTGTGTATCTTCCTCCCCAGTGCCCTACGCCTCTTGCGTTGGCCATCCTTCGATTGCTGCAATTTTGAGGCTTCGAGAGCAGTATGACTCTTCCCTTTCTCAACATGAGCCGATACCGGCCTTGGCCTCAACCTTGAAGCCTCGACAGCCACTTCGGGTACCGTTGCCACTTGCTTCGACCCCTTGCAACATCTCGGCACAAACTAATAGTTCCTCGGTAGCTCCTCTCCTCCCATTTCCTTTGACCTCTTAGAAGAACCTTCACTTCTTTTTCTCCTTGCTAGCTTTGGCATAGTGGGTACGCTTCAAAGCAGGCAATCAGCCTTCTTCCGCCTTTGCCTCTTGATTTTAAGACTGTCAAACACTGAATTTACCCAGTCTTCACTAGCCTTGAGTAGATTATCAATGTGATTTACCGGATTATCCCAAGTCGAACTTCCCAGACCTGCAACAGTAAAGCAAAACACAGTTATCACTTATTTTGGAAATACATCAACAACAAACCCTTCGACAACAAACTTACTTTCATTATATACCCTATGATGCCATTTATAAGGGTCATCCTCGTCTTCATTCTCGAAGTTACCACTCACTATCAACAAATCTTTATTCCACCCTTGACCCGTCGAGCACAGATCAAAGAACCAAGGTTTCTCAGGGTGACATTGGATGTGATAGGTCCCTGGGTTCTGACTCGCCTTCCTCGAGTAAAAGGTAACAATATCAAACCACTTAATCAAATTTCGGCCCTCACCAGCCAATTTTACATTCATCCCCTCTATCACCTTCATCATCTCATAAAAATTCCCGTTAATTTGCACATGTGCCACCTCCCAAAAATTTAGTACTTCTTTCACCAGCCTTCGGAGTGGTAACTCCATCCTCAATCGAATCTGGCCCCTATAAGCCATAATCCCACTCCCATGATTCGATTTAAAGGTCAATCCCGCCCCTGCAACACTCAAAAATATCCCCACCTTCGACAGTTCTAACTTAGCGGCAAACCGCTCTAACCTAACCTTATCCTTCGCTGCAACGAGACCCCCAACGCCATCCAACTTAGTTGAATCCACGCTATCGCTACAATGCCCTTTATCTCCCTCTCTCTCACCAGAGGGCCCTACATCATCCCCCTCCCCCTATACTTTTTCTTCCTCCTCACTATCTTCAGTTACTATCGCCCTTCGACGCATCGAAACCACAACCTCCTCAGCAGGCAGTACCATTGATAATGGGGCCTCGGTTACTATATCAGTGCCCGTCTCGAAGCTGGACGGTTATCCATTTTTAGCCTACAGAAGAAGAGGCATGCAATTAGATCGACAAACTCAAAAAATTCCGTGACCATCCTATCTACCCTCTCCAAAATAATCCACAGACCAGGTCGTAACCTAGACCTTTCCCCTCTCCGACCTCTCGAGTTCCATTTCTAAACAACAAACACAGATTGCTCCGCCTCTACTAACTAAACCAAAAATAAAACAGAACAAAGTTCACAGAGATCAAATGCCGTACCTAAAATTAATAGAACTACCCCCAAATAAGAAAGATCACAGCCTCAAATGCCCTAACAGCTTCCACGTTCGCAATGGCGCTTGTCCTTCTCCTTATCACTCTCTATGGTTTTCACAGCAAAACTAGCATAGTAATTCCTCATCTCTCACTTATATATATTTTGAAAACCCAAAAACACCTCGATTTATTAACCGCTATCATTACCACGACCCCACCTCCCTAGCTATTTGGCTAATAGTATGCTTTGACAAATATACCCTTAACATTTTCCACGTGCGAACAACCCGTTTACCTAAAATTACATGTACTGCCAAAGCTTCTCGAACCTTATTCTCCCAGATCGAAACTAAACAGTCAGAATCCAATAGTCACATCACCACCTTTTTTGTCAAATGAGTAAAACATAATCATTACTTCCCAGCACACTGCCCTAAACGCACGTGCCACTCAGACAGACCAACTATTTAGATTGTCAGATCGCTAGTCAAATCAAACTTCACCCTCGATACACTATCAAACTTCACCTTCGATACACTATCAAACTTCACCGACGTTACACTATCAAACTTCACTGACGTTACACTTCCAAACTCGAACATTCGACAAGTCAGCACCTCGAAGAATCTTCAACAAATTATCTCAGATTTATTAGCTCTCTCATACCAAAACCCCCCATTCGACCAGTCAAAACTTCGTGCCTTCGAACAAAATTTTCAGCTTCGACGAAGTTTTTTTTATCCCAACAAGTTCAATTTTATATTCCAAATATTCAATCAAAACAGTTATACTACCGACCTCGTACCAAATAGTATTATATTCGGAATTCAGATTCTACTACCATATCCCATAGTTCACAATAATTTCTATTAGTACTATCAACAAAAGCATTTTTCATTCCGACAACGAGGATAAGACTACAAAAGTCATGCAAAAAAAAAATGGAAAGAAGAGAGAAACAGAATACATGTACGCAGCAACATGAGAAACTACAAAAGGGAACCCTATCTAATTAGCAGGTTGCTCCTCTGTAATAACGGTCGCCGCAGCTTCATCCTCCTAATCCACTATATCCTACGCGAAGCCTTTGAGAAGCGATAGCCGATGGCCAAGTAGCGACCCCATCATTTGCACTATTCCCTACCAGTATGTGAAGGGCATCATAGAGAGGTACTCTAGGTTCTGCTTCAAAGAAATCTGGCATTTCAAAGTTAATGTCGTCCTCTATCCCGAACCATCGTTGAAGACCTAGCAGGGCCTCTTGAATCCTTTTCGCCCTCATGGCCGCTTGATCTTTAGTAACCGGTACGCTCTCAGCCATATTGATAAATAGGAAGTAGTCAGTTAGAAGAGAAGAATGCTGCAAAACAGATAAAGAAATTTCTCCCTCTTTACCCCTTTTTATACCTCCAAACTCACCAGAGCTTTCCATCTTCCCTAACTGAATTAATGGTAACCTTCAATTCCCAACACCGAAAAGTCAACATGTAACCTCTCCAACTTCCAAGACGTAACTGATTCGTCCGTACCTGCATTCAAACCTCCTCCCCAACGACTCCCAATCGAACATATCTCCAACATCGAACATTCGGCCATCGTAAGACTCAATCTTCACAACAGCCCATCATCGACCTTCGATCATAATTTTCTTCGAGCATATCTTTATACCTCGCACCTAGAAGAATAGTAGTTTGCATTCGTCTACATTATCTAACCAAATAACATGAATACAGACACGAGCAAAATATTCTGACCATTTTAATTACCGATTCTAGAAAAACAAATTACATTTTTCCCCTACCACCCCAAACTCAAAACAACTTCCTCCCACAAAATAAAACAGAAACTACGCAAAATAATACCAAAACATTCACAACATCAACCCAGCGCCCTACTTTCGGAAGAACTAGCTCCGCTCACCGCATGTTCCTCCTCGATGATCTCCTCTGCACAGACAAGGCTTCCTGCTAATGCCATCAAGAAAAGATAACATTTTTGCTTGGTGGTAAAATGCGACCTCAATTGCTCCCAGAGATAGGCGTACGGTTTGCCATTGATGAACTCCTCTGGCCTCTGGTCCACAAGATCCGGCATATCCCAATTCAAATCATGTTGTCCAAAAAACCTCATGTGCAGCTCCGCCATTTTCTGCCCTACACGACGATCACGGGCAAACCCCATCCTCTTCTGATAACGGGTATTGGGCGGTCTATCCATTCAGATATTCAGAATGAAGAACAAAACAATCTTAAAGATGGAAGAAGATACAAAATCCCTGTATAAGAACCAATTTTTATAGCCTTCACCCCATTTATTACCTTTTACCCACCTAGACCTCTTAATTACCCCCCCCCCCGCCACTTTATTATTTTCTTAAAAACCAGCGGTAAAACAAGAATAGGTTCCAAGACAACAGTTTTCTCAGCAAATGCCTCTCCACCTGGCTTTGAGAGCCTTGCTGAGAGGGGGCGAATCTGGTAGCCTACACGCAGCCTTCGACCTTCTTACTCGAAGTCCACTTCGTATCCTACTCGAACATATCGAAGACTATTTTGACTCAGAATCAATCCCCTCAAGGAACTCTTGTAGTCAAAGCCTTGACAGCAGATAAACCTTCGAGAACAGATCAACACATAATACCAGATAAACCTTCGAAAACGGATCAGCACATAATAGCAGATACCCTTCGACTGAATGTTCAAATAGCAGAAGTGTGATGAGACTGGCAGTCAGCTCAAACGGATTGGACTACGCATTAATTGGTCTCTCAGCTAGAGTGATAGGGATGCTCGTAATAAATGTTGCCGCCAGAAAACCCGGACAGTAATCATGTAGCCTGGCCCACTCTTGGTGACTCAACCTTTTATGTCTCCATAAATAAGAGAGAGGGGAAACCAAAAAGGGGTTAGAAAAATCCTCTCCAAACCCTATGCTTTTTACCTTCGACCACTTATAAACTGTATTCAATATTTATTATTACTCATCAGTAATAAAATCACAGTTTAAAAATCCTTATCAGAGGTCGTAGAGAGTCACATTCGGGCCTCTACGCAAGTATTTGTCTCTAATTAGTCTATTTTTAGGCCATATACTTGTACATCTTTGATGAGAGGTTGACCTCCGTGTTGTAAGAGCCATCTTCGCTTCTCATCGATGATCAGGCCCCTACAGAATCCATGAGCATTGTAGTAGATGACTCTGTTAAGTCGTCATCTAAAGTAGATGATGATGATTATGAAGACTTTATAGTTTCTCCTACATCCGTTCCTCATGTAGAATGTCCTACACCTCAACTTATAGAATCTCCCTCTACCTCACATGTTCCTTAACCTCAAGGACCTCTTCAAGAAGATGGAACAACTTTGCCTAAATGGTATACTAAGATCCATTCACTTACTGATATTATTGATACCAGAAGAACTCAAAATCTGATACAGGAGATTGTGAATTTTACTTGCTATCTTTCAGTTCTTGAACCTAGTTATGTGAAGGAGGTTGTTGATGATGAATTCTTGATTTTAGCCATGTAAGAAGAGTTAACACAATTTCAACATCAAAATTTGTGGACATTGATTCCTAAACCATCACGTACTAATATAATTGGCACAAAATGGATATTTAAAAATAAGACCAATGAACATGGTAATGTGATAAGATATAAAGCTAGACTTGTTGCACTTACACACAAGAAGAGGGAATTGATGTGCATGAGATATTTGCTCCGGTTGCACGTCTTGCACTCTAACTTGCACTCTGAAATTCTAGGTATTTCAAATGGATGTTAAAAGTGCATTCTTGAATGGCGATCTAGCAGAAGAAGTTTATGTTTCACAACCAAAAGGATTTGAAGACCCCTTGACTCCTGACCATGTCTATAAATTAAAAAAATGCCCTCTATGGTATGAAGCAAGCCCCTCGTGCTTATTACGAGCGCTTAACAAACATTTTAGAAAGCAAAGGACTTATGAGTGGAAGTATGGATAAGACCTGGCTCTATCAGAATCTAGATGGAGGATTATTCGTGGCTCATGTATATATTGATGACATTGTCTTTGGCTCAACATCTATTTCACATGGTAACCATTTTGCACAAACTATGACTATTAAATTCAAAATTAGCATGATGAGAGAACTAACTCTCATCTTAGGTTTGCAAGTTTCCCATATTGAAAAGGGTATATTCATCTCTCAATCCAATTATACTAGGGATCTAATAAAAAAGTTTGTTATGAAGACAGCTAGGTGCACTCACACACCAATAAGCACATCTACTAAGTTGTCTAAGGATGATGGATCTAAGAATATTGATCCCAAATTATGCAGATACATGATTGGAAGTCTTCTTTATCTTTTTACTAGCCGACCAAACATTTCCTATACCGTGTGTGCTTACGCTAGGTACCAATCTTGTCCCAAAGAGTCACATATGAACGTTGTGAAAATAATTATTTGTTATATAAGTGAGACAATTAGTTATGGGCTTTGGTATTCAGATGATACTTCTAGTATTATAACGGGATACTCTGATGCTGACTGGGTAAGAAATGTAGATGATCGAAAGAGTACTTCAGGTGGTTATTTCTATGTTGGGAATAATTTCACTAGACGGCTATGCAAGAGGCAAAACTCAATCTCGTTGCCTACTGCTGAAGCTAAGTATATTATTGTAGGTAACTGTTGTACTCAACTTGTGTAGATGAAAAGTATGATGAAAGATTATAGAGTGTCACATGATGTTATGACCTTGTTTTGTAATAATATGAGTGTTATTAGTGTTAACAAGAATCTTGTTTAACATTCTAGGATGAAACACATTTATATTCATCATGATTATATGCGTGAGCTTGTTCAGCGTTAAGTTATTTTTATTGAGTTTATACCTACGAAGAAACAATTGGCCAACATATTTACCAAACCTTTGGATGCAAAGAGATTTGAAAAACTTCATTGTGCTATCAATATTTATATTCTTGATTAGTACTTGCTTACTATTGTTTTGCATTTATTTATTTTGGTATATATATTTTTTCATTTTTCCCTATTCTGTTTTATTATTTTAAATAAATGGGTGGGGGGTGAACCCGACTTGTTGGTAGACTACTGTGTGTTCAATTCGTCATAGTAAAATGTTACTGTTTCTAAGATATGTACACATATGATCCATATAAAATGTTTGTTGCACTCTCTTATCTCACATTTAATCTTATAACAAGTGGGTTCCCTACACCTGGTACTATGTAACCTAGAACAGATGTCCCTTATATGTGTTATATGCTATCAACTACTATTTCTCTTGCACACACGCCATAATAATGGAATATTGTCAAGGAGTCTTTCATATCTAGTAGATGCATACCTAGTTAAAGTCAATTGGTGATATAAACCACATTCTCGTGTTATTCATTGTGTTCATCATGGTGTTTCACTCTCTTTAGTTTCCATGCTCTATCTTGTAGGAACCTACGTATACTCAAGTTATTAGATCTGCAGGGGTATTTTAATAGCTAGTTACTTAGGATAACTGCCTGGGATGACTTATCGAAAGCTTGCTAGATGAGTATGTATTTGATTCTTTAGGAGCATATGCATGTATCTTTCTCTGGTGTGTAGGTCCGTAGGCATTCTGTGTGGCACTCTATTGGTATTTGCAATGGATGTACCGACCAAAATTCTACTACATGAGAAGGATCCTCCCCCTTGACATATCATAGAACTTTTCAAAAATTACTTCCTTGAAAAAAAAAAAGGAAGGAAGATGAGAAAAGTACTGGGTATATCACTATTTTTCTATTTCATCATTCATGCTTGTTTACTAGTCTAGTTTACCAACTGGTTGATACTAGGTTTGTTTGTACTGGCCTTGTCTAGTTATCTTATCTTTAGCCTATTATCATAGACTGGTTTTTACCATGATAGACATCATAGTACTATATGCATCATGTACATGTTTGTGGCATCCTTCTGAATGCATAGTTCCTCGACTAGTGTCGATCCTTCTCTTGACATGTAAGGAGATGTACACTGCTTCCATTGATAATATCAGTAAGTTCATAAACTTAATGAAAATCCATTTTACTACTCTTCTATGTCTGGATTACTTCTCGTTAATTTCATTGTATCACTATGCAATGATTTGAATATGCCTGTTTAGTACATGTTGGTTCACAATTTCTTTAAAAAAATCAGCTCAATAACAAAAATTGGGGAGAAATATAGTTTTTACTGGCTTTTTTTTTTTTTTTTAAATAAAGTGGTTTTAATCAAGTGTTTTCCTTTTGTAAAAACTCATACTTAAGCTTGGACTCTTTGGGAAAAGCTATTTTTTTTTCTTGAAAGTGTTTTCCTATTGTTAAAATCTTACTTGTGCTTGGACTTTTTTTCATAAACTAGTTTTTAGTTTTGAAATATTTTTGTATGCAAAAACTCTTTTGGTGTTTCTAATCTGAATATTAGGATATACTTGAAAGAATCAAGGACACTTTAATATATCCAATTGATCCAGTTCTTCCTATTATCCAAATAGCTTATATATTTCTCTGGATATCCTATATCTAACTAGTTCTGCTTATCCAGCTTAGTTTTTTGTATCCAGATGCTCCTTAAAGTGTTTGGTTATTTTTAATGCTAGATACAAGTTCTTTCTTTCAAAACTCTTCTGGCCATCATCTTAGAAGTTCTAGATAGAATTTAGGAGATTTCTTCAAAGTGATCTTGAGATGTATTTATTTATGAATGAACTCTTAGTTTTTTTTATATATAAATTCCTTAGCCTTTTCCCTTTTCTAGATACATTTCCAGAACCACCTCAATGGCCAGATCAAAGACCAATGCTAGTCTTGCTTCTCCACAAAAATTAATTAGATGTCCTATCACTAAAGAACTATGTCTACCAAGTTTTCCTCAAAATTTCATTCAATATCTCATACCTAGGACATCTAATTGTGTCAATATCCTCGAAAGGATAGCCTTGCTTGTTTTATAATTTGTTCAGGCGCATGTAATTATGTGCTTAATTGAGTTTCAGCAAAGTTAAAGAAGGCTTGAACCAAGGAGGAGCTTAGTAGACTAAAGCCTAGTATATTTTTGCTTGTAATTGAAAAATATATTAAATGTATGTGCTTTAGGTCTTCTTAGGTACTTGGGAATAGACATATATGAACCATTATCTGTACATATGGGCTTTTATCATAAGGTTAGCCAAAGAGTGAGATTGAAACGCCCTTCTTATAATTGGCTAACTTGTGACAATGACACCCTTGTGGTTCATAGGATGAGTGACTAGGTTGAGTGGATAATGACAAAAGAGACTACAATAATAATGCGGATGTCGAAGCGATTAGGATGTGCTTCCTATGTGTAAGGACAGGTCTTGATAAGGCTTATTCGTTTTTCAAAACCGATTTTAAGATAATGCATATCTTTCATGATAATGCTTATCTATTCAAAACTGATATTAAGATAAAGCTTATCCTTTAACTAATCTAATATTGATATAATATTTATCAAAGATTTTATTTTTACAATAAAAAGATGAGCCATAAAAAGATGTTATCTATTCAAAAACCTTCTTACCTCCTCACATCCTTTATGAATCATAGATGGAATTCTATGATTCTTGAAAGTAAAGAAGAAACTGCAAATTCTTTCAATTCATTGAGCTGAACACATCCTTCAAGGGCATCAAAGTGTGAAGTTAGACAACATAAAAATAGTGGCAGGTTGCAGAAGACTATGGTGACTTTATCAGGCTTGGGTAGCATAAGAGATATATTTGTCAGGCTAGAAAGCTAGGTAAGTACTTCACCTATCTTGTATATCGCTTATATTGTTAGTGAATGTTTGCTCAAGCGTAAGCAGTATATGCACCAGAGTTTTTACCTGAAGGGCCACAACCCAACGGTTTCCCCATGATCATATTGTGTGTGTTTTTACTTTTTTTATTATTCTATTTTAGACATTAGTGATACTATAATACCTAGTTCCCTTGGTTCTTTTAATAACGGGTTGGCTTAAGCTTCTTACCTTCTCCCTTTAGTCGTTTCTTACCTAAATGCAACCGAGCTAGATCGCCCTCTTGAAAAGTATATTTGATCTTATGTTTTTCGTGTCGAGCCCTATACCTCACTTGAGTCTTCTTCAATTGTTCTTCAACTGCCTCATGAACCTTATTTCTCTTTTCAATGAAGCACTGTCTATCACCAAGACTAAAGGACATATCAAAAAGTCTTTGAGGCAAATACCTAAAGAAAAATTTCCAAATGAAACTTCAAAGTGGAACCATGAATCGCTCGGCAAAAAGTAAACTGAAGATACGTAAAATCTCATCCCAAGTCTTAGGATACTTAGAATGGAATCCCCATAATAAATGAACCAAAGTATAATTGACTACCTTTGTTTGGCCGTCAGTCTTCGGATGAAACGTGGTACTTCTCTTCAACTCAGTATAAATCATCCCTCATAACGATCTGCAAAAATGTCCTAAAAAGCAGTTTTCCATCTCAGAAATAATAAAAGAAACCGCCCATAAAATCCATTGATATGCTTTCCTAAGGTCAGCTAATTACTGGTAATTGTATGTGCAATCCCAACATACGATTTGAAGGCTTCGATGTGTTGCATTGAACGCAACCACAAACCTTACAAGTAGCAACCTTAAGTATCTTTGGACAATAAACATATCACCAAAAATTCAAAAGAGTCTTTTCCACCCTGAAATGACCTATAACCCGAGAACAATAAGTTTCTCCAGTCCAATGCAAACGGTCTCTACCCTCAGGAATACATAGTAGGGTTCACCTATAAATTAAACAATCCTAAATTCATGCTCACATGTCTTGTAATGTAGCAATTTCTGGTAATCACACTGAGCTTTTTGTTTTCATCATATCCTGCAACATACTCAAACGAAATAATAGGTTGTATCTACATAGCTACCAATAAAGCGGAAATAGTTGGTAATGGGGGTTGAAATAATATGTCAGCCATTTTGTTGTCCATTCTGTTCATATACATGATAATCAATGTGAATTACTGTAGATACGATATCTACTTCATATGGCGAGCTTGTTGTAGCTTGGATTGTGTAGCTAAAAACTGTAACGCATAATTCGATCGAACGACTTCCCCAATTATGCCTGAAAACTAAGGTACAACCATTGGTATATTGGGAACTCAAAGTCATTCAAATGACTCAAAATCTCATTGGAACAACTAACCAAATAAGCCTAAAACATAAGGTAAAAGAATTGCACCTTCTTGTTTTCGACTCGTTCGTACGGCTCCAAGGCTCGTTTGAACGATCTTGGCAAATATGCATAGAATCAACAAAAATAATTTTTGCTTAACTTTCAATCCCTCTCGTTGGAACGGCTTCAAGGCTCGTTCGAACGACTTGACATCTTTTAAGAGGTTTAATTTATAGATCCTTTTATATCTAGTAAAAGCAAAAGTTTGGGTAATTTGTAACCAAAGCTCTTTCCTAGTGATGTAACTAGTACTGGCATACACCCCAATTATAATACAAGGGTTGCTGTCTTAAAGAAAGACTAAGTGAGTTGTTGAGAAGTGTTGGATAGATAAAACAATCACATTAAGGGTTTTGCTCCAGGTGACCCAAAAGATTTGGGATGAGAAAATCTCTTTCTTGCATAGGATGGGGTTTTAGTTAAGAGAGCTCCTAAAAGAGCTTATAATTTTTGGGGTACTAAATAATAATCGAAAATTATCAAATTAAACCATATCTTAATTAACAATTGGATATATATTTTAATCAAACTCATTATAGGCAATTTGAAGCACCTACTTGATAGAAAATGAAAGGACAAAAAATTTGAAAGATAAATAAAAAGTAAAAGGGCTAATCAAGAATTGAACCTTAGGTAATAGGATCAATTCCAAATTTCTAAACCAATTGAGCAACTTTTATTTGCATTTAGAAGAATTTAGAAGAAAAATTAGCATTCACAAGCTCTCTAAGATTAATCTTGCTATATTGATCAACCCTAGATGGGGGTTTCTCTCTTCTCAAGACTAGTGGGTTCAATTCTTTAGAGCAAAGTTCATTAAAAGAAATAGTCAGCTGGTTGACTAAAGGGTTCAAAAAATCTCTGAATGGCTCATTGCAATAGTGATAGTATTAATTAATGGTGGGATAGTTGGGGTTCTGATAAAGATCTGATTGACCTGATAGAGGCTTCTCAAGAGGTGTGGAGTCATTGTATTGTAAAACTCAATTCTATCCTAGATGAAAATGGTTGGAATGTGACTCTTTGATTGATGATTTCCTGAAAAACTATAGGATTAGTAAAATTGTTATAAATCCTTTTAGTTCTGATCAAAGAAGTTGGAGGCATCATTCTCAAGGTACTTTTACGATCAGCAGCACTCATAATAGTATAAGGTAGAAAAGACTTATGATTTGGTGGAGTTTATATGTTAAGTACACTGCCTTGCACCTTAAGCTTGATGCTTTCCTATGGAGACATTGTATGGATGTGTTGGCGGCTTATGATAATCCAAAGAAAAGGGGCATGCAGATAATTTTTTGATGTGCTATTTGTACTAAAGCTGAAGAATTTGGTAACATTATCTAGGAGTGTGAAGCTGTGAGACCTCTGTGGTATTGGCTTCTCTCTCTTTTTACCTTGCATACTTTTCATGGTAATGTAAAAAGTAATATTGAGCAGGGAAATAACTTCAGTCCTTGCATTAAAGAACTCAGGAAAACATCTGTTGTGAATCTTCTGCATCAGATTTGGCTGTCAAGAAACACTTTAGTGTTTGAAGATGTTGAGTTTAACTATTACAACATTAAAGTGAAAGCTCTCTCTGGCATTACAGATGCTGTTGTGCTTTCTCCGAACGGCATGAAGAATTGAATGGATTATCTTCAAATTTTCTCCATGCTGGGGGTAGCAACCACTAAATCTAAACCCATTCCTAATAATTAGACCGATTCCTAATAACATAAAATATTGGTGGGCGCTTCCCGAGGCTGATTAAATAAAAATTAACGGTGACAGTTTTGCTCTTGGTTTCCCTGTGAAAGTAAGCCCCATAGAAATCATATTGCTACAGTGCTGGGGGTTTTGGTCAAAGGTTTAAGAATTACTAACAACATTGATCCAGAATGTACTACTATTATTGAGCTCTCAAAGTGTCTTAAAGAAGTTCTTGGCATAAATGTGCATTATAATAGATATTACAGCAACTTATCATGCTTTCTCAACTAACAATGTTCATTGGAGATCAAGAATTGATTGGAACCTTATGAAAAATAGCTCCACAAACCTTATATTTTCTTCAATCTAGAGAAAGGGTTACTTCTTAGATATGGATACCGTCCGACCCAAACGTGGTCGTTGGCGTCTCCATGTCATTCTCCGTTATCCAAACACCGGTCACAGTGTACTAGCCTACTCACAGCCTTTCAAGATGAGCGGAACACTCAAAGGCTACATCAAAGCTTACCATGAGGCTCGAAGCCTAATGTACTCACAAATCAGCTAAAGTAGTAGTATACTCGTAGCCTTAAAAGATGAGCCAAATGCTCAAAGGCTACATGGATGCCTACCATGAGACTCTAAGCCTAATGAACTCACAAATCAACCAAAATCCGTAATGAACCGGGATTAAAGTCAAATAAAGCTTCAGCCATGTTTCGGTCCAATTCAGCATATGGTCGAAGGCAAACAACTCAGTAGATAACTCTGGTAGAGTCGACTTCTGTACAAGACCGTAGCAACAACCAGAAAAGATATATATGTAATTTAACCTCTCTATGGTGATGTCACCCTTCCTATCTCCTATAAATAGGGGGAGAGTTACCTTGAAGTTGTTAGGAAAGCATAGCCCATACACCTTAAAGGAGCTGGGGAGAACTTTCGAGCAATCTCAGAGGCTTTATATTTCGGTCATCTTTTGCTCAAAATTTGTAATCCCATTCATATATATAGCATCTCTTTCAAATCCTCGTTAGAGGTCGTGGAGAAGACTAATTCATAGACACTACGCAAGTATATTTGTATAGAATACTCCCCTATTTATGTTAAACATACTTGCTAGAGCCCCTAGTCGAACCTAAACCCACGGTGTAAGAGCTCGCTCTATCCTCAATGAGATTAAGACGGCCCCTACATTTGGCGTCGTATGTGCTATACCCTCTTTTTTCCTCTACACACTTTTCTTAATACAATCACCCTCCAATGGCCCCCACCCCCCATTGTACATCAGCCATAGTCAGTGCACACCTACTGATGATGCTGTAATAAGCAAGATAGTTACATAAGCCAACTTTTCCTCGAGCGCGAAGATCGATGCCAAGAACTAGAAACTGAAAGACAATGTTATGTTGAAAAAACTAACAGACAACATTGAGCCCTCAACGATCTACGCCACACGGTTCGGGAACTAAAGCAAACACAAACACAGGATCTCCCTGTTCGGTCCAGAATGTGCTTAGGTCCTTACCCCAAGACTAAGGCACCGCCTGTCCACCTTGCACCAAAGGTACCCCTAATCCCCTACCTGAAGGTTTGATCCACCTAGGCATCTTCACTTTGAAAGATTTGTGGGATTCTACAATTCGAAGATCCCGACCTCCTATTTGATGCTCAACCCAGGAATGACTAGTGGAACACAGTGCTTAACACACCCCTGACCCGCGGCCCTATCACCCGAAACCACATCGTTCTCCCCCCTAAGCAGCCTACCTCGCACAACAGGACCTTGAACAGAAAATTAAAGCCGCCATTTGTGTCAGTTCCAATCCCACCCCGTACTCTTGGATTCTACTTACCAATCACCTTTACCTGAAGCTTCTCACCAATGAAGTACTTCTAAACTTCCATTCCTGCAAAATTCACCAGTGCCGAAACAGAGACCGCAATCCCATGTCCTCGAGTTCCAAAACTTCTTAAGCCTCTACTTATCGGTCGATCATATTCTATGTCGAATATTTCCTACTAGCCTTATAGGCAACCCCCTCATGTGGAACCTTATCTTTCTCAATGGGTCCATTCGAAGCTTCGAGGAACTGTCTATCGTGTTCATATCTTACTTTGTCTTTAATAAAGATCGTAAATCTGGGTCGACGCCCTTTTCAACTTTTGAAAGACACCGGTCGACATACTTAAGAGTTTTACGAAATGATTCTTAGATGAATTGCACAAATTCAAAAACTTCAACTATGCCAACACAATTCTAGCCTACTTAAGCACCCTACCAGACCACAGCCGGGGCAAGGAGTACAACGTCCTCTATAAAGCTAAAACCTTTGAAGAGATGTCGTCCAAGGTCAATGGCCATATCGACCATGAGCGTATGCACTAAAACAACCGGTAGGGATAACCCCAAACCAACAATTACCATATACCACAACAGCCGAGTACAACCATGGTCGCCCCCATCTATAATGAAACCAATAACCCAAAGCGTAGAAACCTAGAAGATCATTCTGATCGACCACAAAAGAAACAACCAATTCCAGTTCTTTCCAAACTTAATGTCCCTCTCAGTACTATCCAACCAATCATTCAACCCGATCTTATTTAGTGAAACCCATATCCGATCGAAGTCAAAAAGGATGAACCATATTGTAAAAACTTCAAGTGTAACTGCCATCCAACTAACAACTGTTATGCTTTATAACGTTCGCTTGAGATGATACACAAAGCCGAACGACTTTACCAATATATTGTTGACCTCCCCCGCTACATCGAGTTATACCTCAGACCCCAAGCAGCCCTGAATAATAGACCAAACGTAGTACATATTGTCCAAGCTCAAATGATCAAAATACAATAATACTGACAACGGTCACACCCAAAGTAAGCAGAAATGGGTTGAAGATTATTGCAAGCTCACCTACCAGTAAAAACTACCAGTCCTCTTACCCAAAATAAGTCAGCATCCTTGACCCAAAGGTATATCCTTCATCGATTGTGACATTTCTCATGTCTACTTTCCTCACTCTGATCCTTTGGTTATCATGGTCAAGATAAAGCACATCATCCTCTACACAATGCTTATCAACACTGGAAGCGCAGCCGATGTACTTTTTCTTTAAATGTCAAAGACATGTATAGGGGCCTATCCCTCGATCTAACCCAATTCAAGCTATTTCCAGTTCAAACTACCTCTATATCAGATTTAGACATTTCATATGTGATATAAACAGTCAGCGTTGACACCTGCACCACGAACTGAAGAAGAACGTGGGTCAAGCTCAACAGAAAACATGAACAAGTTAAAGACACCTATCTCTAACGAAATCAACAGTTGCTCAGTTAACTGCCACTTACCACATTGTTCGGGGAACGCGCTTTAGAATGATAAAGAACTGCGGGGAGGTTCTATATGAAGAAAAAGTTCCATAAGAGACAAAGACTAGAAAAATATATGAGAAATCACCAAGAAAACTATATTTTCTAGATTCTTTAAATATCAAACTTCTTATTTACAAGATCTAGTATTTCTAGTTTGAGAGATCACTTGTAATAAGATATCAGCCTCAAGCAATAAAAGTCATTATTACAAAATCTGGGTGGTAAAGTTTCAGCGCGGGAAAGTTTGGGACCTCGATGAGCCACCAACAAAGCTATTTCCAGAAATATTCAACCCAAACATCAAGCTTTTATTCATTTGGGTGGTAAAGTTTAGTCCAAAATCTGTAGAGGTCACCAATTTTCCAAACAACAGGAAGAAGAACAACGACCTCAACCTTGAATTCTAGCACGTGATCATTTGAGTGAGGGTGCCGGTACTCATAATCCTTAACCTCTTTGTCAAGCTACTTAACCGACACGTCAATATCTTACACAGGAGCATATGAATTAGTGTATCAATGAGATGATCGATGCATGGGTTCTGACCACTACAGACGACCTTACCAAGTTACAAGGGAGTTGAATTGCCAAATAACTATTCAATATGGAAATACCGAAAGGTTTCCATACTCTGAAAATTCATAAATACAAGGGCACCGATCCAAAGAAGTACATTCAACAACACCGAGATTCATTGGGGTTGTACTCCAATCTCAACCACATCCTCTACCATTTGTTCACACTAAGTCTACAAGAAGAATCGCTCTGGTGGTTTTACTCTTTATTGGAAGATTTCATACACACATTCGATCAGCTGCAGAAACAATTTATCAAGACGTATGCTCATAACAGAGACAAAGAGGAGAATTTATATTCCCTTATTAGTCTTAAACAGTCATACGGAGAGAAGCCCGTGGGATTTGCAAAGATGTTTTTGGAGCTCGCGCATATAGTAGACAATCTTGATCAGAAAATAGTTGTTACTGCTTTCATTAACGCGCTCCAGCTCGACTACAGGGCCAAAGAACACATCTTTTTCAACAAACCCGCAACCTTGGAGGATATGATCACCAATGTCAATAGTTATGTCGACCTGAAAAGGATGATGTTCAGAAGGCATAAATATACTAAATCTGTCTTATCTACATAAGGTCCATCCACATATTGAAGCACTGAACCAATGGAGGATCAGGGTGATCAAAAGCGCTCCAAGGGAAACACTGGTAACCTACGAAAAAGCGGTTTACTACTCAAACCGGTCCACCCTAGGATAAATGTTCGAATCTCCATAATTTTTCCAATTCTCTCCAAGGATAAGCTATACCGTCCCTCTCAACCATTGGAACCAATTGAGAACTGCCTGTACTGCATACATCACAAGGTAAATTACCATTCTACTGATAATTGCTATAATTTATAGAGGTTGCTAGAGTTTATTTTCAAGGAGGGACGGATGTTCAAATACATTATCAATCTGGAATCATACAAGGATGACAGCTATAAGAAGCAGCTTGAAGTCGTCAAGGTCAAAGATTAAGTCTGTGGTAATAGTCGTTTTACCACGGATAAAGTCTGTAGTAAATGGTGCGTGACAATATTTTTACCACGGAGTTTATCTTTGGTTATCTAATTTAAATTGTTACGGATTAAATTCGTAGCAATTTTTTTTCCACGGAGTTTTTCTATGGTTATCTAATTTATATTGCAACGGAGTAAATCCGTGGCAATTATTTGGCCATAGAGTTTATCTGTGGTTATCAAATTTATATTGATACCGAGTAAATCCGTGGTAATTTTTTTGTCATGGAGTTTGTTTGTGGTTATCTTATTTATATTGATACGGAGTATATCTGTGGCAATTTTTTTACCACGGATAATATCTGTAGAATAATTAGGATATTTACCATTGCTTTAATCCGTGGTAATTTAATTTTTATTTGTTTTTTAAAAAAATCAAAAAAATAGCCAAAACCTACACAATTCAGAAAAAAAAATTTGCACCTGTTGTATACACATATATAAACAAAAACACACAATTTAATAACTTGTTTCATTTATAAATATTAGCCCAAAAAATTCCAGGTACATTGGTTATAAGAAATATACATGTTCCCTATAATAAATCCAAAAAAACCATGGATTTAGAAACAAAAAAAGGAAGCGCAGTGGCTTCAAAAGAAAATGATTAATATAGCGGCGTTCAAGCCATAGCCTCAAAAGTAGTAACGGATCCAAGAATAGGGAGCCGCCATTAATCCATTATAAAAGCCTTCAAAATGATGGGAAACACCTTGCAAGAAAATTAACATAACAAATAAATAATAAAGTTAAAACCCTTTTGAAGTTTTAGTTGTTAAATGGATAACAAGAGAAATTCAAAAAATGTACAAGAGTTTATAAGAACATTTACCTAATAGGAAAAATCCAGAAGAATCCTCGGGTACTTGATCTTCGTGCCAATTAAACGTTCCTCAAAGAAAGCCCCACGTTGACCAAAGCCTAGAGAATTTTCCTCAAAAATTATATCAACAATAACCTCATATTCTGCCTCATCGCTTTCCTGGAGACTAGGCAGAAAGTACTAACGCCCTCCTAGTGGCAACAATATGTTCATGGAAGTTCAGGAAATGAACAACTGACTCTTCTCGTAAAAGAGGCATAGAAATCTACAATATAAAGTATGTGGTAATAATATTAGTATTATATGTGCATAACGAAAAACAACAAATTAGGTTTATATTCGAAAATTCACATTTTAGGTTATCGTTTATCTATCCACAATTGAAAATGGTGAAGAGCTTAGAGATGCTCTTGAGTCTCAACTCTTAACACTTCATTATCACCTTCCCCTATATTGTTTATTCTAAAGAGACCTTAAAGGTTAGGTGGCTTGCACAGGTTATATGGATCTCAAATATGTGGTGACTCAGGAGCTAACAAAGAAGAGTGATGTATACAGTTATGGTGTGTTACTATTAGAGCTATTAAGCCCAAGGCATGCGATACAGGACAACAGGAATATAGTAGAATGGCCCCAGATATATATGGAAACCGAATCTAGACTATCAGAGCTAGTGGATACTGCAATTAGGGACTCCTTCAATATTGAACAACTACAAACAGTCATATCAATTGTGCGCTGGTGCACCCAAAGAGAAGGAAGAACAAGGCCTACAATAAAACATGTTCTTAGGCTTCTGTATGAGAGCTCAGATCCTATGTACAATGGCTTTATAGAGGCCGTGGAAGGTAAAAATTGTGATGGCACAAAAAAATGTGGGAAAACTAGTAAAGGAAAGGTTCACAATAGTGATGGAATCTTTCACAGTGGCGATGCACGTTATCTCCCCTCTTCTTTAAGTACTTCTAGGTCTTACTGTAGTAGAAGCTTTTTACTCGAAGTTGGTTCACCGCAGTCACCTTAAAACTTATTCTCTGCTTGATATGGTTGAGTCCCACTCTCATAAACTGTTCAGCAACCTGAAATGAATCACAAGCTATACTAAACTGCATTTGTGTTAGCAGATGCTTAGAGTATTCTACATCTATTGATTTACAGGTATGTATTGCTCAATTTCATTAGGTTGCATTCCTTTCTCTACAATGTGAAAAACCTCAAAAATATTATGTTCTTTGTATACATACCACGAGGAATAGCCATGCTCATATTTTTTGGTATTTTCGATTTATGAGCAATATATAAATACCTTTTGCATCGCTTGCACTAATGAATTTTTATGGTATAGGATACGATCCAAGCATAGATATTGTTACAAATATAAGGTTTTGCTACTTTTGGTCTGCACTTTGCTTCATGTGTTAAATCCACCTGTTCCATCTCTTTAAATCTACTGGTTATGCTGGTGGATATCACTATACCCCTATAAAGACAATTGACGTTGAATTCTTAACTAAAATTAAGATCATAATGGCTTAATTTTTCTTTCTTGGTAAGTTTGTGGAATTATCAGTAATTTTCATTAAAAAATTACGGATTTTATCATTGATGAATGGATTTGTTCTTTTTCAAAAAAGATGGGAAAAACAACAATTTAAGGGAAAAACTTAATAATTAATCAATACCCATGATATTTCAGTAGATATTGTAGCGCATCCAGATGATCTAAGAGGAGCTACCATGTCTTTCAAATTCTCAAACCTAACATCATTTTCAGCCTTGTATTGGGAAAAACGGTTCTCCAAATAAATATAGGATTTCTTATCCTCCGTAGTATGTGCCCTCAATAGCTCGGTACTCTGTATAAACTTTTTGGTTATATCCGGACCCATAAAATTTACACACCCCTTTTTCACAGGACCAAATACTTGAGCTAAAGGATCATGGTCATCATCAAGAAACTTAGACTGTGGATTCTTCGCGATAATATCTTTTACTACAATCTGGAAATAGAAAATTAAACTAAATTACACTAAAATTATCAATTAAAGCGATATCAATTATATTTAGACAGTAGTTATCTTATTGTATTACTCAGTTCATCAAAAATAAATTTTCTTTCTCGGTGAACTAACTGAAGTGTTGGAGGCAAAACAGAGTGCAGAGTTTCAACATTGCATGATTCCACTTTAAACACAGATTGGTAACTGCTTAAATAGCTCTCATTTCCAGGTAGCGGAACGCTTAAATAGAAAAATTGTTGTGTGAGGCTTTTGAGAGAAGAAATTGTTGCTGAGGTGAAGAAGTTGCCTGTGATTGGAGCTGAAGGCATCCAAGTTCTACTTATTCTGGAGCAGAATCTGTGCTTTGTTAAGAGTAGGAGAGTATTATGATACTGATGGACTGTACTACCATTTTAGTACCTGCTCATGAACTATAAGGGATCCTGGCAGGCTTAACATTGGCAAAGAATACTAATTGCAAAAGGGTGTGCTTAGGAATGGAATCTATTTTCAGAAGGAAGAGAGAACCAATTGAAGAGTTTGAGTCTTTCTAGATGGTCCACATCGTCAGTAAAACTAATACAGTGGCTGATAATCTGGGTGGGATGAGGGCTGGAGTTATGTTTATGGTACTTGACATCATCCTGTTGTCTGAAGAATTGTAGGAAATAACTGGTTTTATGCTAAACACTGACAGATTGGATCAACACTTTGTTTGGCTTCAACGATTGAGTCGGCTTCAGCTTTGTAGCTTCAACGCCTGCATTAGCTCCAACTATAGGTGTTATATATAGGTAATTCCTGGGGTTGCCCGAGTTCGCTCTGAGTAGTTTGGATGCCGCAAAAGAAGACGGCGGAAAGTAGTTTAGGAAGCCTGCAACTATTGAGCTATTTTTTAACAGACTTACGTACAGCAGAAAAGAAGCTTTAAATAGAAGACGGTAGTTTGGAAGCCGGTAAACAATGAAAGAAAAGCAACTTGTGTACAAAGAAAAGTGCTAGTTAAAAAGAGCAAGAAAGAAAAATGCCCCTAACTACTTTTAAAACTGCCTTTTTCAAAATAGACATTACGGGGAAAGGTAAAGAAAATGCCCCAATTTTACGTACGCAAGTTCGAAGCGAGCGGTACCTCTAAACTACGAAAAAGATAAAACCCTGCTCTTTTTAACGTATGCAAGTCCATCTTCCTCTTTTTAAATTGCCAGCTTTTATCGTCCTTGGGAACATTTTTCTTGTTGCACCCTGCATCTGTATCATATAAGGGTTGTCTTCAAATGTTTGAGTTATCTGGTATCTGGTATCTTGTATCTTGTATCTTGTATCTGGTATCTTGTATCTGGTATCTGGTATCTGGTATCTGAACAAAGAAGTTTGATGGTACTTCTGCTCATTCTTTAAGTCGTTCACCTTAAGAAGAGGATCTGTGAAGTGAAAAAGCAACAATTTGATTCCAATTGTTAATGCCACTGAGGTACCCAGAAATGGAGATGATCCTTAGTGACTCGGACTGCAGCAATTTTAGCGACAACAGTGACAGTGATTGTTTTGATGACATTGATTCTCTGCATGGAGGGCAAGCACAAAGTATATTTTCAAACTTGGAGCGGAGCATTGGGATCATTGATTACCTACTTGCATTTGTAAGAGGGTTCTTACACGGGGACACCGTATGCTCTGTGAATGACCCGTCTGGACAGTTGGGTAGAGTGGTAAAAGTAGATATGGTTGTAGACTTGGAAAATATTTATGGTAAAACTGTAAAAGAAGTAAACTCCAAGACTCTTTTAAAGATTCGATCTTTTGTGGCGGGAGACTACATAGTTCACGGGCAATGGCTTGGTAAGGTGAACAAAGTATGATGATGGGGCAAAGTGACTACATTGATTGTGTCACCATCGTGTTTGATGATGGGGCAAAGTGTGAGATTAACAGTATGTGTCACCATCGTGTTTGATGATGGGGCAAAGTGTGACTACATAGTTCTCGAAGTGTAATTGACGATTAACAGTACCCATACAATCCAGGTCAGCGCGTTCGAGTAAGGTTTTTGGGGGACTTTGAGTCCACGAAATGGTTGTGTGGGGCATGGAAGGAAAACCAAAGTGAGGGTACGGTGTGCCATTTGGAAGCAGGATTAGTCTTTGTAGACTGGGTTGCTTCGACTATGCTTGGTGCTGATGTGGACATAGTTCCTTCTCCTAAACAGGACTCGGAAAATTGAAGTCTATTATCATGTTTCTCTCATGCTAGATGGAAGCTTGGTGATTGGTGCATACTTCAACAGAAGACTTTAAATACTAATTTCGAAGAGTTATATGTTATTGTCAAGAGAAAGTATAAAGTTGATGTCCTGTGGCAGGATGCCACTCATTCGGTTGGTCTAAATTCACAGTCATTATTTTCTGTTAATAATGTTGGTGACCACGAATTTTGGCCAGACCAGTTTGTGTTGGAGAAGGGAATTTCCAATGATCCATGCGCTTTTAGTTGTTAAAACATAGCTTCAGCAATAAATCTTTTTTCAGTGTGGCATGGGTTTCCTGACAAAAAAAAAAGAATGGGTTGAAAAGCTAGTCTCGTCAAGCAATTTCTTGCTGATTGAAAAAAGGCGCATTAGTCAGCCTGGAAAGAAATAGCTCCTAAACTACTTAAAGCGAATATAATAAGGGTTCTTTCTTTTTAAACGGCAGAAAATCTGGCGCTATAAACCCGTTTTCCGTAATGTATATTTTCCCATACAGGCGCAACTTTGCTAGTAATGTCTAATGATGAGATGGGAACCTCGCTATGTGTTTTGCTTTCAACCATCTTCCAGTCGAGGATCCTTGCTCTCTGACACGGCGTTGCAAACCATTTTGGCCCCAAGCTCCGCTAAACTACTGAAAGAAGGATCCTAAACTACGAGTGAAAGACTGGTTTTTAGTAGCTAGGGGTATAGTGAGAGAGGAAACGACTACTTACGCACACATAAGCTAGCCGTAGGTTTTAGTAGGTAGCTTTATAGGGCAGAGAGCCATTTTTTAAGAAATAGAAGACGAGGTGCGACTTGCGTACGTTAAAAACAAAATAAGGTAGTGAGCTATTTTTTAAGAACTTGCGTACGGCAGAGTAGTTTAGAGGCTGCTTTCTAAACTACGCATTCTTCGTATTCAGAAAAGCTCTATTTGAGGTCGCTTTCTAAACTACGCTTTCCCGGTCTTCCCAAAGAGCTTTTACTTTAATAGGACTTCCCACTTCTTTTATTACTTTCCACAACGTTCTGCTTCTTGCCTAAAAGCTTAGTGAGACTCACAACTTTCCTAGGCATCTCTGACTCACCCCTTCTATACTCTGCATGACATCTGGAGTGGAGTTGGTCGTCTAAACTACTTAAACTAGGCATTCTCTTTCACTCATTGTTTATACTTTCTTCCGCAACTCTAGACAAACCCGTGAGCGACTATCGTGAGTATCCCAACCTAAGAGTCTATTCGGGCGACTCTTACTATATAGGACTTGTAATGACTACCTAGTTTAAAACTGGGGCGAAGAGCACTTGAAAGAAAAATGCACCAGAGTGTAACCACGAAAGCAAAATGCACCAGTTTTGAAAGTCTTTTTTTAGTTGGAGGAGTCGAGTTGGCTTACTCCATTATTCATACATAAATAATGCTAATTGTAGTAAATTACAAACTGCTTTAATGGCTCCGTCTTACTATTTCTGATTTGTATTTTTCACTTACTAATTAATAGATAATCAGCATAACTTGGGAGGATTTGGAGTTTGTTCTCTTTAGAACAATTTGTTGAGGAAGGAGGTGTAATGGGCCAACATCATCTTTGTAGATGAAGGATCCGATGAAGCTGATTGGTCTATTGATGATATCAAGCTTCATATAGAGATTTATAGTGGAAGTAGTCGAATATTTACAAAACAGATAAGTTCCAATTAGGGAAACTTATCGAGTAATCTGTCATTTCAAGCAATTCTCATTGTACTCCAAATCTGCAAGCAATTCTCATGGCAGCCTTTAAAGATGGAAGTAAACTCTCAAATAGTTGTTAAATGGTATAACAAGTCTGGGATAGTATCTACTAGGTTCAGTAGCATATGGAATGAATCACAGTAGTGGGGTCTTTTCTAAATATCAGAGTAGGGCATGTTTTTCAGAGAAGGTAACAGTACTCCAGATGGGTTGGCAAGAGAAGGCAGTTAACAAATTTCTAGACTATATTGGGAGGTCAGTAGCCTACCTAGGAATGTAAGAGCATCCTATTTTTGTAGATAAAATAGGGATTGCGAGTATAAGGAAGTGACTGTATTATTTTGTTTAGGGGCTCAGGCTTATATCCTTATCTTGTATATCTTTTTTCACAGCAATAAATATCACTTCACCAAAAAAAAAAAAATTGTTGTAAAGATTTGTATTTTTTGTTCATGGAAAGGAATTAAAAAATTAAAATCCAAATGAAACTCTTGAGTGTGAATTGAAAGTTTACCACTTTTTTCTCAAGGAATGTCGTGGGGAAGGTTCCATCACTGCGAGTATGACCAACTAAGATGGAATATGACCTTGTAATAGTTGGATCCACTTCCATCTATTAAGAACAAGTAGAAGACAACTCAAAGTCACCATCAATCATATATAAGGAAATAGAAAATTTTTAAACTTATAAAATAAGCTAACCATTTCATCAGCCACTCTGAATACCTCATTTCTCCCTGTCGTATAAGGGGTTAACATCTTTGACTTATTTATCTTGTTCCTTTCTCGACTACCTTTAACTTCTTCTGTAGAAGTAAGGTCGACAAATCGAACCCAATCTTCAGGTTTAGTCTTTTTTGGGCAGTTCTTCTTTCTCCCATCATCTGTATCGCACTCATCGTACATTTTCCTAAGTCTTTTTTTCCCTTTATCCACAAGGTATTAGCTGATTTCGTAAATTTTCTTTTTACTGCTTGAGGAAGTACATATTCGTCCTGTTATTAGTATAATGTATAATCAGTAACAAAACAACAACATTTATTCAATACACGAATAGTAGCATAACTAGTTTTAACTTACACATATCGTCTCCCAAACGGTATCTTTGAGCTTAAGCGGAATGGCTAGCCAACTTGGATAATATTGAGGAATATGTTCTCGCACTAGGTTGCCAATTGAATTTTTTCTAGCAACATGTCCTAGTAATGAAAATCTCAATAGTATCTTTGGTTTTGAAGAACCTATGGAGAATATTAAGTATTAAGAAGGAAAAATTAGCCTATGACAGATATATTTGTTTAGATTAGCATAATGAACTGACAACTTTTTTTCATAAAATGACAAATCTACGACATTAATCATGAATTAACAACATATATAATCGTTGTTAATTACCCTTTTTCACATTGTGTCGCCCTAAATAGAGAATAAAATGTTATAGAACTACCTCCACCTCATAAATCGAAATGCTCATGTGATCCCCCAACATGTATAGGCGAAGGTATAGGCGACTGCTCCATAGGGCTTAATGAGGATGACATCGATCGTGATGGTGGTAGCATCCTGAAACCAAAAAAAAAAATTACTCGTGTAAGAAACTATTATTATGATAGCTACATTTATATAATATGCCACGAATACCACATTTTCACAAAGCCAAAAAGCAACTAAAATTTAATAAACAATTATGTGAGAGAATAAATAGTGGGGACAATAGATATCATATTTGTTTATTTGATGATACAATTAAAAAAAAAAGTCATACAAATGGTATCTATTTGTTGCACTAACTAAAACAATGTGATATGGGTTTAAGAGTCAATTAGTGCAGAGAGCATCATCTATTAGAAATATATCAAGCTCTTCAGGCAGGGAACTAGGGCACACCATACTCTTTCCTTCAATAGAAGAAAAGGAAGCAATAAAATCTGGTTTCTTGGCGAGACAGGTAGACAGATCCTCACTTAGGAAAAAAAGTTATAGTGAAAAGCAAGTAGAAACTAAGCCTAGACCTAAGCATAGAGAAGAAGAAAGCAAGCAAGGCCACTGTTATAAATAGTGAATTGTAATGTATATATAAGACTATACTTCCGTACGGCGAAATATTCATTATTAAAGAAAATAGCCAAATAGAAGACGAGGTATTTAAAATATATAAGAAAAATGGGTATTGAGTATTTTAAAAGAGTTGTAGAAGTGGTTTAGAAGCACAAAAGAAAATAGGAACCATGCTTAGCCAGCTAGGTAGTTTCGTTCCATAGTTTGGAAGCTTGTATTTTAATAAACAAAAAGTAGAAGCTAGCGCCCTTATAATTAGTGGGTTAAAGGCGTGGTTGAGCGTACGCAAGTTTCAAAAAAAAATATACATTACGCTCAAATAGTCCTTGGTCTTTGGCATTCCATTTTTGTTTTGCTCCTATCCCTTATCCTATCCTTAGTTTTGCTGGTCTTTAGTCTACCGAAGGCGACACAGACTCACCTAATACAACGGACTAGGAGCTTGGTCAGAAGAAAGGGAGACCCATAGGAAGAGAAGCTGTAGATCAGCCAGATTGAAGATGGGCTGCACCGGTATAAAAGAGATGAGCAAGAGAGGCTAAGGAGCGAAGCGATTAGCGCTAGCAAAAACAGTTCCAGTAGACAGATAGAGGAATGATGAACAGAATGCCCTCAGAATGGCAAGATCTGGTTCACACTATTTTAGCCATAATCTGGTTCACTATTCTAGCCATAACCTATAGGCTCTTGTTGGAAGACAGGAAGTAAAGTCCAAGACTGAAGGCGTAGTTGGTCTTCTTCTGCAGAGACTAGCAAACCTAAGGATGGAATGCAGAGTTGGTCTTCTTCTGCAGAGACCAACGAAACTAAGGTATGGAATGCAGAGAAATCCAATCTATGCGGAGCCTTAAGAAGGTTAGGCTGGGAAGGAAGACCAATCAGCTCACTTAATCTAGATTTGTTTTTTGAGAGGCGCATTATGGAGAAAAAGGCTGATGGCTCCATCTTCAAAGCGAGGAAAGGTGAGTGATGCTTTGACATGTGTAAGGACTCATATCCATGGCGTTGCTTTTTTTTTTTCTAGTACGTAGGCGTCTCTTTTCTTTTTATTATAGTACGGAATCTTGCATCTACCTTCGTGGATCCGAACGAGTTAAATCTCAAGACCAGACGAGGACTGGAAGCTTTGAAGCGATCGTAGTTTAGAGGACTAATAGGAGATATTGGCTCAACTAGCGCATGGGGATAGCGAGAGAGAGAGTAGTTTAGGAGACCTGTAGGCTAATAGTTAGGGCGTGCCTGTAAGCAAGCATCACATTAGATCAGGCTTCAGCTGGCGCCAATCTCCATCTATATGGAACAAAGCTGAGCTTGCAAGCAGTGAACACTTGCGTGCGGAGAAAGTAAGCCAGTGTGTTTTGGTCTTATATTCCTTCACATAGTTGCATCTTTTTTTGATCTTAGGTCTTCTTTATGATGGGATTTCTTTGATATCTGAAATTAAAACCAAATCCACTAACTTTACAATATGTGATTTTCATTTGGTAGTGATGTATAGTTTGGGTTTGGTTTAGCATATGAAGAAATGAAGTTTACATCAATGGTTATGATAGATTGTATCCAATCTTTATATTGTTTTAGTGTCAAGTCAAATTGCAGTTAGATTGAGTTTGATTAGGGTGCATTCCGCATTTTGTATGAGTTTAGCGGAGAATTTAAACATTGTTTTTAGCAACTATATCATCTTTATAATGGGTTTAGTGGAATTTAATATGTGGGAAAGAAAAAGAGAGATGGTATAGGTATTCGCTAGAAATATTTGTGATTGAGAACCTCTTCGGTGATTTAGCCAAATTGTTGGCCATTGGATTAGCTAAAATTCCTTCTCATACATCAATCTAATGGTTAGGAATTTCCTTAAGTTACCGGAAATGGTTCAGATCACAAACATCTCTAGTGTACTAAGGGAGCCTAGATATGTGTATAGATGAAGAAACAATAACACATGAATCTCCTTATTAGAAGGGTGTAATTTATATATCGGATGCATGTTTAATGGAGTAATTTTGACATGTGATATGCATTAATGGAAATGTGTAAAAGAATCCAGCTTAGTTTTCTTTTCATAGACTATATATCGTGATAAAATGTGTTTTTCAATTAATTTTTTTCTCTTTTTGATTCGCCTTGTTAAGTTGTAGGCTTGCTTTGTTGTGAAGCCCCGGTTTAATTAAAACATTGGTGGAGGATAAAGTAGGTTATTTCCTCTTACTCTTGGTTTCATAAGAATATTTTTCGGTTGAAACTTAGGAGAATACATCATGTTCAGGCACTCATCCAGTAGGAACCAGAGATCGAAAGGGTTTAAAGTGAAGCATGCATTTCAAATATGTGTTTTGCTTGTAATTTCTATTTGGTTGCTTTACCAAGTCATGCATTCCTATGATAAGAAGAAGAAATTTGAGCAGAGCACTGTGAAGTTTGCAGAAAATGGAGATGGTGGGAATGGAATCTTAAAACTTGGGAGGAAGGACCTCAATCCTCAAGTGGAAATTGAGAATAAGAAAGGTGGCGAAGAAGAAGAAGCATTTGAAGAACAAAAAAATAATAAGAATGTAAAAGAGGAAAGCAATATTTAAGAGGATGATGATATGATAGCCACTAAGGGTCAATAGAGAGTTGAAAGGGAAGCGGACAGAAGAGATGATTTTGCAGAAAAAGATAAGGAAGAGAGTGAAGTATGAGAAAGTGAACAAAAGGAGATGGAAAAGAGGGAAAATGTCAAAAACTAAAGCGAGCAGAAAAATGCCAAAGAGAAGAAGAGTGAGGATAAAGAAAGTAAAAAAATAGGAAACCAAAGATAGGGAGACAGAACAGATGGAGAGTGAAGATAAAGAAAGTGAAAACAAGGAAACCAAAGAGAGGGATACCGAAGAGATGGAGAGTTAAGATAAAGAAAGTGAAAAGAAGGAAACTGACGATAAAGAAAGAGAGCAAAATGACACTGCTAATAGGGAGAACTGAGAAAAAGAAGGTCAGCAAAATAAGACTGATAATAAGGGGAATTGAGAGAAAGTTGGCATGCAAAATGTGACTGCTAATTGGGAGAACGAAGAGAAAGAAGGCAAACAAAATGAGACTGCTAACAAGGAGAATGAAGAAAAATAAAGCGAGCAGAAGAAGATCGAAGAAAAAGAAAATCAGCGGAAGGAAACTGAAGAGAAAGAAAACGGACAACAGACTGAAGAGAAGAAAGTAAATCTGGAAAGCACTGAAGACCAGGATCACAATAGAGGTGACAAGAATACTCAAGAGGCCCGAGAAGAGCATTACAAAGGGGTTGATACTTCCAGTGCCGTAGCTCGGGAGACCCAACTTAAAACTACTGAGGCTAAAAATCAAGGTTATGTAACCTCAAGTGAGGGACAAAAAGTAGAAAAAGCAAAAAATGCTGTGTTTCAGCAGGAAAATAAAACTAACAGCAGTGATGATGTCACTTCCAATACAAATGATTCACTCCCAATGACGTCTGGTGATGGTGAAACTGTTCAGAACAACTCATCTGCAAATGTCGCGGAGAATGAGGAAAAGGGTACAGAACCAAGTAATATATCCGATTCTAATTCAGTAGTGACAGAACTAAGTAATCAGCAAGAACAGAAGAATAGTTTAACCACAGTGAATTTAGAAGCCACTCATTCAGAAGCAGGAACTTTAGAAACTTCTATTTCATCACAGCACCATGGAATGGATAGTCATGATCAAAATGCAACATTAATGATGGAAACTTCTAATGAGGGTGAACAGAATCTGGAAACAGTTTTATCAGAAAAGACCGAGAATTCTAGTTCATCAACTAAGGCTGAGAATAAAACAACCAAGGAAGAATACACAAATTCTTCTATGAGCCCTAAAATTGTTAAACCTGTAAAAGAGAACATAATTTTTGAGACAACAACCGCTGAAAACAAGAAAGTTTCTTCGCCATCAAATGGTGACGATGTTCAGACTGATCAATCTAAAAATTATGAGAAAATTGCAGAAAAGGAAGACAACTCTGTATCTTCAAACACTAGTGAAAGTATAATTGAAGCTCTAAACAACAAATCAGATTCCTCGCTTCATCAAGAAGTAAAAGAGGCTCGCACAGACCTGGGGTCCTTGCCTGAGGTTGAAACTCAAGGTAAAAATAGTGGCAATGTAGCAGCAGAATGATGTAAGAGCTATAGCCGTTCCCAATTAAATAGGATTTTGTTTCCTTAATTTATTTTTCTTGTTCTAGTAGACTAGTATAAGGTAGGCTATCACCAATGTATGTTGTTTAGTGAATATTATCTCAAAACTTAATACTGCAAAAGAAAAAAAAAGTTGCATCTTTCCTATTTATATTTACCGCTTTCAGTAGGTTGATAGGCTATGAGAAAATGAAGTATAGTTTGATCTTCTATTCCTTTACATAGTTACATTTTAATCTTGAAGAGATACAGACCCATTTTGAAACCAAGTATAGGTGACAGGCTGTGGGAAAATTAAATCCAATCACATTTATGAAAAAATACTGGGAATGGTATGGTTTGCAACCTAACGAAGTATCTTGAAACTACTCTCTATCTTTATATTCTTCATGGCAGACGCCTATCTAACAAGCATCTGCTAGTTTTCATCCAAAACAAAACATGACTACAAGGGTGAGTAATACCTAAGTATACTGCCAGACTAGCGCACTAAACTACCAATCATAAAACCCCTTCAAGATGCGGCCTAGACAATGATATTTAAGAGAAAGGAAAAACTAGTGACAATGATGGTACAACTTAACAAGAGATCATTGGTACTACTTTGAGGGCTAATTAACGGCAAGATAAATGCACATTAATGCAAAAAAATGAATATCATAAATAGTCATATGCGCACAATAACCAATGCGACGACTTCCATTTTGGTGTGCATAAGATAATAGGAAAATAAAAGGTCTCCATAAGTAGTATGTTTAATAGTAATGAAGAAAATGAAACAAACAACAAGTATGAATATGAAGATCAAGTTAATTAGCAAAGATGAACAACATCAATTTAATAGCAGTAAACTCCCAAGGATTGTTTATTTTTGGAATCATCTCTAAACAATTAAAAAAATCCAATTCAACAAAACCCCTAGTTTAAACTTCAACTCTAACTTTTTTTCCCTAATTCCTTCAAGCCCATTAACATTTTTGGAATCATCTCCAGTACTTATCCAATATATATATATATATATTGACAAAATGATGTAACTTTTTCGTATTGGAAAACTGAAAGAATACAAGGCACGAAATTAACTTTTTTTTTAAATATAGTAAATTAGTGACCATTTCAATTTCTCTTATTTCCTACTAACACTTCCTTCACTAGCTGAAATCACATTAAATAAATTAAACCTTGTCATCTAACTTATCATTTAGAAGAGGGATCATCTCCATCCTATTCCGGGGTGTCTATGGAGTCTTGGGTGTTCCTGGTGTTTGTTGTGATAGTTTATGTCTCACGAACCCATAAAATGTACACCCAATGAGAGCCACTCTACACCCAACAATATTCAAAGCAGGGATTGGATTTCTAAATATAAGCCACGAAGCCATCACAACAACTGCAAGCTTCATATTACCCGTTACATTGAACGTCACGGCTGTTGTGGAATGGATGACATAAAAGATGGAAAAGTTGAGACAGAAACCCAACACTCCTGAGGTCAAGATTAAGATGAGGGATGAGCAAAGAGTCTTATGGGTGTGAAACCATACCCAAACCCCATGCCCCTTAAGGAATAAAGCTGGCAGGTCCAATATCATGGCCGCAAAAGGAGTCATGTAGTACACTGTGTTTATGTAGTTAAACTTATATCCATGCAGTAGAGACTCTGCAAGGATAGTCTTTGTAGATGTAGCTAGGCAAACAAATAAGGCAGCAAAAAATCCGAACATATTAAAACTAAGTTCAGTAACGTAAGTGAGATGAATCCCTCCTATAACGGGCACCAAAGAATCCCAGATGCGCCAATCAAATTATTTTCTTCAAACTAGCCACTGAAGCAGCACTATAGTTGCAGGAGTGAATCATTTTATCGTCTGCATGAAAGAGACTGGAATATACCCTAATCTCACATTCCCCATTACTATGTTGATACTAAAAATAAAGAACATAGGTAATATCCTTCTTCAACGGTCTTCTGGGTTAACCGTTATCAGTGTCTTAACTTTAAGCACTTTGATTTCTATGTATGCTTCAATGGCTGAGCATATGAAGTGAATGCAAGATACTGTCAGAGGGAACTTAAAATCCAATTTCTGAAAGATCTACTTGTTCATGATAATTATAGTAACATTGAAATCTCACCATTGCAATATAGCTAAAAGCGAGCGAATCACACTCCACTGACACAATCTACTATCCTCCATTGATCCCCAACTCTTTAAACACAAGATCACCAACACCTCAACAAACAAGCAATCAATCACACATGAATCTTTCTCTACCACTGTACGATTATAGAGGCAGAGAGAGTTTCAATTATAAAGTAATCAAGGTGAAGACTCAAAACACTCTATCTATTATATATAGTTCAATCACATCAATCTGTTAGAGAATTAGAGTTTGAAATGAAACTTACTGGAAGATTAAAGAACAAGCAAATCAACAAATTTGAGAGCAGCAAGTGAGCAAATACATTGAGGAATTTGAGAAGCAATTTACTAATCCGTCATTGAGATCAGGAAACAAAAGTTTCAGTTTCAGGTTTAGTGTTTAAGATCAAGTATGTAGGGATGTTGAGTCGGTGTTACAAATCAAATTCTTTTGCCTTTGTTTCTACTCTACTCTATTTCTCTTCCCTCTGTTTCTACTCGGTTTGTAAACAATAGCGGCTCCAAGAGAGAAAACAAAAATATTAGAGGGAAGCCAAAAAATAAAGCCAAATTATAAAACAAAGAAAAGCCACAGGCTCCAATTTTATTTGCCATAGATAAAATCTGTGTCTAATAAACTACAGATAATATCTGTGGCAAAAAAAAAAAAAAACTGTGGTAAATTGACTGTTTTGGTGTAGTGCAAGCACTCCGCTTCAGTCATAATAATGGTATCTATGAAATCAAGAGTAGTCAAAAGCTTTATCGAGCTTGCTAAAATACAATCTCAGCCATTTTAGATACCTCTGACAGATATACTATATAACAATTACAAAGAGTTGATCACCTTGATGATCAGCCTTTAACGGAAGAACCTACAAAATATGTTAACATAGAAGGATCTAGAAGAGGTACTTTTATCGGTACCAAGTTGGTCCAGCATAATAAGGATGTTCTCATTTAGTTTTTACGACTTAATTGAGACGTTATTGCATGGACTTTCAAAGAGATGCCTTGGGTCGATCCGGCCAAGGCATGTCACAAATTGGCCATCAACTTTAACGCCACAGCGATCAAACAGAAATAGCAACGACTATCACCTCACCTTCGAGATGAAGTTAACATTGAGATTGAGAAATTAATCGAAGTGGGATTCATCCAAGAAGGCAAATATATATACTGTATATCCAACATCGTCGTTGTCCCAAAAAAGAATAGAAAAATCTGAGTTTGTGTTAATTTCACAGATCTAAACAAATACACTCTGAAAGACAGTTTCCCTCTTCCTAACATCCATCAAATCCTTGATTCTATAGCAGGTCACAAACTCCTATTTATGATAGACGCTGCTTCTGGATACAATTACATTCCACTCTTGGAAGAAGATCAAGAAAATGCCACTCTCATCGCTAAAAAAAGACTTTATTGCTTCAAAGTCATGACCTTCAAACTCAAAAACGCAGGCACGACTTATTAACGGTTGATGACTGCTATTTTCAAAGCACATCTTGGGAAATTTGTGGATGTTTACATTGACGATCTCTTGTGTAAGAGCATACAGTTAGTCAACCACATTGCAGATCATAACACAATATTTAACATTTATTGATCTTACAGGATGTAACTCAATTTTAATAAGTGTCAATTCAGAGTACATTCAGGCCGATTTCTTGCCCATCTCATCAATAAAAAAGGGATTAAGGCTGATCCAGATCAAATTTGGGCTTTCCTCATCATGCCATCTCCAAAGACGGCAAAAAGCATGCAAAAACTTGCTGGCAAGATTGCTACTATTAATCAATTCATTTTAAAATCTTTAGATCGCTGCCATTGGTTGTTGCTACTACTCTGCGGTTGTTCCAAACGTGAAAAAGTTTAGCCAAATGCAGAGATCCAATGGACATTAGAATGCGAGGCAGTTTTTCAGGATTTCAAAACCTATTTGGAGAAGTCTCCCATTATAAGCACCCCGGTAGATAATGAGGAACTGGTCATCTACCTAGCAGTTATAGATACTTCAATCAGCTCTATTCTCATTTGACTTGAAGGAAAAATTGAGAAGCCGGTCTACTTCATTACCAAAACCCTTACTCCGGCAGAAAAGAGGTATTCTAAAATTGAGAGGCTTATTCTAATTCTTTTTTACACTTTACAAAAACTTAAGTACTACTTCTAAGTTTACTCAGTCAAAGTCATGACAAACTACCCACTCTGGAAAGTTTTTTCCAAAAGAAAAAAATCCCAGAAAGTACAACAATGGTCAGTCAGTTTGGGAGAACATGATATCAAGCTTGAGCAACGTCATTCTAAAAAGAGTCAGGCCGTTGGCAATTTTCTCGTGAATTTTCTAGTGGAAGATCCTGAGTGGGATGATAACGATCCTGACCTTATAGAAAAAATTATAGAAGATCCACCCACCAAAGTATTTGACGAGTGAGCTGAATGTATTATAAGGAAAGGGTGGAGATTTCTTACAGATGGATCATCAGGACTTGCAGGGTCAGGAATTGGAATTGTATTGATTACCTCTTCCAATGACAGAATTGAGAAATTAATCCGCTTGGATTTTGAAGCCTCTAACAATGTGACCGAATACAAAGCTCTCATTCATGGACTCAACCTCGTACTTGAGCTCGGTATCCCAGAACTCTCAGTCTATTCAGATTTACTACTCATCACCCACCATTACTCTGAGCAATACAAGAAGAATGGCAGGAAGATCGAATATGCAGCCCTCGTTGTAGATTGGATGAGCAAGTTCGTGCAAGCAACTCTCGATTATATTCCACAAGGTAAAAATAGGCACACCGATTCCTTGGCTTATCTAGCTGGGGTCTTGGGAACAGAAGCTCGATATCTCCAGATCAAATTAGTATCCACCCCCCAGTATTGATCGCATTTCTTTATGCACGATCAACACTGGGGGGATAAAGGGGAAGATGACGATTGGCGAAGGCCCTTCATTGCCTACCTTGGTAATGATAATGAATGCAAAGAACCCCTTCCAGCAGTCCAAAGGGTTACCGATAGCTGATCAGTAACTCAAAGTGTTATACAAATCAAAACGGTTATTTATATTGCCTCTATAGAAAGAAAGCAGACGAGATGCTAGGTAATTTACATGAAGGAACTTGTGGTTCCCATGCCGCAGGTCGTTCACTCTTAAACAAAGAAATTACACAAGGAGTATTCATGCTATGTATGCGCAAGCAAGCAGAAGAGTAGTCGCGCAAATACGATACATGTCAACGATATGGACGAATGATCTGCGCCCCAGCGCTCAAACTACATGCAAGCAAGGTGTTCTGGCCATTCAAAAGATGGGCCCTCAATCTGGTCGATAAATTTCCTAATTTTCTAGGTAACCGCCGATACCTAGTCATAGCTATAGATTATTTTACAAATAGGTAGAAGCAGTTCCACATTGTCAAACCTGAGAAGAAGATGCCATCTCTTTTATCTAGGAACACATCATTACTCGGTTCGCATGCCCCCACCTAATTCACATCGATAATGGGCCACAATTCATTGGGGAAAAAGTTGTAGCTCTCCTCAACAAACACAATATCATCCACTCACCATCCAATCCCTACTACCCTCAAGGCAAAGGCCAAGCCAATATCACCAACAAAACCATCGTGGATGGACTCAAGAAGAGGCTTTGCTCACAAAAAAAGGAAATTGGGTACGAGAACTTCCCAATGTCTTATGGGCATACCGAACCACTCTACGTAAATCAACCAGCTATATCCCATTCCTCCTTGCCTATGGGACCGAAGCCATCTTTCAAAAAAAATACCATCATCTAGATAGAGATCACGAGCTAACTAACAAAGAAAACGAGTTCGAATTGGCTTACAACCTCAATTGGATCGACGAGACTACGGAACGCGCTAACGCCAACCTAGGTCAAAATCACCAAATGCTGACCAGAACCTACAACAGGTGAGTCAAAAGCTGTACTTTATATATTTACGATCTCGTCCTCCGTAAAATCCCTTAATACAAAAAAGAGCAACATGCCGAGAAATTAGCAAAAAATTTGGAGGGACCATTCC
Source organism: Kingdonia uniflora (assembly GCA_014058105.1). NCBI lineage: Eukaryota > Viridiplantae > Streptophyta > Magnoliopsida > Ranunculales > Circaeasteraceae > Kingdonia > Kingdonia uniflora. Next base: position 713,897 of record JACGCM010000696.1, read on the forward strand.
TTATTACTGGTCTCACTGGCCTGGGATCATATTACCTCATGATCGAAGAGGGAGTTCATATCTTAAATCCTAGGAACACTAAGAGACTGAAACGCTACTATCGTTAAGTCCCTTGCTTCTCCATTTTAAATTCTCGCTTTTTCCATTCGAAAAGTGAGATTTTCATCTCCATACAATGTACATCCTTTTCTATTCAATAAAAACTTCCATGTTTTTTCCCACTCGACTCTCTACTTACGTAGACAACACATAGATTAAAGCAAAAGTAATACTAGCTTTCAATCAACCTCTATTCCGATTAAAGCAAATGTAAAACTAGCTTTGATCGACTCAATTATACTCCGTATTAAAAACAATGGTTATACTTGTTTTCAATCAATGAACTCTACCAGACATAAGATAAAGTAAAGGTAAAGCTAGCTTTCCCCTCTCAATATGGCTACGATATTTATACTCTGCGATTAAAATAAATGTAATACTAGTTTTTAATAAAAAAAACTCTACTATACATAAGATAAAGCAAAGGTAAAACTAACTTTCATCTCTCAATATGGCTGCGACATTTATACTCCGCAATTAAAACAAAGGTAATACTATTTTTCAATCATGGATTACTACAATAAATAAGGGTATTTATGTCACTAATAAAGTGACGTAAATATGAAATAACATCACTTTTGCAAGCAACGTTCACCAAGGCGACTTCGTTAGTACTATGCATTTACGTCACTTTTTTAATGACATTTTTATGTTAAAAAAGTGACGTTAAAAGTATCTTCATAGTAATCAACCACTATTCATTTACATCATTTAAAAGCGACGTAATAGGTACATTTCGCGTCATCTAAGAAATAACGTAATTAAAGAATTCATGCAACCTTAAAAGTGATGTAAGTGAAGAATTATCGTCATGTTAAAAGCGACATAATTGAAGAATTGAAGCCATGTGGAATGTGACTTAGATGCACAAAATATAAGAGATTACATCACCGTAAAAGTGATATTTTTGGTCTGAAAATTTAAAAACATTACATTTTTGCCCTGCAACTTTGGTATCACATGCTATTGGGCAAAATATTTTAAAATAAAAAGTTACTTACAACAACAGACTGAACAAGATAATATATCTGAGACAAGCGAATGTTAAAGTTCTTTATTGGGAAATGAAGTAATATTCTTAGTATTGTTACTGTGATAAGACTCATCAAGTGCAACAAAGACATGCTAGTGCTAAAGTCGAGGGGCATGTATTTCCCCATAACATAATTTTCCATTTTGTGTAAACTCACTGTAATAACTTGTGGCAGAGTGGGCATTACAGTTCCTGACAAGAAGGCCTTTTCAAGAACAAGAGCAAGTCGAGGTCGATGTTAAGGGTCTTCGTGGCCTGCTCCCCTTACTGATACAAACGTGAGACCGTCATACCCTTGTGTCCATCAGCCCACTTGTTTAAAAATACATTTATAATTCAAGTTTTAGATATTAACTATATAATAATTCCATAAATTGTGGTGCTGACATTCAAGATTTATAGGAATAACTGTGGAAAGAAGATGATATGCCCAAGCAAAACCATAGTACTTTTGCGCGATGTACATTGCACATTTCAGAATAGAGCTAAGTAGTATTTGTCCTCTACATAAAAAACTCAGTAGCAGAAAAAAAATACTTCACAATGACAGAGGATATTAACAATTCACCTGAAAACAATTATCTGATCAGGTTTTCTTTTTCTTGAACTTGTGTAGAAGTCAAGAAGGAGCTCACTGAAATTGAGAAACAATCATTATTTAGTAAAATTCTTTTAATCAACAGCATGATATAACACAAATTCTTAATCTCCTACCGAATAATACCAACATCTATTGTATTGGAGTCTAGCTTAAATAGAACAACAACCATTTCAACTTGTGGTGACGGTGTTCAGACACAAGCTTTATATTGAGAAATAGATGACCATTTCCTCGAGCTAACCATCTAATAAACCTAAAAATATAAATCTACTAGAATTATTTGTTGGGAAATACTAATAATTTAAATCATACTGACTGGGAAGCATATTACATGTAAATTACCGTAGAAATAGAAGGCACACCAGCCTGGCTTGGAAAGCCATATGACACGTCCATCCCCAGCATCATGGCTGAAGCTTCGGAAATCACAGAAATGTTGAGACCATGTTCAGTGGTCAACATTGAATTCAAGTCACTAAGCTTTAACAAAGCATGGAATGAACACAAATAATGTACAAAATATAGGAAACTACAGACCATGAAAATTGTTATTCTCATATAACAAACAGAAGTTACAATGAGTAATATGTTTCCTCAAAATAACTCACGTTTCCATTGATCTTAGAAGAAAATTAGTCAAATACTGATCATTCACTTTTGTTGGTTCCACTAGTTTCTGCACAAACATTTAAAATTAATGTCAGAAGATGTAGGAAACTGATGTCGCCACAAAAATCTTTCTTTTATAAGTTGAAAACATCGAAGCACTACGTCTTCTTCTCATGGGCCATTTTGTTGTTCCCTTCAAGTAAATGACTTTAATAAATAACTAAGATAAAAATGTAAAAATAGAATAAATCACCTTACTGTTTAAGTTCCACCATTCATTTCGAGGAAAGAAATCCTCCCTATCGCCAACTTTCAACTAGTGAGAAACAGTGGTAGGGCCAAATAAGTAAAATAATTAAATCATTTAACTTTACATAGAACAACTAGAAGTATATAAAAACAATTATAAAATAAGATATTTAAATACCTTTGGATCTAATAAAACAAGACCTTTAACTTGAGTAAACTTCGAATTAGTTTTGATGTTGCATGACTTCAACATTTGTTCATCGTCATATTTGCCTGTTTCTTGGGTCTGTTCATAAAATCATTATCATGAGAAACCATTTAGCAAATTGAAATACAGCCTGTGGTGAATGCAGCAGAAGATACATAGTGTAGAATTCTTACATCACTCAAAACTGATAAGCTTCCCTTAGGCTTTTGTCTTGATTTCTCTACTAGTAAAGATCTTTGAAAAATGGATTAGTATTTCGCATACCGTTGCAAGGAAACCAAATCACAGATGTACAAAATGCAATGAACTTAATTTCAGATTTAATCCAAATAATAAACAAAAAAATGTATACTGCAAATCAAAAGAGAGCTATCCACTTCACCTCAAGACGCAAGTATATACGCCGCTTTGGTTTCCCAACATTGATGCATGGAAACTTTGCCGAATAACTCAATGTCATGCCACGCTTCTCATAATAATCAGACATAGATATTTCAATGCTCCCGGTATCCCCGTTCTTTTGCTTTAGAAAAAAACTGCATAGTACAACATTCAAAGCATTAGTAATTTAACATGCAAAAATAAATTATATAGATACCCTATCTCCCCAACCACCTACATGTACATATCTGGTAGACAATCACAGTTTACTTTAGTCCAAAGTCACAAAGAAAATGCAATAATAAAAAAGGCTTGCAATTGCTTGTTGCAATGATGTTCACATAATCCTATAATTTTGTAATCGGTTTTCAAACTTGGTGTCCTCATAATGAGATTTTTTAGAGCTTGTTTAGCCTGCCCATAAAGAAAAAAATAAAAGCCTTTTACGTCTAAAAGTGCTCTGAAAGAAGAACCCTTAGTTTCAAGATAAAAGTTGGTTAATTACCTTAGCCTAGTCAATATCTGGAGTCCTGACACCTAGATTTGTGATTAGAAAGTTAACTATTATTCTAGGATGCACTATCATTGTCATAGAGGCATCTGTGCATGATGATCATAATAGAGCTAGTAACAAAATTGGCATAAATAACATGCTCTTAAGGGAATGTATGGCTGATTTGAGAATGGTAATGTAACTTACCTACGTTCAGAGATAATCCATCTTGAATAGTTATGAAGACATTATGGAAAGCTCTGCATTCCAGAACTCTACCTCCGGGATCTGTAAAAATTTTGAAGTTGCCATATAGACCCGATTGGCCAAAAAGAAGACAACTCCTATGAAAAAACACTCAAGTTAAGCAAGAAAAAAAACTAATAACTACGCATATGACAACGATTAATGAATAAAAATAAGTACAATGACAGTAAATAAGATAATCAACTTGCTTTCTAGAAGCATGTTGTCTTAAGATGATATCAAGAACACTTTGCACTTCCTGAGAGTTGTGACATTCAAGCCCACACAATGCATCCGTTATGGCCTTCGTGGGGATTTTTGCTGCATAGTTTATGTCGAGTCTAACCATTTCGGGCTAAAATTGATGTATCACGTCGGGGCTCCTTAGCCGAAGAGGCCCCTATCTCTCTTCTTCTATCTGACGTCATCAACAGAGAACTTCTTCCTAGCTCTGTCCTATCCAATGCACACGTAGCTTGCTCTCATTTCTGCCTTTTTTCTAGCACCGATAGGCCTTCTAATTTATCTCCAGGTCTAAGAGCTTCATTTATAGAGACTTTGCCAGTAACAATATACATCATCTCCAAAATTAAACCGTTCTTCAGCAAGAACTCTAGTGTACAGAGTTCTATTTCGTTCCCTTGAAACACTCCAGTCCTAATGCTCCTTAGGGTTGACAAAAAACAGAGAGGAACAGTTTATGTCGTCCAATCAGGTTCATGTGCGTGCATCTGATTCCCTAAAAGTGAGAATCAATAATTAAAATCAACTATAGTGGCAAAATAAATTAATAAAGTATGGAAAAACTTAATGTTTAAATGCTCACTTCACTACTTTCTTGATGTCAACAAAATGTAGGTTAGGTAAGATATGAAATAAGTTGAACGTCTTCCTCCAAGTCATTCTTGTACTTAGTTTCAAGTCAATCAGGTAGTTAAATCCATAAAGATTGATGAAGTCTGCATGAGAAAGAGCCTTGGGAGAGGATACAAAATCAATCATTACTAAGAAATGAAGATAGTTTCAGGCAACAACAAAAAAAATACTTAAATAAAAGTCAAGTTCCATAAAAATGATTTCACATAAAATGTAGTAGAAGTGTGTGCCTCAATGCCTTTATTGGATACTGATGGCCTTTTCAAATTAATAACCCTTTGAAACAAAAACTATTCGATCATCAGTTTTCTGATGCAATTGTGCTAGTAACCAAGCTAAAATGTGAACTTTTCCTAAAAGTTCAACTCATAATCCATCCCCACCAGTCCATGATCCCGACCTAATATAGCAGACAATACCCATATTTATTATGAACTCTTTATAATGAAATGTAAAGAAAATAAAATATCAGTCAAAACATCTAACCTTCCCAAAAACATTTCTGCTGGGAAGAAACGTATGCACTCTTGAAATTTTGATGTCCCTAAACTTTTACTCTTGATTGTATCATAAATGAGTTGTATGACAAGTCTAGTATATTATATGCATAGCAGTCTATAATTTAATAAATAAAATAACAAAGGAGAGTAAACATTATTGACACCATAAAGTTCAAACCAAGGATAGTTAAACTTATGTCAAGGCAATGAGCTAAAGTTAGTATAATGTGAATAGACTTTTACCACTAATGATATGGTGGAATATACATTGTTACGTTTAAAGTATAATAGTTTTTTCTCTGAAAATTCCCGAGGGAAAATATGTATTAAGTTCGTTATGGATGACCCTATCTACATCACTATCTCTCAATTAACAACAATAATGGATAAAAAATAAAGATGGTTTTGGATCGAGATCTTTTGCTTTTGTTCTATAAACAAAACATGGGGTTCTCCCCTCAACAATGTCTGTGAAGCCAAACAATCTCTTCCTTCCTCCTCAGACATTCTCCTTCACTTTCCTTCTTTTAATTTTCTCTTCCTCTTTCTTCTGTTGTTTCTTAATAGAGGAACAAGGACAAGCTCTTGTATCATGGAAAAATAGCCTAAATAGCTCCACGAATGTACTAATAACATGGAATCCTGCAGATTGAAACCCAAAAGTAATATTAGTTTTCAATCAAGGAACTCTACCAGACAGAGGATAAAGCAAAGGTAAAACTAGCTTTCATCTCTCAATATGGCTGCGATATTCATACCCCGCAATTGAAACAAAGGTTATACTAGTTTTCAATCAAGGAACTCTATCAGAAATAAGATAAAACAAAGGTAAAACTAGTTTTCAACTTTCAATATGGCTGCGACATTCATACTCTGCAATTAAAATAAAGGTAATACTAGTTTTCAATAATAGAACTCTACCAGACATATGATAAGGAAAATGAAAAACTAGCTTCCATTTCTCAATATGTCGGTGACAGATATTTTTTCAGGTTACATATATACAGACACTACAAATGATCCTTTTCTGCTGTTGGGAGGTTAGCTACACTTCCCTCTACAGCAGGAGGAAGATTAGCCATAAATTCTCGAGCTTGAGCAGTCACAACGATCCTGCCTTGCTCTACCAATTTAGCAGGTCAAGAACCTTACTTCATTCGATGGAGTTCATACATATTCCTCAATCTACATCAGCTCTAAAAATGCATCCTCTACCCGATAAACAGTTGTGCAAGGTATTCCTCTCTAACTTGAGTCTTTTGTTCTCTTTAACAAAATAGGCGATCACTGCCATTAACATCTTTGAGTGCAATGCTTCTGGCATAACCATTTTAGAAAAATTCTCTCTGGTCGCTTAAAGGCACTCTCTCAACCTCTTATGCCGTGCTTCTTGCCATTTCATGAGACTATTTGTGCGGGACATAAATTCAATGTTGTCCTTCATATTCTTATCATCTTTAGCTGATTCAGCCTTGTTAATTGCCTTCAATACCGCCACCTAAGCACGAAGTTCCTCAAGTTCCCTATTAAAATCTTCCCCAGCAGGAGATTTCTTTAACAGTTTATCTTTTTTCTTTTTCAAGATCATCTTACATCTAATAACACGCTTTAACTCTTGTTACCTGGAAAGGGTAGTGGTCACCTTACTTTGGCACTCCCTCAACCGTTCATTTTCTTTTTACACATGACCTTGAGTTCGAGCCACATTTCCCTCATACTATCTGATTTGAACTGATAGGCTAATTATATCCCCTTGAACAAAGTAAACCTTAACATCACCTTTATTCTTCTTCGAGCACTCTCTGGTTTTGGCATTTCTAGCACGCGAATTGACCTGAGACAAATCAGTCTTCAATTGTGCCACCCTCTAATTCAATTCATCACATTTTCTTTGCACCAACAAAAAAATTATATCTTTAGCAGGCAAAACTGCAATCAACTGCTCAACCGCGACTTCATAGTTAGATAGGTCATCTTGAGCTCTCTTCAGCTCGCTATCTTTCTCTACCATTTTCATCTTCAATCGCTCCTATTCACTTCTGGTACTCACTAAATCAGCTCGATTTTACTCCTGTTCGTTAGTTTTGCAGATCATTTGGTCCGTTAAACTAGCCACAAAATGGCGTAACTCTTTCTCTGACATTTCTAACGCCTGTATGCGGTATCGAGCCATGTCGGCATCCCTACTCTTTACCATCAGTGCCTCATTTTGGTTTTTAAGATTTGTTGTCTTTTCCTTCGACTTTGCGAACTCTTTTTGCCCTTTACTAATTTTGGCATCATTCTCCTTGATCTTTTGGGTGAAGTCATCAGTAGTTTAAGTTGCCTCAACGAACTTGAAATATACCTTTACATGTTGATCCTCCTTATCTTCATTTGCCTCTCTTATTCTATCAAATTACATCGTAAATTCTTGGTTACAGAGGCGTGTCACTTCTTTGCTAAAGCAAGTTGACTCCAATTTGATCTATACATCACAGATGCAATATATCAAGTTCAATTTAGAAAACTCACTCAATACATACATCTTATTTTTAACGAAATTTGTAATTGTTTGACATCTACTGTACGAAACTACTTCTAAACTTATGGTCGAAGTATGATCTCATGTTGATAAACAAATAACATATACTCCCAATTTTATGGTACTCATTCTCTATATTCTAACTTTTTTTATACTTTGATATTTTTTGTACACAATTGAGTGCCATTGCTCCTAAACTGTCAACAAGTTTCTGGTCTATCTCTACACTATAATTTTAACTTTATAGCTCTAAAGCATTGAAGCATACAAGTCAAATATTTTTTGCTTTTTTCTGACCTGTAGCTTTGCTTGCGAAGACAACAGAAACGTTGAGGCGTCTTTATCCTTAGTGAGCTCGTTCTCTAAATCTTTTATTATGAGGCACAATTCCTTAAGTTCCTACAGCGAGGTTTACAAGAACATCTTAGCCTACAGAAGTCTATCCAAGAAATAATATTCCATCAGATTTCAACATTCCAAACCATTCCTATAATCGTAGAGATAATATTCTACTCTAACTTTTTGTTCCCTTCCTCTGGATGCCCATTGTCATCCCCTTGGTTGTCTCATACCATTTGGGAAGAGATACCATCTAACCTATCCATAACTCTAACAACAGCACCTTCAACCTCATAAGCTTCATCCCCCTCAACATAGGTGTCCACCATAATGTCGCTTACCTCAGCTTTTGAATACCCTATTTTTAGGAGGGGGCGCCCAAGTCTATCACGCTAGATTACCACCTCCCTCACATTATTTTTGCCTCAGCTGTTAGCTCGTTGATCTCTTCCTCTTGAGAACCCTTCAGGGCCTCAAGTTGCTTCCCCTCCTTTGCCAAGTCAGCTTTTAATCAAGCTACCTTCTTCTCGAGCTCGGCCTTCCCCTTCACAAGCTCGGCCTTCTCCTCCTACACTCCGAGGCAGATCCCCTTTACCAGACGATCTGCCTACAAAAACACAATAATTATAAACCACATGGTTATCTCGAATCATCATATAAAATTCAACATATATTCAAGTTATCAAACCTACCATTTTGCTCATCTCCTCCTCACCATAGAGAGTTGCAAGCTTCGCCTTTCCTTTCATCATTTTCGATTCATCTTCCTTACCAGGTCAATTCTCCACAACTTTCGCACCTATCAGTTCAGAAGGCTCAACCCTCTTCTTTTTACCCCACCTCCCCCTTCGACCTTACCACTTCCTGTAGTTCCAAAGGTTGAACCATGCTTCATCATTCTTATCTTTTGAAATGCTCTAGATAACTTGCTCGACGTACTGGATTCTGGCACATCCACGAAGTCCACTCCAGAAGCCTTGGGCATGACCACTCATCTCTCTCCATCGGCCCCCCTCTTCTTGTTGCCACCAGCGCTAGTCATTAGCATCGTTGCTTGAGACTTTTGAACTTTCTCAGACCTGCTGTTAGCTTACTTCTTTATGCTAATGCCGAGTTCTTTCAGCACAGCCTCAAGCTTGATCTGTTCCTGTGCAACAAAGTCTAACAAGGACTTTTTTCTCTTCATATTCGACGAAGGACCTGTAAATCAATAGCACATTATCATAAACAGTGCAATATTCCATTTAAACATTTTAAATATTATTCGTCATACATTGTTATACTTACTTTGGTTTATAGTTCTACACAGAAGTTTCATGGGCTTTTCATCATCTCTCTAAAGGCAGTCACCCTTCACATTATCATTCCATATTCGACCTGCTGAATTCAGATCAAAGAAAAGAGGTCGAGTCGAACTCGCAGAAAAGTATGCCCCTCCACTTGCAAAAAGATTTTTTACCCCATAAAACTGCAAGATAACTTCAGGAGATATCCTCCTCTCAACTTCATTCTCTTCCCACAACTTATTCAGAAATTCACAAACATTTATTACCTCCCACATGTTCTCGTTCAGCTGGACAGGACATACCCCAATGATATTCATAATTCCTTTCACAAGATTGGTAAGGGGCATACTCAACCCGTACTCCAATTGAGATAGGTAACACAAAAAACTCTCTTTCAAGTAGCTCTGGACATTTTCATCATAATACTCCAAGGAGATCGATTTGTCTAAACCCCTATCTAGTTTTTCCTTCTCCAAATTAGCCAACAGAAAGAAGTGTTCCCCCTTAGATCCTATAATACAATTTCTAAAATGCCTACCTGCATGTTCTACAAAATTATCCCATCTTCCCTCTATAAGATTTGGCTTTACATAACTATCTAAACACATCAGAGTCCAGAGGGTTGGATACAAATTTACCAAGGAAATCTTGAAATTGAATAACTACTATATAATCCTCCCTATCAGATACTACATTCTCGAACTCAAACGATCGACCGGAGGTCGACGCCTTATTAAAAAGTAAAGTCTTCATATTAACTATAACTCTAAAATGGATTTCAAAAGGAATTTTGAAAGAAGCACATTCAAAGTATTACAAATCATCTACCAACCTTTGTCGAAATATAAATTTGACGCAGTGCCAAATCCTTCCTTCAAAACATTTCCGTATTACCACCTTCATGACTCAGCCGATGCAACTCTTTCTTGCTTTAATTTTTGATTACTCTCGATTAATTTCTCACAAAATTCTCTTCTATTTTTTCTCTTTCCTCAGAAGTTGAGAAACGTTTGAATGAGGAAGACGAAGTATTATTTATATTTTCTCTTTTTAATTGCTGGCAGTTATGGGCCACGCACGAGCCACCCTCAGTTTTAGAACTGAGGTATCCCTTCCACAATTAATGCCAGATGTCTTACACCTTTTTAGTGAAAATACCTTCCAATCATTACCCCCTACCTTATATTTTAATATATTTTGATATCTCTTTTCCAAATCTCCCTTTGACCTCCCCACACCTATAATGACTCAAAACTTACACGTAATCAAACTTTCTCTAATTCTTTACCAAAGAAAAAATCAAAAACTGCCTGCTTTTTCTATTTTTTGCTCCTTCTACTTATAGAAATATTGACGTCATTTCCAAAACTCTAAAAATATTAAAAATATTCAAATTCAGTTTTTTATAACAGTTACGAACAACATTAAAAACAATAAAGGATAAATTTAAACTTCATTCTTATTATATTTCTTTGACAATTATTCAAACTCACACAATTCACTACCTCATATATAATTATACCTGTAACATCCCTGATGTCCTAGGGAATTGCACCTGATCATTTTACCTCCAACAATCCTTACATCTTTCAATTTGATCTCTTCTTCAGCAATCAGTCTCACCACATCTTTTCGAGCTGAAGGCTCCACCATCACTTCCTGGAATAACTCTTTGTAGAACCGATGTCCGTACTCAAGTTCCCTATTGAAAAGACTTATTCCTCGAGCTATGGGACACTCGAACTTAATTATCACTTGATCTCATCTATACCTCGAGCTCCGGAAGACTCGATCTTATCTGGTACCAGACTCTCGCATAAACAAATAAGTTACATACACGTCAACAGTTACACATCGACCACGAACTCAAGCATAACGTGGGTCGTCCACAATAAATATAAACAGAACAAGTTAACATACACCTGTCTCCCACGAGCTAGCAGTTACACACTTAACTGCCCATGACTTCCACTTTCTGGAGAACGTGTTTAAGCACGATGTCAAGCTGAGAGTAGGGTCTATAAAAGAGTAGTGCTCCTAAGAAAATAGGGCGGTCAACAGAAAATTCGATACATATAATTATCTGATCTCTAGCTATCTTTTCTTTAGATTAACTCTTGTAATCAGATTCTCTCTCTCTCAAGCAATAATATTACTTTAACCAAATCCTCCACTCGAGGTCGTGTTTTTTTTACCTATTTACTGGTTTTCCATGCTAAATCTCCTGTGTCAAGTGTTATCCCTTATTTAATTCTTGTCATAGTAGTTCTTGGTGTAAGGATCGATTTAAAGCTATTTCAACCTTTACGAAATCTGGTCCCTACGTTTGGCACCGTATGTAGGAATTGCATAGTTTTTCCATGTTCTTCAAAGCCACGCTGATATTCAGTAATCAGATATTCTACCATGGTGTACTCTAGACAACAAGCATCAGGAGTTCAGCATGACAGCTCTCTAGAGCCTGATCCGTTAGCAGAATTATGAGCGAACCTCAATTTCGAGACTGAGACTCAGAGTAATATCAACCCCCAATATCGATCATACTTCGATATGTGTAATGAACACTGGGGCGATTAAGAAGAGGAAGATGATTGGAGGAAGTTTCAGATTCAATCTCAGCTTCAAAGTCTAAACTCAATTTCAACTTTAACTCGATTTCTTCAGCTCGAGCAACTTTAGCTCGAGCAATAACATTTTTAGCATTAGCTCTCTATCAGCTTTAGCTCGCTTTCAGCTTTAGCACATTTTTAGCTTTAGCTCTCTTTCAGCTTTAACTCGCTTTCAGCTTTAGCTCATTTTTCAGCTTTAGCTCTCTTTCAGCTTTAGCTCATTTTAGGTTTTAGCTCATTTTCAGCTTTAGCATGCTTTCATCTTTAGCTCATTTTCAGCTTTAACTCTCTTTCACCTTTAGCTCGAGCATCTTAGCTCGATTTCTTCAGCTCGAACAACTAACATTTTTAGCTTTAGCTCACTTTTAACTTCAGCTTGAGCATCTTAGCTCGATTTCTTCAGTTCAAGCAACTAACATTTTCAGCTTTAGCTCTCTTTCAGCTTTAACACCTTTTCAGCTTTACCTTTCTTTCAGGTTTAGCTCATTTTCAGCTTTTGCTCATTTTCAGCTTTAGCTCACTTTAGCTATAGCTCTCTTTCGGCTTTAGCTTGCTTTCAGCTTTAGCTCACTTTTAACTTCAGCTTGTGCATCTTAGCTCAATTTCTTCAGCTCGAACAACTAACATCTTCAGCTTTAGCTCTTTTTTAGCTTTAGCTCATTTTCAGCTTTAGCCCGTTTTCAGCTTTAGCTCACTTTCAGCTTTAGCTCGTTTTCAGCTTTAGCTCGCTTTCAGCTATAGCTTTCTTTCAGCTTAGCTCTCTTCCAGCTTTAGCTCACTTTCAACTTCAGCTCAAGCATCTTAGCTCGATTTCTTCAGCTCGAGCAACTTCAGCTCGAATAACTAACATTTTCAGCTTTAGCTCATTTTTAGCTTTAACTCTCTTTCATCATTAACTCCTTTTCAGCTTTAGCTCTCTTTAAGCTTTAGCTCGCTTTCAGCTTTAGCTCATTTTTCAGCCTTAGCTCACTTTCAGCTATAGCTTTCTTTCAGCTTTACCTCGCTTTCAGCTTTAGCTCACTTTCAAATTCAGCTCAAGCATCTTAGATCGATTTCTTCAGCTCGAGCAACTTCAGCTCGAACAACTAATATTTTCAGCTTTAACTTATTTTTAGCCTTAGCTCTCTTTCAGCTTTAGCTCATTTTCAACTTTAGCTCTCTTTCAGCTTTAGCTCGCTTTTAGCTTTAGCTCGTTTTTCAGCTTTAGCTCTCTTTCAGTTTTAGCTCCTTTTCATCTTCAGCTCGAGCAACATTAGCTCTACTGTCCAATAAGGTATTAAGGCATAGATAATACTAGCCGAACCCCTGAGGGCTCAGAAATCTCTAGGACTGGGGCCATAATGGGCCTCAATCTACAGGATTAATATCCAATTTGGTATCAAGGCATAGATAATACTAGCTGAACCCCTGAGGAAACATAGATCAGAGGCGGAGGCCATAAGGAACCTCTTAGCCTGCGGTGATAGCCTAAAACATGAGTAAAGAAACTGGGTCGCTGCCGATAAGCTCAGCTCTCCAATATGGCATCAAGGAATAGATAATACTAGCCGAACCCCTGAGGAAACATAGATCAGAGGCGGAGGCCATAAAGATCCTCTTAGCCAGTGGTGACAGCCTAAAGCACGAGTAAGGAAACTTGCTCGCTGCCGATAAGCCCAGCTCTCCAATATGGTATCATGGCATAAATAATACTAGCAGAACCCTTGAGAAAATACAGATCTGAGGTGGAGGCCATAAAGAACCTCTTAGGTTGTGGTGACTGCCTAAAGTATGAGCAAAGATAATACAAGCTCGCTACCGCTAAGCCCCCCTAAGTCCAATAGTTGAAGCACAGATAATACTTACTTCTACACCCGCGGGCTTATTCTAATTCGAAGGGTAAAACCTGAGAACACATTACTGCATTTCAAACTTTCATTCAGCAATCAACAATGGAGCACCACAATAGCGATGAACGGTGATTGGTCTCCCTCCTATTTATACACAAGAAAGCACTCATTACAGGTTGTTTCCAACGCAGCCATTATTCGCATCAGTCAACACGTCCATCAATCACTTGTCAAAGACATTAAATGCAGCATAATCATCAGCAAGGTGTTCCAAATTCTCAGGGATTTCTCAGCTAAAGTTACTCGTGACTTCAGTTGCGAGGGGCGATTGTAGGGACTTATTCATCGAGCTATGGGACACTCAAACTTACTTATCACTCGATCTCATTTATACCTCGAGCTCTGAAAGACTCGATCTTATCTGGTACCATAATCACGCATAAGCAAACACGTTACATACACGTCAATAGTTACACATCGACCACGAACTTAAGCAGAACGTGGGTCGTCCACAACAGATGTAAACAGAAAAAGTCAACATACATCTATCTCCCACGAGCTAGCAGCTACATACTTAACTGCCCATGACTTCCACTTTCAGGAGAACATGTTCAAGCACGATGTCAAGCTGAGAGGAGGGTCTATAAAAAGGCAGAGCTCCTAAGGAAATAGGACGGTTAACAGACAATTTGTTACATATAATTATTTGATCTCTAGCTATCTTTTCTTAGATTAACTCTTGTAATCAGATTCTCTCTCTCTCTCAAGCAATAATATTACTTTAACCAAACCCTCCACTCGAGGTCGTGGTTTTTTACCTATTTACAGGTTTTCCACGCTAAATCCCCTGTGTCAAGTGTTGTCCCTTATTTAATTCTTTTCATAGTAGTTCTTGGTGTAAGGATCAATTTCAAGATATTTTGAGCTTTGCGAAATCTGGTCCCTACATTCCCTACCCATCTAATCAAGACCTTCAAACTAATACTCGGTCTCGCAGGTCTGCATCATATTCTAACGGGTCAAAAATCTGTTCCCGTATTTTAGCTATCTTTATTGCCAACTGCCCCTTAGTGGCATAACAAATTCTCTCAGATCGAGTCCACACCATTTCTATTTATTTCTACGTGCTTAAAAGCTCATTTCCCCTATTTATACAGTTTTCTAGATTACTGCGAATCCCCCACAATACGTAATTATATTATGTTCTTTCAAAACAGAAACCCTAATATCTTAGAGCAATTATTTAAGTTTATCTCTCCACATCAACTTCAATAAATTCGGCCTAGTCTATCTCAACCATACTTTTATCTCTCCACATCGACCTCCAATAATTCAAAGTGACCTCCATTAGCTCGAATTGCCTATTCTTATACATCCTAAAACTTCTACAGTTCTCTCTCCCCTAAAAAAAATCTTAATCATTCAGTTTAAAACAAATTCTGACACATCTATTGAACACCAACACATTTTTACAGCTTGATTTCTATAATATATGTTCCAGTTCCAATCTCATACATTACATCTTCTATTCCTAAATCTTCAAATTATTTATAGTACGATTTTAAGTGTTATTCTATATATCAACATAGAGTTTGAGTAACCAAATTTTATTAATCTCAAATATAAATTACAAGTACTTTATAAATGTCAAATCTTTCATGTATTTTAAGATAACAAGTCTTGCCAGTACTCCAAAAATAGGTACTTTGCAGATAATAAGTTTTTTAGGTACTTTATAGATAACAAGTCTTTCAGGTACTCCGAAACAATAAATCATTCACTTCATCTGACTTCAGTAATATTTCACTCAAAGAATCTTCTAAAGCAAAACCGGCATTAAAAGTCAATGAATGTCCTTATCCCTTCATACCATCTTACTCTGATCAAAAACTGGGTTTGGAAGAAATCTGGACATGAAAGCAAAAGACTCAGTGCTTCAACCAGCTCTTCAAATAGAAGGCCTTCTTAAGGCCAAAAAACAATGATGGTACAGAACCAGACTTCATTTCTCCATCTCCCTTCTCCACTAGCACTACCGCAGAGTTGGTAGAGATGAAGAGGGCCCGACCTTAGAATCCAATCTTGCGCATGACATTGGCGCAACTGACACGCAGTTACACTAACCCCCGCATCTATCTCCTCAGCCTTGTCTTTTGCAAGAATACGGAGACAACTCCAACGTTGCTCGCCTATTAAGGCGAAGTAATGTGATCTCCATCAACATTAAAAATCTTCCCCAGCTTCAACAGCTTTTTTTGCCAATATCTCTTGATACGTCAATGGAATGGGAACAGGGGTAGCATTGCCAAGGACTGATGTCCAAAATATCACAACTTCAACTTCTGCATCTCTACAGAAATTCTCTCTTCATAAACCATTATCCGGGTCTTTACCATCGTCAATAAGACTTTCAGAGAATTTTGGAATAAATAGCATACTTTGCCATAATCCTCGATGTATGTACTATTTATATAACCCTCATATTTAATGGATAGAAATGTTTCCCAACAGTCATCATTCAAAATAGATGAAACTCTCAAAACCCTAACCATCATATACATCAATATTCCCATCATTATTTGATGCACAAATATCCCCCCATAAAAATATACATTTTCCATATAGTCAAATCCACATTAATATTTTCTTCATTTTTAAACTTCCAAAACCCATATACTCGTATACCCGAATATTTTTTCTCAACCAAAGCCACTCGTGATTTCGATTGCGAGGAGGCAATTGTAGGGGCCTATCCATCGATTTAACCCAATGCGAGTTATTTCTTGTTCGAACTACCTCCATATCAGATTCACACATTCCACATATGACATAAACAGTTAGCATTTACACCAACTGAAGAAGAACGCAGGTCGAGCTCAGCAGAAAAGCATCAACAAGTCAAAGATACCTGTCTCTCATGAACTAAATTGTTGCTCAGTCAACCACCACTTACCACATTGTTCAGAGAATGCGCTTCTGCATGATAAAGAACTGTGGGGAGGGTCTATATAAAGAGAAAGTTCTAGAAGAGACAAGGACCAAAAATATATATGAGAAATCTGCAAGAAAACTATATTTTCAAGATTCTTAAAGTATCAAACTTCTTATTTACAAGATCCAGTATTTCTAATTTGAGAGATCACTTGTAATAAGATATCAGCCTTAAGCAATAAAAGTCGCGATTAAAAAATCCTTCAACTCAAGGTTATGGTTTTTTTACCTATTAAGAGGTTTTCTACGCTAAATCACTTATGTTATTTTTTATTTTACATTAGTTTTTATCACAGGAACATTGGTGTAAGAGTTAATTCTAAGTCATTTTGAGCTTATGGAATTAAGCCATTACAACATACAAATTACTGATCAAATTACCCTGGCTATCATTGAATTAAAGGGCATCAACAACTTAACAAAGGTAGCAGTCAGACGAATCAGCCTCCCCGTCACCACTGGTCTGATCGTGTTACTTACCAGCTTCCTTGTCATCAATAACAAATCTGAATACCTCAATATCTTTGGCCACGACTGGCAGCACGTCATGAAGGCAATCCCTTTAATCTACTACCAAATTTTGTGATTCACCACCCAGAGTAGAGCCTTGGACATGAAGGGATCCTCAAGGCTAGCTCAATCCTGTGAACACCAAGAGATTAATCTACCAGCTTGCCGCATTCCTTTGATCTAATAAAGACGTATTCATAAGGACTTTCCACAAAATGTGAGGAGTCGACCTTACCCTCACCTGCCACTGACTCAATCTAATACCTAAGTGTACTGTAGTCAAACAAAAGAAACGTACCCCAGCCCTAGGGAATCATGATGCAGTTAACCTCAAAGTCGACGAGCTTCTAGAAGTAGGTTTCATTCGAGAGGTTAAGTATGCGGATTGGATCTCAAACATAATCGTCGTACAAAAAAAAATGGTAAAAAAAAAATTGTGCCGACTTCACTGAACCTCAACAAGCGTACCCCAAAGGAAAGCCTTCCTCACCCAATAATCATTGTACTCTTTAATACAACAGCTAGCTAAGAATGCCTTTCGATGATGGATACTGCCTCATGCTACAATCAAGTACCCTTCCTTCCTAAAAATCAAATCAAGACCTTATTCATTATTGAGCAAGGGTTATACTATTTTAATATTATGCCTTTGGGCTCAAAAACACTAGTGTAACCTATCAGCGTCTGGTTATCACCTTTTTCAAGCCCATGATGGGCAAGTCATTGGAAATCTATATCGACGATATGCCATGTAGGAGTTTCCACAAAAATACCCATATCCAAGACCAGACCAAAGTTTATTCAATGCTTCGATCATTCCAAATAAATTTAAACCTCGATAAATGCTAGTTGGGCATTTCTTCAGGAAAATTCCATGGCTACCTCATTAGCAAATTTTAAAACCTTGTTGATATGCCTTCTCCCTGAATAAAGAAAGTTGCACAGAAGGTCGTAAGAAAAATTACTGCTTGGCTGTTTTTCCTCTTACGTGATCATGGAGCCCACAAAATTAATTAAAAAAACTCAGACATCGAGTGGACACCCAAATGCGATCAACATTTCCACGCGCTCAAGACTTACCTAGGACAGCCACCAGTAATGAGTACCTCATTCGAAAGTAAGCTGCTTTCCTTCTATCTCGCAGGTACAAACAAATATATCAGTTTGGTCCTTATGCGAGCAGATCAAGGCATCGAAAAACAAGTATACTTCATCAGCAAAACATTGACGAAAAACCTCTCCATACACTCAGCTATATTTCTAAAAAGCTAAAACCATATTACCAAGTGCGTTAAATACGGGCGATCACGAGCTACCCCCTTTAAGAAGTCCCTGCCAAAAAAGAAAAATCTAGACGGGTACAAAAATAGTCCATCTACCTCGGTAAATATAACAACACCTTTGCCAAGCAGTTAACAACTTTCTAACTGACTTCCTAGTTGAAGACATCGAGTAGGAAGAGTATGAAGATGAGCTACCCAAAGAACAACCAGAGTAAAATGACCCCTAGAATCATAAAACAGGATGGCAACTATTCGCAGATGGGTCAGTAGACCCAAATGGTTTCGGAATAGGTATTCTACTGCTCACACCATCTAATGATTGCCTCAAAAATGTAATTAAGTTAAACTTTGAGTGCACCAACAGCAAAGCCGAATACGAAGATTTAATACACGGTCTTGATATGGCCCTCAAGCTAGGGGTTCCCAAACTAGCTATTTTTACTGACTCATAGTTGTTCTAAAGAAATGTACTTGCGAAAACCAGGCGAATAGTTAAATGTCCGAATATGCAGAGCTTGTTTGCCAACGCATGGATCGGTTCCCAAAAAAATCTTTGTTAACACACTACCCTTAACATGAGAACAAATACACTGACGTTCTTGCCTATAATGCAGTAATGCTAGGATAGTCTAAACCTCGAAAGCTCAATATCAAAATAATTAAACGATCAAATATAGACCGGATGGACATTAACACCATCAATACTGGGAGTGAGAGTATCAATCCCAACAATTGGCGTACCCCCTTCCTAACATATTTTAACAGCTCGACAGTACCCACAGACCCGTAGGCAAAGTGTTCACTATTTGAGAATTGCTGAAAGTACACCATTATCAAAGGCGGCCTAAACCGAAAAAGACCAAACGGAGTACACCTTAAATACATATCTCAGCAAGAAGTTGTCACTATCATCACAGAGTTGCACGAAGGAAGCTGCGGATCATATACCGCCGACAGATGAATAATACTCTGTACAGTAACACAGGGACTATTCTGGCCGAACATCGAAAAATAGGTTGAAGAATACGTGAAGCATTGTCACAAGCCCAATGCCATGGCCACGACATCAAAAACCTTTAACAAGATCTCCATTGTAGCAAAGTCTCTTAACCTTTTTAACAATGGGCCATCTACCTGGTGGCCCATTCCCCAAAGCTTAAGGTAAATGATAGTATTCCCTCATTGCCACAGACTACTTCACATAATGGGTCAAAGCCGTACCACTATAATGAACCAGAGAAGAAGTCATTAAGTTCCTTTGGGTGAACATCATGGCATGCTTCGGCTGTCCGTATATGATTCGATGCGATAACGGACCACAGTTCATTGGCAACAAAGTCAGAGCATTCTACAAAAAGTATAATATCATCTTCTCTACCTTTATGCCTTATTACCCACAAGGCCATAGCTAAGTTCAAGCCATCGAGAAAACTATGTCGATAGTTTTCAGAAATGCGTCAACGATAAGAAGAGACGATGGGTTCAAGAGCTACAGCGCGCCCTTTTAGCTTATCATAAAACACCAAGAAAAACAACAGGTTACACTCCTTTTCTACTGGCTTATGGAACCAAAACAGTCTTACCAACTCAGTTCGAAGTTTTGCCAGAGACCCCAAAGTCCCAGATGAAGAAAACAAATTTTAACTTACCTACAACATGCCATGGATGGATAAAACCCAAGACCGCGTCCAAGCTAATTTTAAACGTTACTAAATCTCTTAAGGGAAGTCATGCAACAGAAGGGTTCTACTTTAAAGCTTCAAAATTTAGGATTTGGTCCTTCGAAGAATCACCCCCTGTTCGAAACCTCATAATGCATGAAAGTTGGCCGAGTCTTGGGAAGGATCATACATCATTTATAATAAAACAGACAAAGGCTCCTACTATCTCATTACAAAAGCTGAATAACCTCTGCCATACCCCTGAAACGCGATGCAGTTAGTTTCCTACAACAGATGATGACCATAGATATCTGCTGCAGTTTAACCGAAGTTCGTTGAGATGATGACCATAGATATCTACTACAATTTTAACTCAAGATGATGACCATAGTTTCATGCAACTCTCATTATACTTGCCTTTCTACCATATTCCATCTCAGCGAACTTCTCGAGTCAGTCAAACCTAAGTATCAAGTTAACCCTTCGACCCGACAGATACTTGGGGACAACTTCAAGCTCTTTAAGGTTCATGATTTGGGCAAATCCAAGTGGCATCAACAGACGAATAGCTAAACACTTGGGGGCAGCCTCAGAGAAGACGACATCTGGTTTCGTTTAGGATCAAACCCGGGGATAAAATTACCCAGGGGTGACCTCAAAGCTCACTGAACTTCTTGAATCCGATAAACTGAAGTATCAATTCAACCCTTCGACCCGACTAATAATTGGGGGTGACATTTAAGTTCATCAAAGGTTTCTTATTTGGGCCAATCTAAGTGGCATAATTAGTCGAAAGACTAAACACTTGGGGGTGACCTCGGAGCTGACCACATCAGGTTTTGTTTTGCCTGGCCATCACCTCCAGGGACGAGAAGATCCTCCAAAGGATAGCGCTTGAAGGTGTCCTGATCATAGCCTAGCTCATCTATGAATTATTTTAAGGTCAAAGTCACGAGGCATTCCCAGTTGAAGTCTGCCTGAAACCCCGAATGGTTATCTTTTAATTTTTCTTCCAACACGGCCACCTTCGAGTTACAACATTCGACCATGGCCAGATTCTTCCTCGCCGAATTATCTTGAGACTGAAACAACTAACTCTCTACTTTGGCCACCTAGGTGTTCAACGATATTATCTTCCCCTTCAAGAGCTCCTTACGATCCATCGCCTCTTTCAATCTTTGGCCCAAGTATTCAAGCTTGATTCGAGACAACAAAAATAAAAACCTTTCAAGAATTCAACAATACTATCAAAGCAATATTTTTTTGTAAGCATCAAGAGTTACCTGGCGCATCACCAATTCTGCACGATACCCTGCTTCATCGTGATTTGAAGCACACAAATTTATCATTAACTCGACAGCAGTTTGAGCAGTATCCTCCTGCCGTGAATCACGCAGAATCGAATGAAGTGGACCCATCCTCCATTTGATCATTCGTCTTCTTACGAGGTACCGCGCTAGTTGCCTATATACTCAAGTCCTTCCCAACTTGTTTACCCTTACATTTTGGAGTTGACCGAGCCAACTCTAGGGGGGTCGTGCCCTGCCTCACAGCGTTGGACAAAGTCCTTACCCCAGCATTACCACGTCGAGCCATTGGTATGTAAGTAGTTTTTGGCCTCGTCAGAGTGTTGTAGTCCATCTAACTAGCAGTTTTGGGAAGAGCAGCCTTTATTCTCTTCTTCTAAGGTCCAACCGAACTCGAAGGACCTCAGAGTAGGGTGTTAGTTTTCTTCCTTCTCCTCCGGAACAACTTCAGCCATTGAAAGACCTTATTTATTCGCTTGTCACTCTCGTCGATCAAGTCATCCAGATAGGACAGAGTATTGTCCTGTGCTCTACTTAATGGTCTTGCAACGCACACATATTCATGATCAGAGCATTGTCGAAGCATAAAACATTTTAAAAATTCTATTTTTCAAAGCCATAAAACATTACTCGAATTAAAATTTAAAAATTACTTGAATTAAAAATTCTATTTTTCAAAGCCATATCCTCTTCACCATCGAGGTACTCGAAGCACCCCATCACCACAATCAGGTATTTATCTCACCCACAACCAGTTTAACACAGGTCGAACAGCCAAAGTTTCTCAGGATGACATTGTATGTGAAATATCCCTACCTTTGGATTCCTTTTCCTCGAGTAAAATGCTACGATGTCCTGGCATTCCACAAGCTCCCTACCTTTGCCTAACAACTCACTATTTAGACTCCCGATGACCCCCTTATCATCTCATAAAATTTTTCATTCATCTGGTCGGGCGTAATGTCCCATAAATTCAGTACCTTATTTACCAGACGTAGAAGGGGTAGCTGCATACCCAACTGGATCTAACCTCTAAATGCCATCATTCCTTTGATTGGAACATCCTTGAGGGTATACTTTGACCCAGACGAAATTTGGTTATTTCATGTCCCAGCAAGATTATTTTTCACCATAAATCGGCCAAGTCTCGCTCGTTCATATAGAGAGACATCTTTAAAAATGATGTCATCGTCGTCCATTTCTTCACCACCCTCCTATTCACTTCTACCCTCCTCATCTTCCTTATCCTTTCTCTATTTGTTATCTCCTTCATCGCCAGTCGGGTTGGTCCCCACCTACTCCTCCTCCTCCTCCTCCAACTCCTCGACATCACTACTCCTATCCTTCTTTCGCTAAAAAATACCTGGCTCATTTAGAAAATCATCAACCTCATCAATTGGCCTCATCGTCGAAGCTTTGCGGGTACACATTATAACCTACAGAAGATGAAAGATTAAGTCCGCTCATTATGTTCGAGTTAAAACTCTCGAGTGTACATACTATTGATGACTAACTCACTATTACTCATAGGACATACAATAATCTAGACTTGAAGGCTGATAGACACGGTTAAACCACCCACTATTCTACTCTCTAACCCAAACACCACCTCAAAGTCAAACATCGAAGGATCTCAAACATACCTATACCAATCACCATCCCCTTCCCCACATACCTACCATTAATGGCAGACACCAAGTTTTCTTGTGTCACCAAAGCAAACTATCATGTCATAGAAAAATACAAAATCAAAAATAGAAAATTGACATACCTGCAACAATAGAGTCTCCCGACAGTAAGAATGGAGCCTTCAGCCAATCTAGACATAAAGCGTCAGCACTTTTCCTCTTCCCTTCAAAATAGACGCTACTGTAATTCCTTTTTATTTTTTCTTTTCTTTATTATTTTTCTTTTTTCTCACTACTCTTAAATGAACCGCCCTAAACCATATCGGTTCCCTTAAACCACCATCATTACACCCACTAACCCCACTCTCTTGCCTCTCCCACTTCCTTCCATAATTCTGGGTAACCATATTTTGCAAAAAAATCCTGCCTATATGAATGTTTCGGCGGCCAAACATTTACTTGCTTCTTGAATTAATTTCACCTTCGACCTTCTTAAAAACCCACCTGCCCAACACATCGAGCGTTTGCCACCATTACCTCTCCCATGAATATCACCTAATTTTTGTAATGTCTCGAAGGCCAAATCTCTAGTATACCCCATACATCGTGTCGAGAGCCCCATACGTGGGCTCATTTAAGCCTGCCACGTGGAAAATGCTCTTACTCTCCAAATCCAAATATGAGATGACCACTGTCAACTCAAGGCACTGCTCAAGATATGTATGGTCCCACATATCAGCTCTACAATTACAAGTCTCAGATCACTGCAGTTAAAGCATTGTAGTACTCAATTGTAGCAGTTTCCCCATACCCAAAATAGCAATTGAGCCTATTTTATTTCAAATCTGAAGATTCATGCCTATTATACTCCATCTTTGAATCTAAACATTTGTGATCATTCTTCCATCCTTACTGAACCATTATCCTCGAAGCAACTCTAAAATTTCATCCTACACTTATTTTCTGTTACGTTCTACCTTTGCCTACATATTTTATATTTGGCCATTCAGTTCTACACGACGTCTAGGATATTGAACAAAATTTTATTCACAACATTTCTTTCATTACAAAATTGGTGGGTGGGGAGAGAGAAAAAAAATACGCCATATCCAAACAAAATAGCAAGCAACAACAATAAAAATGGCAAAAACAAACATAAAAGGAAGAAACACCCACACTGCATCACTTGCAGACAGGGCAGTTCCTCCAATACCACGAACATCTACCACCACCACCCTCTGCCTCAACTAGTCGCTGCACCAACACCCTTAAGGTAGCTAAGCATTCTGTCATGCTCAGGAGGTGATGCTGGAACATCCCCCACCAGAACGTGAATGACTCGGCCTCCACTCACTCTCGGCCGGTCAGCTCTTCCCTGTACAAGTTTACCAGGTCAGGCAGTGGAGCTCCCATGTCCCTTTGTCCAAAGTACATATGCATTAGTTCAATTACTTTGGCTTCTACCAATACTTTCTTGTCCTTTAATTATTCTTGGTAGCGAGTCTTCATCCCTTTTAAGTAATAAAGTGCAAGTCCGAGGAAGAAGATGAATAGGAGTTAAGGAAATTCAACCCTTAACTATCTTTTAATAATGTGATTAAGAAAGTATTAATGATCCTCTAATCAGCATAATCAACCATTAATGCCCTAAAAAATGGGCACATTCACACTGGTCAACCATCCAAATTCCCATACCTAACAACTTTTTCTCAGTACGAGCCGTCTAAAATAATTTTCGAGGCCCCAGCTGAGAGGGAGCAAATGTAGTAGCCCACTCACAACCTTCTAAGATGAGCCAAAAATTCAAAGGCTACATTAAAGCCTACTGTGAGACTCAAACCCTAATATACTCACAAATCAGCCAAAATAGTATTCTACTCTCAACCATCCAAGATGAGCCAAACATTCGAAGGCTACATCGAAGCCTACGTGAGTCTTTAAGCCTGACGAACTTACAAATCAACCAAAGCTTGTAATGAACCCACATTCGTGTCTATTAAAGCTTTGAACATATTATGGTCCAGCTCGGCATATGTTCCAAGGAAAACTCTAGCAGAACTAACTTTCATACAAGACATCTGCTAGAAAGGATACACATGTAATTTGACCTATTTATGGTGATGTCACCCTTCCTATCTTCTATAAATAGGGGAGAACTACCATAAAGAGGTTTGAAAAACAGAGCCCACACATCTTAAAAGAGTTGGGGAGAACCTTCGAGCACTCTCAGAGGCATGATATATCGGTCCTCTCTTACACAAAATCAATAATCCTATCCATATATAGCATCTCTTTCAAATCCTCGCTAAAGGTTGTGGAGGAAATCTATTCATGGACTTCATGCAAGTGTATTTGTATAGAATACGCTCTTATTTATGCTATAGATTCTTGTTAAAACCCTTAGTCGAGCCTTGACCTACGGTGTTGGAGATCGATATCTTCTCTGCGAGATTAAGCCCCTACAAAATCCTTAAGTGTCCCTAGCGGATGAGTTTTGTTTTTTGAGTATTTTCAATATTTTTACCCACAAAAATGTACCACTCAGTATTTTTAGTATTTCAAAGTATTTATTTATTTTATCTCAATAACTCTTTTTAATTCAAGATATATCGTAGATAGTTCCTAAAATGATCTTAGTGTATTTATCAACTGAAGAGGCTTTACCAAAATAATTAGGCAAAATTAAAAGAAAAACAAACTATACTATAATGACCACCAATTAGACCCCCCCTAGAAGGGTTATATTTTAGATTGTGTATTGTCATAAGTTCTGTACCATTTGTTAGAAGATTATTATTCAGCTGCTTACTTATTTCTTTTAAAGTTGTTAGCAGGAGAGTATTTTACTTTCCCAGCTTTTATTAGTTTGATTAGGAATACTTACACTTTGATATCATGTTTTGGCAGCGATTCCCCTGCATCAAATTGGTTGGAAATCTATACCTATGGGTTATGGGCGCTAAATTTTGGAGTCTCTTCATAACATAGACTTCAGATTCACACTATTATTTATTTAACTTTTCGATAGCTTTTCATCTTTGATTACATTTTTCTTCCCCCCCCCCCCCCCCCCCAACACATTTTTTTTTGTATGATACTATGTCATTTGCTAATAAACTATTTTAGGTAGTGAGTTTATTACTCTCTCTCGATTAATTAAGGGTTAATAACTTCATGGACAAATACTGTTACTGGTGTGAAGTGCAGTTTCTTGCAAGAAATTATTAATTCTATTTTTGAGATTATTATTAATATTTATTATAGTATCTTAAGCATTTTTAAGAAATTAAAAATAGTTTCTGACCACCAAACTCACTTTAAACATTTTCTTCAATGTTTGAACAGATAGATAAATAAAATGTAGAGTAAAATTAAACATTACCAATACGTCGCCAATAAGATGTCATGAACAGGAAAATGATTTGAAATCTGTATTCACTGAAAAACATAGATATATATTTTTTTTTTTTTGCTTTTTATGTACCGGACAGATGCGACACTATTTAATGCAAAAATAAAATAACTAAAATAAAGACATACTCTAGAGAATAGAAAAATACACGTCAACTGTTCATAGTCATGATCTAGGGTACCCGTGCCAATTGGCTCATATATATTAATCACCTTTTGGATATCCTCATCAAAATCATTTATCTACTCCTTTGGGATCCCCATAGGCTCCTCCTCATCGTCATCCTCCATAGGTTCCTTCTCATCGGGGTTGAAATCCGCATCGACATAATTAATGTGCTCTTGTATGTGCACATAGTCATCCTGTCTACATAAGCCATTAATCTCCTTCCAACGCTCTCCAATAGTCCTGTTAGCATCAAGCTTTGAAAGGCTCCAAAAGAGTTATGATAGAATCTCTTATAGCCAAAGGATCGATGTACTCAATAAGCATGGTAATTATTCCTGGTAGATGATAAATGATGTCAATCCCATCAGCTATCGCATATTACATATCCCTAGCAGTTTATCGAATGACACGACCAATATCATCCATGATATCATATCTAATGGCATCTCAATGTAGAACTCGAAGATACTTTAGACCCTCCTGTCCAATAAGGGTTAGCCTAGTTGCCGCCAAGATGTTGGGGTTGAACCAATGTCTCACTTCTAGCTAGTTAAAAAAATAGGTTCTCTATAAGGATCTGTTCATCCACCTCTACTATGCTCGCACAGACTATGAGATCTTGAATAGACGCTGCATGTCCACTGCAAAACCCTTAATAGTCAAAATATGGAACTGGAATCACTCCCGTTACTATTTGTAGAAAATCTCTATCTATAATAATAGGCATCTAACCTTCCCAGTTAAGAGTTATGACTGAGAATGGTCATATGTATGTAATGCTTCAAAAGAATTGATCAACCAACTCCTTACAATTAAAACTGGGCTCTGTGTAAAATAGTGAAATCATCCCTCTTTGAGTATCACTTAGCAAAGAAAAGTGAAGTAAAATGTCTCTTGGGTATACCGGTAGCCTTAAGATCCATAGACGCTATAAACAACTATAAGACATAAGTAGATATGCAGTATAAGTGAATACTTTAAGAAGGATGATAAACAATGAGTGTGACATAACTACCTACAACTAGTGATAATAACAACAAATAATTCGGCGAATAAACTTTAATATATGGGCTGTCTAATGTCTTCAGCCAGATGTGCATACCCCCAAACTTATATGTTTGCTATTTAGGATTTTGGGAGTGTTAATAGCTATCACTCATAAATTTGACCATCGATGTACATAATTATTTCTTCGCAATTCAAGTTCTTGTAATTGGGTTTTAATTGATGACCATTGAATTTGAATATTCCTCCATTTCTTGGATTATATAGATTTCTACTACCCGATGTGGGAAAACCATTAGTAGAGTGTAAGGCCCTGTCCAACGTGATCGTAACTTTCATGGAAACAAACGGAGGCGAGAGTTGTAAAAAATAACTTTCATATCTGGCCTGAAACTTTTACGAAGAATGCATTAGTCATAAGAGAATTTAGTTTTTTCTTTATAAATTTATGTGCATTCATAAGCCTTACGCCTGAGCTCTTCTAACCCGAATATTTGAATTTTATGAGTTTCACTTGCGCGTTTGATAATGAAATTGAATGCCTGAGTTGCCCAATATGTTTTATGCTAATGTTTCATGGGCAAGTGACATGTTTTAACGTATACAAGGCGGAATGTGGGCATTTCAGCTGTTTTATCACATGTTTTATCACATGCCATGCAAAAAGTTTCTGCATCCTAAAAGATAGTTGGCCAATATATACCAGATTGCATTAATATTTCAGCTATTCTTTTTCCTCTGAAGTGACCCCCGTACGCATAGTTGTAACAAAATTGTATTACACTATGTACTTCTTGATTTGGTATACATTTTCTGATTACTTGATATGCACCAAATTTATATTGATATGGGTCATTCCACCCGTACGTATAGTTGTGCCTCACTTTAGGAAATTATTCGGTAATAGGTAAGTCATTTTTATGATTTAATAGTCTTAACAAGTGATCAATGGTGATATTTTTATCTCACATTTTAAGGTCATTACAGTTGTAATATCAACCTAATTTGTCATACTTTAACATCCTTTTTTGACTATGGATACTTGAGTACGGAATGGTAAGAGAATATAATTACTTTTGATCCAATTAGATAAGTTTGAAATTATTCTAACTCGAAAAT
This sequence comes from Kingdonia uniflora, assembly GCA_014058105.1. Lineage (NCBI taxonomy): Eukaryota > Viridiplantae > Streptophyta > Magnoliopsida > Ranunculales > Circaeasteraceae > Kingdonia > Kingdonia uniflora. The sequence goes on from JACGCM010000696.1 coordinate 742,863, forward strand.
TACTGTTAGGAGTTCCTTCTCAGTAGTAGCATAATTAAATTGTACGTCGTTCAAGGTACAACATATGTAATGAATAACATGGGGTTTGCCGTTAACCTTTTGTCCTAGTACAACTGCATAATCTTATGCATCACACATAAGTTTAAAAGGGATACTCCAATAAGGTTGCTGAATAATCAGGGTTGAAGTTAGGGTCATCTTTAGATTAACAAATACAGTCAAGCAAGCATCATTAAATATGAATAAAGTATTCTTTACAAGTAGCTTGCATAGGGGCTGTGCAATCTAGCTGAAATCATTAATAAATCATTGATAAAAACCAGCGTGACCTAAGAATGATCAAATTTACCTTACTAATGTGGGGGTGGTAGGGTAGAGACAACATCAATTTTTGCAGAATCCACTACATTTCTTTCTTTTGATATAATATGTCCGAGGACGATCTTTTGTATAACTATGAAATGACATTTCCCCCAATTTAAGATTAGATTGGACTTCTCACATCTTGCAAGGACTAGATGGTGTAAACACTCATCAAATGATAACCAAAAGACATAAAAGTCATCCATACATACTTCTAAGAATTTCTCTACCATATCGAAGAAAATGCACATCATACACCTCTGAAAAGTTACGAGGGTATTACATAACCCAAAGAGCATTCGTCAGTAATCATATGTCACATAGGGACATGTAAATGTTGTTTTCTCCAAATCTTATTGTGTAATAGCTATTTGTTTGTATCCAGAGTTACCATCCAAAAAATAGTAATGACTTTTTCCTGCTAGTGCTGCCAGCATTTGATCGATGAATGCCAAAAGGAAATGGTTTCTCCTTGTGACAGTGTAAAGCTTTTGGTAATCGATACACACTCTTTAACTGGTGGTTGTACGAGTGGGCAGGAGTTCGTTATTGTCGTTCAGATTTCCATTATCCCAGATTTCTTAGGGATGACCTGGATAGGGCACACCCAAGAACTGTCAGATATCAGGTATATAATTTCTATGTCGCGTATTTTGATTATTTCATTCTTGACCACGTCCATCATGGTTGGGTTTATTTTGCGCTGCATTTCTCATAATGTTTGTCTTTCATCTTCAAGGTAAACTCTATGCATACACACTGCTGGACTTATCCTCACAAGAACTGGGATTGACCACCTAAGGGTTTCTTTGTGACAGGATAAGACTTTAATGAGTTTCATTTCAAGTGAAATGTTGAGATTTACAGCGACAGTAACTGGAAGTGTCTCATCTGGGCCTAGGATAGCGTACTTGAGGGTGTATGGCTGTTTTAGCTCTAGCTTTGGTGTGGCTTTATTATAGAAAAAAGCGGTAGGGTAGCATATGGTTGAAGTGACACTATTATTAGATTCCACTTGGCCCTTTCAATTATTGGCGCAAAATCTAATAATTTATTAATTGCCCCTATTGGATCATTCCTAACATTCTTATCCACGAATCCTGAATGAAAAACACCTAAAATGCCTTCTGTATAAATGGTGGGAAATGATTCATAGACTAAAGTATCAATTAAAGTACGATTCTCCATATCATCCTTATCTAGGATTTGGGCATTATTGTTGTACATATTTAAATTTGCCTTCATATCCCCCAAAGGCAGGGTCAACACCCCTGAGTAGCAGTTAACTATAGCATGAGCGGTGGCCAAGAATCCCTGCTTAGGATTACTGGTATTTCATTAACATTTTCTATTATATTTTTAGTATCGAGGATCACAAAGTCAACCAGGAAATCCAACCCATTTATTCGTATAAATATGTCCATTATTATTCCTCTTAGAAACCTTACTGATCAATTAACCATTTGTAGATTCATTCTCGTTGATTTGAGTTCTCTAAACCACAACTATTTATAGACGTGTTAGGGTAGGATATTGACATTTGCTCCTAAATCTAATAGAGCCCTATTAATTCCATATTCCTCTATGGTACATGGGATTGTAGGGTGGCCGAGGTTCTTAAGTCTTGATGGTGTCACAATATTTGTAAGGAAAACCTTTTTATAGATATTAAGATTCCTTTTGTGCGAGCATATTTCCTTTAAGAATTTAGCATACGAGGGGACCTGCTTTATAACCTTGAGCAGTAGGATATTGATGCTAACTCGGCGTAGTATGGGCTTGTATCATTTGGTTTTATTCTTTTAAGAATTGGGGTTTGTGGTGTGGCAACAATCAAGCTAGTCAGGGTAGGGATTAAAGTTAGAGGCTGCCTTATCTTCACTTACAGAGATGTACCTATTAGGATTTCCTCTGAGGGTATCTATATTCTGCTATCAACATATTTCTGACTTATTTAATCTTTGATGGCATTGCATTGTTCTTTGAAGGTCACTGTTGATTTCTTTGGGACCCTTGCTTGTTTAATTAAAAGGTTATTTATTAGTTGAGACATGGTGGCATCCATTTCTCCTATCTTTTGTATTAGAGTGGCGATAAAATGACACGTATCATGTAGTAATGTGCTAAGTGTTCATTCAAATATCCCAATCTTCTCTATGTTGGGTTAATTTGGCTGATATTATTGTGACTGGTACTGTTGATTTTGCATGTTTGAATTACCAACGTGTCCTCTCTGATGCGGTCCATTCTATAAAAGAGGTTTGAATGTTATGGAATAATGAATCAGTACGAATTGTTTGGATTCCGTTAGTATTCCTGGTCAGGTTGGATTGTGGGATAGGAGTTTGTGATCTGAGTAGTACTACTGCAGTAACTACATACCTCTTGCTGAACGAGAGGAAAAATTAGTTTGGTGAAGGCATTACTCATTTTCTTTAGTAGGCTTGTTTACAAATGAATACTAGCTATGATAAGGGTACTAGTGTCTAACTTAAGAAGTCATCCCTTCTAATGTTCACTTTTTTTTTAAGCATGGTAGTTCTGCTCGTACGAGTTTTCGTCCATTATTTCAAGAGATCTCATGCTTCAGTAGATGTCTTACGCATTATGGAACCTCCACAAGAGGCATTCACCTTACGTTTATTAATTTAGGACAACCCATTGTAGATGGAATATGGTTTCAACCATATATCCAGTCTATTGTACGGGTACTTAAGAAAGAGACTCTTATATCCCTCCCAACTATCGTAGAAGTGTTCGTTCTCCTTTTGAGTGAAAGTATGAATTTTGTTACGTAAGAGGTTCGTCTTATGAATAGGGAATAATTTTTTATTGAAAGCCTTTCGTAAGATCTCAAAAGTTGTTATGGTTCTACGAGGTAGAGAGTGTATTCTTGTCTTTAAGAGAAAAGGGAAAGAGGCGTAGTTGTAAAGAGTCATCTGTGCAATCTTTGTAGTAAAGTGTAGCACACAGTTCTTTACACTCAAAAACGTGAAGATAAGGGTCATCATGATTATGACCATGGAAAGAAGGAAAGGCGTTGATGACACCAATGTTTAGCTCAAATTGCTACGCTTCATAGGGAAGCGCAGGCAAAACAATGCTAAAGGGGTCTGTCCTGGGTACAGTTTTGCAATATTTGCTTAGGATTTTGGTTGCCATTACTCTAATAATAGGGTACTACTGCAAACTAATTTTTAAAATATTAGTAATTTTATAAGATGACACACTACTACTACTAATAATAATAATAATAATAAAGTACTAGTGTGAGAATAATAATTAATTACTAATATTAGGTTATTCTATGATAATCAATTTTTTTTTTTATGTTTAATAATAATAAATTAACAAAAGATCAATTTTTTAGTCATATGCTAGGTTCCAACGATCTTTTATCACTTTTTTTTTACTCTCATTAGATAAATATACCTTTGAAGAGTCAAAGTGGTGAGAGATTCGAAAAAAAATCAATTTATCCAATAACTTCAGTGAACAAAAATAATGCATTAATCATATATTTTAACTAATTAGGGCCTGAGGATCAAAACTCAAGAGAGTGGAAGTCAAGGGATCTCAAAGGCCGACGATCGTTGTTAAGAAGCCTATGGCTGATGTCAATCGCTGGTTTGTTGGACCCCAGTCTCATATATTTTTTTGATATATCCTAAGGTTAAGTAAACTCTAATTCCAAGTCCAACATAATTTCCTATTCTAACAACGCCAATTTAACCTATAAAAACAATAAATTAGGTAAATCCTACGTTAAACCTAATCTAAGATTTCTATCTAGCAAACCTAGAAATTACCGTTACCTCCCTGACAACGATGACATTTTATCGACCATCGTTAGTCTAATCAAAATCCTACTTAACAAATTAATGTAGAAAAAGGGCAAGTAGGGTGTCAATCTACGAAGACGTATATTATTACAGGGTAAACTAAAATTTAGGAAAAATGGAGTTTGTCTTGTCTGAAATCAGTGTTAACTTGATGTTAATATTTCGAATATTAAGGCTAGCGAGACCTTTGGATTCAACCCTATATTAGCATATTAGGTTTTTGGCCTTCTCCTCAAATCATCTCTTTTGAATAGAATTTGGGAGTACAATTCTAACTTCTCAACGAAGAACAAATCACAGAGCTCAACTCGTCAAGTTCTTAGCTCAAATTCTAGATTGTTGACATATGGCTTATTCTTCCTTTTGTGAAAACAAAAGTAATCCCTAGATTTAGAGGTTACTAAGTGGTCTAAGAAATCAATTCCCTATTTAGGATATTGATTTCTCACCAGGTAAGAATTTCACTCTGAAGAGCTAAAGAATAACCTTAAAATTGATCTAAGATCTCTAGGTCATACCTATTACCTACAACAAAATCCTAATATATACCTATAGGATATCCTTCTTAGATCTAGTCCAAGGGATTAACCCTGTTATTTCAGCAATCACAGATAATTGAAGAAAAAAGTTAAGTTTTATTAAAAATCAAAGTAAGTTTAGAGATACAAACGTTCTCAATCTCTCCGAAACCCTTTAAAAACGAGAAGTAAATTTAGAGAAAGGAAGAATTGATCATTAAATTGAGAAACCCTGATTCTATAATATCCTAATTATCCCTAGATTTCTCTAGTAGTATAGTTTGTGCGTTCGCTGATGATTTTATCAATTTAAATTGAAGAAAAAGAGCTAAGTTTTATTAAATGTCGAACTAAGTTTAGAGATACAAACTTAGTTTTCAATCTCTCCAAAACCCTTTAAAAACGAGATATATTTTTGGAAAGAGGAAGAACTGATATTTAAATAGAGAAACCTTAATTTGTAATATCCTTACTGCCCCTAGTTTTCTCCAGTACTAAAGTTGTGCATTCGCTGAAGATTTTATAAAAATAGGTCACATAGGGATTCATGATAAGAGACCACAATTTTAGCCGCCAGGTGGGCGATGATCGCTAGTAAGATTCTTTAGCCGGCGGCAATCATCGGTTCGTGGTGGTTGGAGTCCCCCAAATTTATGGGCTTTGCTTCGTTTGCCCGGTAAAAAATTAATATTGGTCTAGCCGCTAGGTCCCTTGTCTTAATGATGATTTTGGTTTTCAAATATCCCAACTAGCCCAATTCTGATTAAAACCGATCTGTTGTACTATTAGAGAACCTCAGTGTAGTTAATTTATCATTTTAGCTCTAATTTGGCACTTTTCTTGCCAAATTGTATCTCGTGGAGTAGAAGACCTAAATGTGAGGCAATTAGGCAATAATTAAAAGAATAAAAAAGGATTTCAGGATGGCCAAAAAACCTATAAAATGGGCTTAAATTCTGCACAAAAATGGACTTATCACATTAACATAGGGGTTGCATTGGCCGACAATGTGACAAAACTTCATATAGTATGCGATTAAATGCGAGAAGTGTCAATTCCACGGTCACCTTATCCACGACACCGCAGTAGACCTCGATACAGTATCAAGCCCTTAGTCATTCGTTAAGTAAGGGTTGGACATAATAGGATCACTCTCAATGGCTAGGGGGTGGCATAAATGACTGTTATTAGCGGCATACTACTTTACCAAATGGGTGAAAGTTATACCATTCACCCACATAAGAAAAGAAAAATTAAATAGTTTTTTGTGGAAACATATCATTATAAGATTTGGTAATCCAGCGGTCCTAATGAAAAATAATAGTGCACAGTTTGTGGGGAGTAAGGTCGCGGACTATGTGTAAACCTACAATATCAAAATATTACCGTCAATCACAAGGTGCCCGTAGGGTAAATGACAGGACAAGGCAACAATTATCTACGGTGTAAGTAAGATGTTGCATGCGGCCAAAGCAAGATGGGTGGTTCAGCTACCCCACGTATTGTAGTCGCCCTTTTCATGCTTATGTATGGCTCTATAGCAGTACTACTAACGGAGGTAATAGCCTATACATCGCAACCCCTTGGCCATTCAAAATGAAATCAGCGACCGTTTCCTCACTAAAAATTTAGATTTCATAGATAAAACACAAGAGGAGGCCCCGTCAGGGATGCAGAGGTACCAGGAAGCGTTGAAAAGAAGTTTTAACAAAGGGTTCGGCCACGAAAATTCCAAGAAGGTGAATACGCGATAAATAAACTTTTTTCCACAAGTCAGAACCACAACAAGGGCAAACTTCCGCAAAAAATTGGGAAGGTTCGTATATCGTCTAAATGGTCTTAGATGTGAGGAAATACCTACCACCTCATGAATAGTATCAAGGAAGAGTTGAGTCCTCTTGGAATGTTATAAATCTAAGAAAATGGACCAATATAAATATAAGCCACATTGTACAAATTTTGTGAGCGAATGATGAATGAAAATTTTGTCTCTAGCAACAAAATTGTCTTATAACACAAAATACTTAGGGCATTTGTTGAAGTAAAAATGCCCTTTCCAAATATTGGGGGCTTTTTTGGAAGTAAAAGCGCCCTCCCCAAACTTTTAGGGCGTTTTTTTTAAGAAAAAATGCCCTCCCAAGTACTGAAAGCATTTTTTGAAATAAAAGTATCCTCCCCAAATACTAATAATGAGGGTACTTGGGGGAATTTTTTTTGCTCCACAAGTACTGCCCAAGTGCTACGGATTCTTTTTTGAAGTAAGCACGCACTCCCCAAATACTTTGTCATTTTTTTGAAGTAAGAACACCCTCACGAAGTACTGAGGGCATTTTTGACGTAGAAACGCCCTCCAAAAAATTTAGGGCACGTTTTTTTGAAGTAAAAGTGCCATTTCTAAATACTAGGGCACGTTTAGTAAAATTAAAAACACCCCCCTAATAACGAGACCGTATCTTATAATGCACCAGATAAAAAGGGAAATTCATAAATAAGAAATAATACTGAAAACTATACTTTTATTTATAACAACAGGACGATTTCAAGGACCTGCACAGGTTAACATTTTTTTTTGAAAAATTGTGTGCACTCAGGGCAGTTCCCCTTGCCAGCACTGCAGCCGCCTAGCCCAAGTAACTCGTCCTCATCCTTAAAATCTTCGATAACCACGGTCTTCAAAATAGCAAATTACCTAAAAATCGACTTAACCTGGTCATGAAGGATTGGTTACCAGAACTATTACTTCTGGTGATCCTTGTACAACCTTCGTGTAGTGTGGCAAGATTAAGGCACTCTCGCTGAAAGGCTTCCACGCTAGGTCCTGGCTGCATAAGAGCATTTTAGTACATAAAACCACTTGAGTGGCAATCCATAACTCAAACTCTTCATGATGGGTTTGTGATCTTGTCTTCATTGAAGGAAAATTTAAGAATAGAAGAATTTCAAAAAGCGGCAGTTACACTATTTGTATATGATCAACTCCTTTCATTCCTTGCTAGTGACTGTAAGTTGATTTGATCGATAACAAAACACTAAATTGTTATCTTCTTCGTCCGATCTCATTTGATCTTCTGCTTCGATTGTTTCCATTATTGACAACGAACAGGTATGATTATGGTTCTGGAGCATAGTTTGGGCCGAGAGTGCTGAAGGAGCGGGATCAGGTTAGGCGTGCGAGGTACGTGTTTCTTACATAACTCCCATCTCTTATGCGACAACGTTTGGGTTTGGCGAAACTAGGTTTGGATTCAACTTGACCTTGGGCTTTGGACTTAACTAGATTCGTAATGTTTTAAAGCCAATCTTTTACCCTCTGGTTTGGTTTCCCCTCACGTGGGCTGCACGTGCCAATATTTCTTTTCTCTCCCAATTTAGCAAGATATCTGCTGTTACTGTGAGAATTTGGAGAATTTCTCTGACAACTTTGTTGGCCACAAGCCTGATCAGAAGTGATCCATGGACCCCATTATGTATTTCGGTAACCGGTGCTTGTGGAAAATCGTCGCCGGGGGTTGCAAACGAGATTACATCATCGGACGATAAACCGTTCTTTATTTGGTACACTTCTCGGATTCGGTGGTAACAGATTGTAATTAATTCGTCGTTGGCCCTAATAAGGCTGGTTTGGGAGGTAGTGCGTAAGGAGTACCGGCGGTGAATATGTCGATAAACCGATAAGTTTTTCAAATTTCTCGTCAATTGCATCAAACAGTTTCGCCATTGTTTTAAATTGTTGATCCAGACAACGCGGCATTGTGAATCAAAAATTTAAACTCCTCCAAGGAAATTTAACGGCTCCAATATCTATTTAGTGTGAATAAAAAGCGCGAAACCAGAAACTTAATGATTAAATATTAACCTAATTGTGAAATTAAGGTTTTCTACTTTACTTAAACCCAAAACTATAAAACTAAAGTTTATTTAACTTTTCTCTTAGCAACAACTAAGTAAAAAGTTACACCACCATTTCCTATATATCCCAGCCCTAGGATATCTCCCTTAAAATATATCTCAATATCTATACAAATTAAGGAAATTATCTAAATTGTTAAACAAGATCAACTCCAAGAGAGTAACTTAAAAGCCTATGCTAAACATAAGACACCACAGTTGGGCTGTGGTAAATGACCAATGTGGCGTGTTACATCTGACTTTACGCGTCAACACTCCACTCCCTAGTATTTTCTCGTCATGTCATAAAGAGCGACCAACACTTCAATGAGGACTAACTCAAAATCCTCAAGTAGTTTTCTCGTTAGGTTGCAAGGAACGACCAACACTTAATAGTCCAGCGAGCACAACAAAAGAGATTGTGGGGACTCCAAAATCCCCAAATACTTTTCTTGCAAGGTCTTAAAGAATGACTATCACTTAATAGTCCAACGAGGACTACAAAAGAGATTGTAGGAACTAAAAAATCCCCAAGTACTTTTCTCAGCAGGTCATAAACAATGACTAGTACTTAATAGTCCAAAGAAGACTACCAAAGAGATTCTAGGAACTCAAAAATCCCCAAGTACATTTCTCGCCATGTCATAAAGAATGACTAATACTTAATACTTCAGCGAGGACTGCAGAAGAGTTAGTGGGAACTCAAAAATCCCAAGTAATTTTCTCGCTAGGTCGTAAAGAACGACCAAAACTTTATAAATCCAAAACCCCAAAAGAAGTATTTGATTAAGTCATTCAGAACAACTAAAACACCTACTGTAACGAGGAATGCTTCAACATTTATAACTACAAAGCGGGAAACAAGTTATGATACAACCATAAACTATTAACACATTCTTTAAAAATAGCCGCAGAGTAAACAACTAGCCATGATAGGGAAATAACAAAGATAGTTTATTAAGTAATTAGCCATGCTAGGCAATCAAAACATAAAATTCCTAAGATTATTTCAAGGCCACTTATTACAAGGGTACTAGTGGCCAACTCCCTGTACTGGGCTTGCAGTTTAAGTAGCAACAGTAGATAATGAACCCAAATAAAAGGATGAATATGCAAGCATAAGTAACATCAATTACAGGAATGAAGATGGTAACTTAACTAAACATAACCGAGATCAAAGCAAGAAAATGGTCTAGCCTGGTAAGAAGATAACGAACAAACACGGCTTCAAAAATTACAAAGGAAATACTTCAAGAACTCTAAAGAACTATAAGTAAAATTTAGTGAAGAAGTTGAAAGAACAAAACTTTAACAAATATGAGGAAATGAAGTATTTATAGAGGAGAAAGAATTTGAGCAGTTTCCACCCACACATGAAAGGGAGAAAATGTTTGGTCCTAAGCACATAGGACTGAGAATAGACGTAAGCGCTTCTCCATTTAAACATCTGTCTTGATTGACTTGTCTATTTAACTTTAGTTAAGGAATATTATTGAGAATAAAAACGAGCAGCTCACTCAAAAATGGTAGTGTTGGCAAAGTAAAAAGAAGTCCAAATGGGAATAAAACTGATCATACTCCTCGTAATTACACAAGAAAATTTTACAACTTGACTCAACCCTCCCTCTTTACAAATAAGGACTGAGGGAGGCGATTGTAGGAGCATTCTCCCGCTATCCACGACCTCGTGGGTCATCAACGACCTCCTCACCCCTGAAAGAGCATGTCTCAGGGAGAGCTCGGGGAATGACCCACAAGCTACATCAAAAATTAAATATAACCGACAATAATACTTTATGACCAGATGACGAGGAAAGCAAAAGCCTAAAGCTCTGTAAGGGCAGTTTAGGGATTACATACATCGGGTGCGTCTGAGCCTCCCTAGGTCTAAGACCCTTCCCTAAAAATAGAGGCAAGAGATGATCTAAGAGAAGATCCTTGTTTTAGAATCTTCATCTCAATCAACTAAACCCTAACAGCCTTTGAAGAAGAGGGAGCCATAGAGAATTGAGTAGTACCCTCCTCTAGTGAGACGTGAAAAGCCCCAAATGAAGGTATACTTATTGTTGTTCCTGATAGAGATTTTTGGGACCACACTGGATTTTAACAAACACAAGAGTATCGATTTCTCCTAACAAAATTACAAAGAAAGATAAATCAGAGCAGCACGTTAATTTCCCAATAACTAGCTTTAAACTTACAATTTTTTATGCATGCCTTTGGCCATGCCCAAACATTAGTAATTATGCATGATTATGTGAAGCTAAATGCCTGTGTTTAGTGTAAATGTTCGGTCATAATAGATAGCAGAAGAAGGATAGAATTGAGAAACATTCAAGAGCCTCGACTTCATGATGCAAGGAATTGCCCACAGAGAAAACAAAAAAAAATAGTTGCAAGTTGTCACAACATTTATATTCTAAGGAATACTGCAGGTTCAAAATTGACGATTTTAGAAACCCTATGTAACAACTGAATATCGTTCAAGCTAAACATTATACAAGTAGACAACCAATTTTTTGATACTCCCATTACACCTAGCTTACTTCATATGACTAAGATTAGCTTTCATCATTAACCAAGAAACCAGGAAAATAAAAACCAAACTATTTTAGAGTGAGGCATCGGTTTTGTTGGCGACGTAGTTCCTGTTCCACATGAGCCCACTATAACCACTATGAGCACAATATCATATCAATGCATCATAATATGTCAAATCACTCTAGATCCCCAACATTTGGGATTTACAAAAACTTTCCAAATTACTGAAAGCAATACAACATCGAGGGTTAGTATAGATATGACCTCCATAAAACAAATATACAAACAACGGAGTATTAAGATTATGGCTCAAAACATGGAAAATTTGTTCGAACGAGATGGGAAGTCGTTCGAGCGGCAGAGTTCCCGTTGAACTCGTTTGAATGAGTAATGAGGTCGTTCGAATGAAAAAGGCTCTGTTTGGTTATTGCTAAGTTAGTTTTGAAGGGGATTTAATTCAAAGCGATGGATTATCTCATGATACGTACTTCGGAGATGACCTAATGGAAAGCCTATAAATATAAAGTGTATGTTAAAGGCATCTGTACAAGGAAAAATTGTTAGAGAGAGAAAATGGAGAAATCTAGGGTTTAGCTCGGGAGAGATTTCTTAGGATTCCTTTCTAAGGTTTCTTGTTGGGGATTATCTGTAAGGGTAGAGGTGAGGTTGAGTGATCCCTGTAACTTCTTGTAACCCTAAGTGATAATATATTCGTCATACTTGTCGGGGGTAGTTTTGATTCTTTGGGGTTTCCGCCTAATTTAAACCATGTGCATGTGATTATTGCCTTTATTTAAATTCTCGTTGGTTTGAGTTGGTTCTTCATGTTTGTGCTAAATCGTATTGTGCTTCTGTGTTGCGATTTTCCCCCTCAGTTTCCCAACAATTGGTGTCAGAGCGAGGTTTGGGGCAAGTAGAGTAGTAAGATGGGAAGATCTAAGTATTCTAACGTGATCAAGTTTGAAGTGGAGAAGTTAGATGGGAAGATCAATTTTGGATTGTGGAAAATACAAGTCCAAGATATCTTGACTCAAGGCAGGTTACGCAAGGCACTGAAAGGGAAGCCTATACCTAAAACTCTGGCTGATGGTATAGCGGCCCAGAAAACTGACGACGATGAAGAAGAGGACTGGGAAGATCTGGATTTAAGGGTTATGAGTGGGATACACCTTTATCTTGCTAAGAACATTTTGGCAGATATGGCTTGAGAGATGACCGCAAAGGGTCTTTGGGAAAAGCTTGAAAGTTTATACCAAACGAAGAGTCTTCCAAATCGCTTAAGCCTCAAGGAGCAGCTTCATAGACTTAGGATGGATGAGGGTACGAGCGTTGGTGATCACCTTGGTTCTTTTAGTGGGATCATTTCAGAATTAGAATCGATCGGAGTTAAAGTTGAGGATGAAGATAAGGCACTTCAACTCATATGGTCTCATCCATTTACCTTCAAACATCTTCAATCTATATTGATGTATGGGAAGGAAACCTTGAGCTTTGAGGAGATTGCAAGTATGCTTCTTTTCGAGGAGAGAAGGCTTAAGGGTAGCTAATCCTTGGGGGAAAACTCTGCAATGGTGGTTAGTAGAAAGATAAGCTTTAATAGGTTCAGAAAAGGACCTTATTGGAGTTGTGGTCAATTGGGTCATTATAGATCAAATTACAAAACTGGGAAAGGTACATGAGTAAGTTTGGCAAAAGGCTCCGAAAGTGACATTGAAAAACTGGCGACGGTTACTAGTAATGATGGTGATGAGGCACTTCTCGTGGTGGCCGCTGATGGTTCCCGCCACAATAGAGGATGGGTATTTGATAGTGGGGCTACAATGCATGTATTACGGCTTAAAATAGGGGAAATTTGATTGAACGAGTTGGGAAGACGTTCGAACGACAGAGTTTCCATTGAAGTCGTTCGAACGAGTCATGAGGTCGTTTGAACGGAAAAGGCTCTGTTTGGTTGCTTTTAAGTTCATTTTGAAGGAGATTTAATCCAAAGCAATGGATTATCTTGTGATGCATACTTTGGAGATGACCTAATGGAAAGCCTATAAATATAGAGTTTATGTTAAAGGCCTCTATACAGGGAGAAACTGTTAGAGAGAGAAAAAAGGAGAAATCTAGGGTTTAGCTCTGGAGAGATTTCTTGGGTTTTCTTTCTAGGATTTTTTGTTGGAGATTATCTGTAAGGGTAGAGGTGAGGTTGAGTAATCTCTGTAACTTCTTGTAACCCTAAGTGATAATATATTCGTCGTACTTGTCGGGGGTAGTTTTGATCATTTGGAGTTTCCACCTAATTTAAGCCTTGTGTATGTGATTATTGCCTTTGTTTGAATTTTCTTTAGTTAGAGTTGGTTCTTCAAGTTCTTGCTAGATCGTATTGTGTTTCCGCGCTGCAATTTTCCCCCTCAGTTTCCCAACATCACTGAGTACCCTAAAGTCCCACCCAACATTGTTCCATACCTAGAGGCAAAAATGAGAGTATACTCTCCTGGGACTCTAGGGATTCGTAAATTAAATAATACTTTCTGCATGAATTTGATGTTTTTACTTGATCAATTCATTGCATAGTAGCGTTTCTACAATTATTCAATTTTCTTTTAGGTCAACTGTAAGTAATGTTTAAATACAAATTGATTTCCCTGAGAGTTTCATAATATTTTCTTGTGATTCCATGCTTGGAAATATAAAGCTTTTGCTTTGCGGTACATACTAGCTAGAAACTAACATCAAAGCCATAGTTCATATGTTTAGAATCAAATACTTTTAGCTGTGGTAAGAATTTAAGAGCAAGTCTTGCAACCGAGCGATAAAAGTACTTTCAGCTATGGTTAGAGACTTAGAGCAAGTCTTGCATCCGTTAGGTAAGTAAGTAATAGGTCCGACAAATTGCAAACCCTTTTGATATCATTATGTTCTTTAAAGGGAAATGAAAGGAGGTTTGGGGTGGTAAGGTCTTGTTATAAAGTGGTACAGAAACTGGATCCAGAATCTTTATAGGCCAAAATTTGAACACCAGAGAAATAGATCATCTTCTGCAGCACAAAGTACAATTATGTACTTCTGTGAAAAGATTAAACATTTTACCATTACCCAACTCCCATTTAACTGGAATCGGGGTTGCTTATCCAATTGGAGCTCAACAAAGGCCAATTTCTTAAAAGGCATGTACATTATCTATAAACTCAGATTGATTGTGGCATCAAACATGGTAGATTTAGATTGATTTCTTCCAGTTTCTAAAAATGTATCCAAGTCGAGTTTAAAGATGTTTTCAACTTCATAAAATAGTTTCTTATGCTCATCAAAGATTCAAAAAGCGACACCTTTCTAACTACAAAATTTGAATCTAAGCTTTAAACTTTGATTCTGCATAAACATCATACATGCGGAATAGTTTTATGATACATGCTTTAAACACAACTTTTACAAGAATCCTATGTGATAAACAAGTTAATACTGAGTTTAAAGAAACTTTGATTCTTATTAATATCAAATAACTTACTAGAAATCTCTATATATGACTAAACTGGCTCTCTTCATAAACTAAGAAAATAGAAGAAAAAAACCTTAACTAATTAAGCATGATACACTGCTTTTGTGGAAGGTGAAGTTCATGTTATGCTACCGATATGAGCACCACAATATTGTTTAAACGAATCTGACTAATTTGAATCACCAAGGAACCCAAACATCTGTGATTTACAAAAACTACTATGATTGTTGAACAGAGCACAATACAGAGAACTAATACTGATACGACCTTAATACACAATCGAATTGAGATTAACCTAAAATAAAGAATAATTAGAAGAGCAAACAAAATTGGTAGGAAAATTTCCCTTTTGGAGCTTTATTTGCTCAATGATTTGATTTTCAATTGAATTACTCTCAAAACCCTAAGTTTCTCTTGCGAAAACTCAGATTAATCTAAGATAATTTTTCCTTTGCCTAGCCTTGCCCCTTTATGAGGGTTACAAGTTCTAGTTACAGGATATGAGCATTATGCCTTTGAAATGCTTTAAAATAAGGAATACGATAGTCGTTTGAACAAACCCATGGGCCACTCGAACGACTGACCAAATTAAGCATAAGAAAATCCTAAGCGTGAATCTGTCTTCTGGGATCATCAGGTTGTTCGAATGACTCTAATGTCGCTTGAACGACTTGCCTATTTTGCCTAAAAATTACCACAATATGAATTGCACTTCTGGGAATTCCAGTTCGTTTGAACGACTCTAAATGTCGTTTGAACGACTTGCCTATTTTTGCCTAAAAATAAACTCTGATTGTATTGGTCTTCTGTGAACTCTAGGTCATGTAAACTTAGTTCAAATAGGTCCAGGTCAAGTAAACTCAACTTGAACTGGTCTTCTGGGAACTCCAAGTCGAATAGACTCAACTTAAATTATGTCTTTCTCTCATATCTCGTTTGAATGACTCCAAGGTTAGTTCGAAGGAGTTGGCATCTTTTGAAAGGGTTCAATCTTCTGATCATCCTAGATCATGGCTCCCCCCTTTAAGGGCCATGATCTCCTACTCAAGCTAGAACTGGAGTTGAGGAAATATGGCCGTACCCATTTCCATATTGTACTTCTTCGACCTGCTAGGTAGTTGACATTTCTTCCTAATTCGGAACGACTCGATACTACCCCGTCTAATAGCATGAACTTTCCTTTATTAAATGACATCCTCTTGTAGTGGATCAACTTTATCCATCCATAAGCCATCAACTGACGATAGGCGAGTGTCGATTGTAAAGTCTTTATCTAAAAAAGACGGCTCAAACAACTTGAAATGCTCGGCATTATTCACCGAATACATCTTCGTAAAAGGTGGCAAATCCAATTAGAATATAATGTCACCATCTTCTTGAGTACTGTAAGCAGACCATAACGGATAGGTTTGAGTTTCTTACCTTCCCCTTTTAGTCGTTCCTTACCTAAATACAACCAAACTAAGTCCCTCTCTTGAAAAGTATATTCAACTTGATTCTTATCACGTTGAGCCTTATAATTCACTTGAGATATATTGCGTAGAATGATACCATGAACCACACGAGCAACACCCCTGCATCTTTGGCCAATAGACATAATGCCGTAAATCTAAAAGAGTCTGCTCAACCCTAAAAGGATCTGCAACCCGAGAATAATGAGGCACTCTAATCGAATTCAAACGGTTTCTACCCTTAAAAATACATAGAAGAGCGCCCATGAAAAACAAACCATCCTGCAAATCACATTCACATGTCATACCTTGTAACAACTCCTGGTAAATCACACTACGCCTCTTGTGATCATCATATCCTGTAACATACTCTGATGGAACAATAGACTACATCCACAAAACTATCAACATAGCTGAAATAGTTGGTATTGGGGGTCGAAATAACCTATCAGCCATTTGGTTATCCATTCCCTTCTTATACTTGATAATTAAGGGGAATTGTTTTTGATACGACATCCACAACATCTGGCGAGCTTTCTGTAGCTTGGACTGCGTAATTAAAAACTGGAATCGTATATAATCAGAATGTACCACAACCTCCTCTAGCAACTTCCCCATTTCGGTTTGTTTCTTATGAGACTTTTCTATTGTAGATAACACTTTAGCCGACGTAACCTCTTGAACCGGTTACACCAATAACACAAACTTGCCTCCCGCATTAACCAACCACTCCACCTGAGTCGCTGTTACAAAAATATTTTTGGTGATATGCCCTTTACAAGTATTAATATGGAACTACTTTCCCTCCTTCACAAGACGATACTTGCGAGCTCTACGGTAATAAATCATATCATGGCCCCAAAGATAAGGGCTATCCAAGATGATCGAATACACATCTAAAGAAACCACCTCACACGTTACCTCATCAATAAACCTATCAGTTTTCACAAACTTAAATGTATACTGCTTTGTGATCATTAAATCCACATCTTTCTTAATCCATCCCAAATAATACAGCTTAGGGTAAGTTGTAGTATTCAAAGCCATCGTCTTCATCAAGGCCTCAGAAATTAAGTTTTTCTGACTACCCAGATTAATAATGGCCTCTACTAAACTCTGCTTCACCTAAATACTGATATGAAAAAGTTTGTACCGACTCTCCTCCTTGGTAGCCATAGTCTGCTAAAATATAAGAACAAGCTTAGGATTCGATTTATCTAAATCCGAAAGGTCAACAACCACTGCGGCTAGTACATATCTTTTTTTTTTCTCTTCTCCTCCTGCGGCCTAAGCTCCGAGTGAAGTTTCCAATATTTATCTAAAATATACCCACTCGCCTTACAATGACTACAATAATACTCCTTGGATGAAGGCCTCTTTCCTTTAGACTCTCCCTTATGCTCAATCTTCCAATTAGACTTGTACCCCGACTTGTTCTTATCGTCTTCCTTGTCGTTCTTTAAGTATTTGTCTTCACAAAAGTGTCTTCGACATTGGTCACAGTAAAGATTTTTAACTCCCTTCTAATAGACTATGACAAACCACCTGTGTACTTCATGAATACCTTATACTCGTTCACATCTATGTCCAAAACCAAAGCTTGGCTATAAAATATTGTAGTGTACTCTTGTATGGATTGTTCATACTTTTCGCGTAAAATATGCCATTTGAACTATCTTTCTTACTCGTACCCAATCGGATAAAATTGATTCCTCACTAACACCTTGAACTCCTTCCAACCCAAGCTTTCTACTTCATGACATCTTCAATAAGATTTTTCCTATGTGAGTGCATGACTTACAAATTTTAATGTAAAAAAGCATATTTTCTGAGCATTAAGGTATTCGTAAATGGAAAAATAAGACCCTAACCTATCTAACAAATTATCCAACTTTTCGGTATCGATTGAACCATCGAATACCAGAATTTCAATTTTAAAATCAGTACGAAGATTACGCATATGATTCATTAACTTACCAATAACCGATCGCTCCTCAACGGATTCAACATCAATAGAATCACAATCTACTTCCTCAGTACCACCATCTCTATCCACCTTCGTAACCCATTTCTTCTTCCTGCGTTATCACCATTTTACTGAAGTGAAAACTTTCGCAAGGTTTGCGAGATGTAATTGCTCTACTAACTCCCCTAGAGTAGTAGTTAGGTAAAAAACTTTCATTTCCAACTTTATAAGTTAATCTTCAGAATTGCCCATCTTCAAAGTTGCCTTCTTCTTCGAGCTAGGTTTTCGGTGAATCTTCAACGGACACATTAGGTTATCCTTTGTTTGCTTAGGTCGGTCGCGTCTAGAGACCATAAAATGCAATCCCCCAGAGAATCGTTACTGGAAAACTGATACTACTTAATCTACAATTGAATTGAGATTGACCTAAAATGAAGAATAATAAGAAGAACAAACACAATTGGCTGGAGAATTTCTTTTTTGGAGCTTCAATTGCACAATGATTTATTTTCAATCGAATTACTCCCAAAAATCTAAGTCTCTCTTATAAAAACTTGAATTGATCTAAGATAATTACACCTTGCCTAACCTTGCTCTTTTCTAAGGGTTACAAGTTTTTAGTTACAAGGTAGGACTACTATGCCCTTGAAATGCCCATAAATATTGAAGAAATGCGATAGTCGTTTGACTGAACCGTTGGGTCATTCAAACGACTGAGTAAATTAAACCAAAGAAAAGCTTCAGCATGAATTGGTCTTCTAGGATCTCCAGGTCATTCGAACGACTCCAATATCTTTCCAACGACTTACCTATTTTTGCCTGAAAATTGCCTTAGCTTGAATTAGTCTTCTGGGAACTCCAGTTTGTTCGAATGACTCCAAATGTCGTTTGAACAACTTGTTTATTTTTGCTTGAAAATAAACTCAGATCGAATTGGTCTTCTGTGAACTCCAGGCCGAATAGACTCAGTTCAAATTGGTCTGAGTCGAGTGGACTCAGCTCGAATTCGTCTTCTGGGACCTTCAAGTTGAATCGACTCTGTTTAAATTGGTCCAGGTCGAGTAGACTCAGCTTGAATTATATCTTCCTCTCATATCTCATTCGAACAGCTCGAAGGCTCGTTTGAATGAGTTGGCACCTTTTGAAGGGGTTCAATCTTCAGATCCTCCTAGATCAGACCACCATAAATCAGTTTAATAAACTAGGGTATACATGCTGATGATTGTGTACTTTGATGTATCAACCAACATTGCTCAATTTATGGAGGCAATTATTTTGATATATCATACTCGACAAGAGCGACTAAGGAGATTGAGCTCTAGGTATAGAAGGTACTAGTTGTGGGGATGATTGGAGAGATGGAATTTTTACCAGAGGAGTACTCGGTGAAGGAGAAAGATTGAGAAGATGAGGTACTGTAGAAAGTGTTGGAAGATGATGTAGGGGAGGTAATGTGGGAGGAGGAAACAAAGAAGAGTGGGCTGGAGGTGGAGGCACAATTCTCTTCAGAGTGGGAGGAGGAGGCAAAAAAGAAGATCGTGCTGGAGATGGAGGGGCAGGGATCTGAGGTGTAGTAGGTAGAGGAGGCAAAGTAGGGTGGGCTAAAAATGAAGACATAACAATCTTAGGAGTAGGAAATGGAGAAGACAAAGTAGAACGGGCTGGTGATGGCGGTGTAGCGATCTTAAATGTTGGAGGAAAAGAAAACAAAGAAGAGTGGGCTGGAGGCAGAGGCATTGGAGGAGGAGGCAAAGGGTGGGCTGGAGATGCAGGCATAGGAAACTATGGGTTATCTTTAGGAAAAGGATACAGAGAAGAAGCTCGGAAGGAGGAACCAAATAATGGCGAGCTAGATGGGGAAGAGCTAATTGAGGTGACGGTTTTCTTAGCCAGGGAAATTGGTGACGAAGAAACCAAGATATAGCTTCTTGATCATGTGTCTAAGGAGATGTTGGACGAGCTTCTAGGCCGAGTGACGCGCAGGAACAAAATAAGAATACCTCTTCTCATAGCAGCCATTGCTGAAACAAAACACACTCTAAATTCTGATTGTAACCAAGTAATAATGGTTTAATCAAACGTTGCCTTGGTTTATTATATAGAGGAGTTTTTGACTTGTTTCTTTTCCATTAGGATTTGAACTCCTACTCCTACTTCTACACCAACTAGAACTTGCTTTTTAACTAGGAACTCTTATGACATAAAGGGAAACCATGTGCAGATAGGATTCTCTCTTCTATGGCCCAATTTATGTCAGTCCTATGGTTTTGAAGTTGTACAAAAACTCTATGGTTCAATGCGGGGCAACCATAAAATAGGGAACCCTTAGATTCGTACCACCCTAATCATGCATAATCCGATTTAAATGTGGTTTGAAACCTTATATTTGTAGGCTTGCAGAGTCCCCTTGCCTAAGCGACGATTACGTAATTCTTAAATGTTTCTTTTGGATTGTATGTATAAGTCATATAACTTGCGATTATGTCCATCTTTCTGAACACAATAAAGTTTTTCTTAATCAACATATACTAGCATTTTATCTCACGAATGAAAATTATTTTTACCTTCATTTTTATGTCTTTCTCCTTGTTATGTCTTCCTGCAGACGTTGATGAATTTAGCCTTGCTTTTATAAATGGAAGTGCTTAATAGTCATAGCTGAAAAGTGTCGTTGATAGAATGGATTTTCATTGAACCTTAAGCAGATTGAAGAGAGGCATTTAACATCATTGAGAGCAATATAACATGAAGAGCTAATACTGATGAATATTTCGCAACATATCATTGGCCCTCTTTCTTTTCTCACCTCTAATCATATATACCTGTAATCAAGACCGACGTTAGGAGAACTTCTCTAGGATTAAAACGGTGTTGCTGATGTCACGTACGTCTGCCCAAATTTTGAATTGCCAAATATACCCCCTATGTTTAAAAGATTGAAAATGATACAAATAATAGTTTTGGTCTCTCTTTGTATCTCGCCGTTCTGATCATCTACTCTCTTTTTTTCTCTCTCTCTAGATCTCACTCCTCTCTACAAACACAAGTTCTCTTCTCTTCAATTAATCTCATCTTCTCTCATGTCTTCTCGCTCTCACAACACAACATGTATTTTAGCATGTATTCTATCTCTCTCGTAGATTCAATGGTGATAGCATGAGTTCAAATATTTTCTTAGAAATTACCACCATTTTGGTTTACTATCAATGCTAATTTCAAGATATTTATTGAATCAGATGGAGAAAGAAGTTCGGTTTTACAACTCAATGTTTCAGAGATAGAGATAGAGATGCTTTCTCTAATTGATTTGAAGAGACTCACTATTGATCTTAATTATCTCTCTATCAAGACCTTTCTAATTCATCATTTCATTATTTTGTTTACTCTTTTTCATGGAATTCGAAGATTGGGTCAATCGAATCCTTCATTTCTATAACTATTTCTTTCCCAATCTGTCAAATTTGGACACTGCAAGACCTTCCGTGAAGTAAACTCAAATCAATTTTCATGATTTCATCTTCCTTTTATCTTTAATTTGAATACTTTTGAAGGAATTTGAAGATTGTTTATAATAAATGGATTACAAACATGCTCAATCATGAGGGTTACAATAAAATTCAACACCTGCCTAAACAAGAGTTACTAAATGTTGTTTACCTTCAACTTGAAAGAACACATTCAATCCCCTTTCCATAGATAAACTCATCGGAGAACACCTTCTTTTGTTGCTTGATCGGAGCATAAAGAATTCTTGGATTAATTCCTCTCTTCTCTTCACACCAATGGAGATGGATTACTTTCTTCAAGTTTGATTTTTCCCAAAGCTCTCTCTCTCTCTCTAGAACTTTTTCCAAGAGTACACACCACACTAGAAAAAAACAAGGCTTTTCTAGAAGTTTCCATTTACCTTATTTTCAAGATAAGAACTAAGCCCATTAAGTTTATGGGCCTCATCATGGGTTGGACTACCTAATAATCTCTTATCTCTCTCTCTACAGCTATTTCTTCTCTAATTTCACAAATTTCGATTATTGGAGACCTTGGTTTGAAAAATCCAATAACAAAAATTGAAGATTAAAGATTAGGTCAAGTAATTTCCTTTATTCTCTCAACTTTTACTTTTCCAACTTGCACAAATTTTGATAAATTTTGCAAAATGCTACAATAAACAAATCCTTCTTCGACCATCATCGACAACCCGCTGCAACAACCCCAGTTGAAGACCATGCACTTCGACAAGGTCACGGGTGGGACATCGGTAGAATGCGCTATAGTATGTTGTTGTTGCCCTTGTAGAATAATGAAATTGTCGGTTCTACCAATCTAACAAATATAACCAGCTGGTATCTGCAGAAAAACGTTAAAGAAGAAGACGAAACATAAATTGAAGAATGTCAAGGTTCTTTTAGCGAGGCGTTGTACTTGCAGTTGAGGCAAAATGGTTGTGCAAATACACCTAATGATGAGACCTAGTGATGTTCATATCAGTTTACCGAAGAAATCAGATACCAGGTTATCGAAAAAAGAGGTTCCTCAATTGGAGAAGGAAATGTGGGGATAAGTTTACACTTTACAATACTTGGTTTTGGAGATATCCCTCTCATTGAGAATAGTTTGAAATAAATATATATAAAATGGGGTTTGGAGGTAAATATTTTTATGTTTATGTCTTGTAATTAGGAGGAGATTTTTGGTTCTCTTCTTTTACTCCTTGTTATGGTACAAATCAAGAGTATTGAAAAGATAGTTGTAGTTCAAGAACATAACTATGTCTATTATAATTTTGTAAGATGAAATTCAACTGTGAGGATTCTTCATTGTAATTTAGGAAAGTAAAGCCTTCGTTGCTGCAATTTGTTTTTTTTGTTTTTGATATGTTTTTGATAATATCTCTAAAAGAGTACCCCGTCGATCTCTCCACAGTTTAGCGGTATACTAATATTCACTTGCAATAATGGTTTAAGCAATGACATTTATCTTCAAATAGTAATAGGAAAAAAAAACTTCATATGTAGTAGCTTACTCGCAGCCTTCCAAGACTAATCGAATACTAAAAGGCAACATCGACGCCTACCAGAGACTCGAATCCCAGGGAACCTGCAAAATAGCCAAAAGGATATGATCTACCCGAAGCCTTCCAAGACTAACCGAACACTTGAAGGCCACATCAAAACTTACCGTAGAGCCGAAACTTGCCACAAGAGTCGAATCCGAAGGCAGTCATGCACTATACATAACCAAATACAAGCATCAAGAGGACTTCAACCATATCGGTGCATGGTGGAAGGCAGACAAACTTGACAGTCAACTTACTAGACAATATAATGAAATAAGCTTCCAGATAGCTACAGTATCAGAACCGACCTTACGGATAGAACAGCTACCCCAAAAGTGTATACATGTAATATGGCCTCCCATAATGACTAATCCTTTCCGATCTCCTATAAATAGGAGAGGAGAGACATCATGAGGGGGTTAGAAAAACTCAGCCCAAACCTCCCTTAAGATCAACTACCTTCGAACATATTCCACTTCTATTTAATTAGAACAATAACTTCATCCATATATACATTATCCGATTCAAATCCTCGCTAGAGGTTGTGGAGAATGCCAATTCATGGACTTCACGCAAGTATGCTAGCACAATAAGCTCTTATTTTTCTCTTAGATATTAGTGCAAACCCCTAGTCAAATTTAAACCCCCACGGTATAAGAGTATAAAATTTCTTCTACGAGATCATGCCCCTATATCATAGTTAACTCTGAATTCATGAGTATTCATGAAATTTCTATCTACTTGAGATTAATCAATGTCGATTAATTTAGGTCAAAGTTAATTGGTCCGAAAAACCTTGAATTAAAGGTCTAGCCCTATCGTAATTCAAGTTGATTCAATTATCTAGTGATACAAGTAAAAGTAAATCACACACAAGAACAAACAGTTTTAACCTTGAGGAAAACCTTTCCTAAGAGAAATACACATAGGTCGCTGTCGAATCGCCCGCAACTAAACAATCTAATATTGAAATGAAATTATAAGATCAAATGCCCATAAAACAGAAAAATGACTTTATTCCTATGGCCTTCCAATTCCCATAGCCTTAGGGTGGCCTTATTCCTACAGTATTTTAGCGTGGGGGTGTATTGTATATATTTTTATAATGATGAATACCATGAAAATATTAACCCTGTAGTGTAAAAGTAAATTTATGATAAAGTGGAGCATAAAATTGTCAATATATAACAAGACACATGGCGGGTATCATTATTATAAAATCTTCTCTCAACAAATTCTTAGGCATGCGTAGTAGGAAAGCATAACACCCTTATGTCCGTGTTGGGATATTGGTAGTTGTGGTTGAAGTTACTATGATCTATTATTATTTTCTAATTTTTTAGAATCTATGTTCTTAAAAATATACTGAGCTCATCACCAACAACATACCATGCACACAATCTTTAATGAAAATGGTAAACTACAACTGTTACTATGGCAAAGTGTCTGACATCAGAGTCTCATAAATTGAACTGAACCCTAATTGGATATTTTGCCAATGCCTACGCTGAAAGATAGGTATAGTTTTTGGGCTTGGTTAGATGAGATAAGAACTTGTAACTGTAGCCTCACTTGCAAATTGGTAAGAGAGTATACTATACTTAATGCAAGTAAGAAATATTATCGTTGCCCGAAAGCTGAGTGTAACTTGTTTTGATGCTTTAGGGAGGAGTCCAAATCTAAATGTAGTAAAGAAAACGATGGTGTAGAACTTTGCAGAGAGGTAGGCGGTAGAAGCTAACAATCATTGTTGGAGATAAGGAACGAAACATATAAAATTTAAAAGTTGCAATGAAGAAGGCGAAGATGTTGAAAAAGTTTATGCAAAAGCTTGAAAACCTTTAGTTGTAATATTTTTTTTTCATATCCTCAAATTTGTCATTTGTCATTTGTTTTCATATCCCTAATGTATTTAGCCGCTTTAATAAAATAAAATAATCTATTTTCTACACGATAATAACCTTCGCATTAAACGAATTGTGTTCGTAAACCTAAGCACACAATATTTTACTATAAATAAACCTCAACGCTCAAGTCATCCTTCACTCATCCTTCACTTCACTTCACTTCAAAGCTTTTAACTTAGTTTTCTTCTATGAAACTTCAACAAGTCCTTCCTTAGTTATATTTCCACAAAAATTACCAATGACATCGCTCTACAGTTATAGATGTACTGATTGATGTAGCTATTTATACCTGATAAGGACGATATCAGAAATTTTATAAACAGTTGACAATAATTGCATTTATTATTTAATGTAGTATCTCA
This sequence comes from Kingdonia uniflora, assembly GCA_014058105.1. Classification (NCBI taxonomy): domain Eukaryota; kingdom Viridiplantae; phylum Streptophyta; class Magnoliopsida; order Ranunculales; family Circaeasteraceae; genus Kingdonia; species Kingdonia uniflora. The sequence continues at coordinate 768,244 of JACGCM010000696.1, forward strand.
TGGTATCAGACAAATATTTATACAAAATTATTGTCTATCTATAAAATTATGAATATTACAAAAGAGTGGGCATGGATTATATACCTAAGCCATCAATAGTGATCATCGGGCAGTCCTAAGCACAGTAGATCATGCGCCACAGTGAAACGACAACTATTGCAAATGGTTATTTTAAGAATATCTGTATTTCTAGGAATATAGTCCAAAAAGTAAGATAGTAAATACCACAGTCGAAAGTATTAGGTTATCGTGTAAGATGATGCCATTTTATCGCCCACTTTTCATGGAGTTGGAACTTACCTTCATCTGCCATATTATCCTACTCTAATTCTTTGACAAAACATAATTTGGGTACTATATGTGCTAGAATTGTTCTGATGACTTTGTATTTCTGGACGCTTTCATTTTTCTCCTCTTTAGGTAGTATGGAGTCGTAGAAAAAAATTATCCACACCATACAATTAACAGTCACCAGTACCCAATAATTTTAATTAATATTCCATGTAATATAATTTTGTTGATGTAAAACAGATTGTATTCCTTTCTGAAGTATGCCATAAGCCTTTGAGCGCACTTAATTTTCAACAATTTTTGTCGTAACGGCAGTCTTCTTAATTCAAGGATAATTTTCTTATAGGTCTTGTAATCGCCCAACAATAATTATAATGTGTACACGTCTATAACATGTTTTCAATCTTTTACTTTGATTTTAATATTTTTAAGAATGTAATATCAGAATAGTGCTTTCGAATAAATGTTCATAGCCTGCAAAACAGGAAAAAAGAAGAAAATGAAGCACTTAAACTGATATTTATAAATTATAAAATAATAACTAAAACATAACAAGAACCATAAAAATAAATGACTAACCTCACTGTCTACCACAGCTTGTAGTTGAAGAGTTGAAAAACCATTCAATGTAAGGACTTCATCACTAACCCTCCAGAAGACATCACTATTAAAATCTCTATCTTCGTTAGTTACTTCTTTTCTATGCATTATCAACGTACTTCAAACTGTATCCTATTGTATATCGATAGGTCTTCCTATAAAATATTTATAGAATACATTTGGAAGTCTACGGTCCAAGTCATCCATGAATTGTGATATTCACATATGGAGTTTCATGAATTTGCCTTCTTGATCATCGAGAGTTGCTTGACGCGACCTTATCTTTCTCCCAGTTCCCAAATTAATAACCTGGAAATGTTCAAAGTAAGGATTTTCAGACGATTTCTCTAGGATATACAATCCTGGAGACCTTATCTTTCGAGCACCTTCCAATCTTACGTGATTCAAGCTGTAACCTCATCTATATATATAATCCTCTATTCAAATTCTCACTAGAGGTCGTGGAGAATACCAATCCATGGACTCTACAAAAGTGTGTTAACACAATATTCTCTCTTACTTCTGTTATATATACTTGTTAAAACCTCTAATCGAAGATAACCATCAAGGTACAAGAGTGTGATCTCCCCTCTATGAAATCATGCCCCTACATTTGGCGCCGTCTGTGCTATACCCACCATTTTCAATCCCTTTTTTCTATTACCTTATAGCTATCTCCAATAGCCCCTAACCTTCGCTTTACCTCTGCCATTAGCGACACCTCTGCTGACAGCATCGCCGCCTAACCTGCCCTCATTAACCAACAGTTCGCAAAAGCAGAAGAACGTCACATTAACCAGCTACGCATTAAGCGTGAGGATCGCCGGCAGGAACATAAAGCTGAATGGCAGTGCCATTTAGATGACAATGATAAATATTACCAAACCCTGGATGAATTGTGCCACACGGTAGTGTAAAACTTATTTCCATGTAGAAGAAATGTTTGTGCTCTGAGTATGATTTGAGAAGAAAATCTTCATCAAGCGATAGAAAACTATCAAAGAAGCGACAGAAGCGCTCAATCTCGGCAAGACGTCCAGGTAAAGTAGAAGACTGTTGTTCTTTAAGTACAGGTTGGTAGTATAAAGCTCTGTCCGCTTGATTTGTTTAGTAATCTGGATGATATTTGTAGTAATCTGTTAGATATGTAGTAACCAGTTTAATATGTGCATTTGATAATGTAGGGGTTTTGTATTTTTTTTAAATGAATATGAGAGAGTTTTAGAGTTGGAGAATTTTAGTTTATGAATAGACTTTTGAGAGAGAAAATGCTTACTTGAAGAAGGAGTGTGAAAATTGAAATGAATGATTTTTATTTTATTTTTATTTTTTTGCTTTTGGAATTTGTAAAATAGACGTGTTGACTGGGTTGAAGGGGGGTTTTGTTTTGTTTGTATGCAATATAGAGATAATGATAAAATATGTTTCTGTGTATGTAGGTTCGATATGCATTCTAAATCTAGTATTCCTACCAATAAATTTATAGTATCATCCAGTTCTGAGGAAATATCATCGTCAGGGGAGGGACGAGTATAGTATGATGGTGGAAACTATAAACAAAGTAGAGATAAGCATAGTGGGTGGGGGACATTGTAAAATTAGGGAAGTAATAGAAAGGGAAGATAGGTTAGAGAAAGATAAAGTCCTTATTATATACCCAGAAGGGGTAGATGTAGGGAAAGAATACTTGAAATATAAAAGAAATTGCAGGGACAATGGGGAAGTTATGTGGAGGAGCAAGGTCTATTGTTCAGAGACTACATCCCTGGTAAAGGGGAAGAAGCTATATACTACCAAGTCCCCTGCTTGGGGAAGTGGAAGAAGGATAGAAGGATTAGTGAGGAGGCTAATCTCTCATATTATAATGGTCTTGGGCTATCAGTCCTGTGAGATGGGTTATTATGTTTTTTAAATCAGGTCGTATATGGCCTTTGAATTCCTTTGACCTTCTTTAAGAAATTGGTTATGAATGTATTACAGTATTGCCATGCCCAGTAAAATGGGAATGTTTATAAAATTATGAGGGTATGTGAGGTACTAAATGAAAAATAAAGGAAGGAAGGGACTGCGAAGCAGTTCGAACCTGAAGATGTCATGAAGTTTTATAAATAGAAATATGTTGAAGGTCGAAGTAGTGGTTACCTTCATAGTGATTCAACTAGGCCAGAATTATTTGATTTTGAATCTGCGGGTAGACCATGGAACGACCACCTTGTGTAGGTAGAGGGTAACTGTATGCAAGTTCCAGATGAACCGGTACTCGAACTGAACAATAGATATTATAATCCGAGTAAGTAATGTTGACCTATCTTCAAATAACCAGTAACTTTTCTTCTATCTACTACTTAATGTTGTATCCCTTGTTTTGACAGAACCTAAGCCTTTATCTACGTCTGATAAGGTGAGTCTATTCGGCAGAGTTGCTCAAGATCAGGATAAACTAAAGCAGGTACTTGGTGAGCTCGGTATCCGTAGGGATAAAAGGGTAGATTTTGTAGTACCCAAAGTTCAATGAGTTTACGACCAACGAGATATGGCCTAAGAGAAATTTTACCTGACCGTGGATGATGTTCTTAGTCTTCCTCCTCCTGTACCTTATACTACCAAACAAAATACTCGAAGGTCTAGTGGGCCAACTCGGCAGAGTACCTCTATTACTGGGGTGGCAGCCATGGCACAAGTGATCACAAAGTATGTTTCTGGCGATTTGGAGGAGAAACTTAAAGTGAGTGCGGTTGCTCCTACTGAGGTCGAGAAGGGCTCAATAAAAAGAAAAAGGTATAATAAAGAGGGTAGTTCTCGATCAAATCCTCATGCCGTAGCTAAGGGAAAAGAGCTGGAGCTGAAATATAATTTGATGGCTGTGGCAGATTCAGAGCAGCTCGATGATGAGTATTACAAACATACTTTTACGGTACGTTCTTGGAATCCTTAATTGTCTTTGTATTCGGATTGAAAATTATTATGCTGATTTTGTCTCCGTATGTTTGTACTTGTACTCTTGATGCTGCTAAAGGGGGCGAAAAAGTATCTGGAAAAGAGGTGCTAGGAGTTCAGGGCTCTTAGGGAAAAGTTCAAAATCAAATTAGCTCATATGAAGGAGTTTGATGATCAATCCACTCGTGTGAAGGAGCTCAAAGCTGAGCTCAAGCTGGAGAAGGAAAAGAGAGCTGAAGAAGCTAAAACGGCTGCAAAGCTCGTAGAAAAGCATTTAAATCTGGTGGAGCATGATGATGTGATGTCGAAATCGATCGAGGCCCTTAAAGTAGAACGAGATCACTTCGTCCAGTCTAATTATAATTTTGGATTGAGTCCAGCTGATGTGGAACTTGGCCGGGTCGGTTGGTACAAGGAAATAGTTTTTCCTTCAGAGGTTCCAGAGGAGGTGATGGCTGATACTGGTATTTCTCCTGAGAAAATGTGGGAGCTTCCACCTGAGGTAGTAATGGATAATGCTAGATTTTCTCCTGAGAAAATGTTGGAGCTTCTACCAGAAAGTGCAGAGCCATTTCGAGTAGCTAAAAAAACATTGGATCCTTCTTTTGAACATGTTGACCCTGGTCATCGGCTGGGCAATCATTGGATCCTCCATTTATGGTAGAAATCGGCAAGAATCTCTAAAGCTTCTATTGTATTCTGCTTTTGATTTGATACAGTTCGTGTGATATTAGTTTGATTGTACTCTATATTGTTGAAGTTTGAGTAATTATTTGAAACATGTTAATTATGGATGTCAGTATTATAAAAAAATATTTTTACTATGTATAAGAGATAGAGCGACTGAGAAAAACTAATTCCGAACTGGAGAGGTCGTTGAGTAAGCAAAGGATTATGTGGCTCATATTCAACAGGTACTTAATAAAACTTAATATGAGAGAAGGTAATTTAAGTTGAATTCAGAGAAAGCTTTTAAAGAGTTATATGATCTCCAGTATATATGTGTTAAGATAAAAATAGAAAAGGATGAGGTATTAAGAAAGGAAGAGGAAAGGGGTCTTAGTACGAAAACCAAAAGAGTTGACCTGTTTTAACGACCCGAGTGATAAGGCTAGGTGTCAAAGTATGTTAATAGCTCTGACAGTACATTTTGAGGTTGAAGTAAATAGTGGATGAGGGTTAAAAGAAGCTTATGTAGAGCTTTTGAAGGAGAGAGGTGTAGTTTCGGATCAAGCTCAAGAAGCACGTAAGCGTCATAGTTTAGAGGCGAAAAAGTTTTCTTCTCGAGCTAGTGTATCTATTTTATAGGGTGATATAGAACCTTTATCTGATGCTTTTGGCTTTATGTAGGATCGGAGGGCCATGAGAATTGTATTTTTCAGGATAGGAAAAGAGAAAATAGAAGTCCAAAAGCGATTAAAGGGTGAATTAAAGAGGTTACAGGTGATTTTTCGAATAAAGGTAGAAGCTAATTTGAGGTCTTTAGGTGTATTACAGACAAAAACAAGCCAGTAGCTACTCAAGGTGCATATGACATTGAAGGAGCATCTATATCCTTCGCGAGCAAAAGTTACTGCTCGAATAGAACATGAGCGACATATAGACAGTATTATTGATTTTGATGGGGAAGAACTGTCTAGGGTAGGGAATAAATTTAGGAAGTTCGTGACGGAATATGGGAAGGATTTTGATATAGAGAATGCAAAGGCTGAGAATATGTGGTTTACCAAAGGTGATGGGGGAATTGCTGGTGAAAAACTCATTCCGAGGCTAAGGTAACCATCATTAGAAGAGGGTAAGGAAGAGGTCGAAAGTCTGATACCCCGATCGCAGCTTAAATGATGTCAGCAGGAGGTGGTGACCTTTACCACTCCGGTAGATATGCAAGTAACGAATAGAAAGAGTTTGAGAGATTAAGGGCAGTCTTCCCATTTCGTGAAGAATAAAAAATAGGGTATTCTCATTTTTCTTATACCAGCCCTGCATATGTGTTAGATTTGTGTATACTATTGTTGATGATAAATGAAATCTATTCTATGTGATAATGAATAGAATGATGCATTGATATTACTCAGATACCATATTCTTGATTTAAACTTGTTAACTATGATATGTAATCTGTTGGTATAATCAAACTATTATAAATATAAACTGTTATGATAGGTGGAACTAATAGTTATTCAAAGTCAGTGTGATACGTTACGTGTCCAAAGCAGATAATTGAACGTTGAGTTAAGTTCGCGTAAGGGGATACTAAAAAGCGCAGTTGGATTGGAAGAAAGCATGAAGGCAAAGATAGTACGAGAATAAAACTTAGGAACTCGTTTGTCTAAGAAGCTACAGACGCATAAGGTGGATCTAGCCAACGAACTGAGAAAGATAGGGGAGTTAAAAGAAATTATAAGTAAGAAAGGGGTTGGGTTTACAGGTAGTTCAAGACAAGCGAGCCAATAGGGGGCAGAGTTGAAATCTGCTCGAGTTTGAATTATAAAACTGCTGGTAGAATTAGGGGAGGAAGGTAAAGTTGTAAAAGACTTATAATTCCAAGTAAGTGTGCTTGAAGTGGAGATAGCTGATACGCGAGCTCGCGCTTCTAACTATGAAGTGCAGTAGCACGTTGCTGATATTTTGATAAAGAAGATGGAAGAAGCCCATAATAAACCAAACGAAAGCACAAATATGGCTTGGAACAAAGAAGTAACTCTAGAGCATACCATACAGGTGTTGAAGTTAAATGCCTTGGAGTACCCGGAAGAGAATGCAATATTACATGACGCAAATACAAAGTTAGATGCTAACCTATTGCAGGCGGAGACAGGTAGAGATACTCCTTGATGAGAAGATGGAAGAATGGAAGAATCGCGAAGTGAGAATTGATGGGTCAATATCTTTGATTTATCAGATGGATGAGTTGATGACAGTATTGGAGTCTTGAAATTCTGATGTGTTGGATGAGAAACAACAAGTAGAGAAGCGTTGCGATCACTTGCAAGCTTCGTTGAAGGAAGCTTAAAGTAAACTTAGCGACCTTATTCAGTCTAAATAGGTGAAGACTGAGGTAGGTGACGTGTACGAGAGAGATATGACAGGGGTGATTTCATTCATTGCATCAGAGTTCATTAGATTGGAAGTAGAAAGTAAACTGGTGTATGATGGTTTAGTTGGCAAAAGTGCATAGTATGACATAGAGGCAATATGGTCTGAGTATCTGGGTTCCATGGTAGCCAAAATTAGACTTCTGAAGCATAGTATGGTTAGAGATGGGAAAAAATTATTATTGGGAAAATGCAAGAATTTATGCATCAATGGCTGTACAAGGGTTATGCATATGACGTTGCGAGACCTTCTAATATAGGTGATAATTTGAGTGATTGTACTACTGAGGAGTAATGATTGTGAGGAGACACTATGTATACTAATGTATGCATTATATAAAATGTTTAAAAATAGGACTATCTATAATAGTGATTTATACTAACCTTTCGATAAACCAATGATACTGTATAAGTTGAATATCTGTTGTATTTGATGATCCCGAAGGCTATCGTATACTACATGATTACTTAGGCAACAAACGTAGAGGAATATAGATGCCAGACCGATTTGGCCAAAGCAGAAAGGATCTGTAATGTATAGGTAATCGTTTTGGCTAAAGCAACAAACGATCTGTAACGTAAATAAATGATCAGTTTGGTCACAACAACAAACGATCTGTAATGTATAGATGATCAGTTTGGCCAAAGAAGCAAATGATCTACAATGTATAGATGCTCAGTTTGGCCAAAGCAACAAATGATTTATAATGTATAGATGATCAGTTTGGCTAAAGCAATAAACGATCTATAATATATATATGATCAGTTTGGCTGAAGCAACAAACGATCTGTAATGTATAGATGATCAGTTTGGAGGAAGTCACAAATGATCTCTAATGTATAGATGATCAGTTTGGCTAAAACAACAAATAATCCGTAATCTGTATATAGAAGTACTTGTTGGATATATTAAAAAAGTACTATAATGTAGGGCAATCGAGCACAAGTATTACATTAGTGTAAGATTGATGTGCGATGAATGTATTAGATAGAGTACTATATGAAATAGTAGAAAGTACTCAGATGTATGGGGATCAAACATAAATATTTCAATGATTTAAGGCCATCATACAAGATGAAAGATTGATTTGTAGAAAAGTATGCTGTGATAGATTTTTATCTACGATACAATTTCAATCTCCTTATGTTCCAAGGATTAGGGATTCAATCTCCGTGTTCAATGGCGAGATCGTAAGAACCAAGGAAACTTTTTCCAACAATGACAAATGGACCATCCCAATTTTCGGACAGTTTCCCAACATTTACTTATTTTCTGTGTTTGAGAATTTTCCTTAGGACGAGATCTTTGATTTCGAACACTCTATGATGAACACACTTGTTATAAGATTGGGCTAGGGATTGGTGGTATCTTCCCAAATTTATTACTGCTCTATTTCTAATCTCCTTGATCTAATTCATGTTATATGCCAACTGAACTTCATTTTATTCATCTATCCGGTATGGTCGCATATTAAGGGATGATACCAAGTGGGGATGATTGCTTTTGTATGATAAGCTAGGAGGAATGGTGTACATCCAGTTAATACTTGAGATGTTGTGCGATACGCCCATAACACGTACGGTAATTCTTAGACCCAATTTCCCTTTTTCTCTATCAAGCATTTTTTGATTCTGTCCACGATAGTATGATTAGTGATTTTAGCCTGACCATTTCTTTGTGGGTAATATGGATTTGAAGGATAGTGTATGATGTTGTGATGATTAAGGAATTTGACGACTCTGGAGCCAACGAACTGATGTCCATTATCGATTTTGATGAGATTGGGGCACCAGAAATAGATGATGATTATTTCCCATATAAATTTGATGACTTTGTATTCTCGTGTGTGACACAGTGGGACTACTTCCACTCAATTAGTGAAGTAATATGTTACTACCAAGAGGTGCTTCCTTTTGCCTGACACGGTAGGAAATTCTCCAACGAGATTGAGTGCCCATCTCTTAAATGGCCAGATGACATTGCAGGAATGGAGCTCGAATTTAGGAGCCATGTTGTTGACAGGCATCACACTTGCTTGCGAGCTTAATGGCTTAAGCTATCATTTTAGGCCAAAAGACCCCTTAAGTAAGAGATTGATTGGCTAGTGATCGTCCTGCTGTATGGGAACTGTACGTGGCTTCATGGAGTTCGTGCAAGAATTTTGAAGCTTCTTTGCTAGATAAGCATTCAAGATACGGCCCTGTGACCAAAATTTTGTATAGGAGACCATTTTCCACGATGCACCACTTAGCATTACCAAGCACGCGTCTCCTTTCAGTGGGATCTCCTGGGAGTTAGCCATTAATCATGTTTTTAGTCCCAATATACTTGGGGAATGGTCATCTCCAATCATCCTCGTCCTCTTCAACGCCCCCAGTATTGATAGAATTTGAGCTTATGATGTTAATGCTGGGGGTGGATAATACTTCGATCTTCAAATAACAAGCTTTAATACCTAGGATTCCTGCCAGATACGCGAGAGAGTCCGAATGTCTATTTCTCCGTGTGGTAAATGTTCGATAGTAATTCTATTGAATCTGCTCATTATGTTAGCTACTGGTGCTGCATAGTCAATCATCATTCCATTCTTCTGGAATTTTTTTGTATAATGGTTCACGATGAGTAAAGAGTCCGTATACACAGACAGCTTGGTGACTCCAATCTCAAGGGCCATATCTAAACCGTGAATCATTGATTCATACTCGGTTGCATTGTTGGTAGCTTCAAAATTGAGCCTGACTACCTTCACGGTCCTATCATTGGAAGGTATGATAAGTGTAGTAGCCTACTCGCAGCCTTCTACCCCTGCCAAACACTCAAAGGCCACCTCGACGCCTACTCGAATGTCTCGAAGCCTGCTCAATCCATAAATAAGCCTTGTAAGATTATTCGAAGACGAAGCATCGACTTTGAACAAGCCTCGAAGTTGAACTCCGCATCAGTACCAAAGGCTTTGAAGATGAATCCTCGACTCCACATCAGTGTCAGAAAAACTTTACAGACATGTCAAACAGAAGTTCATCGGATAAGAACGGCGCCATTATCAGTCCTGTCAGCTACAGTGTCAGAGCACAATGATAGGACCAATAGACGGCTACAGTGATAGCGCATTGTGACAGACCCAACATTTCCAGCATCAACACCAACTTCGGGATATCCATCCGATATCCGGAGGATACACTTGTAATATGACTTAACCTTGGTGACTCAGCCCTTCCTATATTCTATAAAGGAGAGATAGGGAACCAAGGGAGGGTTACAAAATCTCTCCCTTGAGCCCTTACTGTTTTCCTTCGATCACCCTGTAAAACACATAGCACTCGAGCCTTTGACTACTCGACAATAATAAAAACTCTCTTCAAAATCCTCATTAGAGGTCGTGGAACGCAACATTCCCGGCCTTCACGCAATTATATTGTCAGTAGTATTCTTATGTTATAGGTTATATGCTTGAATCCCCTTGGTAGACAATAAATCCTGTGGTGTAAGAGCCGACTTCCTCTCCGCAAGAAATTAGGCCCCTACAATAAGTACGATTCGGATTCCTTATCTTGCGAATCTGGAAGATCCATAAGTTAAAAGACGTCACCCTTTTCGAGTTATCCAGTCATACTTCTCTTCAAACTTTTCTTCGAATTGTTCGTTGTTAGTATCCGCCTTGGCTTCTTCCCAGTCAGGATCTTCTACAGGGAACTCTGCAAGGAAGTCTGCTACTGCTTAACCTTTTTCAGATTGTCTTGGCTCAAAATGGATGTCATAATCGCCAAGAGTGACGGACCATTATTGTACTCATCTGAATTTTTCCCGTTTGGATAAGATTTCTCGCAAAGGGCAATTTGTCACCACTAGAACTGAGTGTGCTTGAAATACTGTCTCAATTTTTACGGCGTGTACAGAAGAGTTATGTGCAATTTCTCAATCTTGGTATGCCAGGACTCTACTGGAGTGAGAGTTTTGCTGATGAAGTAGATAGGTTTCTCCGTATTTCCATCAAGTCGAATTAGAACATAACTTAATTATTTATCAGTAACTGCAAGATATATTGTGATTTTCCCCCTTGTAAGGTATACTCATCACTGGTGGTGATCCCAAGTAATGTTTGAGTTCCTGAAATATTGCTCTACACTCTGATGTCCACTCGATCTCAGGATCCATTTTAGACTTCTGTTTTATTGTCTCTTCACGCAATAGGTTGAACAACCATCGACTTCGATCTGAAGACTTCGAAACAAAACAATTTATTTTGGCAATCTTTCCTGCTAACTTCTGTGCGTCTTTCTTCATTTTCGGAGAAGGAATAGACAATAGTGCGCAAATATGATCTTAATCAACATTTATACCTCTCTTACTGATTAAATATCCCAAGAATTTTCCTGAATAAACCCCGAACTATCATTTTTCAGGGTTGAGTCTCATCTAGTAGAAACGAAAAATTTCAAAAGTAGTGCGTAAGTCTGTAATATGGTTTTCCTTTTTAAGACTTTTACACAACATATCATCAATGTAGAGTTTCATCATTTTTTTGAGGTGATCTTTGAATATCTATGTCATCAAACGTTGATAGGTGGGTACAACATTCTGGAGACCGAAAGGCATGACTTTATAGCAGTAAAAACTATATTCTGTAATAAAAGTTCTCTTATCTTGATCATCTGGTATCATAGGTATCAAATTGTATCCTGATGCGGTATCCATTATGGATAGGAATTCGTGCCCCATAGTAGAATCAAACAAACAGGAAGAGGAAAACTATCCTTTGGAGTATGCTTGTTGTGGTTCATAAAATCCACGCATACCCTGATCTTGCCTTTCTTCTTTGGGACTGCCACGTCCCATTCCGGGCATTGATCTAAATGTGTAACCAGCAACGTCCCATTATTCCCAAATAATAGGATTTTGTATTAATAACATAAAAGACAATGTCGATTGTCACGGGCCCTATCATGATAGGATGTATAATCTTTCCTATACGTTTTTCTCTAGATCCGTTGAATCTACCGATATTAGTATCACTGGGCTGTACCTTGTTAGCCAGTCCCATCTGATCAATCGTGCTTTAAAAATGTAGTTTGATAGTACTACCAGTATCTATCATCATCGTGTGAAGCACCATATTTCTCATTTTTCGCATGATCACCAAAGCATAATGGTGAGGATAGTTGATATGATGAACATCACAGTCATCGAAAGAAATTTTTGTTCGCTGAGAGCTGGACTCGAAAAGTAGAAAAGCTTCTTTATCATTCATAGATAGGTTGCGACCCTGGCCGAATCGTCTCCTTTTACTTCTGAATGATTGGTTAACGATCTGAGTTTTAACAAAGTGGTTAAGCGATATATGGTATAAGTGTTTCTTTCTTGCTGGCTTTTCGGTTTGTATGGCTTTTGTAAGAAGTTTGTAACTCTCGTTCTTGTAACTTTTGACATCTACAATATACTCATGCATTCGACCATTAGTGAAGATATACTCCAACAACTACTGTAAGGCAAAGAAGTATTCTATTTCATGATGTCTGACCTTGTGGTGAATGTAATATGGTATCTCGATGGGTTGGAGGTGCTGTACATTGCGGAAAAACCTATCCTTCTAAAGTATAGGATAAATACTGGCTATGGTCATGTTCATCTTGGGAAGATAGGACTTTTGCAAGTTACTCCATTTTCGAGGTCGTTCGTCATTAGGTTTTGTCCGTTTCCTGTCTTCTCCCTGATCGGCAGCACGATTATAATCCTGGCTGGCTGACTGGTCTCGAGCTGTTAATGTTGACTTCAGAGGTTTCTGCATATCGGACACCATTCATTCTAGGTCGATATACTCGTTAACTTTTTCAATCATGTTTTCCTGGGTTGTTGGATTGTTTAGGACGAGGTACTCTTTCGCCATTCCATCAATAAGTAACTCATTGGTAAAAGATGAAATAGTAATCTTTTAGTCTAGCCGATCTACTTTTCGAGCTAACTCTAAAAACTTCTTAGTGAATGTCTCGAGCTTCTTTCCAGGCATCTGTTTGAGGCTGAAAAGAGAGTATAAATTATTATTTTTGCCTTTGTTATGTCAATAATTTTTTACGAAGATTTCTCGCAACTATTCGAAAGTTGTGATGGATCCTTCAGGTAGTGTGTGGAACCATCGCAGGGGCTCGCCAAATAAGCTAGTCAGAAAGAGCCGGCATAGAATGTTGTTGGACGTGGAATATAGGCCTAAGGCGTCTTGGAACTCAGGGATGTATTCTACTAGATCAGTTCCTTTGTATTTTCAGATCTTCAGAGTATGGAACCCAGTGGGGACTTTGCCATCTAATAGCTCCTGCGTGATCAGGCTTTTCTATAATCTGCTGTATAATATTTTAGTCAGAGTCTGAGCTTTAAGTAATTCTTTTATTCGCCTGTCAACATGTTCCTGAGTCACATATTGTCGAGCTGCGGTGGTCAGGCATGTGATGCGTCCTTCTCTAGGATTATGGTTGTCACTCCCTTCACTTATACGTTCTTTTGCTTGGACTTGAACTCTTTGAGGTTGATTTTCTACCTGTATGTCTCCCGCTGGGCTGCCATCGAAATCCTATGGGCCTCTTGGATCAGGATGGGCTCCATTTCCTGTTGATGATGGTTTGATCGAAGCGCACCTCCTGCGAGATTGTCTTTCGGAGGAGGTCCTATTCTATTCTGAACGAAGATTCGCGAGCCTTCAGGTTATACGGCATTGTTCTTCTGGGCGGTGACCTACTGACCCTGTAGAACTATCAGTGTATCATGTACACTCGCTAGCTGTTGCTCCAAAGCAACACGTCTTTCTGTTTCAGAATTTAAAGTAGCCTACAGATCTGCTAGTGCGGCATTTAGTACTTGCTCATGCCAAACTCTAAAAAAATCAAATTTCTTTGGCAAATCAGGATGTGAAGAAAACGAATGAGGTAAAAGATAATTTTGAAAAACTTAATATGAAAGACATTACCAACGCACTCCAAAATCTTGAACATGGCTTGGAAAAGCTTCATTTGAAGGTTTCCATGCTTTCAATTCACATATTAGTCACCTTCATTTTCTAATGACACTCAGAGGGAAGAGTCAAAAACTGAAAGAACTTGTTGTAAGCCATGAGTGACTTTATCACCTAGCACAAAAAGATGGGCCCCCCGGACGTTGGCGTTAGAGATCAGGATGCATAGGGATCAGCCTATATTAAAATTTATCATTTGTTATTCAAATCAATGTTTCCAACTAGATTTTGAATAATAATTTAGTACTGGCATCGCATTTATTGTTCATTCATATTTGTTATGTTTCTTTCTGCTATTTGTTATGTACAAGATATGTTTACAGTATTACTGAAAATCTAAGGTGGAATTTGGTTTCAAATTGTATTGAATGTCCACTAATCAATTGAGAAAACTCCATGTAATTTAATATTGTTTTAGAAATTGTGATATGTTTCATTCCCTAACTGTTACGGTGCTATTTACTATTACCAAATTTGTCATGTGTTCCAGGATGTAGCTATTTGAGTTTTTTCCTTTGATTATGTGTTAATGTCTCTAACAAATAATTAAAAATTAACAAAAGTTAGAAAGATCAGAGTAAAAACTCTCATATTAGCGATGTAACAATAATTACAAGGGTACAAAAGCTACAAGGTTCCACCAGCAAACATTACACAAGCTGCACATACATACACACAAACATTTCATTCGTCATCATCATCTAACATTGACTCCAACTCGTATTCCAAACAGGTTATTCTCTCCCGCAAACTGTTATTTTCGGCTGCATATTCCACCCAAAACCTCTTGTAATCTTCTTTGCCAAATTTCTCAGCCAAAACCGTACTTTCTAAGAATATAATCTTGTCCTCACTGGTCACTTTGTCCCTTGCCTGTACTTCTAGGAGGACTTGTTGCCTCATAGTATTCTTGAATTCAACTTAGTTGGCTTTAAGCAGTTGTGCTTTTTCCCCGTAGAAGTCGTTCTCCATCTCACAAATTTCGCTGAACCTAAAGAATAGTAGGTCATGTCTCTCTTGCCTTATACCCACCGCGTCAAACCAACTCACCTCGTCCTCACTACTACTTTTGTTTCATACGCTAGTCTCACTGGATTTATCCATATTCGTATTGTCTTGATAAGATTTTTGAGTACCTTCTTTAACAAAGAATATTTATATGCGAGTCTAAAATACTAAGACTCTAATGAAACTAATTACTGCCTTACCAATTTACCCTTGTATTGGGTGCCTTCCCAATTTACCCTTGAATTAGGAGTATACATCGAGTTGTCTTTTTGTATCACCTTTCCTAACGAAGTTCCAGACCCATAAGTTACAGATGTCAATATTTCAGCTATAACGAAAGACATTTTCATCTGTATCATGGCAGTATGTAATCTATTTTCCTTTACAATTTGTGATAAGATTCTTAAAGTAACCAACGTGGTTATCATTATTAGACCTTATCACGTACTTACCAATTGTGCATAATAGCTTTGTCATGATCATGATGCTGTTAGTTATCATTTCTTCCATACCAAAGAATGTTGTAGTTACAGGCACGAGATAGTAGATTGGGTAATCTAGATAAGGCAATAGATTAAGCTCGGGAGAAAAATACTCCATTGATTAGTTCAATCAAATTCTTATAATTATATTGATTATCCTATACCGCATAGACCCAATTGCATTTGGTTTGTCATTTGTTCAGTGACATGAGGGACTGAGATCTCTCTCTCTTATTTCCTTAAGAGGTAATTTTGTCAAATGTTGTTTTGATTGAAAATCATTCCCAACTCTCGTTCAATCCCTCCCTCCTTCCCGACTCTACATCTATCTCATGACCTCTCTTTCTCTCCATCATGTTTTCCTTCACCTGAAACTCCCTTATATTGTGTCCCAAACTTTGCTCACCAACCAAGTTTTTCTTACGGCACAACCGGTCTATCATGATTTATATATTATCATATTCATGAGGTTGAGATATTATCGAATGCCTCCTTCATTCACATCTCTCTTCCTTTACTTCTTTGAGCTTCGATTTACCGAGAACTGTAATTCTTCATTTTTAAGATTAGATTCCTCTCTATCTTTATACTGTTATTCGAAATCAAAACCCAAATTTCTCAGAAAACTAAATCGAGTTTTAATAACGGGAAATGATTATATTTTTTATTGATATTCTCAAATTATAGTATCCCTTTATGGATTTCCGAGCTCAATATAGTTGCAATTGAGTTTCGATTTCACTCATTTTTGTTGGTGATTTAGTTATTTGATTTGGTTGTATTATTTCTTTAGAACTCTTTGATCAATAGGTATGCTAAAAATTGTTTCTTTGGTGATGCAATAGATTTGTTTGATCGAATGTGTTGGGAAGAGAAAATATCTCCTGATAATTACACCTTAGCGACCCCTTCGCAAGTATCTGGTAAAGTTGGAGATGTAAGAATTTGAGAAATAGTTCATTGTTGGATTATAAAGACGGGGTTTGTTTCAGATACTATTTTAATTAATTTAGTTATGGAAATGTACTTGAAATGCGGAAATTTTATAGGTCTTATAGTGTCTTGCGTTGTTTATACTGTGATACTTATTTATTCAATTCTATTTCTACTATGGATTGTTATAGAACAATTGCATTAGAGATTACCACTTTCCAAGATATAGAATACATTTAGGCATTAGGGATTATTTAAATATGGAGCAGAAAATTGTACGAGAAATCACAAAGAAAACTACTTGTTCTAGATTTTCAGAAACATTACAACTTCTTAGTTACAAGGTTCAAGCATTTCTAAATCTAGAGATCACATGTAATAAGATATCTGCCTTAAGCAATAAAGATACTTTTACAAAAATCCTTCACTCGAGGTCGTGCTTTTTTACCTATTCAGAGATTTTCCACCATAAATCACCTTTGTCATTTCTTGTTTTCCATTAGAATATTGTCGCAAGTTTATTGGTGTGATAGCGAATTCCAAGCCATTTCGAGCTTATGGAATTTGGCCATTACATTAGGCACCATTTGTGGGAAAGATTATATTTCCATGATATCCTAAGGCATTCTTTTGCGATAATTTTCAATCATGGTTACTTCCAGATGACCGGCTACATGCATCCAGCTCGATGTTTCAGTGGAGCCGAAGCAACTTATAAAACTACGGGCGAATCTCAACGCTGAAATAGGAAACGTGCCAAGCTCAAATTTTAGTTAACTATGGATCGGGGGCACTGCGAGAAAGAGCTCGACACAGAACGACAAGCTCAATTGACAGTACTCAAACGAAATGATGACCAAATTACAATAATCCAGACTGCTTTAGAGGCTCTATAAAATACTCAGCAGGCTCTTCCAACAAGAAGACACGATCAGTTGCCAAAGACCTCCTGTGTTTCTGCAAGGAAAAGATTGAGACCTTGAGGAGTCGCCAGTAAAGCTATTTCCTAGAATCTTTAGCATGAACCACAGCCCTCCATACATTTAGGGGGTAAAGTTTAATCAAAAGCAAGTCTAGGTCACCAAATTTCCATCTGTTAGAAGGAAGAACAGCGAACTCAACTCCAAGTTCCAGCACGAGATTGTTTGAGTGAAGTTACTGGTACTTGTCATCCACAACCTGCTCGTCCAGTAATTCAACCAATATGTCATTACGTCACGAAAGAACATATGAACCAACGAATTAAGGAGTTGATTGAAGCACAAGTTCTGGGTACTGCCGGTGACATCACAAAATTACAAGGAAGTCTGATTGCTAAAGAACTATTCGATATAGAGATACCGAAAGGTTTCCATACTCTAAAAATTCATAAATACAAAGGTACCGACCCCGAAGGAGCACATTCGCCAGTACCGTGATTCATTGGGGTTGTATTCTAATTTAACCACATCCTCTGCCATCTGTTCGCTACAAGTCTGCAAGACGAACCACTCCGATGGTTTCACTCTTTCCCTGTGGACTCCATATATACATTCGACCAGCTGCAAAAATAGATCATCAAGATATATGCTCACAACAGGGACAAAGAAGAGAATTTGCATTCTCTTAATAGTCTCAAACAGTTACACGGGGAGAATCTCGAGGTTGTTGTAAAGAAATTTTTAGAGTTTGCACATAAAGTGGATAATCTAGATCAAAAATTAGTTGTTACTACTTTCACCAATGCGCTCCAGCTTGACTATAAGGCCAAAGAGCACCTCTTCCTCAACAAACCTGCAACCTTGGAGGATATGATCACCATGGTCAATAGTTACGTCGACCTGGAAATGATGATGTGTGAGCAACATAAATCTACTAAATCTGTCCTCACCACCAAAGGCCCATCTACAGATCGAACCACTGAACTAAAGAAGGAACAAGGAGATCGGAAGCTCACCCAAGGGCAACACTGGCTACACTCGGAAAAGGCAGTCTGCCAAACAAACCCATCCTCCCAAAGATGAACGTTCGAATCTCCACAATTTTTCTACTACTTTTGAAGGATAAGCTCTACCGCATCTCTCAACTACTGGAACCAATCGATAATCAACCATATTACCTATATCATAGAGTAAACCATCATTCTACTAACAATTGCTATACTTTACTGAGATTGCTCAAGTACATTTTTAAAGGGGGATGGATGTTCGAATATATTGTCGACCCAGAATCATACAAAGATGGCAGCTATAAGAAGCAGCTTGAAGTTATTCAGGTCAATGATCAAGCTGAGGAGAAGTATCTTCACCATATGCACCACAGCAACATGATCAAAATCAACCAGATCACCAATTCTAACAGATCTAAGCGCAGGAGACTATTAGAATAATGCGATCTCATATCTCGAGATAAAGAAGCCAAGCTTCTTCCTGAGTCGAGTAATCGCCGACTTAAGATTTCCTTAGAAGATTACAATACTAGCCATGTGAAATTTCCACATCATGAAGCATTAGTAATAATGCTTAAAATGAAGAATTTTTTCATGTACACGATGATGATTGATACTGGAAGCTATATTGAGGTTCTATTTTAGAGTATTATCGAACAAATGGGATTGGCCGACCAAGTTATTTAGAACGACACCGATATCAGTGGGTTCAATGATTCCAGTGAAGAACGAATAGGCAAGATCATCTTACATTTTGCTGCAGGACCATCCACCATCGACGTCGTCTTCTATATCATCAACTCCAAATCTCGCTATCTCGAGATTATGGGCCGCTGCTGGATTCACAACATGGAAGCAAATGCTTCCACCTATCATCAGGCACTCCGATTCAAACACAACAATGGTATTTATGAGATCAGGAGTAGTCAGAAGCTCTCTTGAGCTTGTGAAAATACTATCTTCGGACAGATTTGATGCATAATAATTACAGGTAGGTGATCATCTCAATAATCAACCTTCTACAAAGGAGCCTACGGAATATATCAACATTGATGGACCTAACAGAGGTACTTTCAATTGTACTAAGCTGGTTCAGCATGAAAAAGATGCTCTCATTCAGTTCCTGTAACTAAATTGAGACATTTTTGTGTGATCTTTTGAAGAAATGCCTGGGGTCAATCCGGCCAAGGCATATCACAAATTGGCCATCAACATCAGCGCCACGGCGTTCAAGCAGAAACAAGAACGATTTTTACTTCAACTTCGATATGAAGTTAACACCGAGATCATGAAATTGATCAAAGTGGGATTTATGCCTGAAGCCAAATATCCAGACTGGATATCCAATATTGTTGCTGTCCCAAAAAAGAACGGAAAAGTTTGAGTTTACGTAGATTTTACCAATCTGAACAAACATACTCCAAAGGATAGTCTCCCTCTTCCCAACATTTATCAGATCCTCAATTTTATAGCAGGCCATGACCTTCTATCTATGATGGACGCTGCTTTTGGATATAATCAAATTCTACTTTTGGAAGAAGATTAAGAAAAGACAACTTTTATCATTGAAAGAGGTCTTTATTGCTACAAAGTCATGCCCTTCAGACTAAAAAATGCAGGCGCTACATATTAATAGTTGATGACTAGTATGTTCAAAGCACATCTTGGAAAAATCGTTGAAGTTTACATCGACGATCTCTTGTGCAGGAGCGTACAGTCAGCCAATCACATCTCAGATCTCAACACTATATTCAAGATTCTTTAATCTTACCGGATGCATCTCAACCCTGCTAAGTGTCTATTCGGGGTACATTTAGGCCGATTTCTAGGCTACCTCATCAGCAAGAAGGGGATTGAGGCCGATCCATATCAGATTCGGGCTCTCATCAACATACCTTCTCCTAAAACAACGAAAGAGGTTTAGAAACTTTCCAGTAAAATTACCGCTATCAATCGTTTCATTTATAAATCTTCAGACCACTGTCATTAGCTATTCCTATTACTCTGTGGCTGTACCAGACGAGGAAAGGTTTATCCCAATACAGAGGTCACATGGACACCAGAATGTGAAGTAGCTTCTCTCTCTGTGCTCTCCAGTTTTTAGAAGTTAAAAAATGTTTGAATGATGAGGAAGAAGTACTATTTATTCGTTCTCTCTCTAACGGCTAACATTTATTGTGCCTTGCACGAGCCGCCCCCTGTTTTGGAAGCGATGCATCCTTTCCACTATCCATGTCAGAAGTCTTGTACCTTCATAATAAAACTGTCTTTCCATCATTACCCCTTCCCTAATATTTTAATCTATTTTTCTTTCTTATTTCCATATCTTTCTTTGACCTTCCCACACTCATGACGACTCACTCACACGATATCAGATTTTTGCAGCTTTACATAAAAAAACTAAACTAGATGTTCTTACTTTTTTCTGTTCTTGTTTCTTATACTTATACTACTAGTAACGTCATTTTCAAAGCTAACAAATTTTTTAAAGTTATTCAAAATTGTTTATCAAAATAGCCTCAAACGGCATTTGCAACTATAGATGATCAATTTGACTTTCATCTTTTCTGCTAAATTCAAAAAAATTCATTTATTTATGATAGCACTTTACATATAATTATACCTAAAACAACCTTTATGACTTGGTTGACCACATCTGATCAGATATCCTCTAGCAATCATCATATCTTCAAACTTGATCTCCTACAGGCAAACAATCTCACTGCTTCCTTTCGAGCTGCTGGGCCTATCATTATTTCTCGGAACATCTCCTTGTAAAAATGACGTTCATATTCCCACTCTATCCCAATCATATCTAAACCCTCAACATTTACATCCCTCACTCACAATTCAACATCATAATCCAGCAACCCAAAAATATGTTCACACTTCGGCGATCTTAATTACCGATCGCCCCTCAGCGGCGTAACGGATTCTCTCAGAACGAGTCCACCTTATCATTCTTCCCTTCAACCAATTTCTTCCACCACAACCCCTCCCCCTTCATTTTATACCCTGTTTGGCCATAAAGTCCACGTAGCTCGGGATGTTTTTCTATTATCTCGAAACATAAACCATAGAATCTTGGTAGAAGCTATATCTGAACATATCTCTTTCTATTGAACTATATCATTTCGTCCTATTTTATATCAACCTAACTCCTTCCAGTAAGCTATCGCAGATCGACCTACCATTCCAAAGATTGTATAATTTCCTTTCCTCTATATTTTTATCCAGGTCGACCTTATGGTATCTACATAACAACATATTTCTAACAGTTCGATTTTGATAACAATAATTTTTATATCATATATATTATCTTATCAGTATCCTGGCAAACTCATAGCATTATTCTTAACTCGATTCCAGAGACATTCTATTCTATATCAACACAATGTTTGGTGAACAGATATTATTCATTTTGAATCAAATTATAGATATATTTACAGATAACAAGTCTTCCACAATACTCAGAGATTGAATACTTTAACAGATATGAACTCTTACAATCACTAAGAAATCAGGTACTTTACAGATAACAAGTTTTTCGAGTGCTTTACGGATAATAGATCTTTCAGGCACCCCAAGAATCAAGTCCTTCAGTTCGTCCTGCTTCAGTGATTTTTCACCGCAATACAAAGAAAAAATTGGAAATAATAAAAATCTTCCCTCACATGAGTCTCGTCGAAGTCTAGTCGAGCTTCAAATGGAAACTATGCAAGCAAAAGACTCAGTGTTGGACCCAAATCTTCACACTGAAGGTCTTATTAGCGCCAAAAAGTTATAGAAATGCAAAAGTAGACTTCCACTTCCCATCTTACTCCACTACCATCACCGCCTCTCCTATAACCACCACCATCAGAGTGTTGGTAGAGATAAAGAGGGCATGACCTTAGAATCCACTCCAATACAAGTCATCAGCATAAATACTCTACAGTTATGCCTATCCTTGCATAAATACAGAGACATGCCCAACGTTCCTCGCCTGTCAAGGTGATGACATAAAACCTCTACCTACAGTAAAATTCCTCCTCAGCTTCAACTGCTTCGTCTTCCGACATACCTTGATAAATCGGAGGAACATGAACGGGTATCAACATCTCCAAGGATTGGTCTCCAAAGTACTTTAACTTCAACCTCTGCATTTCAGAAGCAATCCTCTCTTCAAGGACCATCTTCTGAGTCTACACCATCTTCGAAACTTTCAAAGAATTTAATAAATTACAAGCGTACTTTACTTCAAAAACCTAACATTTTTTTTGTAGGTATATTTTACCAAACTTCATTATTCATTACAGACGCAACTCTTCAAATCATAACCGTCACATACATCAGTATCCACATCTTCATTTAAAACACGTCATTTCCCCATAACCTGTACAACATCTATACAGTCAAAGCCATCATTACTCTATTTCAATATCTAAGAACTTCAACCCAGATACCAATTACCCACAGATCCTTTCTCAACCAAAGCAACTCCTGACTTCGGTTGTGGGGGGGCGATTGTAGGGACCTATCCCTCGATCTCACCTAAAATCGAGTTGTCGCCAGTTTGAATTACCTCCATCTCAGACTCGCGCATTTTCAACATGACTTCTCCAGTCAACATTTCAACCTACTCTAGGAACTGGTAAAGAACGTAGGTCAAACTTCAAACTAAAAAACCTAAACAAGTCAAAGATACCTATTTCTTACAACCAACAGTTTCTCAGTCAACCATCAGAAACCACATTGTTTGAAGAACGTGCTCCAGCACGATGAAGATCTACGAAGAATGTCTATATAAGGAAAAAGTTCCAGAAGATACAGGGACCAGAAAATTGCATAAGAAATCACCAAGAAAACTACTTGTTCTAGATTCTCATAAACATTCAAACTTTTTAATTACAAGGTTCAAGCATTTCTAAATCGAGAGATCGCCTCAAGCAATAAAGATACTTTTACAAAAAAAATTTACTTGAGGTCGTGGCTTTTTACCTATTCAGAGGTTTTCCACGCTAAAATCACCTGTATCATTTCTTGTTTTCTATTAAAATATTATCGCAGGTTCATTGGTGTGATAACGAATTTTAAGCCATTTCAGGCTTTATAGAATTTGGCCACATATGGTTAGAGTCGTTTGGTGGAGGATACAATTATTTTTTCTTTTGATAAAGTAAGGATACTTTAATCATTTCTGCTTTTGGTAAAGATACTTTAATCATTTCTGTTTTTTATAAAGTAAAGATACTTTAATCATTTTTGCTTTTGATAAATTAAAGATACTTCAATCATTTTTGTTGTGGCTTTGGAAAACTAAGTGTACTATTCCTTAGCTTTACAGGAGGATTAGATGTTTATCCTCCCATCATTTTGATGACGTCGGTATAACCTTCATCATCCAGGTCATCCCACCATGATTGTTCATCATGAGGATCTTCATATGTTCCTACCACAGGGAAACCCTTATCTTTTTCCTTGAGATAGTGAAGTTCAAATGGTTTGTTCTAAGCTAAGATTTTATCTCTTTCTTCAATTTTGGCACATTAGAGACTTAATCCTACTCTTTGTTTAGTGACATTATGTATGAATTGTCCGTTGTAAGAGCAAGAGGCAGTCCGATAATTTATAGGTAGCCTCCTTCAGCATAAAGTTGATTAATGACCTTCCATGGCTTAAACCATTTGAATGTAGGCAGTGTAGGGACCTATCCCTCGACCTAACCCAATTCAAACTACCTTCAACTCAAACCACCTTTATATCAGACGCACGCATTGTACATGTGACTTAAATTATCAACATTGACACCTACACCACGAACTGATAAAGAACGTGGTTCGAGCACAACAGACAAGCATGAACAAGTCAAAGAAACCTGTCTCTTAGGACCTCAACAGTTACTCAGTCAACCACCACTTACCTCATTGTTCGGAGCAAGATAACGAGCTGCAGGCAAGGCCTATATAAAGAAAAAGTTCTATAAGAGACAAAGACCCAAGAAAATAAATGAGAAATCACCAAGAAATCACAAAAAAAACAAGATTTTCTATTCTCAAATACCAAATTTCTTATCTACAAGATCAAGTATTTATAGTTTACGAGATCACTAGTAACAAGATTTCGGCCTCAAGCAATAAAGTTATTGTTACTTTAACTCTCAAATCAAGGTCATATTTTTTTACCTATTCAAAGGCTTTCCACGTTAAATCACATGTATTATTTCCTACTTTACATTAGTTTTTGTCATAGGAATATTGGTGTAAGAGCTAATTCTGAGCCATCTCGAGCTTGCAGAATTAGGCTATTACATTTGGCACCATCTTGGGGAAAGAAGACATTTCCACGATATCCTAAGGCATACGTTCACTCTACGATCAATCTCTAATCATGGACACCTCTAGACGGCCAGCAACCAGAATCTAGCTCGACCTTTAAGTTGAGCCAGAACAGCTTACAAAACTATGAGTGAATATCCACACCGAAAGAGAGAAACAGAATGAGCTCAAACATCAGTTAATTCTTAATCGAGAGCTCTGCGAGAAGGAATTCAAAGCTGAGCGACCAACTTATTTGGTAGCTTTTAAATGGTACAAAGATCAGATGATAGCCATGCAGACAGTGTTACAGGCTATACAGGATACTCAATAGGCTCCTCAAACCAGAAATCATGATCAAGTGCCAGAGACCTCCTTGGTTTCTGCACAGGAAAGATTGGGACCTCTTGGGGCCATCATCAAAGATAGTTCCATAAATATTCAGCACGAACATCAACCTTCCATTCATTTCGGTGGTAAATTAAAGTCTGAAATCAATAAAGGTCAACGATTTTCCAAACGTTAAGAGGAAGAATAACGACTTTAGCCTCGAGTTTCAATGCGTGATCGTCTGTGTGAAGGCACCGGTACTCATAATCCTCAACCACCTCGACAATCTACTTAAGCAATATGTTAATGCATCACACAAGAGCCTATGGATAAGTGCATCAAGGAGATGATCGAAGCGTAAATTATCAGAACTACAGATGACCATTTTAAGAAACAGGGAAGTCCAATTCTCAAAGAGCTATTCAATATGGAAGTACCGAAAGATTTCCATACTCCAAAAATTTGTAAATACAAGGGAACCGATCCAAAGGAGCACATTTAATAATATCGTGATTCATTAGGGCTGTACTCCAATCTAAACCACATCCTCTATCGTCCATTCATAACAAGTCTACAGGAATAACTGCTCCGGTGGTTCTACTCTTTACTTGAAGATTCTATACTCACATTCGATCAGCTACAAAAATAATTCATCAAGACGTATGCTCACAACAGAGACAAAGAGGAGAATTTATATTCTCTTATTAGTCTTAAACAGTCACAAGGAGAGAAGCTCGAGGCTTTTAGAAGGAAGTTTTTGGGGCTCACACAGAAAATAGATAATCTCCATCTAAAAATAGTTGTTACTACTTTCATCAACGCGCTTCAGCTCGACTACAAGGCCAAAAAGTACATCTTCCACAACAAACTTGTGACCTTAGAGGATATGATCACCAAGGTCAATGGATATGTCGACCTGGAAAGGATGATGTCCAAAAGGCATAAATATACAAAATCTATCATAACCACTGAAGGTCCAACTACTGATTAAAATACGACATCGAAGGAGGATCAGAGTGATCAAAAGCATTCCAAGGGCAATACTGGCAATCCTTAGAAAGGTGGTACATTACCTAAACTGGTCCTCCCAAAGAAGAATGTTCAGATCGCCATAATTTTTCCAATTCTATCCAAGGACAAGCTATACCGTCCCTCTCAACCATTGGAACAAGCCATAAACCGCCCATACTGCATGCATTACAAGGTATACCATTCTACTGACAGCTGTTATGATTTACAGAGGTTGCTAGAATTCATTTTCAAGGAAGGGTGGATGTACGAATACATTATTGACCTGGAGCCTTACAAAGAAGGCAGCTATATGAAGCAGCTTGAGGTAGTCCAGGTTGAAGATCAAGCTGAGGAGAAACATCTCTACCATATGTACTATAACAACATGGTCAAAGTTCACCAGATCAATAACTCTTACAGATTCAAGTACAGGTGGCTATTAAAATGTTGGTATCTCACACCTCAAGATAAAGAAACCAAGCTTATACCTGAGTCGAGTAATCACCAGCTTAGGATCTCATTCGAAGATTGCGACATTAGTCATGAAAAATTCCCATATCATGATGCATTATTCATAATGCTCAAAATGAAGAAAATTTTCATGCACACAATGATGATCGATACTGGAAGCGGTATTGAGATTTTCTTTCAGAGCATAATCGACTAGATGGGATTGGCCGATCAAGTTATTCCGAGCTATACCGATATCAATGGATTCAATAGTTCTAAGGAAGAGCGAGTAGGCAAGATCATCATTGCTATTACCGCAGGACTAGCTACAATCGATGTTGTCTTCTACGTTATCAACGCCAAATCTCATTATCTCGAGGTTATGGGCTGATACTTGATTCAGAACATGGAAGCAATTGCATCTACCTATTATCAAGTACTTTACTTCAAACACAATAATGGAATATATGACATTAAAGGTAATCAAAAGCTTTCACGAGCTTGTGAGAATACCGTCTCTGCCATTCTAGATACCTCAGACAGATACGCTGCATAACAATTGCAGAAAGCTACTCACCTTGATGATCAACCTTCCATAGAAGAGCTTACATAATATATTAACATTAATGGACCTAGTAGAGGCACTTTGAACGGTACCTAGCTATTTCAGCACGATAAGGATGCTCTTATTCAATTCTTACAACTGAATCGAAAAGTCTTTGCATGGACTTTCGAAGAAATACCAGTGGTCAATCCGACCAAGGCATGCCACAAATTGCTTATCAACATCAGTGCCACGATGATCAAACAGAAATAGTAATGTCTCTAACCTTGTCTTAGAGATGAAGTCAACATTAAGATCGAGAAATATTAAAGTGGGATTCATTCGAGAAGCCAAGTATCTAGATTTGATATCCACATCATCACTGCTCCAAAGAAGAATGGAAAGGTCTGAGTTTGTGTAGATTTTACTAATCTAAACAAACACACTTCAAATGATAATTTTCCTCTTCCCATCATCCATGAAATTCTTGATTCCACGGCAGGTTACGAACTCCTATCAATGATGGACACTGCTTCTGGATATAATTAAATTCTTCTATTGGAAGAAGATCAAGAAAAGACCACTTTCATCTCTAAAAGAGGAATTTATTGCTGCAAAGTCATGCCCTTCAGACTCAAATATGCAGGTACGACTTATTAACGGCTGATGACTACTACGTTCAATACACATCTTGGGAAAATTGTAGTAGTCTACATTGATGATCTCTTGTGTAAGAGCATACAGTAAAACAACCATATCATAGATCTCAACACAATATTCAACATTCTTCGATCTAACAGGATGCGACTTAATCTTGACAAGTGTTAATTTGGAGTACATTTAAGCCAATTCCTTATCCATCTCAGCAAGAAGGAGCTTGAGGCCAATCCAGATCAAATTTGGGCCCTTCTCAATATGTTATCCCCAAAGACAGCGAAAGACGTACAAAAACTTGTCGGCAAGATTGCCGGTTTCAACCGATTCATTTCTAAGTATTTAGATTGCCGTATCTGGCTGTTCTTACTACTCCACGATTGTACCAAATAAGGAAAAGTTTAGGCCAATGCAGAGATCCAATGGACATCAGAATGCGACGCAACTTTTCAAGAACTTAAAACCTATTTGGGGAAGTCTCCCATCATGAGCATCCTAGTAGATAATGAGGAACTGATCATCAACTTTGTAGTTACATATACTTCTATCAGCTTGGTTCTTATTCGACTTGAAGAGAAAATTAAGAAGCCAGTCTACTTCATTAGCAAAACCCTTACTCCAATGGAAATGAGGTATTTTAAAATCGATAGACTCCTTTAAACTCTTATTTACACTTCACAGAAACTTAAGTACTACTTCCTAGTTCACTCAGTCAAAGTTATGACAAACTACCCACTCCGGGATGTTTTGTCCAAGAAAGAAAAATCTATGAGAGTGTAACAATGGTACATAATTTTGGGAGAACATGACATCAAGTTTGAGCAACGACATTCAGAAAAGGGTTAGACCATTGCCAATTTTCTTGTGGATTTTCCAGTGGATGGTCCAGAGTGAGAAGAGGATGATCCTGACCTTACAAAAAAAATTATGGAAGATCTACCCACCAAGGCATTTCACGAATGAGCTGAATTGGTTACAAGGAAAGGGTGGTAACTTCTTACAGATAGTTCAGCAGGACCCGCAAAGTCAGAGATTGGAATCGTATTGATTACCCCTACCAAAGAAAGAATCGGGAAATCAATCACTTAGATTTTAAAGCCTCCAACAATGTCTCTGAATACGAAGCTCTCTCATTCATGGACTCAACCTTGTACTCGAGCTTGGTGTTCTAGAGCTTTTAGTCTACACCGATTCTCTACTCATTGTCTGCCATTACTCTGAACAATTCAAGAAGAATAGCAAGGTTATTGAATATACAGCCCTCATTGTAGATAGGATGAGAAAGTTTGCAAAAGAAACTCTCGATTGTCTTCCTCGAGGTAAAAATAGATACATCTATTCCTTGACTTATCTAGCCGGGGTCTTGGATACAAAAGTTCGACATCGGTAGATCGAAGTACTATCAACCCCTGGCACTGATCGACATTCTGCATGCACAATCAACATTGGGGGTGATGAAAAGGTAGACGACGATTGGCGGAAGCCTTACCTTTCCTACCTTGGCACCGACAACGAATGCAAAGGGCCCCTTCCTACAGATCTAAAAGAGCACCGACAGTTGATCAAAAAATCAAAGTATTACACAAATCAAAATGGTTTTTTATATTACCATTTAGTCACGAGGCCTTACCCCAAGTGCCTCTCCAGAAGAAAGCAGACGAAATGCTTAGAGATATACATAAAGAGAGTTATGGCTCTCATGCCGTATGTTGACCACTCGCTAACATAACAATTACACAAGGAGTATTCTGGCCAAGCATGCTCAAGCAAGCAAAAGAGTACTCAAGCAAATGCAATACATGGTAGCGACCTGGACACATGATCCACGCCCCTGCGCTCGAACTACATATAAGCAAGGTGTTCAGGCCATTCAAACAGTAGGCTCTCGAAATCGTTGGGGAATTTCCTAATACTCCGGGTTACCGAAGATACCTACTCGTTGCTACATTTTATTTTACAAAATGGGTAGTATCATTTCCACTCTGTCAAACTAGAGACGAAAAGGTCATATCTTTTATCATGGAACACATCATCACTCGGTTTGGATGCCCCCACCTGATTCGTATCAATAATGGGCCACAATTCGTCGGAGAAAAATTCATAACTTTCCTCAACAACCACAACATCATCCACTCACCATCCAATCCCTACTACCCTCAAGGAAACGGCCAAGCTGAAATCACCAACAAAACCATTGTGGATGGACTCAAGGAAAGGCTTCCCTCACATAATAAAAGGAAACTGGATACAAGAGCTCCTTCATGTCTTATGGGCATACAATACCACTTTATATCAATTAACCGACTGTACCCCATTCCTCCTCGCATATGGCACAGAAGCCGTCATTCCAACAGTATACCACCATCCAGTCAAAGATCACGAGCTTACCGACGAAGAAAATGAGTTCAAATTGGCTTACAACATGAATTGGATTGATGAAACTAGGGAATGCGCTATTGCCAGCCTAGGTCGATATTATCATAGGCTGGCCAATTCGTACAGCAGATGAGTTTGAAGCCGCACTTTCTAAATCAACGATCTCAACCTCAGAGACAAGGCACATGCTGGGAAACTGGCATAAAATTGGGAGGGTCCATTCCTAATTATTGGTCAAATTACTCTTGGATCATATTATCTCATGACGGAGCAAGGAGTTCGAATCCCAAATCCATGAAATACTAGGTGACTAAAACAGTACAATCATTAAGTCCATCACTACTCCACTTCAAAATTCTCGTTCTTTCCATTCCAAAAGTGAGATTTCATCTCCATACAATATATATTTTAATCTATTTAATGAAAACTTTCAAGTTTTTTCCCATATTACTCTCTTCTTATATAGACTCTATCATAATATATAGATTAAAGCAAAGGTAATACTAGCTTTCAATCGACCTCTACACCGATTAAAGCAAAGGTCAAGCTAACTTTCAATCGAACTCTATACAGATTAAAACAAAGAAAAAACTAGCTTTCAATTACCCATCTATACATACTCTGTGATTAAAACAAAGGTAATACTAGTTTTCCACCAAAGAACTCTGCCAGACATAAGATAAAGTAAAGGTCAAACTAGCTTTCATCTCTCAATATGGCTGCGATAATTATACCGATTAAAGCAAAGGTAAAACTAGCTTTCAATCGAACTCTATACATACTCTACGATTAAAACAAAGGTAATACTAGTTTTCAATCAAAGAACTCTACTAGACATAAGATAAAGCAATGGTCAAGCTAGCTTTTATCTTTCAATATGGCTGCAACAATTATATCGATTAAAGCAAAGGCAAAACTAGCTTTCAATCGAACTCTATACATACTCTGCGATTAAAATAAAGGTCATACTAGTTTTCAATTAAGGAACTCTACTAGACATAAGATAAAACAAAGGTAAAACTAGTTTTCATCTCTTAATATGTCTGCGACAGATACTTTTACAGGTTGTATATACAGCCACTATAAAATATTCTTCTCTGCTGATGGGAGGTCAGCTATGCTATCTCCTATAATAGAAGGTCGATCAGCCATAAATTCTCGAGCCCGAGAAGCTACAGTAAGCCTACCTTGCTCTACCAATTCAGCAGGCCAAGAACCTAGCTCTATTTCCATGGAGTTCATACAGTTTCCTTGATCTACATCGGCCCTACAAATACATCCTCTACCTAACAAACAGTCGTGCATGGTTTCCCTGCCTAACTCAAGCCTTCTCACATCCTCAACAAAATAGGCAATAACTACCGTTAGCATCTCCGAGATCGATACCTCAGACATAACTGCCATGGAAAAAATCTCTCTCACTTTTTGATGACGTTATTGTGACTTCTTGTATCGTGCTTCATGCCATTCTATTCAATTTTTTGGCAGAACATAAGATTGATAAGTTCCTTCGCCTTCTCATCTACCTTATCTGACTTAGCCTGGTTTATTATCCTCAATTCTGCTACCAGGGCACGAAGTTCCACAACCTCCCTATTTTTACCTGTACTTACCCCAGTAGCAGATTTCTTTAACAAATCATCCTTTTTCATTATTAAGGGATCCTTACCCCAAATTACCCACTCAAGCTCCTGTTCCCTGATATTGAGCAGCATCTAACTTACCTTGGCACTCCCTTAACCCCTCATTTCCTCTTTAAACGTGAGCTTAAGTATGAGCTACATCTCCCTCCTGTCCTCTAATTCAAGCTGATAGGCTAACCACATACCCTTGAATAGTGGAAACCCTATATTCACCTTTATTCTTCCTCGAGCATTCTGTACCCTTGGTACTTTTAACGCGCGAATTGGCTAGAGCCAAATTGGCCTTCAATTATGCCACTATCTCATTCTACTCATTGAATCGTCCATGCACCAATCGGAACTCAATATCTTTAACAGGTAAAGTTACAGTCAACTACTTAACCGCAATTTCAGAGTTAGATAGGTCATCTCGAGCTCTCTTCAGCTCGTTATCTTTCTCAATCATTTTAGTCTTCAACCGCTCCATTTCATTTTTGGAACTCACTAAATTAGCTCGAATCTGCTCTTGTTCATTCATTTTGCTTATTATTTGGTCCTTCAGACTGGCCATAAAATAGCATAACTCTTTCTCTATCACTTCTAATGACTGAATACGATATCGAGCCATGTCCGCCTCCTTACTCTTTACCATCAAGGCATCATTCTAGCATTTGAGTTTTGTTGTCTCTTCCTTCGACTCCGCAAGATCTTTTTGCCCCTTACTAATTTTGGCATCCTTCTCATTAATCTTCCGAGTGAGGTCATCAATAGTTTGTGTTTCCTCGATGAACTTGAAATATACCTTTTCGTGTTGATACTCCCTATCTTCATTTACCTCTCTCATCCTATTAAACTCCGCAGTAAACTTTTGGTTATATTGGTGTGCTTTTTCTTTTCTCAAGCGAGCTTACTCTAGTTTAACCTATACATCACAAATACAATACATCAAGTTCGATTCAGGAATATTCAACCATTACATACAATCATGATACATAAATCTTACTTCTAATAAATTTCTAATTTTTGACATCTACTGTGTGAAAGTGCTTATAAACTTAAAAGCGAAGTATAATCCCAGTTCAATGACAATAACACGTACTTAAAATTTTAAGGTACACATTTTTTATGTTCTAACTTTTTTAGCACTTTGATATTATCTATACACAGTTGAGTACTATTACCCCTAAGCTGTTAGCACGTTTTTGGTCCGTCTTTATGCTCTAATTTTTACTTTGTAGCTCTAGAGTAATGTAGCATACAAGTTAAATATCTCTTGCTCTTTTCTTACCTATAGCTCCGCTTGCGAAGTCAATAGGGACGCTGAGGCATCTTTCTCCTTAGCAAGCTCATTCTCTAATATTTTTATTCTGAGGTGCATATCCTTAAGTTCCTACAAACAAGGTTTACAAGCATCTCTTAGCCTACAGAAAGTTATCCAACAAATAATGATCCATATAATTACAGTTATCAAACCCCTTATAATCACACAGCCATAGAGTCAACAATTTTACTCTACCTTCTCCAAATGCGCATTGTCATCCCCTTGGTTATCTCGCTCAGTTTGGGGAGAGATGTCATCCAAAGCTCCTACAACTCTACTCACGTCATCTTATACCTCGTCCTCTTCTTTAACGTTGGTACCCCCCATAATGTCGTTCACCTCAACTTTAAAGTACCCCATTTTTAAAAGGTGGCGCCCAAGTCTACCACACTAGACTATCACCACATCCATATTCTTCTGAGCTTCATCTAATAGCTCGCTAATCTTTACCTCTTTTACAGCCTTCATAGAATCTAGTCGTTTCACCACCCGAATCAAACCAGACTTCAATCTAATCACCTTCTTCATGAGCTCTACCTTCCAATTCTCGAACTCGGTTTTTTCCTCCTCCATCCCGAGGCAGATTCCCTTCATCAAACGAGCATTCTAAAAAAAACAAATCGAGCATATTTTCAGCTCGGCCCACTATACAAATTTAGCAAATACATAAATCATCAAACTTACCACTTTGCTTATCTCTTCCGCACCCGTGCAAGCTGCAAGCTTCTCCCTATCCTCCACAAATCTCAACTTGTCTTCCTTACCAAGTCGGTTCTCTATAACCTTCGCCTCAACCAGTTTAGAAGAAGGGTTTACCCTTTTCTTTTTAACCTCTACCTTGAACTCACTACTCCCCGTGGTTCCTGAGGCCAAGCCACACTTTACCATCCTCTCTTTTAGAAACATCTGAGCTAGCTTGTTCGACATGGTAGACTCTGGCATATCCATGAAATATACTGCAGAGGCCTTCGGAAAAACTACTCGTCTCTCTCCATCAGCTCCTCTCCTCTTGTTGCCGCCAACTCCGTCATTAATCTCATTACTAGAGACTTCTAAACCTTCTTGGACCTGCTGTTAGATAATTTATTTCTATTAATATTGAGGTCTTTTAGCACTACCTCGAGCTCGATATTTCTTGAGGAACAATATCTAACAGGGACTTCTTCTTCTTCACCTACGACTAAGGGCCTGCCAAACAACATCACATTATAAATAATAGAACAACATTCAATTTTAGCATTTTAATATTATACACTATTATACTTACTTTTCTTCATAGTTATATGCTGAAGACCCATGTGTTCTTTATCATCTCTCTGAAGGCAATCACGTTTCACCCAAATTATATTATCATTCCACATTCGACCTGCTAAATTCAGATCGAAGAAAAGAGGCCGTGACGAACTTGCAAAAAAATATGCCCCCCAACTTGTAGAATAATTCTTCACTCCATAAAGCTACAACACATCTTTAGAAGACATTCTCCTCTCCACCTCATTCTCCTCCCACAACTTATTCAAACTTTCACAAGCATTTATTAACTCCCATATGTTCCCATTCAACTGGGCAAGACATGCCCCAATTATAGTCATTATCACTTTCACAATATTGCTTAGTGGCAGACTCAACCCATACTCCAACTGAGACAGGTAACATAGAAAACCCTCTTCCAGGTCGCCCTGGACATTCCCATCATAATACTCTAAGGAAATCGATTCGTCTATTCCCCATTATGATTTTTTCCATCTCTAAATCAGCCAACAAAAAGAAGTGTTCCTCCCCATATATCAAACCGATTATACATATACGTATATCATTATCATCACTTTTATACATATATATCTAACCGATTTTTCTATGTTACAATAAATAGTAATATTTCAAAATTTGAAAACCATTAAATACTTTTAAACACACATCAACAATATCAAAAATCATCTTCCAACCTTCAACGTCTGAAAATAAATCTGAAGCAACGCAAAATCCTTCCTTCATAATGCTACAATATAGCCACCTTCATAACTCAGTCTCTTAAGCCTTCTCTTACCTTAATTGTTGATCACTCTCGTCTAATCTCTCACAAGAATCTTTATTATTATTTTTCTTTTCTCTCCCGCTGTTCTTCAATTTTTTTGAAGTTGATAAACGTTTGAATGAGGAAGATGAAGCAATATTTATATTTTTTTCTCTCAAACTGCTGACAGTTATTGGGCCTCACACGACCCGCACTCAGTTTTGGAATTGAGGCATCCCTTCTACAATTAATAACATACATTTTACACCTATTTGGTGAAAACACCTTCCCATCATTGCCCTAAGCCCTATATTTTAATATATTATCATCTCTCCTACCCTAATCTCCCTGTAACCTCCCCACAGTTATGATGACTCAACACTTACACACAATCGTACTTTCCCAGTACTAACACAAGAGATAAAATCCAAGCTACCTTCTTTTTCTATTCTTGCTTCTACTACTTAAAGAACTGCTGGGATCATTTACAAAGCTCTCCCATTTTAAAGTTTAAATTTTTTATTCATAACAGTCACAAACAACATTTACAACAAAAGAGGACCTATTTCAACTTCATTCTAATTACATTTCCTTGGCAGTTATTCGACCTCATACAATTCACTCCCTCACATATAATTATACATAAAACACCTCAGATGTCCTAGGGAGCCACACCTAATCAGCTCACCTCCAGCAATCCTCACATCTTCCTACTCAATCTTTTTTTAGAAATTAGCCTCAGAGCATCTTTTCTAACTAAAGGCTCCACAATCACTTCCCAAAATAGCTCTTCGTAGAAGCGATATCCTAACTCAAGTTCCCTACCCATCCAATCGAAACCTTCAAACTGATATTTAGACTCCGGAAAATTAGCATCATAATCAAGCAAGCCAAAAATACACTCCCGTACTTCAGCAATCTATATCGCCAATCATCCCTCGACAGCGTAACAAATTTTCTCTTATTTAGTCCGCACCATATTATATTTCTTACTTCTTTCAAAGCACATTTCCCACTATTTATGCAAGTTTTTAGATCACATAAAATCCCCCACATTTTGTATATATATATATATATATTCATTTTTTCCACAACAACAAACCCTAATATCCTGATAAGAAAGTTATCTTAACTTATCTATGCACATCAACCTCGGGAAATTGATCTATCTCATTTCAAACTTAATTTTCACAAATTAAACATTTCAAATGAGATCTCTTTGAGATTGATTTCCAATTCCTACAAATTCTAAATCTTCTTCAATTATTTCCCCCAATAATTCTAAGTTATGCAATTCAAACCAAATTTTTACACATCTTTTATTTTATAAACATAATTTTATAGCTCGATTGCTATAATATACTCTCTAGTTCAATCTTATATATTATATTTTGTCCTCTATTCGTGCATCTTCGAATTACTCATTGCATGATTTCAACAATAAAAGTTATTTTATCTATCAAAACAGAGTTTAAATAATCATTTTTATTAAGCTCGAATATAAATTATAGGTACTTTGTAGATAACATGTCTTTCAGTTCATCTATCTTCAGTGATGTTTTACTCCGAGAATCTTCTGAAGTAAAGTAGGCATTGGGAAACACATAACATCCTCCTTTTCCCAAGTTTGTTTGAAGTTAAGGCATGGAGTCAAAATTCAAATTGAAACAATGAAAAAAAAAGTCAGTGCTTGAACCAACTCTTTAAATAGAAGGATATCTTAGAGCCAAGAAACAATAATTGTGCAGGGGCAGACATCTATTCTCCCTCTCCCTTCTCTACTTCTACCATTGCCTCCTTTATAACCACTACCATCAGAGAGTTGGTAGGGAGAGAGAGGGTCATCCCTTATAATCCAATCTAACGCAAGATACCGGCGATACTACCTCGCAGTTACACCGGTCCTCACATCTTTCTCCTCAACCTTGTCTTCTGTAAGGATGCGGAGATACCTCCAACGTTGCTTGCCTGTCAAGACAACGTAGTAAAATCTCTACATATAGAAAAAATCTTCCTCAGCTTCAGCCGCTTCTTCTCCTAACATACCTTAATACGTCGGTAGAATAGAAATGGGGGTGGGCATCTCCAAAGATTTATCACTGAAGTATCTCAGTTTGAATCTCTGTATTTTAGCAGCATAGCAGAAACCCTCTCTTCGTACACCATCCTTAAGGTTTTCACCATTATAAATCAAGGATTACATAGAATTTTTCAAACAGTAG
The DNA here is from genome assembly GCA_014058105.1 of Kingdonia uniflora. Classification (NCBI taxonomy): domain Eukaryota; kingdom Viridiplantae; phylum Streptophyta; class Magnoliopsida; order Ranunculales; family Circaeasteraceae; genus Kingdonia; species Kingdonia uniflora. Next base: position 805,358 of record JACGCM010000696.1, read on the forward strand.
CGTACTTTGCCAAAATCTAAGATATAGGTACTATTTATATAACCCTCATATTTAATGCATAGGTACATTTTCCAGGCAGTTATCATTCATAATAGAACCACTCTCAAAACCCCAAGCGTCGCGTATATCAATACTTTCCATCATTATTCAATGCAGATACATCCCCCCATATAAAAAATACCCATTTCCATTCCAGTCAAATCCATATGAAATATATCATTTCTTTTAAACTTCCAACACCACAACTCTACAGATTCTTTCTCAACCAAAGCCACTGGTGACTTTAGGGACCTATCCCTCAACCTAGCCCAATTCAAACTACCAACAACTCAAACTATCTCCATATCAAACTCACGCATTATACATGTGAAATAAACAATCATCATTGACACATACACCACAAACTGATGAAGAACGTGGTTCGAGCACAATAGACAAGTATGAACGAGTCAAAGATACTTGTCTCTCATGAACTCAACAGTTACTCAGTCATCCACCACTTACCTCATTATTTAGAGAATGTGCTTCTGTACGAAAATGAACTGCGGGTAAGGCCAATATAAATAAAAGTTCATGAAGAGATAAAGGCCCAAGAAAATATACGAGAAATCACCACATAAACAAGATTTTCTACTCTCAAACTCTAAATTTTTTATCTACAAGATCAAGTATTATAGTTCAAGAGATCACTTGTAATAAGATATCAGCCTCTGGTAGTAAACTTACTGTTACTAATATCCTCAAATTGAGGTCGTAGTTTTTTACCGATTCAAAAAAATTTCACGCTAAATCATCTATATCATTTCCTGCTTTATATTAGTTTTTATCATAGGAACATTGGTGTAAGAGCTAATTCTGAGCCACCTCGAGCTTACGGAATTAGGCCATTACAGGCAGGGCATGTGCTCTGTAACTATTGTTATTACTGTATCTTATAGATTTAGGATATCTTCCAAGCTTATTCATAAAATACTGACTAAAAATTTTAATCCAGTGAATATTCCGATGGTAAAATATTTCTTCAGGAAGGTTACCCATTCAGGAGGAACAGAGGTAATATCCAAATATATCCATTTATTAGAAAAAAGGATTTCTAGAAGGTTATTAATAGTACGATAACGGATGAATGGAAATCCTTTGAGTACCTCTGGATTTGTATCCTCTAAAATGGTAATGAATCTATTTTCAAATAACTAGATCTTGTTTTTCTTTGGATGGTCACTTCTAACTATATATCTGGGGCTTTCATAGAAATTGCTGGATCTAATAAAAAGAACTTTCTTTCGGAGTAATATAGCAAATTTCATTATTACGTTCTTACAATTTTGCAGATGTCAACTCAAAATTTCTGATAACAAAGACTTTTATGCGTCTAATGATGTCCAAAGTTTTAATCGAACGTTCAGTTTTATTAGGGGTGCTATTTCGTAGAGGCGAGTTCACACTCTTACACCGTGGGTGCTAGCTTCGACTAGAAGTTTTGACAAATATATCTAACATAAATAAGGGGAATCACTATGCTAATATACTTGCATGGAGTCCATGAATTTGTATTCTCCAAGATCTCTAGCAAGGATTTGAATGGAAGATTATATATATTGATGAGGTTACAGTTTGAATCAAACGGAACTTGAAGATGGTCGAAGGTTACTGATATTGGAAGGGGTTTGGGCTGAGTTTTTCTAACCTCCTCTTGATGTCTCTCCTCACCTATTTATAGGAGATAAGAGAGTATGAGTCACCATGTAATGTCATATTACATGTATGCCCTTTTAAAGTAGCTGACCTATACGTAAGGTCGGTTCTGACACTGTTGCTGTCTGGTGGCTTATTTTACTATTCTATCTAGTGAGCTGGCTGTCAGGTTTACCTTCCATCAACCATGCATAGATATGTTCAAAGTTCTTTTAAAGCTTGTGCTAGGTTTTGGATGTTGGCCGACTACCGTTATCTTCAACTATTGTGGTAATCTTTGATGTGGCCTTCGAGTGTTTGGTAAGTCTTAGAAGGCCTTGGATAGATTATATGTCTGGTTGTTTTATTGGTTCCTTGGTCTTCAAGTATCAGGTTGGCTTCGATGTAGCCTTCAAGTATTTGATTAGTCTTGGAAGGTTGCGAGTAGGCTACTATATTCCTCCCCTCTCAGCTGGTGCCTGAAAAATTATTGTAGATGGCGTGTACTAAGAAAAAATTTTATTCTTAGGAAGTTGTACGGTTGATTGGTGGGAATGTGACGAGTTCCTAGAGCATTAATGGTGATAATACATCCTTAATCAAGGTATAAATAGGTTTAGAGGGGACCATGCACTGTAAAGCCTTTCCATCTTCTTTGCTAACTGGTGTAATCATCTATTTCCTTCAGGCAATATGAAAATGTGCTACCAAAAGAAAATGGAGGAGAAGGAGGCCCGTGCAGAAAAGGTGTACGAAGAACTAAAATTAATGTACTTCAGCTGTGGAGACCTGGGTGTACCACTGCCCGGCATGGCAGACTTGCACCGGGAGGAGTTGATATGAAGAGAAAGGGAGGAGGCCAAGGGGTTCACATTCTCGTGGACCATATTCCATCAGCACCTGTAGAGTGTAACGGAGCACTCCTACTTGTTACAGTTGTTGGCGGAAAAGCTGGTGGTGGCCAAGGATGGGGGTAAGAAGTGTCTGTGGTATTTGAAGAACTTCCCCGCGTACAATTAGAGGGGGGATGGGGCAGTCTTATGTTATTGTAGGTGGGAGTATAATTGTTTATGTTTTGCTCTCTTCTTTTTGAGGAATGAAACAAAGTAGTTCTGATCGATATGTTCATATTTAGTGTAAAGTATTTGCTGGTAATTAACTAGTTCGAAGTTAACATAGGCATGATTAGTATGCGAAATAGGAAGAAAAATGAATCTTATGGAAGATATGAAACACTTGAGAGGTCTCAAAGAAATGATGTGGTCGAAGGTTTGGTTAGAAGGCTTGATAGTGGGCCAAGGTCAAAGGTTAATTTTTTTTTGAGGATACGTATTAGGTTGATCATAAAAATATGGCTCGAGAAAGATAGTAGGTAAAAATGGGTTAATACATGTGGCACTTCGATTACAAGGTCTGACAGCTGTATTGGCATTGCTATCAGATGGGACACCGTACATTGAGCAGTGTATCGATGCTGGCAATAATGATGATATGTCAGTTATGGAGATGAGGTGTAGGCCACGTGGCGTGATATGCCAGTATGGTATAGGCCCATTTGTTGGAGGTGATGAGTATTCAAAAGTATTTAATAGAGTATGAACGTGGACCATCGTGATATTTAAAAGGACTCAAGGGTTTAAGAGATTTCTGGGAAGTTCCATAGATATTGGAAGTGTGGCGCTCACACATTTGAATTAGTAGGGGTAGTTGTGTAAAAATACAGGGTAGTTAAAAATGTAGAGGGAAGTGGGAGGGTATTGTGGGTAGTGGTCATGATTGCAGTTTGGGAAATCAAGGTAGTTAAGTGGGCTATATTTAAGCGAAGAGAGAGGCACTAGAATTATTTTCAATCAAATAAAGTAATACCAACATCCAAGATACCACACCATTGTTGCTGAAGAGAGGAAGGAAGAAAATCTATTATTGTTGTGCAAGTTTGACGGTATTCTTTTTATAGTACTTCATTGGTACGGTCATCACCACTAGACAGATAGATCTTTTGACCCTTAATTTTGTATTACTGTTCTTTCTTATGATTTCTTGAGTAGGAGTGAAGAGGTAGGCTTGTTGGGGTGCCATTAATGGCATAACAAAAGTGGGGCTTGAGAAAGGAGACTGAAAGATCTCGGGAAGAATAATTTATGAGTGGAGATAGGTATGGGAGTAGAGGAGATAGTAGTCGAATACTCAGTTGATGGTATGGCCGACGAGTGACGGTGGCGTAGGTGATAGTGTAATATAAACTCGAAACTTAATACTTGAATATATCGTGCTAATGTTTGACCTCTTCTTCTGTAGGGTATAATATGTACACACGGGGCTTCGAGGATGAGATTTATAGATAAGGATGATGATGAAATAAATGAGCCGAGTACGTCTGGTTGAGGGGAGGGGAGTAGTGATGTCAAAGAGTTACAAATCACAACGGACGTGCCTCTATCTATAATAGAGCCCAACATTAATTCAGTAAGGAGGAGCTGGTGCAGAGCTCGGATAGTCGGGGAGAGTGATAAAGAGGGGGAAGAGGAGGAAAGGGGTGAGGAGGCTGGAGTCGAACATTTAGGGAATGTGAGGGACGAAGGGGATGGTGAAGAAGAAGAGAGTGATAGAAGTAGTGAAGAGACCAAGGTTGAGGATCAGTATGTGGGAGAGATCTCATCGTAGGAAAAGGTGAGGCCGGAGCAGTTTATGTCAAAATATGAACTAGAGGGGAAGGGAATCATTCAGGTGTTGTTAGGGTCAGAGTATACATATATGGACAAGCCCAATAAGGGGATCATAGCATTCAGGGGGTGGGGCTACCCTATCAAAGATTGGTAAAGGAGGAACTATTTTATGAGACGTAGCACCGTACCAGATGAATGGTAACTTCTATGAGATGATGAGGGTGATCGAAGGTTCGAATGAGGAGTTGACGCGCGAAAGAAGGCCCTTAATTGAGTAGTTTGATGTAGTGTTATTTTACTCGAAGAAGGGGAATAAGAAGGTAGGGACGTACCATATTCAGTGTCATTCTGAGAAGCCATAATTATTTGACTTGTGATCGACTTGGCGCGGGTGGGATAAGGATTTGGTAGTAGTAAAGGGAAATTATGACTACGCCGATATGGAAGTAGATTTTGCTCTGAGAAATAAGTTGTGAATTCTAAGTTTATGCTTGAGTATCTTTTGTTGTATTACTTTGGATAGTGCTTGAATTTCAATTTGTTGGCTGCAGATCCTGCCAGTGGGGGACTACAAAGCCCTCGGTTCTACATCGAGAACCTGATCGACGAGAGTGTAGCCTGAGTGAATAAGGTGCTTCAAAAACTAAATATTATAAGAAAGAGAAGGAAGAAGACTGATACTCTGTAAAAAAAAACTTTGACTGCAACTAGGAGTTCAAAGATGAGGAAAAAGGTAGTCCTCCCTCCCTGAAGGAGCGAGCGAGATGGACTATATCAACTTGATAAGGAAGTTGAGCTTCGTACTGAGGACTTGTCGAGAAGTTCCAGTGTTGACGGCTAAGGTAAGGGAGTGAAGTTCGAATGCCTCGGAAGAAATTCCACAAGCAGTGCAACAGAACCAAAAGGGCAAGGGAAAAGCTAATGTCCAAGTACAACTATTCCATTGACTAAGACAACGCCTCGAAAGAGAAGTTATGATTAGATGGCCGAAGGGGTGAACTCGGCCGAAGCTAGGCAGCCCGTGACCGAATAAGAGGAGGCTCTTTGAGCGTCAACCGAGTCAATGATATATTTGTATGCCACTAACCAGAAGAGGTAGGTCGTCATGCCGAGGTGCTGTGGTGCCAGGTATGTGCTTTGGTTTTTGGAAAATACAAAATAGTTACTGTATGTTGATAACTACTGAATGGTCAGATTGGATGTAATCAGTGGAGATGAATGCTTGGATGATCTCATTTACGATGGCTCTAAAGGTATTGAGTGAGAAATTGAAGGAATCGGTTGACAGCAGAGAGCTCGCGATGGGAAAAATTATGTCTCTGACCACCCGAGTCGCTGAGCTAGAATTGGTAATGCGACAAGTTTGAGGGAAAACTTGGTGGTAGTCGAGCAATGTGATGCAAAGGTGGTTGTGCTGGAGGTGGAGGTGGCAAGGCAAGAGGTGCAACTGTAAGATATTCATGCACAATTTCAAGCAGTCTTCCTCCAAGAATATGAGGTAACTACATCGCTGAAGAAATTTATTGACTGGCTAGGTTATAATCCTGAAATCTTCAAACTCTATCTCCCATAAGAAGATGTCCCTTCCATCGAGGATGTAGCAAATCTAGGAGGGATAGAGTCAAGGCCTGAGGTCGAGGTGGCTGGCATGAAGAATATGGAAGTCGCGCCTGCAGGGAAGACTCCTAGAACTGGCGAAAATCCTTTATCGATGGATAACCCAGGTAATCATGTTTGAGTTATTTGTCCGTGAGAAGAAAAAATTTCTTTTTTGTTATTTGTTATGTGTAATAAGCTTTCTGTGGGTTTACGATGGTTGTTGAAACACTGTTTTACTATTTTTATTTGAACTTATAGATGTATACTAGTAATCTGTGTGATCGAATGAGTTTGTTGGTCGAAATGTCGAACTCACACTTGATGTATGCTTTTATTCTAGAAAGATGGAGCTTTGAGGTGTGCCCGAGTCGAAAGTTTGCTGCGCTTCGAGGTCGTCCCAAGGTATGTCTATCTGCGGGTTCGATCTGGAGCGAAGCAAGATGTGGTCAGTCCCAATGCATCCCCAAGTATCCAGCCTTTCGACTATTTATCTCACTCGGGGTTACATGAATTAGAACTTTAAAAACTTTGAGGTCACCCCCAAGTATTAGTTAAGTTAAAGGGTTAACTGGATACAGAGGTTTGCAAAAATTAAGAAGTTTGCAGAGCTTCAAGGTCACCTATGGATATTTCTATCTGCGGGTTTGATCCCGAGCAAAGCAAAATGTGGTCAGCTCCAATGCATCCCCGAGTGTCCAGTCTTTCAACTATTCATACCATTCGGGTTTTGCTCAAATTGGAACTTTGAAAAACTTCAAGGTCACCGCCAAGTAACAGTCGGGTCGAAGGGTTGATTGAATTTTTAGGTTTGCCCAAATCAAGAAGTTCGCAGAGATATGAGATGATGGACATGGCTGAAAAAATGTGTATATTAATTATACTGTGGTTACATTAGTGGTAAGGAATTATGGCCGCAGCCTGTTGTATGAGACTAACTGCATCGTGTTCTATGGGTTGGGTAAAGGTTCTTCGGCCTCAGTTATAAGGCAGTACGATCTTTTATTTGTTTTGTCATACACCACATATGGTCCTTCCCAAGATTCGGCTAACTTTCCGGTATTACGTTGTTTTAAGGAGAGGGTGACTCGACAGAGTACAAAATCGCTGATATCAAAACTTTGAAGTCGAGCCCTCCTATTAAATGATTTCTAGAGAAAGATATAGTAATACCCGAGGTTAGCTAAGGCTCGGTCTCTGATTTTGTCAATCCATAGGATATTGCATTCGAGTTCGAACTCATTATCTTCATCCGGAAGATCGAGGTTGCGTGTTAGGACCTTGAATTGAGTTAGTAAGATAGCTTCGGTACCGTAGGCCAAGAGAAAAAGAGTGCAACCCGTCTCTTTGCATGGTGTGGTACGGTAAGCCCAGAGTACATGTTGTAACTCTTGAACCCAATGCCCCTTCTTCTCTCAACAAGTTTCTTAAGACCATTGACTGTGCCTCGACCTAACCATTCCCTTGTGATCAATATGGTGTGGATGGAGAGAGGATGATGTTATTTTTTTTGAGGAATATCCAATCCTTGTTTCCTTTGAATTGTAGGTCGTTGTCGCATCGAATCATATATGGGCAACAGAAGCGCGTGATAATATTTTGTTAGAGGAATTTTGTGACTTCTTCTTCCCTTGTTCGACCTAATAGCCTGGCTTCGACCCATTTAGTGAAATAATTTGTGGCGACTAAGATATGTTCTTTTCTTACCAAAGCCTTGGGGAAAGGACCCACTAGATCGATGGCCCATCTCTTAAATGGCCAAGCGACTTGGCTGCAATAGAGTTCTTGTGAGGGGTAGTAAATGTCATGGGCGTAACGCTGGCACTTGTCACAGTTTTTTGCATACTCTTCAGCTTGTTTCTTTATGTTTAGCCAAAACAAACCCTATGTGACTGCTCAGAGAGCCATTGATAAGCTTACGGTGTGGGAGCCACAATTGCCTTTGTGGAGCTTAGTAAGAATGGTTGTTGGTTCTTGTTGAGATATACGCCAGAGGTGTACTTCATTTGGTAATTTGTATTGTAAACTACCCTTGAGAATGGTATACCGTTGGCAGTTTTTCATTAAAGATCATTTTTCTCTTGGGTTTTCTGCTAAGGTGGCATGGTTGAAGTAATCAAAGAAAGGTGTGTGCCTATTTTTCAGATCAAAATACTCACCCCCATTATTGATGGTATTAATTTCCATCTAGTCGATACTTGGGCATTCAAGCACTTTGATACTGAGTGTTCGAGGTTCAGACTGGCCTAACATGGCTACGATATAGGCGAGGGTGTCGGCATGTCTAGTTTTTCCTTAAGGATAATGTGTGATCGATGATTTTTCTGGGAAATAATACATGCACTGGTAGACAAGTACTGCATACTTTTCCATGCGACCGTTCACCTGGTTTTCACCAATATATTATCACTGGACGAGCTATGAATCGGTGAATACGGCTAGTTTGGAGAAACCAAGTTCGAGAGCTAGATCGAGACCATGTATTAACGCTTCGTACTTGGCCTCATTGTTGGTACATTCAAAGTTTAACTTGATTTCCTTTTTGATTCGGTTATTTGATGGTGTGACCAGAACGATGTCTATGCCAGAACCGTTTGGTCTTGTAGACCCATCTGTAAAGAGACGCCATCTTGTATTAGGGTTTCAGGGGTAATTCTATTCTGGCTGGTCTTCGATTAAGCCATCTTCGTGTTCTTCCCAATCGACGTCTTTGACTTAGAAGTTGGTTAGGAAATTGGCAGCTGCCTGGCCTTTTTGGGATACTTGTTTCTCAAAAGTTATATCGTATTCACCAAGATAGGCGAACCATTATTGGACTCGTTGAGATTTATCTTTATTGATAAGGATTTCTCGAAGGGGGTTGTTGGTGATGGCACGTATATGGTGTGTTTTAAAGTATGGTTTGAGCTTTATAGAAGTGTAGATGAGGGTGAGGAGCAATCGTTCGAGTTTGGTATATCATGTCTCAGCTGGTCTAAGAGTTTTACTTATAAAGTAAACAGTTTTCTCGATGCCTACTTTAATTTGGATAAGGACCGAGTTGATAGACTCGTCTATAACTACAAGATAGAGGGAAAGTATATCACCTTCGACAAGTGGTTGACAAAGGTAAGTTTTGAGTTTGAGAAAAGCTTGTTCACATTCAGGTGTCCAATTAACTTTGGGGTATTCTCTTTTGCCTTATAGATGGCTTGCTCGCGTAGGAGGGAGAATAACTAGGCACATCGGTCAGAGGATTTTGAAATAAAAGGTTAAGGGCCACTATTTTTCCTGCTAACTTCTTAGCAACTTTCTTAGTGCGAGGAGAAGATATGTCAATGAAGGCTTGAATTTGGGCAGGGCCAATTTCGATGCCTCGTTTACTAATGAGGTGACCCATAATTTTTTTTGATGAGACACTAAATTAGCATTTACCTGGGTTTAATTTCATGTTATATGACCGAAGGATGGAGAAAACTTTGGTCAAGTCTTGTATATGAGTGTTTTTATGGAGACTTTTGCATAGTATGTCATCAATGTAGACTTCGATTGACTTGCCAAGCAGGGGTTTAAACATGAAGTGGCACCCACGTTTTTGAGCCCAAAGAGTGTCACATTGAAATAGTACAACCCTTATTCGGTAATAAAAGAAATTTTAAGTTGATCGTCAGGGAGGAGGGGTACCTGATTGCAACCCGAAGCTGCGTCCATCATTGATAGGAGTTCATGTCCAGCGATGGCATCAAGAAGTATTGAAATAATCGGGAGAGGGAAGCTATCCTTCGGTGTGCGTTTGTTGAGATCAGTAAAGTCAAAGCAGATTCGGAGCTTGCCATTCTTTTTGGGTATAGTAACGATGTTCGAGATCTAATCGGTGTACTTGACTTCACGAATAAACCCAACGGTTAGGATTTTTTTGACCTCGAATTTTACTACGTCTTGAATCATTGGGGCAAAAGTATGTTTCTTCTATTTAATAGCCGTGGTTATGGGGATGAGGTCGAGTCAGTGGCATGCCAGGGTGGGGTTAACGCCAGGCATTTCCTTAAAAGTCCAGGCGAAAACATCTTTATTATGGCTCAGACTGTCTGAAGGAAAAGTACATCGGCTGTACTGCCAGTATCGATGAGCATTGTGTGGAGAATGAGGTGATCGACTTTAATCATGATGACTAAAGGGTCTGAATGGAGAAAATGAACATAGGAGATATTATAATCGATGAACGATATACCTTTGGGCCATGGGTGATGACTGGATTTGGGTAGGAGGACTTTAAGTTTTTGCTAATAATAAAGTTTACGATACTTTTCGACCCGCTTGCACTTGCTTCGGTTGTGGCCACTGTCGATGCTATTGACTTTGATCATATGGTCTTGGAAGATGTGGACTTCGGCAGGTTCAGTATTCGGGGCTTGTTATGGTTTGAGGTACGAATCGTCGAGGTAGCCGAGAAGGTCGACAACATACTGGTACCAATAACTGGCTTTGAGGATCATCTCAAGTGAATGATCTAAGGCATAACACTTGTTTGTGGGATGACAATTGCATTTATGGTTCTAGTAGTAAGGCTCATCCTTTTTAATTTTGATGAGGAAGGGTGTTCGCCAAATAGGGTCGGTGTGGATGAATATATGGAGGGCGCTGATGGGAGTGGTAAGTTTAAGTATAACTAGCATGGGGCATTTTGTGCAGGACTCGGAGGATTTTGAATCAAAGTGGGGGCATTTGCAGATGTCGGTCTCGTTAGAAATAGAAGTGACCAAGGGTGTGGTTGGTGGTCGAGGTCTGTTGTGGGTGGCAGTGGAGGTTTGTCCCTGGCGATTAGTTTTGCAGAGACGTTCGAGGTCGATGTATCCATTGACTTTAGATAGCATCTCCTCGAGGGTTCGGGGCTTTTAGAGGATGATATACTCTTTAATGCGGTTGTGGTCGGGCAGAGCGTTGGAGTAAGCGAGGATAGCGTTCGCACAATCGAGGTTTTTGACCTTGTGTGATTCATCGAGGAAACACTTGGTGAAGTTTTCAAGCGTTTCCGTGGGTGTCTTTCAAAAGTTGAAGGCGAAATGAGATATTAATAGGTTTAATAGCTATTCGAAGCTTTGAATGGACCCATTAGGGAGGTTGTAGTACCACTTAAGAGGGCTATCGGTGAGATTTGTGGGAAACATGCGACACAAGATATGATCGGCAGTGGAGTGGAGGCTTAAAGCATAATGAAACTCAAGGACGCTGGATTATGGATCGATATTGCGGTATTTACGAATTTTAGGGGTATTGAAGTTGGAAGGCACTTCGACTGCGAGGAGCTTCTAGCAAATTGGGTTGTTGAGCCGACTCCAAGAGTTTGGAGTAGGGTTGGCGCTGATGCGAATGGCAGCATGAATATTTTGGTCAAACTCTTACTAGGTGAGGTAGGCTAGCTGAGGGGTAGAATGCTGAGGTCGTGGGTGGTAGGCCGCGGGTTGGGCGTGTGCTCGACACTGTATTCTCCAAGGCATTCTCGAACCGGTTGCCTTGTGGGATGTCAAGAAGTTTGAAGGGTGGAATCAGACAAATCCTCGTTAATAAGAACACCGAGATGTATCAAACCTACGAGTATGGTAGTGAGGGCCAAGGCATACGCGGGCAGAAATGCACGAGGGGGTGGGGGCCCAAAAATGCACAGGGGCATCTTGGGTCTGTACTTGCTGAAGTTCACAAACTGTGGGGTACAGTACGTCGAGGACTCGGTGTTGTCTATCATCAGCATCTAAACGGTTTTGCCCTTCAACCTCAAACTCCTTCCAACGGTCCTCACGCTCAAGGTGAAGTTGGGTAGTGTGGCGCTCTTCGGCCTGAGAAAATTACTGGTTGATGATGGCCAGTTGGGCGGTGATGCCGTCAGCAGAGGTGCCGACAATGTCAGAGTTGGAATAAAGGGTGGGGGCCATTAGAGATGGTTGCAGGGTGGAAGTTAAAAGGATTGAAGGTGGTGGGTATAGCACAGACGGTGCCAAATGTAGGGGTGTGATTTCGTAGAGGCAAGTTCACACTCATACACCGTGGGTGTTAGCTTTGACTAGAGGTTTTGACAAATATATATGACAGAAATAAGAGCAATCACTGTGCTAATATACTTTCATGGAGTCCATGAATTGGTATTCTCCATGACCTCTAGCCAGGATTTGAATGGATGATTGTATATATTGATGAGGTTACAATTTGAATCAAGCAGAACTTGAAGATGGTTGAAGGCTATTGATATTGGAGGGGGTTTGGGCTGAGTTTTTCTAACCTCCTCATGATATCTCTCCTCACCTATTTATAGGAGATAGGAGAGGAATAGTCACCATGTGAAGTCATATTATATGTATACCCTTTGAGGTAGCTGGCCTGTACGTGAGGTCGGTTCTAATACTAGAGTTGTCTGCTTACTTATTTTATTGTCTTATCTTGTGAGCTAGCTACCATGTTTGTCTGCCTTCGATAATGCATAGATATGGTCAAAGTCCTTCTGAAGATTATGCTGGGTTCTGGATGCTGACCGACTGCCTTTGGCTTTGACAATTATGGTAAGCTTCAATGTGGCCTTTGAATGTTTGGTTAGTCGTGGAAGGCCTCGGGTAGATCATATGTATGGCTATTTTATTGGTTTTTTGGGCTTCGAGTATAAGGTATGCTTCGATGTAGCCTTCTAGTAATCGATTATTCTTGGAAGGCTGCGAGTAGGCTACTACAGTTTTAACCAAACTAACAGGTGTCAATAGTTTTCTCTTGTCTTTACCAAGAGCAATTTGCTCTGGACTAGCCTTACTTATTCCCCGAGTAAGATCAATTGTTGCCAAAGATTCTTTGGACATATATCTTATTTTATCTGAACTAGACTTCATTTTGTTGGGCTATGCCCAGTGCTGGTTTTTCCTGATCCAATAGTCATTAAAGTTGGGCTAGGCCCAATGCTCGATTTACTCAATCCAGCTGCGATTGTGCTCAAGGGAATCTTGTGGCTTTCGCCTACCATAGGTAGGACCGCCAATGAACTATCTCTTTCAAATTTCCAAGAGTTTTGAATATATCTATATTGTAGTAGAGTCTTCTTTGGATCTTCTAGTAACTCAGCTAAGGCTTTCATTGAATTACCAATGTAGAACATGTTGTTGTAGACACAACTGTTCCATAGGTTATCTAAAATAATTTTATCATTGAAGAAAACCTTTCGAGGGGTGAGATAAGGTGTACTAACCTTTTCTTGTAGTTTATATCCGCATAGTATGACTATGTTGGGTTCTTCAGTTGGTATATTTTTCTCCTTGCTTCCTTTGGCCATGCTTCTGGAAAGATTATCAGGGAGAAAGTAAGATATACCTTTGATTTTCTTGAGATCGTAGTCAAACAGATAGCTTTGCCCTCTAGTCAGCCTTTGTCTTGATAAGGCTTTATCGAATCTGCTGATTGTGATAACAAAACTACAGTCTATTCTTGCAATAAATCCTTCGTTAAGAAACAAATAACAATTATCAATTGTTCGTGTAAGAACAAAAGTGTTTCTCTCAATGGAGTGGTAGTTAGATTTTGTTTTTTAAGTTTTTCTAAATAATACTTTGGGGCATATTCTCTTTCAATAATAAATTGTTTTTCAATCTTATTAATCTTCATCTTTAGTACAGGGAATTAGAGTACCTGAGAAATACCTTGGTATTCCACTTTGAGGAAATTCAGATGATTTTTCCTAAAACCAAGTATGGTCTTAAGTTCATTAATGGCCTTGGTTTCAAGATCTCTAATGAATTCAAAAATAATTTCTTGATCCTGGATTTTACAAAATATCCCTGTTTGATCTATCTTATGTAAAGGCATAATAAGATTCAAAAATGGGGTACTAAGAATTACTTGCTGTTATAAGCTTCAGACAAGAAGAAAGGTAGAAGAAATGCATATACCTTTATTACAGATAAAAACTTTTGAAAGTTCATATTGGATTTTCATCCTGCTACCACTTGCAGAAGTAAGAGACTAAACTATTTATTTGAAATACTTGGTAGGAACCAATCCTTCTTGAATATAGTTTAAGTCAGCTCTACTATCAACAAGAGCTACGACATTTTTAATGGTATATTATTTTGTTATAACAAGGGTAACCTTGATATACAATTTCTAATGAGTGACTCTTTGGAGAAGGATAATATTGGGGCTATCTTTTTTTCAAAGTTTTCATTATCAGATTGTTCATTTTACATATCTGGAGATGATTAATTTTATCATCCTGAGTTTGAGCAGAAATCTTAACTTGTTTGACATCAGATTTCAAAGTATTAATATTTTTTCGCAGATCGTGTTTAATGATAGGTTTATCATTTTTCATGCGTTTTAAGATATCCTGGAAATTATAATACCTATTTGCTGCTTCCAAATTTTCTATTTTATATAGCGTATTATTTTGAAACATTTGTTGTAGACAAATGTTTATATGTTTAGCCGTAGCTTCCGGGTCAAAAATCTTATCTGTAATAGATAAAATCTCACTTTGGGTACACTTAAGAGTATTAAGGCATAAGCCATTCATCTCAACAATGGCTTTCCAGTAATCCTAAGGAATAGATTTTGAGAACCTGTTGTAAGGAGTTCCTTCTTTAGTGGGGGAGGAATTACTTTGGTAAATTTTATTGGCTTCCCTGTTAGCGGAACTTTCTCCAAAAGTAGTGTTAAGCAATAGTTTGCTTAACTGGAGTTTTAGTCCTTCATCCAGGTAGAGTTCTTGTAACTTTCTTTTACTGGTACACTTGTTTGCCATATGTCCCTGATAACCATACTTATAACAACTGCAGGTTTCAGATTTCCTAGAAGAGCTAGGATGAGATTTATCTTTCATGTCTCTTTCTATTTCTAGGATTATGGTAATAAGAATCATCATGATCCTTATACTTTTCCTTTCTTCTCGTTTTGATTTGAGAAGAATGTTTGGCACTTTTCCTGAGCTTTTTAGGATAATTAGCAAGAAGGTTATAGGCAAACTGATGACAAAACTCACCAATTTCACTTTTTCCAATTAGATTATGTTTCCTAAGTTGGTACTGTAATTTCATATGATTACAAATACTAAGACCAACTTGGGTATAGGTACTGATAAGATGACCATAAGTATGACTATGATAGGGTATGAAATTACCACCATACTGATCTTTCAGCTTTTAGCGAACCTTCTCTACAAACAAAGGTGGAAGGCCATCAATAAATTTATCTTTCCAATACTCAACGTTTGCCACTTCTTTGCATCATATTGCATAAATAAACATCATTGTACAATCTAAAATGGGTTAGAAAAGGATATCTAAGATTCTGTAAAAATTCTCTATTCCTTTAATGTCTCTGGGGAGAAAGTCTCATAAAGTGCATTATTATGGTTTAAACAAGAGAATAGGAGTCATCTTTAATAGGAATATTATTTTATTTAATTTTAACTACCATAAGGATTCTTGTTTTTGGCAAGGAGTGAGAACATTATCCCATCATCTTTTAGGACTACATGTGAAACTATTAGCAATAAATTTTGCTACATTGTCATCATTGTTTTTAACAGCTTTACAGATAGAGGCATACATAAGCATTTTATGAATAATTTTATAAATCTGATATTCGGATAACCCATCTACATTCCATTCATATATGGTTCTTCCATTGTACGAATTTTGACTATGAAAGAAATCTTCCTCAAATAAAAGATCCTAAGGTGTAGGTCTTTTATAAAAAGTTTTTAAACTCGACTGTTCATACTCTATTTTATGAAGGCTTGCCTCAATGGCTTGAATTTGATTCTTTGATTCACTATTATATGAATCTATAGATTCAAAAGTATTTTCAGATGTGGAGTTCTTGCCCAAAGTATTGATACTAATCTTTTCTAATTTGTCATTAAGTAGGTTGACAAATTTAGAATCCTGAGAATCTGAAAGCATAAAGTCATTAACAAGAATGGTCAGTTTGATATTAGTTGTGTAGATGTTAAAGGATGTATTTGCTATATTAACAGAAGAACTCTGATTACTGGTTCTTTGGTCTTGATCTTCTATTCAGTTGAGCTAATTACGAATTCTGTAAAAACTTAAATTAGTCAAAATTTTGAATTTGATAACTGGATTAATATCAGATATCCGGTTATTAATGTGAGTAAAGGCATTGGCTTCCAAAGCCTTAGTGCCACTACTTCCCAGATAGATAGATTCAGGAGGAGGGTAGACAGATTAGACTTCTGTACTATCATATTTTACCCATTCCTTAGTGAAATCTTCTATATTATTGATAATGTATGGTTTATGAGGGTACAAATCTATGAACCAATCACAAAAGAATATTAACTTCAGTCTTGGTACTGACAGAGGGATCAGTATAGACTTCATGTGGAATCTGCTAATTAGAAATCTAAATTCCTTTAAGGATTTGTTCAAATGTGAAGTTTCTTCTACCAGACATAGAAGGTCTATAAGAAGGGCAAGAATTATGTTAAGGGTCATTATCCCTACTTGCCATTTTACTTCTAGACATACTCCTAGAAAGTTTGATAGGTCCAGAAGCAAATGTTACTTCAACATCACTGTCAGGAGTTTGGATGATTTGATTAACTTGGTTATTGAACCTAGGTCTATGAATCATTGCTTTAGGAAGTGTCCATTTTATTGGGATACTGAGCTCATCACAATTTATAAGTCTATTGACAACAATATTTGTTGTCAAACAATTACTATGCACAGCTACTGCTTTACCTGGTTCACTTTTTAGGATATCCCTAGTATAAGGTATTCATAGCCTTATAGTAAATCCTGTAAATGATTGTTATGACCTCTGCTCTAGGAATAAAAACATATCCCGATGTTTGAATCATTAAACTGACGTCATCATCAAACATAGATCTATTTGTAAGGGATAGTATTAGATTGGGATAAATATTAAAATAAACTGGTCATTGAAATAAACAAATTTAAATTATTCATATTAATGAAGATTTAAACTCTCAGCTTTTTTTATCCCATAGGTATGCAATAATACTATAATTGATTCCTAGGAGAGTTAAAGGTTTGAATGCAACTTGAATACATCTAATATGCAGATAATTATATTTCTTGAAATTCTTTTCCACATCATTGAGGTTAAGTAACTTCAAAGTATGACATTCACTATCAAGAGCTATCGATTGCTCCATGATTTTGAAATTATCTTGACTTATAAAGTCAAACATACTTTTTTTATAAATCAATCTGGACTTGATAGATGGCATAGTCCATTAATTCAGTTGTTGAGTTTGTTGAAACCCAACTAATTCTGAGTTTTTTACAGATCCAGAAGACTGGTCTTCATAAAGCCTATCCATTTTAATCATATGTGAAAGATAGTTAACATATATATGTGAATACTCTATAAAAAAATAGGTATGGTTACTGTTGATCTTCTCCTTTGAGAAAGATTTTAAACCGTATAATCTTTTCTTAAGGTTCAGGTACGCGTTTGTCAATGATTTATCGCCAAATAATGTCCACTCAGGACTACCAAGCCATACGCGACTTGGATGAAGTCCTATACCTTCTCCTTCAAATTAGAATATATTGGGTAACATCTCTACCGGGGATGAAGATAAACAGTATGCATACTTAGATTCGTACATAACATTCCCATATATATGTAACCTACCAATTTAACCACACATGGTTCTGACGGAACCATGGAACACTATTGTGATACCATCATTGAATACATATGGCTTCAATGATGGCATCCTAATAGTATTCCATGGTTACATCAGAGCCATGTGTGGCTAAATCGGTAGGTTACATATATATGGGAATGTTATGTACGAATCTAAGTATGCATACTATTTATCTTCATCCCCGGTAAAGATGTTACCCAATATATTCTAATTTGAAGGGGAAGGTATAGGACTTCACCCAAGTCGCGTATGGCTTGGTAGTCCTGAGCGGACATTATTTGGCGATAAATCATTGACAAACGCATACCTGAACCTCAAGAAAAGATTATATGGTTTAAAAATTTTCTCGAAGGAAAATATCAACAGTAACCATACCTACTTTCTTATAGAGCATTCACATATATATGTTAGCCATCTTTCACATATGAGTGAAATGGATTGGTCTTATGAAGCCCAATCATCTGGATCTGCGAAAAATGGATTTATAGATTTAAGTCCTAATTTATTTGCACGACAACTTATCAATAAGGAATTCATGTCTTCTAGCCATTAAGAATTTAGAACATGGTATTCCCAAACTTTTAATAAGGAAGAATTGGCTTTAATCAAGGAGTTATACTACCTTGAGATGGGAAAAAACTAGAAGGTAACATTCTTTTGTGATTGGTTCACAGAATGGTACCCTCATCAGCTGTACCTTATCAATAATATGGAAAATTTTACTGAGAAATTGGTAAAATTTGATGGTACAAAAGTCCAATCTGTCCATCCTCCCCCTTAATCTCTCTATCTAGGAAGTAGTGGTACTAAGGTTTTGGAAGTAAATGCCTTTACTCATCTTAATAACTAGATATCTGATATTAATTCAGTTATCAAACATAAAAATTGGACTAATTTGAGTCTACAAATGATTGGTAATCAACTTAACCGTATAGAAGATCAAATCCAAAGAACCAGTAGTCAGAGTTCTACTGTTAATACAGCAAGTATATCCTCTAACATGTACACTACTGATATTAAACTGACCCTTTTTGTTAATGACTTTAAGCTTTTAGATTTATAGGATTCTGAATTTGCTGAACTGCTTATTGGCAAACTTAAAATACATATGAATCCTTAGACTCTTATGATAATGAATTAGATAATCAAATTCAAGCCATAGAGGGAAGCCTTCATAAAATAGAATATGAACCATCGGCTTAAAAACTTATTATAAAAGACCTGCACCTTAGGATCTTTTATTTGAACAAGATTTCTTCCATAGTCAAAATTCTTATAATGGAAGAACCATCTATGAATGGAATATAGATGGATTATCTTAATATCATATTTATGAAATTATTCATAAAATACTTATGTATGGCTCTATCTATAAGGTTGGAAAGAATGAGGATGATAATGTAGTAAAATTTTATTGTTAATGATTTCACAAGAAGTTATAAAGGCTGGTGAGATAATGTTATCACTCTTTCTCAAAAACAAGAAATCCTTACGACTGTTAAAATTAAAGGAAATAATATTTCTATAAAAGATGTCGTTTATTCCCTTGTTCAAACCATTATCATACACTTTATGGGACTTTCTCCCCAAAGACATGAGAGGAATAGATAACTTTTACATAATCATAAATGTCCTTCACCAACCCATTTTAGATAGTACAATGATGTTTATATTTGCAAGGTGATGCTAATGCTGAGCATTAGAAAGCCAAATTTATTGATGGTCTTCTACCTTTGTTTACAGAAAAGGTTTGCCTAAAGCTGAAAGATCAGCATGATAGTAATTTTATACCATACCATTGTCATACTAATGGTCATCTTATCAGTACATGTACCCAAGTTGGTCTCAGTATCTATAATGATATGAAATTACAATACTAACTTAGGAAACATAATTTAACAAGAAAAATTAAAATTGGTAAGTTTTGTCATCAATTTGCATATGACCTTCTAATAGATTATCCCAAGAAGCATAGGAAAGGTGCCAAACATTCTTCTCAAATCAGAACAAGAAGAAAGAAAAAGTATAAGGATCATAGGGATTCTTATTAACATAAACCTAGAAAAAGAAATAGACATATGGGAAATAAAACTCGTCCTAGCCATTCTAGGAATTCTAAAGCCCGCACTTGTTATAAGTATGGTAAAACAAGACACTTGGCAAACAAGTGTACCACAAAAAGGAAGTTGTAAGAACTCTAACTAGACAATGGGATAAAACTCCAGTTAAGCAAATTATTGCTTAACATCACTTCTGAAGGAAGTTCTTCTGACAACGAAGTCAATGTTATTGAACAAAGTGATTCCTCCCCCTCTAAAGAAAGAACTCCTTGCAACAAGTGCTCATAATCTAATTTTCACGATTACAGGAAAACTATTGCTGAAATGAATGGCTTAAGACTTAATACTCTTACGAGTACCTAAAGTGAGATTTTATATACTATAGATAAGATCCCTGACCTAGAGGCTATGGCTAAACTTGTAAATATTTTTCTACAGCAAATATTTTAAGATAGCACGCAGCATAAAGCAGAACCACTAGAAGTACCAAATAGATATTATAATTTCCAGGATGTCCTAAAACGCATATAAATATAAACTTATCACTCTCCAAGACCTGCGTAAAGAAATTAATACTTTGAAATCTGAAGTCAAACAACTTAAGATTTTAGTTCAAACTCAGGATGATAAAATTTGCCATCTTCAGATATGTCAAAAGGACAAACAGAAGATTTAAATTAATGAATCTAATGATGAAAACTTTGAAAAGAAAGATATTCCTAATCAAAATCTTCTCCAAAGAATTATACATCAGAAATGGCTGTCAAGGTTACCCTTGTTATTAAAAATGAATATACCATTAAAAATGTCATAGCTATTGTTGATAGTAGAACTGACTTAAACAGTATTCAAGAAGGATTGGTTCCTACCAAGTATTTTGAAAAGACATTTTAGTCTCTTACTTCTGCAAGTGGTAGCAAGATGAAAATCCAGTATAAAATTTTAGAAGTTTTAACCTGTAATAAAGGTATATGCATCCCTTCTACCTTTCTTCTTATCAGAAACTTATAGCAGCAAGTTATTCTTGGTACCCAATTCTTGTATCTTCTTATGCCTTTAAAGAAGATTGATCAAACAAGGATATTTTGTAAGATCCAGGATCAAGAAATTATTTTTGAATTTATTAGAGATCCTGAAACTAGGGTTATTAATGAACATAAGACTATGCTTCATTTAAAGAAAATTATCTAAATTTCCTCAAAGAGGAATTCCAGGTCATAAATAATATTTTCATTCCTTATTCTGATTTTTGCATTGTTTATATCGATGATATTCTTTTATTCTCCAGTTCTATTGACCAACACTTTAGACGCCTGAAGATTCTTAAAGATGTCATCCGCAGAAATGGCTCTGTTATCTCTGCTCCTAAATGAAACTGCTTCAATTAACAGTTAGATTTTTAGGACATAATATTATGTCAAGTTATTCCTATTGATAGAAGCATTAAGTTTGCCTCAAAATTTTCAGATGAAATTAGAGAGAAAACTCAATTATAAAGATTCCTTGGAAGTCTCAATTATATTGTAGACTACTACCAGAACTTTGCCCAAGATAGTGTTATTCTATATAATAGACTCAAAAAGAATCATGCTCCTTGGACAGCTTTGCACACAAACGCTATTCAATAAATCAAGCTAAGTGTTAAGCAACTCTCATGCTTAGGTCTTGTCAATCCTCAATGGAAAAAGATTGTTGAAACGGATGCCTCTAATTTAGATTTTAAAGGTATACTAAAACAAAGAAAGTCTTCTTCACAAAAAGAAAAACTCCTTCGCTTCACATCAAGAAAGTAGAAAATAGCCCAATTGAACTATTCCATAAATAAAAAAGAAATGTTTTCCATTGTCAAATGTATTTCAAATTTAAGGATGATTTGTTAAATCAAACCTTTTTACTCAGAATTAATTGCAGCTCTGCTAAAGAGATCTTGCAAAAAGATGTCAAAATTCTTGTATCTAAACAGATATTTGCTAGATGGCAATCTGAATTATCCGCCTTTGATTTCTCAATCAAATATATTAAAGGTGATCAAAACTCTCTTCCTAATTTTTTAACAAGAGAACTTTTACATGAAACAACTGGGCATGGAACTTCCTGATAAAGGATGGAGCAAAAACTTAAGAAAAAAGGAACAGAAGAAAACTGCTAAGAATGCCATAAAGCAGGATCTGAAGAAAACTGCTAAGGATGCCCTTAAGCAGGAACTCATTTATTAGCAGAAAACATTAGTTAAGAAAAGCATCATAACCCTTTCTTTTGATGATCTTAAGCTTAATCAAGATGCTTGGGGCCTCAAATAAAGATATTCTAATCAGAATTATATGATTCAAGACAGTCGTTATCGATATGTCTATGAGGCCATGTTAACAAAAACAGCATCAGCTCAAATTGAGCATCAGCATGTCAATCTGAAGGACATGAAAACCCCTATATACTATATTTCAAGGGTTTTACATATATCTGAATATGGATTAGATCTTAGCAAATCCAGATCCCCCAAACTGAATAGCCAGCAATATAATTATTGGGATTATATTCAAGCTTGGCATTATACTTTTTA
Organism: Kingdonia uniflora; assembly: GCA_014058105.1. Taxonomy (NCBI): domain Eukaryota; kingdom Viridiplantae; phylum Streptophyta; class Magnoliopsida; order Ranunculales; family Circaeasteraceae; genus Kingdonia; species Kingdonia uniflora. The sequence continues at coordinate 827,567 of JACGCM010000696.1, forward strand.
CTATCATAATATAATCATAAAGCATACTTGGCTTTTCTATATTAATCCAGAGATTATCAAAAGATCAGGTTTCCTTACTTGGTTTCTTAACTGATGGGAAAAGATGGAACCGAATTTTGATATTTTACCAAAAACCCTTTAGGATCCATTTGCAATATAGTATGAGTTTGATCTAAAACTAAAGGGAAAGACTGTACAAAATCTTCCTATCGGAAGAAATACCAATTCTGAAACTACCCATTCTGTAAAGAACCTTATTTTATAGATGGTGGGATGGGTTTGAAAATGAAAGAGTTATTGACTTAGTCAATAAAACAACCGAAGAGTATGTTTCTTCTTCCAATGAAGAGAAATCGAAAGTAGCAGGAACATTAGTTTCCTCTGCAAATGTTTTCCAATTATTAATAAATTCCATTAAGGACCGATATCCAAACTTATCATCATAAAAACAACAAGTCAAAGTCATACAGACTTTGAAAGAATAATTTGTGGAAGTTACTTTGTAAGCCTCACCACAAGCAATAACCACTCAAGAGGGTAGTGGAAACCTGAAGCAGCATTGCTTAGGAAGCGAAGGTCAAGATCCTTATGAGGATGAAGATATGGCATCATTAAAATCCTCAGACGCAACCACGGAAGAATATTGGGATGTCATCAATGAAGTCCAACAACAGAGGCTAATGGCTAAAGGGAATGCTAAGTGTTCTTAGCACGCCAAAGCTGACGCATAAAAATAGAAATGATTAAAGTATCTCTACTTTATCAAAAGTAGAAATGATTAAAATATCTTTACTTTATCAAAAGCAGAAATAATTAAAGTATCTTTACTTTATCAAAAGCTTATATGATTAAAGTATCTTTACTTTACCAAAAGTATAAATAATTGTGTCCTCCACCAGGCGACTCCAACCACATCAGGGGCTACACGTTGATAGTACTCTCTGGACTTCAAAGGGTTTCAAATTTATAGGCCTGGCAATTTAAAGGGATTGATAACCCAATTATCCAGCATTATTTCCTTTTGTATCTTCTCCTAGGTGTTCTTCCCCATCTCTCTTTGTAAGTGTTTTGTTTATAAATAAAAAATTATTTATATCTATTGTTTAGTATTCACAATCTCTGTACACACACCCCTGGGGGTGTCTAATCTTATGTTCTAATTTTATAGTTTCTAGTTTTGTTTTAATTTAGTTATATTGTCTATTGTTTCCAGAGCCAAAATTTATTTTCAACAATCTAGCCACACTTAACATAATGTCCAGCTACGATTCTATCTCAGATGAGGAGTTATTCTAGGGAAAATTGGATGAAAATGGAAGGTTGTATTCGAAAGGTGGTGGCGGCCGACCCAAAGACAGTACAATGACCACATTGTTATGCTCCACAAAACTTGGTAACTTGGTCGTCTCATTGACTGAGCTGGACACCTTAGGAAACGGTTGAGACTCATTGATGAAGCCATACCCAAGAGGCACGCAATGGGTATGCCTCGAGGGATACCAGAGCTGCGAATCACAAGACAGGAAAAAAATGCAAGAATGGACTTCCATGAAAAATGTGTCAATCTGGTAGCTTTCTATAGAGATTTCGGTTTAGAGGATAATGGTTTTGTGAAGCACGGGATTGTTCACCCTGAAGATGTATTATCGCCCGATGCAATGAGCGATGATAGCGGAACTCTGTCAGACTAGATTGCTTAATGCCACCCATGCTTATCTGTAATGTCATTTGTTCTTCCATAACTCATCTGCTGTTAGTAATTTTTCGAATGTTAACATTGTCATTTGTTGTTTTTTCTTAAGTAATATTTATTATTTTGCTATTAACACTTTTTTGTTCATCATATTCGGGGCTTAATTGTAATTAATACACATGAACCAATGTAAATACCGTGAATTGGGATTTTACTTAGAGAAGGAATGTGACGTTGGGAATGAACAACAGCTATGTATAGTCCGCTACATACTCTACCACTATAAAAGATAACTACACATTAAACTTAATCCACACATTAAAGTTGTATAAATTTTGCATTACGAGATGGAGTCAAATGATCTTGTGAACCAGATGTCGCTGTTGTCAGTTTCTCCTTGCGACCAACTCAAGTTACTGGTGTCCAAGTTGGATAGCTTTGAATCATATTTGAATCAAATTTAGCAGACAGTGAGAAAAATTCTTAATTGTGTAGCTCATCTTGCCGACATGGTAGATATTCTTAATGCGAGACTCAGCAACTGTAAGGGGAGATTTGGCATGAGCCCCACCACTCTGCTTGATGCATATGTCTTATACTTCTAATCTAAAGGGCATGTAATTTCTGTTTCTCTTTTGTTAATTTTATAAATAAATAAAACATTATGGCTCTATCTAAGTGATCTAACCAAAAATTTATCATCAGTAATATCAAATTTTGTTATTTGTCCTGAAGAATTGGTTACCTGGCTATTTGTTGTTCAGATTTTTCCCTACTTTGATGTATGTCATTAATGAGTGTTTCATTGCTTTATGAAAGGCCCCTATCTCACAGCAAATCACATACATCTTTGAAGAGAGCGACAGTGATGCAAATATACGTTTGTTGGTATAATAAAAAATGTGTCATTCATCTCTCTCAAACCACCCAAAACCTGAATTGGTACTTTTGTGTATGTCACCATGGTTAAAATGGTTGTAGCTTATGATTGTGGATTGATGTGGTCAAGTTTTGCATGTACAGTGACATTTGCAGAGTCGATAAGGCTGAACAACATGGCAGTAGGAATTTTTACCGCTGTTTAACAAATCGTTGACATTTTCACATGTGGCTTAGGGAGGCTTCCTTCGTTATTGGGACAAAAATGGAGGTTTTGGGCAAGCTTGAGAAAATGGATCTTGATGGCAAATATGAGCATGAGTGATGTTATAAGTTTGTGTACTTTTTAAATACATAATACCACTAACAAGTAAACATAATACAAATGGCAAGATCATACTATATCCATAAAGGGGAAGGTGCACATGACAAGTCCAAGAGGGACACAATACAAATGGGAATGGGACAAATACAAATGACAGGGTTGCATAAAACAACTGACAAATAACCATATTACAATAACAAGATCTTACTATATCTATAAATGGGAAGGTACACATTACAAGTGCCAAGGGGACACAATACAAATGGCAATGTGAGGCAAATACAAATGAAAAGGTATAACTATAGTTTTACTTTGTTCACGTACCTCAGCTAACGCTTTATTTTTGGCATTCCAACCAATCTGGCATGTTATCTCTACTTCATATCGGTCATGCATATTACCAACAATTGCATATGACTTGTAGTTTGGGTATTTTCTTAGTTTGGCCTTCATCAAAGATGGAAGCCATTTAGAAGATGCCACTTTGAAAGACATTCTAGCTACTTATTCAATAGGGTGGTATGTGTGAGTGGAACAATACGTCTTAATTTCATATATGGATGTACTGCATACCGTGGAACCCACAACTTTACATTGCATAATGATTTTTGGTTGGTTGCTCAAAGCGTGTATCACGTTAAATCTATGTCCAACAGCATAAGCTCAATGTGGTTCTTAAATTCGTTCCGGTTATGAAATAAATCACTTATGACTAAATTTCTATTGATGTCGTAGGCATTCTCGGTATAAGATGCGGACATGACTGTGAAACCCGTGGCTTCTTGCGCGGCTAATAAAGGAACTTTATTGAGTAATACAACAAATGACAAGATATATCAAAATCGTGATAGATAATTAAAAAATGGCTGAGAAATTAAGAAGGAAGACATTGCAGCTGTACAAACCCACCTAAGGGTGCAGAAGGTGCAGTTGAAATAGGAGCGTCATCGCCTATTGTTTCTGAAGGAGTATTTGCGAGAGGAACATCGCCTATGGTTTCTGAAGGAGCATTTGTGAGAGGAACATCGTCTACCATGGGTACTGATGTAGCAACTGTGGGAGGCGATACGTCATCAACAATAGCACCTGAAGGTGCGCTTAGATCAAAATCATTATTGACAATTCCTCTACTGCCTGTTTTACGATACATCATCAACAATGTGTTCAAAAATCCTTCGAGGGTCAAGCACTCTACCATGTTGACTGGATAACCCCGACCACTCTATCCTTAGTTTACATGTTAAACCAATGTTTTGAGAAGGCAACTCGGTGTCAAAATCCATTGTGTATTTCCCAAGTTTACCCACTCATGGAGGAGTACCCAATCCCACTCCCAACAAAAAAAGCAAGTAACAGGAGTAATCCTAATTTAAAGGATTCTCTAACATAAAATAAAATAAGCACTAATGGAAACTACGAAAAAACCGTTCACATAAGAAATGTGCATACGAAGTGAGATTCCACAACAGTTTGCCTATAGTCATTCCAAGTAACTTGCACCACAACACTTTAAAAAATATAATGAAACCCGTTTGAATACCCATTATACACCATAAAGGTTAAGGAGATAATTCCAAACATAAATCGCAACCGTGCACAAGAGAAAGTGTCAATGGACTCCACACAGTAAGTATACATGATCCACTTCCAAACCTCTACATATAACATCATCTCCTTTAATCACTTCGTACCCAAATTTCATTTGAAGAGATATAATGACTTCTCTAAGACCACTGATCCCCAAGCCCCCTTCCCCTTCATTAGTAGGTTTACATTTTTTTTTTCCATGCAGTTGTAAATACTTTCTTCTTTTTAGGGTCGCCACTCTACATGATTCTTAGGATGGCTTCACATTCTTTAATGGTACATGAAGCCCACTTGTAGATAGATATGTTATATATACGGATACAGCTGAGAATAAATTTAACCAACACAAACCTCCCTCGATAGGATAGAAGCCTTCCCACCCAACCGGTTGCCCCTTTTCTGATTTTATCCACTAAAGACCTCAAATGTATTTTGTATACCTTGCCTTGGGCCAACAAAACTCCAAGATATATGTTTCTTCCTTGATGCCAAAAATATTAAAGATGTTTCCAGCTCTTGTAGACGTCATAGCTCCACAGAAACATTTGTTCTTATCAACATTAATGTGTTGTCCTGAAGCTGGTTGGTAGAAGCAAAAAAAAAAATTAAGGTTTTAAAAACCTCTAATATCCCCCATTGGCAAATATAAAATTATCAAGAGTAAATGGGATGGGCTTATATTCCATTTAAATGTGATCATAGGCTGAACTAGCTTGAGATTTCTCAATCTGTTAAATCTCTACTAAGATCTTCCGCAAGGACAAACAAAAATGGAGAGAATGGGTCTCCATATCTGAGACCCCTAGAAGCACTAACACCAGATGATGTTAATACCAAGTTTATTAAGATTATTAGAATTGAAATAGATCCACTAACACCAGATGATGTTAATACCAAGTTGATTTTCAACCTGCAGTAAAAACTCCCAGCTGAGGGTGTCAAATGCCCGAGAAATGTCTATTTTAATAGCCAAGTTTCCTCTTCTCTTTGTAGACAGTTCATCAATCATTTTTCATGCTAAGCCAATGTTTACCATGTATGCTTCTCTCACTTGAATGCAGCTTGTTCTTCACTAATCAGTTTCCCTGCAAAAACCTTCAACCTTGTTGCCAAAATTTTAGTAATAATTTTGAAACTGGATTTGCTTAAGCGTATAGGCCTGTGGCTTTTCAACATTTTGGGGTTCTTCTCTTAGGATATCAAGACAATAAAGTTTGAACCAAACGCATTGGGTAAAGTAATGTATTTAAAAAGGAAGAGATAGATCAATCCACATCAAACTTGATAGTTAGCCAGAAATGTTGGAAGACATCACCACTGAAACCATCTACTCCGGAGATCTCTCAAGATCCATTCTGAACACTAACCTCTAATATTTCTCCATTTCAGGAACTTTAGTAAGTATAGTCTCCCCTGCATGTATAAGTTTCATAATCTAATTAGTGATACTTACATTACTTTGATGGAATTTCTGCTCATAGAAGTTCACTATGTAAGATTTAATCTCCTCCTGGTCTTCAACAAATGCCCCATTCTACTTTTCAATCATCTCAATTTTATTTCTCACCATCTGCATCTTACCCCATCCTTAATCAATTTAATTATGCCTTCATAACAAGGCTTCATGATTGGCTAGATTCTCAAGTTGTTTAAATTTGACAGCCATAGTGTCTTAGATGATGTCATTCTCAATGTCATGCTCTTGTTCCACTTGCAACTGTTCAATTTCAGCTTCCAAACCTCTCATCTGAATCTTCACATATCCAAACACATTCTCATTCTATGTTGTAATGTCCTTCTTAAGCGTTTTGAGTTTCCGCTTCAGAAAAAAAGAAAAAAAAGAAAAAAAGGGGCACCTTCAATTTATTGTATCCAGCTATTAAATACTACATTCTTAAAGCATGGATTCTCCCGCCATCCTTTCAAGAATTTGAAGAGAATGTACAGGGGATTAGGGATTAGAGCACATCTGTCACAGCCCAGCCCGGCTCTGCCTCTACAGTGCCCGGAGCATAGCGGAATAAGGGACCGTGCGGCGTACACGCACGTGCAGACGGCGTATACCAGCCATCTTCACTAGTGCGGCGACACCAGTGAAATATAGCCCACGGATGCTAGAGCGACATCCAGATAATCCTAGATACTCGTGAGGGGTTATCGAATATGTATTCGTAATAGGCAACAACGCTGAAGGATCCCTCAATAATCCCTACAGCGTAATCTCTCGTGACGCGCACGAGGTACGGAAAGCACACCTGTCCTGTAGCGGATCAAGGTAGCTCAATATGCCGGGTTCTAGATAAGGGACTCATATATGAAGGGGCGACGAGTCTGGACTATTTATATTGTACATCGGTAAGGGGCGGTGCCTCTCGGGTAGCCTATGGGGCATAGCGGCACCATATGAAGCCCTCTCTAGAAAGGGGCCCGTATTGCGAGGCAATGTCTCCTAGCCTTCCCTAGGCCTAGGAGAACTCATGACTATCCCTTATAGATAGCCCATGAGCCAGGGTCCTTCATGACCAAGCTTTGAAGCTCTTTTAGTCATGGGGAGGTTTGGACCAAAGTTCCTCCTTAATATAGCTACTAAGTAAATAGTTAAATTCCAAAAGGAAACGTAAAGACTGAAGACGAAGCGTACTGGCCCTTTCGCCCCCTTAACGCAGCTATATTAGGATATATAAAACATATATCATAGGTCAGATCTCAAAACTCTTGGGTGGATTTTCCCAGCGTTCGGTAGGCCGTCACACCCTCCCGCACTTAAAATAATCTCGACATCCTCGTCGAGAACCTTCTTCAACACGGCTCTGCAAGGATTCAATCTTCTGCATCTTCAAGAAACTAGCAACTCTCCCGCACTTAGTTCAGAGTACTATATCTTCTTCTGTACTAGCAGATACTGAGCTCAACTGCTGGTCTCGATGCTGACAACTGGTATTCACAACTGAACCTTAACTTCTACCTTTCCAACTGAAGTATGTGGTGACTGAACCTTCATTTGAACACTGGAGTCTGCCTTCTCGTCTGGATATTGTTCGCAGCCTTTAACCTTCTGATAAATGTATGGGAAGTGCTTCCTAGCATCGCGCCCTCTGAAATGTACTGCATCCTGCTGCAAAGCGCCTTCTCCCCTGACACATGTGGAATATCACTTTTCTTGACAAACCAAGGGCGTCTCCTCCGGGCAGCCAGACGAGGATATCTGCAATCCCGTCCAAAAGTGCGCTCACTTCTGAGTCATACAATGCCTTCACTGCTCGAGAGTTCAATCTTCTGTAAATCTCAGCTTTAAACTTCACTCTTCTTTTGCGAGAGGTAAGGAGCAAGTCTTCTAAAACCAAGGGGTAAACTCTCCCCATCTGCTACGGAATACCTTCCGTACACTGAAACTTCCTGCCTGCCCTTCAATTAACTCTGCAAAGATCTTAAAACCATGTTTGCCCTTCTAATGGACCATCTGGGACACAACATCAAGATGCCGTACTCTAGCCTTACCAGTAAAGAACTGAACTGGTACTCATTGTTCACTTGGGCGAGGGAGGGTAGCTCCTAGAAGGTAGCATACTCTCAACAAGGCGCATACACTCTTGTCCTACCGCCAACATAACCACGAGGTAGCCTATCAAGGCACAGGTACTCTGATCCCTACTGCCAGCTAACCATCGAGGTCCACCATAAAGGCGCCCTGTGTGAACTTGTAAGACCCATGAGACATCTATCAGTGCAGCCACGTTCTGCTCTACCACTTTGTAGTAGGCCATCATCTAACCAATGTAACGCTAGATGGCATCTGCACCTAACTTGGCTGCAGGAAGGGTGATCGTTACTCCGGCGTCACCAAGATCTCACACTTCGGAGGACTCTAATCTGCCTCACTCTCCAAGGAGGACTTAGCACTGGCATCCGTACTTGCCAAACTTTGGTGGTAATGACCCTTGCTGGAACCTACGTACATCTGCATCACAACTTACAGCTCTTCCCGCACTCAATAAGCTCGACGACTGCGTCGAGATCAAAGCTGTGACATATAACTGACTGACTACTGAAGTGTTTCTCCATTCTTCATCCCTACTCGAACCTGAGTACTTGGGGAACTTGGGAACAAGATACTGTCACTGCACCTGTCGCCCTGAGCTCGTTGGTTTGCCATGTCCAACTGCTATCAAACTCGCGGAGACCAACCTTTACACTGTCTCAATCATCTTTAAACTGAAGCATAGCCTTTCTCTGTCTCTCTACTACCTTCAACAAACATAGCCAACTCTGAACGGTCATTGGGATGTGGTCTTCTAAAGACACTCCATCAATACAAGCAAAGAATGAGGTACAGGAATTCAATCCCTACCGCCAACCACCAAGTGATAAGGAATTGGGAAACTAACATCCAATTCTGCTCTGGTTCTTATATCCTAGAGCACTCTTCCATCTGAGATCATGTCTGAGGTAACCCACACAACTGACTGTTGCTCAACTCTGTTCTGCGACAACCACGTAACTTTCTAACCTCCGAAAATGTGAGTCTTCACCCATCTGTGAGCTTAGAATGACCCAGAACCATCCTGTGGAACAACATGGATTAACGCGGCTAGAGCACTCGAACGCCGACAAACCTAAAACTCACTACGGAGCCAGAGAACAAGCATCACTCGGGAACTTGCCTTCTTTGAGTGAGCAAAGCAGTGTCATTTACAACTGCAGGACCAACTACGGACAAGTGACAACCCAACTTGGGGAAGCGCAATTCAAGTCGCGTAACAACGAGAAACACTGCCCTCGACGTCTACCTGATGATATTACTATGTGCAAACAACCACCGGCAAGATCGCCCTACTACTGTACTTCATAGAGGACCTGTTATACTGACCAGCCTTCTAGAGACAACCAACAATACAGATCATCGCGTCCAACTCAAATCTCAATCCTTCCTCTTAGCGTTATTGTACAAAGTACACTTAACTTGAGCAATCTCACGCTTAGATATGAAGCCTTCATTCTACTTCCAATATCAACTAACATGTAGACAACTCGCGCTACAAGCGTTCACAACGGTGCTTGGATCATTTTTAAGGAGCAACTACGGCTCTGGGGGTAACAACTGCCAAATGGGCATCCCATACTACCAACTCGGGAATCATCACTCTGATCTGCACTGATAGACGTAGGCACAACCCATCTACGCTCTGGCAAGCAAACGCCCAACAAGCCTTCCTCGGATAAGCCTAAACCAAACAAGTCTAGCTCTAATACCATCTGTCATGGCCCAGCCCGAGTCTACCTCTACAGTGCTTGGAGCACAATGGAATAAGGGACCGTGCGCCGTACACGCAAGTGCGGACGACGTGTACCAGCAAATCTTCACTAGCGCGGCGGCGCTAGTGGAATATAGCCCACGGATGCTAGAGTGACATCCGGAAAATCCTGGATACTCGTAAGGGGTCATCGAATATGTATTTGGAATAGGCAACAACACTGAAGGTTCCCTCAACAATCCCTACAGCGTAATCTCTCGTAAAGCCCACGAGGTACGGAAAACACAACTGTCCTGTAGCAGATCAGGGTAGCTCAGTATGTCAGGTTCCAGATAAGAGACTCATATATGAAGGGGCGACGAATATGGACTATTTATATTGTCCATCTGTAAGGGGTGGCACATCTCGGGTAGCCTGTGGGGCATAGCGGCGCCATATAAAGCCCTATCTGGAAACGGGTCCCGCATGAGCGGGGGTCCCGCATAGCCCATGAGCGGGGGTCCTTCATGAACAAGCTTTGAAGCTCTTTTGTCATGGGGAAGTTTGGACTAAGGTTCCTCCTTAATATAGCTACTAAGTAAATAGTTAAATTCCAAAAGGAAACGTTAAAACTGGAGACGAAGCGTACAGGCCCTTTCCGCCCCCTTAACCGAATCCGTTTTCGGCAAAACTTGACGTGCAGCTATATTAGGATATAAAGAACATATATCCAAGGTCAGATCTTAAAACGCTCGGGTGGATTTGCCTGACGTTCGGTAGGTCGTCACACCATCTGCCATAAAGCATAGAGTGATCATAGTATATCCTTGGCATGATCTTTAGTTTCCAACTGCCATATTTATCCTACTACAATTTATTAAAGAAAACTTTGCTAATTAAAGTACAGTTGAATCTAGAGTGAATTGGACTTTGGACCCTATATAAGTGGACAGTTTTGGGAATGCCCCCCATATTTGGCTAAAGTTTAACTTTTGAGCCCAAATCTAAATTCCGGCGAAAATCAGACTTGAGTCAACTTATTGACTCGGGAAGACGAAGTCAAGATCTGAAAAGCGACTTCAAATACCCTCAGACATCTAGCACTCAAACAAATGACACGTGGGTTAATCTGAACGGCTAAAATTTGTTCAATATTTGACCGTTATATACACCCAAATTCTTCTTCTTCTCTGTTAATCACCACTTGAAGAACCCTAATTTGCATAACTTCCCAAATTTCACAATTACAAACCCTAAACATATCTAAACCTCAATTAAAGTGTCTTTGAATCTCTATTGAAGCTCCACTGTTTGAATCTCTAAACCCATTTCTCTTATCCTCTTCTTTAATCAAAGGTTCCAATTCTCTGATTTCTGACAATGGGTGGAGGTAAGCAAAGCGGTGATGAATCCCCTAAGGTAAGAAAACCCTCCATAATTCTATTTTGTTTAATTTTGGGAACCCCTAAATTCTAAAAATTGTGCTGTAAAACTCTAAATTCATCTTGCAAGTTTTTTCTTAAATGTGTTTTCTTGATACTCATAGTACAAAAGATTGTCCTTGGGTCTACACAAGTTGCAAAAAAGCTACCTGCAATGGTTTAAGGAAGTTGCTTACATCTTACACCCCCCAAAATTATGGCAGAAAATACTTGCAGTGTCATCTATCTTCTTGCAGATTATTCCAGTGGTTGGATCATGCATTGAAAAAGAGTTGAAGGTGTTAGTGGATCATCAAAAGATCAGACTCAAACTAGTTGTTTTGGATGTGGAAAGACTGATCATTGGCGGAGATCTTGTCCATGGAGAGAAACGCATTATCACATGAAGGGATGTACAGGAATTAGAAAATTGAAGACATTTATGCAACCAAGAAGTAATGGGAAGAAGTACTTGAAGTGCCAAAATGATGAATGGAAAAAGTTCATATGGCTGAAAGATGTCATATCACAGTCTGAGTCAAAAGAGGGATTTAGTGAAGCTGAGAAGAAAGCAAGTATGAATATCAAGATGAATATCACAATAGGTCAAGATGAATTTGTTAGGGACTTTAAAGGAAAAGCTATAGTGTAATAAATGTACTTCAAGATGTTATACTCTTTCATTAGTGTAACAACCAGTTTGGATAAATGTCAACTTAAATGATGTTTGGAGTTATGCAACATTATGATAGAATGCAGAATTAAGACATAAATTTCAACACTGCAGAACACACACCATAGTACATAATACACAATTGTAAAAGTAAAACTATAACCATGCATAATTTAGAGTCATATCCTTAAAGCAAAAAAGAGACTGCATCTATGCAAAATTTTAGAGTCATATCTTTGATACCCTAAACAAATTATAACAATGCATAATTTAGATCTTCCAGCTTGGTTTAGGTGGTTTATAAGCCTTTTTGTGGGGATTTTCTAGGGGTACAACATGTGTCTGGCTAGACTGCGTGGGAACTATAATTTTTTATTGATTGATCTGAGCTATGTATCAATTGCACTCCTTGGGCCACTACCTTGATTACATTCAAACCATTCACCAATAAAAGCATTATATGAACCCTTCCCTCTAGATTGACTATTACTTGATCTTCCTCTTGATCTACCACTTGTACTTGATCTATCACCTGCACCGACATGGTAGTCTAGAGATTTGCCACTGTTTACATTCACATTCTTGGTCATCCAAACTTATTGGCCATTGTTGCCCATCTTTTGATGTTGTGTGCCTCTTCTTAGATGCACCTGCAATATCATACTTACCATAACTCTTCTTCATCTTCTCATTATGAGTTACTGCCCTAGGTACCAAACCTTGTTGGTCCCAAGTTTTTGCCTTGTTCCTTCTTTCATACATGAAAGTCATCATCATCATATTGAGCTTCTGCACTGCCTTGTGAAGTTGTTTATCCCTAATCTTCAAAATCCACTTGTTGAATGACTCACTGAAATTGTTGGTTATGTGCTCACATTTTGTAGTTGTGTCAAAATGGGACCTGCACCAAGTTTCAGGAGCTTCCCTCACTAACCATCTCTTTGCTTCAAATGGTCTACTTCAAGTTGTGCAAGGAAATTATCTATGTCAACCACTCTGTAAGCTCTTGCTATATTCTAAGATAGTTTCTCCAAATATGTGTCTCTAAAGGTTTTTTTGAAATTTTTGTACATATGTTTAAAGCAAAACCTATGATTGCAATAAGAATAGCTATCTGTTACAGCTTTAATTAACCCTTTTTGCCTATCAGAGATGAATGTCAACTTGGTTTTATGTTGTTCAAGCCATGGCTGCAATATTTTTAAAAATGTGTTCCATAAATCATAACACTCACTTCTGCATAAATATGTTACAATTGGGAACAATCCATTGTTTCCATCAAGGCCTATATTAGACAGACAAACACCACCATATTTGCCCTTCATAAAACACCCATCTAGACCAAGAATTAGCCTACAACCATCCAATAAAGCCTTGAACATTACAAAAGTACCAGTCCACTGCAATGTTGATGGATCTGAGCTACAGCCAATCACATTACTAGGGTTTGCTATAAGGAGCTTATCAACTAAAGTAGGCAACTTAAGTATCCTTCATCATATGAGCCCAAAATCCTTTCCATACATATAGTCCATGCATTCCATGAAGTCCAATATGAAAGATCAATCCCAAATTTCCTCATTGTTGTCTCAACAACAAGAGGCCTTGACTGCTTGCTATTCCTCAATCCATCCTCACAGTAGTTGGCAACCCAGAGAGCATTTGTTAATTGATTTTTATCATCACTATTGCCTTCACAGGTATGTTTCAAGACACTTGAACCCTTAACAGTCATTGTATGTCCATCAGGGGATCTTCTCACATATAGCATCCAACTACAATTCTCATCTATACATTTGAACCTTAGCCTATAACTATTATTTTTCCTTTGCATATATGTGAACTTGTTCATAATGGACCATGTCCTAATGTAGTTTCTTGCCTCATACACAGCTGGCCACTCCATATCAACAACAATTGGGTCCAAGTTATTAGAATATTGAGTACTATCTCCAAATTCTATTTCTTCTTCAGCTTCAAATATATTGGTAGTCTCCATCACATATTGTTTAAATTCTTCATGCTTTACTAAATCCATAATGGTAGGTATGCCATCTCCATCTTGTGAAGAGTGAGTACTGTAGTAACCATCTTCAAGCTCCAAATCGTAAATATCATTCTTTGAATTTGGATCAGCTTCCTTCTCCATATGATTTTGTTCAAACTGATTTTCTTCAAAAATATTGTTCTTTAACAACATTAATTACTTGTATAACAGGTTCTTCACCACCAGATTCAATAACATACTCATCCCCATATTCAGGAAAATTTGAAAGATTCTTATATGTGTCTTCCTCATCATCACAATTACTATCACTGGAATCTAGGATCACATCTAATTCCTCTTCAGGCAAGTCACTTGGTCTCTTCCTTTTCAGCACTTGGACATCTTTAGGTTTCATGGCAAATGATGCATAAAAATTGACCTTTCCCTGGGCAACACTGTCACTATTACAACACATATCCTTGAAAACATTTGTCTTATCCACTACAATCTTCTCTCCAAGAAATATATAACATACTTGGATCATGAATCCTTTAGGAATTGTTCCCATGGTATGCTCTGTAAAATTTAAGAATTTTAGCCAACTTAGGGATCCATTTGAACTTCAAGATATGATGAACTTTTTCTCACCAACAACGTTATCATGGTTATATCCATAGTTCCCTGCTTCTACCCAAGTCCCCCAAACATTAAGGATCATGGGATTATTATAATTTCTACATAAAAAATATCTCTAAGAATCTACACTTCATACAACTATAATATGAAATACATAATTCATAAGGAACAATTTGAGAAAACAAAAGACAATTTCATTCACACATTATAAACAAAAGTTTAGTTCTCAAAAGTATAACTGTCATCCACAAAAATTTCTCAAAAAGTTTAGAATCTAAGCCCCTAGGGCACCATCATAAACAACTAACAAAAAATGATATAAACCCAAAAAAAAACCTACATCTTCAACCACCATATCACATCCCACCACACCACCATCACCACCACATCACACCACCACCTCCATCACCACCATTACCACCATCCAACCTTAGCCTCTTGGGTACAGGCTCACCATCCCCACCATCCCTACCATTACGACTATCACCATCCCCATCCCCACCATCCTCCACTGATGTCTCTTCTTCTTCTTCCTCAGAGTTTTCTTCCTCTTCCTCCTCAGAGTAATCATATTGGGCATCATCTTCTTCAAGCCTTCTTTATTCTTTCTCTGAAGAGTTCATTTTAGAATCAGAGGAGTCAGAGTTGTCTGAAGGATGGGGTTGGTATGATGGGCAATGTGTGCCAAATATTGACTCGGGATCATCGCAATTATGTTATTCATCAGATAAATACTGAGGTTGATGAGGTCTGGGAGACACGATTGTTGCAGAAAATAAGAATTCTAGAGAGGGAGATGGAGAGAAAGATAAAAGGTTTGTATTTGGAATAAATACATAAATAGGCGGGTGCATAATTATGATTTCAAACAGTTGAAATGACTAAAATGACACAACCCAAGGCATAACCCAACCCAATGTTCCATAACTCCCAACTCTCTAATTGAGTTTAAACACTAATGCCAACTCCCTACAACCTAAACTTCAAACTATAAAACCCTAAATTTTAAACTATAAAGTATAAACCCTTGATTAGATTAAAAGAACAAAATTTAAATATGATTTTACCTTGGTTCCATAAGTTGTAGCAATTTCCAAAAAACACTTCTTCCAATTTTTGAAGAACCTGTCCAAAATTGATTAGAAGTATGTCTAGAGTCTCACCAATTTTCCCTCCCCAAATAGGCTACGAAGGGCGGAAAAAAAATAATCTAAGCTACTGCCACATGGCACATTCACAGCCAAACACGTAGGAAATCGTAAATAGCAAAATTATTATAATAAAATTATAATCACTTAAAGAGGAGCGTGCAATGCACGTGAGGGGCATTTTTGACATTTAAAAAATATGACTTGGTCTTCCCGAGTGAATGAGTTGATCTGGTCTGACTTTGGCCAGAATTTGGATTTGGGGTACAAAGTCAAACTTTTGCCATATGTGGGGGGCAAGCCCAAAGCTGTCCACTTATATGGGGTCCAAAGTCTAATTCACTCTTGAATCTAAGCCCATCTCTAGGACTATCAGTAAGTTCACAACTGTCCACAGTAGCACTAATTAAAGCCTTGGATGTTCCTCAAATTAGATTCTTTCCCACCACTTTTTTCACCACAGTATTTACTACAACAGGATTAGGCAGTTCAACTCTCTAAAATACCCAAAAATTTCCAAGATTCAATTCAGTATCATTGTGCTGAATAGAGTTATATATGTTCCAAAGTCTCAGTTTATTAACAGCTTCATGTGTAGGTTTAATCATTGGTTCAACCACAAAATTATATCTGGATTAAGCTATTTAATCATCTTTTCAAGTGATGTAAAGTTTTTGTATTACCTATACGTCTTGCATTCTAGAAGATAACCTTTATTTATAATAGTTGTGAGTGATACTTGGCTGTAGTAGCAGGGGGCTGATCCCTAACCCTTTGAGCTTTCTCAATTGTGGCATGTTCACTGTATTTTCTCTTATGCAATGGCCAATTACCAGCCACATCATCCACCCTATTCTCCAAGTTGTTTTGTGATAGCATACCACCTGTTAGATAAACAAAGCATGTTTACTGCTTATTAAAGGAGCTGAGTGACCGCCACCTTGTTAGGACCATCTGTAGATATATTGAGGGCCTTGTAAACTTCAGATTCATGCAAGATTGTCATGTCATTTGTACCCTTATCCATCAATTACTGCATGTTTAGATGTGAGAAGAGTAGTTACAAGCTGATAAGAGTCACCAACAGCTGCATCATGAGAGGATCCTGAACTTGATACTAAGTTAGGATCAACCAGACTCAAAGAAGAGCTCTGAACTTATATGTTGGTGTTCTGAATTGTATTTCTCATGGAGTTTTTGAAAACACATTTCCAAGCCAGGGTATCTAGCAGTTATATGCTCTAGACCTGAAAATATCTTTAATGGGGATTCCGCCTTTTCCATTGTGCATCCATTTTTTCATTGGGGAGCTAGCTCAAGGATATAAATCTCCTAACAAATTAAAGATATTCAAACAAAAAAAAACTATAACAATACTCCTAATTTAGGAGAAGGAAACCACGCGGGGGTTGGAGCTGGATGCCACCTATCACCTGCTGTGTGTTGAGCTGCAAGCCCGGAAGCCACAAACTCCAAGTTAATTTGGGTTAACAATGAGAAAACACAAACAAAGAAACACACAACACCATGATTATAGTGGTTCTGCAAATTTTCTACGTCCACTTTCAAGGGAGAGAGAGAGTTTATTCAATATCCCAATTACAATCACTCAAGCCCAATTTTGGATTTCTCACTCAAGAAATCCCCCAAATGTTCTCACCAAAAGATTGTCAAAGGGTTACTCACAAATGACTTAGGTTTCCCTTTATATACTAGGGAAAACCTTTTCCAATCGCTCAAATCTCGAGACAAACTAAGGGCTCAACAAAACTTAAAAAAAAAAAATATTTCCAATGTCTGTTCGAATAGACAAATAGTCTATTCGAACAGACCCAATGTATTCGAACAAAACATTTTCTATTCGAACAAAAAACCACCTGATTGATTTTATTCGAACAACCCAAAGTCTATTCGAATAGAAAGCATAGTATTCAACAATTCTCCACCTCGGTGAAGATTTCCTCAACTAAGCAAACCAAAATTTGAGCCGAACATCGCAAACATTCAAACGGACCCAAACAAACCCTCTCCATCATCAAATGTCCTTAAAGACCCAAGCATACAAACGGCCCAAGGAAACCAGCCAAAACAAGCATTCCTAAAAAGACCAAATCCAAAACCAAGTGTCCCAAGGAACCAAAATCGAAACCATGCATCTCAAATAATCAAAACCAACTAAATGTCCCAATAGACCAAATTATTCCCAAAGAACCAAATCGACTACACCAAATCAATGGTTGCCTACGTACCTCCATGGATCAAGTCGCCCGTAGTTCACACAATCCCCGTAAGGGGCCAAATCAATCTATAGGAAATATATCATTCTCTCTATCTCTATGAATCCTCATATCAAGAGCCCTTTTGTACCGTTGTCTTGGAGACCTCTTTGAACTGTACAACGATCTCTTCTTTAATTGACGCACATTATCCTTTCTAGCAACAGTAAAACTACTCGGCTGAGTCACATTGATCTCTTCCTTCAACTTCCCATGTAAGAACATCATCCTAACATCGAGATGCTGCAATTCCAATTCAAGTTTGCTACTATGGCCAATAGGATCCAACTGGAGAAGTATTTTACCACTAGTCTTGCCTTGAAGCGAAACACATTTTGAGATCCTTGCTTTCTTTTGTAGACCCATTTATCACCAAATGCCCTCTTGCGAAGAGAATACATCTCTTCCATCATTGCTTCCTCCCAATGTTTAGCCGTGGAAGGAACACCTTTAACAATCGGTAGTGCATAGGCTACCATGGCCTTCGCCTTTGGAAGTGCCATGTCCTTTGTAAGCCATTCCGGCTTACCCATATTCTTCTTTGGTTTACTCATTGCAATTGACTCCGCCACCGAAATCTCTTCATCCGTACTGCCAAATGCTCTTCCCTTAACCGTGTCTTCATCATTTGGACTTTGTACTAATGGTTCATCACCCGTTGTCACACCGTTAGATGACCCTCCTCTAACTCCCCTAAGTACAGAACTCTCTAGCCAATGTGAAGACGCATCAATCTCCACCCTCTGTAATAACCCGCTGGTCGTCTCCTCTGTGTGCTCAGAACCATGGGACTTCATCACAGAAGTCTTATCAAAAGTGGCATCTCTGCCCAGAATAATCTTCCGGTCTCTCGTATCCCATAACTTGTAACCTCTCACACCTTTCTTCTTACCCAGAAAAATGGCCTTCCTTGCTTGTGGACCCAACTTACTATCCTTAACATGATAGTATGCCAGACACCCAAATATATGAAGAGTATCATAATCTGTAGCAGATTATCCCGACCAAGCTTCTATTGGTATTTTACCCTCAATTGCAGCCGAGGGAAACCTATTAACGAGATAGCATGAATATGTCAAAGCCTCAGCCCAAAACGCCTTGCCCAACCCAGAATTAGACAACATACTCTGTACCTTCTCCAGCAAAATACAGTTCATGCGCTCGGCTACCCCATTTTGTTGCGGTGTCTCTCTAACCATGAAGTGTCGAACTATCCCTTCATCCATTATCTGAACGAAATACTTTGATTTTTCTGCCAGTCTGAGTTTCAATCAACATTTTTCCACATCATGAAAATTTCTAGAACTTCATCCTTTCTCCTCATGGTATATACCGATACCCGCCTAGAAAAGTCATCCACAAAAAACACAAAATAATGCTTCCCCCCTAGCGATACATTCTTGGAGGGTTCCCAAACATCAGAGTGACACATAATCAAGGGTTCCACGAGTACTAGGGATAGCGGCATCGAACTCTACCTTTGTCTCCTTGCCCAGAATATAGTGTTCATAAAATTCCAATTTGCACACCTTGGCACCTTTCAATAGCCCCTGGTTCGCGAGAATTCTCAAGGACTTTTCCCCAGTATGCACCAAACGCAAGTGCCATAGCCGAGTGGTATCTATGGAAGTGGTCTCCTCCATTCCCGCGGTAGTAACCTCACCAAGAACAGCCGTACCATCCAAATAGTTTAAGTTATTACTTCTTCTGTGGCCCTTCAATACAACCATGGCTCCCTTAAGAAGCCTCTTCACCCCATTCTCAGACACAACCTTGTAGCCTTTCACTTCAAGTAAACCCGTCGAGATAATGTTTTTCCTCATAGTCGGAATATACCGAACCTCATCAATCTCTTTAACTAACCCATTGTGCAATTTTAGTTGAATGATTCCTATCCCCAAGATGCGGCAAGGACCATCGTCCCCCATCAACACCGCTTCACCTTTCAGCTTTTTCAAACCAAAAAACAAACCCCTTTTGGGACAACTATGATAAGTAACACCCGAATCTAAAATCCAATTTTTTATCACTAACACATGCACTAGAAGTTATAGTAAAAGAGTAATTTGAATCATTACCTTTCGTTTCCGTGTCCTGAGACAAATTCATAGAAGAGCCTAATTTTCCCGCTTTCTTCGTCATTAGTACGGGACAATCAACTTTCCAATGACCTATTTCCTTGCAAAATGTGCATTGGTCCTTACCCAATTTGTTATTATTTATGCCGCAACCTTTCGACTTTGATCGAAGGTTGTTACCACTCAACTTTTTTTGGTCCGAAGACCTCCCTCTAGTCACCAATACCTCGGATGTCGACTCCTTGGACTCACGTTTTTCTTTTCTTCAGTACTCTTGATTTACAACCGCCGTAGTCATATCCGCGTATTGCAACGAACTCTTCCCGCACGTTATCGTCGTAACGAAATGCTCCTACTCTTCGGGAAGCGAGTTCAAGAACAATAGCTTGTCTTTATCATCAATATTTTCTTCTAGATTTTCCAAGTCGGCGAGGTTTCATTCATTACAAGGTATTTAATGTCCCGAGCCAAACATGAGCGAATTTGACCACAAGCTCTCTTGTTCATCTTCTTCCAACCACTTCTCTCTACCTCATCCGGCTTGTCCTCCAATACCTCATCTAAGTCCAATTGACTTAGCGCATAAATAACCTCGCATCGCCACATGCTAAAGTAATTGGTGCCGTTAAATTTCTTAACTTGAACTTTTGCATTGTTGAACATCATCGTTATATTTCTTTTCGGGGCCGAAGAACTCGATTCAACATCGTCTCCCATGTTTCCCCTAATTTTCATAAACTAACCAAATCAAAACCAAATTTAAATTAAAAAACCCTAAGTTACCTCAAAATCGCGCACAATCGCGGAATCGACCTCGCTCTGATACCAATTGTTGAGCCGTAAGCCCGAAAGCCATAAACTCCAAGTCAATTTGGGCTAGCAATGAACAAACACAAACAAAGAAATACACAACACCAAGATTATAGTAGTTCGACAAATTGCATGTATCCACTTTCAAGAGAGAGAGAGAGTTTATTTAATTTCCCAATTACAATCACTCAATCCCAATTTTGGATTTCTCACTCAAGAAATCCCCTAAATGTTCTCACCAAAGGATTGTCAAAGGGTTACTCACAAATGACTTAGGTTTCCCTTTATATACTAGGGAAAACCTTTTACAATCGTTCAAATCTCGAGGCAAGTTAAGGGTTCAACAAAATTTCAAAAAAATGAGTATTTCTAATGTCTGTTCGAACAAACCCAATGTATTCGAACAAAACATTTTCTATTCGAACAGAAAACCACCTGATTGATTTTATTCGGACAACCTAAAGTCTATTCGAATAGAAAACAAAGTATTCAACAATAAATAAAATCAATCAGGTGGTTTTCTTTTCAAATAGACTTTGGGTTGTTCGAATAAAATCAATCAGGTAGTTTTCTGTTCGAATAGAAAATAGAGTATTCAACACTGTGGTAGGGCATTTTAAGCCCCAAACATAAGTCGGATATAAGGAGACTACAAGTGCTACCCAAAAAAAAATTAAATTTAAAAAATAATAAATAAAATTGTTAGAAACTTATAAACAACCATCATAGCATTTGTACACTGTCTTTTTAGTGTGCCAGTGGGGTTGGAGAGGAATTACGTGGCACCAAACTCAACTTGTTATTACATTACATGGGGTTAGTGTTTTAATGAGGCTGACTGAAATGGCCATAGTTACATTATGTTTTATTTCTCATTATATATTCAAATCATTGAGAGTCTAGCCCACCCCTATTATTCTATCTTAAAAAAACCAGATCAAGATGAACTTCCACGAAATAAGTAGTGGTTAAGAGCAAGGTTTAAAAGGGTACGCTATAACGGTGTAACGGACCAAGACCGTTACCGTTATATCCGTTATAACGGTGTTACGTTATTTTTTGCTAGATGACAAGAAAAAAACGTTATAACGGCCGTTATTTGTCCTGTAACGGTGTTATATTAAAATAACGGTTGTGTTTTTATTTTCTCTATATATAAATATTAATTTTCAATTATAACAACTGTTATAGACGTTATTTTACTTATAACGGTGTTATAACGGCGTTATAGACGTTATTTTTTATATTTTAAAAAATAATAAAGAAAAAACCAAAGTATTTATTATTATTGAAGTTATTACTTATTATAACATTGAAATAACACACCATACCACACCGACAAAATAAAACATCACACCAAAGCATTAAAAATCACATAAACATCAAATTGAAAATGATTACTCTGGAATGCGACATTGCTTTTACTGGTAAACGGAGTCGAACTGATTGGTATCAATTTCAAAGTAGTTTGAAGGTTGGCCATGCTCTAGATTGATTTGGTTGAAATCGAAATCAAAATATGCCTCAGGCAACGACTCCATTGGTGTTTGATACATAGGTACTTGTGACCAATTTTCTGGGAAATCTGTGTCAATAACAGAAGTAGAGTACTTCCTTTGCTCATTGACCTCTGGGTCTTCAGCTGATAATTCTCTTTCAAGCTCTTCTGGCCATTCTTCATGTCTTGGCAAGAAAGGCTCATCGTCATCTTCAGCAATCCATTCAAATAATGGATCTTTCAATAAAATAACAGACACACTTATGGGGTCTACACGATAACGTCGACGTTTATCTTCCCTTCTTCTTTCAAGCCGAATATTGTATTGAATAAAGACAAGATCATTGAGTTTCTTTGAAAGTAATCGATTTCTAATCTTTGTGTGGATCCTGTCAAAGGTACTCCAGTTCCTTTCACATCCGGACGAAGTACATGTTTGACTTAAAATTCTTACAGCCACCTTTCAAAGTTGAGGCAACTCCACTCCCTATGAATTCCACCAATCAACTAAAAAAAATGGCTCAAAGTTTAGATAGAAAATGAATGATAAATAAATAACATAATCTTAGTGTTCGGTATAACGGTATATAACGGTGTATAACGGTGTATAATGTTTGTTACAAGTGGAAAAAAACATTAAAAATAGCGTAGCGTTATAACAGTAACAACAGCCGTTATAGCATAAAATAACGGTCTGCAACCTTGGTTAAGAGTACACCTGAGTCTGATTAAACAATTATATTTAACATCATGCTTCAAAATATTTTGATATAACCTACAACCATGAAACCGATCCTGCTATTCACATCCTCTTATAGATATTGATACCTAAATCCTAACATCATGAGGGTGGTGTGTGGGTTCACCATAAGATATCACCTTTGACTAAAATCAGTTCAATAATCCCAATGTTTGAATCTAGGAATGAAATAAAGAAAGATGACTGCTAAGAAATCTAAATCTGTAATTGTAGAAATGGATTCCCTAAATCTGATTGTTAACTACTAACTATCGCAAGAATTGGTATCTTTTTTACTTAGAAGCCAGATTTTATTGCCAAACCCAAATTTTGGAAGATCGATAGTTCCTAGAAAATTCTAGGAGAGGATGATCACAAGACACACTAAAAACAGTTGTATTTATCAACCCTAGGATCATCTTCAGTTACCTTCATACACTTGGCAAAAAAATATTTTGCTATAATCTCGTAACTTGCGCAAACAACTCATAACCTACTATCCCTTCTCTATTTGGATCTAAAACAACCTCATTTTTGCCATTGGTACCTAATATGATAATATAGATTATCTACAACATATACTTTACAAATTCAACATTTTCACATCATGAAATGGCCCCTTTGTTCCAAATTGAATACTAATCCAGTTTCTTTCAAGTAACGGTTAAGTTGTTCTTGGATTATTCCTTTTAAATGTGACCATAGGTTGAACTAGCTTGAGATCTCTCAATCTGCTAAATATCTAATAAGTAGAACTTCTGCAAGGGCAAACAAAAATGGAGAGAATGGGTCACCATATCTGAGACCCCTAGAGGCATTAAAGTATCCAAAAGGTCTCCTATTGACAAGGACTGAGATTCTAACATTATTAGAATTGTAATAGATCCACTGGCACCAGATGATGTTAATACCAAGTTTATTAAGAACCTGCAGTAAGAACTCCCAGCTGAGGGTGTCAAATACGCGAGAAATGTCTATTTTAATTGCCAAGTTTCCTTTTTTCTCTTTGTAGACAGTTCATCAATCATTTTTGATGCCAAGCCAATGTTGCCCATGTCTGCTTCTGTCACATGAATGTAGCTTGTTCTTCACTAATCAGTTTCCCTGTAAAAACCTTCAACCTTGTTGCCAAAATTTTAGTAATAATTTTGAAACTGAATTTGCTTAAGCGTATATGGGCTGTAGCTTTTCGACATTTTGGGTTCTTCTCTTTGGATATCAAGACAATAAAGTTTGAACCAAACTCATTGGGTAAAGCAATGTATTTAAAAAGGAAGAGATAGATCTATCCACATCAACCTTGATAGTTAGCCTGAAATATTGGAAGACAACACCACTGAAACCATCTACTCTCAAGATCCATTCTGAACACCAACCTCTTGTATTTCTCCATTTCAGGAATTTTAGTAAGTATAGTGCTCCACTGCACGTATAAGTTTCATAATCTAATTAATGATACTTACATTGCTTTAATGGAATTTCTGCTCATAGAAATTCACTATGTAAGATTTAATCTTCTCCTGGTCTTCTACAAATGCTCCATCCTACTTTTCAATCATCTCAATTTTATTTTTCACCATCTACATCTTAGACATAACAGGGAAAGTTGTATTCCTTTCCTCATTCTTAATCTATTTAGTTCTGTCTCCATAACAGGGCTTTATAATTAGCTAGATTCTTAAATTGTTTAGATTTGACAGCCATAGTGTCTTAGATGATGTCATTCTCATTGTCATGCTCTTGTTCCACTTTCTACTGTTCAATTTCAGCTTCCAAGGCTCTCATCTGAATCTTCACATGTCCTTTTTAAGCCTTAAGAGTTTCTGCTTGGGAAAAAAAAGGGGGCACCTTCAATATATTGTTTCCAGCTATTAAATACTACATTCTTAAAGCCTGGATGCTCCCGCCATCCATTAAAGAATTTGCAGAGAATGTACTTGGACTTAGGGAATAGAACACATCTGCCATCATGCATATAGTGGTCAGAGTATCTCCTTGGCATGATCTTCAGTTTCCAACTGCCATATTTATCCCACTATAATTAATTAAAGAAAGCTCTGTTAATTAAAGTACTAACTCTTGCTTTTACCTCTTTGACCATTAGTCCAGCTGAATCTAAGGCCATCTCTACGACTATCAACAAGTCCACAACTGTACCACAGTAGCAGTAATTAAAGTCTTGGATGTTCCTCAAATTAGATTCTCTCCCACCACATTTCTCACCAAGCCTTAAATTAGAGTTAAAATCACCCACTACTAACCATGGGAATGGGGCTAAAACAATTCATTTTGTTCCACAACACCATCCTTTGGGTTCTCAATATGCTAGCATGTTCAACAAAAATTTCATCATCAATAATAATTTGTGGGAAGTATTTACCACATCAGGATTAGGCAGCTCAACTCGCTACAACACCCATAAACTTCCAAGATTCTCTTCAGTATCATTGTGCGCAATAGAGTTATACATGTTCCAAAGTCTCAGTTTATTAACAGCTTCTTGTGTAGGCTTAATCTTTGGTTCAACCACAAAATTATATCTGGATTAAGCTATTTATTCATCATTTCAAGTGAAATACAGTTTTTGTATTACCTATACCTCTTGCATTCCATAAGATAACCTTCATTTATAACAGTTGTGAGTAATACCTGGCTGTAGTACCAGGGGGCTGATCCCTAACCCTTTGAGCTTTCGCAATTGTGGTATGTTTACTGTATTTTATCTTATGCACTGGCCAATTACCAGCCACATCATCCACCCTATTCTCCAAGTTGTTTTGTGATAGCATACCACCTGTCAGATGAACCAAGCCTGCTTATTGATTATTGAGGGAGCTCTGTGACCGCCATGTTAGGACCATCTGTAGATATATTGAGAGCCCTGTAAACTTCAGATTTATGCAAGATTGTAATGTCATTTGTACCCTTGCCCATCAATTACTGCATGTTTAGATGTGAGTAGAGTAGTTACAAGCTGATAAGAATCATCAACAGCTGCATAATGAGAGGATCCTGAACTTGATACTAAGTTAGGATCAACTAGACTCAAAGAAGAGCTCTAAACCGCGCATAGTAAGGACCAATAAGGAATTGCCATATTTTTTTATTTTTTTTAAATTAGCCGTGCAGTTCAGAACCGCGTGACATCTTCTTGTAAGTTTTACGCGATACTTTGGTTTAGAACTTTCAAGTGTTATTTCAAAGAACCAAAAACATTTCAAACTAGCTTACCCAACCCTTACTCCACAAGTTTCTCAACCCAACCCATTTCCTCCGTCATCGACGCCGTTAATCGCTTAAAAATGTCGGGAGAGTCTAGTTCGCGACCGAGGTATAATTTTTCCAAAGCCAAACGTAACGTAAACGCCGAAGTAAAACGAATTGGCAACAAATATTTGGCCATTACAATTGACGTCGGACAACGATCCCTCCCTAATGCTCGAAGAGTTGAACCGAGTAGATATCCTCTCGGACGGCTTGGTCCATATTTGTGCTGGATCGGAGGAAATGTTGGTAAATCTTGTGTAAATTTTAAGTGTTATTAACATATATTGCAAAGTGTTCGATGAAATTCCCAAATGAAAGTCTAACGTGTTAGTGTTTTTATTGTCAGAATCGAGATGAAATACAGTGTAGGGGATCATTGGATAAGGTACTGAAGTGGTACTGATGGATTGTGGGGTACCCAACGTTAAAGAAGCTCGTCGACGATATGGGTTTCGATGAGTTTTGCTCGATTAAGGTGGGAAACTCGAATAACCGTCTCATTCATGCTTTCGTGGAACGGTGGTGGTCTTCCACCCATACCTTTCATTTCCTTTGCGGGGAACTGGGTTTTACACCGTTAGACTTCGTCATGCTAACAGGATTAAAGTTTGGGATAGGTCGCGAATTCCCGTACGACGAGAGGTACTCCAAGTTAGAGAAAGCAAAAAAGATGTTCCCGAGGATCACAAAAGCTGATATCAGGTACGGTAACATCACCCTCGCCTATTTAAAAATGTGGAAAGAGTCTTTAAATCCACGTCTCGACAATTACGACCCACAAATGGATATCGTGTATGGGAGGGCATCTATTGCCTATATGATGGGTAATCTTTTCTTCTTAAATGGTAGCACATCTCTTCGGGTGGGTTATCTTGGAGCCTTAACATACTACAATATTTTTGGTGCGTCAAGTTTTGACTGGGGTATACTGATTATGGCAGCTTTGTATCGGGGACTAGATGAAGTCTCAGTTCTGAAGGACGGGAAGGTAGAGAAACCGATCACCAGATTCAATGCGATGTTAGAGTTCTGGTTCTTCGAGTACTGTCGGGTTAGAATGTATCTAGTGAAGGTACAAAACTTTAACCATATTTATCCCCATATGGGTGCGTGGAGAGATAAAATGGCTACTACGGGGTCTGAAATCCATCACTCTTTTGCTGTGATCAAAGAAATGATAGAATGGAAGGATAAAACCAACATAGATTGGCAACCATGGCCCAGGTCCAAACAATTATTCCATCAAGAGGTAAGAGGTACTTTAGCGCTGAGCTTCTATAGGGTTTCATTGGTATCAGCCCCATACGGGCACGGTACGCTTTGGTATTTAGGAGACCGGTGTATGCGTCAGATGACCATGCATGATAGTGTGCCCTATGACCCCCCTCAAGAGATTATAGAATTCCTAAGGTACGATCGAGAGTTATATCAGGGTCTAAAAGATTTAGACTTCTACGATGGTCGTAATTATCTTATCTCAGGTGTAGATTACATGAAATATTGGTGTGCCGTTCATCCAAAACCCAAGATCGGTTGTAATTTAGTAAAGAGGGCCAGAAATATTTGGATGGTCGGGCATGATCTAGTGAGGCTTGATATACACTTGCCACCTACGTCGAGTTTAACTACGTCCTTACAGGTACAAGACTATGGTGTTCAGGCGACCTGCGATCAACATGATATGGAATGGTTCATGGATTTGGCGGGAACGAGCTATCAACATAGACGGATACCGATCCCGGTGATGCAGGAACCATACCCGTGTCTATCTACGTATAGTATAGATGAGTTGTGGCATCAGTCCCAAGGAATGCGGTATGCGGCATATGAAGACTCGAGGCATCTTGTTGACCGCACGGCCGAGTTAGAGGGGGAGCTGAGGCGGGCACACGAGGTCATCTGAGAGATGTCTGAGAGACTAGCTGAGATGTCCATTTCCTACCAGAAAAGCCAATTGTGCAATACACCTATGGCGAGAGTCTCGCACGTAGCAGATGTACCCGCCAAACAAAGAGAGGTCATCTCAATTAGGCGTTCTTTTATTTAAAAATTTGATTTATGCTTTGTTTAAACTACGTTGAGTATGCTTTGTTTTGCTTAGAACTTTTATTTGTTATGTTAAAACTACGTTGAGTATGATATGTTTTGTTTAAAACTTTGATATGTTATGTTAAACCTTAGGTTATTTATGACCTCCTCTCTATACTTGGTTTAATTGGTAATAAAATTTTTAATATTGTTTGGGCAAACTTGTTGTGCAAGTTACTCAACGGCCATATTAACGGCTAGTTTTTTTTATAGAAACTTGTTGGGCAAGTTACTCAACGGTCATATTAACGGCTAGTTTTCTTATGAAAACTTGTTGCGCAAGTTACTTAACGGCCATATTACCGACTAGTTTCTTTTTGGAAACTTGTTATGCAAGTTACTAAGCGACCATATTAACGGCTAGTTTTTTTCATCTATAAATGTCATTCATCTTCTACACTCTTCTCTCTTTCTTCTTACTTACAAACAAAACCACAATGTCATCCTCAAGCTCCCAATCTAATTCTTAAAACCACTCTCAATCTTCCAATTCAAACCAACAAGGAAATATCTTTCCTCCTCAATTCGACGTATTTGATCTATCACAAATGCCTAACACTTCCCATTATCGGATTTACCATCTTCACCAACTATTCCTGCCACCTGAAAATCAATTTTAATCTCAAACCCATAGATATTACCCTCATTACCCAAACCAAGGATATTACCCTCAATTTGATGGGAATATCATACCCTCAACCAGGGAATCCATATTATTCATCTCAAACTGGTTTCGCCGGTGGAAGTTCGAGTACCACGCCAATACAAGGTATGTGAGGTTTAAATAATTTAAATCTTAATACATCACCGGTTGCATCTTCGGTTGTGTCTTCGGTCATCTCCAAGGAACTCAATCCGGTTCTCACGAGAAGTAATATGCGCGGGAATGCAAAGTCTAAAAGAAAGACGGTATCGACACCTTTTGTAGTTGAGGATGTAGTTGAGGATGCAATTGAGGATGAAGTTGATGACGACAAAAAAAGATATAAGAACTCCAAAAATTAGTTGTTTGATGACTTCGTAAATCTTGTACGCGTTTGGTCCCAAGTGTCCCAAAATCTCGCTACCATGAACAACCAAAAAGCCACTACATTTTGGTTCAAGGTGCACGATCAATTCAACTCCATCTATGTTGACCAATCGATGTGGCGATCGTACAACGGTATCAATTGTGCGTATAATGGGTGGCTCAATAAGGAATGTTTGATTTTAAAAGGCATCATTCAAAACCTTGAGAGCTGAGATTTTATCGGCATTGGAACGACTGACTTTGTAAGTATTTCATTTATTGTTCTCATTTCATTAATGTTCAAAGGTTAATCATACTCTAAAGAATTTTTTAACTTTATTTTTAGGAATGTATGGCACAAACCATTTACACTTGGGGAAGCGTACAAAGTTTTGGAAACATGCCCAAAATGGTTATAAATTTATCACATCGGGCAACCCGGCCGCAACGTCGCTAGGAAGTCAAATTTTAATGAAAGCCCGGGTAACTCCACCAATACCGATCCTAAAATACCTATATGCAGTACTACAAATATTGTAATTCTGGATGATTCTATCGATATGGATGCACCACTATATTCTTGTAAGGATGTATGACCGGACGGCAAAAAAAAAATACAAGGCAAAAGAAGCTTCAAGTATAGGTTCTTGGGGGAAGAAGATGTTTGAGACAACGAACAACATGATGAAGGCATGGAATGAAAGGGACATACAAAAAAAGAGGAAAAGGAAGCTAGACCTTGAGCATGAGAGGAACAAAAGTTGGTTAGGGTGGCTGAGATTCAAATAAGGCGTGAAGTGGAGCTAACTCGAACAAAAGCCATCAAAGATGCACATATGGTTAAGGTGATGACAACGGGCCCAAGTAACCTGCTACCGGTACAAAGGCGTTGGATGAAGAAGCAAATTAAAGAATATTCAAAAAAGTTGAAGGAGTAGCATCCAGCTGATGACGACGTTTCTAGTGATGAAGATTAATGTAATCCTTAGCATTAATAGTAGTTCTTAAGTTCTATGTAATTTTATTATTTCAATAAACTTGTTATTAATCGTACGTAATCCTTAAAATTGCTATTAATCTAATTTTATGAACCTTCTGAATGTACTCTGCCATAATGTACTCTGCTTCTTACTTCTTTCTTACAGGACCTGAGATTTTTTACTTTTCTTTATCTTTATCAAAACAATAAAGCAGAAAAAATGGGTACAAAATCAAAAGGCAAAAGTAGTAAACCAAGTATCTTTAAAGTGTCACTTGGTGATTTTTCTCAGAAACTGGTAAGCTTCAACAAACCCATTTTTTACCATAAGAGTTGCAGTTATTTAGTTATTTTTGTGTGCAAGTTTTTTTTAGGTTTCTTGAGTACTATCTACTTGTCCTGTGAGTTGATCTCTTCTTCTCATGTACATGTTATCAAATGCTTCTATGACATCATTATCACATACTCAAACCTCTCATTGTAGATTGTTACATTTGCTACAACTAATACTAGGCCAATTTGCTGAACTTAGTAAACTTAGCAAAAATAGTCTATTTTTATCCTAAATGATGCTCAATCTATTTTATTATTCAATAGAGTTGCATTCACTGCAAGTTATACTTGGTTGAGCCCATCAAATGTTCATATCCTAAATGATGCTCAATTTTTTTTATTATTCAATAGAGTTGCATTCACTGCAAGTTATACTTGGTTGAACCCATCAAATGTTCATATCCAAATTGATGTTGCCACTTGATTTCTGTGGTATATGTAAATTAGGCAGGCCTTTTTTTTTTCTTTTTTTTTGGTTTAGGGAGGGCAGTACATGTAAGGCAAAGATCCAACGGTTCCCTTTATTTCAAATATGCTTCAATCAAGTAGAGCAAATACATTACAACTTCAGCATAAAACTTGGAAACAAAATACATTACTTTAGAAAGTAAAAAAACAATGATGAAGACTACATTACTCCGCTTCTTTTTGATTCCACAAATGCGCGACAAGTTCATCTCGTAATTGGAAATAAGCACATTCATTTCTAATTTCATGAACCTTCTGGATGTACTCCGCCATAGTGTTGATCACGTGTCTTGGATTTAAGTCCTCTTTCTAATTTTTCATGGATCTTCTAAACTCGAGATTAATGTCTATTTGCCGGATGTAAGTATGACGTTCATCTTCAACTATCATATTGTATAGGATTATACATGCGTACATAAAATTTCCTAGATCACTAGGTTTCCAAAATCGCTCACCGTGTGCTAATATTTGAAACTTAACTTGTAATAACCCAAAAGTACGCTCTACGTCTTTCCGGCATGTTTCTTGCATCTTAAAAAAATGTCTTTTGACATTGTTGGACAAATTTCTTATGGTTTGAACAAGTGTTTGCCATTTTGGATAGACTCCATCCGCTAAGTGTTACCCCATAGTGTGCGGTATCGTACTTATATTATAATTGTCTGGCGGCGCAACTTCATTGGACAAGTTGTTGAAAAGCCACCCTTGATGTTAGACGTTTATGTCGCTGTTAGAACTGGGAACCCCAAAGAATGCATGCCATATCCAAAGATCTTGTAATGGAACCGCTTCTAAAATCACCGTAGGGATTTTCTTATACCCGGTATATTGTCATGCCCACCCGGTAGAACAATTCTTCCATTTCCAATTGTCACGCCCCAAATTCTAATAATTAGTAAACCAAACCAATTACTAAAATTTGAGGACGTACGGGTCTCCAATGATAACCAAGCCAAAAATAAAGTTAGGCTCAATAATCTACTGGTGCACAAAATAGAATAATAAGAATAAAATAATAGCGGTAGAAAAGAGCAACGTTAACTTTACTAGATATTTTACAAACCTCAACAGGTTAGAAACAACAATCTCATAAAGAAAGCTCTCACAATTACATCCAATCTGTGATCCAAAAAAATAATAGAGAATCAAGCCTTCAACTTTAGCTCTTCAATAGGATCGCCACAACCACAACTACTACATCTTTAGAATGTGAAATGTTTAAATTACGAGTGTGAGCAAACCACGGCTCACAAACTTCCCAAAATAGCTAAGCAATTATACCGACTAACAATAGGATAATAGTACTAAAAAGATATAAGAATTCACTAATGCTAAAAAGATATATGCTAATGATGTTAAAGATGCTAAAGATGTCTAATCAAAATATACAACAAACCTAATAAATCTATTAAACAAAAATGCCAGATGCAAATGAATACTAAGACTATAAACTACACACTGAGTTAATGAGAAGCGCTAAAAAGAAACGTCATATAATTTGGTTGATCAACCACTAACGTATGACTTAGACATTTAAAAAGATCATTAATGGATACAAGGGGTTTGATTTTTATCAAGCTCGACCAGGCTAAGGATATTTTACTTGATCAGAGTGTTCCGGGCGTTTTAACCTCACGGAGGATAAGATAGGTACCAAAGGAGAACAGTCTTATACCATCTCACACTCTAGGATGAGTACATAGATATGATAGTAACCTGCCCAAACTCACCAACTAATTTAACCTGAGCTAGGAATCCTAGTAACTTATCAAGGGTTAACCGATTTAGAGTTGGTGTATGTATCCGACCTCACTATCGAAGATATCAACTTAAGAAGTCTCTATGATTACCTAACGCAGACATGATTACCATCAATTGCTTGAGTATAAAAGTAGTCAACACAGGCTAGTACACATGGGATAACCTACATGTTTCCATCAATAATCCATAATACGATTGAGAAGCCTGTGTTAGTAGAGAAATATGAAGAACACCAATCGGTTTAGAAAAATAGAGAATTCAATTACTCAAGAATGAAGTAATTACAGTAAGAACAACTCTCAAACCCTAGGTTCCCTCAAAACTCTTTCAGATCTAACATAGAACAATGATCTAAACTCTAGATAATTAACTCTAACCTAGGCTTGCCCTTTTATAGAGGTTACAAGTCCTAGTTACAATCCAACTCAGAATCCAACTCTAAAAGGTATTTAAAACTCTTACTAGAACTTGAATTACGATAGTCGTTCGAACGACTCTTATGGTCGTTCGAAGGAACTGAACAACTCTCTGGAATTTTTGACCCAAGAGAGTATGTCGTTCGAACGAACCCATAGGTCATTCGAGCGACTTTGGTAAAAACTCAAGTTTCTCCTAGATCCTCCTGGATCATGGCTCCCCCATTTAGGGGGCTTGAGCTCCCGCTCAAGCTAGAACTAGAGATGTGGGAATTCTCTAGATCTTTCTAGATCATGACTCCCCCACTTAGAAACCTTGAGCTCCTGCTCAAGCCAGAACTGTAGATGCAAGAACGGGGCGATGCCCAATTCCCTGCTATATCACTTTGACGTACTAAACAGCAAAAGATATGACTCAAATAGTTTCTTGTCACCCTCCCCATCCTGGAAAAAATACGCACAGGCCTTACTTTTGCCGCAACTTCTGGCAAACCACACGAAGCCCATGGTGAACATCAAATCCTGTAACCTTCAGTGGAACAACAGGCTGACTCTGAAAAGGTACCAACATAGCAGAAATAGTTGGTACCATAACCTCCTCTTGCAACTTTCCCATCTTGGTTTGTTGCATAGGAGACATTGTCATCGTAGACAATGCTATAGACGACATACCCTCTTGTATCAGAAATACAGGCTTGCTACTCCCAATAACCAACCTCTTCACCGGAGTCGCCGTTACTAAATTTACAACATCCTCATCGTCATCCACCTCCAAAACCATTTTTTTTTAACGGCTTCGCCGACTCGCCGAAAGAGAACCCAATGCGAGGTTTGTGAGACGAAATTGTGCAGTTAACTATTTTACAGTAGCAGATAACTTAGAAACTTTCGCTTCTAAAACTGTGAGTCTATCGTTGAAATCGCTCATCTCCAAATCGTTCTTATTCGTCGATTTAGGTCTATGATAGATCGTCAACGGACTCACAAAAATTCCCAAATTTTGTGTAGATCTGAAAATCACTGTAGCAGATGCCAAAAATTACTGTAGCAGTCGCAAAAATCACTGTAGCAGATGTTAGAAATCCACAAAACTTCCCTTTTGTTTGCTTGAGACGATCACGTGTAGAGACCATAAATCACAATCAAAACCCGAGAATCTTAACAAGACTCTGATACCACTTAATCAACAATACGAAGAAATAGAAACTCTAAACAATGATCTACGTCTAGATAATTAACTCTAGCCTTGGTTTGCCCTTTTATAAAGGTT
This sequence comes from Kingdonia uniflora, assembly GCA_014058105.1. Classification (NCBI taxonomy): domain Eukaryota; kingdom Viridiplantae; phylum Streptophyta; class Magnoliopsida; order Ranunculales; family Circaeasteraceae; genus Kingdonia; species Kingdonia uniflora. Next base: position 862,139 of record JACGCM010000696.1, read on the forward strand.
ACAAGTCCTAGTTACAATCCAACTCAAAATCCAACTTTAATCCAACTCTAAAAGGTATTTTAAACTCTTACTAGAACTTGAATTACGATAGTCGTTCAAATGACTCTTATGGTTGTTTGAACGAACTGAACAACTCTCCAGAATTTTTAGCCCAAGAGAGTATGTTGTTCGAACGAATCCATAGGTCTTTCGAACGAACCCATATGTCGTTTAAACGACTTTGGTAAAAACTTTAGTTTCTCCTAGATCCTTCTGGATCAATCAAGTAGTCCACAATCCCCAAGAATAGAGTTTACAATCTCAGCTTTATAACGGCTATGTACTTAAATATCCAGAGCAGATGGACAGGAATCCCATAAGGTTCCAACATCAATAGTAACAGTACAAACATCAAATAACAACTTGACGCTCAAGGACAAAACAGCGAGAATGCTCAAATGAGAAATATTTCCTAAAACTATCAACAAGGTAAAAGAAGTTTAACAGAGTAGCTCTATAATCTCGGATAATCATTAGGACATTAAGTGTCATGGCACGAAGAGTTAATTGCTCTAACGCAAACTATAAGATGCTTAACACAAGCAATCGATTCTATACTCAGGATAAACTATCGGTTCACAACAATCAGCTAAATAATCCAAGATTAATAGTGTTCATAGTCCTCGTTCTTTGCTCAAAAAAAAGATTAACAAAACATAAAATACACTTGATAACGGAATCCAGCGTTCTCGTCTTAACTATCAAATCAATAACAGTGTTCAAGGACAAAACCGCGAGAACACAGAGTACACCTAGAATAATTCTAAGACAAATAGAGGCAATAAACGCTAAGGACAAGTTCAAAACCAAAGACCGTGTCTTACGAAAGCTATACCGTCCAAGTGGCTTGACACATAATCAAGAACTATATATTAGGATCTTACTACGTTATTAATATCCAAGGACGAAGATACGAGGATAACGTAGACAAGCCCAAATAAACATTGCCTAGCCCTATTATCAAGTCTAACAAACCAAACTAACAAAACATTTTTATCTAATAAGGAAATAACTATAATGTCTGCACTCTATTCTAATAACAGTGGTTAACCCACGAGGATAACGTCTATATATCTATATATACTAACTACCGAAGTCGTTATATCCATAAAGTGATAACTATAATCTCTAAACTTATTCTAATTAATAGTGGCTAAACCACGTGTTGCTATTTTTTACAGCTAAGTTCCTCTTATGCATAAACCTAAGATACTCAGATTTACAAATCATAATCTAAAATATGTTAAGAATGCAATTTAAAATAACTCAATCATCTACAATGTAAGTAACCTAATTTCAGTAATTAAAATCAAGTATTATTACTAGTTCTTAATCAATATAAAGGCTTAGATATTAAGGGATAGAAAAACTTGCCTACTCAGGTTAACCGCGATTAACGTCACTTGCACGTAGGTGCACATTAAGGCTTTTGTGAACGAAACAAATCGGCAACTGTAAACTATAGGAGTTGATATAATAAACGTCAATTACAGAAACACTGTGTAGCACCTTCTTTCTGAACTTATGTCCCTCTAAGAACAACCAGAAACACCAATCAGGAAGGAAAGCCATTAGCAAAACATTACAGAAGCACACTTCTCTCTATTATTGCTCCACATAAAAAGAATAAGAAAATCAAAAGTACCCAGCTCTTGTACAAAGATGTTCAACACTTCTTTAACCTCCACCATTTTAACTGAGCAATCATAACTTCAGCAACATCAGATGTGAAACAACCAAGAACCTCAATATTAAAAATCAAACTAGGAAACATCTACATCTCCTTATAATCACTCAACAATAAGCAACTGTCATAATCAGTACCACTGTGATCATCTTCCAAAAGACTGTAATAAAATTCAGATTCAGTTTATCTACTAGCAAATAGGTGTAGCAAGCATGACTCCATGAACATCACATTTCAGTTCAAATAAGGAAGTACCAGCTCTGGATCAAACCAAGTAAAAATCCCGCATACATTAACCGAGTACCTTGATTGACAAACCAACTAAAAAGCACCCATTAAAAGCACCATTTCATGAATCAAACGCCAACTACTAACAGTAATAAATACTCTTCAAATCCTCTACTATAACCAAAGATTAGCATCTTTTTCAATAATTAAACAACTCAACCTTGAATGCCATATCACTTAACAACCCAATCCATATCGAAGCTCTCTTGCACATCTTTCTTCAGATCTCTGGATCAAGAATAGGAAGCAATTCCTTCTTCTCCTTAGCGCGTCGGTCAAGCTCTGAGCTATGTATCTGCCGTAAGTAACTCTCATCCGATAGTTCCCTTGTGGACAATCTGATAAAAACACCTTGCACTTTAACTATAAATACAGTGATGATACATCAAACACTAAGATTTCTCACACTACTAGAGGAACACAAAAACTCCAATTCGAGATCCAAATCTGGGTCTGGTTGAAGCCATGGTTGTAGAAGAGAAACTAGTCTCGATCGAATTGAGAACATTGTAGCAAGATTCAAATAACATACTAATTCTGTTGCCCTTTTTTTTTTTTTTCTCTCTCTCTCTCTCTAGAACAACAACACCACACTCTACCATGGTAACCCTAATCTCCTCTGACTTCTTCTCCTAAGGACTCTTTTCTCTAATAACTACAAATCAAAATCTCTAAAACAAATGTCTGTGGCTATCCAATGGAACGGTACTACGATAGCTACAATGAAGCCTACCTCATACGAGTAAAACGTTGCTCTAATGTTTCCTGTTGACAGTAAGTTTAAATACCATACTAAGAGTTCTGATATAAGATGATGAAACACATTAGATGATGTTAAAGAAAAATGGATGCATAATTATTTATATATAATAAAGAAAAAAAATTGGGGACATTACATTCTACCCTTCTTAAAGGAAATTTCGACCTAAAATTTTACATCACAACTATTGTATAGTATATCTTATATACAAATATAACCACTAACAAGAATTATTACACAAGGCAGATGAAATAGAAAAACCCCTGAATTCCCCATCAAAGTACACAACGAAACCCTACTAGATAACAAAGGATATAATCACAATTACCTTATACTGATAGCTTCAATGTGAAGGAACTCTAACATGATAGTCAATCGACCATCAGGTCCTCGTACATTAGTAGATGAGCTAAAATAATCTCCAACAATACCACCACTATCTCATGGATCAAAACATTATATTACCAAAATTGTCAAAATAAATTTCCCAACTATTAATCATGACTACAACTCTATTAAAGTAATACGACCAATAATGACATACAACATTATAGCCAAAAGTAACAAATCAAATATTACGGGTAAAATATATTTATATAATTTTTATTTTATTTAAAAAAAATCAATAGTCTAATTTTATATATTTTTTTTATAAAAAATATCGTTTAAAAATGCATAACTACACAATGGAAAAACAGGCATCGTATCCTATTTGATCAACGTGCAAAATCCAATGTATATACAATCTCAACTCTCATACTATATAAGCTATGTAAATTCTGCGATACAAGAAAAACTATAAGCAAACTATTATGACATGACTAATGAGGACAAGATAAATGAGATGTAAATAATCGGGTAAAACGATGCATTTCAATAAATAATGAAAACTAAAAAATACCAACAAATTATTTTTTCTATGACCTTCACTAGTGGTCCTTAACTTTTCTTATGCCCAAACCAATCGGCTATGAACAGGAAACTATAACAGATAATCAAAGTCATGCTCAGCTTCCCTAAAGTGAAATAAAGCATCTACACCCTCTAACCGCCCTAGTATATATATACAGCCAATAAAGCTATAACACCAGTTGTTCAACAATTCGTCTCTTATAATAGTTATTGAATTGACTAAATGTGAAAACTAATCTAAATAACCAAATCAATCTAGACTCGATTAAGAGCATATACCAAAAACTCTACAAGTGAATCGTTAAACTGGAAACATGTCAAAACCACTGCAACGGACAAACATGACGTTATCCATAAAGTGCAAGATCACAAACTTTTAATCAAAACCTAATACCAGAATTGAATAGGGAAACCAACCATTTCTACAGGCCACCAACTTGTGTACCTTCCCCACATACAGTTCCCAAGCAACATGGCGCTAACCTACGGTATTAAACCCATAGCCACATCCACAAGGCTAAAAGAAAAAATGTATAATATTATCAAAAATACTAATTACTATGCAATTGAAACCCAACCTAAAGAAAAAATATTAAGTCCTATAACATTACTAGCTATAGTAATAATCTATACAAATCCAATACTTAACTCATATACCAAATACTATAGCCAACTTAGGAACTAAACTCCAAATCAAGGCCAACTCTGACTACTAGAAGCGTAGAACTATATGAGCAGTCACTACTAAGGCTTACGAAAACAAATCAACCAATATTCTAGGGATGTAAGATGAACATCTTTATTCCTCTAAATCTACGGTAAAATTCTATACGCATAAGGTCTCAAGAGATTAACTCTATAACCAAACAAGCGATAAAAGACATAAGATACCAAGGAATCACCCTAACTCGCTCTAAGGATTTACTCAATGTATGAGTGCAACACACAGAGATATGAGTTAACCTTCTCTCTATAAGTTAAACTTCACTCTGATACCAAATCTATCACACCCCAATTTCTAATAATTAGTAAACCAAACCAATTACTAAAATTTGAGGACGTACGGGTTCCCACAGATAACCAAGCAAAAAATAAAGTTAGGCTCAATAATCTACTGGTGTACAAAGCAAAATAATAGGAATAAAATAACAGCGGAAGAAAAGAATAACGATAACTATACTAAAAAATTCAATAAACCTCAACATGTTAGAAAGAAAAATCTCATAAAGAAAGCTCTCACAAGTACATCCAATGGGTGATCCAAAACAATAATAGAGAATCAAGCCTTCAACTTTAGCTCTTCAACAGGATCGCTACAACCGCAACCGCTGCATCGCTAGAATATGAAATGTTTTTATTGCGAGTATGAGCAAACCACAGCTCACAAACTTCCCAAAATAGCTAAACAATTATACCGACTATCGAGAAGATTATAGTAATGAAAATATATAAGAATTCGCTAATGCTAAAAATGTATATGCTAATGATGTTAAAGATGTTAAAGATGTCTAATCGAGATGTACAACAAACCTAATAAATCTACTAAACTAAAATGCCAGATGCAAAGGAATACTAAGACTATAAACTACACTCTGAGTTAATGAGAAGCGCTAAGAAGAAACGTCCTATAATTTTGTTGATCAACTACCAACGTATGACTTAGAAATTTTGAAAGATCATTAATGGATATAAGGGGTTTAATTTTTGTCAAGCTCGACCAAGCTAAGGATATTTTACTTGATCAGAGTGTTCTGGGCATTTCAACCCAATGAGCCTAATTGCCCTCACTTTATTTTAATTCCAAGGAATTTATATCTTACGGAGGATAAGATGGGTACCAAAGGAGAACTATCTCATACCATCCCACACTTTAGGATAAGTACATAGGTATGATAGTAACCTGCCCAAACTCACCAACTATTTTAACCCGAGCTAGGAATCCAAGTAATTTATCGGGGGTTAGCCAATTTAGAGTTGGTTTATGTATCCGACCTCATTATCGTAGATATCAAATTAAGATGTCTCTATAATTACCTAACGTAGAAATGATTACCATCAACTGCTTGAGTACAAAAGTAGTTAACAAAAGCTAGTGCACATGGGATAACCTACATGTTTCCAACAAGTAGTCAATAATCCCCAAGAATAGAGTTTACAATCTCAACTCTATAACGGCTATGTACTTAAATCTCCAAAACAGATGGACATGAATCCCACTAAGTTTTAACATCAATGATGACGGTACAGACATCGAATAACAAATTGACGGTCAAGGACAAAACCACGAGAATGATCAAACGAGAAAGATTTCCTTAAACTAGCAACAAGGTAAAAGAAGCTTAACAGAGTAGCTCTATAATCTCAGAGAATCATTAGGACAATAAGTGTCACAGCACGAGGTGTCAATATCCCGAGCACAAACTATCAGATGCTTACCACAAACAATCGACTTTATACTAAGGATAAACTGTCGGTTCACAACAATGAGCTAAACAATACAAGATTAACAGTGTTCATAGTCCTCATTCCTTACTCATCAAAAGAATAACGAAACATAAACTACACTTGATAATGGAATCTAACGTTATCGTCTCAACTATAAAATAAAGGACAGTGCATAAGGACAATGCCACGAGAATTCAGAGTACACCTAGAATAATTTTAAGACAAATAGAGGCAATAATCGCGATGGACAAGTACAAAACCAAAGACAGTGTCTTACGAAAGCCATACAGCCCAAGTGACTTGACAGATAATCTAGAACTATATATTAGGATCTTACTAGGTTATTACTATCCAAGGACGAAGCCACGAGGTTAACGTAGACAAACCCAAATAGATAGTGCCTAACCTTATTATCATGTCTAACAAACTAAACTAACAAAACCGTTTTATCTAATAAGGTGATACCTATAATGTCTATATTTTATTCTAATAGCAGTAGTTAAGCCACGAGGATAACATCTATATATCCATATATACTAACAATGAAAGTCACTATATCTATAAAGTGATAACTATAATCACTAAACTTATTCTAATTAATAGTGGCTAAACCATGTGTCGCTATTTTATACAACAAAGCTCCTCTGAAGCATAAACCTAAGTTACTCGGATTTACTAATCATAATCTAAAACATGTCAAGAACGCCATTTTAAATAACCCAATCATCTATAACGTGAGTAACCTAATATCAGCAATTGAAATCAGGTATTATTACTAGTTCTCAATCAATATAAAGCTTAGATATTAAGAGATAGAAAAACTCGCCTACTCAGGTTAACCACGATTAACGCCACTTGCACGCAAGTGCACATCCAAGCTTTTGTAAACAAAACAAATCAGCAACTGTGGACTATAGGAGTTGATGTAATAAACGCCAATTATAGAAATACTGTATAACACCTTCTTTCTTAACTTATGCCCCTTTAAGAACAACCAGGAACACCAATCAGGATGGAAAGCCATTAGCAAAACATTAATAAAGCACACTTCTCTCTACTATTGATCCACATAAAAAGAATAAGAAAATCTAAAGTACCCAGCTCTTGTACAAAGAAGTACAACACTTCTATAACCTCCACAATTTTAACTGAGCAAGCATAACTCCAGCAACATCAGATGTGAACAACCAAGAACCTCAATATTAAAAATAAAACAAGGAAGCATCTACATCACCTTATAATCACCCAACAATAAGCAACTATCATAATCAGTACCACTGTGATCATCTTTCAAAGGATTATAATAAAATTCAGATTTACTTTATCTACTAGCAGATAGGTGTAGCAAACATGACTCCATGAACATCACATTTCAGTTCAAACAAGGAAGTACCAGCTCTAGATCGAACAAAGTAAAAATCTCGCATACAATAACAGAGTACCTTGATTGACAAACCAACTAAAAAGCTCCCAGTAAAAGTAACTCTTCATGAATCAAACACCAACTACTAACAGTAATAAATACTCTTCAAATCCTCTATATTAACCAAAGATTAGGATTTTCTTCAATAATTAAACAACTCAACCTTGAACTCCAAATCACTGAACAGTCCAATCCATATTAAAGCTCTCTTGCACATCTCTCTTCAGATCTCTGGATCAAGAATAGGAAGCAATTCCTTCTTCTCCTTAATACGCCGGTCAAGCTCCGTGCTATGCATCTATCGTAATTAACTCTCATCTGATAGTTCCCTTGCGGCCAATCTGATAAAAACGCCTTTTTCTTCAACTGTAAATGCAATGATGATACATCGAACACTGAGATTTCTCGCACTACAAGAGGAACACAGAAACCCCAATTCGAGTTCCAAATCTGGGTCTGGTTGAAGCCATGGTTGTTGAAGAGAAACTAGTCTTGATCGGATTGAGAACATTGTAGCAAAATTTACATAATACACTAATTATGCCGCTCGTCTCTCTCTCTCTCTCTAGAACAACAACACCACAATCTACCATTGCCGTCCTAATATCCTCTTACTTCTTCTCTCCTAAGAGCATCTCTAGCAGCGAGTGCGGGTTTGGGTGTGGGTTCTGATAAGTTAGCCCGCCAAAAACCTAACCCAAACCCAACCCTTTCCAGCAGTGAGTTTAAGTTATGTTTGAGTTTTTTTTTTTAATTTAATTTAGTCTGCGCGGTAATCTTTATTCCGCGTGGTATTCCTTTGCCCGTATAACTATTCATCTCTCTCATACATCAATAAAAAAAATAAAATTAAACGCGGCGGTAATCAAAACACCACGTGGTAATCAAAACTCTGTGCGGTAATCTAAACACCGCCAAACTCATATTTTTTGGGTGTGAGCTCCTCACACTCGGTTGAGTTCTGACGCAGCCACGTAGGCGAACTCACACTCACGTTGCTGGGAGGCTTAAAGTGGGAGTTTGTGTTTGGGTTTACAAACCCAACTCAAGCTCCCACCTTGTTGCATATGCTCTAAGGACTCTCTTCTCTAATAACTACCAATTAAAATCTTTAAAATAGATATGTGTGTGGTTATCCAATGGAATGGTACTATGATAGCTGCAACGTAGTCTACCTCATGCGAGTAAAAGGGTGCTCTAATATTTCCTGTTGACAGTAAGTCTAAATACCATATTAAGAGTTCTGATATAAAATGATGAAGCACAATAGATGATGTCAAAGAAAAATGGATGCATAATTATTTACTTATAATAAAGAAAAAAAATCTTAGACATTACACCAATGCATACAATCTAAACTACGGAACATCCCCTGGAAGCCTTGCGATCCATTCACTTCTTACAAGTGTAATGTATTGTTTTCATTGGAAGATCTAAGGTATTGGGCTTTGAATTATGTTATAATAGTGTTACAAAATTATTTCAAGAACAAAATACTCATAGACTCCCCAATTCGAAGCTATTCTTCTTGGGCGCCTTTTGGTGCGAGGATAAGCCCATCGTCTTAGCGGTATTTTCTCTTTGAATAAAATTGGGGTTCAAAGAAAGTATTTGATCATAAATATGGTAATACACACCTTCACATTTACAGAATTGACGACGAAATAAGAATCCTTTGAATCTTGGGTTGTCACCAAAGTAATCCCGATTAAGGCTAAACTTCCCCAATTTATGATCACAGTCTTTCTACTTTTCTATCCTTCCCATTTTACTACCTCCCCGCCTCCATGATGATGTCGGCTTTTGCTCTTTTTCTTCTGTTTCTCCCATCTCAATTATAATTGTTATACACGTGCATCATCTCAATTTAACGTTGGAATGGCTCTTCGCTTCCGGACGATGATGAAGACGATGACTCCAAAGATGAAGTTGATTGGTCAGACATGAGTAGGTCAGTAAGGGTTTCATCAAACATGATTCGGCAAAATGGATATAGAAAGAAGAAAGTTGAGTTTTGAGATATAAGCTGAATGAGTTAATTGTAGAAGAGTAAGAGAGTAGAAGATGAATGGGCTTTATAGATAGAGAATAAACTAGCCATTTTTAGGCGTTGAGCATCTTGTTGAAGAAGTTTAATCAGGGAAAAATAAAGTATGCAGGGGAACCAATATATAATTAATGCAAGTCTTACTACGCAGTTCAGAACTAGCCGTTTGCAATAGTTTAAATTTCAGTCGTCCTCGTGTCTCCATTTTAGTCGTTTTATATATGCGCAGTTCTAAACTGTGTTGCAAGATGACCTATTAAGGCTTGACAAGTGTCATCATCTCATTGGTTACACCCTATACGCAGTTCTGAACTGCGAGGCATCAATCCACCAAAAATCCACCCAGAGGGCAGAAAATCTACCCTCAAGGTAGAAAATGGGTAAACACGTGGACAATTAGCCTAGCTGCTGGGAGGTGAATTGGTTGAGAAGAGGGTAGATTTTGAAATCCACCTTGTCATGTCAGAATTAACCTAGCTGTTGTGAATGATCTTACATTACATAGTGTTAGTGCTTTGATGAGGCTGACTGAAATGGCCATAGTTACATTATGTTTTATTTCTCATTACGTATTCAAACCATTGAGAGTCTTGCCCACCCCTATTGCTTAATCTTAAATAAAACCAGATCAAGATGAACTTCCACAAAAGAATTAGTGGTTAAGAGTATACCTGGGTCTAATTAAACAATTATATTTACATAATGAGGCTAACATCGTGTTTCAAAATATTTTGATATAACCTACAACCATGAAACCGATCCTGCTATTCACATCCTCTTATAAATATAGATGCCTAAATCCTAACATCAAGAGGGTGTGTGGGTTTACCATAAGATATCATCTTTGACTAAAATAATAGTCCCAATGTTTGAATCTAGGAATGCAATAAAGAAAGAGGACTACTAAAGTTGTGCTTGGTTCATGGTACGGGAGTGCAAACGCACGCCCTTACGGTATTTAGCACTTACAGGCTGATTGGTTGGGCTCCTACACCCACTTGCATTGTACCATGTTGTATTAAGTTAAATAAACCCTTTACAAATCCCCTGCACCCTACTACAGGTGAAACTCCACTGTAACACCTTGCATTCCATCTCCATTCACAAATCGCAAAAAAAAAAAAAAAAAAAAAAAAACAATTAGAAACAAAGAAAAATTGTCAAAAAAAATCTCTTAGCCCTAATTCTAGATCTGGATCTTGACCCCTCTCTATCTCCTTTAATGGGGTTTGGATTTGGACTCATTGAACCCACAAACAACCAAAGGTAAAACCTTTCTCTTTTCTCTCTGATTTCAATTTTAAATGTTTCCTTGATTAGGAGCCATTGAGTTTGCCGATTCAACGATTCCGTGTTGTTCGACTCGATGTTGAGTTCACTTTCTCGTTTTTACAATTATACATTCCTCTTTTGCAAGCCATGGATATGGAGGTAAATTATGATTTACTTGTACTTCTTCATAGATATGAGATTCCTACAATTAATGAAGTTCCTACACATGCTTGGCCATAATGTGCTTCATCGGGTGCTCGAGGGAAGATATTATCGATCATTGGAAACAATTAGTCGTTACTTCAATGAAGTGTGATGCTATTGTCAAATTATATAAAGTATTGATAGATGATCATGGGGAAACAATTTATAATGGGAAAGTACAAGCCCAAGTCAGTGACGATCTTCGTTTCTCCCCTTATTTTAAGGTAGTATAAATTTTGTGAATGTGTTATAAAACAAACTATTTATTGATCTTTCGTCTAATTGTATTTGCACAATATAGGATTGTTTAGGGGCACTTGATGGGACTCATATCATTGCAAGTGTTCTAGAGGACAAGATAATTAATTTTAGGAGCAGTAGAAGTAATAAAATAACTCCAAAATATTTTAGCAGCATGCTCATTCAATCTCGGATTTACATATATACTTGCTGGATGGGAGGAAACCGTCCACGATCAAAAAAATTTAGATGATGCTCGACAAAGACTGAACCTTTTTGTTATCCCACATGGTAAATAAAAATTGTTTCCCTTGTACTTGTAATTATGTATGTGTGTGTATATATATATATCATGAAACATAATTTAATGTATGTAATGTTATTGTCATTATGTATATTAATAATATTAAGGAGATGTGGCATTTACTCCTGAACCAGGAGTGTTACCTCAATTTCTTAATACTCGGTATCATCTCAATGACTGAAAAGAGCACAAACCTGCTAATTATAAAGAAATATTCAATAAAATTCACGTGACACTCAGAAATTCGATCGAGAGGGCTTTTAGAGTTCTTAAGAAGCGGTGAAGAATACTATCAGGAGAATCATTTTACCTATACAAGACTCAAGTGAAGATAGCGATTGCGTCCTTTGTATTGCATAACCACATTTTAGGGGTGTTGAAAATAGAGGAAGCTAATCTCCCTTCTACGCCAAGAATGATACACAGAATAAGCCCTAATTGAAGAACAATCAAATAAGAACACTAAATACACAAGATTTCCTAGAGGAGGGAAGTGGAAAACCCTTACGGATAAAAACCACTCCCTGAATAATCCACTATGATGATCAATCTCTCCAAGCTTCTTAAGATTTAATAGAGTATCTCAAATTCTAGGTCTCTAGAATTAAACTTACAAAGGAAAAGATAGCTTAAACAAATAAACTATGCCCCCTTTATATACTAGGGAACTAAAATACAAGTAGAACGAATCTCGAAGAAAACTTAATGTCCTAGAATAATATCCATGGTAAACTTACTCACAGCTCATTCGAACGACTCCAAGCTCGTTCGAACAATTTTAATGATAATTGGCCTCCAACCCTAGAAGCATATAACTCGTTTGAACGACATCCAAGCTCGTTCGAACGACTTTAACGAACCTAGTTCCAAAATGCAAAAACAAATAATATCGTTCGAACGACTTTGAAGCTTGTTTGAATGACTCGTTCGAACGACTCCTATTTTTGTTTGAACGACTTCGACAATTCCAGTCTTCGACATTTCCATTCTTCACATTCGAGTTCACACCCAATAAGGGGTTGATCCAAATGATCCATTCATTAAACAAGTTGATCACGAACTTTAACGTTCAGAAAAAGATACTAATGAAGAACAAGAAAATCCACCATGTTCCTCTAGTAACCCAAGAAAGAGATTAAGGGTTGAGCAAAATCAATGTGTACAATTAAGAAAAGACATGGCTAAGCGGATGTTTGACGACTTCAAGAATGAGCTGAACAATTAGTATCTTAATTAATTATACATTTTTATGTTACTTGTTTGGTTATTACTTGTTATGTAAATATTATATTTTTATGTTACTTGTTTGGCTGTTATTTCCAGTTTCGATGCATCTTTTATGTGTAAGTTTTGTCTTATCGGTTTAATTCAATTTATGCATATTAACAATCAATATTAAGTTTGTTTTGCATTTTTTTTGTATGTATAGGGAACATATATGACTAAGGGAGTATGTACCGGTAAGGAAGCTCGGAAATAGAATAGAGGGACTAAGAAAACAATTTTAAAATGGAATGCCGCAATGGATACAGATTTAGTCGAGGCCTTGGTCGAGGGGTATAGATTTGGTTTTAAAGAAAATAATATATGGGATGATAAGATATGGACCATGGTGCAGAAAGTTGTTCAAGAGAAAGCATTCATTCAAGTAGAAAGATCTCATATAGATAATAGATATTTATCTTTAAGGAAGCGGTATATTGTATTTGATGTGGATAATGATATTGGTGGTGATGATGCATTGGAAGCAAATAATGCTAGTATGGCAACATCATCAGCTAGCAAACGATCGCGAGTGCACGGGAAGAAAGCAAAAAATAATGACGAGGTGAAGCCTGTACTCTACTCATTGCATTCAAGCCTAGAGGATATGAAGAATAGTATAGATCTCATAAAGCATGCTTCTGATATACAAGAAGAGGTTATGAAGGTTGAGGGTTACAGTGAACACTTTCTTCGTAATGCTTGGTATATCATGATGCGTGATCCTGTTGAATTGCAATTATTCATGGCGGGTGATGCAAAAGATAAGAAGATGGTGCTAGATGGATATCTCAATCGGATATATGAATGTGGTAACTACCGCCGAGTTTATGTTTTGTTGTATTTAGCACTGATTATTCATCCCCCTGCTGATGTTAATAGTCCTTAAAATTATTTTATTGATGCTCACATCAATGATTTACACGGAGCTTGTTAGCCTGCATGAACTGTCTATTATTAGTCACAAAGCATAAAGTTTAGAAAGTCTTCCTACATACGCCTTCCCTGTACATCTAGTACACGATAACTGCCTTCCTTGAGATGTTGATGTAGAAAGAGACCTGATTATTTCCAAAAAATAATCAGGGCTAGCTATGGTGTCATCCGATTTATCATGGAAAGTGAGGCAAATGAATTTTAGGCTTTTATAGAGATCCTTGCACGAGATGTAGAACCTTACAGTTAATGCAAAACCCTTCTATGCAAAAATCAGTGAAGTTCAAGGACAGATCCATGATATTCTCCAATCAGCCTATCAGGGAGTACTAATTCAATGTGAGACATGTTCTTCTGAGAAGGATTTGTGTTTAGTTTTTATTTATTGCATTTTCCATTTTTTGTTTGTTTTTTGGATGTATTTAAGAACAATACTATGAACATAAATGTCTTTGTTTTGAATTCTAGTGATTTTACTACTGGATACTAGGTAATTATGGTTTTCTTCCACATTGATCTATTGGGAACTTTAGTAATGTTGGCTAAAATACTCCTAATTTGTATAGCCCTTTGATTAACCACTTGATCGTATCATTTTATATCAAGTTTTGCAAAAAGATCTTGCTGAAGTGGCAGAGTGGACATCAGAATAATACATCTTGAAGGTGTATTATTGGTTTTTGTTATTATCAGAATATTTTAGGAAGATGTATAACATATGAATAATATTTTAGGAAGATGTATTATCATAATATTTTAGTAAGATTTTTACGTATTATCAGAATATTTTAGGAAGATGTATCATTTCATTTTAACTTTTTTTATTCTTAGATGTATTATAAGAATTCTAGTATAATTGTATCATTTTTAGCGTGTACTTTTGTTATATCAATCAACTATGAACATCTGAACATTTGAATTTAAAAGGTGTATTTTTAAAATAATTCAGTTGCAGAGCGGTGCTGAACCAATCAATAGTGGTTTGCAACGGCTTGCGGTGGTGCGAACCAATAACCATTGTAAGGAATGCAATGCAACTCGATGCAATTGCACCCACTTGCAAAATACACTCCCATGCCGCGAACCAAGCACAACCTAAGAAATCTAAAAACTGAAATTGTAAAGATGGATTCTCTAAATCTAATTGTTAACTACAATCTACCAAACTAACTATCGCAAGAATTGGTATCTTGTTACTTAGAAGCCAAATTTTATTACCAAACCCAAATTTTGGAAGATTGATAGTTCCTTGAAAATTTTAGGAGAGGATGATCACTAGACACACTAAAAACGCTTGTATTTATCAACCCTAGGATCATCTTCAGTTATCTTCATACATTTGACAAAAACATATTTTGCTATAAGCTCATAAATTACGCAAACAGCTCATAACCTACTATCCCTTCTCTATTTGGATCTAAAGCAAGCTCATTTTCGCCATTGGTAACAAATATAATAACATAGGTTATCTACAACATATACTTTAGAAATTCAACATTTTCACGTCATGAAATGGTCCCTTTGTTCCAAATTGAATACTAATCCAGTTTCTCAAGTAACACTTAAGTTGTTCTTGGATTATTGATAATTCAGCAACATCAAACAAAATTTTACTTACTTTTGATCTACGTTTATGCAACAAAAGGCCTAAAAAATAATAACTTGTGAAGCAAAAACAAAATGGGTATCCAAACTGATCAATAAAGTTGATCCCCTAATTAACCCACTACATATTTCGGATTCAAAATTGTCTTAGGAAGGAATTACTGTATAGGGCCTCAAGTTGTCTATGAATATCATTTAGAGGCTATTTGTTTTTTCTATTGAATCTAAACACTTATTCTGATTGCTTATTCTGAAGCTTGATTACTGAATATGAAGTCTGAATGCTAATTCTGAACAATAAAAATTATGTTTATTTTTTTTATTTAATCCAAAGTACGAATCGTCTAAAACTATCTAATTGTCAATATTACCATGTTCCATATTTATTTTTTTAAGATGCTTTCTTCGTAAATGCATTTGGATTTAAACATTTTTCGGCTACAGTAAATTAAAGGATTGTCCTTTTCGTCGATTAAAATAGCTATGACGGGAATTAATTCTTGATATTCTTCCCATAGTCTAAAGCACCAAGTACTGATGTAAACCATCCTTGTTCTTTCGTATAAGTTTCCCATGCATCTATATATGCTAAATTAAAATAAAAGAGGATGAAAAATGTTGGTGTTCCTGTAGGTGCATCTAATAACACTTCTTCCTTCATTTTCTTAAAGATGACATAACAATAGAGATCTAAAATTAGGAAGGTGGGGGTGTATGATTTTGTTGATTTGGGCTTTGAATAATAAGCTTCTAGAGAATCAAATAACTTAATTTGTTTAAATGCTAAAGCCTCAATTCCAATTTTTAACTTAAAGATCCAAGATCTCAATCAACACTAAAACAAATTTGTTTGTAGCATACATTTTAGGTGAAGGATCCAATACCATGACTGAAATATCAAACTCTACCACATAAATAGATGAAATTTTTTCCCAAACTCAAAATATCGAATAAACACAACTATATTAAGCTTTGAATCACTAAGAGGTACTATGATTTGAGATTTGAAGAAGTTCCCAATTGAGAATTTTATGAAACCTACCTCAAAATCGAAATGAAAAATTACAAATCGCCAATGGTGATATTATTTCATGAGAGAGAAAACACAAGAGTGAGAAGAAAACAAAGAGAAGGAGAAGAGATAAAAACAAGGGTAAAGTTGGGTTTACCAATTTTCATTCAAGTTACGTAACAAACCCGTCAAGTTAAGTAGAATAGATTTCAGAAAAGCTAGATTTCCAACTTATCTTAAGTAATAAAAAGTGGGGTACCATTATTAATAAGGACTTTTTTGAGATAGAAAAACAAACGAAGCTTATTGTGAAATTTGACTTAATATAGGCCAAATAAGTAAATTAAGTTAAATAAGCTAAAAACAAACAACCTCTTTGTACCATGAAATTACAAAAACTACGACTAGTACCGTATTTAGAACTTTCTTAACATTTAATACCTTAATATAATTAAATACCAAGTTTGCCCCTAGATTATTTAACTGGTAAAATTGGCAATTTTCCTTGAATTCTTTTCATGACTTCCTCTTCCATTCAGAAAAAACAAAATAGTTGGGACTCTTTCAAGAGTTTGTAAATGTTAGGGGCTCTCTCATTCTTGAATTCTCCCTATTTGCACCTGCATACTAAATCATATGTTAATACCATTATTCTACTATTCCCTCCTTTCTAATAGGTCGATATACAAAAATTGGTATTTATTTGTACAAAAATTGGTCTTTATTTGCTCTTTATTTCAAAAGAGTTGTTCTTCTTGCTGTTGATGTTCTCTAAAAGTTAAATTTTGTACAAGATTGTGCCCTTATAGAAAATATTGAAGAAAGACATTATTCCATCAATATCCCTTTTGCAAAAATTCTAGTTGTATCAAGAAGAGTTAAGTTATTGAGGGAGGGATCTTTGGATGAACTTTAAGAGTTAATATCTATTTGTACTCCAACTTTTTTTTTTTTGGATGGCATATATACAAGTGGAATTTGCTATTGATCTTGAGCTTGATAATTGCTTGAGAACACCCGATGATAAGTCAACTTCAGCGTGGTAATCATTTGATGACAAACTTGAACATGGTCATAGTAACAAAACAATGTTCTCGGTTACTATTCCTCCTTCTAATAGCAATTTTGATGATTTGCTACTAATTACGAAAATTTATTACTATATTTGAAAAAATAATTGCGAGGTAATGCATTTCTGCTTTACACCTCAAAGAATCTAGAGGAGAGAGACATATAGAGAGTACCCATCTCTATTACTTGCAGTTAAAAGATATAAAACTTGAATATAGCATCTTATTTTGCTTCAAACTTTAGCGGTTTTGTGAGATTTCCAACTCCACCAAGGCTTTCTAGCATATTACACTCATTGAGATTGTTACAAAATTTACTCTAACCTTGTGTAGTGGGAAGCAGTGCTGGTTACCATGGAGACTCTTAACTTTCTTGATCAATTTGCTTCTTTGACCAGTTTGGAAGTTCACCTAAGTAAATCTAAATTGTACTATTCAGCTGTTGTAATAGGTACTTAGGAGCACATTAAAGTTGTGTTAGGGTTCACTAATGGAAAGATACTTTTTATATACCTTGGGGTTCCCTTATAATCCACCTGATTAAGAATTAAGGACTGTTAACACTTGATTGAATCCATGATTAATAGAGTAAAAGCTTGGTAGCATAGATACCTCTTAAGAGCTGGCAGATTACATCTTCTTAAATCTGTGCTTCAAAACATTAGTATCCATTGGATGGGGCTTTTTATACTTACCTAGTTTATTATTGATTGTATAATAAAAGTGTGAACTAAATTTCTCTGGCATGGTAATTCTACAGGTAGAAAAAATGCTCCCATTGGGTAGAACCAGGTTTGCTACCTTAAAGATGAAGGTGGTCGAGGGAGATGAAGATCCCTAGGGATTACTCTTGGGTTTGAAGGAGCATTCTCAAGACTAAAGAGGCAGCACAAACTCTTATCAAGCATAGCATTGGAGATGGTAATTCAACTCTTTTTTGGAAGGACTCATGGCACCCCAAAGGTATTCTTCTGACCTCTTTCAAGTAGGTCTTTGTTGAGTCGCAACCGCGGAAGCCGAAACTCTAACTTCGATTTGGTTAGCAATGAGCAAGCAACAATCAAAGAAATACGCAATATAAAAGTTTAAGGTGGTTTGGCAATTGCCTACGTCCATCGTACAAGAGAGAGAGAAAGTTTATTCAAGATTCATGGTTACAATTACTCAAAGCAATTAGAGGTTCTCTCATAAGGATTTTCTCTCAAATTGATCTCACCAAGGGTTAGCTCTAAAACAACCTAAGTTCCCCTTATATAGTTGGAGAACTATTTACAGTAGCTCAAATCTCGAGGCAAGTCAAGGGTTCCAAACAAATCTCATAAATGAGTTTTCTCGAAGTCTATTCGAACAGATTATTTGTCTGTTCAAACAAAAAGTACTCGAGGTGGTTTATTCGAACATAAACATTTTATGTTCGAACATGCCCAATTTCATTCAAACGATAATAAATCTTGTTCGAACGACTTATTAATAGCTTCTGTTCAAACAACCCCATAGTCTTCAGGTATGACTCTACTCTAAATATGATAGCTACCATATCTAATATTATTTGGGATTACTAGTAGACTGTTCCTTCTAAAATTAATTGCCATCTTGGAATAGAGATTATGCCAGACCTTCTGAATACTCCTATACGCTCCAATACAGCTGATAAGGTTATGTAGAGTGTAACTGTAAATGGGGAGTACTCTATGGCCTCAAATTATGAGTACTTGAGACCTAGAAAGACCAAAAGTTGATTGGGTTGGTTTGTGATGGAATAATATTGCAATACCTAAAAGCAATCTTATCATGTTGAAGGCTTTTAGTGGGGCTTTAATGACCTAAACAAACTGGTCCAGAGATGAGTGCTCTTTCAATCTTTGTACTCTTTCATTGGCTTTCATGAGGAGATTATTAACCATTTCATGATGGAGGCACACTTATTAAGAACCTTTAGAACAAAATTTTGATTTAATGTAACATCTGTAAAACTATTGGCAACTTTGTTGATGAAGCAAACTGGCTTAAGAGTTTAAATTATAAAGAAATCTTCTCTCAAATAATAATTGCAGCCTATCAAACTATGGTTTATTATTTGCGGATGGACAGAAATGAGAGGGTTTTTGGTAACAGGGATAGACTAGCTCAAAGTTTATACTCTTCTGTCTTAGCTGAAATGCAGTTCCTTTTAAATCATAAGATAACAATTGTCAAGAAAACTCACAATCTATGGTCAGAGGTAAGGCGGAGTGTTAAGCGGTGGGCATGGTCACTGTCGAGGCGGGGCGGGGCAGGGTGCTAGGCGGACGCCAGAGCCGGAACACTGTATATAACATGTCAATGTAAATTTATAATGTGCAATTTTTTTTATAATATATTATTTAATTAAAAAATAGCTCAATGCATTATTATATTTTGCAATATATATATTGCAAAGACTCAAAGTATTATTATTTTTTTGTTATGTAATATATAAATAACATATAAGATAAAAAACCTTAAGATAATCAACAATTCAATATTATAAGATACAATAATCAAGTAAAGATTATAAACGAAATCCCAATTCTTCAATTTACAAACCCTAATTAGTAATTTGGTTTGAATAATAATAAATATCCTTACTAGAGAGAGAAAAAAAAATGAGTTTATGAGGAATTAAGGATTTGATTTGCTTTTATTTTTTTTGTTTGAAAATGCCAAATGATTTGGCAATTTTGTGTTTATTCTTTTTTATATTTTATTAAGAAGCCAAATCATTGGGCAAAACTAGAATAAAAAATTACCCTAGGGTACCCGATGCCCTAAGAAAGGTGCCCGACGGCGCCTCTGACAACATAGCTCACAATAATAGGAGAATATGTCACTTTTGGGACATACATCCAAAGTTTAATATAAAGGAAACACTAGGCCAAAACGAGTAAAAAACGACGGGGTAGGCCAGTCGATATTTTTTGCAGTAGTTTTATGTTTTCGACTTGAAATGCGTCGTAATATCTGTCGTTTTTAGTTAAAATTATGACACATTTATGAATCGTTTTATACGTCGCAAACAAAATACACAAGTATCAAACGTTATTTTCGTCGCATTTGTTCCATTTTCCAATTTTTTTTATCCGTTGTTTTATGCGTCGCAATTTTACCACGCCAAAATTGCCTAATTTGTCGTAATTCTAAAGAATTTCGACTTAGAAACTAGTCGCATTATCTGTCACGTAAAAGCGTCGACGTATTAGACACAATTATTGACAATGATTTTTATCGTTTCTCGCAATTATAAATTTCAAAATTTTATTAAATAATATTAGTTTACTTAAAGAATCTTTTCTATACTTTTACAATTAGAACTAGATGGATTTGAACCATCTTTGTCTCAAGTTCATGAGAGTTCTTGTCGCCATTTAGAGCATATAGTTCTATCAATAAAGTTGCATAAAAAGACAATATGAAGCAATGGACACAGACTGACCAATTAAAGAAACCCATGGGATATCTGATGCATTGCGCGAACCTTGGTTTAACAGTAGAGCCTGAACTGCGGCAAGGATCTTCTGGTCCGAAATATTAGTAGAAAATTCTCGAAGGATACTTGAATTAGAGGGTAAGTTAATAAGGCTTATACTCTTTTATCAACTTGAATAAAAACTTTATTTCGAGCTAAATTTAATTAACCTTTCTGCCTCGAACTCAATACATCTATTTTGGATTTTTTTTTTACATCATTGATCCTTTGATACTTTCTGATACAACCATAAGATTTGTGTATTGGGAAAGAACAATTAAGACTATCAAGACAATGCACACACTACGTTTATATATGACCCGAAGGGATAAGATTTGCACTTACAGATCGTCCGAAGGCATGAACGTGACCAGAAAATACAATATCGACCTTGTATTTTACGAACCAATGCTCCAACATTACTCTCATTGACTCCCCTTCCATGAAGTGATAGTTATAGCTGTTATACCATGGTGAGTGCAGAAGAACAATCAACCATGGTGTTTCAGTTCTATTCACTTTGGGGAACTCTGCTTTAAGCCAACTGTACTGAGGAGTGTACATGCCTGTAGATTAAAACCAGCTTAAAACTAAGCTCTGTACAAGGAAAATAGGATACATAAACTTATAAAATAAAGTATAAGCTCTTACCATATGCCGAATATGAAGATAGTACAATAATGTACGCTGAAGCTCGCTTGATGGAGTACCAAAGGGGAGCAGTACTACTAGCTGTTTTATATGGGACATGATATCGGCACGTATACGGCTTAAAGGGAGTGGATTCACCCTGCGAATATATACCATAATTTATCAAACTTTAAGAGCTTCTATTACTTAAGTCTTCAAAGTATTAGGACAAGTCTAAACTAAAAAATAACTATAGATAAAGAATAAATGTAGAAGGGGAGAAAAGCTATCTGGTAAAAAAGTTTTTATTAGTTGTTAAGATTTACTACAAAATCTGTATCATGATGGCAGTGGATTTACATTATGCACTAAATAGGGGCACTAAGGGACCATATGGAAACGAGGAAGAAGCCCAAAGTAGTCATAACTGAAAAGTCACTAGAATTAGAAGTTATTTTCATGAAGTAAAAGTGTTGGTGAAAGCCAGACTTCTCAGTGAAATATAACTAAGTTCCTTATAGCAGAGAAAAAATTTCAAACTGAGGACACAACTTCAGCTAGTCACTTTATGGGCCAGAGTCAAACTAATTTCCTTATATTTTGACTATTGGAAGTATAATACTACTTTTTTTGGGTTTGATATGCCCCAAAGAAAATTAAGCATAGGCCTCAAGTTTGTAAAGGCATATGGAAAATACGGAAGTTATGAAGACAATTTGGAAATTATCTAATTAGGCCCCATAAGAACCTGGTTTACAAGTTGACAGAACATTATTCTATCAAACCTAGAATGAACCAATCTAAAGATATTTCAAGAGCTAAGACTGAAAAATCGATCGAATTATCAGAGAATTAGATTAAGTTGATGGTTCTCACAGATTCGCTAAGAAAATCACGCCCATGATTTCCAGCAGTACATATCCAAGGTTGATAAGCAGTACATCGCTCAGCGAATCTCCCCCATGAATCCCACCTGCGATTGTCATGCAATGGATAATGATCTGCATAAGATTTCTCACCAACGAACAACACCGTTTGTCCATTTGAAGGGTTTGATTCATAATGAGTGAGTATTTTATTTGAATCATAAGTCTAACCAATACTTAAGCAAACTAAAAAAATACATATAACTGCATTACAACTATTATACGCACAAAGAAAATTGCTAATGAATCACTAAGGTTAGGAAATTAAGATTTTAGTTGGGAGTTACTCAAACAGACAGAGTTATGATATGAAAATATGAAATTAATTTACCCATGGGCCCAAAATAATAAGGAACGTCTAGGCCAATTTGAGGGGGAGTTGTAAACTAAAACTGTCGCGTGGTGAGTCCAAGCCCAACCTCGTAGAAGTACTTTGTGTCAACCTGGAAAAACAGCTAACACATAGTTATCTAATAAGGCACAAATGGATATTCTAGTCTAACACAGTTATACAGGTGTTACTGGCCCCAATCTTCATGGAACAAACTGATAGGTGTCCTCAGTTAATCCCTCCTTTTGTGTAACAGATTTAGAGTATATTTCATAGCATATTCTCATGTAGTTCCTCAATATATACTCCTATAACCTAATGGAATAATAAGTGAGTTTACAACCAGAATCTTTAATCTCTAATACTCTTTATGGTATCAGAGCTATAAAGCTCTAACGAGTTCTTTTCGATCCTACTTTCTCAGCTCAGGAACAATGGCTGCAACACCTCTAAAATACCCTTATCCATCCAATCTAAATATAACAAACTTTGTATCGCTGAAGTTCCAATCAACAAATTATTTATTGTGTGAAACACAAGTATTATCATTGATCGAAAGTCAGGATTTACTTGGATCCATCACTGGAAAAACGACCCAACCAGAAGCTGAAATCAACGACGACAATGGCGAAAAAATTATAAATCCAGATTTATTAGCATGGGTTTGCACTGACGGGCCAGTAAAAGCGTGGATCACAGCTACAATCTCTGAAGAAGCTCTTGATACGGTGGTCGGCATCACAACATCCAACGATGTGTGGAATGCCTTAGCTAATGTATACTCTCAAAATTTGCAAGCTCACGAATTTGAGCTTCTTTTTAAGCTCCAAGAAAAGAAAAAAGATTTGACTCTACTTTATGTGTATTTAACGGAGTCGGAAAACCCGTACCTGACCCAAACAAAGTATTTTGGCTTTTAAGCGGTCTCGGACCACGGTATGAATCTTTCTCTACTGCTATGCTTAAACTCCCTGTCCCTTCATATGTTAATCTAATTCCTCTTTTACATAGTCATGACTTGCGTAAAAAATCTCATGTTTTTGAACCCGCAAATCCTATACTCGCTTTCGTTTCCCTACAATCAACCCAACGGTTCAACCTAAAGCATAACTCACCCTAACCTTTTACCTCACGAGGTCGTGGCTTTTCTCAATCAAACTCGAGACCCTCATACAACCGCTGACAATATCAAAACTCTATATCCCAAAAACATCATTCAAACCAAAGTCGATCACCCTCTATTTGCCAAGTATGCAAGCGCTGAGGTTATGAAGCTCTGAAATGTTGGCACATGTTTGACAATAGCTATCAAGATGAAGATACTCCGCAAGCCTTGGCAGCTATCCATCATAAGGAGCCTGAAGTAGGAGAGTGGTTACTGGACACCGGTGCTACAACACACATCACGGACAATCCATGTACTCTCTCAAACAGACATCCTTATTTTGGGTCCGACTATGTTATGATGGGTAATGGCGATCGATTTCCCATCACAAATATGGGTGAAACAAGAATAGAAAACTCAAAACTTCATCTCCACAATGTTCTTGTTGTCCCTGATATAAAGAAAAGCTTAATATCAGTGTCACAACTTACTGATAGTTATTCATGTGATTTTATGTTTAATGATCGTGGTTTTTTCATTAAGGATCAAACGATAAATCAGGTGATGGCATCGGGGAATAAGAAAGCCGCCTTATATGTCATAGAGAATGCAAAATCTATGACACTATTCTCAAACAGATTTCGCGTGGCAGATGAAGATACTTGGCATCGTCGGCTAGGGCATCCTCAAATAAGAGTTTTGAATTTTTTACAACAAAATAAAGCTATCTCAGTGAATAAAAAGACTTTCAATTTATGTAGGAGTTGTGCCATGAGTAAAAGCTCTAAACTTCCTTTTTTCCCTTCCAATAATTGAACATCTGAACCTATCAACAAGATACATTGTGATCTATGGGGTCCGGCACCAATTTTGTTAAATCAAGGTTTTCGTTACTATGTCATGTTTGTTGATGACTTTTCTCGCTTCTCATGGCTCTATCTGATCAGAAAGAAATCCAAATTTTATGAAGTGTTCTTATTATTTCAAGTGATGGTTGAAAAGAAATTCAATAAAGAATTCAAATATTCCAATCCGATAACGGTGGTGAATTTTTAAAGCAGGAATTTATTGATCACCTCTTAAAAAAAGAAATCCGTCATCAACTATCATGCCCTGGAACTCCATAACAAAATAGTGTGGCCGAACGTAAACATCGTCACGTCGTGGAATTAGGATTGACTATGATGTTAAATGCATCAATGCCAAAACTATACTGGATGGAAGCATTTCTTACATTAACCTCCCTCATAAATAAATTACCTTCCCCATCCCTTCATATGAAAACACCATACCATCTCCTGCATGGCAAGCCTCCTACCTATGATTTCTTACGTGTATTCGGCAGTCAATGTTACCCCTACCTCCGCCAATACACTAAAGACAAACTTGAACCACGCTCGCTTCCATGTGTCTTCATGAGATACAGTGATAAGTATAAAGGATATCGGTGTCTCCACCTTCGAACTGGCCGTGTTTACATATCTCGACACGTTATGTTTGATGAGGGTTGCTTCCGATTTCACAAACCTACCCCATCCTCGTCTCTACCCACCGATAATACATCCATAACTAACTGGCTGCAACCTTCCCAATCAATCACTTCACAAACACCACATTTAACTAACGATTCCACCATCAACCAAAATCATGCACAAATATTTAATGGTGAGACAACTACCCCCTCTCCATTTGATCAAGTACCTCAATACACCTCAACACAACAACTACCTCCACCTCATGAATCACCTCCACCACAACCTACCATTATCCCTAGCTCTAGTTCCTTGCACTCTCCTCCAATTATTAGCCCAATCCAACAACCCTATCTTATTCCTATTCCAACACACACCATGACTACAAGAGGCAAAGATGGGATAACCAAACCTAATCCAAAGTATGCTATGATTGCACTTATCCCTTCTACTCCACCTGAACCTAAATCTGTCAAAAGTGCTCTAAACCATCCAGGGTGGCATTCGGCCATGATCTCAACATCTTCCACAAGACTTACATAAAAAATACCCGCTCTTTTCTTAGAATCAAGGAAACACTTGAGCACATCTCCCTGCCTCATCGCGTCCACATTTTTGAAGAATAGCAAAGCATATGAGGGCTTCGTCACGGTCATTCTCTGCCGGAAAGCATTACAAAATGGAATCTTGATCCTTGGAAATTGTCCAAGGAAAAATAGACATATCACTAAATATATTGGGACCAAAGAACACCATAATCAACCTAATCCCGACCATAATGCTTCAGAAACTTAGAACCCCTTTATCCACATGTATTCTGCAATTGCAACAAACCCCCAAATTATACCAAAAGAGCCCTAAATCACTACTAAAGGAAACAATTTCAAAACTCTAATAAAAAGCTCACCTTGTTGATTCAATGCTGAGTGCAACTTGTACAGATCAATGTGGCGAATCAAACTCAGAGTTAGTTAAGGCATGAAATTGAACTCAGAGTTAGGGTATGAAATCGAACTCAAAGTTAGGGCATGAAAACGAACTCACCATTGGAAAAGAAATCGAATCAGGGAATACCTCACCAAAACCTCCTTAAATCTAATAAAATCATTAACAATGTGGAAGATGATATTGGAGGAGTAAAGGGAAGGATTCTGGTTAGAGACCCATTGCAGATGGAGATTATGAAGGTGAGATTTAGAGGCGGGAAGTTTCAAATTTGGAGAGAATGAGATGGAATGAGAGGGCGAGAAGCTTGATTTTGGGAAGAAAAAAAAATGGGAAGAGATGAGGGAGAAAGGAGAAAAAATGTATAGAGTTTGATGAAAGTAGTCTTCAACATTCTATCTGGTTTTACAAAGAAAACATGAGTTAAGATGGCATTAGCATGTAAAATGCTATTAATGTTCACTTATGATAGCTACGCTATAGAAAAAATGCTATCAAATGTCATTTTTCTTGTAGTGAATGTTGTATTAAAGAGAGAAAACGTGAAACAACAGTCTCTAAAGTAAAAATTGAATTATTTTCTCGACTATAAGAAGAGTCAATTTTTTTAAGTCAAAAATAAGAAAGGAAAAGTTAAAAGCGACGGTGGTTATTAAATAACGACTGTTAATGGAAGTTATATTGTTATAACAGAGCAACCAAGTCGTAAATCTACCTCCAATAGTGTCATTATTTATATTTTTTGGCCTAGTGAACAAAAGAAGGTAAATAATTAGAGGAATACGAAGATAAATTACCGCACAAATGTCTGGTTTGTTTGTTGTTGTAAAAGCATCTAGTGTAGTATCCCTATAGTTAAAATAAAGAGGAGAAAGTGCTACAAATCAAGTTTTTAGCTTCCCCAAGAGGGTAGTTATTTTGGGTTTCAATACTCTCTCTCCTCAATAATGAGGATAAAGAATGAAATATTGGGTAACCACCTAGGTCAACTTTATTATGTGGAAAGCCTCTTTTTAACTTAAATTAATACGTAGAAAGTGTTTTGAAAAGTTAAAACTACTCTTGCCAATAAATTTATGGCACATCACCTATTAAACTTGCTATTTTGAGGAGTTTGGTTTTTGTAGGATATTCAAATCTCATATCCATGTCATACCACTAGCTAAAATTATAGGTAATCTACACAAGATGCTTTAAGGGAAAATTGAGAATATGGAAGAGTATCGAGAAATGGTTGCAGTGGCTAAGAAAATTGTGATTAGGGCAAAGCCCACAGCCCATCCCCATTTTCTCCCACTATTCTCTACAATCTTTACTTTTACCATGAACCAACCGCTCAGATTCTTGAAATCCAGTTATCCTAGAAAGAGAACCAATAACTATGAGAGACGATATTAGAAAGAGAAACTCCTTGGAGATTTGCCGTTGTTTTTACAAAAAGAAAAAGAAAAATGCAAGACTAGTATACCTTAAGTCCTCAACTTAGTAGAAAACGATAGAAT
Source organism: Kingdonia uniflora (assembly GCA_014058105.1). NCBI lineage: Eukaryota > Viridiplantae > Streptophyta > Magnoliopsida > Ranunculales > Circaeasteraceae > Kingdonia > Kingdonia uniflora. Next base: position 890,041 of record JACGCM010000696.1, read on the forward strand.
GTCCTCTGATTTAGCTACTGTTAAGTAGCATTGCATTTTCATTCAATACTTGAGAGCTTCAAAGACCTAACCTGCAGATGTAGATAAAAAATAATAACATATGTAACATCGCAGCACCCTAAGAATAACACATATAAGAGTATCTCCAATAAAGGGGTGTGGGAGTGGAAATCCTCGCGCTCACCCCTTAAATCCCCTTTAATAGGCAAGTGGAAATGAGAATTCCCACTCCCACTCGCCAAAAAAAATATAGAATTCGTACATTCTGGGAAAAAATCTCCACTCGACTTAGGTACATGTGGTAAAGGTGCACTCCTATACGATAGTCACCCAAGCAAAAAACATGCACGCCAAAACTCAAACGGTGCTACACTGTGCGCCTGTAGTTAAGGTGTGCATTCACGAGAGTTGCCTCAGAGCTGAGTCTCACTCTCCTCAACTTAACTTGTTTTTTTACACTTGACCACATTCTAAGTTTTTAACACACTATACCACTTTAAAACTAATTTTTTTTTATCGAGATATTATAGGAATACAAAATACAAGACAAGTATGCATAAAGAACTACATTGACATAAAGTATTAAATATCTCATGGCAAAGGATTCATACATAAAACTAAGCCTTAAACAATAGTTTTGAACATCAAAATATAAAACATACACCAAAAACTAATTACGTCTCTGGTGGATGTTAAGCTCGCACAATTTATCCTCTAAAACAGATATGGATTCATTTTTTTCATTGAGTTCACTCATCCTGTATTTTAATGAAATTGACTTGGGACTATTGCCACCACTCCATGAAATTATCTTGGGACTATTGCCACCACTGCAGGAAATGATTCTCTCTCTCTCTCTAAGCTGTTCAATCATACATAGCTTGCCTAGTACTGGCTATCATATGTCTAGACTCATCAAGTATTATGGAAAAATTAGGCTAGAAAGAATGATACATGATTAATTCTAATATGACATACACTATTAAATTCAATATATCTATAAAGTAAAGTAATGGAAAAATGACGAGTTTAAATATTTACCATGGTATAATACATCTCTGAAGATGGAACTTCAGGCACCTGCTGATCTTGCATATGTGGTATAGGTAGAGATATACATCTTTATCGGCTTGCCTCACCCTTAACTGCCAGTCCATCTCATCACGTTTATCTAATGTTCTCTAACTCTAAGAAAACTTGGCCTCCTGTGGAATTGATTGTGTAAACCCTCCTGGAATGGCAACCCCTCCTCTAAAAGTAGACAGTCCAACGACATCTTTACTTTCCGATCGTGAATAGTTTGACAGAATGTATGGCTTGGCCACCCTAACCCAAAATGACTGATAAGAAATGCCCTTCAGAAGAAAGGCCACAATGTCAACCCATCTTCCATCTGATATGTCTTAAAGATTAGTACGACCTAAGTATCGGTCAGGTCCAAACATATCAACGTGACTGAGAGGGTTACAAGGAACCCACCGATATCTAAACACATGTGCACTACATCTCTCTCCCAAGTACAAAACATGGGATATGCTGGAAACCAATAACGCTACCCTCTTCCTACTAGGTATAAATGCATGATATAACTCCGACTCTTCATCATCCATATACTACTCTACATATAAAGCTCATGGCTCCCATTGAGTATTTCCCAAAGCCCACAACTCAACTTGTACCCTAGTACCCGGCAGCTGGCTAAATATACCATGTATAATAACTTTTACCCTACTATCATCCATCCACCGTCAACATCTAGGAAAGAAATCCACCGGATTTGCAGCAGTAATCAGTGTGTGCATAATGCCAAAATACTCATAAAACTAGTACGAAAGAAGTAGCAATATCCCAGTCAACTATTTCTCACGACCAAGCACGAACATATCCATCGCAAATTATAATCCACCAAGAATAGATGACCCCCAATCAAAATTATGGAAGTTATCTAAATTTACCAATAATTTAAAGTACCCCAATCTAATTGAGTTCCTTTGGCTGGAGAAAAAACATTCAGACATAGTCAGCAATAAGAACATACGAGTAGAATAGATAACATTATCCTGTTACTTGTTCATCTCCTTTACGTATTCAATCAATGGACCATTTCAGATTGTCATTAATTTAAATTTACGACTCGGCAGACCCAGAAATAAATCCTCATAGATGTTTTCTTCACAAGCAATGTTGTAAGCCAATGGAACTGTATCGGGCATACCGGTCAGAATCCCCAATATTATGTAGAAGTCAATCGGCATAAATCCCACATCTCCTTCAGGAAAATGGAAGGTGTGCATCGTCGGCCACTATTTTTCTATAATGGTTATGACAAGGCACCTATAAAATCTCTCCATCTATAAATCAAAAAAATTTCTAAGCGGGTTGTTCTTAAAAAATCCCATTGTTCATTCAATAAATTGATATTCTACATTGCCCAAATCTGTTTCCAACCCCCATACGTCGAACTTGAAGTAACCTACACGAATTATAGGTTTTGACGAAAAATGTTTGAACAAATTTTTAGGGTTTAAACAGACGATAAATTATAAAATTAAAGCGTAAAATGAATGGGAAATTATGAAATCACATACCTCTAGTTTACCCACGTCATCCCGAATGTGGGTTTGTCCTAGTGAAAGTGCCTCAATACTTCGTAATATCCCTAAAGTCTCATTTCCCATTCACACTGAATATTGCGGTCAATTTCCTTATAAGCCACAATCTAAAGTGTTAACTCGTCGTCTCCCTGAACGTTGGCTTGCCTCGACCATGACGAGTAAAGGGTTTAGATGAACATTGTTTGGAAGGGTGGGAGGATTTAACGTACGAGGGAAATGAGGAAGAAGATAAAGAAATTTGGTCATTTTTGACTTAGTTTAAAGGTGCCTATTGTATAGGCGCGCGTCTGTCGTAATGGCGCGCATTTTCATGACAGGCACCAAAAAACTTAGCTCTCACACTTTTATTTTATGTTATTTGAGTTCAAGAAGATGTAGGTATGGAAATCTCTACACAATTGAAATGCGACACCCATTTCAATTGGAGATGCTCTAAGTGAATGGTAGCAATTGTCTCTTAAGATTCTTATAAATAGAAAACAAAAAATGTATTTTCATATTATTATAATATTGCTTAGACTATGTATACCAACATGCGGTTTTCATCTTTATTTTTTTTTCTTTTCCTTTTTGACCTCTTGGAGAGGCTTATCTTTTTTTTCTTCCTTCTTGTACTTTGATTGGGTGTTGTATGTGTTTCTTCATCAATAAAGTTGATATTTATAAAAATAAAATAAAAATAATATAAAATTGTTGGATAGTACTATATTCTAATACTTTAGCATGATACACATATGAGAAAAGAGTAGAGATATTATTGATAATATGTTTCTCTGTATCTCGGTTACAAGACTTATAGGTTATATACAATAACTCAAACTCTCCCCATAAACCCTAATGTTATATGGGCTTGTTAGGAGTGCAGTAGGACACCCTAACCCAGTTGGGTTCCAACCTTGGGCCGGACCCAACTCCTGACACTCTCCCTTGGAGTGTTCCATATCAGGAATACTTACCTCATCAAAGCCTCTACCTAGCAAAACCCCTTTGGAAAAAAGTTGTTCAAGGAAAGAGTACAATCCTATGTACCCCATATAGGTTGTGAACTCGTATACGTTACCTCATCAAAACCACTAGTCAATGAAACCTTCTAAGATAAAAACTATACTATTTTGAAAAAGTGTACAACAAGAATGTATCCACGTCAGGTTAGAACTACTCCCCCTGACATCGATCTCCCCCGAGATCTATCAGCCTGATATGTATCTCCCTGAGATATTGATAAATAAAACTTCTGCATGCTGATTCCGTATACAATGGCTCTGATATGATAAAAACTTTAGTTAATGTAATGTATCTTGGAGCTTAACCATCATTCTCTGCCAGCTTCAAGAAGTGTAAGAATCTTCTAGTGGTTTGAAGATGTAACTACCGCCGTCTGCTTCATCGATCTCCTAGAGTTTGCTGTATCCCAATTCATAAATAGATAATCTAATTGACAATTGCCTCTATGTGGGTCTGACAAGTATTCTGTATCGGCGTACTCTATAATTTTACGTTTACCATTTCGAATAGAACATACCCTAGTCTTTTATGCGGATCAGATACCTCAGAATGTGCTTGATCTCATTCCAATGCCTTTGGGTAGAAACAAAACAATGACAAGCTAAACAGTTCACTACAAATGAGTCATCGGGTAAAATATACCCAACTAACTTTAGAAAAGTACCTCCTAGTTATAGCGTCATAGCCCTAGGAGTTTATCCCCCCATTATGATGGTGGAAGATGTCGTTGTTCACATCTAAGTGATGGACACACAATAAATGACTTAGCACCGTGTGTAATATCCATACCGAAGTGATAGATAACTATTCTGATATATATTGCTTGGTATACAAGTATGCCACTACCAATATGTTTCATCCGCAAATTGAGATAATACTTGATTTCCCAAGGTCTTTTATTTCAAGGTCAACTACTAGAATTAGCGTTAATAGCCACCGCTCTAGCTGTGGCTAATACCATTCGCCATAGGTACACCCGTGCCTTGGGTCGTGTCAATTGGTAGTATGGCTAATGCTAAAGTATGAACTTGACCATGGCTAATGAATCAGATATAGCCACGGATCGTACCATGGCTATTTCGTGGCTATTAATGCATAATGGATAAATTATTAACTGTAACAAACGGCACCATTGGCTACGAGCTTTCTCATGTAATGTCCCATGGCTAATACCTGCCAATCACCACCATAATATTTGTGGCTAATGCTTGTTAATTATCACAGTTTTATCTGTGGCTAATACTCGTTATTTACTATTTACTATAAAACTAGCCGTGGTTAAAGTCATTTAAAATATATATATATATATATATATATATATATATATATATATATATATATATATATTTTACATTTGTATAGTCATTACAATCACTTGAAACCCAATACAAAAAATAACAAACACCCAAAGAAGACTGATTCATACATTTGACTCAGGTAGCAAAGTCACGTGCATAAACACCTCATTCGTGTTTGCCTCAGCCTACAATGAAATGCCCAATTTCAAATCAGTACCTAAAACTCAAAATGTTCAATAGATAACCATCCTAAAATAAAACCTAATCAACAAAATGAAATACTACCTTAACTGTACGTCAATTACGCGATGCATTAACTTTTTTGCAACCTGATTAGTTGATGCCTCAACCTGGATCAAACCACACAATAATCAAAATCAAAATCAAAATAAATAAAAATGTATCAAATAATAAATTCTTTACAAATAAATTCCAAAAACATAAATTCTACAACTTTCCAAATCAAAACCCTCATAAACTCCTTAATAAAACCAAAAAAAATTAAAAAAATCAAACTAATTTTCGAAGCAAAAAGAGTGTAATCATGCAAAAACACACAAAATTCTTATAAAATTTACTTGTTCAATGTGTCCCTGAGGGAAATAAAATACTCTCTCGTACAATAGCTCTCAAGATTTAATGAACGAGGAATTCTTCAAGTGAACTAGAGAAAGCATGCTACAAGAGAAGACAGTATAATAGCTCGAAGTAGTTCTGAATAATATGCCTGACTAACCTTTGTGATGGTATTAATGTAACACCACTCTCAGCTTCAGATAAGTAGGCTTAACAATTAAGAATGGATAGTAAAAAATTGATGCGGCCCTCACTAAGCTTTTCACAAGCATCCTTATATATTGAAGATGGGCATTCCGGAGAAAGTATGTATTGCTTTAGAAAACAAAAACAAGAATTTTAAGACATTTAACCAAAAATGGGAATTATCAAGTGAGCCCTCTACTTGAAGCAACATGTTGCATATTCCTAAAGAGAAAAAAACTACTATGATGTAAAAACTACTATGATGTATGCTAGCTTAATCATACGTGGTAGGTATAAAGAAAATGCATTTGTGAAAAATCTTTATAGCCAATGGAGTATTTAAATAGTTTGAGGAATGAGTAGTATGAACTTAGATTTAACTAAAACATTTACCTTTCTAGTTATCTAACTGTATATGGTGAGCACGTCTTGTACTGGAGACTCAAAGTATGTTATTGCGACATAACTCTAAAGGAAGTTTACATTGTTAATACAGAATCATGCCATAAAATCATTTCAAGTGCCATAAGCTAAATTAAAGTGTAGTGAATTTAAATTATTAACAAAATTTACTTATAAGATGAGTACTAAGAACTTACGCACAATTAGAATAACTACAACCTAGTCAATTCTGTAATAGCGGGATTCTATGCAGATACTTATGGATATTGAAAATGAAATAAGGCAGGAATGCACTAAAAATACACTGCTATGAGTAGATGTTTACGACATAAAAATATCGTTAAGCTAAATGATAGTATAGTAGATTTTAAAATATTTACAAAGTTTAATTATAACTCGAGTACTATAAGGCACACATAATTTCCCTGCGTATAACTACAACGTAATCAATAATGTAATACCAATCTTTTATATACATGTAGTTAAGGATATTAAAATTAATTAAAGGCAGGAAAAGCACTACAAGAACACTATTATAAATAGATGGTTACACCTACAAATTAACATTATCCAAAAATAAAATTATTCGTTATTAAATCATTGTCAATTTGGATATCCTAAATCTTTGAAATGGGTGCATGACCATAATATTTCTGTCAGGTGTTAGATCATGTTGAATAATTAGGAAAAACACCAATTTGTAATTATTTCCATAGCATTTAAGAATTCAATTCGAAAGAAGGATTCAAGCTATAATTATTATATTAAAAATGTTGTATGGCATTCCAGTTCTAATTTATAATGAGTGTCTCTCATAAAATGTAATTTTGTAAATGACTTAATATGGGCAACAAACTTCTTTCACATGCTATTATTCCAATTGAATTACACAAATTCATTATGTCCATTAAAATAAAAACTACAAATATAAAATTAAATTTACCGTAGAAATGAAGCAGTTGTCATCATTCTGCTTGTTAACTTGTTCATATCTGTCATCAATATAAATAAATGTCTCATCTATAGGTCCAAGTAGCTTAATTTCAGGCCTCAATTCTATCTCAGGCTAATGAGTCTCTGCTTCTGTAAAAACAAAAGCTATGTATTTTCCTTTTGGAGCTACATTGTGAGTATATGAGCAGCAAAACAAGTACCTACATCATATTGTGAGTGAGTTAATAATTTGTTTCCATCATATTCGAAGTTTCTTTGCATAATTTGTTATGTGATAGTCAACAAGGATTTTTTTGGAAACAAGCAACAATGGCACCGACAATAGGCAAAATAGCAAAAAATAATGAAAAATAAACAAAGAACATGAGAAAACATCATGTAAAGAAAAATACCCATACAACTAAGACGATGAAATATTTCACTGAGTAGATGAAATATTTGCATGCTACAAAAAACTCTACTTTCTCAGAAATTAGCTAGAAGACCCTAACCAATAAATCATGATCAATCTTTTAGATATACGAAGATACATCTGGGATATTAAACAAAATAATTGTCTCAGTCACTCGATGACCCAAATGCTTCAACAATTGTTGGCAACAAAACTGCTATAGGGACATGCATGCTATTGGTGGTTTTAAATTCTCATAGCCTGGTTGTATTATGAAAAATAGAGAAAAGGTTGGGAAAGTTATAAATCTATATTACATTACACAATGTTGTTTTTCAAATAGACAAGTCTGCCATTATCTTAAATTCAAATAGACAAGTTTTCCATTGTCTCAAAGATGAAGAGGGGCTGAGATTTCTGGGAAAGAACGAGATCGACGGACGAAATTTGTTCAACTCTCATACTTTGGGGTAGTTTTGACAAAAGACGTAAAAGGGTAAGTGTAGTTAAGTTTTATTGGTTTAAACTTTAAGACTTATTGGTTTTAGCTCTCATAAATACAGGGACTATATCTCTCCCAATTTTTCATCTCTCTATCTCTTCATCTCTCCCAACTCTCCCAACTCTTCAACTCCCACAAGGTACTCTCTCTCTCTCTCTCTTGCTTTCTCTCTCTTTATAAGCATCTAAGAACATCTCTCATATCGGTTTCTTATTAGCTTCACTAAGGTGCAGCTTTTCATTACAGGAGAATCTCCAAGAGAAAGAAAGAAAGAGAGAGAGAGAGAGAGAGCAAAGGAATCACAGAAGCTTCAAGCACCAATTGGGAAACTTCAGAGACATAAAGGTTTGAACTTTAATCTGCAAAAACCATTGTTTTAAACTCTTGGGTTATCTTTTTTGTTACAGTTATTGAAAATGGGGTTATCTTCTTTGTTTTAAAAATAGCATATACATAATATCCTTCACCAAGTAGGTTTTAATCACGTTGCCATTGAATTATATTTATTTTTAGAGAAAAACCGTCCACTTTAAGGGTTATCTTCTTCATTTTTAGAAAACAACCTTCCTCTTTCTGGGATTAAAACCCATTTTGCTGCAGTTCTCCCTCTTTCTGGGTAACTGGATATGCCACTGCCTATAGTTCTTTTGCCCTTTTGATAGAGAGGTGCTAAATTAGAGAGAATGTACTCTACATGAGTGTATACTTATAAATGATGTAGTCAAACATGATCTTCTCATGTTAATGTAATTTATAGCCGTAGGACATGCGTAGATATGGCGCATAAGTTAGGTATTAAGCTTTGGGGGCAATAATGGGAGATGACTTACATGGTTTGGACTATAGAATGGCCATAAGATGGATAGTCTTTTCCTTTCAATGTGGAAGATGTACATAGATATGAGCTAAAACTAAAAAAAGCGAGGGGGTGATGAATATTTCCAAAAGAAAACCATGGCATTGGGATAAATGAATAATAAAGTATACCAAACGTGGCAAGATTTTGTCTAAATTAGGTTTTTCAGTTTTGAGGAAGCTTCGAAAGGAGGAGCCTATTTACGGAGATCAAGTGGTTCTTTTGTGAGTTATTCTGGTCTTTAAATCTTCCAGCCCTTAAGAAAGTGTAACCAATGATAAATTTTCTCTTTATGCTCACATGATCTATCAATTATGGAGTATGGTTTTGGATTAATCTTCATAGCTCCATTACCATATCTATTATTTCCATAAAGTTGCACTGGAGCTTATTCCTAATTTGGAGGTAGCACAGACCCTCTAGGGATAATCGTTCTATGAGCAAGTCTGTATGGAGTTGTTATTCCTAATTTTGAGTGTCTTTACTTCTTCTTTTAGTGAATTTTTTTGCAATACATATGTGGTTGAATGATTTAGCCTTGCTTGAATAGTAGCTACTTTTTTGTTTCATTGTTACTTTAAGCTTCTTTGATCACCTATGTCATTGTAATTAGATTTTATTGCTAACTTCATGACGAATTTGCCGCCAAACAATAACAACAAAACAGCAAAACAACAAAAATGGGAGAAACAACCACGAAAAATAACATTCTTCCTGTTCCTCAAGTAAGTAAAGCTTTATACTCTTGCATTTAGAATTTATACATGAGTTTGCTATTGCCACCTGGATATTAACTACTGTAAACACTTTTGAGATTATCTTTCCATATTAACTACTATATAACCGTTTCTTAGTTAACTTTAACATTGTGCACTTTTGAGTTATGATTTTGTTAATTTTATGTCTAAATAGATATTTTTAGTTAATTTTATAAAAAAAAATTATTGTTCTACTCCTAGATCATTAAACCTATACTCATTAAACCTAATCATTCCAACTATTAATTAGGAATCACCATGTATATTGATGCATTATTTAAATAGGTTTTACCCTACTTATTGTTATTCTTATTTAAATAGGTTTTGCCCCATACCATAAATATGAAAAACGTCCCCATACCTTTTAATAGCATAACCTTTTAATAGAAAAACGTCCCCATACCTTTTAATACCATAAATATGAACAACGTGCAAGAAGAGAACGAGAGAGGCAACTTAGGGAATTAACAGCTGCTTCTGAGTTATTTAGCCAAGAACCGTCAAACCATACCTTACGTACTAATACCTTAAATGCTGTGATTAATGGAGTACCTATGCACACTGAATCACCAATGTCTCAAGCTTTAGATAGCATCGCGGAAACTGAAGTGCCTACACCTGTAACTATGAATGACACATTTAGAGAACAACCGTCCACCCCTCCTCATGCTCCTGAAAAAATAATTGAAATTGAATTTCCCCTGCCTTTACCACCTGACAGTGCGATAACTTCAGAAGAACCACATAGAACGACAGAGGTGACTAACCTTTTGAGTCCAAAAGGGCACACCAATTATGTGCTATCTAAATAAGCAATTACACTACATGCAAGAAGAAAACGAGATAGGCAACTTAGGGAATCTGTAACTGTTTATAGATGGCAACCAGCACCAGATAAAGCGTATATCGTTAAAGGGAAAAGGGTTGATAACAGAGATGTTGTAATCTGAGATATTTGATTGTCATATCAATGTAGATATTTGTGTGGGCCTTCAATGCGTCAAATACATTCACAAGTACATCTACAAAGGTCATGCATGATCGGGCAACTATGGTGATCGTGGTGAACGAAATACAACAGTATCTCAATTCTCGATATACTGGGCCTCCAGAAGGGGCTTAGCGACTATTTAGTTTTCATCGACATAAAGAAAAACCTAATGCAGTACGATTGGCATTACGTTTACTAGGGATGCATCACGTTGTTTTTAATACACGAGAATCCATGGCCTCTATTCGTGCTCGAGCAGCTGATGAGAAAACATCTCTACTTGCATTTTTTGAATATTGTACTGAACATGATGACGCCCGAGCATTTACATACCAGCGATTTCCTCAACACTATGTGTGGCATGGTAATGATGGTCAAAAAGTTTGGACAAAAACAAAGCAACAACATAAGTTTGTAATTGGCCAAATATACTTTGCAAGCCCAAACTCTAAAGAGAGATACTACTTACGGTTACTTCTAACTGTTGTTAAAGGACCAACATCTTTTGAATGTTTGCGTACTTTCAACGGCATTTTGTATGACGCATTCAAAGAAAGATGTGCTACGATGGGACTACTTGAAGACGATAAATAATGGGTTGATTGTTTAGAAGAAGCTGCAGTCATGAAAACTGGATATCAGCTGAGAAGACTGTTTAGGATTATTTTATCTCAATGCAGTCCAATATAGCCGGAGGAGTTATGGAACAAGTTTTGGAAAAATATTTGTGATGATCTCGGTTATAAAATTTGAACCCAATTTCATATTGAAATTTTGACAGAAGATTAGATTTAAGATTATGGTTTGTATCCATTAGATCAATTGTTATTTGAGTCAGGTAAAACTCTAAAAGATTACCCACAAATGCCATTACCAAGAGGAATTTGGCATACCGTAAATGGGAATAGACTCATATGGGAACAAAAACAATTCTAGTATGATGAACAATTCGCACATGCAGCTTCAAATGAGAATCGCTTAAATAATGCACAGGCACAAACTTATAACGTGGTTGTGGATTTTGTGGCTAACAACCACTGACATCTTTTCTTCTTGAATGGACCAGCTGGTACTGGTAAGACTTTTTTTTACAATGCTATTGTCGCTACTTGCCGAAAAGATGGGGATATTGTTATTATGGTAGCCAGCTCAGGTATTGCATCATTACTACTTGATGGAGGTAGAACTGCACATTCCAGATTCAAGATACCAATAAATGTGTTGGAGAATTCAAAATGTCATTTTACTAAGCAATCAATTCAAAGAGAGTTGTTTAGTGAAACAAAACTTATTATATGGGATGAAGTTCTAATGCAGCACAAGCACTATATAGAGACAGTCGAACACACATTACGAGATATGGGGAGCGATAATTGATCATTTGGTGGGACTACAGTTGTGTTTGGTGGGGATTTTCGTCAAATAATGCATGTTGTACCAAAAGGGGCCCGAGAATAAATTATTGCCGAATCATTGAGATGATCATCGTTATGGGGGCGCGTACGTGTATTAACGTTGTTTGAAAATATGTGCCTAGATTATTCTACCTCAACTAATACCCAATTCGCCAATTTTTTTATGGAAGTAATATTTTCTGTAATTCATTACAAATATTGTTTCACTTTTTATTTTGCCCACAAGTCTAATACTAGCTTCTACATTCTTATGTTCTAAAATGCATAGATTGGAAGCAACCCTTTAGAAATTGTTCAATTGCCATCAACAATTCGTAATTGTGAAACTGTTCAAGACCTAATACTTTCTATTTACCTGAACTTGAATATTTCTTACGAAAGAGAACAATACTTTCTAACTGAGAGAAGAATTTTGTCTGCGAGAAACGATGATGTGAGCGCAATCAATGATGATGCTTTAAACATGTTTCTGAGAGAACCAATAGTTTATTTAGCATCAGATAAAATTGAGGAACATGAGTCCGCTCATCATACTTATAAATAATCGTTATCCAAGTAAGTACTTGAACAACCTTGACCCTCCAGGATTGCCACCATTCAAGCTAAAAATCAAAGTTGGATGTCCAATTATGTTACTTAGAAATCATGCTCCAAAAGATGGACTCTGTAATAGAACTCACTTAAGGGTAGTCCGATGTGCGACGCGCATTATTGAGGCTAAGATCTTGACCGGTAAACATGCTAGGAATTTGGTCTTTATTCCAAGGATTTCATTAACACCTTCAACACCTTAAATGCCTTTTGAAATGGCACGACGATAGTTCCCAGCCCGATTAGCATTCACAATAACAATTAACAAATCGCAATGACAATCAGTCAAGTATGTAGCGGTAGATTTATAGATAGAAGTATTCTCTCATGGACAATTGTATGTTGCATTGTCAAGATACACTTTTGTAAACAAAATCACCACACTATTGCCACCAAATGCTTTACGTTGTACAAGAAATATTGTTTACCCTAAAGTTTTATTGTAATTTTAAGTATGAATCTCTCAGTCGGTTTCGTAAATCTTATTTTTGGTGTATAGTTACATGATGCTAATTAAAATATATTACTAGCTATAGATTCTTAATGATTTATTCAAGGTTAAGAAAAAATTGACTCAGTTGAAATAAATGATGAATATCGAACCGGTAAGAAACTTCTGCAAAAAAAATTGAATCAATTTGTTTAGTTCATCTCATAGGTTCTCATTGCAAAATTTATGAATTTAACATAAATGGGTCGAGCTTTACCACAAGAATTGTAGGCTGAGAGCTGCTTCAAATTGGATTTTAGGACGTATTGTTTGCTTGAGAATCAACCAAAGTGGATAAAAGTTTTCTTCAAATGTGATGACTAATCAAATAATACCATATGCTAAGAATAATGCCATATAGGCTTATTTGCTTGATATGTTGAACTTAGTAGGCATTATGTTTACTTTAATTTTGATAGAGGATCCAAATCAAAATGGCTTTTAGATCCTCTTATGTTACTTTTGATTTCGAATTGGCGATATGACTGAATTAGTTGTAAAGGAGATTATCTCTTATACTGCTTCCTTTTTTGCTTGAACTCTTTTGGTGGTACTTGGTTTGTTTGGGGTTGCTTTGAGGTATAATCTTTGGCCAAGTACAGAAAATATTGATCTACTCTAATAAACTCCAATTTCATTAACCCTTATATATTATAATGAACTATTTGTGTGCAGACACTGATAGATTACATTGAGTTATGGTACAGTCTCTGAACCTGCAAGGTACTTGAATATCCACTGTAAGAGTACCATGTCTCCATGTTATTGATTTTGGTTAAATTCTAAGAACTAAGTATATATCCACTGTAACCGTTGAATTTAAAAATCCATGTTTGAGTACCATGTCTCCATGTCAATGATTTTGGCTAAATTATGAGAACTAAATATATATACTAGAATTTATTCAACTACTTTTGAAATTGATGAGATGTTGTATTTCCCAATGTGATCTTCTTAGTATTAGATCTGCGTCTAAGTGTTTCCCAAAAGTGATCTCCAGTTTTAGACTAACATTTTTAGTCTCATATGGAGTTATAAGCCTTGGCTTGGAACTAATGTGTTTAAAAGTCTAGGAGTCCTGCTTATAGAGCATGAGCACTTCCAAAAGGAGTTTCATACCAAGAAATGATGAATAAAAGCAAGAGTTGCATATCTCCAAGTGGATATTAAGCATCAAGTCCGGGAATTGCCGAAGAAATTTATGCTAAATGTGCTCATGTGTTAATTGATCAAGTCCGGGAATTACCGTTTGGTGATTTTCTTGACTGGGATGCATTTTCAGTTCAAGTTTTTGTGAGTGAAATCCAATACTTGAAAAGAATTTTAATGGATATACCTGAAGATGAATATTTACGAATGCATGAGAGGGTAAAGCCGGTGTAAAGACATTTTTTGGTGAATGATCCTCCCAGGTGATATGATGTGTTTTATATGATCCTTTATTTTGTTTAGTAGTTAATCTTCCTCAAACTCTCTCTTGGTTTCATCGATTTCTTATACCGAGAATAAGTGCAGGAGAAAATGTATACCTCATGGGCATTCAGAAGGCTAATAAGATGATAAGTAGAAGAATGGACATCCAACGCTTTTGATCCTTCAGGTGAGATAATATATAAACCACTTGAAAATTGTGTATTGTACTAACAGATGAAGAACCATCCAAGAATGATTTGATTGAGTATTTCATTTAATAGATGAAGAACAAGAAGGTATGGCCTACTTATTTCCACCACAGGCATTCAAGGTTTGTTACTACAAGTACGTTAGACTGAAGAATTTCTGGCAATACTAGTTATAAAGGGGGAAAAAAGTAAGCGAGAGAAATTTGCTGGTAGACTTGACACAACACGTGTTGAGGCTTTTATTCTAAATACTGGCTGCGGTGTCCAAGGTATAACCTCTAACTGTCTTGGACAAAACTCTGTGAAAATGCTTGATATAAAATTTAAAAATGAAAAGGGAGAAACGGATATGGTCTAGCAGAATTCCTGGGCATACAGCACCAGCACAATTAGAGTGATAGTGATGGTTCATGGAGATAACAAAGACTTGGTGCTTCCACCTAAAGTAGCCTCAATCCAAGTTATTGTGGTCCCCATGCCATACAAAGATGCTAATCCAAGAACTATATTCAACGCCTATTCCATAACTGCGGTACTGTTGACTAAAGCAAGTTTACGCGCTGAGGAAGACTTGAGAGATAACTACTCACCTTATTGGAAGTACTCATATTGGGAAATGAAAGGTGTTCCTTTAAGAATTAAGATATGCCCAAAAGACATGGCCAATAAGAAGGTACGTCTTATCCGCCATGACAATTCATCTAAAACCGTTCTTCCCACATAGGATTTGGTGGAACAAATTAAAGATGTCTTAGACAAATTTTAGCAAAACTTTTTTGACTTTGCAACACAAAAAAGAGACGACAGTATTAGGGTCGCTAACACATGGGGAGAGTTTACGCTAGCTCTAAACGGTGCGATGAGATGGAAGTTGAGGAGGATGCGAAACAGAAGACCAAGGGAAAAATGGGAGCAGCCAAGTCTCTTTGTACAACTTTCGATCAGCCTAAACTCCCCACTGGAACGCGATACTTTGCCACTGGGAGGCTTGCAAAAAAGTGGACTAATTGGGACAGAAGCTATTTGCAGTTCTGTAGAAAAATATAGCTATTTTACTTTGGAAATGATTGACATCTGGTTTTTGGTTCAATTACAGCTTAATTGTTTGAAGGATTAAAATTTAAAAGATTTTGATGTACTGCTTTATGATCACTTCTATAAATTTTATCTGCAACTTCTGAGCATTATTTATTACACAAACATGAGAAGATCCACTCTAATTTAATTCAGAGGTGTGTAATAAATAATATATATTAGTTATAGCGCCTTAGAAAATTTCAATGCCATAATTAATCGTGGCGAGCCACGGGTAGTACTAGTAATTAACAATTTAAATTCTTATATCTGTCGATGCCATAATTAAAAGTTTCAGAAAATCAAGAAAACATACATATCAGATTTACGCCCAAGTTGCTTTTGAGGTAGGATAACCTACACTGAGTGTGAACTACAAGTATTGGGGATGGGATGACTCATTATGCATATAGCACGAGCTATTTTCCCATCTTTTTGAACCTGTTCCAAATAATAAGAAAAACTTATGATTTTGAAGAAAATGTACCATGTTCAAATATGCATTATCCTGGATTGTTAAAATATAAATTACCTTGTCAGACAAATATGAGGGATCACAAACGACTTTCTTACATTTTGCAATTTCCCCTTCAAATGTGACCCCAATGACCTTTCCACTAGCATCATATTCTACCTATCATCCAAATGACGTTAGTAGAAGGTGCAGATCCAATTTCATATCAGCAACAACAAAAATGATCTAGCTCTAGTTTTTAAAACGAAACAAATTTATTGAATTATCATAGATATCATAGTAACCTTTACAACAATCCTAATACATGAATGCATGGTCTTCATTTTCATCATATGAATTATCAGTCACATAAAACTTCGAGAGCTCCTATTATTGGAGTTTTATAAATGACATTGTTGACAGATTTTATCAATTCAATTCATTCGCACCATTAACAACATTAAGAGTCTGATTGCTTATTTTAAAACGTGATTAAAAAATTTAGAACACCAAAATATTGTAATGTGAGTTAAAGATCAGGTAACAGTTAGATCCAATATGCAAGCATTTGTCAATTTTTTTCCTAAATTTTTTGCAATAATCAAGAAATGATTATTGTTCTTCATCTTGACGATCTTACAATTATAAAACCATAAAACAAAATTATGAATGAGATCAAGAATGCAGCAATATCATATATCATAAAGAGATCCACATTAGATTAAAGAAAATCAAACTTTTAGATAAAGATATATAAACGACGTAAAATCCACATTAGAAAAAGAAAATCAAGAATACAACAATACTTCATTTGAAATTTCAAGCTCATCATAAGGCATACCATCCAAGGCTTGATTCAACTTATCATAAACGATGTAAAATCTTCCCATAATCGTCTCTCCATCAAATGCCAAAAAACTTTTGCTTCCCTCATGACAAGTTTTCAACAATTTCTTAGCGAAGTTAAGCATTTTCATCAATTTAAACAAACAAGCAAAGAAAAAAAAATGCACAAGCACCACATTATCAAAATACATAATCTAAAACGCTAACAAAAATCATAATTTTTGCAAAATATGGCACCGATTCATGCAGATATACAATCCAAACTACAATCAGAGGACAATTTAGAGATCTAACTAAAATAACAGTTTCTAAATACCAAGAGTGTTTGGAAACAAAAAATACCCAAATCATAACTACAATAACCGTTTCCAACTACAATGGCAGTTTCAATTGAGTTCGCAGAACTAGAATTAACCCCATAAAATTAATTAGAAAAACAGATATAGTGAGTAAGAGAGAGAGAGAGGGAAAGAGAGAGAAATTAATTAAATCGCCTTTATTTCAAAGCCATAATTTCAATTAGGAATGTCCAGGCTTTAATCGAGTTCTTGGTACTTCAATTTCATCCAATAAAATTCAAAAGTTGAACCTACAGATCCAATAACAAAAGCACAAATCAGGTCTTTCGCCATTAATGAATATAGATTGATTGAAGATATATGAATTTAAGGGAGAGAGATGTTTTAATAGCTTACCCCAAAGATTTAGAGATTAGTCTTGAGTAAAGAAGAGATAGAGAGAGAGGAGATTGAGTTATGAAAAAACTCAAAGTTTTAATTCAAGAAGAGGGAAAATATGTTAGCGGGAGAGTGCTTTAGAATCCCGCATTCCCAATTTTTTTAGCCACGGTTTAGGCACAAAATTAATTTTGTGTCCAAAAAACTTAGTGTGGAAGCTTGTTGGCCACTAATTTTTTGTTTTAGCCACGGCCTGGTTTGTAGAAATTTGCCAAATACACAACTGTGGCTAAAACTAAATTTGACGGTGGCCTTTGGTTCATTTTCTAGTAGCGTTTGTTTCTAAGATATTTGGCGGCTCTCGCGATCTCCCCAGGAGTTTTAATGATATCCAAATCATTTAGTACACTATTATGATGATTTAAGTTAATATTTGTGTTCTAAATTAAAACGCATGGATAGATAAGGATATTTGTATAATATCTGACCTTCAAATACTCAGTCAACTTACTATGTCACATGGGCCATGATTGCTTCAAGTCAATAATAACTTTTCCAATTTTATTATGTACACACCTCATGTGTTGGGCTTAATTACTTCTAGAAACATATACCTCCCCGGGTGGCTTCATGTAGATATCCGTGTCTAGTTTCCCAAATAGATACATGGTATTTAATTACATAAGATGCATGCCTAACTTGTTCTCGACAACTTAACAGACTGATCAGTACCGAAATAATATAGTGTCCATAACTAGATGATAGGTCTAATTACAATCGATGCCAGATCTTTTAAAGAATTCCTGAGAACCTAGTTTTGCCTTGACCTAATTATCTCTTTGAGATAATCATGTTTTGTACCATTCCTATTGGTAACCGACAGGCTCTATGGAATTACTTCATATTATGCTAGCAAGCTGAGCTCCGCTTAGATTCCAAACACTCACTTTGGTCAATGTTTAACAGTTCACAGTCATTTACCATAAGTGGTTATGAATCCTCACCCTTGATGGCGAGCACAGTGGAAAATATGAATACATTGTCGATAAATCTCTATTAACGATCCTACATTATGCAATTATAGACTTTTAATTGATCAATATCTTCTTATTTGTCACGCCCCAAAATTCGATAATCGGTGAGCTTGACCAATTACTAGATTTGAAGCTGTACAGGTCAGGGAATCCACTTATTCGCCCCACGAACAACCGAGCCATAGACAAGTTTAGGCTCAGTCATTCACTTAAGGCAATAATCATTAGAGTAAAGAAGGAATAATAAAGCAGAAGCAAATGATATATATACATATCAGACTGAAAATAGAATGTAATATTTCGAATAAAGTATAGTGACATATGCTGAGATCACATACAATAATGTCTAAACTAAAGAAGATTAGTAGCGGTAAAACTGGCTCCAATCAGGCTGAAGCTCACAGCAATCCAAGCAACTCAACCTCTAAAAGAGGGGAACAAAGCGAGAGTGAGCAAAACCATGGCTCACTAAATACCTAACAGAGCTAAATAACCTACTAATGTAACTGGTACAGAGAAGAGGGTGAGTGAATAAGATAGAGTAAGTTTTAAAGTAAAAGAATAGTAACTATATAACTATGATTCAGATAAAGAGTTATAAGTACAGAAGAATAGATATAAGGGTTTAGAGAAAAGGAAATAGTGACAAAGAATAATGATAGTGATGATGATATGATATGACATGATGAACTGGGATAATCCCACAATTATTCCAAATGCTGTATGCTTTAATGCTTTAAAACGTATTCACGATCCTATTAAAATATTGGGTGATCAACCACTAGCATGTTTATCTTAAAGAGATCTGTTAAGGGGATATAATGGGTACAATTTTTGTCAAGCTCGACTAAGCTAGTGGATGCTCACTTGATCAAAGTGTTCTGGGCTTTTCAACCCACGGAGCCAACTTTATTTTTTATTCCAAGGAATTTCAACCTCACCGAGGATAAGTCTAGCACCAGATTCAGACTGTCTCATACCTTCCCACACTCTCGGATGGGTATTAAATGTATGATAATATTCACAGCCAGTTCTTCACCTACTATTTTAACCCGATTTAAGACTCCTGCGATCCTATCGGAGGTCAACCGATGTAGAGTTGCTTTATGTATCTGATGTCATTAAGTTAAAAGAGTTTATATGATTAAAAGATGTAATAGATCCCAAGGATCACAACATAACAGCTGTAAACCCGGCATCGCACATAGGACGACCACCTGTATAAGAGTGTGGCAAACAATCCTAAAACAGAATGAACAGCGACTCAGTTGCACGATCTAAACCTAGATGAGACAGCAACCTAATCGTCACCCCAACAAACCAACATCAGTCTCTAGAAGAATGAAACCATCAACAAGAACACAGCTGCGAGAAATACCACACTAACAGCTTCTAACTAAACCCAAAGTCTAAAGTAAACTATAAACCAAGTTACAGAATACCTAACATATAGGCTAACATCTTACTGAAAAAAATAATATCAGACCATAACTAAATCACATGTACCTCTCTACATAGAGTACTACTCTAATCAGCATCAATTAACTAGTAGAGGAATTTAGAAATGAAGGGACTCGCCTGATAATAATCTTGAGTCCTGACAAAACTAAAACTGTAATTCTAAAACCCAGAATCAGCGATACGGCTAACGGAACACAGGACAAGCTATAGCAGATAATCATAACAATAATTAATCAAACAATGCAGGAAACCAATCCATAACCTAAACCCTAGAAATCAACCCAACCTTTATTCAGACGAAAAGAACGGAAAGGAAATAGGGGAAATACTCAGCAAGGATAAAGGTGAAGATCACAGCGGCGAGGGAACGGGTTGGATTATAATTTAGGGAAAGAGAGGATTTGATTTGGGGAAGGGAGAGTGAGAGAATGCTTTGAATAAAAGAGAAATGAGGTTAAAGGACCCAACATGTAGCTAAAAATGTGCCTCTGTTCGAATAGAATATATTTCTATTCGAACAAAAAGAAACAGATAGAACCTTGTTCGAACAGAAATAAACTTGTTCGAATAGAATGAAGCAGAAGGAAATCAACTAAACAGACATCTATCCAAACAGAACAAAAGTTATTTGAATAGAATGAATTAGGCAGGAATGTATTTGAACAGAAGGAATCATGTTCGAACAGAATAAGGCAGGTAGCTATGTATTCAAACCCAGAACACCAAAAAAAGATTCCTTCGAGCGAAAACTGGGAAAACTCAAGAATCCTAACACAGATCCCCCCCCCCCCCCCGGATCACACCATACCAGAACCACAAATACCACCACCAACCCCATAATGGGTTCCCAAAGCAACAACACAACCACCTCCTCCTAATAACCACCGAAACACCAAAACGCAGAAAAGGAATCTAACTCCAAAACCTGCCCAAAAGGAATAAAATGGATGCATAAAGGATGGAAGGAATTTATGCGAAATATATGCAGAATATATGCGGACACTTAATGTAAGGCAATAAATGCAAATGCTAAATGGATAGGAATATATGCAGAAAAGGGATATATACTAATAAATAAATAAAAGAAAAAATACGGGTCACTACATTATTATCATACATATGTGTCACCCCGAGATTGTCTCATAATGCATTAACTGGTCGCGTAGCTACTATTGCTTCGTCAATGGGTGGTTCCATTCTCAATGAATCAACTACACCATTAGTCATATTTGTCTCATATTCTGCAGCTCTCTGGCTCAAAATACTTTTTTCCAATGGTACTCCGTACTAAGCACGAGCCTCATAATCATTTGCAATACTAATTCCCCCAGAACGTTCAGATGTGTAAGTATATTACTTGCAAATACATACACTTATGGTACTTCAATAGTGCATATGAATGTGTTAGGCAATTCATTTGCGACCTATTGCAAGTTTGTAATCCGTTGAACCTTATTGCCACTTAACTTATGTAAAGGGATCTGGATGAGACAACGATGGTATTTTTCAACTAATCTTGGAAACATCTTCAGCATTGATTGTCATATCTCCCCCCAATACTGGGAATATCATCTCATCTAAGTGATAATCTTCCATGCAATGTATATATAACTTGCCAGTGGGGATTCAAATATCCAGTGATAGATATGAATCATAACCCACATAATATCAGGCCAAAGTTGAGGGTCCCATTTTTATACATTGTGGTAGTACGATTGGCTCATGTACGGAATATCTAAATGTTCATCGATGGGCGACACCAGGCTCTGACACAGTTACTTATTGCTTTTAAGGAAAATTTGATGATTTACTATGGGACGAACCCTAATCATTACTGTGGGAGTAAAAATGCATATCCCACACACTAGCTGAAAGCTCTGATCATAATAATAGTGGCCTAATAATTATCTTAAATCGCTTGATTAGGTTATCCGCCAATCCCAAGTAGTATGGAATACTCACGATGCTTTATCATCTATCCCATTTAACTGTAAAATAATCATGAAAAGCCTGTGATTTTAACTCCCAAGCCTAATTAAGTCACATCGATTGACTTGATAGGCTAATCTATGAACTAAACCTGCGATCTAATGATCTAAGTGAGAAGTCATGTTAACATTGTATTCCTAGATTTTAATAATAGGCAAACATAAGACCATGTCCTAGATGCATTTATTATGACCATAAATACTTAAGTGGGCTACTATATGGATGGATAAGTCAACATGTGTCTCCAGGGATGCATTTAAAGCAAAGACTGGAGATCTTACTCTACCATGGTCATACTACGATGAAATAATAGACTTTCCTTGAAAGCAATTGTTATATGTACACTCTCTAGATCTTCTCTCCTTTTAAGGAAAGTTAAAATGCATTCCCGATAATGTTCCTCACTATCGCAGCCCAAAGGAGTATATTGGAAATCGTTACAATAGTTTGTTCTAACCTTTAGACATAGAGGGAATGCATATAACCTTATCTATCATTTTCTCTGATAGTCTTTACATGATAAGAATTATCATGTATTTCTCTAAAACTTAGTAAAATTTAGCTAGATTTACTAGTGTATAAGGTAGACTAGATACCATGTATCGTACCGTCACGGAGTAATAGCGTGATGCACTCAGTACATTCTATTATTTTGGCCATGCCAATGATATTCATGACATCCCTGAAGTATAAGGTTAGTGACAAGAAATATGCTCATATCTCAAAAAGATCAAGTGCGTGGTACTAATGTCTCTTAAACATATGTCACCACTCATCCGATTATTAAAAATGTTTAATGAGCAAATAGATCCATAGATGGGTTGTATATAGTATATCAACTATCATACATGGAATTTAACTACTTCCTAAGCAATAATTTCACACAAAAAATCAAAGAACAATTTCACATTGATGGGATACCGAACTAGTGCATGTCACGAGCATTATATTAAATTAACCAGTAAAGAGTTCCCAACTCAGTCTATGATAGTATTAATAAAGTAAAACTACTACTATGCAACAAGTGAAGTTACTACTTGGCAATGCTCTTTAGGTGACATCATTCATTTATTGAGAATTTACTACTATTTATTTTTAGAACTTGATCCAAAGCTGCATTGGTACCATGGAAGAAATTTATGGCCACAGACTCTGTTGTGGTGAGGTCTACATAAGCTGTGATCATGTGATAAGTCTGGGGCTAATCTTGATAGATTGTCCAGGGTACCTTGCAATCCCGTACCCAACTATCTCGTATCCATTTTAGAATTCTTCCTATTCTAGTTTGGTCCATTGGTGAATTCCTTGTTCTCTGTTCCTCAGGTTACTGATTGCTAGAGTTTTAATCCTATCGTTGTTACAACTTATTTATCCACGCTTATGACCTTGTCCACAACTTTACCTATCACTAAACCCAATAGTATATGACCCTAGCATATGCTTACTCTTAGTAGGCATAAGCTTCATGTTCCTAACCAGTAGCTCATCATTTTACTCAAAAATAAAGAAAACTTGAATTAGGTTTATGTACACAATGATCTATTGAATATTGTCTCCAAAGTACAATATTTGAAGCCTAAAAAACTAATAAAATATTCCCAATATTTGAATTTACCTCAACTATTTTTTCACTTAACATTATCGTGGAGTTGCATTGCTTAGATTTTTTTTTTGCCGCAGTCATATAATAGTATATGGTAATCTATTATCTGGTCTTCCAGAATATGGAGGCGAGGGTGTAAACAAAGCTCTTACTTTGTTATTTAGAGACTCATTGTTCTCAACAATAGTCTTTTCAAGATTCTACAATAGCAGATGGATTTCAGTATCCATACAGGCCAAGTTTATTGGTATCGAAATAGAAATTACAGTATGTGAGGTTCACAATGTTCTGAGTGTCGCTAACATCTATTATACATATAGATCAATACCAGTAGTAATACTTGATAAACATTCATTACATAAAAATAATTCCTAGTATTCAAGTCATTGATCATTAGTTGTAAGAGAACCTTGTTCATATCCTCTTACTCATGAAATCCTGTTTAAGTACATGATTTCCAATCATTACTTGTAGTTATGGTATATAGCCCAATAAAGTACATGATTCCTAATTATTACTTGTAAGTAAACCCGGTTCATGGATTTATACTCATGAGTTCCTATTTAGCGTCAAATCCTAATTTTATGCCGTAAAATGGTGATCTTAATCTTAAAGTGTGTTTTAAGAGTGTTTTAGCCAAGACATCTATTCAAAACTACTAGATGTTCAAATCCCTAAAGTTCTATAAGGTTTAGCCAAATGACCCTATTTTCTATGAATATGAGGGTATTAGATGTTTAGCTGACAAGTGGTTCTACCCCGAAATCTACTAAATTCATAAGATAGGTAGATTACTCATATCATTGAACTGATATTTTAGGGTACTATAGGTTGCTATTAGTGTCTATATAACTCTAAATGTTATCATGTAACATCCAATTGTACCTAGATATGTAAAATTGATTCCTCAGACACCAGATTTTTGGAAATTATAACTAAGTCAATTCCCAATTGATCTCTAATTAGTTGTCTTTAACAATTAGTCGTGATTTAGATATGACTCCTAGTCATATTTTAAATTAGTCTTGGAATTTGTATGATATTTGATCCCTGATCAGGATAATTAATATCCTATTAGATATTGTAATATACTTAAATAGGTATTAATCTATTTTCTTATATCACATATAAGTTAGGCAATTTTCCTATACAAGGTACCCGTTCCTAAAAATATTTTAAAAATATTTTTCCAAAAAAAAAAAAATTAAAAATGGGCCCCCCATGGTGTAGGTCCAATAAATAAGCATTTTTTGAAATTCACTTTGACTAAATTTGATAAAAAAAAATTGAGCTTTACAAAGCCATGTGTCCTACTGTCACATGTCATGCCACGTCAGTATGGTGAGTCCCACTGCCACATGTTATGCCATGTCATTATAGTGGGTCCCACTGCCACATATCCTTAACACATGTCACTGTATGCCCAATCCCTACCACGTCAGCAATCAGATCTAGTCTAATTTTTGGATCAAGTCTGATCTAGGTCTAATTTCCATAAATGGATCGAGATCTGATGACATCATTGCGACTTAATAATTATTTTTAAAAATAAATAAATATACCCTAGCTGACGTCAGTATAACCTAATATGTTATTTAAAAATTGATTTTTTGTCGCGAACTACCCTATTTCTACGCCAATTTTCTAGTGACATTGACATCTCCTGGATACATGCAATATATGGATATGATCGTTGTAGAATAGGTCAATCTGATAAGCATAATGATCGCTAGTTTAGTTTGAAAATAGCCATTTCACAAGGGTAAAAAACCACTAAAATAACCCTAATAATTTTGAGAAAAAAATACATATTAATCCTTAAACAAAGATCTACATATCCAATATGATAGATCAAGTAATTAATATATAAAAATAAAAATTACCTCTCTGCAATACTAAAAAAATTCTTTAAAATATAAATTAGAGAGCCATTTTTAACCCTTCTGATCCGCTAGCTATTCGTAGTGTTGATAACATGTTGGATAGTACTCTATTCAAGCAGCTTAACAAGACAGAGGCATGAGAAAATAGTAGAGATCTTATTGATAATATGTTTCTTTGTATTTAGGTTACAAGACTTAACCTTTATTAGGTCATATACAATAACTCAAACTCACCCCATAAACCCTAATGGTATATGGGATTGTTAGGAGTCTAGTAGGACACCACAACCCAGTTGGATTCCTACCTTAGGCCGGACCCAACTCCAAAGAAAAATTTAATTAAGGGAGTTTCGCTTTGATCATCACCGAAACTGAACCAGCCGAGTCCATAACAAGTAATAATGATTCAGATTGAAATTGTCAATATTCCTTCTATAAAACATTCTAGGGTGTATTTGTATCAAGACAAACTCAAATTGGTGTTTTTCTCGAGGCAAGTAGATTAGAATTAATGGGTCAGATTTGCTTTCGGGGAAATAAAACTTTTTAAACTGCCCAAACTACCAAACAGGTAAAAAATCCCGTAAAGCTCCTCCATTTGTCCATACTATAACAAGTTATGCTACATGCCTCCTACAACTTCTGCCAACACTCTCTCCCTATAATCTAACCATCTCTGTACCCTTTCTTCCTTAAAGAATAAAACTTCCCACGGTTCTATCTGCTTCCCCAAACTTTGCACCCATTTTCCCAATCATCTTTTCCATTCTTTATCCTTAGAAGACCATACTGTCTATAAAAATGAATCAAGTCTCTCCATTATTCTCTAGGGAGATAAAATCACTATTTGAAAGGAATGCAACTTCCTCGAGCTATGGTTTCGTGCCGAATCGTACTACTGATTTTGGTATGTCTCCATTAAAGGTAATTTAATCTTAGTCTCCTAACTTTCCTATTAGGGATTCACTCTGTCATTTAAAGTTTCGCTGAGTATTTTTAGTTACAGGACACAATAGTCAATCCTTTCTCTAATTGTAAACTTTGTAAGTGTTTTAAGTTGGTACTGTGATTGTAAATGCGCATTGAATTATTGTCCGGCTGCATTTTTAGGCCCTTATCCATCTCATTTTTGTTTGTGGGGAAGTGTTTGTTTGTTGGTCTTTATTTGTTGCTGGAATCACCATGAACATTGAGTTGGAACCCAATTTTGGTTGTTCCAAAGTTGCGCAATCAAAGCTTCATAGTAAATTTGTATTAATATTATATCTTCTTGCATTCTAATTCTTATATTATAAATTGGTACTGACTTAAAGTTTAATTTTTGTTAAAATTTTATTAATCAGTTCCTATGCACTTTTGTGTATTTTCGGGCATATTTTGCAAAGATGATAGTGGAGCAATTCGAGGTAGATTTATATTCCTACTTCTTTGTGTTATATCCAAAAAATTTATGGTGGTTAGTTTAGTTCATATCTTTACCATTGTTATTCGTATAGTACCAGCCCAAGGGCCTATACTTTTTTTCACATTTTTATTTGTTCAAAGATCCTCTTATCATAATATTATTTCCTTCTTTTGCAGTTTGGAAGAGAACAAGATGCATTTAACATTAGTATCAATCACCATTACAGAAGAATTGCTCTATCATTAATTGGACCCCTATTTTTAAACCACGATAGAAAGGTAACATCAAACTTAAAATCCCGGTCTATCAATTGCATTTTTTATCTTCATGATACACTATTGGAATAAAATTTCAAGTCAGCCATGTCTCATTTTCCCTTAGTGTCGATCCTATTTTAGTGTTTGTTAAATTAAAAAAGTATAGGCTGTTGTAATGCTTCTAGGGGAAGGATATTGGAGTTTGTTTGCTTCAGAGAAGATTGTCTGTAAGTTTTTACTTTAGATTTTAGTTTTTGAATCATACTCTTCTTTATTATTGATTTTCTTCTTTGGCAAACTGTAGTTGTTGTTTATGGCTTTGATTTTTGTTGATTCCCAAATGCTTTTGTCTTCATCACTAAGATATTCTAATAATGTGTTGCTGAAAAATTAATCCACAAAGTAGTAACAAGCCCCACAAGGTCAAGGACACGATCAGTTTAGTTGAACTCATGGTGACGTTTGGTTTGATGTATTGTAATAACAACAATGGACATCTTCACTCATTATCATGTGAAGATTTATCGATGACATAGCTTGAAGATGATTGTCTTGGTAGGAGATATCTATAGTTCCGTTAAATATTAGAAGTTCTCGAGGTTAATCCAGAATAGACGACTTGGTTAATCACTATTTAAGATAATAGCCAACTTTCAAAATGCATGTAGTGTTAAGAAGATGCTCTTTTTGAGCACTAAGAGTAGATAAAATTCTTCATAAGCAATACTTTGTGAATAATAAGTATGTACTTATTTCATGTTTTTCATTAACACAATTGAACATAGATTTCACTTCCAATGATTGTTTGCGTGCAACTTGGTTCCTTTTGTTTTTGAATTACTATTCCTTGAGTAATACAGTCCTTCAATTTTATTATTCAATTCGGCAGCCCAAAACCTACTAAAATAGCGCTATAATGTTTAAGCTCCACCCAAGTGACCCAACCAGATATCCACCACTATTCAATTAAATAATCTCAATAATATGCTAAACTCCTCATATGAGATAAATAGGTATTGTCTATATTTGTTCCAGTTAGATTTATATATGGAAAAGGCAACAGTTTTTAATTTTCTATGATAAGACTTTTTCTCAAATAGTAAACCTACTAATTTTTTCTAATATATTCTAGATTGAGAGTTTTTATCAAAAAAACAAAAAATAAATCCTGTAAAGAAATGCTTAGGCAAAAGCTTTCCTTGAACCCATAATATATTTAATGTTACGACTTGATGGGCTCAATAAAAGTAGATTTCATGGTGAGATACATCTAAAAATAATATAATCCTTATCAATTGAAATGAATGATGGTCAAGGCATCATTGAATGTTGCATTACAATGGCAATAATATGGTAATTATACTAATGGAGGCAAAACTCATGGGCAATTATTTAGATGGATTGTGCAGCATAGAAAAAAGTCACCCAATGAATTAATAAAGATAAACTAGAGGGTCCCTTAGGATTTATTTTATAAGATCAAATTTGCGTTGACGCATCAAATGTAGCACCGAAGGCGTATCGACACACTTGCCCGTGCATAGTTACGGGTACTATAAGGGCTTATTCCCACTATCGGTCTCACAATGATAAGATATCATCCTCCGTGGAAACAACTCAATCTCATTGCCACGACGTCATTTAAAGAAGCCGCTAAAATACAGAAACGTTACTCATGCCGTTACAAAATCATTGTGTAGACTCATCAAAGCCTTATTGTAATGTTTATCATTAAGAGATACAACGGTCATAAAATGGTCATATTATAAGACCTATATGAAGGGACCTATCCCACAATCTTATCCAAAGTCGAGTTTATCTAGTTCGAATTACCTCCATCTCATACTCACACATTTTTAACACATTTCCCCAGTCAACATTCTAACCTACCCCACGAACTGGTTAAGAATGCGGGCCGAACTTAAACCAAAAAACATTATCCAGTCAAAGACACTTGTCTCCCATGAACTCGTCAGTTATTTAGTCTGCGGCCACTAACCACATTGTTCAAAAAATGTGTTCCAGCACGATGAAGGGCTGCTGATAAGGCCTATATAAAGAAAAAGTTCTAGAAGAGATACGGACCCCCAGAAAAATTATACAAGAGATCATTAAGAAACCATCGATTCGAGATTCTCAGCAAACATTACAAACTTCTTAGTTACAAGGTTAAACGTATTTCTATATTTTGAGATCACTTGTAATAAAGATATCCGCCTTAAGCAATAAAGATACTTTCACAAAAATCCTCCACACGAGGTCGTGGTTTCTTACCTACTCAGAGGTTTTCCAAGCTAAAATCACATGTTTCATTTCTTATTTTCCATTAGAATATTATTACAGAATCATTGGTATGATAGCGAATTCCAAGCCATTTTGAGCTTACGGAATTTGGCCATTACATTTGGCGGCGTCTAGGGGAAATATTGCATTTCCACAATATTTTAAGGAATTCTTTCGCTACAATTTTCAATCATGGTTACTTCCAGATGACCAGCTACAGGTACCCAGCTCGAAGTTTAAATGGAGCCGGGGAAACTTACAGAGTTACGGGCAAATCTTAATGCTAAAATAAATAAGCGTGCCGAACACGAATTACAGTTAACAAAGGATCGGAAGCTCCGAGAGAAAGAGCTCGACACAAAACAACAAGCTCGTTTGACAGTACTCAAACGACATGAAGATTAGATGACAACAATACAGACTGCCCTAAAGGCTCTGCAAAATAATTAGAAGCCTCTTCTGGCCAGAGGTCACGATCATCTTCGAAAGACCTCCCGCGTTTCTGTAAAAGAAAGAATGGGACCACGGGGAGCCGCCAGTAAAGCTATTTCCAGGAATCTACAACACGAACCACAGTCCTCCATTCATTTGAGGGGTGAAGTTCAGTCCCATGTCAGTCGAGGTTACCAAATTTCCATCCACCAGGAGGAAGAGCAGTGACCTCAATATCAAGCTCCAGTATGAGATCGCCTGAGTGAAGGTAGAGGTACTCATCATCCATAGCCAGCTCGTCCAGCAATTCAGCCAACACATCATTACGTCAGAAAAGGGCATATGGACCAATGGATTAAGGAGTTGTTCGAAGCACAAGTTCTGGGTACTACCGGCGATACCACAAAGTTACAAGGATGTATGATTGCCAAAGAGCTATTCGATATGGAGATACCAAAAGGTTTCCATACTCCAAAATTTTGTAAATACAACGGTATTGACCCGAAGGAGCACATCTAGCAGTACCGTAATTTACTGGGGTTATACTCCAATCTCAACCACATCCTTTGTTGTCTGTTCGCCACAAGTCTACATGAAGAGTCACTCTGATGGTTCCACTTTCTTCCTGAGAACTCCATCTACACATTCGATCGACTGCAAAAGCAGTTCATCAAGACATATGCTCACAACAGAGAGAAAGAAGAGAAATTTTATTCTCTTATCGATCTTAAACAGACGAATGGAGAGAAACTCGAAGATTTCTCAAAGAAATTCTTAGAGCTCACGCAAAAAGTGGATAACCTCGATCAGAAAACGGTTGTTACTGCTTTCACCAATGCTCTCCGGCTCGACTGCAAGGCCAAAAAATACATCTTCCTTAGTAAACCTACAACCTTGGAGGAGATGATCACCAAAGTCAACAGTTACATCAACCTGGAGAGGATGATGTCCGAGCGACAAAAATCTACTTAATCTGCCCTCTCCACCAAAGGCCCATCAATAGATCAAACCAGTGAACCCAAGGAGGAACAGGGAGATCAGAAGTGCACCAAGGGTAATACTGGTTACCCTCAGAAAGGCGGTCCACCAAACAAACCCATCCTCCCGAAACTAAGTGTCCAAATCTCTACAATTTTTCCATTGCTATTCAAGGATCCACTCTACAGCATCTCTCAGCCGCTAGAACCAATCGATAGTCAACCATATTGCCTGCATTATAAGGTAAATTATCATACTACTGGCAATTGCTATGCTCTGCAGCATTTACTCGAGTACATTTTTAAAGAGGGACGGATGCTCGAATACAATGTTGATCTGAAGTCATACAAAGATGACAGCTATAAGAAGCAGCTCGAAGTTATTCAGGTCAATGATCAAGCTGATGAGAAGCATCAATACCATATGCACCACAGCAACATGATCAAAATCAATCAGATCACTAATTATAACATATCAAAACGCAGGAGACTATCGGAATGTTGCAATCTCACACCTCAAGAGGAAGAAGCCAAGCTTCTTCCCGAGTCGGGCAATCGCCGACTCGGGATCTCCTTCGAAGATTGCGATACTAGCCATGTCAAGTTTCCACATCATGATGCTTTGGCCATAATGCTCAAAAATGAAAAAGTTTGTCATGCACACAATGATGATCGATACTGGAAGCGGTTTGACTGACCAAGATGGGTTTGGTCGACCAAGTTATTCAGAGCGACACCGATATCGGTGGGTTCAATGGTTCCAGGGAAGAACAAGTAGGCAAGATCATCTTATCTATTACCACAGGACTAGCCACTATCGACGTCGTTTTCTATATCTCTAATGCCAAATCTCGTTACCTCAAGATTATGGGCCGCTGCTGGATACACAACAAGGAGGCAATCGCTCCCACATATCATCAAGCACTTCAATTCAAACACGACAATGATATTTATGAGATCAGAGGTAGTCAGAAGCTCTCTCAGGCTTGTGAAAATACCGTCTTTGCTATCCTAGATACTTCAGACAGATTTGCTGCATAGCAATTACATGAAGCTGATCACCTCAACGATCAACCATCCACAAAGGAGCCCACATAATATGTTAACATTGATAGAGCTTGCAGAGGTACTTTCATTGGTACTAAGCTGGTTCAGCACGAAAAAAATGTTATCATTCAGTTCTTTCAACTTAATCAAGACATATTTGCATGGCCTTTCGAAGAAATGCCTAGGGTCGATCCAGCCATGGTCTGTCACAAATTAGCTATCAATATCAACGCTGTAGCGGTCAAACAGAAATAACAATGACTTTTACCATGTCTCTGAGATAAATTTAACACTGAGATTTAGAAGTTGATCAAAGTGGGATTCATTTGAGAAGCCATGTATCCAGACTGAATATCTAACATTGTCGTTGTCCCAAAGAAGAACAGAAAAGTTCGAGCTTGCGTAGATTTCACAGATCTGAACAAACATACTCCAAAGGATAGTTTCCCTCTCCCCAACATTTATTTGATCCTCAATTCTATAGAAGGACGTGACCACCTAACTATAATGGAAGCTGCTTCGGGGTACAATCAAATTCCACTTTTAAAAGAAGATCAAGAGAAAACAATATTCATCACTGAAAGAGGTCTTTATTGTTACAAAGTCATGCCCTTCGGACTCAAGAACGCGAGTACTACATATCAACGGTTGATGACTACTATGTTCAAAGCATAAATAGGGAAAGTCGTTGAGTCTACATCGATGATCTCGTGTGCAAAAGCTTACAGTCAACCAATCACATCTCAGATCTCAACACTATATTCAACATCCTTCAATCTTACAGAATGCGTCTCAACCCTGATAAATGTCAATTCAGGGTACATTCGGGCCACTTTCTTGGCCACCTCATCAGCAATAAAGGGATTAAGGCCGATCTGGGTCAAATTTGGGCTCTCCTCGACATGCCCTCTCCAAAAATAGCAAAAGATGTTCAAAAACTTGCTGACAAGATTATTGTTATCAACCGTTTTGTTTCTAAATCTTCAGACCGCTGCAGTTGGCCATTCCTATTACTCCGCAGATGTACCAAACGAGGAAAAGTTTAGCTAAATACAGAGGTCACATGGACACTAGAATGAGAAGAAGCTTTTCAGGATCTTAAAACCTATTTGGGGAGGCATTCAATAATGAGTACCCAAGTAGATAATGAGGAACTGATTATCTACCTAGTAGTCACAGATACTTTCCTTAGCTCGGTTCTCATTCACCTGGAAGGAAAAATAGAGAAACTGGTCTTTTTTATCAGCAAGACCCTCACACTAGCGAAAACAAGGTACTCTAAAATTGATAAACTTCTTCTCACTCTTTATTATACTTCGCAGAAACCCAAGCACTACTTCCAAGCTCATTCAGTCAAAGTTATGATGAACTACCCACTTTGGGAAGTTCTATCCAAAAAATAAAAATCAAGGAGAGTACAACAATGATCAGTCAGTTTGGGATAACATGATTTCAAGTTCGAACAACATCATTCTGAAAAAGGTCAGGTCGTTACCGATTTTCTCCCAGATTTTCCAGTGGAGGATCCTGAGTGAGAGGAACATGACCCTGACCTTGTAGAAGAAACACCTGAGGATCCACCCCCCAAGCCATTCGATGAGCGAGCTAAATAGATTACTACATCAGGGTGGAGACTTCACACAGATGGATCATTAGGACCCGTAGGGTCAGGAATTGGGATCGTTTTGATTACCCCTTCCAATGACAAAATTGAGAAATCAATCTACTTGGATTTTTAAGCTCTCATTCATGGACCCAACCTAACTCTTGAGCTCAATATACCCAAATTCTCACATGAAACAGATTCACTACTCATTGTTCACCACTACTCAGAGCAATACAAAAAGAATAGGAAGATGATGAAATACGCAACCCTCGTTATAGATAGGATGAGAAAGTTCGCGAAAGTAACTCTCGATTATCTTCCTCGAGGTAAAAACAGACACGCCGATTCTATGGCATATCTAGCCGGGGTCATGGGTACAGAAGCTCAATATCTCCAGATCAAAATTATTTCAACACCCAACATTGATCGTATTTTTGTATACACGATCAACACTGGGGGTGATAAAGGGAGAGACAACGATTGGGGAAAGCCATTCTTAGCCTATCTCGGTGTCGACAGCAATTGCAATGGACTACTCCCAACATATCTAAAAGAGTGCCGATAGCTGATCAATAACTCGAAGCGCTACACTAATCAAAGCGATGTGCTATACCGCCTTTCCGTCATAGGGCCTTACTTCAAGTGCCTCTCTAAATCAAAAGTAAATAAATTTCCCCGCAAATTACATGAAGGGACTTGTGGCTCACATGTCGCAGGTCGATCATTAGCTAATTGAGCTATTACACAAGAAGTATTTTGGCTCGGCATGCGCAAGCAAGCAGAGGAGTACTCCTGCATATGCGATACCTGCCAAAGACATGGACATATGATAAGAACCCCTGTGCTCGAACTCTATGTAAGCAAGGTGCTCTGGCCATTCAAAAGATGGGTACTTGATCTCGTCGGCGAATTTCCTAACTCTTTATATAACTGTCATCACCTACTCGTAGCTATTGATTATTTTATGAAATGGGTAGAAGCAGTTCCGCTATGTCGAACAAGAGAAGAAGAGGTTATCTTATTTTTCTGGAACTACATAATTACTTGGTTTGGGTGCCCTCACCTAATTCGCATCGATAACGGGCCCCAATTTATGGGAAAGAAAGTCGAAACCTTCTAAAACCACCATAATATCAGTCACTCACCATCCAATCCTTACTATCCTCAAGGCAATGGCCAAGCCAAAATTACCAACAAAACCATCGTGGATGGACTCAATAAGCAGCTTCACTCACAGAAAAAAGGGAATTGGGTTCGCGAACTACCTAATGTCCTATGGGAATATCGTACCACTCCCCGACAATCAACTGGGTGTATACCATTCCTCCTTGCTTATGGCCCTAGGCCGTCATTTCTTTTGAATATCATCACCCAGTTTGTGATCACGAGCTAACTGACGAGAAAAATGAGTTCAAGTTGGCTTACAACCTCAATATGATAGATGAAACCAGGGATCGTACCATCGTTAACCATGGTCGATATTATCATATGGTTGCCAGATCGTACAACAACCTAGTCAGGAGCTGTACTTTCCAAATTGAAGATCTCATCCTCAGAGAAATTCCTCAACATCGCAAAGAGCCTCACGTTCGAAAATTAGCCGACAATTGGGAGGGTCTATTCATTATCACAGGTCTCTTAGGCCTGGGATCATATTATCTCATAACAGAATAGGGAATCCCCATTTCAAATCTTTGGAACACTAGACGACTAAAACCGTACTATCATTAAAGCATCTTACTACTCTATTTCCTTTCCTCATTTTTGTTTTTTTGTTTTTCAATTCCAAAAGTGAGATTTTTATCTCCATTCAATGATAATTCTGAATTTATCAATGAAACTTCTAAGTTTTTCACGACATCTCTCTACTTACATATATTCAACCACATTCTATAGATTAAAGCATAGAGAATTCTAGCTTTCAATCGATCTTATTCCAGTTAAATCAAGGATAACACTTAGTTTGGCTGACACTACTAAATCTCTGCAATTTTAGCAAGTGTAAAAACTTCTTTCATATCAAAGACTCTACCAAACATCAGATAGGGCAAAGATAATACTAGTCTTTATCTACTTCAACTTGTTAGGGTCATTATACCAGTTAGGTCAAGGATAACACTTGGTTTGGCTGACTCAACTAAATCTCAGCGATTATAGCAAGTATAGAAACTTGTTTCATATCAAACACTCTACCAAACATCAGATAAGACAAAGAAAATACTAGCCTTCATCTACTTCAACTTGTTTGGGTCATTATACCAGTTTGATCAAGGATAATAATTGGTTTGGCTGACTCTACTAAATTTTTGCGATTGTAGCAAGTGTAGAAACTTATTTTATATCAACGACTTTATCAGGCATAAGATAAGGCAAATGTAATACTAACATTCATCTCTTTCAATATGTCTACAATATTTCTATAGTTCAATCAAGATTCAACTGGGCTTAACTCAACCCATTTCTGCGATTGAAACAAATGTAAAAGTTTGTTTTATATCAAAGACCCCAACAGATATAAGATAAGTCAAAGGTAATGCTAGCCTGGATCTCTTTCAATATGTCTACAACATTTCTATAGTTTAATCAAGATTCAACTTGGTTTAACTCAACCCATTTCTGCGATTGAAACAAATGTGAAAGCTTGCTTTATATCAAAGACCCCATCAGACATAAGATAAGGCAAATGTCATATTAGCTTTCATCTATTTCACTATATCTATAATAGTTACTATTAATTTTCAGTTCCTATTACAATGGATGTCTTTTGTATTGATGGGTTGTCAGCCATGCTTTATCCTTTAGCAAGAGATCGAGCAGGATTCAGTTTGCGAGTTACAACAACTTTGCCCCTCTGTATCATATCAGCAGGTCGTGGGCCTAAATTTGCTTCCATAAAAGTCATACAGTTGCCCCGATCAATATCCCCTTTACAAACGCATCCCTTATCAGGCAGGTTCTTTAACAAGATATTTCGTTCAAATTCAAGTCTTTTTATTTCCTCAACAAAATACATAATGGTCGACTTTAATAAGTCTTCCCGTGCATGAGCTACAACGATCTTTGAAAAATGACGTCCCACCTTCTCAAGGCGTGACTCCAAATGTGCGTACAAATTCTTCTGATGAACCATTTCCCTATCCGTCAAATCATAAAAAGCTATATTCTCTTCCACTTTTATGTAATATCTAGCTGATTCAGTTTGAACAGAGGCCTCCAAATAGACCACTTGAGCACACAGTGTCACAATTTCTACATTTAATTCTTCTCGGGCCGAAGTATCATTTAAAGAATCATCTTTCTTCTTCATCAGTGTTTCTTTTGCCCTGATTTCCCCTTCTAACAGCTTCTCCCTGATAAGAGCAACATCCAGCTTCTACTGACACTCCCTTAAGTTCACATTTCCTCTCTGAACATGCCCTTGAATGTAAGATACGTCACTCTTTAGCTCTCTAATTCGACCAGAGAGACTAACTATATCCCCTTAGACTAGAGGAGCCTTAACCTTATTTATACTTCCCCTTGAGCGCTCTCTAGCCTTGAATTTCTTGGGACACGCTATGGCTTGTGCCAGTTCGGTCTTCAATCGTGCCATCCTCTCATTTAATTCGTTATACCTTCGTTGCATTCCCCGAAACTTCATATCCTTGGAAGGTAGGGCTATATGCAAGTGTTTAGGCCTGGCTTCTGAAGTTAATAGATTTTCTCGAGCTATCCTCAGCTCATTATTTTTTTCAACCATTTTTTGCTTTAGTCGCTCCAGCTCATTTTTACAATTCTGAAGATCAGATCAAAGATGTCCCTCCGGTCTTTCAAGCACCTGAATACGGCATTGAGCCATTTCAGCCTGCTTACCCTTAACCATTAACGTGTTAACCCGACTTTGAAGCTTCGCGGCATGTTCTGTTATCTCCGTTAGCGCTTTTAGCCCCCTGCCTATTTCAGCATCTTTCTCTTTGACCTTATGAGTGAGGTCGGAAATAGCCTAGGTTGCCTCCACAAGTTTAAAATGCACATTTACGTGTTGATCTTTTTTATTCTCATTTGCCTCCCTCATCCTATCCAACTCTTCTGCAAATTCTCGGTTGCATTGGAGTACATCGCTCTCACATGAGCGAGCTAAATCCAATTCGACCTGTACAATAAAGAAGTATTAATACATTTCGATTTAGAACACCATCAATATGCATATATATAGTCCATTTCTAAAATAATATATGATTTCTAACATCTGCGGTGTACAGATAATTTTAGGCTAAAAGGTTAGGGTATATTATCAGATAAATACTCTATGAGGTATATTACGAAGTCTAAGGTACATGCTTTCGATATGCTTCTTTATATAAAGGGCGTTAAATTTTTCTATGCACTATATTAGTGTTACTTTCCTAAAGCTAATAGCAAAAAAATTGGTTTGTATCTACATCCAATTTACTTGGTAAATTTATGTCGATATAACATACAAGTCAAAAGACCTATTCTAATCTAACCTGCAGTTCTGCTTGCGAAGATAGCAAGGCTGTAGAGATCTTTTTATCCCTGACAAGCCCAGTTTCTAGATCTTTTATTCTGAGACTCACTTCTTTAAATTCCTACAAGAGGTTTATAAAAGAAGTCAACCTACAACAGTTTCTTCCATATACACAATCCAACAGTTTACAAATATTCGTGCAAAAGCACATTTCTACACTACCTTCTCATTATCACCCTCAGGGAGTTTGGTGTCATCCCCTTGATTGTCAAGTACCGTCTGACGGGAGATATTGTCCAGACTATCAACGACCACCACCACTACCTCTTTCACATCTTTTTCATCTCCCTCCTCGACATAGGTGTTTACCTTAATGGCATCCACCTCGTCCTCGATATGCCCCTTCAACTTCAGGTGGCACCCCAACCTTTTGCGCTCCACCTTCACCTCCTTAACAGTTACCCTGGTCTCTGATTGAAGATGGCCAATCGTTACTACATGAGAAGCCTTCAAGGCCTCCAATTACTTTGTTTCCTTGAGAACATCCGCCTTCGATCGAGCTAACTTCTGTTCAAGCTTGATCTTCTCCTTCTTTAGCTCGAATTTCTCTTCTTCAATTCTGAGCCAAGCACCCCTCATCAAACGAGCAATCTGCAGAACATAATTCGATTTTAGCGTGAGCTCGGAATGCAAAACATAAACATATTTCACATAGTAGAACATAATGATTTACCAACTTGCTCATATCATCTTCACCGTGAAAAGTGACCAGCTTAGCCTTTTCCTCCACTGCTTTGAGATCGTCCTCCGCAACAGATTACTCTTCAACGACTCTTTCCCCTAACAACCCTGAAGGTTCAATCCTTCTCCTCTTTTCATTTCGGTCACTCTTACCACTACCTGTGGTACCAGAGGCTGTCGGACTCTACAACATTTGTTTCTTCGGAAACGTTCAAGCTAATTTGCTCGACGTAATAGACTCCAGCTAAACCGAAATGCCTATTCTAGGGGTCTTGGCCATATTAGTTCGGCCTTCCCCACCAGTTCCAATTTTCTTCCCATCATCAACGCCCGCCATTAGCCTAGTCGATTGAGATTTTTAAACCTTTTTCGATTTACTCCCAATCCTTTTCTTCTTACTAAGGCCGGGTCCTTCTAATACAAACTTGAGCTCAACCTCTTCCTCCACAACTTCATCCAATAGTGAATCTTTCCTCTCCACTCGGGACTTCGGGTCTGCCATGCGCAGCATTTATTATTATCACCAAAAGATGATTAGTTTGTACATATCAATATTATACTCTACGCATTGTTATACTTACATTGTTTTGCAGCTCTAAACAGAAGGTCTAAAGGTTCTTCATCATTTCTTTGAAGGCAATTACCCTTTACCCATTTTGCATTGTCATTCTAGGCTCAACCTGCTGAATTAAGATTGAAGAAGCGACGCTGAGTTGCACTCGTACAGAAATTTGCCCCACCACTGGCCTTATAATTTTCATCCCATAAAACTGTAATGCATCCTCAGGGGTTATCCTCCTCACTTTCCCCTCATTTTCCCATTTTTCATTCAGATGATCGCAAATAGTTATTACCTCCCACATATTCCCGTTCAATAGAACAGGAAATGCGCCATTCGTATTCATAATCCCTTTCGCAAAATTGGTAAGGTGAAGACTCAACCCATACTCAAATTGAGAGATGTAACACAAGAAACCCTCTGATAGGTCATTCTGAACATCACCATCAAAATATTCTAATGAGATCAATTCACTTATACCCCTATCTTGTCTTTCCTCATCCAAATCGGCCAACAAATAAAAATACTCTTCCCTTATTGCTACCATACACCCCCTAAAGATCCTACCAGCGTATTCTACACAGTTACCCCATTTCCCTCCTATGGTAACTTTGGCTTTACAAAATTCTCTAAATGTATCTGAACCAGGGGGATAGGCCACCAATTTACCAGGAAATTCTGGAAATTGCTCCAAACCAACTTCTACCTTACTATCAGACTCTACCATACGACTGGAGGTCGAAACTTCGTTAATAGGCGAACTATCCATCTCAACTATAATTTTACAGGAAAAGATTGGTTATACCCAAATCCTCACACGTTCGACCTACATACGAGTTCAGGTATTTATCATTATTTTATACACATCGATCATTCATATGCAACATATCTTTCAAAGATTCTGTCAATAT
Source organism: Kingdonia uniflora (assembly GCA_014058105.1). Taxonomy (NCBI): domain Eukaryota; kingdom Viridiplantae; phylum Streptophyta; class Magnoliopsida; order Ranunculales; family Circaeasteraceae; genus Kingdonia; species Kingdonia uniflora. Next base: position 930,400 of record JACGCM010000696.1, read on the forward strand.
GTCAAATATCATGGATTGCTATAAATAATGATTTACTAGGATTTGATTATAGATTGCAATTTGCAAAATAAACAAAACACACGTCTCTATTAACCTTCAGTATCATAATGAGAATCCGCAGTAGTGCCAAGTCCTTCCCTCACAGCACTGTTGTACTTCTACCTACATGATTTTGTGCCCGTAACTCTCGTTGATTGTTGGTCACCCTCAGATAAATAATTGCCAAATCCTCTACAATTTTTGTGAGCTTCTCTCCCAGTGCTCTCCAAATTTTTAAAAGTTGAAAAACGTTTGAATGATGAAGACGGACCACTATTTATTCTTTCTCTCTCTAACGGCTGGCAATTAGTGCGCCTTGCACGACCCGTCCTCGGTTTTGGAAACGAGACGTCCTTTCTACTATTCATGTCCGACGTCTTGTACATTTTTAATAAAATTGCCCTTCCATCATTACCCTTGCCCTCATATTTTAATCTATTTTTTTCTCTTATTACCATATCTTTCTCTGATCATCCCGCACTCATGATGACTGATACACCACGAAATCAAATTTTTGGAGCTTTAAATAAAAAGCAAACCTAGAAGCTCCTGTATTTTTTCTGTTCTTGTTTCTTATACTTATAGTACTAGTGACGTCATTTTTAAAGCTAACAAAATTTTCAAACTTATTCAAAATTTGTTTATCAAAACAGTCTCAAACGGTATTTGCAATTATAGAGGATTACATTAACTTCTAACTTTTCTGTTAAACTCCACAACCTTTAAATTTAGTTAGGATAAAATTTTACATATAATTAAATTAAAAAATAGCCTTAGTGACCTGAACAACCACATCTGCTCAAATCTTCTCACTCGAACATCCCATCTTTAAATTCGATCTCCACCTCAGCGATCCATCCGATCATCTCTTCTCGATCCGCAGGATCTAATATTAATTTACGAAAGCATACCTCATAGAAATGCCTGGCATATTCAAGTTCCCTATCCCTCACATACAATCCTTCGAGCTAACATTCCCTTACTGGTAACTCAGCATCATGACCAAACGATCCAAAAATCCTTTCCCGTACTTCAGCGATCTTAATGGCCAGTCGTCCTTCAGCGGCATGACGAATCCTCTGAGATCAAGTCCGTACCATCACAATCACTTCACCTTAGTCAGGAAATAATTGTCACCCTTATTTATACATTTATACAGCACTTTCTGCTCAAAAAGTAATTTTGACCTTTTATCTCGTAATAGAAAACCAAAATTTTGATATAGACTATTTGAACTTCTCCCTTAACTCCAGTACCTACTTTATTTTTTCTAGTCGAGCTTAATCTATCATGAGTAATTCTTCTATCGACCTGTAGTAGCTCAAATTTTTACGTTACATATTTCCTACAATTTTTTCCCCAACATGTTTAAATGAACAATAATATCATACTTACATCACAATGTCAATTTCCGTAAATATTTATCTTAGTTCGAACATCACAACAACAGTATTTTCAATACTCAATACTTATAAACTTCTATTCATTTCATACATCCTATACGATTCAGTTCGATTCTAAGAGACATTTTCTATCTACATGACACAAGTAATTGGATGACAATTTTTTTTTCATGTCAAAAACATTACATACAATTTTACAGATAACAAGTTTTTCAGTAAATCGACCTCAGGTTATAAAGACATAATCCGTCCAGCACCGAACTCTAGGTACTTTACAAATAACAAGTTTTTCACTACTTTTTAAAAGTGACAGGTCATTCAGGCACATCAATGCATTAACTTCTTCAGTTCTTCTCGCTTCAGTGACCTTTCACCTTGGTACAAAGCAGAAATTGGAACCAACAAAGAGCTTCCCTCATATGAGTTTGGTTGAAGTCTAATCAAACTGTAAATGGAAACTATACAAGCAGTATACTCAGTACTAGAACCAAAATCTCAAACTGAAGGTCTTCTGAGTGCCAAAACGTGATGGAAATGCAAAGGTAGACTTTTACTGATTATCTCCCTCCTTTACTACTATCACCCCTTCCTCTGAAACTCCCACCTCCGAAGAGTTGGTAGAGATGAAGAGGACCCGACCTTAAAATCCATGGTGATATAAGAAATCAGCATAACTGCCCCACAGTTATGCCTATCCATGCATATGAAGCCCTAACCCTATCTTATGCAAGAGTATAGAGGCAGGCCCACCGGTCCTCGCCTGTCAAGGCAATAACATGAAACCTCCACTTGCAGTAGAATTCTTCCTCAGCTTCAATCACCTCGTCTTCCGACATGCCTTGATACGTCGGAGGAACAGGAGCGGGTATTGACATCTCCAAGGATTGTTCACCGAAATATTTCAACTTAACCTCTGCATTTCAGACGCAATCCTCTCTTCAAGGACCATACTACGAGTCTTCACCATTGTTAAAAAAATTTAGTGAAGTTTACAAAGGACAAGCGTACTCTGCTTTTAAAATCTGATGCAGATATTATTTATATAACCCTATATTTAATGTGCAGGTACGTTTTACCAAGCATCAGCATTCATTGAAGATGCAACTTTTAGAATCATAACCGTCACATACATCAGTATCCACATCCTCATTAAATATACGTCATTTCCCATATCGTGTGTAAGTTCCACACAGTCAATACCATTATTATTCCATTTCAATTATCACGAATTTCAACCCAAATACCAAATTTCAAGTTGATCATTTCTCAACCAAAGCCACTCGTGACTGCGATTGCGAGGGGGCGATTGTAGGGACCAATCCCACGATCTCACCCAAAGTCGAGCTCACGTAGTTTGAATTACCTTCATCTCAGACTCACAAATTTATAATACATTTCCCCAGTCAACATTCCAACCTACCCTACGAACTGGTTAAGAACGTGGGCCGAACTTAAACCGAAAAACCTTATCCAATCAAAGACACCTATCTCCCACGAACTTGTCAATTATTATGTCAACTGCCACTAACCACATTATTCAGAGAATGTACTCCAGTACAATGAAGAGCTGCGGAGAAGGCCTATATAAAGAAAAAGTTTCATAAGAGATAGGGACCCCCAAAAAAATTATACAAGAGATCATTAAGAAACTATCGATTCAAGATTCTCAGCAAACATTACAAACGTCTTAATAATAAGGTTAAAAGCATTTCTATATTTAGAGATCACTTGAAATAAAGATATTCTCCTCAACAAATAAAAATACTTTCACAAAAATCCTCCACACGAGGTCATGGTTTTTTACCTATTCAGAGGTTTTCCACGCTAAAATTACCTGTTTCATTTCTTACTTTCCATTAAAATATTGTTACAGGATCATTGGTGTAATAGAGAATTTCAAGCCATTTCAAGCTTAAAGAATTTGGCCATTACATTTCTTACCTATTCAGATGTTTTCCACTTTAAATCTTGAGTTAGTGATTTCTTGTTCTTCATAGTGTTCTAATCATATTCGGTGTGAGCTACTACGTTCAAGATATAAAAATTGGCTCTTACATTTGGCGTCGTCTATGGGAACCGCGAAGAATAAGTTATAGTACTCGAAAGCCGAGCAATTCACAAAAATAAAGCTAAAATGCCAAGCCCAAGCCAGAACCCTCAAAATGGCCAGAACGGAGGAGCAGACGTGATAGTGGAGTTACGTGCCACTCTGAACTCTGAAACGAAAAGGAGGACGATTCTGGAATAGCAATTGGCAAGCGTACAGGAAGCATTGAAAGTTCTCCAAGGACAACAAATGATAAAATACAAAACATGAAGGCGCTGCCAACCATATCGAGAGTTTGAGCTCGAGACAGGTTGGGACCTCTCAGAGGTAATAACCATAGGGCAGATATTCAACCTAATCATAACCAGTACCACCATGAGGTTACATTGATTCTGATCGCTCAAGATGAAGTCAAAAAAAACCTGTTGACCTCAGATAAGTGGAAGATCCACAAAGGGGAAGGACTCAGATCCCTGTACGTGAACACCTTAGTGAGGGAAGCAGAGATCACAACCCTCGAAAATGAAGAATCCAACGCCAAATGATCCCAGCTCAACAGTTTGTCATGCAAGAGCATGTAGACAAGTGCATCAATGAACTATTGGTGGCCCAGGTACACACAGGGAAAAACATCTTCAACAGATTATAGAAGAGTTTGATTACACAAACTCTATTAGACAGAGAAGTTCTAACCAGCTTTCACACGCCAAAAATCCAAAAGTACAAAAGAACTATTCCCATAAAACATGTTAACAAATTTCAAGATGCTTTGGATCAGCATTCCACATCAAATCACATCTTATGATGCTTCTTCCCTACCTGTCTCCACGGCAAACCCTTATGATGGTTCCACTCACTAAAGGAAGTATCAATTCATACTTTTGAATAATTGTTGGGAACTCTTTGTCAAGAACTATTAACACAACAAGGACAAAGAAAAGAATCTCAACTCTCTTTTTAGTCTCAAATAGATACTGGGAGAGAAGCTCAAAACATTCACAAAGAAATTCTTGGACTTGGCAAGAAAGGTGGACAGCCTCGACTAGAAGATTACCGTCTTAACCTTTTCCAATGCTCTACTTATAGAATGCCGAGCGAAGGAACACCTCATTTTGAATAAACCTATCACCCTTGAAGACATGATTGTCAAAGTCAACAGTTACATCGACCTAAAGAGAATGATGTCCGAATGATAGAAACTACAAAAAGCAATCCTTACAACAAAAGGAAAAATTACAGATCGAGAGTTTGAAAGAACAATAGATACCGGAGGGGACAGAAAATGTATTAAATTTAATTGAGATCAACCCAGGAAGGGCAACAACCATCCAAAACCATGTCTCCCAATGTTAACCACTACCCTGGCAAACATGTATCCTACACTCCAAAAAGATAAATTCTTCCAAAATGCCCAACCTCTCCAGCCCATCGAAGGAAGGTCGTACTGCATACACCATAAAGTTCAACACTGCAATGCTAAACATTGTTTTGCTCTGCAGTAACTCCTGGGATATATTCTTAAGGACGACAGACTGCATAAGTTTATTGTCAACATGGAAAGTTACCTCAATGGAAGCTATAGACTTACTATTAATGTTGATCAGGTCGAAGGAGGAGCAGAGGAAAATCATTAATACCATGTTTGCCTCAGCCATTTAATCAAGGCACACAAAGTTAACAGATTAGTAAGATTCAAAAGGTGTCGCCTCCTCCAATGTCATGACATGTCCATTGCCAACAAGGAGGCTCGATTACTTCCAAAATCTAATAACATACACATGGGGATCTCCTTTAAAGATTGCGATACTAGCCACGTGAGATTCCCTCATCACGACATACTTGTTGTCATGTTAAAAATAAGAAATACGATTTTACACACAATGATGGTAGATACTGGGAGCAGTATCGAGTTATTATTTTAAAGCACAATTGACCATATGGGCCTAACAGATAAAGTCAAAACTAGTGACATCCATATCACTGGTTTTAATAGATCTAAAGAAAAATGTGTTGGCAAGATTGTGCACCCCATTACAGCAAGACCAACAACTATCGATGTAACATTCTAAGTTATAAACACAAAATCATGTTATTTAGGAATAATGGGACGATATTGGCAGCACAATATGAGGGCGATACCGACAGCCTATCACTTAGCATAACGATTTGAATGGAATGATCAAAGGTAGCCAAAAGCTCGTTCGCGCTTGCGAGAATGCAATTGCTATCACAGCAGAACCATCTGAAGAACACGCCGTATAGTAATTACAGAACATTACGCCCATGGCTGACTAAGCACCAAGCGCAAAAGTTGCAAAATACGTCGAGATTAGTAAGAACAGGAGATGAACATATGTTGGAACTTTCCTTCCCATAACATAAATCAATGCTCTTATTCAATTCATGAAAGACAATAGTGATGTGCTTGCGTGAACATTTCATGAGATGCCAGGAGTTAAACCCTCTTTGACTTGCCATAAACGTTGCTTAAATGATAAAGACAAGGCAGTAAAACAAAAATAGAGAACAGTAGTACACTAACTCAGAGAGGAAGTTAACAAGGAGATCGATACAATTATTGAGCTCAGTTTTATACGAAAGGTGAATTACCCTGATTGGATCTTCAATATCATAGCAGTTCCAAAGAAAAATGGCAAGATCAGAGTATGTGTAGATTTTACAGACTTTAATAAATGCACACCAAAAGATAGTCTCCCCCTCCCCATCATTAACTTTTTGCTCGATTCAACCGCTGGACACAAACCCCTATCCATGATGGGCACAACATCAGGCTATAATCAAATACCCCTTTTACACGAAGATCGAGAGAAAATAGCTTTACTACAAATTATGCCTTTCAAACTCAAGAATGCAGGAGCCACTTATTAGTAATTGATAACCTAAACATTCAAAAACCTTCTCGGGAAAAGAATGGAAGTTTACATTAATGACATGAAATGTAAAAGTCTAGAACAGGAAAGTCATCTAACTAACCTACACGCTACTTTTGAAATTCTTCACTTATATAAGATGAAGCTGAACCCTAAGAAATATTAGTTCATAATCCAATCAGGGAAATTCTTGGGACATTTAATTAGTAAAAATGGAATTGAAGCTAATCTAGATCACATTCGCGCCCTATTATCCATGGCTTCATCAAAAATAAAGACGTACAAAAGTTGGCTAAAAAAATAATACTAATTAATAGATTTGTATCCAAATCTTCAAAACGTTGTAGGTGGCTGTTCGACCAGCTATGGGAGGGAACACAGAAATGGAAAACCATAAAGAATCCTAGGATTGAATGGGATGCATAATGTGAAGCATCTTTTTAGGAAATGAAAAGCTACCTGGGCAAGCCACCGATAATGAGTACCCTCACAGAAGGTAAAGAGCTTACAGTATACCTTGCAGTCACAAAAAATACATTGTGTTCGGTACTCATTCCACTTGATGATAAAATAGAAAAACTGGTCTATTTCATCAGCAATTCTCTTACCCCAGTAGAGACACGATAGACCATGATCGAGAAATTATTCCTAACATTTATGTATACTTCCCAAAAACAAAAGCAATACTTTCAGGCTCATTCGATTTGGGAAATGAATAATTACCTCTTACGAGAGGTCCTGTCAAAAAAGAAAAATTCTTACAAGTACAATAATGGCTAGTTAGTTTAGGAGAACATGACAATTAATTTGAACCAAGACATTCAGAAAAGAGTCAAGCAGTCACCAATTTTTTGGTAGATTTTCCGGTTGACGGCCCTCATTGGGAAGGAGAGGACATCAATCTCGTAGAAGAACAATTCAAAGATAAATCTTACTGGATATCAAAAAAAGGTTGGCAACTTTTAACCAATAGATTTACAGGTCCAACAGGCTCAAGGATCGGTATCGTTCTTATCATACACTCAAATGACAGAATTGTGAATTCCATCAAACTCAATTTCGAGGCAACCAATATTGAAGTCGAATACAAAGCATTAATCCATAAGATGGACAAGGCATTGAAGCTCGGAGTGACCAAACTGTCCATCTACACAAAATCCATATTATTGAGAACCATTATACGGATAAATATCATAAAAATGGTAAGATAGTGGACTACACCGTAGCAGTAGCCGACAGAATAAGCAAATTCAAAAAGTAAACTATCGAATACTTAACTCGAGGTGAAACTAGACATGCGGATTCCCTTGTTTACCTCGTCGGTGCCTTCAGAACCAAAGCTTGATATGTACAGATCAAAGTTGTATCTACCCCCAACATTAATATCATCCAATCAAATGCCATTAATATTGAGGGTGATGACAAAATTAATTACAGACGACCGTTCCTCACATTTATCAAACCAGAAAACAAGTTTAATGGTATTGTAAGGGCCAAGTTTTGTAGAAGGGAAGCTAGCTCTTATACCATAGAGGTTATCTTTGGCTAGGGGTGTTAGCAAGCATATAAGACAATAATGAACTAGATTACTGTACTAACATACTTGCGTAGAGTCCAAGAATTGGGTATTCTACGACCTCTAGCGAGGATTTGATGATAGATTATTATATATAAATTCATTGGGATGGCAGTTTGAGTTGAGGGTGATTACAAGGTATTCGAAGGTAATCTTTGAAAGGGGTTTTAGGCGGAGTTCTTCTAACCCTTTTATAATGCCTCCTCCCACATATTTATAGGAGATAGGAAAGGGGTGAGTCATATGGGGAGTCATATTACATTTATATCCTTTGGGATAGATATTCTGTACGTGGAGTCGGTTTTGACAATGTAGCTGTCTGGCGGCTTATTTTCACTATTCTGTCTGGTGAGCTGGTTGTCAGGTGTGTCTGCCTTCGATCGTGTACTACTATGGTCAAAGTCAATCTGGCACTAGTACTGAGTTTTGGTGCTGAGCGCTTGTCTTTGGCTTCGACTGTGGTAGTTTGCATCGATGATGCCTTCGAGTGTTCGATTAATCTCATAAAACTTTGCAGAATTTTTTGCTAGTCTTTCTAGGCTTCGAGTCCCTAGGTAGGCTTTGATGTAGCCTTTGAGTAATTAACTGGTGCTGGAAGGCTGCAAGTAGGTTACTACATTCGCCCCCTCTCAGCAAGGGCCTTAGAAATTGTTGTAGATGGTATATGATGAGAAAAACTGTTAGGCATGGGAAGTTGAAAAGTTGACTAGTATGAATATGAGCAGTTCAAGGATAGTAATTAAGAGAATTGTTGATTAAGGAGGTAATTAATACTCCTTAATCAAGGTCTAAATAAGGGATATTGGGGGGGGGGGGGGATTTTAAGTACTCTTCCTCGTACTCTATATTTAGAATGGTAATGAAACCTACTCCGAATACGCACTACCAGAAGAAATTGGAGGAGAAGAATTAACATATTCATGAATAGGGTAGGGCTCTGAGGTAGTAGTACTTTGGAGATGGAGGCTTGGATGTGCATATGCGGGACCTGGTGAAGCTGGAGCTAGAGGAAGATATCTGCGGGCAGCCATTCGCGCACTGGTGGGGGTAATGCAATGGCTGGTAGGGCGGTAAACAGTCTGGTTCGGTCCGATTTTGGCCCTAAACCGCGAACCGAACATGGTACCCCCGGTTTTGATAACAGTGAACCAAAACCAGAACCGGCTTCAGAAAAAACCAGACCAAAACCGAACCGGCCGGTCCGGTTTCGGTTAGGTTTTTGTATTCGTTTCTTGACTTTACTAAAACTAGGAAGTGGCCTGTTTGCCGGTGATGTATCATAATCGTTCATGATTGTTCATGATTCTTGATGATCCGGTGATGTATCACAATTGCGCATGATTTCTTGACACGTTTAAGGAGCTCACTGATGATCTAGGGTGAGGAAGAAGTAACTGGTTTTGATATTTAAATTTATAGCCAACCGTAATAATCACTGGACTCTGATATTTAAATATATGATGATGTCGTGTAGTACATGTGTTGTTGGTGGTTGCCTTTAATGCACATGTACTCTGATTTAATACTCTATTTTATATATTATAGCACCTACATTACATATAATATAGAACCTACATTTTTTATACTCTATTTAATACTTTATTTTATATATATAGTACATGTGTTGTCGGTGGTTGTGTAGTACATGCTTCTGCTTCTTCATTTAATAATCTATTTTGTTGTCTATTTAATACTCTAAACAAAATGCGTAGTGCCATTGCATACCTCCCCTACTCTGCATACTACACTACCAAACTGTCTTCTCTGATACCCGCCTGATACTGATGGGGAAGAGATGAGCTGCATTTCCTACTTCATCTCTACATTCCAACTTCTAACAGAGAATAAACATCTACTTATATATATAAAAAAAAACCCAATAATTGAAGGCTCTTTCACACCTACTTGTATTAAGCGGCTAAAGCTTTGGTATGAAAGAATGGTTCCTCGAAGAACAACATCAAGTCCTTGAAGGTTGTGGTTTCCAACGAGAAACATCAAATGAGTTTTTTTTTATCGGTAAAACATCAAATGATTCAAAGGGTAGTGATGTTGATAAAGGTGAAGACAGATAAAGTGTTCTCATGATCAAAGTTATTTATGGGTCTTTGTCTCTTTGGGCAAAACAAGCCCGATTTGGTTTAGCTTCGGTTAATCGAAGGTGTAAACAGTAACCGAACCGGGTTTAGTCGGTTCCACACATTTTGAACCGAAACCGAACCGGGTTTCACAAAAACTAGAAAAAACTGCCAATTCGGACCGGTTCGGTTTGGTTTCGCAGATTTTTTGTACAGCCCTAATGGTTGGGCTCGAATGCTACTCAACGATTGTGCTTGTTGTGGAGTCTGGCGAAGCAATTGGTAGAAGCCGAGGACACAGCTAAAGCAGCCAAAGTTTATACGGGGCACTAAAAGAATTGCCCCGTATGTAAATAGTGGGGTTCTTTGAAATTGTGGGTGGGATGTAGATTGGGGCGTTGTTGTTGTTGGTAGTAGGGTTATTATTGTTTTATTATTGTTGCTTTTTTCTTGTTGATAATGTATTCCCGCGTATTTTTAAAATAAATAAAGATGTGGTTATCGATGTATGGTAACATAATAGTATAGGTAATGTAGGCGAGGATAGTGTAGGCACGATTAAGGTCTGAATATCGGACTTCGATATTGAAAATGAATAGGGAAAAAAAGTTGCGACCTTGGTAAGAGCGAAACATTCATCGATGGTCAAACAAAAGTGGTCGAGGAGTACGACTATGGTTCAATGTATAAGATGGTTTAAAAAATGAATATAGGGGAACCTTCGACTGCAAAAGTTGACAACCGAACTGGTAGGGGTATAAGAAGTGATACTATGTATAGGTCAGGCTCGGATAGGGTGTGAAGTGCCTTACGTCGAAGGAAGAGAGTTATCGAAGGCAGGAACATGTATGGTTGTTGATTTAGAGAGAGTGTCGAAGGTTCAATAGAATGAAGGACCTACTTTGTTGGGGGACATGTGGTACACAGACAGGTGTATATAAGTATGGGCAGTATGGTAAATACACAGAGGGCCAGAAAATGGGGGGAAATGGGTGAAGGAGTAGAGGTAGTGGTAATGATGATGGTTGGGGAAACCATGGTGGTTTTGGGGGCAGATTTGTTTAGGGATGCAACTACCTCTTCGAAGGTTGGTGAAACAAGTGTTGAACATCTAGGATGTGGCTCTTTGCCAAATGAACTGCAATTTTTATAAAATAATGAGGGTAATCGAAGGGATGAATGTGGAACTAAAATGCGAGGGGTAGTTTCTGATAGAATGGTTTGATGTTGTGTCGTTCTATTTGAAGAAGGCAAATAAGAAAGTCGGGACGTATAATATACAGAGCCATTCGGACAAACCGTGGTTATTTGACCTATGCTCGGCAGGTTACGAGTGGGAAAAAGATCTGGTGATAGTGAAGGGGCATTATGAGAATGCCTAAGAGGAGTTAGAATTTGGGCTGAAGAATAGGCTATTGAACGCAAGTAAGTGGATAATCAAATATATTATTATTTTGGTTCGAATAGATGCATGACTTTGAATTTTGATGTTTTGCAGAAGCGACCAACAACGGCATAAAACACCTGAGGACCTATATCAACGATCTCATCAACAAGAGCGAAGAGTGGGTCAATAAGCTATTTTGGAAGCTGGGTATTGCGAGGACAAGGTAAAAGAAGATGGACACGTTACTGAGAGACATTCCAGTTGTTGCTGGGCCATCAAAAAGGAGAAAAAAAAAGGAAGTACCTCTGCAATGGCGGGTGAGATGGAGTACGACAATCTGACTTAAAAATTGAGTTTTGTACCGAAGGCTCGGTGAAGAGGGTCCAGAACAACACGATCGAGCATGCCTGAGGCTATTCCTGAAGTACCTAGGCAGACCAACAAGGGTAAAGGCAAAGCCACTGAAAAAGGCTTGATAGCCCATCTAACAAAGACAAGTGGGCGAAAGAGGACTCGGGAGCAGCTGGCGAAGAGGATGTCCCAGTCGAGGCTAAGTGACTCGCGGTTAAACAGGAGGAGGATGTTTGAGTAACGGCCGAGTCGATGATAACTCTCTGCGCTACTAACCTAGATTAAGCGGGATGGCAAGCTGGAAAGGTTCTGTACCAGGTAAGTGTTTTTGAAGCTTTAAAGTTGAAATTATGTATCAAGAACTGCTAATTAGTTGAGTATTCGTAATTCGTACATATGAATGTTTGGATGATATCATTTACCAAAGCACAAAAGGTATCGAGTGAAAAGTTGAAGGAGGCGATGGACAGGCATGAGCTCACGCAGGGGACCATTCTGTCACTGCAGACCCGGGTCGGTGTGCTAGAAGGAGAACAGTTACCGATTCGAGCTGATACTGCGAGGAAAACCCAAACTGCGATTGCCAATTATGACCTAAAGGTAGTACTGCTGGTGGCAAAGCTGGCCAGTAAAGAGGGCAGCTGCAAAACAATTATGCACATTTCCAGGAAAAGTATGGCCAGGAGTGTGACGTGACCACAGCCTTGAAGATATTGGTGGATGGGCTGGAATATGATCCAGAGACCTTCGAACTCTATCCTCCAATAGTGGAGCCTTCTATTTAAGATATTGCACACATGAAAGGGATGGATGTAGACCCTATAGGTGGAGGTGCTGGAGGTGGTGATGTTGGAGGTGGTGCTGCTGTAGGAGATCCTGCGGTCGAAGGTAGTGGTGGTACTGTAGCGGACCTTGGTAGTGAAGGAGTGGCGGTAGCGATGGAGAATGTGAGCGACCCTTGTGAGCTGGTTGTCTTGAGGAAAGACGTTAACTGGCTTTTATTCTGTAATAAACTCTTTTTTTTGCTTTTGTGTATTAGAAAGGTATGGTTAAACAATCTTTTATGTACTTGAATATTTGAGGAATCGAATGAACTTTCTATTATATTTGACTTGTACTGGTATATCTATATGATTGATATGTAGACTCCAAGGCAAAAATTTACGGGGTTGGAAAAAATTGAAGCAGAAAATACGCAAGACTTTGAAGGTCGGCCCCAAGTATTTCTATCTGCGGGTTTGAGCCTAGACAAAACATTATGTGGTCAACCCCAATGTATCCGCGAGTATCCGGTCTGTCAACCATTCATGCCACTCGGGTGTGCTCGAATTGGAACTTTGAAAAACTTTGAGGTCACCCCCAAGTATCAGTCGGGTCGAAGGGTTGACATGATACTTAGGTTTGCCCACATCAAGTTCACAGGACTTCAAAGGTCGCCCTGGGTATTTATATCCGCGGGTTTGAGCCTTGGCAAAGTATACTGTGATCAGGCCTAATGCATTCCCGAGTATCCGGTCTGTCGATCATTCATGCTACCTGGTTGTGTTTGAATTGGAACCTTGAAAAACTTTGAGGTCGTCCCCAAATATCAGTCAGGTCGAAGAGTTGATTGGATACTTAGGTTTTCCCAAATTAAGAAGTTCATAGGACTTCGAAGGTCTGCCCCAGGTATTCCTATCCGCGGGTTTGAGCCTAGGCAAAGCATTATGTGGTCGGCCCCAATGCATCCCCGAGTATCTAGTCTGTCGACCATTCATGCCACTCGGGTATACTCGAATTAAAACCTTGAAAACTTTGAGGTCACCCCCAAGTATCAGTCAGGTTGAAGGGTTGACTAGATACTTAGGTTTACTAAATCAAGAAGTTCACAGGACTTTGAAGGTCACCCCTGGGTATTTCTATCCGCAGATTTGAGCCTAGGCGAAGCATTATGTGGTCGGCCCCAATTCATCCCCGAGTGTCCAGTTTGTCGACCATTCAGGCCACTCGGGTATGCTCGAATTGGAACCTTGAAAAACTTTGATGTCGCCCCCAAGTATCAATCGGGTCGAAGGGTTGACTGGATAAATAGGTTTGCCCAATCAAGAAGTTCATAGGACTTTAAAGGTCACTCCTGGGTATTTCTATCCGCGGTTTTGAGCCTAGGTCAAGCATTATGCGGTCGATCCCAATGCATCCCCGAGTGTCCGGTCTGTCGACCATTCATGCCACTCGGATGTGCTTGAATTGAAACCTTGAAAAACTTTGAGGTCGTCCCCAAGTATCAGTCGGGTCAAAGAGTTGAATACTTGGGTTTTCCCAAATCAAGAGATTCACATGAGCCATGAAATGAAGCTCAGAGGAGAAAATTATGTTTATTGATTAAGTTGTATTTACATCAATTGTGAAAGGTAGAGGCCACTACTTGTTGTATGAGAATAATTGCATCGTGTTCTAAGGGTTGGGTAGGGGTTTATCAGCTTCTGTCATTAAATAATATGATCCTTTGTCGGTTTTGTCGTACATGACATAAGGTGCTTCCCAGGATTCGGCTAACTTGCTGGCATTGCGAGGTTTCAAAGAGGGTTTGACTTGTCGAAGTACTAGATCACCAATATCGAAACTTCTTGGCCGAACTCTCTTATTGTACGACTTCTGGAGAGAGATCAGGTAACGTCTGAGGTTAACTATGGCTCGGTCACTGGTTTTATCGATCCATAACATATTGCAGCCAAGTACGAATTCATTATCTTCATCGGGAAGGTAGGGGACGCGTGTTGAAACTACGAACTGAGTGGGCAACACAGCTTCAGTGCCATAAGCCAGGACGAAAGGAGTGCAGCCCATTGCCTTTCAAGGTATGGTATGGTAGGCCTTAAATACATGTTATAATTTTTGAACCCACCGACCCTTCTTCTTGTCGACACACATTTTAAGATCATCGACTATAGTTTAATTGATTGCTTCAATCTGACCATTGCCCTACAGGTAATAAGGGGTAGAGAGGGAGAGGATAATATTGTACCATTTGAGGAAATTGCGGTTTTATTCCCTACGAACTGTGGACCGTTGTCGCATCGAATCATATTTGGGTAGCCAAAACGTGTGATAATGTTTTCCCAATGGAACTTGGTAACTTATTCTTCCCCTGTTAGACATAGAGGCACGGCCTCGACCCATTTAGTAAAATAATCTAAGGTGACTAAAATGTATTCTCTGCTGCCCAAAGCTTTGGGAAAAGGGCCTACTAGATCAATGGCCCTCCGCTTGAAAGGCCAAATAACGTAACTACAATGGAGTTCTTGTGATGGACTTTGACTGTCACGGGCATGAAACTAGCATTTGTCACAGTGTTTTGCATATTCTTCAGATTATTTCTTCATGTTCTGCCAGAATAAACATTGGGTGATTGCTCAGAGAGCCATGGATCGCCCAGCATTGTGGGACTCGTAATTGCCTTCATGGAGTTCAATAAGTATGGTTGTGGCTTTACGTTGGGATATACAACGGAGGTGTACACCGTTTGAGGATTTGCGGTATAAACCGTCTTTGAGAATGGTATATTGTCGGTAGTTTTCCAGTAAGGTTTGGCTATTGGGTGCTCCAGTAAAGTGGAATTATTAAAATATGCAAGAAAAGGTGTGCTCCAATCTTCGGGATCGAGACTTTCGCCCCAATATTGATGGTATTGACTTCAATCTGGTCGATACTTTGGCGCTCTAGTACTATGATATGGAGTGATTGAGATTCAGACTGGCCTAACATGGCAATAATGTAGGTGAGGGTATCGGCATGTTTGCTTTTGCTTCAAGGGTAATGTGTTATTGAGGATTTTTCAAGACTACGATCCATACGCTGGTGGACGAGTGCGGCATACTCAACCATGCGATCGTTTGCCTGGTTTTTGTCAGTGTATTATTGTTGAACAAGTTAGGAATCAGTAAAGACTGCTAGTTTGGGGATACCAAGTTCGAGAGTGAGGTCGATCAAAGCTCCATATTCGGCCTCATTATTGGAACATTCAAAATTGAGTTTGATGACCTTTTCTATTCGGTCATTTAAAGGTGTGACCAGTACAATATCCCAGAACTGTTCGGTCCGATAGATCTATCGGTAAAGAGACGTCAGCCCATATTAGGGTTCCAAGGGTCATTCTGCTCAGGCTGATCTTTGGGTAAATCATTTTCGCGTTCCTCCCAGTCAATGTCTTGGATTGGGAAGTCGGCAAGGAAATCAACGACTGCCTGGCCCTTTTGAGATATATATTTTTCAAAAGTGTTGTCGTGTTCACCAAGATAGACGGACCATTGCATTACCCGTCTTGATTTATCTTTCTTGCTGAGGATTTCTCGAATAGGGTAGCTGGTGATAATACGTATGGGGTGAGCTTGGAAGTAGGGTTTGAGCTTTCGAGCAGTGTAGATGAGTGTAAGGAGCAGTCCTTCGAGTTTAATATATCGTGTTTTGGCGGGTGTTAAAGTTTTGTTGATAAAGTATACAGGTTTCTCGATACCGGCATCGAGTCGAATAAGGACCGAGCAAATAGAAGTATCCGTGACTGCAAAATATAAGAAAAGTGTTTTACCTTTGAGGGGGGTGCTTATGATAGGTGGTCGAGCGAGGTATGTTTTGAGTTTGAGGAAGGCCTATTCACATTCAAGTATCCAATTAACTTCAGGGTTCTTTTTTTTGGTCTTATGGACGCTTGGTCGTGCAAGAGGGGGAAGAACCAAGCACAACGGTTAGAGAATTTTTAGATAAAATAGCTCAAAGCTGTTATTTTACCTACGACCTTTAGAACATCTTTCTTGGTTCGGGGTGAAGGCATATCAACGAGGGCTCGAATATGTGAGGGATCGATCTCGATACCACGCATGCTAATGAGATGACCCAAGAATTTGCTGGATGATACGCCGAATTGGAACTTGTCAGGATTTAATTTCATGTTATAGGAATGAAGTATCGAGAAGACTTCAGTTAAGTCTTGTATATGGGTATGTTTTTAAAGGCCTTTACACAACATATCGTCGATATAAACTTTGACAGATTTGCCTAGCAAAGGTTTGAGCATAGTGGTAACCAAATGCTGGTAAGTGGCACCTGTGTTTTTGAGGTCGAATGGCATCAAATTAAAACAATAAAGCCCTTGTTCTGCGATAAACGAAGTTTTAAGTTGGTCCTCAGGGAGGAGGGGTACCTGATTATAACCTAAAGTTGTGCCTATCATAGATAGCCATTTGTGGCCGGCTGTAGCATCCAGAAGCACAGAAATGATCGCGAGAGCAAAACTATCTTTTAGCGTATTCTTATTGAGATTGGTAAAGTCAACGCAGATTCGGATCTTTCCATTCTTCTTGGGGACAACAACGATGTTCGAGATCCAGTGAACATACTTGACTTCTCTGATGAAACCAGCGGAAAGGAGTTTGTCAACCTCAAGGTCTACGGCTTCTCGAAGCCGCGGGGCCAAAGTGCATTTCTTCTATTTTACCGCCGTTGATTTAGGGAGGAGGTCAAGTCGATGGCATGCCAGTGTGGGGTCATCGACGGCCATCTCATGGAAGGTCCAGACAAAGATGCTTTTATTAGCTCAAAGAAGCTCTGTGAATTCGTGGCATTTGGTATCATCCAAGAAATAGCCAATGAATATGCCTCGACCAGGGCCGTCGAGTTTGATGTAAGTAGTAGGTTCGACAAGTGTAATAGAAGGGGATAAGGTAGTGGTAGAGATAGAAAGGTGCATGAGTGGGCTTAGTGTGGGGAGCCTTTCATGCTCCATGTACCGCATGGGGTAGCAAAATGCAGTGTTTAATGGTAGGTAGAAGGTATGGCTTTCATGGCAATTAACCAATTACGCCCTAAAATGCCCAAATATTCAAACTTCTTGTCGATGACAAGAAAATTAGTTTAGAGGGTAACTGGACCGGTGGTGACAGGGAGGCTATGGCGACCGATGGTGACCTTGGTTGCGTCATTAAAGCCCTTGAGTTCAACGTTGCTGGTGTAATGAGGTTAGTTTCTTGCATGGCATAGATGATCTGGAGGATGAGCACATCTGCGGCACTGCCTGTATCGATGAGCATCGTGTGTAAGACAAGATGCCCGACCTTGATCATGATGACCAAAGGATCAGAAGGGAGGAAACGGATGTGAGAGATGTCGCAATCGATGAAGAATATACCTTCAAGATGAGGGCGTTGGCTAGATTCAGGTAAGAGTATGGGTAATTTCTGCTGGTAAGTAAGCTTGTAGCATTCTTCAACTCATTTTCCCTTGCATCGAGTATGACCACTGTCGATGTTATTAAATTCGATGAGGTGGAGTTGGAAAATATGAACCTCGGCTGGGTCGGTATTTGGAGTGGGCTGGGGCTTGAGATATGACCCGTCGAGATAGCTGGGGAGATCGGCAACATATTGATGTAGATGACCAGCTTTAAGAATTATTTCCAGCGATCGCTGCAGAGCATAATATTTGTTTGTGGGGTAGCAGTTACTTTTGTGATTTTGGCAGTAGGGCTCGTCCTTTCAAACCTCGATGGGGAAGGGAGTGTGCCAAATAGGATCGACCTAGATGAGTGTGAGAAAGGTGTTGATGGGGGCAGTGAGTTTTGGTAGGATGGGCATGGGTCATTTTTTGCATGGTTTGGAAGACTGAGCATCGAAGTAAGGGTGTTTACGGCTATCATTCTCTTGTGAGATGGGAATGGCCATGGGAGTAGTCGATTATCAAGGTTTGTTGGGGTTGGTGGTCGAGGCTTGTCCCTGGCGATTAGATTCGTGGAGACGTTCGAGGCCGATGTACCTAATAACCTTGGATAGCATCTCCTTGAGAGTTCATGGTTTTTGGAGCACGATATACTCCTTAACGCGGCTGTGGTCTGGCAGAGCATTGGAGTACGCGAAAACGGTATTCGTATATTCAGGATTTTTGACTTTGCGTGATTCATCGAGAAATTACTTGGTAAAAGTTTTAAGTGTTTTTTTGGGTGATTTGCGAAAGTTGAAGAGGGTATCGACCCGGACCTTACGATCTTTATTAAAGGCAAACTAGGAGATGAAAAGGTTTGGCGTTGCTCGAAACTTTGGATGGAACCATTAGGGAGGCTGTGGTACCATTTGAGAGGGTTATCAGTGAGACTGGTGAGAAACATACGACACAAGATGTGGTCGGTTGTAGAATATAGGCTTAGAGCATTTTGAAATTCGAGGACATGAAATTAGGGATCGATATTACAGTATTTACGGATTATTGAGGTATGGAAATTTGGAGGTGCCTCGACAGTGAGGAGCTTGGAACAAATTGGGTTCTTTAACTGACTCTAAAAGTTCGGTGTGAGGCTCGCGCTGATGTGGATAGCAGCATTAATTTTTTGATCGAGTTCTTCCTGTGTAAGGCAAGTAGGGTGAGGGGAAGAGCGTTGGGGTCGAGGGTGATAAGACCGCGGGTTTAGGGTATGTTCAGTGCTACGATCTCCGAGGTGCTTTCGGGCAGGGTGCCGTGTGGGATGGAAAGAAGTGCGAAGTATAGAATCAGAGGAATCCTCCATAATGAGGATACCCAGATGGACCAAGCTGGCAGGGATGGCAGTGGGAGCACCCTCTGCACCTAGGTGGATCGGAGGGAGTTTGATTTGGGGGTGGGGCTCGAGGCGTGTGCGGGCTGAGACGCGCGAGGGCGCGGGTACCAGAGAATGCACGAGAGCGTCCTGAGTGTGGACTTGTTGAAGTTTATGAACTGTATGACGTAGTTCGTCTAGGGCTCGATGTTGCCTATCATTATCATCTAAATGGCACTTCCGTATGGCCTCTAGTTCCTGCCGGCAATCCTTTCGTTTAATACATAACTGGTTGTTGTGGCGCTTCTCGGCCTGAGAGAAATACTGGCTAATGAGGGCAGGTTGAGCGGTGATGCTATCAGCGGAGTTGCCGATAATGGCAGGGGTAGAACGAAGGGTAGGGGCCATCGAATAAGGTGAAAGAAAGAGATAGGGGAGAGATTGGGTATAGCACAGATGGCGCCAAATGTAATGGCCAAGTTTTGTAGAAGGGAAACTAGCTCTTATACCATAGAAGTTATCTTCGGCTAGGGGTATTAGCAAGCATATAAGACAATAATGAACTTGATTATTGAACTAACATACTTGCGTGGAGTCCGTGAATTAGGTATTCTATGACCTCTAGCTAGGGTTTAAAGATAGATTGTTATATATATATATATATTGATTAAGATGACAGTTCAAGTAGGGGGTGATTACAAGGTATTCAAAGGTAATCTTCGAGAGGGTTTTTAAGCAGAGTTCTTCTAACCCTTTCATAATACCTCCTCCCTCCTATTTATTAGAGATAGGAATGGGGTGAGTCACTATGGGGGGTCAGATTACATGTATACCCTTTGGGACAGTTGTTCTGTACGTGGAGTCGGTTCTGACACTGTAGTTGTCTGGTTACTTATTTTTACTGTTCTGTTTGGTGAGCTGGCTGTCAGGTGTGTCTACCTTCGACCGTGTACTACTATGGTCAAAGTCTATCTGGTACTAGAACTGAGTTCTGGTGCTGACCATCTATTTTTGGCTTTGACTATAGTAGTTAGCTTTGATGATTCCTTCAAGTGTTCAATTAATCTCGAAAAGCTTCATAGAATTCGTTACTAGTCTTACTAAGCTTCGAGTCTCTAGGTAGGCTTCGATGTAGTCGTCGAGTACTTAACTGGTACTGGAAGGCTGCGAGTAGGCTACTACAGGTACACTTCCTGATGATCCTAACAAAAGATGAAGACTGGTCGACAAAGCTAAACGATATACTATCAGCGATAACCTTCTTTACAAGAAATCAGTGGCAAAACTGTATCAGTAATGTTTGTCTGACAAAGAAGCCCTCGATTTTCTACACGAGCTGCATGAGGGCACTTGTGGGTCACATGTGGCATGATGATCTTTGGCAAATCAGGTTATTACTCAAGGGGTTTTCTGACCAAAAATGAGAGCTCAAGCCATTAAATATGCCAGTAAATGCAATGCTTGTCAACGACATGGACCCAAATATGAGATCCGGCTTTGAAACTCCATTCTAGCAAAGTATGTTGGCCATTTAAAAGATGGACCCTCAATCTGGCTGGAGAGTTCCCAAACTCACTTTGTAAAAGGCGACGTATCATGGTAGTAACTGACTACTTCACTAAATGGTTCAAAACAATCCCTTTGTGTCAAACACGAGTGGACAAAGTCATCAAGTTCATCTGGAAAAATATTATCATCAGGTTTGGTTACCCCATCTAATCCGCATTGACAATGGACCACATTTCGTGTGTGCCAAGTGGTTGATTTTCTCAATAAGAAAAACATCATTCACTCTCCTTCAAATCCATACTACTCACAGGGGAATGGTCAGGCCAAAATAACCAACCGTACCATAGTTAATGGAATAAAAAAATGTTTGAACGAGAAAAAGGGAAATTGGGTCTAGAAATTTCCATATGTATTATGGGGATATAGAACGATACCACGAGTATCCACAGGGTGTACACCTTTTTTATTAGCCTATGGAACAGAGTCATCATCCCAACACAATATCATCACCCAGTACGTGATCATGAAATAGCAGATAAATAAAACAAATTTCAATTAGCATGCAACATAAACTGGATAAAAAAACAAGAAATCGAACAATTATGAACTTGGAAAGTTATCACCAGGCATTGGCAAAATCCTACAACAAAAGAGTCTGATATAGACAGTTCAATATTCAAGACCTTGTACTACTAGAAGTACCAAAACACATAAAAGGGCTAAACACCGGAAAACTCGCAAAGAATTGGGAAGTCCCCTTCATCGTGATCGGCAAAAGCAATCTTGGGCCATACAATCAAATAACATAACACGGGGATCACGTCCCCAACCCTTGGAATACAAGGAGGCTGAAGCTCTATCGTAGATAAAGCCATATCACAGTTTCTTATTTCTACTATATATTCACAATTTTTCTTTGTGTACGACGTTTTTACATTAATGAAATACTTGTGTTTGATCGCCTACACCTCTACTATATATATTTATAATCTACTCAATACATTCATTACATCTACTAGACATTTTTCACAAATAACTTCAATCAACTATACAAATCAACACATATTAATCAAACTGTCGAACAGAGCATAAAGATAATCATTATTTTTTCGAGCTTCGCAAATATATACTCTTTCCTCCTCTCCGAGAACTACTCGCTTTCTCGGTTTTAGCCTCACGAAACCTCAATATTTCATGTTGACGATACTTCTGGAGAGAAAGCGGAATCAAATTTTTAGTTTCCTCCTCTTTGTCCTCCGACCAATTCTCTATAGGTACAGGAGTTGGTTTTTCCCTTCCCGTTCTCATCCGTCATAAACCATTTGCTCTCATCCTTTAAATTTTTCAAGTCAAAATCTTTCCCACAATCATGATGTATTTTATAAATTAATTTCCACCCAAGCAAGCTCACCTTCGTAGAAACTAATCACAGAGTCCAGGTGACGCTCATGGGCAGTCTAAGCATCCACTGGATGCAAAAATCCCCTCAACTCCTATATGCACATAAAATAAACGATGACAATTTTCCTTCAAAACCATATCAAAAATCTACAATTTGTTTTCCACCTCCTTTCTCAGGGTTATTTTTCTGGTAACTTAAGCAGCGAGACGATCATTTTGCTCGGTGCACAGCTTCAACTTTCTTGCAACTCATTCAAATTGCTCTCTAAACTACCCCAGATTGAACATTGCTCTTTATTCACATTAAAGAATAAGATCTGCATCTCCCTTCAACCCTACACAAAACCACAAGCCTCGGGTAATACACCTATACTACCCTATACAATAGATACCCCAACTTTAGCTGAACATCTTTTCGCTTCTACCCTATGTCGATTTCGCGCTTCCTATGGCAAAAGTTGCACTCAAACTAGATCTGGTATCGCACCCCTCTATTTTAAAATATCTACATAAGCATATTTTAATCCTCATTCACTATCGACTTTGGCCTCAAAGTACAGTGTCAGAGATAGCAACGCTTTCTAATACCTGCCTTTATCACCCTTATCAGCAAAACGAATCTCTGATATAGTTTTTTTTAATAACCCAAACTTCTCATCTTCTTTTCTCTTAACCTCATCCCTCTCTATTTTCATTTTTGCATATCTAACCTTGAGCGCATATAATTTACTAAAGTTCATCTCTGATATAGATTTAAAATGCCTCCTCTCATAGTCAGTTTTATATTATACCTGCTAAATGCGAGTCATAGAGTCCCTAGATCTACTCAACGCTATCTCCATGGTAGTAACAGATGCCCTCAAACGCTCTACCTCCTACACATATTACAACATTTTCTATAATCAGAAATATTCAAAAAACCTCATCTAAAATTCTATGTTTCTATAACAACTTTCAGTTTCAGCACCAAACAAGTTAGAGTTTCATAAGCCGAAACAAAACTCTAACAAAACATCAATAGAGTATGAAACATACATAATGAAACTAAATAATTTGCATCAAAGCTCTACCTCTATATTCAACCTGTCTTCGCTAGCAACACCTTGAGTAGGCTCTTGAGCGGACATAGCATTAAGTGGAAGAGACGTAATCACTACATTCTTAGTAGCCACATTGTATTCTGGTTGCTCTACCTCGACTTACTCCTCCATCTCCAAAAGGAAATTTATCTCTTCATACCTGCCAGCCAGGCCGAGCTTAATATCCCCCTTTATTAAACTAAAAAATCGATAGGATTAGATCAGGTTGTCCCTTCCAACCTTCACCATATCCATGGCCTACTCTAAAGTTTGTTGACACTCAACCAGTTGCGTACGCATCTCAGCCCGTACTGTAGCTTTCGCAGCTTCTACTGCTACCTCTTTCTCTTTTTCGGCGTAAGCAGTCAGCTCACTCAACTGCTTCTTCAGCTCTGCAATTTCTCCCTTTTGAATCCCGACCTGTTGGGAAAGCTTTAAGTATTCCTTGTTTCTTTTTAACAAAAACTTGGAGGATCCCTTTATAAACATAGACAACTGAAAAAAGAAAAATCAATCAGAATACAGTACTATCCATAAGAAACATACTATCATACGAACAGTTACATGCCCTATATACTCCAGAACAAGCCCTTCGAGCTTCATCGGATCACTCCCAGTAAGAGAAAAACACTAATTTTTTACCAACCTCAGCCTCGCCTCTCCCTTTGACCGAGTTTGGTCGCTACCTTCCAACTCATGCTACTTTCTTTTTGATAGCATCACCTCCTTCTCAGATGAGACCACTTCACCAATCTTTTGCCTCTTTAATACCTTAGCACAAGAAACTTCTAGCACCGGCTGGTCACCAACTTTTGGAACCTCGGTAAAAGACCGAGAAATTTCCTGGTTCACTTTTCTCAATCTCTTAAACTTCCGAGGGACACTTGAGCTTGAAAGAGGAGGGATGCTAGTTAAATCGGGCATAGACGGCAGGTCCTCATCCACCAAGTTCACTTTAGCTGCCATATCTTGCATCTAGCTTGCTCGCTGAAC
Organism: Kingdonia uniflora; assembly: GCA_014058105.1. Taxonomy (NCBI): domain Eukaryota; kingdom Viridiplantae; phylum Streptophyta; class Magnoliopsida; order Ranunculales; family Circaeasteraceae; genus Kingdonia; species Kingdonia uniflora. The sequence continues at coordinate 954,691 of JACGCM010000696.1, forward strand.
TTTGGGGATCTTTGAATTTACCTTCATATCCCTACGAATATTTAGATCTTCGAGCACCTACTTCAAATCTTTCTGTTCCTGACCCACATGGTCAAATAAACTCGAGGGATTCGGAGTCGCAGTAGCCATAGGGCCTGCCAGAAAAAGGATACAAACCAGGTTAGCAACTCAAAAGCAGTCAGACATTTACCCAAGGTAGCAGAAGACACTTACTCGGATTAAAAATTTTTAATTCCAACTCGAGCGCTGCTTCATCTGGGATCTACATTCAATTGCCCCTACACAATAACAGATGGTCATTCCATGGTCGACCAGCAGAATCAAAATAAAAAAAAATTCAACCTTGCAGAATCACTATACAAATATCAACTCCTACTAGCCTTCAAGTACTTCATCTTGTAAAATTTCATCACATCTTCTGCAACGAACTGCCTTGCAGTACCGTTTGCTCTCAACAATTCATTTAACATCTCACACACCCTCATCATTTCATACACATTCCCATTCAACTACGCAGGGCAGTAATGTAATATATTCATAACTTCCTTTTGGAAATGCATTAGTGGTACCTAAGACCATACACGAACTAGTTCAAATAGCATAGAAACCTATCATTCGGGCCAACCTCTACAAACCCATTATAATATGATATCTCCATATCATCCTAGATTCCCCTCTCCAACTTCAAGAGATCAAGAGACGGGACTTAGTAGTACACCTTGTCCCCTTGACCTAGAAAAAATGATCTAAACCACTACTCGCCCTCCCTTACGTAATCCCCCCATCTCTCTGTTAATTTCCATTTATATTTCAAAAATTCTTTTCATATATCCAGCCCCTACGGATATATAAAATATTCATCCTCATCCTCTGTCTTTGTGTGAACATTCCCTACTACCGCATTCTTGACTTGGATAGGTGCATCAACCATTAAAAAACAATATACAATTCATCCTTCCCGAGGCAATCTGCATGATTACACACTTTGCTCAACAACTCGTACTACCCCATCCCTTCTCACTATATAGAGAAAATTTAAAATTTTAAAAATGCACAAGACTGTTGTTGACACCCAACACAAGTATCACCCATTATAACCGCCCTATACATAGCGTAACATGCATATCCTTTCTACCATTCAGCACGAATTCCTACATATCAACAAAAAAAAAACCCAACAACAACAGATAACAAATAGCAAAATTCTGCAAGTCTCTTTATTTCTATCTCGAGAAATCGAGTTTACATCTCAAGGTAGTTATATTTAAAATAGCCTGGGTGATTCTGTTCCCCACAAAGAATTACCTCCCCACCTGCTGCTCTTTTGTCCTCTTCCGTAAGCTTGTCGAGTACGATTTCTCGAACTGCAATCTCTCTCAACACAATACTAGGAATCAGAGTATGAAAAATACCATACCAGAAGTGGTGATACAGCTCCGCACGTTTTCCCTCATCGTCCAAACCCTTTAACTGCAATGGCCATTCTGGCAATACAGCATCATACGGCAACAAACTAAAGTATCGTTCACGCAGCTCAGCCACCTTGATAGCTAACCTACCCTCCACAACATGTTGCACACGTTGGGAACGTGTTCTTACCATGATAAGCTTTCAAGCGTCCCTGAGCAATTTCTTGTACAGCAGAATAAGATGGTCAAACTCCTTTTATAACCAACAAGAACATCTTGCCCCACCATAAGGTCACCCAAAACTGATTTTGGGAAATATAAATTCTCCACAAATAGATTTTGGAGACTTAATTTTTTAGCCAAATAGATTGTTGGAAACATAATATCTTCTTACCCCGTGCATCGTCATTATCAATAGGAGATGACCATTTAAATCAGCAGCTCACACTCACCATTCCAAGGAGAAACTTTGACTCAATCTATGGATTACACCCATATGGCTCGAACTTTAGCGTTGCCAAACATTATAGGATAGTTCAGTTCTAGATACTCCATTACAGTTATATACAATTTCCTACAGACAAGTTTCTCTTGCACATTATGCACAAACAGATGGATTAACTCAGTATTTAGTTCCAAAGAATGAATATGGAGAATAGTGCTACACTATTAAATGCTACTATCAATTCCAACTTAACAATTCGGGGAACTTTTCTCAGGTTGATCTAACCTCCTTGCCACCCCATATCAACAGTTCAAGATTTTTTTATTTATTATCCAAGCCACATCTACAAGGTCAAAATCATTTTTACAGGATGATATATTTAGAAGAACAAGTACATAAACACAGTAAAATACCAGTGCAAAGACAAGAAATGATGTATTTATTAACAAAAAAAGAGGTTACAAATTGAGTTGTTTTTAAACGGTTACAAATCACTTATGTTACCAACAAAATCTACAGCTCTCACAATCATTCCCCATGTAGGGACAATCTTTGTCATTAACCATCTCCCCGGTCAATGAATATAGACTAGCCCTACGCTCCATCTCCGTCACCAAGATGTAATGGTATTGAAAGAGCCAGATGTAGTCCCCCTCAGTAGCTTCCGCCTCTACCTCTCTCATCCCCTAATACGTTGGCTCTACATGTACGGGAGTGAGATTTACTAAAGACTGTTGCCCAAAATACCGTACCTTCAGTTTTTCAAATTTGGCCCCCACACGCCTCGTGTATTCCTCACTGCGCATTTGAGATCTAGTCGTCACCATGATGCAAAAAGAATAAGTTAAACGCTTCTTTCCAAAACCAGGATACTTATAGCCTCAACAAATGAGAAAGCCCCATAATCAACAAGAATGTCATCAATGATTTTTGAGAAAATTTGAAAGGTTAGTCTAGTCAAAACAAATATTAAAGACTGCATATTGGGAATAACCACTGGTACATTTAATGCAACACTAATGATGCTTCTCAACCTAAATCACTCACTCATGATGATTCTCGTGCTCTTGGCTGAGAGGGGCAGTTGTAAAAGCTTAGCCCCACTATCGGTTTCACAAGGATAATATATCAACCTCCGTAGAAACAACTCGATCTCATAGCCACGACGTCATTTAAGGAATCCGTTACAAAACATAAGCGTTTCTCATGCCGTTACAAAATCATTATGTAACTAATCAAAGCCTTGTTGTAATGTTTATCATTAAAAGATACAACAGTCATAAAACGGTCAAATTATAATATCTATAAATAGGACCAGAGAACTACGGATTAGACACAAGATTTTCTACCCAGAAACTCTATACAAAACTACTCACAGCGTTTGCTGTAATAGCTAGTCACTATCAATAAAGATTTCCATTTCTAAATCTTCAAAGGGGGTCATGGTTTTTACCTATTCAGAGGTTTTCTACGCTAAATCTTGTGTTAATGATTACTTGTTCTTTCTAGCATTCTGATTGTATTTGGTGTGAGATACTAAGTTCAAGATACAAAATTAGGCTCTTACAGGTACTACTAGTATACAATAAAACACAGATATAGAGAAGAAAAAACAATTGTTGTGACATACTGCGAAAACTACAAAAGATATCTTAATACCCATGGAGAAAGTATGAAATAGGTAAACAATGTTCATTTTTTGTACTAGTATATCTACTCCAAATAAGAAAAAGATTTTAAAGTAAAACATAAATAAAGCCAGGAAAATATTTTATGGGAAGAATGTCTTCGTAGATTTTTTTTGAAAAGCATCTTTGTAGATATTAAACACCAAACACTCTCAAACATATAAAAAATATTGTGCATTCTAAGAAAACTAAACTTAGAGCATAGGCAGCAAGATCGCCATCGCTTAAATAACACTCATATTGATAAAATCAATGGCTCTTTGTGGTGAGCTTGTTCTGGTCAGGGGTTGTCAGTTGGCCCACTGTGTAAAGCTTGATTGCTTACGTATGAAGCATTAAAAAATATTTTTTTCCTAAACAAAACTTATTATTAAATTAAATAGAGGAGTTGTGTGCCAATTTAATTGGCGTGGTGTATTTTTTTTTTTTACTATTTTATATAAAGAATTATGTGCCAATTTAATTGGCACGGTTTTAAAAAAGAAAAAAAATCCTCTGACACACACCCCCACTCCGAAAAAGATCACTTTTCTGCCCCTGGCTACATGTCATATTTTCTTTTCTTTTTTTATGAATGTAATCCTACATGGCTCGCTAACTTAGCCAGCCTGCTACTCATGCTCTTTTGGTGATTGTTATTGTAAGGGCCTATTCCGAATCTTGAGCTCAAGTCTCTCCATTCGACCATCATACATTTACTCAACCTTGTCAACATACACGTGGCGCATTTATGGCACATTATGGAGCAGTTACAAAGAAGAGAAGTTACTCTAGCCATTACACAATCATTATGAAGACTTATCAAAACCATATATTGTAACGTTCATCATTCAAGCAGATGACGGTCATAAAACGATCATATTATAAGACCTATAAATAAGACCAGAGAATTCTAAATGAAGGACGGATAAATCCTCACTCAAACTTTATACAAAACTACTCAGAACATTCTTTGTAATAGCTAACAATCTTCAGTAAAATATCACTATTTCTAAAATCCTAAAGAGAGGTCATGGTTTTTAACCTATTCAGAGGTTTTCCACGCTAAATTTGTGTTAGCAATTATTTATCATTCACTAATGTTCTAATTAACATTGGTGTAAAGACTAAGATCGGATTACGAAATTAGGCTATTACATTTGGTGCCGTCTATGGGAAACAAACAGAATTAGCCACAATTCTCAAATTCGACAGTAAAGAAGGGGATTTTGATTTTCGGTTCATGGCATATACTTGTTCTACACTAGTCTTACTCTCAGCCAAATAAAAAGAAAAGATCAACAACAACCCTAAGATCAAGTACTCTAACATCGTGGATTTAAGAGCTATTATCAGGCAAATCAATCGCTGGTCCTTCTCTTAAACTGGAATCTGAACCTCCTCCAGTAATAAGAGGATTTATCGACAAAGTGATTAAGAGCCCATTAGCCGACAAAGTTATACCTCTGTCAAGCTTCTGTTGGGATTACAATAAGGAACATTTTCACCAATGGAGAACATTATTTCTACATTTTTACACATTTAAAAGAGGCATCCAAGCTCACTCGAGCTCTGGAGAATTGCTTACTCGAGCTCCAGCAGAGGGTTCGTTCATCCAACAGAGAGTTCTTCGCCTTCTTAGTTTCAGACATCATCATCATCCCTCTATCTCTCTCTCTATGATCTCGATCTGGTGACACGGCAGTCCATCGTTGATTCTCTCTCTCTACTCTCTCCTTGATTTTACTTGAATCCCAAAGTTTGGAGGTCCAAATTTGTGCCTACATGTTGGTGTCAAAGAGCTCGATTTCGATTCAAGCCAACAGGTTCTCGAAGATCAACGCTTCATTCCACTTCAACACCCCCAATTCTACCCTTTCTGATGTGTGTGATTCAGACTTGTTGTCAAATTTGGATGTTGGGTGTAATGGATATGGAGGTGATTGGAGATGTGATTTTGTTTGATATGGAGTTGCAGCTCGCTGAGGTATCGCCTTGTGCGCTTAATTAATCGAACACTTATATTGTCGTTTTTGTAATTGTTGTAGTTGACGAACTAAACTCTTCAACCAAACAATCCCTAAACAATTCTAAACGAAACCATGGTCGACGTAGACTGAGGAATGACAGGTCTCTCTCTCTTTGAATCGAGCTTGATCTTTGATCGACCTCAACGCTCTTGCGCTACGCTTCCATGTTGTACCGATAATGAGAATTGTGTTAGACTTTGTTGATTCTAGTTATGATTTAATTGTTGTGGCAGATACTTGCACTTCCAGATTCTTCAAAAAAGTTTTACCTCGAATGTGATGCATCAGGAGGCGATATAGGGGCTATTCTTATGCAAGCGGATGGTCATCCTTTGGTTTATTTTAAATTTACACAGATCATCAAAACCCAGTTTTGATTCTTTCTTTTATACAAGGAGAAAAGGGATCATAGTAAGGACAAAGATGTACTACAAGAAGCGCCTAGAGCTTAAGAAATAAGTCAAAGAATTTTACAGAGCTTACCGTGCTCTAACTAAAAGATATGATCATGCAATAGGGGCTTGACGACATGCCTATCGTACTATGGTAGAAGTGTTTCCCAACCAAGTTCCTTTCATATTAACTGATGATTCACCACCAGGCCTTTCTAATGCTGACAACGAACCACACACACTTGAGATGTCACACTTTGACACCGATGACTTATCTTACAAAAGAATATGCTTGGGGGCGAGCTCGACCTCAGCTTCAGACTTAATGCTCGACCTCATCTTTTCAACAACATCAACTGCATTATTAAGGTACTCGAGGTCGAGGTACTCAAGGCTATTACACCTTATATCAAGCTCATATCCAATAATATTCAAGGTCGGGGTATTCAAGCTCATACTTGGGGGCAAGCTCGACGTCAGCTTCAGACTCAATGCTCGACCTCATTATTAATCTAATTAACTTAAATCATAGTTGGGGGCGATTTCGATCAATACATTACAGGTCGGTTATTGGTTTATCCCAATTCGACCAACCCATTTAATATATTACAGGTCGGTTATTGGTTCATCCAATTCGACCAAAGAAATTACATATTACAGGTTATATATCACAGTTTATATTGTATTATCTTTTACATTTTGTATACGTCGTTCTTACACCAATGAAATACTTGTGTTTGATCGACCTACATCAGAGTACTCTTCTACTATCTCATACAGTACTGTTCTATTATCTTTTATATTTGTATACGTCACTCTTACACCAATGAAATACTTGTGTTTGACTGACCTATATTATAGTACTTTTCTACTCTCTCATACAAGTACCCTTCTACTACATACAGAACACATATAAAATATCACAGATAACCAATGGGTTCACCCCATTCTACTATTACAGATTGATTATTGCTTCAGACAATTCGATTTTCTATTATATTACAGATCGATAATTGCTTCATACAATTTGATCTTCTGATACATTACAGGTCGATAATTGGTTCGTCCAATTTGACCAAACAAATTATATATTACAGGCCGAATTGGTTCATCCAATTCGACCAACAAATTTAATACATTTCAGGTCGATAATTGGTTCATCCAATTCGACCATACAGATTACATATTATAGGTCGATAATTGGTTCATCCAATTCGACCAAACATATTGCATATTATCGGTCGAATTGGTTCATCCCAATTCGACCAACCCATCTTATACATTACAGGTCAGTTATTGGTTCGTCCAATTCGACCAACAGATCTAATACATTATAGGACGATAATTGGTTCGTCCAATTCAACCAAACAAATTACATATTATAAGTTCACAATTGGTTTATCCAATGCGATCAACACATCTACTATATTATAACACATTTCATGTCAACAACAGGTTCATTCAAATTGGCCAGCAAATTTTAAGTCAATCGACTTAAATTGTACTCAGAGGACCACAAAGCTCCAAATTCCCAAAAATAAACATCGACGACATCGGTAATAAACTGCATCAGAATCAAAACATAAACGTCAGGTAACGGATATAGAACGAACTTCTCAACCAACACTACTCGTACATGATGTTTCTCATGCTCTTGGTTGAGAGGGGGTGGATGTAAGGGCCTATTTCAAATCTCGAGCTCAAGTTTCTCCATTCAACTATCACACATTTACTCGACCTCGTCAACATACACGTGACGAATTTATAGTATATTATGGAGCAGTTACAAAGAAGAGGAGTTACTCAAACCGTTACACAATCATTATGAAGACTCATCAAAACCATATATTATAAAGTTCATCATTAAAACAGATAACGGTTGTAAAACGATCATATTATAAGACCTATAAATAAGACCAGAGAATTTCAAATGAATGACGGATAAATCACTCAAACTCTATACTATACAAAACTACTCAGAACATCCTTTGTAATAGCTAGCATTCTTTAGTAAAATCTCTTTTCTTAAAATCCTCAAGAGAGGTCGTGGTTTTTAACCTATTCAGAGGTTTTCTACGCTAAACTTTGTGTTAACAATTATTTATCGTTCATTAACGTTCTGATTAACGTTAGTGTAAAGACTAATATCGGATTACGAAATTAGGCTATTACAGTTATCAATGAAGCAAAATTAATAAATACTTAACTAGGGACCATACAAGCTTGCAAGAGTAATAAAATTTACTAATTACAAGTGATATGAGGTTTGAGCTAAGATCAACTCCACAATTATCTAAGAGAATAACAGATTAAATGAGAGAGAAATTACCCACTCTACTTGTGGGAGAGAGAAGCAGTTGCAGGGACGAGAGAGAAGCAGTTGCAGAGGATTCGAACTTGTAACAAGTTTTATGCGTTACACTCAACTAAACTGGTAAAAACCACTTGATAAAACGACGGTCTGTTTCTAAGAAAGCCGTCGTTTTTCTCTATTCGGCCATATCAAAAACTTTCTCTAGTCTCTCCCCATCTTTACTAAAGACTGCGTTCAGTCTCTCTTCCTGCGATTTACCCTTACAGACGCAGAAGTTTGAAAGGTTAGATTTTTTATCTCTCTCACTCTTAGAATCTAATTGCGCTCGTTACAGAATATGTGTATTGCAGATTTCTAATTTTATTTAAGGTCAGGATATCAGTCACAATCTACAAGTTGTAAAACGGTGAAATTAAAAGGTAGGAAATCCTTGCGAATAATTGTACAATCTTTTATTTATAAAATTTTAAGAACTTGCTTTGGCTAGATACTTTCGAGTAACATTAATGGTGTGTTTGGTTTGTGGAAGATGGTGGAAATGGTGAACTTGATTTTGATGAAATATGGATTTCTATGGTTTTTATCAAAACCGTGGAATACCCATTTTCCATTTACATTTCTATTGTTTGGTTGGGCATAGAAAATGATGAAAAATTGTCATAAAATAGGTTTATGTTAGGAGTTGGGTCCGGCCCAATGTGGGAGCCCAATTGGGTTGGGGTTTCCTACTGGGTTCTTAACAATCCCGTATAAGCTAGAGAAGGTTTTAGAGAGTATTTAACCCCCAAAAGTGTTGAGTACAGAACAACCTATCAATAAATCAAGTTCTCTCTTTCTCTCATATGCTTAGTATTTACTCTATTGTGTATGATTGTTTAGCTTAGGATAGCTTGATATCCAACACTTTAACTACAAAAAAAATCACATTTTCACTTAAAAGTGGATATAAACTATCGTAAAATCACTTGATAAACTTATAAGACATTCGAAATCTCTTGGAGGAAGTTGAGATAATTTTACACAACCCCACCATACAATATGACACAAATTAATATGTCCGCCCTATAACATGACATTGAGAGCAACTGTTATTCCTTGTTGCATCAGAGAGAGAGACGCATAATATCTTTATTGCCATATTTTTATTTATTTTTTAAGTATAAAATAACAAAATTGGCGACCCAGGCATTCTATGGTGAAATCGAATAACCTCGTTTGAAAGAGGAAGTCGGGTTTTTCATCATTTGATAAGTTTTTAAGAACCACGGTAAACCCATTTTCCACCTTTTGTTTTCCATCTTGAACCAAACGGTGGAAAATGGATTTCATGAAAACTAAGCTCTCCATTTTCCACGAACCAAACACGCCTTAAGAGACAGGTAGCGTCTATGTAGTCATAGATTTAGGGTGTGTTTGGTTCGTGGAAAATGGTAGAAATGGCAAACTGAATTTCTATGACGTTTTCAACCGTTTGGTTTGTGATGGAAAACAATACGTGGAAAATGTGTTTTTCCGTGGTTTCTAAAACAAGAACAAAGCATGAAAAACATGATTTCTTCTTTGAAACAAGGTTGTTTGGTTTCACCACGAGGTTGGGGGTCTCAATTCTCATCCTCTAGACTTCGAAAAAATAAAATGGTGATGAAAAAACATAAAATTTTTGGTAAGGGGGTGTTTGTTTTTTAAGTGCTAAATGCTGAACGCAGTGCTGAATGATATGAAGTGCTGGATGTTATTGATATGATCAAAGTTCGCGGAAGCTAATTATAAATTACAAATAGAAGAACTTGATATCTTTATTGATCTCTCTTAAACAATCGCTCATAACTCTCTTTTAAATCTCTACTAACACCACCACCTCCAACACTAACCCTAACCCCCTCTTTTATAAAGAAAGAGTTTCTAAATCCCATACCACCTATCTCTCAAATTATAAAGATTCTCCTATATCTTAGGAGTTCGTAATATAACTAGGATTCCAATTAAAACATAAATAATGTAAAATAGAAAATGAGTTGTAGTAGACGGGAAACGGCCCAACTTAGTCGCCCACGGCAGTCACGAAAACTATCAGTTATAGTGTTTTATTTTCAGAAAGTGATGAATGCCAATAGATGACTTAAATACCATGTTAAAAAAATACAAGTTGCAACATTAATACGCTTTAAACGAAATAGCTTGAATTAGTACCACACCACCACCACCACCACCTTTACCATCACACATACATATTTCTAAATTCAAATCATTTTTACAATAGATGGATGTTTGTTTGCGAATAAGTTGAGAGAGAGAGAGAGAGAGAGTTTTTGAACTTGCAAATTGGAGAGAATCGTGAGGGATATGGAGTATGGAGATGGAGAGCGAGAGAAAAAAAATCTTTGTTGAGATTTTCCGCAGACGTTTTGTCAAAGAACAGATTTTTCGTGGGTGATAAGGGGCAATATAGGGAGAAAAATAAAAGAGAAGTGATGAATGACTAGTAAGCTAGTCAAAACAGTTTACTAGTTTTGGCTTATTGGCAACTGCTTACTGGCTAGTCAAAACAGTTTACTAGTAAGCTAGTCAAAACACCACTTTTTTTCTTCTTTTTTTGTGGAAAGTGAGAGGGGCTAATCCCCAAGAAAGAAACACCACTTCAAGTGCTTAATACCCCTAAGCACTTGGTAAGCAGTAAGCCAAAAAACAAACACCCTCTAAGAATCCCAATTGGTTGTGTTAAAGAATACATGTGTATTACTGGGGTTTGCTGAAATACCCATTTGGGATAAATGTTATTGTGTTATGTGCATTGGTGTTTGGAGTTTAAGGGAAATTTCTTAGATATATCATCGTATAAATAAATTATACATTTATACATATTTATAAAAGTTTTCCATTATTTTCCATGCCCAACCAGACAATGAATATTAGTTCATGGAATATGGGTTTTCCACAACTTTGATGAAAACCATGGAAAATTAGTTTTCATGGAAATCAAGTTTGCCATTTCCACCGTTTTCCACAGAGTACGCAAGTCTGTTAAAAAACAGCTCTAACAGATTCCACCGTACGCAAGTTGAACCTCCGCAAGCTAGGCAAACACACCCTTATACTCTGGTAGGATTTCCTTTCTAGTCCTAGGTTTACTAGTAGCCCTATTTTGTTCATTTTGAGGTACCGGCAACGGTCATGTGATTTTCTTCAACCCACCTTCTAATGTTGTTGGGTCCTCTCCACACCCTTTCATTCACACCATTAAAATTATTCTCATTAATTTCAAATGGAATACTTATCCTCATATAGTATGAAACAACATCTGGGATGTCCTTATTAGTACAACAGTCTTATGAGATTATTTGATTTCTAAAAATGTCTTAGTTAAAGTCTTTAAGGCACAATTTAGAAACCTGCATGATTCTCTAAAATCAAGAAATGTTGAGCCATTGAAACTTCTTTTTGCAAAGAGACATTGAGAAAAACATTCTTCTTGTCAAGATGATAAAACAGACAGACTAGTTACTGCTAGACAGAAGATTGATCATGTTCATTTAATAGAGGTGAAGTCTCCTGATAACCAATCCCATAGGTTTGTCTGTACCTATAACCAACTAGTCTTCTTATTATGAGCAGTGGAACCGTCCCTATTGTGTTTCACTATGAATACCCAGCGAAAACCGAGAAATCTCCATCCCATTAAATCTCAAGCTTCATTCTTTCGAGTGCCTGTAATTCTTATGTCTTAATCTCTTTCCACTGAGGCTGTGCCAACATGAATCTGAAATCTGAAATCTGAAAAGAAGACAGTGAGGCTAGAAGCACACAGGTGACAGTAATGAAATGATAGAAACATAATTAATTAGAAATTGTCAACCTCCCTTGGTGAAGCTCAATAGGAGATCATGGAGATAGAGAATCACTACGTGAAGCATAGATCCACTCCAACAACTTATGACATAATTGTCCTGCAGGTATCGTATGTGATTCCGTTGAGTAGAAATTCTACTTAATAATAATTGCTAGAGTCGTGGTGGGGAGTCTATTGCCAATTGTGGATAAGATAGTATTCAAGGAGCAAAGTGCATTTATAATGGTAATAAAGCATATTCCGAGTGGGATTGTTCTTGCTCCTGGGATGTTTAGTGACCTGCATACCAAGAGATATGGTGGTAATGGTGGCCTCAAATTTGACATTGCACAAGCCTATAAATCAAGTTTGGTATATTCTTATGGCCATCTTTTGATGTTTAGTTTCAATAATCAGTGGTATTTTAATTTAAGATAGTTCGTTATAGACTTCAGTCTGCAAGTATATCTGTATTGGTAAATGCGGGACCCTGTAATTTCTTTGGCGTTGAGAAGGTTTGGAACAAGCGGATCCCTTATCTCCTATATTTTTTCCCATTGCTGAGATGGTTTGAGCAGAGGTGTTAATTGGTTGATGAATATGCGGCAGTTGCGTTACAGCAGCCGCTGCTCTAGCTAATTGTCCACCATTTTCAAACCGGAGCCAGCACTGAGACGCCACTCTGGAAGAGCTAAAATTTCCTTAGCAATTCACTCCAGGATTGGTCATTGGGGGTATCTAGAAAGTGCATTTTATTCGAAACAAATGGAGTTTGCATAGAGGTTGTGATGCTCCTTCTCGCTTGTTATATGCGGATGACATATTTTTATTGTGCAATAGTGATAATTGAGGATCGAGGACGTTAAATACAATGTTGGATCTATACTGAAATTTTGCAGGTCAGTTTTAATAAGAGCAAATGCAAATTATTCCTAGGAGTGATGTCTAATGCTTAACAATAAGAACTTGCAGAGCTTGTTGTTCCATTACCATGCCTTTAGTGGAAAGAATGAGAAAAAAAAAAATCCAGGTTGGGTTGACAAGTTATGTCCTTTTTAGGTGGAGTTGTCCTAATTATTTATATTTGGAGTGGCTTATCTATCCATAACATGCGCATCTACAGGCGTCAGCTTCTTGTATAAAGGAGGGAGAATAGGTTGTAAGGAATTTGTTTTGGTATGGGGATCCAACTGTGAGAAAGGTGGTGACGTTAATGACTCCCGAATTAGTAAGCTAGCCAGGAGTTCTTCTCTAGCAAGTCTGACTTGATATACAATGCATAGATTTTCATTAAAAATGGGGACACTATCACCTCTTTGAACTTTAAAGGGAATATTGTCTGGTTTGAAGTAGGTAATGAGCAAGGTCAAGTAAAAGTTTCCTCCTTCACCTATCTCCCACTTTGATCCTGCAATCCATCTTGGGTCGTTTCCCTTCAGTTATCGGAATACTAGTTAAAAAAATTGAAAAATAAACGAATTTCAAAAAAATGTTTGTGGAGTCTCTGTCCGTCTTATGCCAAATTTGTTTCCACTCAACTCAAGTTCTTATCCTTTTCTTCTTCTTGCACACCTCATCACTCTCCCTGCCAACCCTAGTTACACAAACGAGCCATTGATTGTTCAAGCACTTGTGTAAAACTAAGTTTTAGATTTGGTGATTTAGAAGTCAATTTCTGGAGTGAATAATTGTATTGTGTGTTTCTGTATACTATTATTTAAGCACATCCAAAGGCCAACATCATTCTTTTTTCGTTCTTCATTGAACTATACATCCCCATGGACCTCTTACTATTTTGAAGTCGTTTTCGTCTGTGAATAAATTGTTTTCTCTTTCAGTTTCTTTCGATTATTGCCCAGGCCAATTTCTTTTTTCTCTGTATACTATTATTTAAGCACATCCAGAGGCCAACAACATTCTTTTTTCGTTCTTCATTGAACTATACATCCTAATGGACCTCTTACCATTTTGAAGTCGTTTCGTCTGTGAATGGATTGTTTTCTCTTTCAGTTTCTTTTGATTATTACCCATGTCAATTTCTTTTTTCTTTAAAATGTGTATCAAATTTTCACCCATGGCGAAGACGAGGCCTCATTTTACACGTCTATCACCCCTTTGTCCTTTAATCCCATTGTTATAGGTACTGAATTACCCGAATCCATCATAGCCGCTGTTTCCGCTGCTGCAGATAAAACAGTACTCCATCTCGACCCCAACTCTTTCTATGGTAATTGTTTCTCTTCTCTCCAATTCGCTGAGTTTACTGCTTTCTTACTGTCCAACAACACAATATTTCACCAAGAACGACAGAGAAGCCATCTTCTTCTAATCACAATTTTATCCCTGTCGACCTAAAACATAGTTCTTTATTTTCACACATTGATACATCAAACCCCCACTCAGAAAATTTAGGACCATCTAGAAAGTGTAGCTTAGATCTTTCAGGATCTAGATTTTTGTTTTGTGCTGATCCAATGGGGGATATCTTGTTGAAGTCTGGAACTACTCATCATATTGAATTTAAGGGTGTAGATGCAAGCTTTATTTACGGAGGTGGTGGAGATGACAAGTTAATGATTGTGCCAGAATCTCGATCAGTGATATTTAAAAGTAGTATTATCACATCGAAAGAAAAGAGACAATTAATGAGCTTTTTCAAGATTGTTGAAGAGCATCTTCGCGAGTTGGATGCCATGCCAGCTAGTAATGAAGATATGATGTTGCGAACTATTTCAGATGATGACTTGGAAAGCCCTTTCATTGATTTCTTAACGAATAAGGGGTTGCCTTCAAATATAAAATCAATTATGCTGTATGCGATAGCTATGGCGCATTATGATCATGAAACCTCTTTGCATCTTAAAAATTTAGTAATCAAGGCGAAAGATGGAATGCAGGGTTTAGCTCTTTACCACATGTCACTTGGCAGGAGCACTAACCGATTTACGGCCAAGGTGAATGAACACAAGCGTTTTGCTGGTGTGCTGCTGTCAAAGGTTATGAGTCTCTCCTTTACAGTTCCATTATCATCAGTCTTCTCTTCAATGCAAGATGTGCGTGAAAAAGCTCTGAGAGTTCCAGGCGGAGTGAGTTTGAAGGGTTTGTTGCTAGGACAGTGTGTGTTACAATGGTTTCCATAAAGCCAGATTTTTCTAACCTGGTGGTCATATTTCCTCCGAGATCTTTGTATTCTGAGCAAATTACATCAGTCCGAGCCCTCCACTTAGGTAGCGGTTTACTATTTGTCGCCCAGGCTTATTTGTTTGGTACCTTTCAACTGTGTGTGTGTGATGCTGTTGTTCAAGGAAAGGAGTCGTTACATGATGCCATGAATGCTCTCACACATCCTCTTTCTAGAAACTACGGAAGTAGCGCCACAATGGAAAGTGGTTGTGTTGATAAAGCCAGACCCAATTTATTGTGGAGTGCAATTTATGCCCAGGAGCTGACAAAGGGGTCATCAGAAGTCATTATCCGGTGCCCCACGCAAGATGGGCTACAGATATACATTAGATTCGACTGTCAAATTGTTCCGTGGGATCAATCCAGATGGAGAATTCTTTCCAGAGACAATGCTGAGAGTATGGAAAATGATGAATAATTCATTTTCTCAAGGCTGAACATTGTTATCCTCGGAGTTACTTCATAGACTACTGCCTTTTGATGCTTTATGACAATTTTGGACTTAGTTTCTACTTATAAAACGCAATATACAAACTATAAAGGCATGGGAGCTCAAGCCCTGGAGTGGTCGTGACCAGGGAATTCTGTCTACCCTAACCGCAACTTCTCCATGCTGTTAACCCTGAAGAAACGGAAGCTCAAGACATTGTCAGAGGCGTCGAAGTGGCGCGAGAAGCTGAGACGGAAAAAGTTATAACTTTGACAGATTTTAAAAAGGCATTTTCTGAGAAGTCTTTAGATCATTCCTGCAGAGCTCTTATCTTAGCTCTGGATTTGTTGATGTTGGCGTTGCAATTTTCTTGTTTCAGATCGACTACATAGTAGAGCTATGACACCCTTCCAGCATAGCCAAAAAGACATCATACCATCAAAGTGCCCAACAGATCCTGAGAGATTCTACTGATGCGGTTAGTGAAATCCTACCCACAATCACCATTCATAAATTATAAACACAAAAGCACTAGGAAAAAGTGGTATGTATATGAACATAACTAACGTTAACATAAAGTAGAGTGATATCGTATAGATTACAAACAATGGTACACATTAAACTGCTACATTACCAAAAAGAACACACAACCTGGAACAGTACACAAACTACAAAAGGATATAATTCAAGTTAACAAAAAGACTACTCTTAACTCCTCAGGTTCATATTCATCATCTTCCTCAGGCTCTTCCTCTGAATCATCATCAGAAGAAGTAAATTCTTCTTCTGGCTTCTCTTCATAATCTTGTAGAGGCTCTTTTATAGGTTCTTCTTTAGAATCTTTTTCAGGTTCCTCCTCTACACCTTCTTCGTGACCCTTAATCCCCTCAGGCACCATATATATATATATATATATATATATATAGTTATCTAAATTGTCATACAAGTCTAGATATGAAATAGAAAGGGGCAAGTGTCTCATAAATCTTCACTTTCACTATTAGATAGTGTCGGGCAGGGACCCTCACTATCTTTCAGCAACTCACAGACTTTGACATACTCACCAGAATCCTTCTCGAAATGTGAATATGTAACTGAAAAATCATAAGAGGACACGGTGGGCAACCCCCAAGTCCGAGCAAGAACGTAATATATTAGGTAACTTCAGGTAACGCACTCACAATATTATTATGTGATAAATAAATAAAATCAGATAAGTGTTATGATTCTCTGCAAGTTGCAAATTAATGTATCAACATACACATACTGATGATTTTAAGTGTGAGTGGCATTTAGTCTTTATAGTCTTAAGATTATCATATCATTGGCGCCTTTAAGCTTAGTGAGACAAAAAATGACTGGTGCATTAGGCTGAAGTTCATTCAGTATCGCCCGTCAGCTATCGTCTAAATGCTCATTGAGGAAGACAACGTCCGTTTCTGCAAACGTGGGCCTGTGTGGGTCTGAGGTATAACTAATTTTGCGCCGTAGGCACTGAGGTGGTCAGGACCTTGTGAATCCACTCAACCGTCCCCCAGCTGGATTCCCACCGTGCCCAAACCCTGGGTAGCCCACCACCGAACGATAAGTCAAATGGTCATTTTTTTTTACGGTAATGCATATCATATAAAAAGATGGGATGTCTGAGCATATGCCAGTCAAACCCCCTACTCAACAACACCTCATTGAGGTTGGAGATACCTTCCTCATGGCCGCATGATGCTACATTGCATGCTTTTTACTCACTCTCTAAATAAACCATTTACTACAAGGCTAGTCCCTAAAGCAAATAGTTTTTCCAAGGTCATATTTCCACTTTTCATGTTGATATACAAACACCCACGTCTTTCTATTTTGGTTTTGCTAGACCGGATTTGTTATTAGGTCTGCTTTCCTAACTAACACTATCCTGACTCACCTGACAAGACGGGCCACAATTGAGTCTTGAGTAAATCGATGAAGTTCAACCGCGTTCTGTTAGGTCAATTACTCCCATTGGGCTTGCCAGCTTTCATAAACCTTGTCAAGCAAGGCTCTCAGGGATTGACATCTGTTTCAGCTGTCAGGGATAGGTCGTACCTCTCACCAGCTGTATTTCTCCAAGATTCAAGTCCTTGCGGGACATAATCTACCAAATAAACCATCGTCTCACGTACCCCTTATTCATAATGAATCTAAATGCAAAAAGGATGGTAGACAATAAATGGAAGGGAAACTAATAACTAAGACCGCCCAATTGTAGTTCAATACTTTTCCTTCTCTCTCATATAGAGGTTGTTTCCGTTGAAACCTCATCCAACAAGGTCTTCTACTCTTAAAAGAATATTAATCGTCCTACTTTACTCACTTTGTGCTAATTAAACATGAATCTCAAGTTAAGAGTAAAACTAAATTAACTTCAGCTAACAATTTATTCAATCACAATTCTATTGGTAATCATTTAATAATAGCAACATGTCATTATTTTACATAAAAATTATAAGCTAACTTGCTTGATTCCTTGTTTTTGTTTTGCCTGCTTGAAGTCCCTCTAGCTACTGACAAACCTGAAACGGGTCATAAATATTGAATCGTAATAAGAATTACTGAAACTATATATAATAAAATAATACTTGCTGAACTTCTTCCTCGAGTTCTTGCTGAAATTCTCATTTAGCCTCCAAAAACCCTAAACTCGTAAACCATACTATTCTATATCATGAAGAAACAACCCAAGCTCATATGTGATGTTTCTACAAAAAAATTAGGCTTCTAAATCACTAAACATACCTGAAACCTAAGGTTTATATGCAAAACCAGATCGTAAGCAGTCGGATGCTTCTTCTATGCATGCCAAAATATGATTTCTAACATCAAGGTTCGAAGGCAAATGTTACTACTAGAAAACCAAAGGAAACCCAAAACCGAAAAATGTAAAGGATGCCAGATCACAAACAACTTAGAATTTCTTTATACGAGGTTGGCCATGAGTACCACAAGCTCGATGGACAGGCAGAAATGGTAAGCCAAATCTTAGAGGATATGTTATTTGATTGTATTTCGGATTACAAGGGAAAATGGGTTGAATACCTACTGCTTGCCGTGTTCACATATAATAATAGCTATCAAGCTAGCATTGGGGTGGCCCCATTTGTGGCATTATACGAAAGACCATGTTGATCAGCTTTATGATAGGTAGTGTAATAGCCTATTTTCGTAGAGACCAAAAACAATGTTTTACACCTTCGAAATTGAGAACTATGGTTGGGAACTAAAAGCAATAGACACGAGTTTAAGCGTGAAAAACCCTTGAATGGGTAAAAAATCACGACCTCTCCCGAAGATTTTTGAAAGTATAGTCTTTATATAGATGTTAGCTATTACAAAGAGAAAAAGACTGGGTATCTGAGTTCTGGTAGGCAGGACTTTCTCTCAGAGTTCTCTGGGTGACAAAATAGCCGTTCTGGATTCTGATCTCTAAGTTTCTTTTTATAGGTCTTATAATATGACCGTTGGTTACATTGATGAGGGACGTTACAATATCAAGTTTTGATGAGTCTTCATAATGGTCTTCTGTAACGATTTGATATTTGTTGATCTGTAACGGATCTATTAAAATTCTTTAGCTGTAACTTCAGACCGTTGGGAAGATACGTTCTCTTATGATGTTTGCGTGCATAGGACCTGTTGATAAGTGGGGGAGTATCTTTTGTAGCGCGAAGTCACAGGAACCTTCGATATCTCTGAATAGTAGGTGAGTACACGATCTCTAATAGTATTTGCATGTATTCGAACTGTTTGATAGACATCTGAGTATTTTCTGTAGTGCGATATTATTGAACGCTTCGACATCCCCGAACTGTAAATGAGGAAGTCTGTATTGTAAACTCTCTTGCCTTCAACCCTTTTTTAGTTACCCGCGTGCTAACTTCGAACTATATGAGTTCGAATATCGGACTTAGTATGAGGATTAGAAATAAGCCCTCACAACTGCCCCCTTTCATCCAATAGCAGGAGAAATGTGTGTACTGAGTGGTGTTGGTTGAGAAGTCCAGTTATTTTTAATGCTACATTGATGGCTTCTTATGTATCTGGCGGAATAATTGTTTTAATTTTTGGGTATCCCAAAAATGTTGCTTGAGATGTGTGCTTGTGATAAAGACTATATTGGAAGTGGTGGCATGGAATTAAATGATGTGACTATAAAAAATAGTGGATAATTGTTATCATTGTTCATCCTGATTGAACCTGTCAGCTGTCTGAATTTGTATAAGTAGTAGCGATGGTGACTACTCGTCGTCAGGCATACGAAGAAAGTTCAAAAGAAGATGATTCTGCAAACTCGCTACATTGGGAACCAAAGTCCTTCTCTGCCAACTCCAATCCCTGTTTTTCCAACGTTTCATGGGATGTCGTGGGAAGAAGTAGAGGAGGCAGAGGATGATTATCATCAAATGTGGCACTTCTATTATATAGTTTTATTTGCTGCTCACCATCGGTCCTGTCTTCGGATGCTTGCAGAGGATGCGGTGGCGGCGGAAGATGAGATGGTCGGGGTGTCTTATGTTAAGTACTGCCGATATCATGCTAAAAATTGGGTATTGTAATGGTGGAGGAGGTCTTTCGTCGGCAGTGGAGGTGGGGGTTATGGAGGAGGGGTGGGATTTATTTTGTCCTCTACCTCCCTCCACTTCCTCTTCTTGGGCTTTGAGTTCTTCTGCTGGGCCCGCCATTGTTTCTTCTCAAGTGTTGCACTGTCATCTGTAACGTGGGCTATTCTTTGTAAAAGAAAAAAAATTGTCTGTAGAACTTGTAATCTTGATTTTCGAACTGGTTAAAATATTCGTCCTTGTAAATTATTTTTCTTGAATAATAAATTTGAACTTTATTATCTTGTCTTGTAAGTGTTTGAAGCTGCTTGAAGAACTGTTGTAAGATACCATGGAATAATTATCAAACTAGTCACCGATGACATAGGTCAAAAATATGTAGATCGAATTGTTGTTGAGTTGAATGAAACATATCTGAACTGTATAGGTCGTTCTTATATATTTGTGGCCTTGTTGAGATATAGTGTTGTTATGTCTGCGGAGATGACGAAGGCATAATATCTTTCGTCATATATATAAGTTCTTGGTGTTAGGGCATGGTCATTGTCAATTTGAACACTTGTTATCATCGGTGGAACTTGGTCAGAGCCTTTGATTAGCCATAAATCGCGCTGAATAAACTTGTTAAAGAGGAAGTTAGAGCTGTTGATAGAGAAATCATCCCGTGTGGTGAAGAAAATTATTCGTTCTGTTATTATATGTAAGGTTGGATGATTGATCATAATAAAATGATTTGTTTGTGTTGGGGTCGTATTGTCATTGCTTTCTGTATCTATGATAATTTTTTACTAGAATATAATTGAAGTAGGATTTGTTGTCGATTTTTTGCTGCCGTCAGACCGAAATTGAGGTAAGTGACAGCTGTAATAGCTGGACTTAGGTTTTTGAACTGAAACCATGCTATAAAAACCGTAGTAGGATTGTGCAGCCGTAGAAGGTTGTTGTTGTAAGTAATCGTGATGTAAGATCTATATAAATCTTCTTGGGCAGTGAGTCCTTAATAATGGCAAAGGAGAGAGACAAACGTGATAACATAACACGTTTCTCCAAAAATTATTATGAGGGCAAACGAAAAGATGTGCCTGTTATGAGAGATGATGTGGACACGTGTCCCGAGGAGTAGTCGTTTCAGAAACCGAAAGATAATATTAAAGCTTTTCTTCCGTCTTCTCTTAAACCATAATTAGTTGTAGACAGAGGAAGAAGCATTTCTAGAGAGAGAAATCGTTGAATTTTGAACGCAGTTCTCCAGTGTTGTGTGATCTTGCTAAGAAGAACAAAGTTTTATCGTCTGAGGTGCGAGCGGTGACCGGAGTGAATGACTATTGCTTTTGTAGTACAGATTAATATCTCTACTTCCATATTTTATGCTGTTGTATTAGTTTCTTTGAACTGGTAGTTGCATTTTTGAACTTCTGGGTAGATTAATAAAGTGTTGGGTATGGCTGAGGGAGGAGGCCTGTTTGATTAAAAAATTCTGAACAGATTTTTCCTGTATGTGGTAGATGCGCTAAAAAAATTTGAAACCCAGTAGTAAATTTGTTGTATCTACCAGTAGTGAGGAATCATCATCGTCTGATAGGACTATGGATGATTCGGAGGTAATTGTTACTGTAACTGTTGATAAACCGGCTGCTCCTTCTGGGAGGGATGGGGGACTGCATGCTGGGATTGAAACTGGGCAATTTTTTAGGTATCCCGAGAATGTAGACGTAGCGTAAAAATTTTTGCAGTATAAAAGAATTTTAGATGGAAAATGGGGGTATTATGTGAAAAATGCGTGGTTGTGGTTTAGAACCCTGGTGGGACCGGGTGGTAATATAGTGCATTATCAGGTGTCTTTCTTGGATCAATGGAAGAGAAGTATGGATATAGGAGACGATATAGATATCGCTTATTATAATGGAACTGGCGCAGAGGTCATAGAGGAAGGATTCATTTGTTATTTGAACCAAGTCGTATATTGGTTGAGTATTTCCCTTAACCTTTTTCCAAAAGAGGGTAATGAATGCTTTAAAGAGTTGCCCTGGTCAATTAAATGGTAATGTCTTTGAGATGATGAGGGTCTGTGAAGCCTTTACTCAGAAGTGGAGAGATGGTGTTATTGCGAGACAGTTCGTTGCGGATGATGTCTTGAAATACTATAAGTTTAAATATGTGAAAGATCGAAAGAGCGAAGATACTTGTTTAGTGATTTGGCGATGCTGAAATTATTTGATTTTGAATCTGCTAGGAGACCTTGGTGTGACCATCTTGTGATGGTAAGGGGTAATTGTATGCAAGTGCCTGGGGATCCAGCACTCGGGCTGATATATAAGAATTTTAACGAGAGTAAGTGTCTTTATTCTGCCTGTAGTTCGTCTTTTAACTTATTTCGAGTTGCTAGCATAGTTTGTTGCTATTTTGGCAGAGTCTAATCCAAAAGCTATTGTTGATACGTCGAGTCTGTTCGACGTCGTTAGTCGAGAAGGAAATGAACTGAACAAAGTTCTTGGAGAACTAGGTATCCGCAGAGAGAAGAGGCTGAACTCTGTGGTTGAAAAAGTGCAGCGCGCTCATCAAAATTGAGCTATGGCTACTTCTGGCTCTGCTTATGCTGATGTTATGGAGATTCTTGCCTGTGATGTAGGTACTTCGAGTTCCTTAGTTCGGTGACCTAGAGTAAAAAAAGGACGGTGCCGCCTTCTGAACAAACAACTCTTGTGCAGACACCGCAGGTGGGGACTGAGGGGGTGAATGTTGATGTAAATATGGCTCATCCTTTGAAGAAGCAAAAACAAGAGTTCGTGAAAGATATCTGAGCTTCTTCAAAGGGGGTCGACCTCAAAGCGGTGGAGCAGGAGGCCCTGGACTTGGCTAAGCATGATCCCATCCGC
This sequence comes from Kingdonia uniflora, assembly GCA_014058105.1. Lineage (NCBI taxonomy): Eukaryota > Viridiplantae > Streptophyta > Magnoliopsida > Ranunculales > Circaeasteraceae > Kingdonia > Kingdonia uniflora. The sequence goes on from JACGCM010000696.1 coordinate 977,852, forward strand.
CTAGATACTCAAATTCGATCCAGTATCTCCCAATATCTCCCAGGTATGCATGATGTTATCTGATTAAATCTTTTTAAGTAATGATCCGATCTTGTAATACTGCTTTGCTGTACTCGTGGTGCAGCTTTCTGTTGCTTGGAAATCGGTCGCGAAGATGTTGAAGGTAGCTGCTGCGAATCATGCCGAGTATGAGGCTGAGAAAGCATATTTGGCTGAACATTTGAAGGAGCGAACTGCGTTGTGTGGGCAATTGCAGAAGGAGAAGGTTCTGCAGAAGGAGCAGTTCGAGAAGGAGGAGGCTCTGCAGAAGGATCAGTTCGAGAAGGAAGCTGCCGCTACAAAGAAAGAGGTTGAAGATGAGGCCAAAAAGGCTGTTGACATTGTGGTAGCTTCCCAAAATAAGCTGATTCAAGCCTTCTACTTCTAGGGGTTGAGCAGAGCGGATGTCGATCTTGCTCTTGCAGGGAAGTATAGTGAGATCATCTTCCCAGGGGATGATGCCTTTCTGGTTGCTGAGTAGAGCCTGGCTCCTCCAGTTGCTGATGATACTATCAAGGTGGTAGCAGGAGCTTAATCTTGATTCTGTAGTTGTAACATAGTTTTGAGACTTGGTCAAATTTTGATCTTTGTACTGGTGATAGAACTGTTTTTGCTAAGACTTGAATTTTTTGTGGTTGTTGTTGATATATGTTGTTTTGATGTGAATGTATAATTTGTATGTAGGAGGTAGTTCGTTTGAGGGGGAAGGTGATCGAGTTGGAGAAGGCCTTGAGTCGAGCAAGGGATTCCATCAATCGTACTCAACAGGTACACAATAAATTTAAATATGAGAGACGTCTTCATAAGTTAAACTTTGATAACATCTTTAAGGAGTTATTCGAGCTTCAATGTAGATATGGAAAGATAAAAATTGAGAGGGATGAGGTTTTGCGAAAAGAGAGTGATAGGTTCGCTTTATTCCAAAAATTCCTTAAGAATAAGCAGTTCACAGATGAGAGTGACAAGTTAGAGTGTCATAGGTCGTTATTGTCTTTGGCACTTCATTTTGAGGTCGAAGTTGATAGTGAGCGGGGCTTGAAGGAGGCCTATTTAGAACTGTTAACTGAGAGAGCCATAGTGCCGGACCAGCTCTGGTGAAATTTTTAGCGCAAGAAGCGCGTAATCGCCATAGTATAGAGGCGCAAAGATGCTTAGCTCGGGCTGGAGTATCCATCATATAAGGTGGTGTAGGTCCATTGCCTGATGAGCTTAACTTTTGTAGGGACAAAGAGCAATGAGGATCATTTTCTTCAACATAAAAAAGGACGATTGAAAGATCCAGGTACAATTAGAAACTGATTTGAGGCATGTTTGTGATAAACTGGAGCGATGCAAGGGTCATAATACATGTTTGGAGAGGGAAAATGTGAAGTGTACTAGGTTTTTGCAGAGCTCTGTGAAGAGAGTGACATTGTTAGAAGTGCGTTTACTAGATACGCAAAAACGTTTGCAAGTGTCCCAATCACATTTGAAGAAGAAAATTACTCCAAAGCGGGGAAAATGTGCTATCAACACGGACCACGAACGTTAGATAGCCGATTTGATCGCGTTTTATGGGGGCGAGCTCGAAAAGGTAGAAAATGAATTTGGGCGTTATATCTCGAGTTGTGGTAAGGATGTGGAAATAGAGAATGATAAGGTTGAAAATATGTGGTTTGCAAAAGGGAATGAGGGTGAGGGAGCTTCAACCTCAAAACCACAAGCTGAAGAGTCTCAGGAGGAGAAGGTCGAAGATCTGTTACCTCACACACAGCATAAGACCCATCCGCAAGAGGTCGTAATCTTCAATGAACCTTTGCAAGTAGATGCGAGTAGTAGTAGGGTTCAATCATAAGCCTACTAAATTGTGGCATATGATTGTGCTCTACATAATGTAGTTGATTCGTGTATCATTGCTTGATGTTGTAATAAATGTTCTTGAATGTTATGTCTTGTTCGCATGAATATCTGTTAATAGATGTATTGTCGTTTGTAATCTGTTCTTCTAGGCTGAAGTCGATGAACATGACGAACTAGTTGTCTTATCCGCATCAAATACTGAACTGTCTGCCAAGTTGCAGCAATGTTTGTTGGTGGCTAAAAATACGACTTTGTCGAATTCGAAGCTGGAATCTGATATGTTGGAACTGCAGAGTCGGCTAAATGCGGTGACTGTAGAGTTGTCATGTAAGGATGCAGAGATATTGACTACTAATAATGAGGCCGAACTGTGGAAAGAATCTCGGAAGAACAAAAAGTTGGAGACCATGACTGCGAATTAGCAAGTTCTAGATCTGTTAAGTACGATTGAAAAACAGAAGAACGATCTATTGTGCCATCAGTCGGTGGTAACAAATAATACTGATCTCTTAAAGAAGCAAGATGCTGAAATCCGTCATATGCGAGAACGTCTGAAAAAGCTGAACTGGGATTTGCGTGAGGCTCGAGACTCATGCCAGAGAAAAAGTGACCGTGCCAAAACTCACGAGGAATCATGTTCCAAGAGAGATCGAAAGTTGAATGAAACCATCAATAAGCGTAACACACGTATCGCCGATCTTGGCCGGGAAAAACAAGCTTTGATACTAGAGTGTATGCAAGGTAATGAAGTTTTTGAGGAGCTCCATGTGAAGTATAAAGAGTCGCAGAGGTTGGTGGACGCAGCAGAAGATAAGATCAATTATTCGAAAGAGGTAGATAAGAAGTTGCAACGTCTGAAGCAGGAGATGAAGCGTAGTATGCAGATAACGAAGCAATATAGAGATTTGCTGCTGCAGGAGAAAAAATCTCTGGCAGATCGATGTAAAGATCTTGACGACGAACTAAACAAGGTGAAGGCCAAATTTTGTGAAGTTACGTTGTTGACTGCAGATAATGTTACGTTGCGCGCTATGGCTATGTTGCATGCTGTTGTAGAGAAATTTCGAACAGAGCGTGAGTCCATCTTGGCTACTTCAACTGAATACGTCATGGAATGTGATTTGCATTCATCTGGCTAATATAGATAATTTGATGCCGAAAGTTATGGAATTGTTGAATGCACTTGATGCGGCTATTCCTTTCCCTGCCTTACTTTCATCTGGGCCTGGGGAAAGTTCGAATGTTGTACGCCTAAAGCATGAAAAATAGTTTCATTGTTTATATTGTAATGAGACAGAGTATAAATATGTCTTTGTTGTAGAAAAATGTCAAAAGTTTAGTAGAAAATGTTTTTGTTATGTAATCTCTTTGTATGGTCAAATTGGTTGAATCAATAAACGACAATGTAGAGATATGATTGCAACGGTGTTGTATGGTCAAATTTATTTGAACAGCTATGATGTAGGTCTCTGTCACAGATTGAATTGAGCGTATCAATAAGCGACCGTACTGAGACATCTTTGAATATTGAATAGCTGTATGACGCATCTCTGCCAGATCGAATTGATTATCTCAATAAGCGATCCTCGGAGGGCAAATTTATTTGTACAACTATGATGTAGTTCTCGGTCACAGGTCAAATTGAGCGTATCAATAAACGACCGTACCGGGACATCTTTGAATATTAAAATAGCTGTATGGCGTATCTCTGCCAAATCGAATTGATTATCTCAATAAGCGACCTTTGGAGAACGAATTTATTTGATCAGCTATGATGTAGGTCTCGGTCACAGGTCGAATTGAGCGTATCAATAAGCGACCGTACCGGGACATCTTTGAATATTGAATAGCTGTATGACGCATCTCTGCTAGATCGAATTGATTATCTCTATGAGCGACCCTCGGAGAGTGAATTTATTTGAACAACTATGATGTAGGTCTCAGTCACAGGTCGAATTGAGCGTATCAATAAGCGATCGTACTGAGACATCTTGAATATTGAATAACTGTATGACGCATTTCTGCCAGATCGAATTGATTATCTAAATAAGCGACCCTCGGAGAACGAATTTATTTGAGTAGCTATGATGTAGGTTTCAGCCACAGGTCGAATTGAGCGTATCAATAAGCGACCGTATTGAGACATCTTTGAACATTGAATAGCTGTATGGCCCATCCCTGCCAGATCGAATTGATTATCTCAATAAGCGACCTTCGGAGAGTAAATTTATTTGAACAACTATGATGTATGTAATACTCCGGGATAGACGGAGATAACAAAAATGCTTGAATTGAGTAGACTTGCAAAATGATGCTAAAAAGTACTTATTGCATAATATCGGATGTTACAGCATATTTATCTTCGATACAGCTTTAATCGGCGAGTATTCCATGGATTAGGTACAGGAACTCCATCATACGTACTGAGATCGTAGGATCCTAAACCACTCATTCCAGTTACGATAAAAGGACCTTCCCAATTCTCTACCAGCTTCCCAGCACTAGGTGTTTTGCGATGTGGTGGGATTTATCTGAGAACGAGGTCTTTAACTTTGAATTCTCTGTGTCGGACACGTTTACTATATGACCGGGATAAAGCGAGATGATATCTTCCCAGATTAACAATGACTCTATCACGTGTTTCTTCGATCAAATTCAGATTGCATGCGATCTGAAATTCGTTTTCTTCATCTATCATCTCGTGATCATGTATCGGGTGATGATACTGAGTGGGAATGATGGCTTCAGTCCCGTAAGCCAATAAGAACGGAGTACAACCTGTTGCGGTTTTAGGAGTTGTTCGGTAGGCCCAAAGTACGTGTGGTAACTCGTTCACCCAGTTCATTTTTTTGTCGTCTAAACACTTCTTGATGCCATCCACAATAGTTCGATTAGTAATCTCAGCCTATCCGTTTCTTTGTGGGTAATAAGGGTTGGATGGGGAATAAATGATGTTATGCTCATTGAGAAATGCGACGATCTTGGAGCCAACGAACTGTGGTCCGTTATCAATTCGGATGAGATGTGGTCTGCTGAATCGGATAATAATGTTCTCCCAGATAAATCTGATGACTTCGTCTTCTCGGGTTCGGCACAACGGAACTGCTTTTACCCATTTAGTAAAGTAATCTGTAGCGACCAATAAATGTTTGCATTTCCCTGGTGCTGTAGGAAACTCCTACAAGGTCGAGAACCCATCGTCTGAATGGCCAAGCGACTTGGCTCGAGTGTAGTTCGAGTGCTGGAGCTCAAATTTTAGATCCGTGCCGCTGACAAGCGTTACACTTACGGGCATATTCGATTGCCTGCGCTTTCATTTTAGTCTAAAATATTCCTTGAGTTAAAGCTCTGTTTGCAAGAGATCGTCCTGCTCCATGGGATCCGTACGTGCCTTCGTGTAGATCGTGCAAGAATTACTGTGCTTCTTTGTCAGACAAAGGAGGTAGGGGCCAGTGATCAAAATTTTGTATAGGAGATTGTCCTGAACAGTGTATCTTCAAGCGTTGTCAACTAATCTCCGCCGCTCCGTAGGATCCTCAGGAAGTGGCCCGTCAAATTTATTGTGTGGTCCGATGTAAGTAATGAAAGGCTTTCTCCAATCATCTTCGGTCCCTTCGTTGCCCTCAATATTAATGGCATTGGACACGATAATATTGATACTGGGGTTAGAAATGACGTCGATCTTTAAGTAACGAGCTTCTGATCCGAGGACACCAGCAAGGTAAGCGAGCGCATCTGAATATCTATTTTCTCCCCTTGGAAAATCTTCCATGGAAATTTTCTAGAATTTGTTCATTCGTTCGACCACTGCAGCAGCATAGTCGACCATTCTCCCATTGGTTTGATAAACGCCTGTGTAATGGTTGACGATCAGTAGTGAATCGGTGTACACTGAGAGTTCTGCTACTCCCAGTGTGATTGTCATGTCCAAGCCATGAATTAAAGCCTCATATTCTGCTTCGTTATTGGTTGCCTCAAAACTGAGGTGAGCGGATCTTTCGAGCCGATCATTAGAGGGAGTAATAAGAACGATTCCAATCCCTGATCCTGATGGACCGACGGAACCGTCAGTCAAAAGTAGCCAACATTTCTTTGTTACCCAATCTGACTTATCTTCGGATTGATCTACGAGTGGCTCATCTTTCTGATCAATAAATTTTTCTTCCCAGTCAGGATCTTCTACTGGAAAGTCTGCTAGGAAATCTGCTACAGCTTGACCTTTTCCAAAATGGCGTGGTTGGAAATGTATATCGTGCTCTTCGAGTGTTACTGACCATTGTTGAATACGTCGAGATTTTTTGCGTTTGGATAAGATTTCGCAGATTGAATAGTTCGTCAAAACACGAATAGTATGAGCTTGAAAATACTGCTTTAATTTTTGGGAGGTATAGACGAGAGTAAAAAGAAGCTTCTCGATCTTGGTGTATCTCGTTTCCGCGGGAGTCAGAGTATTGCTGATAAAATTAACTGGTTTCTCGGTCTTTTCTTCGAGCCGGAGGAGAACAGAGCTGAGAAATATATCAGTGACGGCTAGGTATACTGTTAGTTCTTCTCCTTTTGCTGGTGTGCTCATAACTGGTGGTTTGCCCAAATAACGCTTGAGTTCGAAGAAGACTGCTCCGCATTCATCTGTCCATTCGATCTCTAGGTCTTTCTTTGATTTTCCTCGAGATGTACCCTGTTTTAACAGATTGAACAGAGGTCGACATCTGTCTGATAATTTGGATACAAATCTGTTGAGCGCTGCAATCTTCCCAGCTAGTTTTTAAACGTTCTTCTTTGTCTTTTGGCGAAGGCATAGCTAAGAGAGCTCGTATGTTGGATGAATAAGCTTTAATGCCTCTTCTGCTTATTAGGTAGCCTAAAAACTTACTGGAATATACCCCGAACTGGCATTTCTCAGGATTTAAGCGCATCTTGTAGGATCGCAAGATCTCGAAAGTTGCTCGCAAATCTGTAAGATGGTCCTCTTTCTTGAGACTTTTACACAGCATAACGTCAATGTAGACCTCCATTATTTTACCGAGATGGTCTTTGAATATTTGTGTCATCAATCTCTGATAGGTGGCGCCGACATTTTTAAGGCCGAAATGCATGACTCTATAACAACATAGACCTTGTTCAGCAATGAACGTAATCTTGTCTTGATCTTCAGGAAGGAATGGTATCTGATTATATCCTGATGCAACGTCCATCAATGAGAGGAGTTCGTGCCCTGCTGTAGAATTGAGCTGGTGATTGATAATTAGAAGTGGTAAGCTATCTTTCAGAGTGTATTTGTTGAGATCCGTGAAATCAACACAGATTCTAATTTTGCCATTCTTTTTAGGTACTGCGACTTTGTTTGAGATCCAGTCTGGGTAAATAGCTTTGCGAATGAAATCGACCTCGATCAATTTGTCGATCTCTTTATTCACTTCGTCTTGCAGTTTTGGTTCTAGAGTTCATTGCTTTTGTTTGACCAGTTCTGCTTTATCTTTCAACCCTAGCTTGTAGCATGCTATAGTTGGATCGATCCCTGATATTTCCTGAAACGTCCATGCAAAGACGTCGCTGTTCTCTGTGAGGAATTGTATGAAACACGAACGCTCCTCCGCGCTTAAGAGAGTTCCAATGTGAGTTCCTCTGTGTATGCCACTGATCTCTATGTACTCTGTTGATTCGACGTCTGGCAACTGAGGTTCTGTTGGAATTGACTGCTGCAATTTCTATGCAGGAGTTGTTGCAGCTGGTTTAGTTTTAATAGTATTATCACAGGGTCGGGCTAATTTTTGGTTTCCTTTGATTTCATAGATCCCTCCTTTCTAATCGAATCGTAATGCCTAATGATATGTAGAGGGAATAACTTTCATGTCATGTAACCATGGTCGCCCCATGATTCCCAGGTAACGGAATTTGGCTTTGATGACGTAGAAAACTACGTCAAGTGTGACTGGCCCGGCTGTGATGGGAAGTGTGATTTTCCCCACGCACTCTTCCATAGAGCCGTTGAATCCAGAGACATTGATGTTACTTTGTTCAACCTTGTCTGCTAAACCCATTTGGTCGATTGTGCTCTTAAAAATTAGTTTGATGCTGCTGCCGGTATCTATCATCATAGTATGTAGAACTATGTTCCTCATTTTTAACATGATGACGAGAGCATCGTGGTATGGAAAGTTGACGTGACGAACATCACAGTCTTCGAAAGAAATCCCGGCTCGCCGATTATTGGATTCTGGCAACAAACGGGCTTCTTTTTCTCCCATTGTCAGATCATGGCATTGTCCGATGCGCCTATGCTTGGCTCTGTTGGAGTTGCCGATTGTCTGAGTCTCAATGAAATGCAAATGCTTTTCTTCATTTGTTTCGTCAACTTGAACGATCTTGGCCTCAGTCTTGTACCTGTCATTCCTATAACTTTTGATGTCGACAATATACTCTAGCATTCGTCATTGTGCAAATATAGTTTGGAGAAAATATATCAGTGCGAAACACCACTCCGTGTCATGATGTTGTATCTGGTGGTGAATGGTGGTGAATGCAGTAAGGCTTTCCTGGTATGGGCGGAAGAGTATTGGCAGTTCTGAAGTACTCATCTTTTTGTATCAACGGATATAGGTCTGCCAGAGTAGTTGTTAACTGCGGTATACATGGTATCGGCTTCTTCCTCTCGTGGCGTCTTTGATTGTCATTGGATTTGAATCGCTTCTTATCACCCCCATAGTTTTTATTGTTGTTATGGGCTCGTTCGTCGGGATGGCCTTTTGTTGGTAGGGTGCGTTGAGGTCTTGGCTTCTCAGTCGTCAGCCGTTCAAGGTCGATGAAGTTGTTGACCTTCTCGATCATGTCCTCCAATGTCAGTGGTTTGTTGAGAACCAGGTGCTCCTTAACTCGTCCATCCGCGAGTAGAGCGTTGATAAAAGCGGAGATTGTAATTTTCTTATCGAGGTTGTCAATTTTTCAAACTAGCCCAAAATTTTTCCTGATGAACGCTTCTAGTTTTTTATCTTGTGCCTGCTTAAGGCTGAACAAAGAGTAAAGACTCCTTCATGTCTTTATTGTGCGAATAGTTTTTGACAAACAGTTCGCGAAGTTGTTCGAAAGTGAAGATAGATCCTTCATTGAGTGTGTGGAACCATCGCAGAGGTTTTCCTTTCAAACTGGTTGGTAAGAGGCGGCAGAGGATGTGGTTAGATGTCGAATGTAGTCCTAAAGAATCCTGGAATTTTTGGACGTGTTCCACAGGATCTCCCCCCTTGTATTTTTGGATCTTTAGAGTATGAAAACTGGCGGGCACTTCCTCATCTAGCAACTTTTGTGCGAGTGGGGCCTTCTGTAGTTTAGGATAGCTATTTTTGTAGTGTGTATTTTAGCGTCTAACAGCTCCTTGATGCACCTTTCCACCTGTTCCGGAGTGAGATGTAGGCGAGATGTGATAACTCGTCTTGATATTGGTCCTTCCGTAGGATTATGTTCCCTGTTGCTTCGCCCATGCGGTCATAGACCGAAACTCGAGGTTTTTCTCTGTTTTGTTCTTGTTCTTCTTGGAGATCTATTATTGCTCCAGCAGGTAACGGTGGATTGACGTGACTCCGTGGTAAGACTGGTTCTTGCTGAATTTGAGGAAGTGTTGGATTCTTGCCTCGGATTCTCAAGGGATCATGGACCAATATCCTCGAGGTTATAGGCAGAGTGATCTGTGGTCTCTGATTTGCTGTTATCTGATCTTGAAGTGCTCTGAGTGCGTCCTGCATGCTGGCGAGTTGTTTCTCTAGTTTTATTCGTCGTTCGGCTTCTTGCACAGTTGTTCGCAAATTTGTTACTCCTTCAGCAGCGTCAGGCAGGGCGTGGTGTGATTTGTCTTGATTTGCCATCTTTCAAAAGTGAATGCGGTAAAAACTGGATTGGAGAACGTTGAGTGTATGCTTCGTTTCCCACAGGTGGCGCCAAATATAATAGCCTATTTTCGTAGAGACAGAAAGCAGTGCTTTACACCTTCGAAATGTAGAACTATGGTTGGGAACTAAAAGCAATAGACACAAGTTTTAGCGTGGAAAACCCTTGAATGGGTAAAAAACCACGACCTCTCCCGAGGATTTCTGAAAGTATAGTCTTTATATAGATGCTAGCTATTACAAAGAGAAAGAGACTGGGTATCTGAGTTCTGGTAGGCATGACTTTCTCTCAGAGTTCTCTGGGTGACAAAATAGCCGTCCTGGATTCTGATCTCTAAGTCTCTTTTTATAGGTCTTATAATATGACCGTTGGTTACATTGATGAGGGACGTTACAATATCAGGTTTTGATGAGTCTTCATAATGGTCTTTTGTAACGTTTTGATATTTGTTGATCTGTAACGGATCTATTAAAATTCTTTAGCTGTAACTTCAGACCGTTGGGAAGATACCATCTCTTATGATGTTCGCGTGCATACGACCTGTTGATAAGTGAGGGAGTATCTTTTGTAGCGCGAAGTCACAGGAACCTTCGATATCTCCGAACTGTAGGTGAGTACACGATCTCTAATAGTGTTTGCATGTATTCGAATTGTTTGATAGACATCTGAGTATTTTTTTTAGTGCAATGTTATTGGACGCTTCGACATCCCCGAACTGTAGATGTGGAAATTTGTATTGTGAACTGCTTGCCTTCAGCCCTTGGTTAGTAACCCGTGTGCTAACTTCGAACTATATGAACTCGAATATCGGACTTAGTATGAGGATTAGAAATAAGCCCTCACAGGTAGAACTTGGAGAAAGTAAACTTTGGGCTTCTAATTATGTTAAGAGAACATCAAAAAAGATTCGAGTTGCTAGAGATAGATTTCGAACTGCTCTAAACGGGCAGAAAAGTTTTGCAGATAAACATCGAATGTCGCTCAAATTTTAAGGAGACCATTATTTCTTTGAGTGTCACAGTATAAAGGATTGGTTAAATTCGAAAGAACTGGGAAATTATCCCCAAGATATGTTGGTCCATTTAAAATAATATAAAGAATTGATGTAGTGGCTAAAAGATTAACGCTTCCCCACAGCTAAAAAAGATCCACGATGTGTTTCACGTATCGATGTTGAAGAAATGCGAGCCAGATAAAGAACAACTCTTACGTTGGTCACCACATTTGTGCGGATAACACTCTAATGCTGAGCAACTAGTGTGGATTATGGATCATAAGGAGCAAGTGCTTTACAACAAAGTGATTTCATTAGTTAAAGTGCTTTGGCAACTTCCCGAAGGAGAAGAAGCAACATGGGAGCGGGAAGAAAAGATGCGAATTCCGTACCCACATTTTTTTTTGATTAAGGTATATGTTTAAATTTTGAAACAAAATTCGTTTTTAGGGGGAGAAATTGTAACGACCTAAAATAGGTCTTTAAGATTTTATTGTGCTTTTTGCAGGAGTTTATTGGCGACAGACCTAGTCTTTTGCAAATTTTTAATAAACAACGATTTTAGTATGTTGCACACGTTATAATGCGGGTGTGGTTTAAATTCCTGGCGCTTTCGTTTTTCCGTCCGTGTAGCGGGATGTTTTTCTGTTAAAGGCAAGAATGGGTCATCTTTTCATTTTTTTAAAACTCCGGGGACTCGAGAGAGAGAGACACATCATATTTTGGCATGGAGTTTGGTTTTAATTTTCTTCAAATTTTTGGGCTTTAGGGTTTGCAAAATTGGATTTTTTTTTTTTCTTTGGTTTTCTAGTAGTAACCTTTACCTTCGAACACCGATGTTAAAAGTCATATTTTGGCATGCATAGGTGAAGTATCCCTCTGTTTATGATCTGGTGTTGCATATAAACGTTAGATATCAGGCATGCTTAGTGATTTATAGCCATGATTTTTGGGTAGAAAACATCACGTATGAGTTGGCGGTTGTTTCCCCACGATATAAAATAATATGGTTTCAAAATTTGGGGTTTTTTTTTAGGGTAAAAGAAAATTTCAGCAAGAATTCCAGAAAGAAGTTCAGCAAGTATTAATTTATTATATATGGGAATGGATTGGGAGATGCACAAAACTGGACATTCTCTAGACACTCTTTAGTAACCATGGCCGTTATAATAGAGGCGGTGGCAAAAAACAAAGCAAAAACAAAAAATTATGTGGAATTGTGGTGTCCCTTTCACATCAGTGACGTGTCAGTTTCCCCCTCTATTATTTTGTTTTTCAACTTGTTTCCCAAAACTCTCACCCAGTCATCCTTCTTACTATCTTTCTCTCTCCCCCCTCTCTCTGTCTGCCATTAAAGGCGAAATTTGGGTTGAGAACTGGGAGACTTTATCTAATGACGCAGTTACTTGAAATTAGGGTGTCTCTGACCATTCTCAAATTAAGGTTTATACTGTATGATACCAAAGTGATTACTAGGGTGTATATATATTTTTATGGAAACCATTTTTTTTCTCAGTCCCCGCGCAATTTCTTTCATTTCATTTTTTTCTTCTTTTTTTTACTGTATGATACCAAAGTGATTATTTGGGCGTAATCTGCATTGTTGGGTTTATATAGAACTGTTTCCCCCTTGTTGTACTCATGATGTAAAACTGAGATGACCCTAGGTAAATTAGTTCTAGTTAGGTGTCAAGCAATGTAAGAGACTACACTTGGTAATCTGTCGATTCTTACATTTGATCGACAATTACATAGTTCAAATATTGTCGATTTTATGCGTTCGTCGACAATAACTAGCTATTCTTATTAGGAATTGCTTATGCATTATTGCCGACATATGCATGCATCAATAATATTTAGCTTTGTATTGTTTAGTTTATTGTTGAACTATGCACTGATCGACAATTTGGAAACCAACGGTCACCTTAGCTACGCTACAACTTGTACCCTAAATGCTTGGTTTCTATGACTTGTTTTCTTCCACAGGTAAACAATGAAAGACAAGATGCCTTCTACATCCTCCATTAAAAAAAAGCGAGACGCGGAAAGAGAATACCCGGAACACCCAAACTTTGACAACCCCATAAGAAAGCCGAAAAATAGGAAGACTGTGGAGAAGAGAATATTTTTTCCTACAAATACTGTGGAATTCTTAACAACACTTGAAACTACTAATGAGAATGTAGTAAAAAACAGTGTACCTCAGCAAATGGAGGAATCTAATGACAATGTAGATGGAGACATGAGCAATGAAGACCAACCTGATGGTAATGACCAAGATGGTGATGAGGCTCAAGCAAGTTTTGGTTCTCAAATGCAGTCTGAGTCTTCCCAAGCTACCTTGGGAGCCCAACAAACACGGGCTGAATGTCATTGTGGTACCGATGACGAGGTTCATTCTACTGAAAATGACGCTCCTGGTAACGACAAACACAGTGGTAATAATGGTGATGGTGATGCAGATGACCATATTACCAACAAATCAAAAACACCCCAAGGTAATGAGGCAGAAGGGAATGATAAGGCCAATGGTCAAAATGAAGCAATTGATGACAATGACGATGTTGGCCCGATTGATAAGAGTTTGCTGAGGAGTTTCAAGTTCCATAGAGCGAGGTTAATTGGACTTGGCAAGGTAAACACTTGTTATTCTTCTTGGCAGTTTCATTTTTATAGTTGTGTCAATTTCTGCCCCGAAAGTTGTGTTAAATTCCGTTACTTTACATTAATCATTTTGTGGTTCAGGAAAAGGGGTGCCTTCGTGTTCACCATCACCCTTCAATGTGGAATCTTCAGAGGGAGCCACAAATTGTTCAGGAATTGGTAAAACTGAAGGGATTAGATAGAATTGGAGCTATATCTTACGACTACTACAACTCTGCTCTTATTACCGCGTTTGCGGAACATTGGCAGCCGGAAACGAATAGTTTCCATTTCAAATGGGGTGAGATGAGTCCAACTCTAGATGACGTGGAGCAGTTAATCGGGTTAGATTCTGAGGGTGACGCCACCGTAATTTCTGGTACTTGGGGACTTCCAAACCTTGTTGATGTATTCAGCAAGAATCTTTTGCTAGATGATGTTGTTTTCAAATCTATGAAAGCTGGAGGACAAGGGAACTCACTTTCAATGTCTAAACTAAGTAAACACTTTGCTTATAAGTTGGAAAAGATTATCAGTGATGAGAAGAAGTCAAGGGAAAGTGGTGGTATTAGTGTAGCACCTAAGAAGGGATTGTCAGCCATTTCTGTTGCTCGTGCGTACATGTTGTACGTTCTCGGTTCCTTTTTATTTCCTACTAAGAAGGGGACTGATGTGAGTGCAAGGTATCTTGATTTGTTTGCCAAAGACAAAGCTGCTAAAAAGTGGTCTTGGGGATCAGCAGTTCTTGCACATTTGTACCACAACCTCGGTGCAGCTTCTCGAGAAGATGGGAAACAGTTCGCATGCTGTACCACGCTACTCGAGGTAAAACTTGTCTTTAATATATACATCATCGTTTAATATAGCAAAACTCTAGACTGAACCTGTTGACTAATAATATTTTGTTGTTCCACCTAATCCCTTCTCAATATACATATAGTCGTGGATATTTGCACATTTTCCGAAGCTGCCTGGAATACCGAAGGAGCAGTATTCAGATGCCACTGAGCACTGTACTTGTTGGAAATGGGGTGGTTCGGTCACGGATAAAAGTGGTGGCCCTGCTTTACTAAGGTTTAGGGAAGCTTTAGACAATTACAAAGTGGAAGATGTAAGTTGATAAATTGCAACGATTAATTCTTGCATTTTCTATTTATTTGAGGACTTCCTAATTATTTTTACATAAACTGCATTTTTTTAGGTTGTATGGGACCCATATCTAGATAAAAGGGCAACTACACATGCATTCAAGGAAATCACTTATTTTTGTGGGATGTTAGCCAGTCCAGACCATGTTGAGCCTAACTACCCCAATAGGGTTGTACGACAGTTTTCTAGATTTCAGGCCATTCCCAATAAACCAAAATGTCACGAAGTTTCCGGATTATGGACCTCAAAAGAGAAAAGAAAATACACTCCTAAGTATGAGTGGGCCGATTCTTTCTCGAGCGGAAAGTGGAAGGAATGGATATTGAAGAAAAAAGAGAGAGGGAAGAGGGTACGGGAGGGTCCTGCGCTATGCGCCGAAGGATATTTGGAGTGGTTCGCCACGGTTTCATGGACGAAGATCTGTCCCTTAACTGTTGACTTGGGTGCAAATGACGATGGGGGGTTATCGAGGTGTGAACCAAAGAAACGAGCTTGTGAAAATGTTGAGTGTGACAGACCTGTGGTGCAACCTGAAGTGGTTGGTGTTCACTGTGATAGACCGGTTAGTACAATTTCCTCTAATTTCATTAACAGACGTGCATTATGGCTTTTTGTCTAATTTATTTGGAGCTGTTATTGCTTAATGACCATGGGGACACTCAGTCTCAACATGAACAAGAATCTCTGCATCCACGGGCCGAAATTATTAGGTTGGAGGAGCAGATATCGATCTTGATTGTTGAAGTCCTGAAGCTCAAGGAAGATAAAGAAAAGGACACTCAGTCCACCTTAATGCTATTAGAGGCCCTGAGAGAGAAGGTGAATTATGGCTTGCGATTAGTATAAACTAAGTTGGGGTTACATGATGCCAGTTTTTATGTGTAGGTTTAGTGTAGTGAAATTATCGATCTGGCTTGTAATTGACATATTAGCTAGCATTTTAATATCAGATTATTGTCGATCCCACCATGAATCGGCAATTATGTAATCTAGAAATCGTCAATTATATTGCTGATCGACAATTCCATATATTCAGTCTTTACCCATGTAGAATAACTGCTTCATCGCTTCTGAATCTCAGACAATTGAATGTGACCTCCTGAGGGAGACTATTGATAAAATGAAAGTGGACCTTAACCTCAAGCTTGTTCTTGATGAACTCTCCGCCAAAGCCGAAGAGCTACCGGGCAAGTTGGATGCCAAGGTAAGGTTTTAGGTAGATGTAATGATCCCCTACTCTTCTTTTATCATTCCAAATCTTGTGGATCATACTAAAAGCTGGAACTACAGATATTGGAGTGCAAGTCATTGCAAGAACAAAACGAAAAGTTGGCGGATGAACTAAGGCAAAGATCCGGAGTTGAAGGCTGTAATCGAAGCTTATCGGTGAAGTTGAAGAAGAAGGTATGATTAAATGTGGTGTACTACTCGTGGTAAACTATAATCATATCCCATCCAATGTTGTTGCTTAGTCCATTTTTAATGTCAACAGACTAAAGAATATGAGTCACTTAAAGAAATCAGTGTAAATTTCCTGAAGCAGTTGGAGAGGCAACTTCCACCACCTATCCCTGTGAGTTTCTAAAAATTAATGCCTCAATAGAACTAAATTGAATGCATTTGCAACTTTGGTAACGGTGTACTTGTTGTTTTGATTATGTTGTTGTTCTGACACATTATCATATCAAATTGTCGATGACAGTTGACGTCGACATTTCATGAAAGTGTATTTGTCGATTTAATTGATTGATCGGCATTCTCATTGCATGATATTAGTTTTCTTTTTTGTCAGGGTGGTGCATTAGTGGACAATAATTATATACTCAGTCATGAATATCCTTATTGATCACTGCAGAAATTGACAATTTAATAGACAGAAGAGCAGTTCATAAGAATTACTACAAGCTCACACATCCACTGTACCATCATAATGCATAAACTGATAACGTCAGCATCAATTTCAAATACATAGTACATTGAAGTGGTCGCAATACAAAACTTGTTCACATAGGCATGAATATAAATGAAATACATAGGGGTGTTAAAGACAATTCTCAAATGCAAAAACATCTCCTGATTTTCCTTGATGTCGTGATCCTCGTGGTTGTCTTGCAATGGTTGGTTATCATTCCTTATGCAATTCATCTTTGATTAGTACCATTATAAATACATTATAGATGATTCGGGGAGAATGTGGGATTTATGCATGGTATCGATTATGTACTTGTTTCACCTGTTGACATCTTGAGATGTGGGCAGTTCTGTTTGTCATGGTATTCGAATACTCCGCATCATTTGCATGCTCTCTTCTTCGTAACAGCGTAAGGTAGGAGTTTATTAATAAGCTTGATAATAAGGTGTAATAGCCTCAAGAAGGTCCAAAGTAGTAGTTCCAAAGTTCGTCCTTTTGTTTGAGACACAAGAAGGTCCAAAAGTAGGAGAGTTCCAAACATCATAGTTTCAACCAAATGAGTTGACATGATTGGTTCTAATGCATCCATTTGTGTTAAAGACTCATCATAATGGTTAAGGTAAGACTCAATCTCGTCTAGATTTGAAACTACGAATTCAAAGTTTTCTTTAGTCTTCGAAGCTCTATTGAATAACTTTGCAGCACGAAGTGATAGGTGGTTATGACGTAAGCGCTGTTGTAAATTCTATACTGACAAGTAACTCTCATCATACGACCTTGAAAGTTTGTTTGCCCCTATCTTCCACCTTTTCATAATAAAAACATCTTGTATTTTCAGAACATCATGTTTTGAGAAAATCGTAAGGAGGTGACAGCAGGGGATGCCAATATACTCAAACAACTTGTATCCACAATTACCGGTTAGCTTGTCCAAGTCTATATTTATTTCAAATGACTTTGGATGATCGCTGTTGACGGAGGTTGCCTTCTACCAATCTTTTTGTTACTACGAAGCAAACTATTTGGTTGAACTGATCCTCATGTTTGTACAGCATCGTCCTCGTGTATGTCTTTGCAGTGGCCTCGTGTAAAACATGACCGATCCTCTCTGAAAATTTATGAGTCATGTGTCATAGACAATCGATGTATGGTGTTTGAAAAAACTTGAATACAAATGTATACTTTAGTATAGATGAAGAGAAAACTGACATGGTCGTGATTGTCGATTACATTGTTTAATCGAGAAAATATTGTTGAATACAAGGTTGCCGGACAAAACTATTGAGTATTACTTTTTTCGATTTATGTAATCGACAGTATAACCTGTACAGTAAAGCATTATTCAAATCTTACCTTGGGTATAGTCGTACCCACAGCTGCTGCATCATGATCAGTAATAATTGAAGTAGGATGTTTGTTGTTTATTGGCTTCAGTCATGTATGAAATAACCATATAAATGTCGATTCTTGCTCATTCTTGTGTAAAACACATTCGTATTGAATTGTTTGGTAGTGGTTGTTAATCACGGGGTTCCGGCAAATAGAACAAAAGGCATCTTGTAGACATTAGTCTGGTACGCAGTATCGAAGGTGACCACATCCCCAAATGCCTCGTATGCACTTCTAGAACTTTCTTCTATCTAAAAGAAATTGAGTGTCCGATCCTCATCCAATTAAATATCAAAATAAAACATCAGATCTTCATTTTGTTTATTCCTAAACCACTCCAGCGCGGCTTGTGCATAACCCCTTGATAGTCGTTCCTTGTTTACTTTAGCCTTGTGATTGTAACTGTAATAGTCTATTTCCTAGAGGCCGAAAGCAGTGCTTTACACCATATAACTTTAAATGATATGAGAGTGAAAGTAATAGCAAGTACAAAGATTTAGCGTGGAAAACCCTTGAATGAGTAAAAACCACGACCTCTCCTGAGGATTTGAGAAAGGGTTGTTTATAGATTGCTAACTATTACATGGGAGAGAGATAATGTGTGTCAGTGAAGCTCCCCCTTCTAAACTGTAGCTCTCTGTGCCTATTTATAGGTTTTATAACATGACCGTTATTTGCTTAAATGAAGAACGTTACAATATCAAGTTTTGATGAGTCTTCATAATGGTCGAATAACGGCTTGAGTAACTCTTCTTCTTTGTAGCCGCTCCATAATGTGTCATAAATGCGCCACGTGTTTGTTGACGAGGTCGAGTAAATGCGTGATGGTCGTATACTGAGGTCTGAGCTTGAGATTTGGAACTAGCCCTTACATCCAATCGCGCTGTAGCAGTTCGAAATTACTGTTAGTATTCGAAGTACTGTAGTTGTATCAGTTTGAGGTTACTGTACCAGGTCAAAGTTACTATAGCAGTTTAAGTTACTGTAGCAGGTAGTAGTTCGAAGTTACTGTAGCAGGTAGCTATTACTGCAGCTGTAGCAGTTCGAAGTTACTGTGGTAGTTCGAGTATTGGAAATAAGTTCTCACAATCGCCCCGTCTCAGCCAATAGCACGAGAAGCATCAGGCGCGAGTGGTGTTAGTTGAGATACATCTTTGATCTTTGAATATGTAGACTGTATGGTTTGATTGGTTGAACCGATAACCAACTGTTCGAATGTAGTAGAATGTATGATAATGTAGTAGAATGTATGATAGTATGCATGATTAGAATGTATGATAGTATGCATGATCAGAATGTATGATAATATGCATGATTAAAATATATGATTGCATGCCTCGAGCACATGTCGAATTGAACGAATCAAATAGCCAACCGTGAGGAGATTTGTAATGAGAAATCTTGATCTTGATCTTGACCTTGAAATAGCTGTATGACAAGTCTCGGCCAGGTCGAATTCGGCAAAACAATAAATGACCCTCAGGAGAGCATGTATACTGGAAGAGCTATGATATAGGTCTCAGTCACAGGTCGAATTGAGTGTATCAATAAACGACCGTACGGAGACATCTTTGAATATTTGAATAGCTGTATGGTGCATCTCTGCCAGATCGAATTGATTGTCTCAATAAGCGACTCTTGGAGAGCGAGTTTATTCGAACAACTATGTTATAAGTCTCATGTAAAGATCGAATTGAGCGTATCAATAAGCGACCGTAATAAGATATTTTAAATATTTGAATAGCTGTATAGTACATCTCTGCCAGATCGAATTGATTGTCTCAATAAGCGACCCTAGGAGAGCGTGTTTATTTAAATAGCTATGTTGTAAGTCTCATGTAAAGATTGAATTGAGCGTATCAATAAGCAACCGTAATGAGATATTTTGAATATGGCATAGCTGTATGGTGCTTCTCTGCCAGATCGAATTGATTGACTCAATAAGCGACCCTCGGAGAGCATTTATGTTGAACAACTATGATGGAGGTCTCAGTTACTGGTCGAATTGAGCGTATCAATAAGCGACTGTAATGAGATATGTATAATGTTGAATGTAGGTTGGACTGGTTAAACCAATAACCAACTTGTAGGATGTTTAGCCGAGCTCGCCCCGAGTATGAGTTTGAATAAGTTGTAATCGCTTCGAGTACCTCGTCCTCGAGCGCCTTTATAATGTAGTGTGATGTTGTTGAAAAGGTGAGGTATGAGATTGAGTGTTGAGTGTGGAGTCGAGGTCAGGTTCGCCCCGAGTATAATCTTGAATAAGTTGTAATCGCCTCGAGTACCTCGACCTCGAGCGGCTTCATAATGTGGTTTGATGTTGTTTGAAAAGATAAGGTCAAACTTTGTGTCTGAATATGAAATCGGGCTCGCCCCGAGTATGAGTATGAGTTACGTCAATTGTCATTCAGTCTGTTGTGTCTGAAGCTGAAATCGGGCACGTCCCGAGTATAGCTTGAATAAGTTGTAATCGCCTCGAGTACCTTGACCTCGAGCGGCTTAATAATATGGTTTGATGAGTTCGATTATTGAGTCTGAAGCTGAGATCGGGCTCGCCCCGAGTATCGGCTTGAATAAGTTGTAATCACCTCGAGTACCTCGACCTCGAGTGCTTTAATGATGTTATTGAAAATATCGGGCTCGCCCCGAGTATAGCTTGAATAAATTGTAGTTTCCTCGAGTACCTCGACCTCGAGCGCTTTCATAATTTGGTTTGAATTTTTTGTTTGGCTTGAGATCCATATTAGTCTCTGTTGATTTTGTTGCTGTTGAAACTGAAGTAATAGTTGTTGTTGCTGTGAACTTGGCATGTTAGTTGTAGTAGTAGCTGTTGGTATTTGGCATTTGTTCGTCATTAGCATGGGACACCGAAACAAAGTTCTAATGGCTCATTGGCATTGTGAAATTCTTGTTGAGTATGAGCAATCTTGTGAAGTGATTGAGATGCTGAGGTCGGGCTCACCCCGAGTATGGTTGTTGGCTTCCATATGAAGACATTTGATGTTGGGAAGTTGTCGCGCTCATGAGAAGAGATGAAGCCATTTGATTCTCTGTTATTGTTGTTGTTGATCTTGATTCGCGAACTGGTGAACAATATGGTATTGTTGTTGCTGATCAGGAGTATTGTTGTTGTTGATCATGTTGTTGAAGCAGAGCTCGATACACCGATAGCTTAATGGTGAACCAATTCAAATTGCAAATATCATTTGGGCTTCTCGAACTGTCGGATTTGACCTGTAAATTGTGTTTTGGTTTGTTGTTGATTCGGTCTTATCGTCATTTACGAGCTTGGTCGAAGAACTTTGTTGTTGTTTGTTGGTTCGGGGTCATCGAGCTTAATATGATTGTTGTCGTTTGCTGATTCGGGTTAATCATCGTTTACGAGCTTCATCAGCTCGATTTAAAGATAAGTCGATCTGTAAAAAGTCTTCACGAGCTGTTGATGTTTGAACTGTTGATATGCGTAGAATGGCTGAAGGTCTGCAACTTCGCTCTTTTAGGAGCTTTTGTTTGTTGCTGCCAATCTATCGAAGAGAGCTTTTGTTTGTTGAAGATACCACATGTGGTTCAGGTACTACATCTGCTACGAACCAATCTGGAAAACCTTCTAACGTCCACCGTTGGAAGTACAACATCTTCTCGTATGTGCATTGATTCGAATGAAATATCTGAAGTTGATACTCGTGAGAATATGGAAGTGAGGGGCTCCGATAATAATCCCATAGAATTTGAGCAAAATGATAAAGCTGCTTACTAGATGCTGAGGTAGTTAAGGAAACCTAAAGAACAATTGAGATAAGTGAGCGTCATTTCTTCGCTCGAATCTTATCTTCATACGAGAGATGTTCAGAGTAACTGAGATCGCAATAATCGGAATTGACTTCCTTCATTGTTTCATCACCGTAGTTACGTGAAATTTTTGATAGAAATGACTCGTGGTGTTCTGATCAAAGCTTATACACTGGCATTCTCAATTTTTGCTTCGAACACTCAAAAATCTGCGATTTCGTGACGAGTTTCGACCTCCGGTAATGAGATATTTTTTTTGTCGAGCTCGAGTGGCTTATTATGTAATTATCCAGAGCTCGCATTCGAGTTTGTTTACGAGAATCCAGACCTCCTGAGCTCGATGTAAAGAGAGAGAGAGCTATCATTGTTGAGTTTAATCGAAGACCTGTTTCCTGAACCAATAAACCTCTTCGCCGCATTAAATCTAGCCAAAATTTA
Organism: Kingdonia uniflora; assembly: GCA_014058105.1. NCBI lineage: Eukaryota > Viridiplantae > Streptophyta > Magnoliopsida > Ranunculales > Circaeasteraceae > Kingdonia > Kingdonia uniflora. Next base: position 999,922 of record JACGCM010000696.1, read on the forward strand.
GAATATGGTAATACTTCTCGTTGGCATGAGCAATTATCTCTTGAACTGCAATATCTTTAGCCATACTAATCTGAAAGCGCGCCCTTTATCCACAATCATGATCGGGAAAATGTTGAATTCAAAGAAAAACCTTTGTATTTAAATTTGTAGTGGTGTCTCGCCACAACCAACATTTTTATCACCCAAAGTCGAATTGTGGTTGATCTGCTTTACATTTTGCTTTCGAACCTTGTTCGCCTCATTCGATGATCCACCAAGACGTCGTTGAACGCTGTTAGCACCAAAGAACGACTCAATACAAGAAGACTCATAAACATACCTCTACTCCGAGATCTCCTTTGTTATAGAGAGATTCTCAAGTTATCGCCTCATATAGTACGATCTCGTGATTCTGCGACTGTTTTCGACCGTAATTGACTATGGATTTCTGTCGATTTGCCTCTTGGAGCAACGAATTGAGCGTAGAGTTCATGCTGTTTATTGCCAAGTTTACAGAGTTGGTAGGGCGAGGCCTTCGATCAGTTGGAATAGCTTATCAGGCCCTCGATCGCCATCTTGAACAATGATGAGATGGTATGGTGTTTGCTGTATTGTCTCCACAGCTGGGTCATCTTTGAATATTGAATGTAGAGCTGGGCTGGTTGTATCCAGGCGGCAGCTTTTAGATATGTTGAATGTGTTATGTTTGGTCTATAAGGGACCTGCAAGATGTTGGTTGAGCTCGCCCTGAGTATGAGTTAAGTTGCTTGATCTCGAGTCTTGAAGTTGAGTTTGAACATTGTGTCTGAAGATGACATCGGGCTCTCCTCGAGTATAAGCTGGAATAAGTTTTAATCGCCTCGAGTGCCTTTATAATGTGATTTGATGTTGTCGGAAAGATGATATCATGCATTGAGTCTGAATCTGAGATCGGGCTCGCCCTGAAGTATGATTTATTCTGTTGGTCGAATATTATGTCTAAATCTGAAATCGGGCTTGCCCCGAGTATGATTTACGCTGATTGATATTAACTCTGTTGTATCTAAAGCTGAGGACGAGCATTGTGTCTGAATCTGAAATCGGGCTCGCCCCGAGTATGAGTATGAATAAGTTGTAATCGCCTCGAGTACCTTGACCTCTAGTACTTTGATAATGTTGTTGAAAAGATCGAGCTCTCCCCGAATATGATTTATGTCGATTGATATTAAGTCTGTTGAAGCTGAGGACGAATGTTGTGTCTGAATCTGAAGTCGGGCTCACCCCGAGTATGATTTAGGTCAATTGATATTCAGTCTGTTATATCTGAAGCTGAGGACGAGTGTTGTGTCTAAATTTGAAGTCGGGCTCGCCCCGAGTATGGCTTGAATAAGTTGTAATCGCCTTGAGTACCTCGACCTTGAGCGATTTCATCATTTGGTTTGAATTTTCTGTTTGGCTTGAGATCCATATTAGTCTTTGTTGATTCTGTTGTTGTTGAAACTGATGTAGTAGTTGTTATTGCTGTGAACTTGGCATATTAGTTGTAGTAGTAGTTGTTGGTCTTTGGCATCTATTCATCATTAGCATGGGACACCAAGATAAAGTTCTAATGACTTACTGGCATTGTGAAATTATTGTTGAGTATGAGCAATCTTGTGAAGAGATTGAGAATGTGATCTGATGTTGTTCGATCATTGAATCTGAAGCTGAGATCGGGCTCGCCCCGAGTATAAGTTTGATTAAGTTGTATTCGCCTCGAGTACGAGCGTTTTGTTTGACAATGATGGCTTGGGGGAGGGTCAGAAAGCGGAGATAGTTTACTGAAACAGTTCGTCTTCTAAATACAAAGCATTGCATGACCCGTAAAATGACATTTATGTGCCTTCTTTAGGGTCGTAGTAGCCTTGTAAGGTGCTCATTGCCGGTGATATGCTTCTTTGCAGGGATAGAGATTTGAACGGCTGTAAAGAATCTAGGATATTGATGTGGAGTGGCGTTGTGACGATGTTTTCCCCTTTGATTTTTCGACACATAATGTTTTATCGAGTTCGACGAAGACGATAACGAATTCAATGACGACTACATTGTTAGATCTGCTGCAGCAAGACTTTCTTGGTTTTTCTCCTCCTGGTGGTCATTGGCATATGTTTGTCATTGGTATATACTGGAAGAAAGGCTCTGTAAACTCTCTTGAAGCGACTAATACGAATTCGACCTGTAAATAGATTCTTCCTGTGGATTAAAAACATGGATCTGTGCTGTAAAAATTGATGTCAAACTGTTGCTGAACTGTTGTCATAATCTTGAAGATATGAAAAGCTTGAATCGGATAATCGTCGAACTGTCAAATTCGCGAATAATACTTTATTAAAATCCAACACGCAAACAAACATCCACCAGCTCGAATAATACTTGATTGAAATCCAACTGTCGAACTGTCTAATAATATTTGATTGAAATCGAACTGTCGAACTGTCAAATTTGAACTGCTAAGGTCGAACTGTCGAGATTGGCTTAAGCTCGTTCACGAGATTTTGAGACCTCCCGAGCTCGATTCAAAGAGAGGGATAGAAAGAGGGCTAAACTGTGGATATCATTACTTCATCTTTTTGTTTAGTAGTGCGCCTGGAAGAGGGCTAAATCTTCAAACTGGATCTGATTGTTATGCATCAATAATAGTGAATTGATCAGCATTTTGTGCGAAAGTTGTGTTACTCACATCCACTTGATCACTCACTTCCTTCGCAGTCTCCATTGTAAGAAGAAATTCAACGAAAGACGGAAATAAATTCACCCTAGATCGAAGGCTCTGATATCAAATGATGGGTTAACTTGATTCCAGGAATTTGGTTGAATTGAAGTGTTGAAATGGTGATTTTGGTACCCTAGATTTTGTAAACGAGAGGGGGAGAGTTACACAACATTGTCTGTTTGAAATGTTTTGAGATTACGAGATAGAGAAAAAGTTTTGTATACGAGAGAAAAGCAGAGGAACATGAACCTCAAACATTTAAGCTCGGCATTTGGTTGGGTTTTTGAGCATTGGCTAATCGTTACGGTTCCCACAGACGGCATCAAATGTAATAGCCTATTTTCGTAGAGACCGAAAATAGTTTTACACCATAGAATTTTGAATGATACGAGAGTGAAAGTAATAGCAAGCACAAAGATTTAGTGTGGAAAACCCTTAATGGGTAAAAAACTACGACCTCTCCTGAGGATTTGAGAAATAGTTGTTTATAGATTGCTAACTATTACATAGAGAGAGAGATGTAGAAAAGATTTGTCACCTATTTTCCTTTAGCTCTCTGGTTCTATTTATAGGTCTTATAACATGACCGTTATTGTTTTGATGAGAAACGTTACAATATATGAGTCTTCATAATGGTCGAGTAACGGTTTGAGTAACTCTTCTTCCTTGTAACCGCTCTATAATGTGTCATAAATGCACCCTGTGTACCTTGACGAGGTTGAGTAAATGTGTGATGGTCGTATGCTGAGGCTTGAGCTTGAGCTTGAGTTTCAAAATTGGCTTTTACATCCAATCGGGCTGTAGCAGTTTGAAATTACTGTTGGTATTCGGAGTACTGTAGTTGTATCAGTTCGAAGTTACTGTAGCAGGTTGAAGTTACTGTAGCTGTAGCAGTCCAAGTTACTGTAGCAGGTCGAGTATTGGAAATAAGTCACCACAATAACGCTATGGAGGTGTTTAAGTTTGTGAATGTTTGATCGAAGCTTCTTTTGGATTTTGTGTTCCAGTATCGGTGAAATGTTTAAGCTCGTAGATAATCAGCGGTTTCTGAGATAATGGGTTTGAGAACTTTGGTTCCCTTAGACGGCGCCAAATGTAATAGCCTATTTTCATAGAGACCGAAAACTGTGCTTTACACCATAGAATTTTGAATGATATGAGAGTGAAAGTAATAGCAAGCACAAAGATTTAGCGTGGAAAACCCTTGAATGGGTAAAAAACCACGACCTCTCCTGAGGATTTAAGAAAGAGTTGTTTATAGATTGCTAACTATTACATGGGAGAGAGATAAGGTGTGTCAGTGAAGTTCCCCCTTCTAAACTGTAGCTCTCTGTGCCTATTTATAGGTCATATAACATGACCCTTATTTGCTTTAATGAGGAATGTTACAATATCAAGTTTTGATGAGTCTTCATAATGGTCTTCATAATGGTCGAATAACGGCTTGAGTAACTTTTCTTCTTTGTAACCGCTCCATAATGTGTCATAAATGTGCCACGTGTTTGTTGACGAGGTCGAGTAAATGCGTAATGGTCGTATACTGAGGTCTGAGCTTGAGATTCAGAACTAGCCCTTATATCCAATCGCGCTGTAGCAGTTTAAAATTACTGTTGGTATTCGAAGTACTGTAGTTGTATCAGTTAGAAGTTACTATCGCAGGTCGAAGTTACTGTGGCTGTAGCAGTTCGAAGTTACTGTAGCTGTAGCAGTTCAAAATTACTGTAGCAGTTCGAGTATTGGAAATAAGTCCTCACTGGGACCAATCATTTGTTTATTGCTACAAAAAACATTATATGTGTATGAGATGTCTATCGGTTAAATAGCTAGAATTACCTATGCTTTTAACTATTAAATGTAGAATGTGCTCTCTGGACAAGAAGTTAGTATGCTTCAGCCCTTTGAAGATGTATGGTTCTTTAGTTTAAGAAGCAAGTTGTATATATACTTTAGCCTTTGGAAGATGTATGTGTCCGTGGGTATAAAGCTAGTAATATTTATGCCTTAGCCTTCGAACTAGAAGTGTCTCTGGGGTGTACAGCTGAAAAGCTTGGCCGGTCCAGACATGGCGGCCATCGGTATGAAGCTAGTGTGTAGTATATATCTATTCTTCAACCTCAGACTATAGAGCGGTGTTCTTCGGCGTAAAGTTAGTATTATGCTTTAACCTTTGGATATAGATATCAGTGAGAGCGTAGCTCTAATCATCGAAGATGTGTCCGCAGGTTAAAAAGTATATATGCTTCTAACTTCGGAAAATAGAGTATCGATTGAGAGCTAGTATGACTTAAGCTTTAATAATCGAATGTAGTTGAAATTGTAAGCTAAAGCTAAAAATATAAAATGAAAATACTTAGCTGGTAATTGAGTTGAAGCTGAAAGCGAGCTAAGAATCTGAAGCTGATTGTGTCTGAAGTTGACATCGGGATCGCCCCGAGTATAAGTATGAATAAGTTGTAATCGCTTCGAGTACCTCGACCTCGAGCACTTTAATAATGTTGTTAGATGTTGTTTGAAAAGATGAAATTGAGCTTTGTGTCTGAATCTGATATCGAGCTTGCCCCGAGTATGTGTATGAGTTACGTCGATTGCCATTCAGTCTGTTGTGTCTGAAGCTGAGGACAAGCGTTGTCTGATCTGAAGTCGGGCTCGCCCCGAGTATGATTTAATGCATTGGTCGAACTCGTTGTTGATGTAGTTTGTTGTATAAGGTTTGACCAAGCTGAGCATAAGATGTGAGAATTTATTGATGAAGAGGGAGCTCATCTAATGGCTGTATTAGACAGATCTAAACATTGTGTACGCCATTATGTTGTGTACATCATAATACTTGACAATTTTTTGCGATGAGTTTCGTCCTCCTATAACAAGGTCTGTTGTTGAGTTCGAGTGAGAAAATAACTAGAGCTCGCATTCGAGCATGAGCACGAACTATTTTGAGAACTTGGGTATGAAATATATTTGGGGCTCTGGTTTTCACAAAAAATATGGATGCTGAGAGAGAATGAAACAAAGGCTCGGCATTACGTAAAGAGATGATCAGCGGTTTCTGAGACAATGGGTTTGAAAACTTCGTTCCCACAGACGGTGCCAAATGTAATAGCCTATTTTCGTAGAGACCAAAAACAATGCTTTTCACCACAGAATTTTGAATGAAATGAGAGTGAAAGTAATAGCAAGCACAATGATTTAGCGTGGAAAACCCTTGAATGGGTAAAAAACCACGACCTCTCCTGAAGATTTGAGAAAGAGTGGTTTATAGATTGCTAAATATTACATGGGAGAGAGATATTAGAAAGGGTCTCTCAGAAGCTATGTCCCAGAGGTGTGTCAGTGATGCTCCCTCCTCTAGGCTGTAGCTCTCTATGCCTATTTATAGGTCTTATAACATGACAGTTATTTGCTTTAATGAGGAATGTTACAATATCAAGTTTTGATGAGTCTTCATAATGGTCTTCATAATGGTTGAATAACAGTCTGAGTAACTCTTCTTCTTTGTAACCGCTCCATAATGTGTCATAAATGCGCCACGTGTTTGCTTGACGAGGTCGAGTAAATACGTGATGGTCGTATACTGAGGTCAGAGCTTGAGATTCAGAACTTGCCCTTACATCCAATCGAGCTATTGCCGTTCGAAATTACTGTTGGTATTCGAAGTACTGTAGTTGTATCAGTTCAAAATTATTGTAGCAGGTCAAAGTACTGTAGCAGTTTGAGTTACTGTAGCTGTAGCAGTTCGAAATTATTGTGGCAAGTTGAAGTTACTGTAGCAGTTTGAAGTTACTGTAGCTGTAGCAGTTCGAAGTTACTTTAGCAGGTCGAGTATTGGAAATAAGTCACCACAGTAACAGTCTCACTTGTCGAATGTTTTTTCTGGAAACAAAGCCAAAACCTTGCTCACTGAAATGTTGTGGAGCTCAAAGTTCTTTGTAAGGTTCTTCGCCGCTTCTGGGAAAAATCGGTTAACCTTCGTATAATGATGATTGCGCGAAGATATAAGTTTATGGTTATGGACATCCGAGAAGATTGTGACTGCATATTTACCGAGTTTGGTTTTCAAATTAATGTTCATGGTCGCTTTACGCCCGCACTTGGACATGTTCTAAAACAATTAAGGTATTTTGAATTGTTTGTTGACACAGACAAAGTCAAAAAAGCGATTTGAGATGACTTATATTGCGACTTGTCAGATATATTGGGTTATACGGAATTTTATTACAATAAATTGAGTAATAATAAATAATACAATGATTTCTTCCATATGGAGAAGCCTTGACTTATGGAGAAGCCTTGATTTCTTCCATACAGTAATAGTAATAATAATCTAGATTCTTAGTAGAATTATGCTTCTTTATGGAGAAGCCTTGACTTCTTCCATATTGTTCGTAGCAAAAACACGCATCCGCAGCAATATCAAAATGTTGTCTCTCATTCTGGATTATCAAAAAAAATACTTCCTTTACTTTCATTTTTGGAGACTCTTCACCAATGACTTTAGACCAATTTGTATCCATCGTATAAGTCGATCCTACTAACAAATTCATTGATAAACCGATTAATGCTACAAAATTATAAAATAGTGAACTAGAAGGGAATTTCAAATATTGAAATGAATTTAAAGATGTAAAGTTGTAAAGTAATTGGGTAACAAAATTCAGACATGTTCAATTAATGTCAAAAGTGTCAATTACATCACATGCCACAAAATGACGGAGTACAAAATGCAAATTTGCACTATCATATTCAGTTAAAGAAAATACTAACTCGACCAACACAATCCTCATCATTAGCCCCAGAATCCCCTAAGTGCCTAACATCTAGTTACAATCACATTCTTCGTAAACATATGAACTCCTTTGACACCCGTCAGAAGAATCGTAATCTGGCTTTTACGTCTTGCGTTGATATATTCTAAATCCTGTATTTCCCAAAACTCAGATTCTAGACGGCCAAATTCTATTTCAAAATCAATTTTAGTTTTCCTTTCATGATCTACAGCTTCTAATGCCTCCACCTGTTCTAGTACTTAATCTATCTCTTCATTAGGAGGAAATGATAGTGGGATATGGACGTTATCGTGTCCTTCGGCCTCATCCACGCGAAAACACCATGTAATTAAATTACGGACCCATTTGAAAATTCTAACCTCATTGCCATTGTTTTGGTGTTGTAACAATAGAACATTAGTTAATAGACCATAACGAAACCCCTAATTTAAACATACAACATTATGGTAATGTCAATTAATTGTCGAATACCCTTAGTCATTGATAATTTTTTGTCGATCACTATAGTTATCGACAATATACTGGGTGGAATTTGTTAATCGACCATATACTCGACAATCTACAGTGTGGAACATTGTTGATTTAATGGTATATCGACAATTCCTTACCTAAATGCCGTTTAAACTGTGTGGATCTCTTCAAATACTAAATAACGAATGAAACTAAAACAGGTTTTACACGACTATTTAATCCTCGGTTATGCGGTTGTGGCTCTTCTTGGCCTTGGTACTTTAAAACTAAGGTATTGTATTCAATGAGTGTCAAAGATCGAGGGACAGGCAACTGCTTTTTGTGTTATGCTTTGCTCTTCATTGATAATGAAAGATAGAGAAAAAGAAATTGATGTAAAGATTTGGTTATCACTGATGGGGACAGGGATACTTAAATTGAAGATTTCCACCATTTGTTCAGAAACTTAGCCCGAGAGAGAGGCATATCTGGCTGAATTGGGTGGAAGAGAGAAAAAGTTTGGTTTCAAATCAACCGTCTTTAATGTTTGTGATTTTTGTTGTTATAGAATGATTGAAGCAAAAGGGAGACTTCTAATTGTGATATCCCTCATTCTTCTTTATTGAGGTGCAAAGAAAGAGGGAGAGGGAGAGGGAGAGAGAGGTCTGATTTCAAATGTGTGATTGAGAAAAAAGATATTGTGACAGATGTGAAATAATCACGTAAAGAGAGAGGTGCATCTCTCTTTAACACCTCAATTCCACCTAATTATTTCTTTTTTCAACCTCTATTATTAAAGTCACTCATCTTTAAAACATCTGTAGCAGCCAGTTGTACTTGGATGTGGGCTCTAACAGGGGGCCCACAAAAAACCCAACCCACAACCGACCTTTCCCAACAGCCAGTTGTAGTTGTTAACGTGTAATTTTTATTTATTTATTTATTTGGAAGAGATCAAAACATCGCGCGGTGTTCCAATTACCGCTGCTTGCACTGTTAGCCCAAAATCAAACCCAACTCGAGTTTAAACATTGTTTCCTCCCCTCTCTCTCTCTCAACTCGAAGGTATACCTCAAAATTTCCTAATTTATTTCAAAACACAATGCAAATGCCAGAGGATGACCACACCCCAGTACATTACCGGGGTTTAGAATGATAAGAGATCTAGAGCGAGCCGTATCTCGGTCGAGGTCCAGAAGGAGGAAACAACGAGTAAAATTTGAAGATGACCAACAACATATACCAAATCCACCCGAAGAAAGCTAACCGTAGAGGTTTATTACCTTGCTCCCAGACGACGTCAGTCATATATATTATACTGGCAAGGAAATCACGGTAAGTTTTAGTATAATTATGAATTTGTTTTTTCTATAAATCAAGTGTTTGACAAAATGCTATAATGAACAAAATCGGGATTCGATGTGTGTGCACGACACATACACTACGGAGATCAAAGTGTAGAAGGATATTTCAACAATTCCACCTATAAGGGATGCCGTGGTGAATATATTTGGATAGTTTATGGATATACACTTGGGCAATTCTGATAATCGCCTAATTCAGGCGCTTAAGCAGTATTGGTGGCCGACCACGCACATGTTTCTGTTCCCGTGTGTGGACATAGGGGTCACTCCTCTCAATTTCTAGATGCTGACATCATTGTCAATCGGCCGATATCCGACACTCGTCCCGTATGACGACGCATAGAGTATTTTATCCAATGTGTGACAAATTCTCCCCAACATTGATTCTAGCCATATAAAGAGTGGGAACGTCAGTATTTCACATTTGAGGACGTACTTGACTATTGCAACTGATCAGGAGGATGATATTACTATTGCTCGTGTTTTTATCCTCTTCATGATGGGACATTTGTGGTTCTAAACGGCTAACGACATCGTCCCGCTTGGATATCTTACGGCCGTGGCCGATTTGGACAAGGCTGCTCAATATGACTGGGGTTCTGATATTTTTGCTTCCCTGTACCATTGTTTGGATACCGCAGTCATGACCGGGGGTGCCATCACTAGATTTGCCCAACTTCTGACTGTACACTAACACTTTTTCCTTTTACAAATCAAATATCTTCCAATAAAAGTCCTAAATATAATTTTTAATTATTTTTTATGTTATTCCGTAATGTAGTATTGGTTCTACTAGTCTTGTGGGGTTGGCTATCCTATTATCAAAGAAGATGTTAAGTACTTAGCCTATTCGTGCCTCAGAGCATGGGAGAGGGGGAACAGGAAGAAAATAAATGACCAGGCATGCAATTTGTTTATGCTAGGAAGATACCACATTGGCCACTAGACTATTAAGACGATCACTTGGCAACCTAGGTTGGAATCGGCGGTGTCTGAGTTAGCTGACGTACGGACTGCGGCCTCTCAGTAGATATAGGTATTTTTGATATTTTTGTAGACGTAATCTTTTATTGTAAACATCATTTTTTGAAGTTACATTTCTTTATATAAATTAATATTAATCAATTTATTTTGAGTCTTGAATTTAAATAGAAATGCAATTACAATTCTTAAAATAGTAGTTCTACGCACGAAATATAACTCAAAGCAGATACAATTAAATTTAATTCATCATTCACGTCTGATGTAAGGAATAAACTCAGACCATTCAGTAAGGGGGAGCGGATCCCGTCTATAGTTTTCTAGTCAATAATTTATAGGAGGACCAAGAGGGACATAGTTCTGGTATAAAATATCGTATGAAATCTCGAACGGGAACGGTTTATTGTATTTGTCATACCATTCATCTCTGGCTTCGCGGAGAATATAGGATAGTAGAACACCTCTGACCCGTATATCAATACTCGTTTGTATCTCATGAAACTTATCACACTTAGCCTTAATAACATTCTACTTGTTGTATAAATCTCTAGGAGGGTATCACAGTTCCGTGCGCATCCTGAATTGGACATGAGTTCTATTCCATAACTGATTGAAGTTGAGTTATCGGAGAGGTGGATTATTAACACAATATTGCCAGGACACGGCCGGGGCGCAGTTTTCATTCCAGCCAAATACCACTTAAGAATCTTGTGTTAGAGCAAAAAACTCGGCATTATTGATTTTAGGAAGAGGAGTATTGTTAGAGCATCTCCAGCCAACTTATATATAAAGCAAACAGTAGCCGTTGTAATCCAAAACAAGCCATTGTGATCCAAAATAAGTAGCCCATTATAATCCAAAACTAGCCGCTGTGAAGGACCCACCAGAAGTATCCGTTATTGTTTGCGTCTTGAATTCAAAAATGAGTTTTTCCAATGTCTGTTCGAACAGATTATTTGTTTGTTCGAACAAAATAAGGTATTATTCAATTAAATTTTATACTGAGTAGGTTTATTCGAATAGACCCAAAATTTGTTCGAACAGATTTTACACTGAGCTGTTTTATTTGAATAGACTTAGGGTCTATTAGAATAGAAATAGGGTATTTGGCAATGAAAAGAACACTGTGCGGTGTTCCTTTTGCCGTGCACCGCCAAATCCCTAATTTCCTTCAACCTATATCTATTTCTTCTCCCTTTTAAACTTCTTTCTTCAATTGGAAACTTGTTCCCCATATGGTATTACATCATTCTCTCAACTCCGCAGCCTCAAATGTCTTCTTCATCACCCGATTCATCAATTGATGATCCTCCACATGTATCGACTCCACCTCTGACGGTCTTATCTTTGATTGTGCGGCGGCAATTTGCTTTCTGAACCACACTGCAATAAACCTAGTAGTACATGATATAACTTCGAGTCATGGCGGGAGTGTCATGGGCCGTATGGATAAGAGAAAGAAGTGAGATTACTCATTGGGGCATTACAACATTATATGGGACTACCTCAAACTGAATTGCACATATGATCTATGGGAATTTTGGCAATGTTTTCTTATGAGTTGAGATATGTTTATGTTTATATTTGATGCAGTCGTTGCACATGATCATTATTTTGTCCTAAAACCCAACTTATGGGGTTATCACTATACCAAAAGGTTATTGCAGCACTACGTTTCCTAAGTTACGGTGTTGCGGCAGATCTTTTTGACGAGTCTATCCGAATAGGAGAAAACACAACCTTGTTAGGCCTTTTGTGTTACAAGGCTCTTTCTAAAGAGTTTTTGGCTGATGGGCCTGCTTCCACCTTCATACTATAAGCCCTCTAATTCAGAATTTTGGCCTGTAGATTGAGGTGTAGGTGGGCCGTCGGGATCATCCGATAAAGTGTTTTATCTGACCGAGTTCCCCAGAGAAGAATTGTCCGATGTTCTCCTGGCTACATTTCTTTGTACATTCCCCGCATGGTTCAACCCATCATCCCTAGGGTTGGCCCATCGCGGTTCCCGTGTAAAAATCTTATGCGCTTTACGGTATTTGAAGTCATTGCCGCCATTCAAGCCTTGATAGATCTTGTGTGCATCATTTTCCTACAATTCGCAAAATTTCTAAATATAAATAAATAACGTTTATATCCGCAATAAATAAACGAAATTGAGTTAAAGGAAATTAGAACATACCCGATCTTCTTCAGTTTCCCCGCTGTCGTGCCTAAAATGTTCTTGAGCAACTTTCCCTTTGTATGCCACACATTATGCATTAAGGCATACCACTGAGATTTGGTCGACCCACTTGATCGTCTTGTGCGGCACTCGGGGTCACTGTTATAAAGGTAATATTGACCCTTTAATAGAAAGTGAAACCCTTAGTGTGGCTCATAGTCTAGACAGAAGCTGCAACCATGCCCTTACGAGACATGTAAAGTCTACTTCCGTCCAATGCAGTCCAGCATCATTCGTCTCGTCCAGAAACTCAGCATCTTCTGGCACTTGCACGCTTTGTCTTTGTTTTGTGGGTGTTATTTTCTTTCTTCCTTTTCCTTTTTCTTTCTGAGGCACCGCCGCTTCAACAGGCATTGACGCATTTGCATTACTTTGACTGTGTTGAGTTTATTCACCATATAATAGGTAGTTCTAAAAGTAATTTGGAGGTTGAAAACCTTGAGATTGAGTGAGCAGATAGGGTTGATAGTATGGGCTAAGCGCCTGAGGTTGTAGTTGAGAGATTGTAAATGGATTTTGATATTGTTCATAACTGGGATCCCCTTACGATTTGGTAAATAGAGATAGGGACTGTGATTGGAATTACGATAGGTTGTGGTAAAGGTATGGAGTGAATTGTGATGATGGGTGTTGAGCAAATGGTATGTTATGGGAGGATGGGGTCGACGGTGTAGAGTTATTACTATTGGTGCCGAAGTTTGACATTTTGGGAGAGCATAGAGGTTCTTCTCTATACTCTGTAATTGGTTTTGGGGGAGATGAAGTAGCCAGGGAGTGATGAGGAGAAATAATTGAGATTGAAGGAGTTTGAATTACCGCGCGGTATTCCTTTTACTGCGCGGAAAATCCGGGGGGTAAAAGGAACACCGTGCGGTAATCCAAGCACCACCAAACTCATTTTTTTGGGTGTGAGCTCCTCACACTCGGCTGGGATCTGACACAGCCACGTAGGCATAGTCACACCCAAACTCGCGCTACTAGGAGGCTGAAAGTGTGAGCTTGAGTTTGGGTATGCAAACCCAACTCTAACTCCTACTCTGCTGGATATGCTCTTACTGTGAGTGTCCCAGTTTGAGTGTCCACAAGCAAGGAATCAGACAAGTTTGCTTACAAATTTTAATGTGGAATACTTCCCTGGTTGTAATTATTTTTATGAGGGAATAAATTGATAGTTGCCGTTAATTTAGTTTTCTTGTTGAAAACATGCATTGGTAAGTTAGATCCATGTTTAATAAATATTGTTCTCTATGTAATATATTAATTATTGTTTAATGGAACTGTTTTAGTGTGAAATTGTTGGAAATCTCTTGAAAGTGGGAATTTAGGACATTGTGGTATGAAGTGATGCCCTTGGAGTTCTTATGGATCATTTAAAGAGGGGAAGAGCTTGTTGGATAAGGTTTCCAGGGAAGAGACCTCTCTGTGAGAGGAGAAGTTTTGAACTAGAATTGTGCGGTCTGATATCTTAGTTTCCCTTCTATTCTTTGTCTCCCATGCCTTGCATTTAGATTCATTAGAGCATATGCAGCAGTAAGGTCAGTTCAAACCGACAAAATGCCTTAACAATAATCCACCCTTATTTTTACACAACAGTGCCAAACCGACCCTGGGTCGTTTGAGCTCAGCGCAGTTCCAAACTGTGCGGCATGAAAGAATGGCCTGGATGTAGCCACGTGACACCATCTTAACGAGCTATATCCGAACTGCATGATACAACTGCCAATCACAAGCAGCCACGTGGCATCCCATTAATATTTTAAATGCCAAACAGTTTTGAACTGTGCGACATGGTATGTAAGAAAAAAATGCATCATTTCCCACTCTGTATTTAGTTTTTTTTGCTCTTATTCCACCTTCAAACACTCTTTCCTCCAAAACCCAAAACCCAAAACCCAACACCTAACCTATCCTAAATTTTTTAACCAAATTTGCATGCGTAAACTTTGGCAAAATATCACGAGAATCGTCATCACAACCGCGCAACAAATATTCCAAATCCTAATGCAATGTATACACTGAAGTTATACGGATGGGTAAATACACATTTACGAGTACCTAACCGTTATTGCTTACCGTTGACTATCCCGTCCCAATTCTTGAGGATTTGCACTGAGTGGAAATTCTTCCAGAGAATTGGGTGCATATTAGTATTGGATCGGTGGACAAACCGGTAAGTGTCCTTTGTCATTCTTATATTAAAGCGTTATTTTATAAATGTTTGATGAAATGCCCGAATTAAATCTCCCTTGTGACGATAAGTATTTGAATGTCGATGAAGCTTCAAAGTTGTTTCCTGGGATTAGGAACAGCGATATAAAGTACGGGAACATCATGTTAGTATTTTTGAAAGCGTATATAGGGAATTTGGATCCAAGATAAACAAATTACACTTACAACTTGCAATTGGATAGTGTACACGTGGGCTTTTGCTGTATATATGATGGGAAATTTATTCTATACAAATGGAAGTACTTCTCTTACAGTTGGTTATCTCACTCCTGTGGAGGACGAGCATATTATAGGTGGGACAAAGTACGATTGCGGATCTCCCATCATGGATACATTGTATAGGGGACTGAACCTAGCATCCGCAAAGAAGAATGGGAATGATATGAACTTGTTGTATGGATTCTGGTCACTTTAATAGTTTTGGTTCTACGAGTACTGCAGAGTGGGGATGTACATTGTAAATGATCTTAACTTTCAACATATTTATCACCGTATGGGTGCGTGGGCAAAAACTGAGAGGATTAAATCAAGAGCTAAAATCTACCATTCGTTTAAATCGATCAGGAACATGATCGAGTAGAAGGGCAGAGAAAACATTGATTGGCAACCATGGTTAAGATCTTGAAATAGAATATGTGGGGAGGTAAAATACACAAAAATGTTTAGTACAAAAAGGGTTACATTCGTATCAGTCCCATACAAGAACGAGACACTTTGGTACACTACACCAAATTTTACTAAATTACCACGGACCTTATCTGTGGTAATAGTCATTTTACCACGGGTAAAGTCTTTGGTGGAGATCTGTATTAAAAGGTGCGTGGCAATAGTTTATCTGTGGTTATCTAATTTATATTACTGCGGAGTAAATCCGTGGCAATTTCTTGCTACGGTGTTTGTCTGTGTTTATCTAATTTATGTTGCTACGAAGTAAATCCGTGGCAATTTTTTTTGCCATGGAGTTTGTCTGTGGTTATTAGATTTATATTGATATGGAGTAAATCCATGGAAATTTTTTTGCCACAGAGTTTTTTTGTGGTTAATTATTGTAAATACCGCAAATGGTACCCATTTTTCCATGGATAAAGTCTGTGGTAATTTTTATTTTATTTAAAAATAAAATAAAATTACTGCAATACTGCACTCCTGAACCTGCAAAGCACTCCCAATCCTCCAACAATACTTTTCATACATACTAATGATACATGGACAAAAATAGATATCCAAAATAAATCCCTCATTCCATTAAACATTAATAGATCCAAATACAATTGTTGCATATGCTAAAAGAACATATGGATAAGAGAAAATGAAGAAAAAATAGAGGGTTCATAAGTCCATAGATAAGATTTACAAGAAAAGAATACCTATAAATTGGAGTCATAAAAATCATGTAGCTATAATACTCCATTCAGTTTGTTCCTCGGGGTTTAGCTGCATTCAATCTTCTTTCTGACTTTAATTACCCACTGATAATGAAGCTTTTACGACCATGACCTGTAGGATAAATTGTACAAAATTAAGATCAGATCATTTGTATTCTTACAGAAAGAAAACTATAACATGTATCTAGACGGTCAAAGTAGTTCCTTAAAAACTGATAATGTGCAGAGAACACTAACCTTAATAACAAAGGAAAGCATCGGATCCATGACTACCTTAGTAATTGAAGTGATGAAATCTTTGCATGTGGCTTTAAGGCTTCTTTGTAGATCCTTCAATAACAAAATTAGGCAGATTAGACATGAAACAAAACTTAAACATGATTTTCCTTGGGTAACACTAGCTTGATTTTGTACAAAGTTTCTATGACCAGTAGGTCTATATGTGGTACGAAACAGTTAGTGCAAGTATTCCTAAAGAATATGTGATGAAAAGAGAACCAGATTACTACTTACAAATCAAAATTACTAGCTTCAAACTAGAGACGAGGGAAACATATCAGAAACAACTCGCCACTCTTTAGTTCATCTTCTTATCGAAAGCCATAAGTTGTATCCCGCTGGTAACATTGTAAACCGTTGGCGCATTTCTGATTTTGCCAAAATTATCCTTTAAATCTTTGTATTTCAGTAATTGTAATTCCTTTCATCTTGAAGAAATCTAGTTTAGTAAATAAGAAGGGTATGTAAGTGCCATTCTCTAATTAGTTAGATTGAATGGATGGAAGTTAATGAGACAGAGAGCACCCATTAAACTAAGAATCCCCAATCTTAATCTTCTACACTCTCCTCCCTCCTTAGCATTTTATGTTGCCAACCTTTTTACTAATTCTGTTTCATTAAAACATCAAATTTGATAATTTTGTACCAATGCTGTTATTATCAGTAAAATGACTAAATTATAAGCCCCAATTACATTCTCAGAAGTTATGCAGTGAAGGATTTACACATACCTCTGTAGGTAATGATAGATGGGAGTTCTTCTAATGCTTCAACAAAAAACCATCTTCTTCTTCAGCTGAAAAAGAAGAGTGATGAACAACGATTAAATTTAGCCGGACATTGTTATATACTGAATACTGGATACTAATCTATGGCATTAACGCCTAAAGAAAAATAGTGAAGGTTGAATATGAGTATGAGTTTCATCTTGGAAATTAACTGTAGTTCCAGTTGCTTACTTGATTTGCATTTACAGTGAGAATGTTGGAACCAAGTTCCCTGATTGGCATCATTGCAGCTTCTTCACATAATGTTTGTAGATCACTTCCAGAATATCCTATGTGTTTGAATAAGAAGATGATGAGTCTTGAAGCAATAGATGGTAGATGCTTCAATATATAAGGTATTATAATAGTATCTCACCTTTTGTCTCCTTAATATGTGTTTCAAGATCTCGACCTGTACAAAAATGACAAATTGTAGTTTAGAGTATATTCGGTTCCATTTAACTTAACAAGAAATTTTAATTAGAAGGTTTTGAAGAGAAGAATGGAAGAAGTATAACAGACAAATATGGAGTATATATATGTTTATTGATCCACTGAGAATGTTAACACTCTTACCAGGTAGGGAAAATGCTTGACCTTTGAGTTTGATTTTTAGAAAAAGTCTCCTCACGCTTTCATCTGGTAAAGGTAAATATATCCTCTTCACATATTCAAGGTTTCACATACAATGAGGTGTCACGAAACATGATTATTAGCTATCCAAATTTGAAATTATTGAAATACAAATTTGCACGTAAATATCAAATGACATTTCAGTTAACTATAATGAGACCTTAAGTTTTTGACATAAGTTGACAATTGCTCAACTGATATTTGCTTTCAACTGTTCTCCATAATTCTTTTCTTCTCTTAGAATCATGCATAAGTGCGATGTTAAATAGGAAATAAATAGTTTAACCAATATAGACAAGGTATTGAAATACAAGAACCACACTATCTATAGTTTCAAGTTTAAACTATTTTCCATCTTTTCACTAAAGTACTGCTCAGTCCTATTACTTAACCAAAATTCTGACATGTGATTATCTGCACCATAGAATTAAATACCAAAGTTGGAGTCTGTCAAATGTTTCACGCGAGTCACGCCATATATGCTTCCTTACCACGTCTCCTTTCTCTCTCTTAACTTTGACTCCAATCATATGAACTACATCTTGATAAGATGAAAGAAACAAAAATTGTAGAAGAGATAGTAATTAGCTTACCAAACGCCGTAGAACTGTATCATCCAATTCTTGTGGCTTATTAGTTGTACCTGCATTACCATTACATGAATCTCAAACAACTATATACTCATTTAGATTTGCAGCAGCCTGGAGTTGAGCATATTAGATATTAGATAATAATGCATAGTTATATCCTCATCCGCTAACAAATACAAAGTTCAAACTAAATGGTCTAAGTGTTCCCTCTCTAATCCCTCCCAAACTTTCTTAACTTTTGCAAAGTTGATTTAGAATATCACATAAATGCGATTTTATGGGAGAACCAAACATTCAACTCTGGATGGACAGGACAAAAATAATTGCAGGAAATAAACCATAGTTGGAGAGGTGAGCAAGAGGAAGCAATAAGTAGAAGGATAATAAGGCACTGTAGAGGTGTGGGGAGCAAGTAATGCAGGATTTTGTACAAGCTTATATACCAAAAGTGGTGTGATAATGAAAAAAATAATACTTAAGAGCAAGTGCGTCATAAGCAACATACTAAAATAGCAAGAGAAGTACATACATATGAAGTGATATGTCTTGTGAGCCTGAAGAGGAAAAAAGCTTAAAATAGATCTGTCTAGCTTACCAATTACTATTACTAGATCATCAGGATTTGAGGTCACCCCATCAAACTGGACAAGGAACTCTGATTTTAATCTTCTACTTGAATCATTCTCATTAGCAAGCCTTGTCGACATAATACTATCAATCTGTATAGAAAGAAAGCCACCACATAAACCTATTACAATGAAAGAATAATGAATTTATGAGACTTAGTTTAATGATGTAAGATAGGTGGAAGTACTCCACCATGAAAAGTGGTTGGCTGCCTGGAAATAGCAACCATGAAATGTGTCCGAACAAGTTTTTCAGTCTCTCCAACCTATTACAACATAACAACACTTAAAATATTTATTTTCAATTCACACTAAAATTAAAAATTAAAAAAAATTCTATTTCCACCCCTTCGAGGAATAAGAGCGCGAGTGAGAAGGTGTGAGAGAGATACTTACCCACTTTGATGTAAGAGAAGAAGCGGAAACATAAAAAAAATGTTACATCTGATTCTGATGCCACAGTTTTAGCCAGCATGGTCTTCCCATTACCAGGTGAGCCAAAAAGAAGTAGACCTAAAATATAAAATGCATTTACGTTTCTCGAAGAAAAATATAGCAAAATACTTAAGAAACTATTAAGATAGTCCACAAGTATCGGCTTAATCGACTTAGTCAAAAACTAATTTAGGACTAAAAGTAGAAAAATAAAATAAAAAAATCAAACGAAATAAGATAGAGCATATTAAACGAAATCATATCACATGCATCTTAAAAATAAGCAATAAATCAGAACATAAAACTGAGTTTAAATAAGTAATCATACCTTTGAAAAGGTTTCGCACAATTTTCATGATAACGGATACTTCTACCATATTCTTTCGGCTATGCCCCACATCATCTAGTTCCTGTACTCCATCAGACATACTAATGAAGGAATAAGGACCAAACATATTCCCCAAAAGATATTGTCTCGCATAACTTCCAATTTAAACGCTAGGAGCATCCAAAATACTGGTACGATAAAAACTAGAATTTGGAAAAAAAACTTTTTGGGTGCATCCTGTACTGCATATTAAGAAGGTGTTTTGCTTTTCCTATCACACTCAACCATTCAAACAAACTTCTTCTAAATCCAGCTTCATCAGAAACCTAGTTCAAGAATAATATATTTCAAATGTTGGAATATGAAATTTAAAGAATAAAAAACAAAATAGTCCAATAGATGTGCACTACAATGAGAATAAACTTACCTTTCTACTAACCATTGCCGGTAACTAACACTCGTCACCAATTAGTATAGCATGTCGTATACCATGGATATGCAAGGGTATCACTGACTCACATTCTTTTAGTTAAGCTGTTTCATCAATGACTAGTAAATCTAGTGGCTCCATCACTATAGAATGCAGCTTGTAAGAGCTTGACGCAGTGCAAAAATAAAAAGGGAAGCAGTCTGGAAATAAAATTCCCTTACAAAATATTTGCTTATATGATTGGGAAAGTAAAGCTTTTTGAGTGAATGGTTAAGGGATCTTAGATCAGAAAGGCATTCCCGTCTAACATTGTCTAGTAGGATAGAGGTAGAGCCTTTACCTATTTTAAACTTTTGTGGATCCCTACAACTAAGTAATGCATCATCTACTGGACTTTTACGTGCATATAGCTCCTCAAGTTCTTTACCATCCACATCGTCTTGAAACAACAAATTTTCAAGAGAATCCAGCACACCAAGTATGGAAACCATGTTTTGGTAATTTTCTTGCAAGATGAACCCCACTGGTAGATGGGTGCATAAAATTATGATGCATCTTACCAGGGATGATGCAAGAATGCTATGTCATTTTCTAACAAATCCGAGAAATGACCCCACACTTTCAATTTTATCACTATTTCCATTTCCAATACCCTAAATTGATTCATTTTCTAAGGCAATATGATAGTAGGAAACACAATCTTCAAGAAAATCTATCATTAAGCTGAAACAATTCTTCCAATCGGTTAATGGCGCAAAACACTCTAGGAGCCTATCCACATGATAATCCAATAAAACATCTTGGAGATCGCCATCCACTTTCAGTCTGTCGTTATTTCTAAATAATAATAGGTCCCCCAACGAACAAAGAGATATATCCCTCGTATCTGAGCCATAAGAGTCCCTAACCAACTTTAGAACACGTATAGCAACTTCAGTTATTGCAACATTTGTTAAGGCACAAGATATGGTTCTACAGTTCAATTTTATGAGAATCCAGGGAAATGGGCTAACAGTTTTTGTTTTTCCCGTTCCAGGTGGACCCCATATAAGTTTAACAGTTTATATGTGGTGGCATTGCAACGTAGAAATTGCAGTCAATACTGTATCTGTTTGAGATTCGTTCAGTACGGATAATAATCTAGCTCCTAATCCTTCATCCCTAGTGACATCAGTTCGTAAACAAGAACAGAGCTGACAGGCTTCTTCAACTTGGAATAGCATATAAAAAAAAACTGAGAAGTTATGTTCTGTTTGCAGACCCGTCACTTAGTTACTTTCCATCCCAGTTTCATACATAAAGTTGTAAGTACTAAGAAATTAAAAGCTAAGAGATAATTAAGTTAGTGCAACACGAGTGAGAGCTCCATTGGTGATTTTCATATGTCATAATGGACAACAGTGTTAGGTCATAACCAACCATCTTTATTTGGCATCTAAAAGTAATGTGCAAAGTGCAAATAGGAAATATAAATGATCGATATCCTTCAAAATTCACTAAGAAAGGTATTTATTCGATATATTTGCATCCAAAACATGAAGTGGAATACAAATTACGTACCAGAGATTTGGTGGACAAGGCCTTCTTGACAGCGACCAAGTTTCCTACCATGTGCAACGCAGACCAGATTCTATTGTATGTAGTTATATTCAAAAGAAATATAGCGAAGAGTGATTCCCTCATGCCCTCTTTGACTTTAATGGCCTTCAGTGTTCAGATTTTCAAATAGGTAGTGATGTCACTATCCTCGTCCTCTCCAACTTTTGTAACTGAAGCAAAAGTCCATGTTCTACTGAATCATTGTAAATCAGAAGCAATTTCTGGAATAGAATCTGAAATAATTAATATGTCACCAGGTTTTGCTTTATATGGTTCCTTGACACCTGGAGGGGATATGTTCCTCCAAGAATCAATGTTAAGGTCGTACAGGCAAGACCCATATGGCTTAGAATCCTTGAGGGAGGTAACTTCAGCGAAAGGTGCATTAGAAATAAGTTCCATACTTGAATACAACTCACCCCGAGTTTCCTCTAGTAAGGGTGATTTATAGGAGCTAAAGTAGTGCCCTACAAACTCAAAAGTTTTTGTAATCTTTCACTGAAAAGTTTCGCTGATACTTTCGCTAAAATGCAATTTTCTTACTGAAGTTGATTGTCTATGATGATAAAAATAAGACTGTCTACATTAGGGTGTTGTGATTTTGTGGTTCTGCTCTTTCTTACTTTGGTGTACTGGCTCCCTTCCTTTGTGAAGTGGTTGTCCCCACCTTATATATATGCTTTCTTGTTCATTTTCTCATTTTGTATGCTTTAAAATGTTATGATTATCTAATCTTTCTAAATGTTGCCCACTCACTCTCTCCCTACCTACCTAATTTGTACTATAATACATATGACTTAAGTGAAATCTAATAGTAGCCACAATAGAGGAGCATATATGGTGTCAAGCCAGGATAATGTGTACAAAAAGTAGTAAAATTGTAGTTAGTGTGGAGCAGGGAAATCCCGGGGAGAAAAGATAGCTCATGGACAAAAAAATATGGATTAGTCATGTGCCCAGACGGGTTATATATAGGTTCTGCGAGACTACACTCTTTTCCAACAGCTCTAAAAGCTACTATTAATTGTAATCACATCTTTCAATCACTTCGCTGTATATTTAAGCCCTTTCAACTCATTTATACCTCAAAAAACGTCCTCCCATCTATCTTCTTTCAAATAGTATCCCGATATCATTACTCTCTACGATACGAGTAAGATTAGCATGGTGTTCAAGACATGAGTAAACAAGCAAACAAGCTTTAAACGTTACTTAAAGCTAATCAATCAGAGGTCCAACAAGCCACACAATACGATCAAACCGAATAAGTGCTCATCATATCAGAACTGGGCAGCGAACGACTTACTCAATCTACCCGACAGGTTGCAGACAAACATGTCATCGATAAAAGGTGTTGGTATCAAGGGGAGGAGTTAGGATTGTCTTCTAGGGGGTTCAAAATTGGGCTTATGGGAATAAGCCCCCGAAGAAAATTTTAAAGTTATTTTACCAAGGAAAATATCATGTACATTAAAAAGTTTATAACAAAAAATAAGTTGGAGATAATAGGGCTTGATACCCTTTTTCTAGGGGAAGGATATTACTAACAAGGAAGAACCAGTTAGGCTTCAAACAATATGAGATATAGTTTCCAGGGAGTTCAAAATTATGAAATCTTGACTAAGTGAACTTTTTTTTTTTTTTTGCAAAACGCTACCTCAAGAGGGTTCTCCCGACAGCCAGGGGGTTTAAGTGACCCTCCTAGAACACACCTGCCACCGTCGCTGTCGTTATCTAGAGGAAGCTATGTTATGTGGAAAAAGAGCATTGTTCACTGCTGATGGTGAGAATGTTGCATGAGCTTGGTGTTTCATGCCAAATGATGCCAGGAAAGGTAAATATGAATCCCTCGCAAGCCACCTACGCTACTTGAAAATGATTTAAACAGATTTGATGACATACCCACATTTTATATGCAGCAGGCAGGTCTCCCGGTGCTAATTCTACAATTCCTCCTACACCCTGTATGGCTTCAGCTATGAAGCCAGTAACACGACCACTAGTTCCATAGTCAATAAGGCCATAGACATCTTCTACATAGTTTAATCTATCGAAACCGAAGCAACCTCTGTAAGGATCTGGGTTTAAGGCATGGTGAACACCACTCTGTACAATATTGAACTTCCAGTTAGATTGGGCAGTGGCCCCTATTGTCCTCGCTCCGTTACCATCGAATTCTTTTATATATAATGTAGGCAAAAATCATTGAATTCCAAGAAATAATATGCCGTTGGGGCATTTCATCGAAGACATCGCACACATCATCAATGCCGCCACACTTGAGGTAAGAATCGATAAGATGAAGGCCTAAACTTGGGTAAAGAAACCCATATTTCTTGATTTGAAAGTGAAGCCTTCTGAGTACTACTAAAGATTTTCTCTTCGAGCATTCTCGAATCAGATCGACATAAGAATCAAATCCCTTAGAGGGTATTCTTTTATTGTCGATTGGGGTAAGAGAGTATTTGGGATTTGATCTAAGAGATTCTTAAGGGTTTTGATGAGATCCCGGATAAATTACTTGAACTTCCAAAAATTTAGATTTCAGAGATTCATATCCACCTAAATACAGTTACACATATCATACATAATAATTATGTGGGTATTTCAATGTAATTACTTAAACAAAAAATAAACTCATCCTCCTAAATTAAACAATCTAATAAAAATAGACAAAAAGTTAAAATACCAGACAGTGTTGGGTTCTCCTAGAAAAGAGGAAGGAATGGGATGCTCCACAATCCCAATCATAATATCATCTAAGATATCAGTGAACTTCATCTAAACCTTGTTTTGGTGCACTCTATTGAATGATATGTAAAAATTAGGGTCTAGTTAGGGCTCGATTTTGCCCTTTGTTCTTTGAGATGAAACAAGTATAGAAGTAAAATTGGAAGAAAGGGTTGTTGCTATTGTTTGTGATGGAAAATTTGCTTTGTGTACAAATTGAACTCAAATTAGGTTTTTGGCTGAGTTTGCACCCTTGACGAGTCGGAAGAGAGAAGTAAATCATTAGAGAGAAACCAGAGAGAGGCAGGGAATAAAACAATAAAAATAATAATAAAGTCCAAATTGCAATGGACTAAATTTAAATTTGCTACAAATTTGCTCTGTACTAAAGTTACCGTGTCACAAGTCCATGGTAAACAATAAAAAAGACTGTGGTAAAATTAATATTTTGGTATAGTGGTATTTGGGAGAGAAGTATAGGCGTAAGATTACAGGGGTAGTCGGTGTTCCCTATGACCCCCCACCGATATTATGGAGTTCCCACGTTTCGATCCCGTTGTATGGGCGCAGTTAAAGGAAATGGAGTACTACGACGAAACAACTATATTGTTGAGGATGTGGATTATATGTTGTATTAAAGGCATGTTCACCCAAATCCTAGGATTGGTTGCACTTTAGTGACGAAGGCTGGAAATATATGGACGTCCAGGCGCGATCTAGTTAGTCTCGATTTATGTGTGCCATAAACTTTGAGTTTTGGTGAATCGTCTCAGGTTCAAAAGTATGGAGTGGCACGACGTCAAATTCTTATGATATTTAATGGTTCATGGATATGGTGGGCCCCGATGGAGAGCATAGACGGATACCGATCCTAGCCATTGAGGTGCAGCAGCCATGTCCTGCCAGGTATACTGTGGATGAGCTATGGCTGCAAAACATTAGAATGTGGCAAGCAACATATAAAGTTTAGAGGCACTATGTTGACCGTGTAGATCGCATAGATGAACAGCTGAGACAGGAGAAAGGCTATCTTAGATTTCTATCAGGTATGAGACAGAGTCGGAGGTGCAGTGTACCATAAAAGATAGTCTCATACGTGGGCATAGATCGAGGAGAGGGCGTCATGCTTTGGTCTGTGTTTATTTGGTGTATTTTCCCTACTAGTTAAAACAATGTTTTACGTTATTTGTGTGAAGTTTATTTCAGATCATGTTAAGTTAAATTCAGGTCATTTTAAGTTTATGCTGGATGATGTTTACCTTTATGTTATTTGTGTGAAGTACCTAGTGTTATGTATACTCGATAGATGTAAAGTGTTTGTTAAATGTAACGAGAGAATTTATGAAAAAAGTATGTGTTAAGTATATATTGTACACCTGAGAAGGTGTTTGACTAAATGCCTCAAAGGAAAAAAGGCAAAAAAAATAATTAAGTGTTAGAGATAGGGAAAGCCTTTGTTCTTGCAGATTAAGCCGCATAGTTCTAAATTGCACGGTATGCATGAGGTCCACGTGGCACGATCTGGTCTCTCCATATGCCACATAATTCAGAACTGTGTGGCATATGAACTAACCTGATTGTGCCATGTGTCTTATATATATGCCGCATAGTTCAGAACTACGCGGCTTAGTTTATAAGAACAATGGCTTTCCCTATCTCCCTCAACGACTATATTCCCTAGCGGACTTGTTAAACAAGCCTCTTCACGGCTAGTTTTCCAACTATAAATTGAGTAAATCTCCCTTGAGTGTTTCTTACAACAATCACTCTTTTCATCTTCTATTTTTTTGTTATCAATCAAGTTCTTCATATCCTACCTATCACTCTATTTGTTTTCATCATCCTCTTTATCTTCGTCTGGATTGAAAAAAACTTTTTCGGCAGCAAATTTTGATGATACACGAGTATAGTAAGGTCCTCATGGAAATAGAAAAGGCGGAGTAGCATGATGCAACATCGTCACCTAGGCGAGGTGGTAGTAAGATGGGTAGGATGGACATGCAGAAAGAACGTGATCATGTATTGGGGCATTTTAGTCTTATGAGAGATTATTTTGGTCTCAATCTAATATATAAAAGTATTCCATTTTACCGCTGATTTTGCATGAACGAATGTGTGTATCAATGAATTTATAATAAAGTTATTTCTTCGAACGACTATTTTGGTCAAAAAGAAAATGATGCTAGGATGATGGGCTTGTCAACTCACTAAAAGATAACGTGTGTACTTCGCGTGCTATATTATGCTACTTATGGAGATGCCCAAGACGAATATATTTGGATTGGGGAGTCTACCGCTAATTTAAGTTTGAAATTTTTTTGTAAAACAATTGTCAAAGAATTTAAAACACAATACCTTAGATCACCTGACAATAATGACACAAATGGGTTATTAGTAGATCTAGTGAACCTGGAGCGCGCTTTTGGGGTTCTACAAATGCGGTTTAAAATATTGACCTATGATGCGCAGTTTTGGAAGCCTAGTGATCTAGTAAATGTTATATACATGTACATAATTATGCACAACATGATCGTTGAAGTAAAATGTCATACTTTCATCCTGTAAGTTGACATCGATTCATATTTTAGAAGGTTGGTGGAGTGGGTGGATGTAGTCTTAAACTCAATTCATGCTCTCAATACTATGGTGGAGTACATTACAAAGATTAATGAAATTAGAGATGAAACGGCTCATTTCAACTTTCGAGATCAACTCGTGGGTCATTTATCGACGCTAAAAGGTACGGAGTAATGTCGTTTATCTACTTGATGTTTGTTAATTATGTATCTTCTTTTTGAAATCATAATTTTAATGTTAAAGTTGTAATGTTTGATTGAAGTAGAGAATTTTTCAATTTAAGTTTGCAAATTAGAGTATTGAAGAGTATATCAATATTAAATTCATAGAAAGAAAATACATTTCAAACTACCAAAAGAAAAGAAGAGTACATCAAGATTAAATTTAAAGTGCAATTTAAAATTTAATGCCTACTAATAATAAAGCTGACAGTTGCATCAATCTTAATCAATTGGACATCATTCCTTCAGCTTCGCGGCATAAATTTTAAGTTCCTTCTTCATCCAACATTTTTGTTCTGGTAGTAGGTTAGTTGTGTCGGTTGTCATTACCATGACCAAAGTTTGTTTTTCATCCCCTTTTTGTCTAGATATTGCCATTTCATGTCTCTTTTGTATCTCCACCTCTTTAACAACTTTGGTTCTTCTCATTTACTAACTCCTGCTTCCTTTTCCTTTTTTTTCTTCTCGTCCCTCTCATTCCATATGGAAATGATGTTGGCGTTTATTTTGAACATCATCTTCCCCCAATAACCCATTCACGACTTTGCGGCTTCTTTTGCTTTGAATTTTTTTGCCCGTCCGGGCATACTTCCCCACAAGCATATAGTGGTAGATTATCGTTTGTAGAATCTTTTGAAATTGTGGACGTAGGGGTGGCAAAAGTAGATGTTAGGGGCTCAGTATTAGTGGAGTTTCCCAGACTATCGCTATAAGACGAATTTCTCAATACATCACGACCGGGATACCCGATTAGATTAATTTGGGACCATTTTGGGAAACATTCTAAAACTTTATAAAGCGCCTGAAATTGAAATACTTTTCTATAAAATATTTATACTTCTCGTGCGCCATTTGGGCCTATAAAAATGTTTGAAAATACTATAAGTACATTACCTTAAATAGACTATAAAAATGATGGTAAAATTGAAATATTTACCACATCGCCCATTCCAAGACCAGTAAATATTTGGTGTTCATGGCCTTGAAGAATGCCTCTAAATATAACATATTCCTTATTAGGCTAGTTTTTGCATGCACAATTAACGCTATTATATGATCGTCACATCGATTGGTCCGCATAGAACGAATTGAATTGATCACATACTTTCAACCGAAATCGTGAGGCCTTTTGTTGGTTCCTTGTCTTTGGATTTTAAGAAACTTGAAACCAAATGGATACGAGGTTTACAAAGTCATCTGTCGACCAATGACTCACATTCTTGTATTTTCCTTTATCAATTGGAACACCATCATCAACCTCCTTCCCAACATGATCTTCAACCACATTAAGCGTTGGTGCCATTGTCGTCGTCTTCCTTTTAGCTTTTGCCATCCCTTTTGCACGTGTATTATTTTGTGTGATAATCAAAGCAACAACCGAAGCAGGTGGTACATTGAGGTATAAGTTGTCTAAATCCCATGAAGCTTGCATTGGCGTGATGGACAAACTTCATCCGTCAAATTCCATTTGTGAGGGAAAATATGGATTTTTCTATTGAACGTTGAATTAGGGGTAGTAGGGTTGGTAGTTAGAGTAAGCATTGGTTCTTTGAGAATCAAATTGTTGAGGACTAGGAGAATCAAGTAACAAGAATTATTGCCAAACATGGTGATCGCGATATTGGGAAGGATTCGACATTTGTGAAAAACCAAATGTGGAAAATTGGGAAGGATAAAAGTTAGGCTGTTGGCTTGGATGGGAGGGTTGAGAGTGGATTTGAGAATTGGATTAGAAGCTTACTTGAGAACTTGAAGTCATGGCTTTGTTTTAGTTGATATAGTTATTTTGTTGAAGTGAAATAGGGTGTGGGGATAGTTTTATGAGGAGAAAAAAAAGTTTTAACAGACCTAGCTCCACAGTTCTGAATTACGCAGTAAGTCATAGCAGTTGCCCCCCTTTGAATATTAGCCATACACGTAGCACCATCCCAGTAGTTGGTATAATGGGATGACAAGTGGCATCACCTAATTGGTTTATTTGTTCCACACAGTTCAGAATTGCGTAGAACAATTGATAATTTTAGCAACCCACCTTATGGGTCTTTAAACCGGCCCTCAAGGAAGGTTATTTTGCTTTGTAGGTTACCAGTTGTGCAAGGCGACCTTACTGCTGGGTGGCCGGTTGAGAAATAAGAGGGGCGGTTGCTGCCACATAAACAGCCGACCTTACTGCTGCATATGCTCTTAGGTATAAGGGGTACGTGAAGAGGTATATTTGGCATAACATCTATTGCAAGGAGTTGAATCTTAGAGAAATAAGGTTGGTAAGAGGTTCGACATATCCCTGACTGCCAAAATATACGTCAATCCATGTGAGCATTGTTTGACTAGAAATATGAAAGCTGAATGAGTCCAATTGAAGTAATTGACCAAGTAGAACAAGGTTGAAGTTTATCGTTTTACACGAGACTATTGTGGTCAGTATTGTTATGTGAGTCATGATAGGGTTAGTAAGCATCGTATGCCTAATAAATCTGGGTCTTATAAAATTAAAATAAAAAGATGTGTATGTATATATCAACACAAAAAGTAAAAATGGAAATTATGATTTTAAATACTAAATGATGCAAACTTTTCAAAATCGATTCTTTGGTAAGGCTTTTCCAAAATCGATGCTAAAATTGCAAAATAGATACTGGTTCCACCTACTACCCCTTAACTTCCACCCCTATTCTTATGCATTAAATGTTAATGAGTAGTCTAATCTACTATAGTAATTAGAGTAATTAGAGGGAAGATTCCCTCTAAAATAAACTACCAACCTTAAAAAGTAAAACTTCTTCTTCTTCTTCTCCTACAAAAAAGCTTCTACAAAAATCAAAGCAAATTCTCCTTGATGTACTATTTATCTCCTTGATGTACCAAATCTTCCATCCATCGTTGTGCATTCGCTGAAGTCCTCACACAGAGGTCATTGGGGAGAAAAAGATTGTTGGAATTATAGGGTTATTCTCATTGTCAAAGAGCGTTATTATCCTTTTCTTCGACCGTTGAAGTAAATATCATCTCTAACTTTGTATCCATCATATCTAACTTTGTATCCACATCATGATTTATCCCATTTATCTTAAGAAATGATGCTATGCAAGATGATATACATTGTTATCAATATGTACTTAATCATTTGTCTTTTGCTACTTTATCATTTGTTTTTTACTACTTTATTATTTGTCTTCTGCTACTTTAGTATTTTTTCCTTATTGCTTTTCTTGTGTCATTTATATCATTTTTTTTCTACTTCTTTATCACTGGAATTGTTAATTTATATCATTTGTTTCTGGGATGCATATCATTTGTTTGAAGGACGACTGGAGTTGAGTTTTATATCATTTGTCTTTTGCTACTTTATCATTTATATTCTGCTACTTTATCATTTGCATTACGTCATTTATATCATTTATTTTCTGCTACATTATTACCAGAATTGCTCATTTATATCATTTGTTTCAGGGATGGAGTTCAGCCTTATATCATTTCTCTTCTACTACTTTATTATTTATATTGTGCATCCTTACCATTTTTCTTGTGTCATTTTTATTATTTATTTTTTGCTACTTTATCACCGATATTGTTTATTTATATAATTTTTTTCGAGGATAGATGGAGTTCAGCTTTATGCAATTATTCATTTTGGGAGGGATATCGTACATTCAAAGATGGGATCAATCGTTAGTTATGTTGGAGGAAGTACGAAACTTACCACACTAAGAGTGCACATATTATATGAAGATTTCGTTAAAATTCTTTAAGAAATAAGTAAAATCCATCATAAGGACTGTAAACCGTACAAGTTCGTCCATGGTTGTGCATGACCAATTTAATCAATCAAGGACTTGACCATTATGATCAATATGGATAAAAGTAATCCCAACACACCTTTTCACATATGGATTTTTAATGAGCATATGCTACCTTTCCAGAACTCCTAGAAGTTTGGTTAAGGTAAGGGGTTGTCTGCCACAAAAGATATTGGCTTAGGTAAAGGGTTGTCTACCACTAAAGATATTAGTTCAGATATTGGTTCAGGTAAAGTGTTGTCCAAAAATAGTATTCAGATCCTTGAAGTGGGGGGGCCTTTGCGTCATAACTTATTTCCTGATTCTGAACCTGAGTATAGTAGTTATACCTAAAACAAATGGCAGAGGGCTTGATCCACATATGTTTGGACCGTTAGTGGATGATGCTCCTCAATCAAATGAACCTTTTGAAAATTTCCCTACCGATGTTCCTCTTTTAAATGAACCTCCTCCATCAAATGCTTATCTCTCAAATGAACCTATGCTAACTAATGTTTATCTCTCAAATGAACCTATGTTAACTAATGTTCCTCTTTCAATTGAACCTGAACCTATCATTAGAAAAACTGAATCTTCAGGCACATAATATTTGTTATTTGTAATTAGGGTTTTAACATTTATTATTATATTATTATCATGCTAAGAAACATTTTGTTCATATATTTAGCTAAATTATGGTTTGAGTTACAACCCCAACAGGTGAAAGATTTCCTGGATTTGTACTTAAAATCTACTACGTACACCGAGGATCTCTATGACTTCAGTAAAGAGTTTAACATTGGTGATCTATATCGAGATAGGATTAGACTAAAGAATCACATACGAGTTTATGTAGCTGTAAACAAGTTCAACCTCGTACACATTCTGAGTAACAAATATAAATTTATGGTACGTTGCAAAGGTCATAATTGCTCTTGGCGGATTTACGTGACAAAGTTGGTTAGTTCTGCCCTATATAATGTAAGTACTTATTGCGCAATACATACATGCATCTGAGTTGAAACTGAGAATAGGAATACGTATAAGGCAGCGTCTAGTAGATGGGTTGCTTCTATAATCAGGCTGAAACTATGAAAAGACCCAAATTATAAAGCTACCAAAATTATGAAGATGTGCATATTAATTACAATGTTGATGTAACATACAATTTTGTCTGGCATAGAAAATAAAAGCCAACTCTGAGGTAATATCATTTTATTTGTCACTTGTTCGCTCATCACTCGTCATTTGTTTGCCCATCACTCGCCATTTGCATAATCATGTTGATCATTTAATCGAATACCATTTATTCGAAGCGCTTTGTCGTTTGTCCTATGATATTTATCATTTGTCTATTCTATAATTTCATTAGATCTAGCGTATTTATTTCAGATGCGAGGCAGCTTTGAGCACGTATACCAACTACTTACAAGCTACTTTACCAAAGTGAGGTTGGTTGACCCGGATTTGGTTCTTGACATACAAACTACAAGTTGTAAGGATAAGAGATTCACAAGATTTTTTTGGCATTTTGATACTATCAAAAAAGCTTATAAACTATTGAGACCCGTTGTTGTGACTGACAACTTTTTTGAAAGGGAGATATCATGGGACTCAACAAACAGCCATCGCCATTATCCCAAGCAATCATATTTTTCCACTTACATTTTCAGTATTAGATTTGGAGACCATCAAAAGTTGGACATATTTCCTGGATATGTTTGGTTCTAATTTCAATGGTTTTGTCACTAGATTCATCGTCATCTTTGACAGTAACCCAAAAATTATTAATTCTGTACCTAAGGTATTTTCATTTGTTGTCCATACTTTTTTATGCCTTTTGCATATCAAACAACTTTAAAACTACCCTCGAAAGCACGAGGATCGCATTTAGGATGGCAGTAGAGGCTCTAACCAGTATTTATTTCGATAAACACATGTATTAAATCTAAAATAAAGATTTAGTAGGTTTCCAATACATACTATATATTTTAAGGAAACCTGGTCTAATTTATACATTCCAATAAGTACGTATGTTGTCATTCTCTATTAATAAACTTTTCATTAGTTACGACAAGACTAGTCATTATCACTCCTTTGTAGTTATTCCTTTTCAATTTATCATCATTTCATACTCATTTGTCATTTTTTTTACCATTATTTGTCATTAGTTTATTATTACTCCTTTGTAGTGTTCTTTTTCAGTTTATCATCTTTTCATACTCATTTGTCATTTGTTTGCCATTATTTTTCATTTGTTCAAATACGGAGGCTTACACTAATTAATCATGTTAAGAGTAAAATAACGCTATTGTGAAAGTGAGAGATCTCCCTATCTATGTGTTTATTGAGAAATTGCGTAGAATCTATTCAGAAATGTCTTACACGTATAAGGACGAAGCTGAGATGAGTCATGTTCAGTTAACGCCATGGGTTGCGGATCACTGTGTGAACAAAAAGTTTATAGCGAATTCACTAACCTACTGGATTCGTACAACATGTTACCATTTTCAGATGACTACTTATAGTAGAACTGATTTAGTACATATTGAAGATGATACTTGTTCTTGTCGTTGGTAGAAAACGATGGGGATACCTTATGAACATGGGGCACACACTCTTGGTCTTGCTAATATTATCCAAGTACACGTATCTCTGAGTACTTCATAAATTATACATACAAGGCTGTTTATAAACTGATATGGATTCCTATAAGAGGAATAGAGCAGTGGAAAATTTTTAAGAACTATTCAACGTGTTCGTGCTCCTATACCCACAGTTCGAGCCAGTCGTCCTCACACGCAAAGGAAGGGCTGGAAAAAATATCCTAGTCTAGTCACTAAATTAAGATTTTGAAGTAGGTCGAAAAAATAGACACAATCGTCATTTTTGTAAGCTTCTGCCAATTCCATCTGACGATAATACATGTCCGACAATGGTATTATCTTTTACGATGAGCACTGAGCCACCTATGATACCACATGAAGATGTTGTAAATATAACTATTATTTGTTCAGAGATAATTTATCATTTGTTTGTTGCCCACTTATCATTATTTAGCTCAACTGAATTGTCATTTGATCAAAGAGAATTTATCATTTGAATATGAAATTGTGTTTTACTGTACACATATCATTTACTTTCACTGTAATGTCATTTGTTCTTAGAGAATTTAACATTTTCTTGTTGATCTTTTATGATCAGTTTTGTTAAGTTCATCTAACTGTCATTTATTCATTGAGAACTTATCATTAGTTTGTTTCCCACATATCAATATTTGCTACCACTGAATTGTCATTTGTTTATAGAGAATTTATAATTTGTCTGTTGATCTTTTATCATCAGTTTTGTTAAGTTCATCATTTAACTACTATTTATTCATAGGGAATTTATCATTTGTTTGATTCCCTCATATAATTATTTTCTTCAACGGAACTGTCATTTGTATGTTTCCCTCATATTAGAAAGAAATTACTATTAAAAAGCCAAAAACAAATGAAACAAAACAAAACAAATGTTCATACAAGGGAAACAAAATAACATAATACAACAAAAAACTAAAAACTTAGAGATTTCACAACTCCTCACTTGAGGATTCCTGATCACGTTTCATAGCTTTGATCTTTAGCTCTAGAGAGGTAATCTTACAAGCCGACTCCTCCTACAGTTTCTTTAGTTCATCCCGGTCTAACATTAGTGCGTGGATTTGGTCTTCCAAGAAGTGGATATTTAATTTGAACTGCTCATAATGTTCTTTATTCTTTTCGTTAACTTTATCCAGTTGTTCTTCCATTTCATCGAACTCTCATAATTTCTCCTTAAACTGTTCATAATGTTTTTTCAACAGGTGTGCATTGTCATCGAAGTAATCCTTCTCCATTAAGAAAATTATATTCAATTTGAAGAGATGTTCGTCATTTGCTTCTTCTTCAATCCCTACTGCCTGAAACCAATCTCGAGTGGTATTTGAAGAGACGCAGCTAAATCGAGAGAACTGCGACATTTTTTAAGGAGTTAAAAAGAGTTTAGGGTTTGAATAGTTGAGAATTGGGATATATACAGGGGAATTGAATGCCATAAGAATTTCATGCATTGGGAGTAGACTTTGAATTATGCGTGATAGGCTTTTGGGTTTATAGGGCAGGTAACACGTGAATGTTTTGGATAACTTGTTATACATGTAATTCATACCCCCTGTATCATAATTAAAGAGACTTATAATCAACAGGACTTTAAGTCGGGTTGTCTAATAAATATTAAAGATTTAATTGTCACATCGACTGTATAGTAAAAATCCTATCAAAATTAAAACGGGTACTTTATCATTGGTTCATATATAGAGTGTTATTATAATGCACTAAATTGTCACCATTCAAATAATGTTATTCTACCATAAATGTTTGTCATTAGTTTATACATAGAGTGTCATTGTATTGCAGTGAATTGTCACCATACAAATAATATCATTACCTCTAAAGTATTTGTCATTGGTTCATCCTTAAAATAGTTATCATCAATTATTGCCATTTTTTTATTTGTAATCTACCATTTCATTGTATCTCTTTCATGCACACTTCCTTCCAGTTCTATCATTTTGTGTGTTCACTACATAACCTGCATACTTGCTTCCATTTCTTTTTAGTTCTCTAACATTGCATACTTCTCTTAAAATAATGCATTCCTTTATTTGCTAGTACGGTGAAAATTGTGATCTTCATCACTCGCGCATAAGCCTCAACCCCAACCACTAGTTCTGTCAATGCTTATGTAGATTTGGTGGGCATAGTTTTTGGGTATGGGTAGATGAGGTGAAAAAGTACGATTGTGGACTCATTTGTAGAGTCTTTTAATCACTTGGTTGGAGATTCTACCATTGCCCACAATATTATTGTCAGTTCAAAATTTGGTATAGAGAAGTATTTATGCTCGATGATTCTAGGAGGCCACAATCGACAATAGAAGAAGAAATCACAAATTTTGGTCAAGGGAGAAATCAGATCCTAGAAACTATTACAAATGAAAGTTACACTCAGCTAAGGATCTCCGAGGTCAAAATCGTGATGCTTCAATGTTTTATGTATAAGTTAAAATCTTTAGATCTTGACAAGTAGTCAAATATGTAGGAGTGAAGTATAATATTTGTTCGATCTAATATGTGTTGTTGGTTATCTTAAGTGACATTTATTTATGAATCTAACATGATAAACTCTTTTGGATCAAATGATAAAAAGTATAATTATAAATGACAAAATAATGATAATCGAACTTTAAATTCCATTGAACAACAACATTATAGAAGATTGGCAAATCTATGTCTCATGACCGGACAACCTCTCCTCAATTGGATATGATCTTTCCTTTAATGATTCAACTATTTCAACAATGAAATTAAGATTCAAATCTATGGTTGTAAAACTAGCAGCCATCCTATTGCCAATATCTTCGACAGCTGATTGAAGTTTAGTAAAGAAATCTAAACCCTCCTTGAGAAGTCATCCTCCATAATTTGGCATTACTCCCATATTATCTAGTGGTTACAAAGATGGCGTGGTTAGCCTGCATCCATTATGATTTATTATGGAGTAGAACTTCATATATATGGAATGGATCTTCATATATAAACCAGCAGAAACAGAATAAGTTGTGAAGATAACCATTAGCGTGATATGTTAACTAATCTTTTGGAGTCAGAAAGACATGACAAGACAAGAACGAGAGAAAAGATAAATGATGACAAATGACATTAAACTCGATGACAAATGACAAAAAATAGATAACAAATGATAAATATTTCATAATTGGATGACAAAATTGATAGAAAATGGCAAAAAAATAGATAATAAATGACAAATATTTCATGACTGGATGGCAAAATTGATGGCAAATGACAAAAATTAGATAACAAATGACAAATATCAATAACTGGATGATATAAGATTGATGACAAATGACAAAAAATAGATAACAAATGACAAATATTTTATAAAATGATAAATGCATTCAATTAGATTCAACTAAACATACATTACATTCAACAAGATAGCACAACACAATGCTTGAGAAAAACCTTTTTAAAGACAAACGCTACAAAATAGGGTACTATCAAAAAGGGTACTGCGATATAACCTTCTACACCCTACCATAACCTAAGTTATATGATCAAAGTGTTGGAGGCTCCAGAATAACAAGTTTTGTCCTTCTTGGCTCTTGGAACGATACCACCATCTTGGTTGCCATCACCACCTGCATCTATTTTACCACCATCACCATTAGAGTCACTACTATTATCAGAGTCGTCATTATCATCAGAGTCACCATCTCTATCAATTTCATTAGTCCCCATTACTATCAAAGAGACAATCATCATCAGAGTCACCATTACCATTAGAGTCAGCATCCCCATCTTCATCTATTTTATTAGAGTCATTAATCCCACTCTTCTTTTCATCAGAGCCATCATAACCATTCTTTTCTTCAGCAGAGTCATCTATGGGATAATCTTAAACATTTTCATCTACATCTTTAGAGGTTGTATAATATTTTGTTGCTCTTGGACTATCACTATCCTTTGTAGATGATGATGACAAGGAGGTTGTTTTATGATATATTTGAGGGTTAAAATATTGGCATTTATTGACTTAGCTTGAGTTTTGGAGTATAAAATTTAATTAATACTCTTAAGCACTTGTGTATCCCATAAACTATAGTCAAACAAAAAGAAATGAAATTAGGAGTTGTTGGGAGATTGGGAGATGTAATACCTATAAATTAATTTTATATATCATGCATTCTAATTGTATTATTCCCTCATGTGTAACATTCTCATATTCTACACAAATATTTCATAACTGGATGACATTTTTAACAAATGACAAATATTTCATAATTAGATGACATAAAATTGATGATAAATGACAAAAAATAGATAACAAATGATAAATATTTTTTAACTTGATGATATAAAATTGATGAGAAATGACAAAAATTGATAACAAATGACAAATATTTTACAACTACATGACATAAAATTGATGAAAAATGACAAAAAATTAGATAACAAATGACCAATATTTCAGAACTGGATGATAATTTTAACAAATGACAAGTATTTCATAACTAGATGACATAAAGTTGATGATAAAAGATAAAAAATAGATAAAAAATGAAAAATATTTCATAACTGGATAACATAAAATTGATGACAAATGATAAAAAAAGATAACAAATGATAATATATTTCATAACTGGATGACATCAAATTGAAGACAAATGACGAAAAATAGATAAAAAATGATAAATATTTCAAAAAATTACAAATATTCATATCAAAATGAGGTTAAAATTTACAAATCTATAGAACATTATAATGTACAATAAAATAGATGTTAAAGTTTATAAATTAGCCCCTGGTTCAACTCTTAGCCTCAATATATCATTAGTAATAGTGTAAGGACATTCATCACCATTTCTCTTAGGTGGAAATCTCATCCCCCTTACAATACTGTCTAAAAAGACAAGTAGATAGATCCCGAAGTCATTAAAATTTGGTTGTATTGGACACTCCTAAAAAAAAGTTATCCAATTGGAGTTAATACCATAAGATGTTACCTCTGAACCAGTAGGTGGCCTATGTTCAGAAAAATCATTCTATATTAATATTCTCAGGAGCATCATTGATAGCTGATCATGGATAAGTTGGTGTCTAAGAGATAACATCTTCTTTGTATTTCTAATATTTGTATCAACCAGTAAATCGTAGATACCTATTTGCTTTTTCCAAAAAGACACAACACAAATGACCCAATGGTTGCCATTCAGATTTTAAGGAAGGAGTATTAATTTGGAATTCTTTACTGTAAAATCTTCTAGATTGAAGTAATGCGAAACTACAGAATCCCATCCCATAGACTTGATTTGAAACTAATTTGATTTATGTTTCAATTCCCCAGCTTTTGGGGAAGGCATAATTCTCCTCCACACAATAAAAGCCCTGCCTATAATTTGAATCAAAAACATATCCGTCAACACAATCCTTTCATCTACTGGGTGAGCACGATATTGTGAATCAAAACTTTGATTCTGGGGCTTAATATAAAAATTAATGACTTGAACATAAATTGAAAATGACAAATTATCAACAACAAAAGATAATAGTGGTAAATAAAAATGACAAAGTTATGGGAAAACAAATGACAAAACTTCTGGAACAAATGATAAAGTTCTAGGAAAACAAATGATAAAGATTCTGAACAAATAATAAAGTTCAAGGAAAATAAATGATGAAGGCATCTAAACAAATGACAAAGACTTCTGAACAAATGACAAAGTTTAAGGAAAAAAAATGACAATGTACAAGGAAAATAAATAACAAAGACTTATGACCAAATTACAAAGTACAAGAAAAATAAATAATAAAGAATTTTGAACAAAAGATAATGTTCTAGGAAAAAAAATGACAAAGACTTCTGAACAAATAATAAAGTTTTAGGAAAAAAATGACAAAGACTTCTAAACAAATGATGAAGTTAAAGGAAAACAAATGACAAAGACTTTTGAACAAATTTTTAAGTAAAAGGAAAAAAAAATGACAAAGACTTCTAAACAAATGACAAAGTTCTGGAAAACCAAATGACTAAGACTTCTGAACAAATGACAAAGTTTTATAACCAAATGATAGCTTTTTAAAATATCAGTGAAAATTAATGACAAAGGATAAAAATATAAATAACATAAATACCCCATTATCCAACCATTTCTTTGTATGTAAGGTATATGGAGTATCAAGGCAAACAGTTTCTTTACTTATCCTCCTATAATTACTCTTGTTGTAGTCCATATCCTCAGTAGATAATTTATCCTTCCTCAGTAACCAAATATGGCCCACCTGGTTTTTCTCATCCTGGGAGATGGGCCTTTGAAGAATAGATTTGAATAGTACTCCAGGATGAGGCTTGTAAAGGTGAGCTTGCAATAGGTTCATTCTACAAGCCTATGATAATATTCTCTCATTAATCTCACCGCCTGTTAATGTGATTTAGCGTAGAAAACCTATGATAATATTCTACAAGCCATCTATAAATAAAAATGGTAAAAATAGTTGTAATGGCCTAATTTTGTAAGCTCGAGATGGCTCAGAATTAGCTCTTACACCAATGTTCATGTGACACAAACTAATGTAAAATAAGAAATGACGCAGGTGATTTAGCGTAGAAAACCTCTAAATTGGTAAAAAACTACGACCTTAGGTTGAAGATTTTAATAATAGTGACTTTTATTGCTTGAGCCTGATATCTTATTACAAGTGATCTCTCGAACTAGAAATACTTGATCTTGTAAATAAAAAATTTAATGCTTTAAGAATCTAGAAAATATGGTTATCTTGATGATTTCTTGTATATTTTTCTGAACTTCATGTTGTTTGGACGCTGTCAAACGTGTTTGTCACTCAGCTTCGAGCTCCTTCTCATAGAGTTCTCGATCAAGAGTTAACTGACATTTGAGATCATAATGTTTCTCTGTTTCGGCGTAGAAATTCACCCTTTGTTCGATAAATTGTTCTGGCTCAACTAAAATATCGAGCTGGATTCCAGTTGTTGGTCATCTGGAAGTGACCATGATTAAAATTAATAGTAGAGTGAATATATACCTTTGGATATCGTGGAAATGTCTTATTTCCCATAGACAATGCCAAATGTAATTGCCTAATTCCGCAAGATCGAGATGGTTTGGAATTAACTCTTACACTAATGCTCCTATGACATAAACTAATGTAAAATAAGAAATGACACATGTGATGTAGTGTTGAAAACCTCTGAATAGGTAAAAAACCACGACCTCGGGTTGAGGGCTTTAGTAACAGTGATTTTTATTGCTTAAGGCTGATATCTTATTACAAGTGAACTCTCAAACTAGAAATACTTGATCTTGTAAATAAGAAACTTAATATTTTGAGAATCTAGAAAATATGGTTATCTTGGTGATTTATCATATATTTTTCTGGTCCATTTCTCTGGTAGAACTTTTTCTTTATATAGACCTTTCTCGTAATTCATTATCATCCTAAAGCACGCTCTCCGAATAATGTGGTAAGTGGCGATTGACTGAATAACTGTTGAGTTCATGAGAGACTGGTGTCTTTGACTTGCTCATGTTTTTCTGTTGTGCCACGTTCATCATCATTTTATGGTATAGGTGTTAATGCTAACTGTTTATGTCACGTGTAAAATGAGTGAGTGTGATATGAAGGTAGTTTAAATTCGGTTAGATCGAGGTATAGGTCCCTACAATAGTAAGGATATGTGAAAAAATATTATGAATAACTTAAAACAAATGATAAATACCTCTACCACATTAGTTTCTTCCACAACATCTTTTTTTAAAACATAATATAATACTACAGTTGTTTGTTCTAAATTTTCCTTCTGTAAAATATGATATACATACTACAAATGGTAAAATTAAATGAACAAATAAGATGGTAGTAAGAACTGCATTCACAAACGTGATAGATTGCTAAAAAAAAATATTCGATAAATACCTCTTGAGCTTCTTCTTCCTCAATATCTTGAGGTTGTTCTTCTTAATAAGATTTAGCTTTCTTATCATCAGCTTTCTCATCATCACCATCTTCCTCATCTTCATCATCTCTTTCTTTTTGAGGTTCCTCTTCTTGCACTGCACCCTTCTACAACTATACATACAACAAATAAAATGGCAAACTAGGAGTATAAATGACAAAGGTCTTGGAAAAAAAATGACAAAGTTCTGGAAAACCAAATAACAAATACTTTTGAACAAAGGACAAAGTTCTAGAAAACCAAATTTCAAAGACTTTTGAACAGATGACACAGTTTGAGAAAAAAAATGACGAAGTTCTAGAAAACCAAATGACAAAGACTTCTGAGAAAATGACAATGTTCTGAAAACAAATGACAAAGTTCTGGAAAACCAAATGACAAAGACTTCTGAACAAATGAAAAAGTTCTAGAAAAAAAATGACAAAGTTTTGGAAAACTAAATGATAAATACTTCTGAAAAAATGACAATGTTCTAAAAACAAATGACTAAGTTTTAGAAAACCAAATAATAGACTTCTGACCAAATGACAAAGTTCTAGAAAATAAATGACAAAGTTCAGGAAAATCAAATGACAAAGACTTCTGAACAAATGACAAAATTCTGAAAATAAATGAAAAAGTTCTGAAAACAAATGACAAAGTTCTAAAACCAAATGACAAAGTTCCGATCGCAGCTGACCTTTTTTTGTGAGTAATTCCCTGTTGTTGTTCAAACTTTGTAATCTGATTTTCAGTTCAGTATAACTCTCTTGCATGCTTGGTAATTGATTAGAGAAGATTTTAAGAGTTGTTTATTGTTTGGGGTTAGTGGAACGATTACGGAGATCGTTGTTGTGTCCCGGAGTTCTGAAATTAGTTCGTATAACCTAACTGTTTTTCCCCCTTTGGTAAACTGTTTTCCTCCTTTTATGAACTGCTTTCCCCCCCTGATAATCTGATTTGGATAGCTGATTTTCTGTCCTTTTGGATCCCCGAGAGTGGTGGATTTGAGTTGGTTATTGTGATGTTGATTATTGGGTTTTCCTTGCAGCTGTTCGGTGGTGGTGATTGGGGTTTAGTGTGATGGGGAGTGAGGTTCAGTTGCTGATTTAGTTGTGGTGCTGATCTGAAACGCAGATAGTGGTTGATGTTAGAATTGTGTTTGGGCTCCGGGCCTTGATAGTGGTTGATGTTGTGGTGTTCCTGGTCCTTTATGTGATTGATTTGGAGTTCCGGAAGTCGATTCGCGGAGCACATTTCCGTTGGGGTGCTGTTTGGGCAGTTTTGCCGAGATTGTCGTTCCGAGCATATCGTTAGGCGAGTTTTATCTTCCTTAATAACTAGACCATTATATTAATTTGCGAGTTATTGTATCACATAGTTTATCATTTTTATTACCGTGATTATGTTAGTATATAGGTTAATTACTTATGACACATTTACGGGTTATCCGTTTGGCATACCTCAGACGAGAGTACTTAAGGGTTAAATAAGTTAGTAAAACCCGAGTTAGTTATAGGTTTAGTTACTAGATAGAACCTGTAGGTTATGTTTGGTCAGAGGAGGCTATTCACTGTTGTCATCGATGTGACGATGACTCCTGAGATTCCTCTTAGACCGATTTCATTGAGGGGGGTTATTGCAGATCCTTTCTTCGCTGAGGTTGAGAACAAAGGCATTTCTAAGTATGCTGTAACGCCTCAGCGTCGCTATATTTATATATATATATATAATATATAGAGTGTTGTATTGCTGGTTAGCTATTAGGGTGCCCAGCTTATTTCAGGGCACTAGTAACTCGGTTTGGCAAATAGTAGAGACTTATGGTCGGCATGTGGTTAGCCGCCATTCCTCTAAGATAGTGTAGTTCAGAGACTATAGTTCTCACCCTATAGTATTGCACCTTGGTTAGTTTGGGTTGCTGGATTTGGTTCCAGGGTAGTCTTAGGGTGACATAGCTTCAGTAAGACATGGTCTTCGATTCGAAGCTCGTCTTTTTGCATGCTATTGTTTTGATTAGTCTTAGGACTAGTCTAGGTGTACTCTGTGTTCTCGAGGCCTGGTCCTTGAACACTATCATTGTGATTGGTGGTTGCTTGGAATGTTGGATTCCATGTGGGAGTGCGGTATCTCCTAGACTGTTAGTCGTTGATGGTGAGCAGATGGCTTGTCCGTGGTGGTTGGTTGTGGATGTTGAACTTATGATAGTTTTCCTTAGGATTGTTTGCTTATCGTGTTGTGACACTTATTATCCTCATGATTCTTAGAGTTATTAGAGCTTACTTGTAAGCCTTCTTTCCCTGGGATGAGGCTGTTAGGGTTGTGTTACCTTCCGTCATCTAGGAGGCAGTGAGACAGCATGGCTCAGTGAGATCCGCGACTGAGCCAGGTTATTTATGAAGTTGTACGTT
Organism: Kingdonia uniflora; assembly: GCA_014058105.1. Taxonomy (NCBI): domain Eukaryota; kingdom Viridiplantae; phylum Streptophyta; class Magnoliopsida; order Ranunculales; family Circaeasteraceae; genus Kingdonia; species Kingdonia uniflora. Next base: position 1,044,004 of record JACGCM010000696.1, read on the forward strand.
ACCCGAGATGTTGGAATGTGGCTGAAGCCTCCTGTTAAATCCAGTTCCTGTACATCCGTGTTGGAGACTTATGTACATGATTAGGAGGATTGTGTGGCAGTTCTGTTATTGGCGACTGTTGACTACATGTTGGACACTTGTAGGTCACCCCATGAGTACTAGTCTCTGTTGACAGCTAGAGTACTGTTGTACTTGATGGTAACCATATTTGCTTTGAGGAATCTTAGAGACTGATGCCGTGACGATTAAGTTGCTGTTTCATCTAAGTTTAGATGGTACAACTGAGTCACAGGAGGGCATTTGTGTTAGTTTTGGCTGCCACGCTCTCAGGAAGGTGGTTATCCTATCGTGTGTTGGCTGTGTTAACAGCAGTTGTATTTCAGTCTCTAGGATCACGCTCAATCCATAGATAATATATTCTCTCCTTATCTTTCTGCGATTGGATACATAAACAACTCTGCATCGGCTGACCCCGATAGGTTGATAGGATCCTTAGATCGGGCTAAAGTTTTAGAGGTGAAGATATGGTTGGATTAGTTTCCTGGTGCCCAGTCTCGTCCTGCTAAGAGAGACATGGTTGGATACTATTTCTTGGTACCCAGTCTTCTCTTGTGAGTGAAGTTATGGTTGGAATAGTTCTCCTGGTGTCCAGTCTCATCCTGCGTGGAGAGACATGGTTGGATGCTAGTTCCTGGTGTCCAGACTCCTCAGGCGAGGTTGAAATACCTATGTTAATATCTTTTAGTCTGGCCGAGCTAGTGCAGTACATCGTACCCTTGTATCCAACAATATCCGGTAAGGTAAATCCTTTTTCAGCAGTTATCAGCCCACTTTAGTCTTGGGGGCAAGCCCTTTGGGTTGACATCGCTAAACCATTACATTTGGGATGGGTATGGGACTATCCCACTTCATCATAAATCTTTCTGCATCATCATCATCATCAAGTATATCATTGCATCTCAACATACTTCTAATTCGTAGGTTTTTCTGATAAAAATCTTTAACCTTTTCTGCATTATGTTTTAATATAGAATCTTCTGCACTTGGGATAATCATAAGATTATCTATTTCCATCATATCATCATCATACCAAACCATTGCATTTGGGATAATTATGGGATTATCCTAGTTCATCATATTCCTCTACTCTTATCTTAAATTCCTCTTCTCCTAATTGATTGCGGTGTCATTAGATTCTTCTTCCTTATGCATATTCTTCTCCTCTCTACATCTATTCCTCCCTCTTCTGTATCTAGTTAATTTATTAGGTCGAGTAGTCTATTGGTTCCTGTGAGCTTTAGACTGGTATTTGGCTGTGGGCGATCTCGTTCAGCTTGTGGTAGCTTCGGGATTGTGCCTGGTTGGGGCTTGGATAACACGGTTGGATTATTGTGAGTCGAGGGTGTTTACCCTCATGTGTAACTGTATTCCTGAGGTGGGTTAGTTGCTTGTGGCACTGAGGGCCATGGTAGTGATTAGAGTGTAGTTAGTGGTACTTGTGACTAGAGTGTGGATTAGCACTCCTTTGCACGAGGTATATTTATCGATAGATTTATTAGAGTTAGTATATATATGTATACGTATTAGTCATCATATATAAATATATATATATGTATTGTTTATCGTTAGATATTATTTTATCCTGTTACCACTAATATTTATATCCATCTCATTGGTTAGTATAATCGTTTAGCTATTCTTGGGAGTTAATGAGCTCGCTGTTTGCTCACTCTCGCATCTCTCTTTCAGTGGCAGGTTGTTTCAGATTTTAGTTGCTGCTGTGGTGATCTTTGGGGAGCTGAACTGGAGGCTCATTCTCCAGTTTTGCAGTTGGGCTTGCTGCGTTGAGGTTTGTAGAATCTTACGTTTAGATTTTGTTATCTTAGTCTTCGACTGTTTCTGTTTTCCTTTTTACTCTATTGTGATACTATTGTGAATGACTGGGCCAGAATTTGTCTACCGTTCGGTTGTTCGTGGGGCGAATCTGTGGATTCCCCGACCGGTACAGCTTCGGATCTAGTAATTGGTCAAACTATCGATTACTGGATTTTGGGGCGTGACATATAACGACAGAAAAGAATAATATTTTTATGAGGATCAAGTAAAATGGCGACTTTGAGTACTTCTAGCTTCTCAACTGACGGATGAGAATTCAACATAGAAAAAGGAAATTACAGACTCTAGTTAATATCAAACAACTTACCTAGCATCAATTACTTTGAGCAACTTGCTCTGGAACTTATTTCCAAGGACATGGATCTTTGTAGTGGTTTTAGGATCAAGGAAACCTTTAACGTTGTTCAATAACAGGCGAAAGCCAGGACTGGCATTGATGATAAGCATGCGGCATAAGGTCTGCAAATCAGCAATATATGGCATTACACGAATTTCATTTATATTCTTAATGTATTACTCTTTAGGTAGCTTATAAATTTAAATAATGAAAAGGCAAGTACCTCAGGATAATTGTCGCCGTCAATTTTCTGAAGGTGCATAAGAAGATCCTTAGCTGCTTTGTTGAAGTTTTTAAGTCCCTAAGACATAAAGTCACATCTTAATAACTGAAAGAAGAAGTGAGAAGAAGCTGATTCAAAATGGAACATAATAAAGTTTTAGCATATTTTTTTCTTTCTCATTTTCAGGAAGATTTCATTTCCATGTTTAGATTCATTTTAATAAAAATTAATTTTTTTTTTTTTTTAAACTTTCGAATTAATCTATGGTGTTTTCTTAACAAATTTGCTTCGATTCAGATAAAGTTCTCACAACATTACAACAAAGTAAATATAACTTTCATCACATACCACCCCCTGCACATCAAAAATATTTGTTCTTTGATCAATGTGTTTCTTTGCCGTAATGGAACAAGCTGGGAATTTAGTGCCAAAGGTTCTTTCGAACTCCTGTACATGATATTTCAGGTAACGGTCCATTGTTGTAGCTTGCATTGCATGACCTTGTTAACATAAATTTTAACCAGTTGTTTGATATACACGGGTCGCCCATCCTTATCAACTCCATGATGTCCTTGAGGATAGTACCCGCGAACTTCGTTGACTTTTGTGAAATCAAAATCCTAGTAATAGAATAAAATGCCCCGATGAATCAGAAAAAAATAAAATAAAGGTGGTCATCTTATGTTTGTCCACAACATTTTACCTCCAAGATGGTGTCAGACTGTCAGCACCGAATTCCTTCCTCCATTGAAGTATGTCAGACCACATTTGCTTTGTTTTCTCAATATCGAATTTCCTGGCCTTCAAAAATCTGTATTTATCAAAAAAAAAAAATTAATACTAATCTAGGACATGGTTATATTTTTTAAAAGCTTTGGTAAAGCCAAAGGAAAATAGGCAATACCTGAGCATCATGTGATAATCATCGTGCCTTGAGGGTAGTAATTCTTCCGAGATAAGTGCTTGATGGAAAGCATCAACTGTTTGCAATTCATTAGCATCACGCACACTTTATATAATTTTTTTTTCTTCTAAAAACAAGAGAGACAGAAACAGAGAGTATGAGAGTGATTGGAAAGAGAATAAGAGAGAGAATAATAGGAAAGACTAGTAGTCTAAGTAGTTTGGGCTATTGTGTTGGGCTGATTTTTAGTTGGCCCAATTAGCAAATCGAAACTGGGTTGGTCACTTAGGCATGCTTTATATAAAATTTTTTTTCTATAGGGTTGAAGCAATTTTTTTTTTCTTGGGCCCTTTTGCCCTTGGGCCCTATACCGTCGCACACCCCAAGGGCCGACCCTGGGTGATTGGTTGGGTTGCTTGCGATGTCTGTGGTGTTGCGGTTGAGTTGTCCTGCGATTCAGGTGATTTGTTCCGATTTCGGTTTCGGTGGAAACCCTCGGTTTTAGGGTTTGTGATCGTGGGGTGATTTTTAGGTTTGTGGTTATTGGGTTTTTGTTGATTTACGGAGTTGTGATGGTTGCAGGTACTGGGTTTGACGGTGGTGGTGTTGTTTGGGTTGTTGCGATGGTTGCGGTTGGTTTGTTCCGTGATTCGGGTGGCATGTCCGCGAGATGCTGTCGTTGGAGCTTCGGGTTGCTTGCCCAGATTGATTCTGGTGGAACATTGCATCGGTTTAGAGGCGAGTTTTATCTTCCTGAATAACTAGATTATTATGTTGATTCGTGAGTTATAGAAATGCATAGTTTAGTATATTATATCTGTGACTAGGTTAGTATGTGGGTTAATTGCTTTGGACACTTTACTGGTTATCCGTTAAGCATTACCTTAGACGAGAGTATTTAAGGGTTTGATAAGTTAGCAAAACCCGCAATAATGTGAGTTTAGTTACTAGATAGAATCCGTAGGTTATGATTAGCCAGAAGAAGTTATTCTCTGTTGTCGTCGATGTGACGATGACTCCTGAGATTCCTTTTTGACCGATTTCATTGAGGGTGGTTTTCACAAATTTTTTCTTCGTGGAGGTTGAGAACAAGGCATTTCTCAGTGTGTTGCGACGCCTCAGCGTCACTACATATATATAATATATTGAGTGTGGAATATATATATAATATATTGAGTATGGTATTGTTAGTTAGTTATTAGGGTGCCCAGCTTGTTTCAGGGAACTAGTAACTTGGTTTGGCTATCAGTGGAGATGTATGGACGGCTGTGGTTTAGCCGCCATTTCTCTGAGATAGTTTACTTCAGAGACTATAGTTCTCACCTTGTAGTGTAGCATCTTGGTTACTTAGGTTGCTGGACTTGGTTCCAAGGTAGTCTTGGGGCGACATAGCTTCAGTAAGACATGGTCTTCGATTCGGAGCTCGTCCTCTTGCCTGCTATTGTTTTGATTTGTCTTAGGATTTGCCTAGGTGCACTCTGTGTTCTTGAGGCCTGGTCCTTGAGTACTGTCATTATGATTGGTGGTTGGCTAGAATGTTAGATTCCCTGTGGGAGTGCGGAATCTCCTGAACTGTTAGTAGTTGGTGGTGAGCAGACGACTTGTCCGTGGTGGTTAGTCGTGGATGTTGAACTTCTGATAGTTTGCCTTAGGATTATTTGCTTATCGTTTTGTGACACTTATTGTCCTCATGATTCTTAGAGCTAATAGAGCTTACTCATAAGCTTTTCTTCCCCGGGATGAGGCTGTTAGGGCTGTATTCCCTTCTGTTATCTAGGAGGCAGGGAGACAGCATGGCTCAGTGAGGTACGCGGCTGAGCCAGGTGGTTTATGAAGTTGTACGTCACCCATGATGTTGGAATCTGCTGGGGGGGGACTGTCACATCAGTGTAGGGAAACTATCACCGTCGAGCATCTGTTTGCGGGGATTGTCAAAATGGGTGTAGACAGACCAGGTGGGTTCCTGTACATCCGTGCTAGTGACTTATGTACATGATTAGGAGGATTGTAATGCGGTTCAGCTATTAGGGATTGTTGGCTACTTGTTGGACACTTGTAGGTCACCCCATGAGTGCTAGTCTGTGTTGACAGCTAGAGTACTATAGTACTTGATGGTAATCATATTGCTTTGAGGAATCTTAGAGGCTGATGTTGTTTAGACGGCGTGACGGTTAAGTTGCTGTTTTATCTTGGCTTAGATGGTCCAACTGAGTCACAGGAGGGCATCTGTGTTAGTTTTGGTTGCTACGCTCTCAGACAGGTGGTTATCCTATTGTGTCCAATGGCCAAAACATCCAGAAGACGCATAAATGGTCAGAAAACACAAAGATTCGTTCGAACGACAGGGAACCTCGTTCGAATGACAATATGGGAAATCTACTCTGAGGTCCTCCTGAACCTCACACACACAACTCCAAGATCCTTAGAAGACTGGAACAGCCCGAACAACCACCACAAAGGGTTCCCAAGGTCTAACACCACTTCTACCGCTGAACGCCCACCAAAACTCTTAAAACCCAGAAAAGGAATCTAATGGCTAAAAACTTAACCGGATGGAATAAAATGGATGGAAGGAGTCCGACAACGGTCTGATAGGTGTTGAGAAGACAGGGGTAGCTAATCCCTATTTTTCCACCCCAGAATGAAAATTGGAAATTCCAGAAATGTTCGGAATCGAAAACACTACAACCCACATGGAGGAGAGAAGCGGAAAACCCCTTTCGGATATAGAAACCGCTCTCCGAACACACACCACACAATCAAACTAAAACGCCCAAATTACCAAAACCACCAAAACGATACTAACAAAGATTCTACACCAAATCGGACACTAAGAATAATATAGATGCATTAAGGATTGGAAGATATGCAGATGCATGATGCAGAGGAATATGCGGAAGTTAAAGAATAGGAATATGCAGATTTGGATTATAAAGAACACTAATTAAAAAAAAAAAAGGGGTCATTACATTCAATCTCCCTAAGAAGAAATTCCATCCTCGAAATTAAACACATACCTCATCCTGAGAACAAAAGCGGATAATGCCTCCGCACATCGGCCTCCAACTCCTTGGTAGCCTCCTCTAGTCCATGGTGACTCCACTGGATTCTTACAAATGGAATTACCTTGTTGCTTAGGACTTTCTCCTCGCGATCCAAAATATACTCTGGATGCTCAATATACGAGGCATCGCCCTGAACCCCTATCGTTCCCCAATCAATCACGTGAGTAGGATCCCGCTCGTACTTCCTCAACATAGACACGTGGAAGACGCTGTGAACTATGCTCAGCTGCGGCGGTAATGCTAATCGGTACGCTAACTCTCCAACTCTATCCAGAATCTCAAACGGACCAATATATCTCAGAGCTAGCTTCCCCTTCTTGTTGAAATGCATCACTCCCCTCATCGGTGAAACCTTCAGCAAAACATGATCCCCAATCCGAAACTCTAGCGGTCCCCTACGGATGTCGGCGTAACTCTTCTGTCATCTCTGAGCTGTATGTAGTCGGTCCCTGATAATAGTAACTGTCTCTGTGGTCTCCCGAACTAAATCTGGCCCCAGTCAACTCTACTCGCCAACCTCTTCCATACTCAAAAGTGATCTGCACGGTCTACCATATAAAGCCACGTAAGGTGCCATCCCGATGCTCGACTGAAAGCTGTTCTTGTACACAAACTCTACCCAAGGTAAGTACTCATCCCAGCTGCCCTTGAAGTCCAAAACACAAGCTCGAAGCATCTCCTCAAGAATTTGGTTAACTCGCTTTGTCTGACCGTCGGTCTGAGGGTGAAATGCTGTACTGAAATCTAGTCTAGTGTTCATAGCTCGCTGAAAACTCTGCCAAAATTTGCTGGTAAACTTAGAATCTCTATCTGATACTATCGATACAGGAACCCCGTGTAAACGTACTATCTCCCTCACATATATCCTGCTCAACTCGCCAGTGGTCATAGTTGTGCGAACCGGAATGAAATTTACAGATTTGGTCCGCCGGTCCACGATCACCCAAATAGAATCGTGCTGCTTCATCGTCCGCGGTAAACCCGATATGAAGTCCATCGTCACATGCTCCCATTTCCACTCTGCGATAGACAAAGGTTTAAGCTGTCCCGCCGGTTTCTGATGCTTTGCCTTCACCTGCTTGCAAGTTAGACATTTAGAACCAAATTCAACTATCTCGCGCTTCATGTTGTCCCAACAAAAATGTCTCTTCAGGTCTTGGTACATCCTCGTACTGCCCGGATGAATGGTGTATCTCAAACCATGAGCCTCACTCAAAACCTCACGCTTTGGTTTTATGAATCTGGCATGCATAATCAGCCCCTGCATCTGATGCTGCCATCAGAAGTAGCTGTCCAATCAGGTCTGGTGTCGTCTGAAGCCCATGATTGCAATCTATCGTCTTGCTGCTACGCCTCTATAACCCAAGAAATCAAAGATGGCTGAACTCCCAGGTTTGCAATAAGACCCCTCGTAGTCTGTGAATCCAAAATCAACCCGAAATCCGCAATGTCGCTAAGCATCGTCCACTCTCGAATCATAAAGCGCAAGTAATCCTCTAGGCAAACGGGTCAAGGCGTCTGCCACCACGTTTGCCTTCCCTGGATGATACTGCAAATCTATATCGCTGTCCTTCAGGAATTCCATCCACCTGCGCTGCCTCATGTTCAGCTCCTTCTGAGAGAAAAGATACCGTAAGCTCTTGCGATCAGAAAGGAGCTTGAATCTCTCCCCATATAAGTAGTGTCTCCAAATCTTTAGCGTATAAACCACTGCTGCCAACTCGAGATCATGCGTATGATAATTCCCCTCATGTACCTTAAGCTGTCTCAAGGCGTAAGCCACTATTTTCCCTCCTGCATCAACACACAACCAAGTTCACTGAGCGACGAATCACTGTATACTCTATACCTCTGCCCACTGGATGAAACAATCAGAACTGGTATTGTCGTCAATCTGTTCTTCAATTCAGCAAAAGCTGAAGTGCATCGGTCATCCCAAACGAACCGAAACTCTTTTTGCGTCAAACGGGTCAAAGGAGCTGCAATCCGCGAAAACCCCTTGATGAATCTACGATTGTAACCCGCTAACCCCAGAAAGTTACAAATCTTTGTAACGTTAGTCGGTTGAGCCCAATCTGCAATTCCAAACTTAGACACCACGTGTCCTAGGAATTTCACCTCCTTCTGCCAAGATTCACACTTTTTGAACTTAGCAAATAGTGCGTTCTCCCGCAAGGTCTGCAATGCGATCCCCAAATGTTCCTCGTGCTCTGCCTCGGTCTTCAAATAGATCAATATGTCGTCGATGAACACAATGATGAACCGGTCAAGAAAAGGGCTGAAAACACAGTTCATCAAGTCCATTAAAGCTACGGGTGCGTTCGGCAAACCGAGCGGCATAACTAGAAACTCATAGTGCCCGTAACGAGTCCGAAAAGCTATCTACGAAACATCAGCTGCCCTAATCCTCAGCTGGTGGTAACCTGATCTTAGATTAATCTTCGAAAAGAACTGTACCCCTCGAAGTTGGTCAAACATGTCCTCGATCCTCGGCAACGGATATTTGTTCTTGATCGTGACTTTGTTCAACTCGCGGTAGTCAATACACAAACGCATCGAACCATCTTTCTTCTTCGCGATCAAAATTGGAGCTCCCCAAGCCGAAGTACTTGGCCGAATGAATCCCTGATCCATTAACTCATAAATCTGATCCTTCAGCTCTTTCAGCTCATCTGATACCATACGGTACGGTGCCTTCGAAATCGGTATTGTACCCGGAACAAGATCTATGCAAAAATCATTCGCTCTCTTCTGTGGTAAACTGAGAATCTGCTGTAAAACGTCAGAATAATCACAAGCCACAAGAATTGATCTAACGTCCATACCCGAGGACTCTAACTCTAAGAAAGCTAATAGGCCGTCCCCTGTCTGCACAGGTTTCGAGCTAGAGAATACGAATCGCCTCTCACCACTAATACGAAAGGTAGCCGTCTTCTCTAAGCAGTCCAAAGTGACCCGGTGCGTCGACAACCAATCCATGCCTAGGATGATGTCAAACTCATGCATCGGCAAAACTAATAGGTCTGCTGATAGGGCGTGACCAAAAACAACTATCGGGCAATCTATTCATAGGCGCGAGATGGACACCGAAGAATCTAAAGGAGTACCCACGGAAACCTCATCTATCAGTAAGGAAGACTCAAAGCCAATAATGCGGAGAAATGCAGATGCGATGAATGAATTCGATGCACCAGAATCGAAGAGGACATGAGCGGGCGATTAAGAGATATGGATCATACCTTCCACCACAGGTGGAGCTGTGCGAGCGCTGTGCCTCCCTACTACAAACACTCTGCTCATTCCACGGCCCTGAACCAGACCCTGTGCTATACTGGGTGAAGCGGTCTCTAAACACCCTGAGGACCCTAGACTATCTGTCTGATCTGTGGTCCCTAGAACTGCCTCTGTGGAAACTGCTGAACCTGAGGAACTTGTTGCGGTCGTGGCTGGTGACCAACTGAACCCTGATACTATCGCAGAGGCTGCGGACCCCTGGCCAACAGGGGACAAAACCTCCTAGCATGCCCATCCCTCCCGCAGTTCCAACAAGTGTGAGAAGGAATCTCTGCTCTCTCCAAGTACTATCCGCCCGTAGCTCTAGCTGGTGTACTCTCGAATCTTTACCTCTTCGGGTCTAAACTGCTGTACTGAGTCTGAACTACCTTGTTCTTATTGGGCCTTGCATCCTATCTCGCTGGGTTCTTTGTATCCCTGGACCTGCGATCCTCTGCCTCGTTTTGTTCCAAAGCTAACGCTTTAGACAAAACCTCCCTGTAAGTACTGGCACCGGAGGAGATTAAGAACCTCCTAAAGAATGGACGAAGGCCTTTCAAAAATTTCATCTTCCTCTGTTCCTCGTCCAGAACAATAAATGGAACATAACGAGCCAGCTCGTTAAACACCTGATCGTAACGAGCAATTCTCACATTACCCTGCTCAAGTGCATAGAACTTGGATATGCAGGCATCTCTGAAAATCTGCGGGAAGTACTGAGCGAAGAAAAGCTCCTGGAACGATAACCAAGGGATAGGAGTCTCCTAAACCGTCCTCTTGGCCATATTCCACCAAAAGTCTGCCTCACCCTGAAGTAGGTAAGCTGCAAGTGTCACCCGCTGATCGTCGGGGTACTTTATCGCTTTCAAGGTCTTCTCTATAGACCTGAGCCATGCCTTAGCCTCTGAAAAAATCAATGTGCCGGAAAAAGTAGGGTGCTTATATCTCAGAAGCTGCTCTAAGTAACTGTGCTCCCTGGGTACTAGGCTCCTAGCCTGCTGAAAAGAAGCGACGAAACTGTCTAAAAACTGCTTCATCTAAGCTGAAACACCTGAAGCAGCTGGAACCGGTAAGACGCCGGGATGCCCTGGAATTACTGGAGCAGGTGGGGAGCCCTGAAGAATTTGAACCCCTGGTGTTACTCCCACACCAACCCCCAGCCTCAGAAATTATAGGTTTTGTCTGTGGGATTGGAACGGGTCCCGAACTCTCCTGACTGACCATTGGCTCATCAGCCCCTGCGCCACTGCGTAAACTCTGGCAAACACCACCTCGGATACCCTTATGGGTTCAAGCACGACCTCTGCCTCTGCCACCTTTAGCCATCTGTTATGAATAAGGAAACGCAACTCAGGAACGGATAGGAAAGGATTAGGAATAGGAAAAGAATAGATTAGGAACGAAAGGAATACGATAAAATATGAAATCTAAAAAGAATCGATCCTAACTCTGTCTAAAGATTAACTCGTTATTTGATCTGCCATGACAGAGATAAGGATTTACCTCACGCTCTGATACAAAGTCTGTCACACCCTAAAATCCAGTAATCGGTATCTTGAACAATTACTAGACTCGAAGTAGTACAGGTCGGGGAATCCAAAGATTCTACCCCAAAAATAGCCAAGCCGCAGACAAATTCTGGCCCAGCTATGCACATATAGTAATAATCATTAGAGTAAAGAAATCACAATGCAACAATATAACAATATAACGCGGAAGCAAAACACATATATATATACAAAACATGTCGAAGGAAATACAACATCTTGAATACAAGCTCAGCTATACAATGCTGAGAACACCTACACAATCTAGAACTGAAAGAATCTGCAACTGCAAAATAAGTTTCTAGACTGGCTAACCACGCGGCAGTCAAAGCTAGTCAACCTCTGAAAATGTTAAATGCGAGAGTGAGTAGGGTGGATTTAGAAGGGGGATAGAGTTAGAATATAAGAGTGGGGAGATAATGATTGATATGCAATCCTATGACGTGAAGTTATGACTAGGATAATCCCATACATATCCTAGATGCAATGATATGATATGACGTGATGAGCATGAATATTCCCATAAATATCCCCTAATACAGAATGATGATACTAACGTCTAATGCTATCTTAAAGAGATTCGTTAAAGGGATACACTTATACAATTTATTTAAGCTCGACCAAGCTAGGATGGTCGTACTCGATCAATGTGGAAGGGTGGATCAAACCCCAGAACAATAGTCCTGTACATTTCAAGAAATTTCAACCTCAACGAGGATTAGTTTGGGATCGCCAGGACTCTGTCTCACACCAATCCACACTCCGGGGTGGTTTTGCCAGGTATAATTGTGCCGTTCCCAATCTCACCTTTCTCTTTAACCCGATCTCACAGACTCCTTGAATTCTATCTGAGGTCAACCGAACCGGAGTGTTCGAGTATCGAATCTCAATAAGTTGAAAAATTCGTTAAGTAATAATGTGAAACCGGTGCCCAAGCACACCACAGATGCCGCTAACCTGGCAACCCAAGCAGGATTGATGGGGACTCTGTTGCACCGACTCTGCATAGCCAAAATAGCAACCCAACAGTCACCTGCATCCAAACCAACAATCTCTTAAGGCTGGAAGGGGCATTACTGGGTAAACAACGGAACACAAACCCCAACCACCACTAACTAACCTCAGGTTCCATACGAACCAAAACCTAACCCGAGAATCGATATACAACCCAACGATAGGTTAACAACCACAACCCAACCACAGGTTAGCAACCACAGCCCAACCACAGGTTAACAATCTAAACAAGATAATCTCTAAGTTAAATTATAGCTAAGCATAACACATCTCTAAGTTCAATACTACACTTTAAAACAATAAACAGGAACTAGTAAAGAAACTTAGTAAAGTTGGAATATGAACTCGCTTGATAATAATCTAAGTCCGGCGGAAAATCCAACCCGGAAACTCATCCAAAATCCACGGAACGGCTACGCAACGCCCGAATAACCTAACGCAATCACGGAGAACAACAATGCACCAAAAAATTAATGAAACGGAAATAAAACCCAAACCCTAGAAATCAAACCCTATGCCAAATCAAGCAAAATTGACGGAAAGGGAAATGAGAATCACTTACCCAAGATAAGAGTGAAGGTTGCGACGAAGCTAGGCGAAGAATCTGCGAGTGATGGGGAAGATTGGGTGAAGAGTATTGAGGTGAGGGGATTAGGTTAGGGAGAGGAGAGGAGAGGATGATGATGAAGATGAGGAGGAGATGAATAGGGGTGATGGGGATGATTGGGGGAGAAGAATCATCTCTCAAGAACTTTATTTTTCTCTCTCAAATCGTCCTAAGCAGTGCCTCACAGAAAACCAACCAAAAGAAATGAGGAAGAAAGTCTTAAGTACTCAGAATATACGAAAGTCGTTCGAACGAGTTCGAAAGTCGTTCGAATGACCAAGAGGCCTTGCGCCAAACTCCAGGAGGTTTGTCAACTCGTTTGAACTACAATGAATTTCATTCGAGCGAAAAATCTGTCCAATGGCCAAAACGTCTAGATGAAGCACAAATGATCAGAAAACACTCAGATTCGTTCGAACGACAAGGAATCTTGTTCGAACGACAATCTGGGAAATCTACTCTGAGGTCCTCCTGAACCACACATACACAATTCCAAGATCCTTAGAAGACTGGAACAACCCGAACAACTGCCACAAAAGATTCCCAAGGTCTAACACCACTTTTACAGCTGAACGACCACCAGAACTCCTCAAACCCAGAAAAGGAATCTAGCGGCTAGAAACTTAACCGGATGGAATAAAATGGATGGAAGGAGTCCGACAACGGTCTGATAGGCCTTGAGAAACCAGGGGTAGCTTATCCCTATTTCTCCCCCCCAGAACAAAAATTGGATATACCAGAAACATCCGGAATCGAAAACACTACAACCTTCGCGGAGTAGAGAATCAGAAAACCCCTTTCAGATATAGAAACCTCTCTCCGAACACAGACCATACAATCAAGCTAAAATGCCCAAACTACCAAAACCAGCAAAAGGCAACCAACAAAGAATCTACACCAAATCTGACACTAAGAATAATATAGATGCATTAAGGGTAAGAAGATATGCAGATGCATGATGCAGAGGAATATGCGGAAGTTAAAGAATAGGAATATGCAGATTTAGAATATAAAGAGTACTAATTAAAAACAAAATACGGGTCATTACAGTCTACCCCCCTAAGAAGAAATTTCGTCCTCAAAATTAAACACATTCCTCATCCTGAGAACAAAAGCGGATAATGCCTCCGCACATCGGCCTCAAACTCCCAGGTAGCCTCCTCTGGTCCATGGTGACTCTACTGGACTCTCACAAATGGAATTACCTTGTTGTGTAGGACTTTCTCCTCGTGATCCAAAATATACTCCCGATGCTCAATATATGATGCATCGCCCTGAACTTCTATCGGTCCCGAATAAATTTCGTGAGTAGGATCCCGCTCGTACTTCCTCAACATATATACGTAGACGACGCTGTGAACTCTGCTCAGTTACGGCAGTAATGCTAATCGGTACGCTAACTCTCCAACTCTATCCAGAATCTCAAATGGACCAATATATCTCGGAGCTAGCTTCCCCTTCTCTCTAAAATGCATCACTCCCCTCATCGGTGAAACCTTCAGCAAAACATGATCCTCAATCTGAAACTCTAGCAGTATCCTGCGGCTGTCGGCGTAACACTTCTGTCGGCTTTGAGCTGTATGTAGTCGGTCCCTGATAATAGCAACTGCCTCTGTGGTCTCTCAAACTAAGTCTGGCCCCAGTAAACTCTGCTCGCCAACCTCTGCCCAACTCAAAGGTGATTTACACGGTCTACCATATAAAGCCTCATAAGGTGCCATCCCGATGCTTGACTGAAAGCTGTTGTTGTACACAAACTCTACCCAAGGTAACTACACGTCCCAGCTGCCCTTAAAGACCAAAACACAAGCTCGAAGCATGTCCTCAATAATTTTGTTAACTCGCTCTATCAGACCGTCGGTCTGAGGGTGAAATACTGTACTAAAATCTAGTCTAGTGTCTATAGCTCGCTGAAAATACTGCCTAAATTTTCTGGTAAAACTAGCATCTCTATCTGACACTATCGATACTGGAACCCCGTGTAAACGAACTATCTCCCTCAAATATATCCTGCCCAACTCGTCAGTGGTCATAGTCGTGCGAACTGGAATGAAATGTGCAAGTCAATCGATCCACGATCACCCAAATAGAATCATGCTGATTCTTCGTCCGCGGTAAACCTGATATGAAGTCAATCGTCACATGCTCCCATTTCAACTCTGGGAGAGGGAAAGGTTTAAGCTGTCACGCCGGTCTCTGATGCTCGGCCTTCAACTGCAGGCAAGTTAGATATTTGTAAATAAATTCAGCTATCTCGCTCTTCACGTTGTCCTACCAAAAATGTCTCTTCAGGTCCTTGTATATCTTTGTACTACCTGAATGAATGGTGTATCCCAAACCATGGGCCTCAATCAAAACCTCACGCTTCAGTACCTCGAAATCTGGCATGTATAATCAGCCCCTGTATCCGATGTTGCCATCTGAACTAGCTGTCCAATCAGGTCTGGTGTCGTCTGAAGCCCATGTCTACAATCTGTCGTCCTGCTGCTGCGCCTCTATAATTCGAGAAATCAAGGAAGGCTAAACTCTCAGGTTTGCAATAAGACCCCCCGTAGTCTGTGAATCCAAAATCAACCTGAACTCTGCAATGCCGCTTTGCACTCCCGAATCATCAGGCGTACAAGTAATCCTCTAGGCAAGCGGCTCAAGGCGTCTGCGACCACGTTCGCCTTCCCTAGATGATACTGCCAATCTACATCTAAGTCCATCAGGAATTCCATCCACCGGCGCTGCCTCATGTTCAGCTCCTTCTGAGAGGAAAGATACCGTAAGCTCTTTTGATCTGAAAAGAGCTCGAATCTCTCCCCGTATAGGTAGTGTCTCCAAATCTTCAGTGCATAAACCACTGATACCAACTCGAGATCATGCGTAGGATAGTTCCCCTCGTGTACCTTAAGCTGTCTCAAATCGTAAGCCACCACTTTGCCCTCCTGCACAACACGCAACCAAGTCCACTGAGCGATGCATCACTGTATACTCTATACCTCTGCCTACTGGATGAAACAATCAGAACTGGTACTGTCGTTAATCTGTTCTTTAATTCGGCAAAAGATGAAGTGTAGCGGTCATCCTAAACGAACCGAATGACTTTCTGGGTCAAACGGGCCATAGGAGCTGCAATCCACGATAGCCCCTCGATGAATCTTTGATTGTAACCCGCGAACCCCAGAAAATGTCGAATCTCAATAACGCTAGTTGGTTGTGCCCAATCTGCGACTGCTACACCCTTGGAAGGATCTACTGCAATTCTATTCTTAGACACCATGTGTCTTAGGAATTTTACCTCCTGCTGCAAAAACTCACACTTTTCGAACTTTGCAAATAGTACGTTCTCTCGCAAGGTCTGCAATGCGATCCTCAAAAGTTCATCGTGCCTTGCCTCAGTCTTTGAATAGATCAATATGTTGTCGACGAACACAATGACGAATCGGTCAAGAAAAGGGCTGAAAACATGGTTCATCAAGTCAATAAAAGCTGCGGGTGCGTTCGTCAAACCGAACGGCATATCTAAAAACTCATAGTGCCCGTAACGAGTCTGAAAAGCTGTCCTCGAAACATCACCTGCCCTGATCCTCAGCTTGTGCTAACCTGATCTGAGATCAATCTTCGAAAAGAACTGTGCCCCGCGAAGCTGGTCAAACAAGTCTTTGATCCTCGGCAACGTATATTTGTTCTTGATCGTGACTTTGTTCAACTCGCGGTAGTCAATACTCAAAGGCTTCGAACCATCTTTCTTCTTTACAAACAAAATTGGAGCTCCCCAAGGTGAAGTACTCGGTCGAATGAATCCCTGATCCATCAACTCAAAAATCTAATCCTTCAGCTCTTTCAGCTCAACTAGTTCCATACGGTACGGTGCCTTCGAAATTGGTGCTGTACCCAGAACAAGATCAATGCCAAAATCAATCGCTCTCATCGGTGGTAAACTGGGAATTTGTTGGAAAACGTCAGAATAATCATAAGCCACCAGAATCGAGCTAACGTCAACACCTGAGGACTCTAACTCTAAGAAAGCTAATAGGCCGTCCCCTGTCTACACAGGTTTCGAACTAGAGAATACAAATTGCCTCTCACCGGGAATACGAAAGGTAGCCCTCTTCTCGAAGTAGTCTAATGTGACCCGGTGTTTCGACAACCAATTCATGCCTAGGATGATGTCAAACTCATGTATCGGCAAAACTAATAGGCCTACTGATAGGACGCGACCACAAACAACTATCGGGCAATCTCTACATATGCGGGAGATGGACACCGAAGAATATAATGGAGTACCCATGGAAACCTCATCTATCAGTAAAGAAGACTCAAAGCCAATAATGCAGAGAAATGCAGATGCGAGGAATGAATGTGATGCACAAGAATCGAAAAGGACATGAGCGGGCGAATAAGAGATATGGATCATGCCTTCCACCACTGGTGGAGCTGTGCGAGCGCTGCGCCTCCCTACTGTAAACACTCTACTCTGTCCACGGCCCTGAACCTGACCCTGATGCTGTACTGGAAGCAGCAGTCTCTGAACACCCTGAGGACCCGTGACTATCTGTCTGATCTGCGGTCATTGGAACTGCCTCTGTGGAAACTACTGAACCTGAGGAACCCGCTGCGGTCGTGGCTGGTGACCAACTGGACCCTGAAACTGTCGCAGAGGCTGCGAACCCCTGCCCGACTGGGAGCAAAAACTCCTGACATTCCCATCCCCCCCACAGTTCCAACAAGTGTGAGAAGGAAGCTATGCTCTCTCCAAGTACTATCCGCCCGTAGCTCTAACTGGTGTACTCTCGAATCTCTGTCTCTTCGGGTCTAAAGTGCTGTACTGAGTCTGAACGGCCTTGCCCTTATCGGGTCTTGTATCCTGTCTCACTGGGTTCCTCGCATCCCTGGACCTGCGATCATCTACCTCATTTTGTTCCAAAGCTAACGCTTTAGATAAAACCTCCCTATAAGCACTAGCGCCGGAGGAGATCAAGAACTTCCTAAAGAATGGACGAAAGCCTTTCTAAAATTTCATATTCCTCTGTTCCTCGCCCTGAAGAATTAATGGAACATAATAAGCAAGCTCGTTAAACCTCTGATCGTACGGGCAATACACATATCACCATGATCAAGTGCGTAGAACTCGGATATCCAGGCATCTCTGTAGCTCTGCGGGAAGTACTGAGCGAAGAAAAGCTCCTGGAACGATAACCAAAGGATAGGAGCCTCCAAAACTGTCCTCTTAGCCATATTCAACATAAGTCTTCCTCACCATGAAGTAGGTAAGCTGCAAGTATCACCCACTGATCGTCGGGGCACTTCATCGCATCCAAGGTCTTCTCTAAAGACCTGAACCATGCCTCGGCTTTTGAAGAAATCAATGTGCCAGAAAAAGTTGGGTGCTTATATCTCTAAAGCTGGTCTAAGTAACTGTGCTCCCTGGGTACTGGGCTCCTATCCTGCTGAAAAGAGGCAACGGAACTGTCCATAACCTGCTTCATCTCCGCAAAAGAATCTAGAACTGAAAGAATCTGCCGTGGCAAAATAAGCCTCTGGACCGGCTAACCACGCAGCAATCAAATTTAGTCTACCTCAAAAAATGTTAAATGCGAGAGTGAGCAAACAATGAGCTCACTAATCCAACAGATCTAAATAACTTACTATTAACAGGAATTGAAAATAGAGTAGAGACGAGACTGATAAAGAATAAGTGACTAAGCAATTCTAATAATATAATCAGTAACCATCAATGAATATAAGTAATCAATAAGGAAAGTAGGATTGAGTTGATAAGAGAATGGAGAATAGAGTTAATACGGAGAGAGAGTGGAGTGGATTCGGAAGGGGGATAGAGTTAGAATATGCGAGGAGGGAGATAATGATTGATATGCAATGTTATGGTGTGAAGTGATGACTAGGATAATCCCATACTTATCCAAGATGCAATGATATGATATGACATAATGAGTAGGGATATTCCCATAAATATCCGCTAATGCAGAATGCTGATACTAACGTCTAATACTATCTTAAAGAGATTCGGTAAAGGGATACACTGGTGCAATTTGTTTAAGCTCGACCAAGCTAGGATGGTCGTACTCGATCAAAGTGGAAGGGTAGATCAAACCTCGGATCAATTGTCTTCCACATTTCATGGAATTTTAAACTCGACGAGGATAGGTTTGGGATCTCCAGGAATCTGTCTCATACCAATCCACACTCTGGGGTGGTTTTGCAAGGTATTATAGTA
This sequence comes from Kingdonia uniflora, assembly GCA_014058105.1. NCBI lineage: Eukaryota > Viridiplantae > Streptophyta > Magnoliopsida > Ranunculales > Circaeasteraceae > Kingdonia > Kingdonia uniflora. The sequence continues at coordinate 1,063,093 of JACGCM010000696.1, forward strand.
TCGTTCCCAATCTCACCTATCTCTTTTAACCCGATCTCACAGACTCCTTGGATCCTGACAGAGGTCAACCGAACCGGAGAGTTCGTGTATCCAATCTCAATTAGTTGAAATATGCGTTAAGTAATAATGTAAAACCGGTACCCAAGCACACCACAGTTTCTGCTAACCTGGCAACCCAAGAAGGATCGATAGGGACTCGGTTACACTGACACTGCATAGCCGAAACAGCAACCCAGCAGTCGCCTACATCCAAACCAACAATCGCTTAAGGCTGGAAGGGGCATTCCTGGGTAAACCACGGAACACGAACCCCAACCACCACTAACTAACCTCAGGTTCCATACGAACCAAAATGCAACCTCAGAATTGATATACAAGCCAACCACAGGTTAACAACAACAACCCAACCACAGGTTAACTACCACAACCCAACCACAGGTTAACAACTACAACCCAACAGTAGGTTAACAATCTAAACAAGATACTCTCTAAGTTAAACTATAGTTAAACAAAACCCATCTCTGAGTTCAATACTACTCTCTGAATCAATATACTGGAACTAGTAAAGAAACTTAGTAAAGTTGGAATATGAACACGCCCGATAATAATCCAAGTCCGGCGGAAAATCCATCCCGAAAACTCAACAAAAATCCACGGAACGGCTACGGAACGCCCGAATAACCTTACGCAATCATCGAGAACATCAATTCACCAAACAATTATGGAAACGGCAATAAAATCTAATCCCTAGAAATCAAACCCTACGCCAAATCAAGTGAAATTGACGGAAAGGGAAACAAGAATCACTTACCCAAGATAAGTGTGATGGTTGTGACGAAGCTTGGAGAAGAATCTGCGAGCGATGAGGAAGATTGGGTGAAGAGAATTGAGGTGAGGGGATTAGGTCAGGGAGAGGAGAGGAGAGGATGATGATGAAGATGAGGAGGTGGTGAATGGGGGTGATGGGGATGATTGGGGGAGAAGAATCCTCTCTCATGAACTCTCTCTGTCTCTCTCAAATTGTCCTAAACAGCGCCTCACAGAAAAACCAACCAAAAGAAATGAGGAAGAAAGACTTAAGTAGTCTGAATATACAAAAGTCGTTCGAACGACCAAGAGGCCTTGGGCGAAATTCCACGAGGTTAGTCAACTCGTTCGAACGAAAAATCTGTCCAATGGCCAAAACATCCAGAAGATGCAGAAATGATCAGAAAACACAAAGATTCGTTCAAACGACAAGGAACCACCTTCGAACGACAATATGGGTAATCTACTCTGAGGTCCTCCTAAACCACACACACACAACTCCAAGATCCTCAGAAGACTGGAACAACCCGAACAACCATCACAAAGGGTTTCCAAGGTCTAACACCACCTTTACCGCTGAACGGCCACCAGAACTCCTAATACCTAGAAAAGGAATCTAACGGCTATAAACTTTACCGGAAGGAATAAAATGGATAGAAGGAGTCCGACAACGGTCTGATAGGCGTTGAGAAACCAGGGGTAGCTAATCCCTATTTCTCCACCCCAGAAAAAAAAAAGGAAAAGCCAAAAACGTTCGGAATCAAAAGCACTACAATCCACGCGGAGAAGTAAAGCGGAAAACCCCTTTCGGATATTGAAACCGCTCTCCGAACACTGACCACTCAATCAAAATAAAACGCCCAAACTACCAAAACCACCAAAATGCTACCAACAAAGAATCTACACAATATCTGACACTAAGAATAATCAAGATGCATTAAGGATAGGAAGATACGCAAATGCATGATGCAGAGGAATATGCGGAAGTTGAAGAATAGGAATATGCAGATTTGGAATATAAAGAGTACTAATTAAAAAAAAAATGGGTCATTACATTCTACCCCTCTAAGAAGAAATTTCGTCTTCGAAATTAAACACATACCTCATCCTGAGAACAAAAGCGGATAATGGCTCCGTACATCAGCCTCCAACTCCCAGTTATCCTCATCTGGTCCATGGTGACTCCACTGAACTCTCAAAAATGGAATTACCTTATTGCGTAGGACTTTCTCCTCGTGATCCAAAATACACTCCGGATGCTCAATATACGAGGCATCGCCCTGGACTTCTATCGGTCCTCAATCAATCATGTAAGTAGGATCCCACTCGTACTTCCTCAACATAGACACGTGGAAGACGCTGTGAACTCTGCTCAGCAGCGGCGGTAATGCTAATCGGTACGCGAACTCTCTAACTCTATCCAGAATCTCAAACAGACAAATATATATTGGAGCTAGCTTCCCCTTCTTACTGAAATGCATCACTCCCCTCATCGGTGAACCCTTCAGCAAAACATGATCCCCAATCCGAAACTCTAGCTATCTCGTGCGGATGTCAGCGTCACTCTTCTGTTGGCTCTGAGTTGTACGTAGTCGGTCCCTGATAATAGTAACTGCCTCTGTGGTCTCCCAAACTAAGTCTGGCTCCAGTAAACTCTGCTCGCCAATCTCTGCCCAACTCAAAGGTGATTTGCACGGTCTACCATATAAAGCCTCATAAGGTGCCATCCCGATGCTCGACTGAAAGCTGTTGTTGTATGCGAACTCTGTCCAAGGTAAGTACTAGTCGCAGCTGCTCTTGAATTCCAAAACACAGATTCGAAGCATGTACTCAAGAATTTTGCTAACTCTCTCTGTCTGACCGTCGGTCTGAGGGTGAAATGCTGTACTGAAATCTAGTCTAGTATCCATAGCTCGCTGAATTCTCTGCTAAAATTTGCTGGTAAACCTAGAATCTCTATCAGATACTATCGATACTGGAACCCCGTGTAAACGAACTATCTCCCTCATATATATCCTGCTCAACTTGTCAGTGGTCAGAGTCGTGCAAACCGGAATGAAATGTGCAGATTTGGTTAACTGGTTCACAGTCACCAAATAGAATCATGCTGCTTCTTCGTCCGCAGTAAACCCGATATGAAGTCCATCGTCACATGCCCCCATTTCCATTCTGGGATAGGCAAAGGTTTAAGCTGTCCCGTCGGTTTCTGATGCTCAGCCTTCACCTACTTGCAAGTTAGACATTTGGAAATAAATTCAGCTATCTCGCGCTTCATGTTGTCCCACGAAAAATGTCTCTTTAGGTCTTGGTACATCTACGTACTGCTTGGATGAATGGTGTATCTCAAACCATGAGCCTCACTCAAAACCTCACGCTTCAGTACCTCAGAATCTGGCATGCATAATCAGTCCCTGTGTCTGATGCTACCATCTAAACTAGCTGTCCAATAAGGTCTGCTACCGTCTGAAGCCCATGACTATAATCTGTCGTCCTACTGCTGCGCCTCTATAACCCGAGAAATCAAAGAAGGCTGAACTCTCAGGTTTGCAATAAGATACCACACAGTCTGTAAATCCAAAATCAACCTGAACTCCGCAATGTCGCTAAGCATCGTCCACTCCTGAATCATCAGGCCGCAATTAATCCTCTAGGCAAACGGCTCAAGGCTTCTGCCACCATGATCGCCTTCCCTAGATGATATTGCCAATCTACATCGTAGTCATACAGGAATTCCTTCCACCTGCGCTGCCTCATGTTCAGCTCCTCTGATAGAAAAGATACTATTAGTTCTTGTGATCAGAAAAGAGCTCGAATCTCTCCCCGTAAAAGTAGTGTCTCCAAATCTTCAGCGCATAAACCACTCCTGCCAACTCGAGATCATGCGTAGGATAATTCCCCTCGTGTACCTTAAGCTGTCTCGAAGCGTAAGCCACCACTTTGCCCTCCTGCATCAACACGCAACGAAGTCCACTGAGCGATGCATTACTGTATACTCTATACCTCTGGCCACTGGATGGAACAATCAGAACTGCTGCTGTCGTCAATCTGCTCTTCAACTCGGCAAAAGCTGAAGTGCATCGGTCATCCCAAGCGAGCCAAACGTCTTTCTGCGTCAAATGGGTCAGAGAAGCGGCAATCCTCAAAACCCCCTCGATGAATCAACGATAGTAACCCGTTATCACCTGAAAACTGTGAATCTCTTTAACGCTAGTCGGTTGTGCCCAATCTGCGACTGCTGTAATCTTGGAAGGATCTACTACAATTTCATACTTAGACCCCACGTGTTTTAGGAATTTCACCTCTTACTGCCAAAACTCACACTTTCCAAACTTAGCAAACCGTGCGTTCTCCCGCAAGGTCTGCAATGCGATCCTCAAATGTTTCTCATTCCCTGCATCAGTCTTCGAATAGATCAATATGTCGTCGACGAACACAATGACGAACCGGTCAAGAAAAGGGCTGAAAACACGGATCATCAAGTCCATAAAAGCTGCGGGTGCGTTCGTCAAACCGTACGGCATAACTAGAAACTCATAGTGCCCGTAACGAGTCTAAAATCTGTCTTCGAAACATCACCTGCCCTGATCCCCAGCTGGTGGTAACCTGATCTGAGATTAATCTTCAAAAGGAACTGTGCCCCTCGAAGCTGGTCAAACAAGTCCTCGATCCTCGGCAACGTATATTTGTTCTTGATCGTGACTATGTTCAACTCGTGGTAGTCATTACACAAACGCATAGAACCATCTTTCTTCTTCGCAAACAAAATTGGAGCTCCCCAATGCGAAGTACTCGGTCGAATGAATCCCTGATCCATCAACTCAAAAATCTGATCGTTCAGCTCTTTCAGCTCAACTGGTGCCATACGGTACGGTGCCTTCGAAATTGGTGCTGTACCCAGAACAAGATCAATGCCAAAATCAATCGCTCTCATCGGTGGTAAACTTGGAATCTGTTGGAAAATGTTAGAATAATCATAAGCCACCGGAATCGAGCTAACGTCCACCCCCGAGAACTCTATCTCTAAGAAAGTTAATAGGCCGTCCTCTACCTGCACAGGTTTCGAACTATAGAACACGAATCGCATCTCACCGGGAATACGAAAGGTAGCCGTCTTCAGGAAGTAGTGTAAAGTAACCCGGTGTGTCAGCAACCAATCCATGCCTAGGATGATGTCAAGCTCATGCATCGGCAAAACTAATAGGTCTGCTGATAGAACGCGACCACAAACAACTATCGGGCAATCTCTACATATGCGCGAGATGGACACCAAAGAATCTAAAAGAGTACCCACGGAAACCTCATCTATCAGTAAAGAAGACTCAAAGCCAATAATGCAGAGAAATGCAGATGCGATTAATGAATGCGATGCACAAGAATCGAAAAGGACATGACCGGGCGAATAAGAGATATGGATCGTACCTTCCATCACAGGTGGAGCTGTGCGAGCGCTGCGCCTCCCTACTGCAAACACACTTCTCTGTCCAATGCCCTGAACCTGACCCTGCTACTGTACTAGATGAAGCGGTCTCTGAACATCCCGAGGTCCCGAGACTATCTGTCTGATCTGGGGTCCTTGGAATTGCCTCTGTGGAAGCTTCTGAACCTGAGGAACTTTCTTGTGTCATGGCTGGAGACCAACTGGACCCTGAAACTGTCGTAGAGGATGCGGACCCCTTCCCAACAGGGGATAAAACCTCCTAACATGCCCATCCTCCCCGCAGTTCCAACAAGTGTGTGATGGAAGCTGTGATCTCTCCAAGTACTGTCCGCCCGTAGCTCTAGATGGTGTACTCTCGAATCTCTGTCTCTTCGGGCCTAAACTGCTGTACTGAGTCTGAACTACCTTACCCTTATCGGGTCTTGTATCCTGTCTTGCTGGGTTCCACGCATCCCTGAACCTGCGATACTCTGCCTCGTTTTGTTCAAAAGCTAACGCCTTCGACAAAACCTCCCAACAAGTACTGGCACCGGAGGAGATCAAGAACCCCCTAAAGAATGGACGAAGGCCTTTCAAGAATTTCATCTTCCTCTGTTCCTCGTCCTGAGTAATAAATGGAACATAACGAGTGAGCTTGTTAAACCTCTGATAGTAACGGGCAATACTCATATCACCCTGCTCAAGTGCGTAGAACTCGGATATGCAGGCATCTCTATAGCTCTGCGGAAATACTGAGCGAAGAAAAGCTCCTGGAACGATTACCAAAATATAGGAGTCCCCAAAACCGTCCTCTTAGCCATATTCCACCTAAAGTCTCCCTCACCCTGATGTAGGTAAGCTGCAAGTATCACCCGCTGATCGTCGGGGCAATTCATCGCGTCCAAGGTATTATCTATAAACCTGAACCATGCCTCGACATCTAAAAAAATCAATGTGCCGGAAAAAGTAGGGTGCTTATTTCTCTGAAGCTGCAATAAGTAATTGTGCTCCCTGGTTACTGGGCTCCTAGCCTAATGAAATGAGGCGACGAAACTGTCCATAATCTGCTTCATCTCTGCTGAAACACCTGAAGCTGCCGGAACCGGTTAGACACAAGGATACCCAGGAAGTACTGGAGTAAGTGGGGTACCCTGATGAATCTGAACCCCTGGTGTTACTCCCACACCAACCCCAGCCTTAGAAACTATAGGTTCTGTCTGCGGGATCGGAACGGACCCCGAACTTTCCTGACTGACCACTGGCTCATCAGCCCCTGCACCACTGCGCAAGCCCTGGCGAATACCACCTCATATACCCCCACGGGTTCTAGCACGACATCTGCCTCTGCCACCTCTAGCCATCTGTTGCGAATAAGGAAACACAACTCAGGAACGGATAGGAAAGGATTAGGAATAGGAAAAGAATAGATTAGGAATGGAAAAGAATATGATAAAATATGAAATTCCAAAAGAATCGATCCTAACTCTGTCTAAAGAATAACTCGTCATTTGATCTGCCATGACAGAGATAAGGATTTACCTTACGCTCTGATACCAAGTCTGTCGCGCCCCAAAATCCAGTAATCGAAAGCTTGACAAATTACTAGACTCTAAGTAGTGCAGGTCAGGGAATTCAAAGATTCTACCCCACAAATAGGCAAATCATAAAAAAATTCTGGCCCAGCTATGCACATATAGCAATAATCATCAGAGTAAAGAAATAACAATGCAACAATATAATAATATAACGCGGAAGCAAAAGACATATATATATACAAAACATGTCGAAAGAAATACAACATCTCGAATACAAGCTCAGCTACACAATGTTGAGAACACCTAAAGAATCTAGAACTGAAAGAATCTACGGCGACAAAATAAGTCTCTGGACTGGTTAACCACGCGGCAATCCAAGCTAGTCAACCTCTGAAAATGTTAAATGCGAGTGTGAGCAAACAACGAGCTCACTAATCCAATAAAACTAAATAACTTACTAATAATAGGTACCGAAAATAGAGTAGAGACGAGTGTAATAAAGAATAAGTGACTAAACAATTCTAACAATATAATCAGTAACCATCAATGAATATAAGTATTCAATAAAGAAAGTAGGATTGAGTTGATAAGAGAATGGTGAATAGAGTTAATGCTGAGAGAGAGTGGAGTGGATTCGGAAGGGGGATAGAGTTAGAATATGAGAGGAGGGAGATAATGATTGATATGGAATGTTATAACGTAAAGTGACGACTTGGATAATCCCATACTTATCCTAGATGCAATGATATGATATGACGTGATGAGCATACAGAATGATGATACTAACGTTTAATGCTATCTTAAAGAGATTTGGTAAAGGGATACACTGGTACGATTTGTTTAAGCTCGACCAAACTAGGATGGTCGTAGTCGATCAAAGTGGAAGAGTGGATCAAACCCCGGATCAATAGTCCTACACATTTCAAGGAATTTCAACCTCAACGAGGATAAGTTTGGGATCTCCAGGACTCTGTCTTATACCAATCCACACTCCGGGGTGGTTTTGCTAGGTATTGTAGTGCCGTTCCCAATCTCACCTATCTCTTTTAACCCGATCTCACGAACTCCTTGGATCCTGACGGAGGTCAACCGAACCAGAGTATTTGTGTATCCAATCTCAATAAGTTAAAAAATGCGTTAAGTAATAATGTGAAACTGGTGCCAAAGCACACCACAGTTGCCGCTAACCTGGCAACCCAAACAGGATCGATAGAGACTCAGTTGCACTGACTCTGCATAGACAAAATAGTAGCCCAACCGTCGCCTACATCCAAACCAACAATCTCTTAAGGCTGGAAGGGGCATTCCTGGGTAAAGCACAGAACACGAACACCAACCACAGGTTAACAACTATGACCTAACCACAGGTTAACAACTACAACCCAACCGCAGGTTAACAATCTAAACAAGATAATCTCTAAGTTAAACTTTAGTAAAACATAACCCATTTCTAAGTTCATTACTACTCTGTAAAAAAATATATTGGAACTACTAAAGAAACTTAGTAAAGTTAAAATATGAACTCGCTTGATAATAATCCAAGCCCGGCGGAAAATCCAACCCGGAAGCTCAACCAAAATCCACGGAACGGCTACAGAATGCCCGAATAACCTAACGCAATCATCGAGAACAACAATGCACCAATCAATTAAGGAAACGGCAATAAAACCCAAACCCTTGAAATCAAACCTTACGCCAAATCAAGCGAAATTGACGGAAAGGGAAACGAGAATCACTTACCAAAGATAAGAGTGAAGGTTGCGACGAAGCTAGGCGAAGAATCCGCGTGTGATGGGGAAGATTGGGTGAAGAGTATTGAGGTGAGGAGATTAGGTTGGGGAGAGGAGAGGAGAGGAGAGGATGATGATGAAGACGAGAAGGTGATGAATGGGGGTGATGGGGATGATTGGGGGAGAAGAATCATCTCTCAAGAACTCTCTCTCTCTCTCAAATTGTCCTAAGCAGCGCCTCACAGAAAAACCAACCAAAAGAAATGAGGAAAAATGACTTAAGTAGTCAGAATATACGAAAGTTGTTCGAACGAGTTCGTAAGACGTTCGAACGCCCAAGAGGCCTTGCTCCAAATTCTAGGAGGTTAGTCAACTCGTTCGAACGACAATGAAAATCGTTGGAACGAAAAAATCTATCCAATGGCCAAAACGTCTAGAAGACGAAGAAATGATCAGAAAACACAAAGATTCTTTCGAACGACATGGAACCTCATTCGAACGACAATCAGTGAAATCTACTCTGAGGTACTCTGAGGTCCTCCTGAACGACACACACACAACTCTAAGATCCACAGAAGACTGGAACAACCCAAATAACCACCACAAAGGATTCCCAAGGTCTAACACCACCTCTACCGCTGAACGGCCACCATAACTCCTGAAACCCAGAAAAGGAGTCTAACGGATAGAAACTTAACTAGATGGAATAAAATGGGTAGAAGGAGTTCGAGAACGGTCTGATAGGCGCTGAGAAACCAGGGGTAGCTAATCTCTATTTTTCCACCCCAGAACTAAAATCGAAAATGCCAAAAACATCCAAAATCGAAATCACAACAACCTACGCGGAGGAGAGAAGTGGAAAACCCCTTTCGGATATTGAAACCGCTCTCCGAACACAGACCACTGAATCAAACTAAAACTCCCAAACTACCAAAACCACCAAAACGCTACCAACAAGGAATTTACACCAAATCTGAAACTAAGAATAATAAAAATGCATTAAGGATAAGAAGATATGATGATGCATGATGCAGAGGAATATGCGGAAGTTAAAGAATTGGAATATGCAGATTTGGAATATAAAGAGTACTAATTAAAAAAAAAATACGAGTTATTACATTCTACCCTCCTAAGAAGAAATTTCGTCCTCAAAATTAAACACATACCTCATCCTGAGAACAAAAGCGGATAAAGCCTCCGCACATCGGCCTCCAACTCCCACGTAGCCTCCTCTGGTCCATGGTGACTCCACTTGACTCTCACATATGGAATTACCTAGTTGCGTAGGACTTTCTCCCCGCGATCCAAAATACACTCCAGATGCTCAATATTCGAGACATCGCCCTGAACCTCTATCGGTCCCCAATCAATCACGTGAGTAGGATCCCGCTCGTACTTCTACAACATAGACTCTTGGAAAACGCAGTGAACTCTGCCCAACTACTGTGGTAATGCTAATCGGTTCACTAACTCTCAAACTCTATCCAGAATCTCAAACGGACCAATATATCTCGGAGCTAGCTTCCCCTTCTTGCTGAAACGCATCACTCCCCTCATCGGTGAAACCTTCAGCAAAACATAATCCCTAATCCGAAACTCTAGCGGTCTCTTGCGGATGTCGGTGTAACTCTTCTGTCGGCTCTGAGCAGTACGTAGTCGGTCCCTGATAATAGTAATTGCCTCTGTGGTCTCCCAAACTAAGGCTGACCCCAGTAAACTCTGCTCGCCAACCTCTGCCCAACTAAAAGGTGATCTACACAGTCAACCATATAAAGCCTCGTAAGGTGCCATCTTGATGCTCGATTGAAGTTGTTGTTGTACGTGAACTCTGCCAAAGATAAGTACTCGTCCCAGTTGCCCTTGATGTCCAAAACACAAGCTCGAAGCATCTCCTCAAGAATTTGGTTAACTTGCTCTGTCTGACCGTCGGTCTAAGGGTGAAATGCTGTACTGAATTCTAGTCTAGTATCCATAGCACGCTGAAAGCTCTTCCAAAATATGTTGGTAAACCTAGCATCTCTATCTGACACTATCGATACTGGAACCCCATGTAAACGAACTATCTCCCTCAAATATATCCTGCCCAACTCGTCAGTGGTCATAGTCGTGCGAACTATCTCCCTCAAATAACCTGTCTCGAAGCGTAAGCCACCACTTTTACCTCCTGCTTCAACACGCAACCAAGTCCACTGAGTGATGCATCACTGTATACTCTATACCTCTACCCACTGGATAGAACAATCAGAACTGGTGCTGTCGTCAATCTGCTCTTCAACTCGGCAAAAGCGGAAGTGCATCGGTCATCCCAAGCGAGCCAAACGTCTTTCTGCGTCAAATGGGTCAGAGAAGCTACAATCCGCAAAAACCCCTCGATGAATCAACGATAGTAACCCGTTATCACCTGAAAACTGTAAATCTCTTTAACGCTAGTCGGTTGTGCCCAATCTGCGACTGCCGCAATCTTGGAAGGATCTACTACAATTCCATACTTAGACCCCACGTGTCTTAGGAATTTCACCTCTTACTGCCAAAACTCATACTTTTCAAACTTAGCAAACAGTGCGTTCTCCCACAAGGTCTGCAATGCGATCCACAAATGTCCCTCGTGCTCTGCCTCAGTCTTTGAATAGATCAATATGTCATCGACGAACACAATGACGAACCGGCCAAGAAAAGGGCTGAAAACGCGGTTCATCAAGTCCATAAAATTTGCGGGTACGTTCGTCAAACCGAATGGCATAACTTGAAACCGAACGGTCGTAGAAGCTGCGAACCCCTGCCCGACTGGGGACATAACCTCCTAACATGCCCATCCCTCCCACAGTTCCAACAAGTATGAGAAGGAAGTTATGCTCTCTCCAAGTATTGTCTGCCCGTAGTTCTTGCTGGTGCACTCTCGAATCTCTGTCTCTTCAGGCCTAAATTGCTGTACTGAGTATCAACTGCATTGCCCATATCGGGTCTTGTATCCTATCTAGCCTAGTTCCTCGCATCCCTAGGCCTGCGATCCTCTGCCTCGTTTTGTTCCATAACTAACGCATTAAACAAAACCTCCTTGCAAGTACTTGCACCGGAGGAGATCAAGAACCTCCTAAAGAATGGACAAAGGCCTTTCAAAAATTTCATCTTCCTCTGTTCCTCGGCCTGAACAATAAATGGAACATAACGAGCGAGCTCGTTAAACCTCTGATCGTAATGGGCAATACTCATATCACCCTGCTCAAGTGCGTAGAACTCGGATATCCAGGCATCTCTGTAGCTCTGCGGGAAGTTCTGAGAGAAGAAAAGTTCTTGGAACGATGACCAAAGGATAGGAGCCTCCAAAACCATCATCTTGGCCATATTCTACAAAAAGTCTGCCTCACCCTGAAGTTGGTAAGCTGCAAGTGTCACCCGCTGATCGTTGGGGAACTTCATCGCGTCCATGGTCTTCGTTATAGACCTGAACAATGCCTCGGCCTCTGAAGAAATCAATGTGCCAGAAAAAGTAGGGTGCTTATATCTCTGAAGCTGCTCTAAGTAACTGTGCTCCCTGGGTACTGGGCTCCTAGCCTGCTGAAAAGAAGCGACGAAACTTTCCATAAACTGCTTTATATCAACTGAATCACCTGAGTTGCCGGAATCGGTAAGACACCTTGATACCCTGGAAGTACTTGAGCAGGTGGGGTACCCTGATTAATCTGAACCCCTGGTGCTACTCCCACACCAACCCCAGCCTCAGACATAATAGGTTCATTCTGCGGGATCTAGAATCTTAACTTCGAACTCTCCTGATTGACCACTGGCTCATCAACCCCTATGCCACTGCGCAAACCCTGGTGAGCACCACCTCGGATACCCCTACGGGTTCTAGCAAGACCTCTGCCACTTCCACCTCTTGCCATAGGTTACGAATAAGGAAACACAACTCAGGAACGGATTGGAAAGGATTAGGAATAGGAAAAGAATAGATTAGGAACCGAAAGGAATACGATAAAATATGAAATCCAAAAAGAATCGATCCTAACTCTGTCTAAAGAATAGCTCGTCATTTGATCTGCCATGACAGAGATAAGGATTTACCTAACGCTCTGATACTAAGTCTGTCACGCCCCAAAATCCAGTAATCGGTAGCTTAACCAATTACTAGACTTCAAGTAGTACAGGTCGGGGAATCTAAAGATTCTACCCCACAAATAGCCAAGTCGTAGATAAATTCTGGCCCAGCTAGGCACATATAGTAATAATCATAAAAGTAATGAAATGACAATTCAACAATATAACAATATAACGCGGAAGCAAATGACATATATATATACTAAACATGTTGACAGAAATACAACATCTCGAATACAAGCTCAGCTACAGAATGCTGAGAACACCGACAAAATCTAGAACTGAAAGAATCTGCAACGGCAAAATTAGTCTCTGGACCGGCTAACCACATGGCAGTCCAAACTAGTCAACCTCTAAAAATGTTAAATGCAAGAGTGAGCAAACAACGAGCTCACTAATCCAACAGAGATAAATAACTTAATAATAATAGGTACCGAAAATAGAGTAGAGACGAGTGTGATAAAGAATAAGTGACTAAGCAATTCTAACAATATAATCAGTAACCATCAATGAATATAAGTAATCAATAAGGAAAGTAGGATTGAGTTGATAAGAGAATGGAGAATAAAGTTAATGTGGAGAGAGAGTGGAGTGGATTCGGAAGGGGATAGAGTTAGACTATGAGATAAGGGAGATAATGATTCATATGCAATGATGTGGCTTGAAGTGATGACTAGGATAATCCCATACTTATCCTAGATGCAATAATATGATTTGACGTGATGAGCAGGGATATTCCCATAAATATCCCCTAATACAGAATGATGATACTAACGTCTAATGCTATTTTAAAGAGATTCGATAGAGGAATACACTCATACGATTTGTTTATGCCCGACCAAGCTAAGATGGTCGCACTCGATCAAAGTGAAAGGGTGGATCAAACCCCGGAACAATAGTCCTGCACATTTAAAGGAATTTCAACCTCAAGGAGGATAAGTTTTGGATTGCCAGGACTCTGTCTCATACCAATCAACACTCTGGGGTGGTTTTGCTAGGTATGATAGTGTCATTCCAAATCTCCTCTGTCTCTTTTCACCCGATCTCACAGACTCCTTGGATCCTTTCGGAGGTCAGCCCAACCAGAGTGTTCGTGTATTCAATCTCAACAAGTTGAAAAATGCGTTAAGTAATAATGTGAAACCGGTACCCAAATACACCACAGTTTCCGCTAACATGACAACCCAAACAGGATCGATAGGGACTCGGTTGCAACGACTCTGCAAAGCCAAAACAGCAACCCAACCGTCGCCTACATCCAAACCAGCAATCTCTTAAGGCTGGAAGGGGCATTCCTGGGTAAACCACAGAACACGAGCCCCAACCTCCACTAACAAACCTCAGGTTCCATACGAACCAAAACCCAACCACATAATCGATATACAACCCAACCACAGGTTAACAACCGCAACCCAACCACAGGTTAATAACTATAGCCCAACCGCAGGTTAACAATCTAAATAAGATAATCTCTAAGTTAAACTATAGTTAAACACAACCCATCTCGAAGTTCAATACTACTCTCTAAAACAATATATTGGAGCAAGTAAAGAAACTAGGTAAAGTTGGAATATGGACTCGCCTGATAATAATCCAAGTCCTGCGGAAAATCTAACCCGGAAACTCATCCAAAATCCACGGAACGGCTACGCAACGCCCGAATAACCTAACCCAATCACTGAGAACAACAATGCACCAAAAAATTAATGAAACGGAAATAAAACCCAAACCCTAGAAATCAAACCCTACGCCAAATCTAACGAAATTGACGGAAAGGGAAACGAGAATCACTTACCCAAGATAAGAGTGAAGGTTGTGATGAAGCTTGGCAAAGAATCCGCGAGCGATGGGGAAGATTGGGTGAAGAGTATTGAGGTGAGAGGATTAGGTTAGGAAGAGGAGAGGAGAGGATGATGATGAAGATGAGGAGGTGATGAATGGGGGTGATGGGGATGATTGGTGGAGAGGAATCCCCTCTCAAGAACTCTCCCTCTCTATCAAATCATCCTAAGAAGCGCCTCACAAAAAAACCAACCAAAAGAAATGAGGAAGAAAGACTTAATTAGTCAGAATATATGAAAGTCGCTCGAACGAGTTCGAAAGTCGTTCGAACGACCAAGAGGCCTTGTGCTAAATTCCAGGGGGTTAGTCAACTCGTTCGAACGACAATGAATCTCATTCGAACGAAAAATCTATCCAATCGCCAAAACGTCCAGAAGACGCAGAAATGATCAGAAAAGACAAAGATTCGCTTGAACGACAAGGAACCTCGCTCGAACGACAATCTTGGAAATCTACTATGAGGTCCTCCTGAACCACACACACACAACTCCAAGATTCTCAGAAGACTGGAACAACCCGAACAACCATACAAAGGGTTCCCAAGGTCTAACACCACCTCTACCGCTGAACGGCCGCCAGAACTCCTAAATCCTAGAAAAGGAATCTAACGGCTAGAAACTTTATCGAAAGGAATAAAATGGATGGAAAGAGATCGACGACGGTCTGATAGGCATTGAGAAACCAGGGGTAGCTAATCCCTATTTCTCAACCCCATAACGAAAATCGGAAATGCCAAAAACGTTTGGGATCGAAGGCACTACAATCCACGCGGAGGAGAGAAGAGGAAAACCTTTTTCGGATATAGAAACCGCTCTCCAAACACACACCACACAATCAAACTAAAATGCCCAAACTACCAAAACCACCAAAACGCTACCAACAAAGAATCTACACCAAATCTGACACTAAGAATAATATAAATGTATTAAGGATATGAAGATATGCAGATGCATGATGCAGAGGAATATACGGAAGTTAAATAATAGGATTATGCTGATTTGGAATATAAAGAGTACTAATTAAAAAAAAAAATATGGGTCATTACAAAGTTTTTGGCCCATTCCACGTGTCTGTTCTCCTAATTTGTGTTATACTCAGCCTTTTGTGGCCCAAAACCTCGTCAACTTTTTTTCATCTATATTTTCAAACGGAACCTAATCTATTTATTCATAGGCAATTTGTTTTGTGAGCTGATATTCTAGTAAAGCGTGCTTTCTAACATGCATCCAGCGAAACTGATTGTTTATAATGGAAAGCCAGTTTTCATTATAGCTTTTGAAATGCAGTTTATTTGCATCGTAGATTCTTATGAGAATTTAATTAAATGATAGTACACATGCTAGGGAGTTGAACTAGTTCATAACTTGAGATATTAGTATGGGTTGTCTTGCTGAGTTTTTTTCTTCTTCTGATAGTTAATGGTGTGAACTTGTCCTCAATCAGTAATTTGTTGATTTTTCTGCTTGGTTTTCCATCATGTTGTGGTCTGTATTTGAAAGAGAAATCTGATGTCTATGATATAGATGTGAATTGTTCTCTAATGGTCGTTCTCACCGTCAACAGACTGTTTATATTTATGCTATTTTGATTCAAGCCGCTCCATTACTGGAGATGCAAAGTTGATTTAGGGACTTTTTTGTTTAACTAACACATGGTTAAAAAAGGAAGTCTTCCTAATTTAAGTATAATTCTATTTCAATTAGAATTAGTGTTAATCGCATACGAATTAAGCTTCCACGTTCGTAGATTCAGATTAATTGCCATTAAAGCCGCGT
This sequence comes from Kingdonia uniflora, assembly GCA_014058105.1. Lineage (NCBI taxonomy): Eukaryota > Viridiplantae > Streptophyta > Magnoliopsida > Ranunculales > Circaeasteraceae > Kingdonia > Kingdonia uniflora. The sequence continues at coordinate 1,079,294 of JACGCM010000696.1, forward strand.
TCACATCCCCCGTGTAGCAAGTTTCAAGGGAAAAATGCCTCGCGAAAAACCCAGGATGAAGAAACCTACACTCACTCAAGATGTGGTGAGGATATCAGATAAGCTTAATAATCTTGTCGAGGCTTTTGGAAAGGGAGCATTTTTCCCATTCTTCCAACCACCTTCATTGGGCGCACTAGAAAACCTCTCGCTTGAGGGAAGCATCGCCGCGATGAGCAATGATCTAAGCATTTTGCTTGAAAGTCTAGGTGTTGAAACCAAGGCTTAAAATAGTGAGGGAATTAAGATCCAAGCCGTCGCCGAAGGGCCGGCCACGACAACTGACTACCATATAAACAGTCCATACAAAGAGGCGACCCAACAACAATGGGAAGCATATCTCATCAAGATTATAAAACCAGATGATGATTGGTTTTTACAATTTGAACTCATCGATGTGCCCATCAAAATTTTTTAAGAGAGTGAGGAGTGGGGCAGCGACGATTCGTTCGGCAGCAATAACGAGCCCACTTCTATGATTCCAGAAATGTTCATTATCAAAGCTAAAACTTGTGATATTGAGAAAATTGGGGTACAACCCAAGGCCAACGGACCGGCCATGGAAACCATCGGCCAACCATGATGTTCCCGCCTAGAGATGACCCTGTAATACAGCCAATGAAGACTGCCGACACTGTCATTAGTCTAGATAGTAGTCGGTACCATAGCAGCGCCGGTGGCAGTGACGAAGGCAAATTTTCATGCTTGGGCAAACCGACAATAAGCCCCAGCCAGTGAGGCCCAAATCAGTCCCAAGCCGGCACCCAAGCAACCAGACCCACTCCCAAAGTCACTCTGTTCCATGGCCTGGTCAGCGCTGAGTCATCCCACAAGCTCACTCGAATTCCAATCATAGGTTCGTCGTAACAATTAGAAGAGAGAACCAAAAGAAGTGTAATCGTTTATAAAAAGTGGAAAAAGGAGATTAAAGGAGGAAAATTGAAGATTTTTTTTGCTATAAAGACTACTAGCTCGTGATGGAGAAAGAAGGGAATGTGATACCATACAAACAGTTACAACTTATCATTTAATAGAGACAACTCCAGGAGTACGTGCTGTGTACATGCTTTATGAACAATAACCAGTTCCAGTAGTGTGTACGGTGAAAAGGCCAAACCGAGTTGAATAAAACAATGCATCCTCGGTGGTAGCTACCAATCAACGCGCTACTATTAAGATATAGATTGGTCATATCCAATAGTTCTGCTCACGCATGTTACAGTCCGAGGTATCTTAATATTTAATTCGTACGGGGGAGATGATGGCCATATGCAAAGAATTATTTCCGCATGTTGATCAATTTTAGGAAAACTTCATTGTAGGGTTCAAGGAGTAGACCACAGTATTTTTTTAGCTTTTAATTTTTGACATCAATGGACGCCGGGACGTTGGTGGCAACATCGTACCCCTACACATGGGTATGACCTCGGTTTACGATAAATTTTGCAATATAATTCAAAGTTTAAAGACTTGAATACCATATTAGAAAGTTTTTAGCTTCGTGATGGTTGAAAACTTGCTAATTTCATGGTTGAAATCTTCCGCAGAGGGAGGGATTTGATGTTAATTGTCCTCTAATGGTCATTCTCACCGTCAATAAACTATTTATATTTATGCTATTTTCATTCAAGCCTCTCCATTACTGGAGATGCTAAGTTGATTTAAGGACTTGTTTGTTTAGCCAACACAAGGTTAAGAAAGAAATTTTCTCAATTATAATTTTACTAGTTGGAAAAAGCCCATACTCCCACGAGCTCATTGAGTTAAGTACTACATAATGCAACTTTAACATCAGATTTTTTCATATTTTTCATTTGGTACTTGATACAGATATTATGCTTTTAACATACAAATGTTGTATTCATCTTTAACATTTCTAATGTTATAGCAAATTTGTTTGGGAAAGCATTTAGAGACACTCAAGTCTTAAGCACTCAAGTCTCACTCTGCACAGTAATATTGTTGAAGCATTCATATGTTTGGGAAAGGATGGCCCCAATTCATCATATAACTGCTTAATACTACAAAAAGTAGCCTCTCGACGAATCTGAGACCTCGTCTTCACCATCTCTGCTCACTCTGTATAGTAATATTGTCGAGCTCGACAATTTAGTTACTGTGCCTGAAACATTCATATGTAATATTGTCGAGTTTGATAATTTAGTTATTGCGCCTTAAATATTCACATGTAATATTGTTGAGTTTGACAATTTAACTAGTGTGTCTCCAACAGTCATATATACTATTGTCGAATTCAACAATTATAGCAGTGTGTGTGAGGATGGCACTACTGGTAATTGTCGAATCCAACAATTATTTAGTCTGAGTTCAGTGTTATGCTACTAAATTGTCGAATTCTCATGGGGCCCACCTACAGGTCATCAATCAAAGTGAAATTGCACAAAAGATTATATTATTCTAACAAATTTCACAACATGTAAGTCTACTACTGTCTAGTAAGTATCATAAAGTACCTGTCGAGTAAGGGTGTTGAAGTTCTTTGGAGAGATCAATTTCACCTCTAATGGCAGAATCGCTTCCCATTCGAGACTGAAATTTCACCTCTAATGGCAGAAATCGGAAGCAAGAGTGTATGATATGTGATAGAGAGAGAGTGATATGAGAGAAAAAGAAAAAGAGTGATATGAGAAAGAGAGAGACTTGAGTGATAGATTGCTCCAACTTCGAATTTTTGACTGAATTTGAAATTAAAATTCCTTGAAAGTATGAGAGGGAAATATATGCCAGCTAGAGAGAGTGGGGCAGGTAGGACCCAATAATTTTCTACCTCATTTCCCTTATAAGAAATTCTAAATTTTGAGAACCACTCATTTAATAAATGAGTAGTTGTGGTTGAGTGAGACTTGAGTGTCTGAGACTTGAGTGTCTCTAAATCCGCTCCTAATTTGTTTTAACAGGTAAAAAAAACTTGTATTCTATAGGAATTAATAAGATAAGAATTTACTGTATTCAAAGTATTTTCTAGATGTTGTAATCATTTTAAAAGCACTATAACATTGTCTTAGGATAACCAAGTTAATACACAAATACATAGGTCTAATTGAATTAAATATAAACAATTAGATATTTTAAAACTAAAATTTTCTTTTAATCTCACTTGATTCATGAGTAGAAGATTTTTTCCCGCTCTTTGATGAACTTATTGACCTTGAAACATCCAATTTTGGAGTTTGTTTTATTTAGTATCTAGAGTATGCATCAGCATTATCTCGTGGCTATCTGGTGTCAATGAATACACGTGGAGTGACTACAGCTGGACTGACTAACTCTTAACAGGAATGTAGGTTTCTAACTTTTTGTTCTAAAAAGTCAAGCCTATGTAATTTACAGAGTATAAAAATTAATAGGAATGTCTCCTTAAAGAAAATAAAAGTTTTATTCGAATAACTTTTAATGTTGTTCGAATACTTTGCAACAGATTGAATTATCTTAGAATAGAATTACTTCTGTTCGAATAAATTTAAAAAGTCGCATTTATATTCGAATAGATTGATTGTTGTTCGAATAAATTTTAGCAATTACATTTCTGATCGAATAGAGTAACTGTTATTCGAATAACTTTTATCAGATAGATTCTTGCTCGAATAGATTGATTTGTATTCAAATAGAGCCCGTGTTTTTTGTTTTCCTTCTTAAGACATACTTGCCTTTTTCAAGTACTAACATCTTGAAAACCTATATTTTGAGGGCTTGTCTTTTTTAGTGAAGAGAGATCCATCTTTTAGAGATTCAAGAGATAATCAAATCACTCAACTCTTGAATCAATCTTGATCAAAAAACCTTAGTCATGCATTGAAGAGCTAAATTGAAAAACTAAATTGAAGAACTTGAGCGATTCAAGATTAGGAGCTTTGACGTGAGACCGGAGCGAGGTGTTGCGAGAACGCGGAATTGATTACAAGAAGATTCATTAGAAGAGAGATAGCCATGGGAAGTGCTTATCGAGTCTGTAAGTAATTAAATTATTGTAATTTTTTTTAATAGTGGATTGTCGGGTAATTCGATAGCGACCTACGAGTTTTTCTCTTGAGAAAGGTTTCCCACAAGGTTAAAAATCTTTGCCTTGTCTTTAATTTCCATTGCTTGCTTGACATTAGATAATTGTATCGACTTGAACTAGGTTAAGCCTTGACCATTAATTTAGAGGATTTAAGATTTTTCGATTTAGACCTAAAACAATCGAAATTGGTTAATCTCAAGCGACTAGTTATTTTAGACCTCAATACAAGGATATGCTTAGGGGCATTCCCACCAGTTGTAATCCTTGCCGTTTTATATGGTCAACGTCCGAGATGAATTTTATGTGATGATGATGACATATTGTTTGTAGCGCCCATTACTTTTGTCGTTGATGTTGGAAATGACATTTTAAGTTCCTCTAAAACCTTTTGCAATTCTTCTATCGACCTTTTTGCTTCGTCCATTTAGATTATAACTCGAGTCAAAGATTTTTCTATTTTGTTAGCGGTTCTATTGAAGTATTCTACATTTTCAATATACTCTCCTTGGTTATTTATATATATTTTTTTCATGTAGAACAAAGTTTGATATCTGGTATTCTTCCAAAGTTAGTTTCATTCATAAAGTTTATCGAATATGGGGGTAGATTTGGTGGTTACATAACTTGCTTTATTGGTTAGAAGATGTTTGATCTATTCTTAACCACTTCACGGGTCCCACACCCTACTAACGCATTAATCTACATTAGCGTGTCTTTAACCGAATGGGAAGGACAAGGTATTCAAAATTATAAACGTAACAAATAATAATACTTTTTTGTTTCATTATGTTATCTTCTTTCTTCAACTTTAAATATAATTTTTTTTTTCATTATGGAGAGAAACAAAATTTAGAAAAAAAATTTTTGTTATTCACGGCTAAGTTCCTTTGGTCCCATGTGAAGAGTTGCAATTTCCCTTTTTATGTCATTGAAATGTCTAGTACTGGGTGATGAAAACTATTACAGTGTTGTTCACAGCTAAGTAATGGACAAAAATTGACCATGATCATTGCATTGTAATTTAATTGAGTAATAGTTATGGGTATATAAATCATCCACAACCATGCGTGAGTCACACGGTACGCTTTGTTTCCATCTAAGTATAGAATAACAATCAATGACTATCCTCACAAACTTACACGAAAGCTCCATATTTTTGGCCCTACTTTCTTATTATTGTACTTCTTCGTATCGTATACAATGGAATAGCTCAAATAGAATACGAACCAATGCAATGTGACTAATCTTAAAATTTTAGTTCAATTAATTAAATCCATTATATTACGAATTTTATTGTACAAACATAAGAAGTTTAATGTGCATTTTTGATGAGCAATTATGTAAATCCAAAAATACGTTTTAAGACAATATAGTTGATATTTTATAGGAATAGGAGCTATTTGAAATTGTTGAAGGCTCATGCAATTTTTTCTTATTTATTTCTCATCTTCCTGTAAAAGATACAAAAATATGCTTTAGTTTAACATTAGTTATTATGTTTATTATCACATCTTATAAGAAAGTAGTAGCTTTCACTATAGATCATTTTTTTGAGTTTTCGTTTCTTGGGCTGATTTTGCGGTATCTCGACATATGCTAATTCATGATTTTGTTCATTTTATTCCTCTATGATTCGAGACCTTGAATAATCATTTTCCTATAGCAGATCAATACTTATTCAAATAATATATAATTACATATATAAAAAAATGTCTAAATATTGAAATAAATAATAGAGTTTAAATTTTGTAAATGTCTGTGACAATATTACCTCATTTATTGGATGTTGAATATAGTTCTCTTCTAAGTGCGTATTTATTTAAAATATTCTGTCAATCGTGAATGAACTATAGGAATCGTTTATGTTAGACGGTTTAAACTTGATTTGGAAAATCCAATTTGTGCCTATCATCTTGTCTAAGATTGCGGACGCTGACTCATGCTCTTCTTCCTACAGCCATGACTAAACATAATTAAATATAACATTTATACTTAATTTTATAGTAGTTACTGTTTGTTTAAATTACTTGATTATACAGATCGAATAATGAATTTGCGGGGGTTTATGTCAAAATCTTTGCTTCATTTTCAAAGGCGCTTAGAAATCCTATTTTATCTTCTATCTTCAGCCTTCGAAAATATCTGCATAATATAAGATAAACAGTAAGAATTACATTTATTTTATGATTTTTGAAACTTTAGTGTAATATCCCGATTTTATTTATTTATTTGTATCCATATCATTTTACCGTGCATCATACGTATATTATTTGCATTATGTTTAGTCATGCATCCTAGAAGGTAGTTAGTTTATGCTTTCCTTTTCTTATCGCTTAAACCGTGTCGTTTTCTCATAATTAGCGGGGTTATCTTAGTTATATTGCCGGTGTAGTATAAGATCATTGCTTTAGAAATCTTGTGGTCAGTAGGAAAGTAGGGTTTGGGAGTTGTTACTGGTTGAGAGAAAGAGTGAGGGGGCTGTTTACCTCGCCATTGTTGCTCACATCCTCCTTGGTTGCTGTCATATTTGCTGCGCTTGTTTCACCTCATTATTGTTGTATTTTTTCTTACTGTTGCTATTGTTATTGAGAATAGAAGAGAGAGTTGTTATTTGATGATGAAGAGAGAGAGAAGAACCATTGCTGTTACTACTGCTGTAGTGGCTTATTTTGCATCTCGGACTCATGCTTCATCTTCGACCATCATACGAACATCAGAATCAAGACAGCAACATCATAAAACCGTTATAGCACGAGTTTCTCAACTAACACGACTCGCCCATGATGCTTCTCGTGCTCTTGGTTGAGAACCATCCTGTAAATAGCCTATTCGACATCTTAGACTCATACTTTATCCTTGACCTCATTAACATATTCGGTATCCCTAAGTTCTAGTCATCACTTTCAACCTCTACATCAACAGTTCGAGTTAAGCAAATGTACAGTCATCCACAAAGCCGTTACGAACCAACAAAGATCAGAATGTTACACAATCTGGTCAAAGAGTATCTAACATATATATTGTATCGTCCATCATTAAGAATCTTAATGGTCGTCAAATAGTCATATTATGAGACCTATAAATAGGGCCAGAGAATTATAGATGATTGACAGAGGAATTCTCACTCTAAAATCACATATATTCAGAACACTCATTGTAATAAGCTAGCAATCTTAATAATATCATTATCTATTTCTCAAAATGCTCAAGTGAGGTCATGGTTTTTAACCTATTCAAAAGATTTCCACGCTAAATTATTTTGTCAGCTATCACTTACAATTCTTGAGTATTCTAAATACATATAGTGTAAAGGCTAAGTTTGAATATTGAAATTAGGCTATTACATTTGGCACCACCTGTGAAAACCAAATGTTTTCATACTCAATCTCCTAGAAAATAGATGAATATTTCTGAACGAGATAACTTCTCCAGATCAGAATATGCCAATTACTCCAGGAGATGCAAGCGCATAACTGGAAGATTCACAGGCCAATCTCAACTCAAAAACTGAAAGGCGAGCTGCTCTGTAACAACAACTAGCCAGCGACCATGTTACGTTAAAGGTTCTAGCAAGTCAACAGGTCACAACCCAAAGAACAAAGGCGTGGTGCCGGCTACTTCGCGGGTTTCCGTTCTCGAAAGAATAGAACCTCAGATGAACAATCTAGGAGGTGAAGTTCAATCTAAGCATAAACAACATGGGGATGAACCCATTTTACTACAAGAGGTCCACCAAGAAGTTGATGGCGGTCTAACTGGAATCAGTTAAGAAGAACCAATACGAGGAGGAATTTGAATTCCTGCCCTGGAGTGAATAAGTGAAGGAAGTGGCGACCACATCCCTCATGAATAAAGAATCCAACGGCCTGCCATCAAAGCTCATCAATTCGTAACTCAAGAACATGTTAAAAATGCATCAAAGAATTGCTCGATGCTCAAATTCAGACTACTAAAGAAATCCACAATAGATTGCAGAAGATCCCGCTCGCACAGGAGCTTTTAGATGACGAAGTCCCCACCGGGTTCCATACTCTGAAGATCTAAAAATTTAAAGGGACTGACCTAGTGGAGCACGTCCAAGAGTTCCAAAACGCTCTAGGCTTACATTCTACATCTAATCACATTATATGCCAGCTTTTCCTACCAGCTTATCAGGTAAACCTAGTTGATGGAAGAGCGAAAGAGTACCTCATCTTAAACATAACCACAACTTTGGAGGACTTGATCAAAAAAGTCAACGGATATATTGATCTTGAAGGAATGGTTTACGACAGGTAATAAACTTAAAAATCAATATTGACAGCTAAAAATCAATCCACAGGCCAAGATTTCAACCGTACTGCTGATCAGGGAGGAGACAAGAAGTGAACAAAATCTAATAACGATCGACCTTGGAAAGGAAGTAAAATGCCAAAACCTTTTCTTCTAAAGATGAATGTGACCATAGCCAGCATTTATCCTATATTTTATAAGGTTAACTTTTTTTTAATGCATAGTATCTATAACCCATTGAGAACAGACATTATTGCATTCACGATAAAGTCTGACATCATGAGACGGAATACTATTTTGCTTTACAGTGACTGTTGGAATATATTTTTACGAATGGACGAATACATGAATATATTGTGGACGTTGAGAGTTATAAGAATGGGAGTTGCAGACTTCCTATATAAACTTTGCGGGTCAAAGAACCAGAAAGAGAGAAACATTTATACCATATATCACTCAGCCAATTCATTGAGACTCAGACTATCATCCAATCGAACAGAAGCAAAAGATGACATGTCGGTCAGTATCATAACTTATCCATGAATGATAAAGAAGCTCATTTACTTCTCGTCTCCAGCTCCTAACGTATAGAGATTTCTTTTGATGACTGTGAGGTTCGTTATGTCAACTTTCCTCACCATGATGCTTTGGTAATCATGTTAAAAATGAGAAATGTTGTACTATATACAATAATGATAAATATTGGTAGTAGTATTGAACTACTATTTTAAAGCACGATTGATTAGATTGGACTAGCTGACAAGGTATAGCCCAGTGCCATTGATATTTGTGGATTAAACAGCTCTAGAGAAGAACATGTAGAAAAAATAAACTTCCTATTACGGCATGATGAGCGCCTAATTATGACATTTTTAATATACCCGAACATGTATTTTAGTCGTCCATTATATTTAATTTTTGGTACTTATGTATGTTTGTTTGATTGCAGCTTTTGGAGATGGATATTAGAAACCAAGCTCTTAAAGTCAAATAAAAGTATCTTCAGCAGTTCATTGCATAAAGAGTCAAAGACACAATATATTTGGTCTCAAGAATGAAGAAATATATACCCAAATATTTTTGGAGAATAAGATCAAAGAATATATTACATCAAAGATTCCAGAAGATATTTTATATTGAAGATATATGCAAGAGTTTCCACGAAGAAAGATCTTTAAATCAATTAAGAGAATTATGTGCAAGAATCTTAGGAGATTGGTTGTAAAATTAGAAGATATTATTGTAAAATATTCTTTACAATTTAATGTATAATTTCTAAATTTGGGTTCCTTCTCCTATAAAAGGAACCCTCCCCCATTGTAATTGGGCATCTCATATTGGGGCAAGTTTAAAAGAAATAAAGTCTTAGTTTTATTTAATTGTCTTATCTCTATTTTATTTTCTTTTGTAAATAATTAGTTGCTAATGCAATGAAGTCCAAGATGAGCGGCTAATCTCCTAGCTAAGGCTAGGATGAAGACTCTTCTTGGATGAGAAATAGTTGATATTAATTAGGTTCTAATTAGTTTTCTCTTAGTTTTACAATTGATAAGTTAGTGCATCATATCGAAGGCTTGACAATAGTTTCGGTTTGGTGTACAATAACTTTGAATACAAACAAGTGCTACTAACCATAGACTTGATTTGGAGATTTAGAAAGAGGAAACACTAGTGAACTCATTCAAGCCTAAACATGGTTGAGTAGATAATTCTTTAAGATGCTCTTCACCATCACTTAATAGCGCAACCACTAAATACTTGACCATAGATTTAGTAGTTTATTTAACAACATTGTATGCGTCTTAACACGAACATTTGATGGGTGGAGATAATAGGATCTAGTTATATATCGATTAATGCTTTGAAAGGTAGAGGCCAAGTGAAAACCTTAGCTCCCTTTCTCATTAAGTTTTATATTTAGTTTATATTTACTTCTTCTTAGATGTATCTCTTATAAAACCATAATTTGGCCTAGAAAGTATTTGCTTTCCAAAACCGCCCTGTGGATTCGATCCCATTCATTTGTACTACAATTCGATAACCGTACTTTGAGCGGGTATTTTACTAGAGGCCATAAAATCCTCTTATCATGGCAGGACCAGCAATAGTTGACGTCATATTTTATGTTATCAATTCGAAATCCCGTTATTTGGGGATAATGAGACGCTGCTGGTTATATAATATGTGAGCCATTCCATCAACCTATCATTTGGCACTGGGATTTGAATGGAATGGCGGCATTTGTGAAATCAAAGGAAGTTAGAAGTTAGCTCGAGTATGTGAAAATTTTGTTGCCATCGTACAAGAACCGTCAAAGCCACAGCTCGAATTGTAATTACATAAAACTTTACAGTAAACTTTATAAAAGGCCAGATGCCAAGTACAAAAATCATAGAGTACGTTAAAATTAATGGGGACAAGCGATGAACATACATTGGCGCTCTTCTACCCACAACAGAGGGAGATGCTCTTATCCAGTTCCTTAAAGACAATAATGATGTATTTGCTTAGACGTTTCATGGAATTCCCAACATTGACCCAAATTTGGCCTGCCATAAGTTAAATTTGAAAGATAAAGCTGAAGCCGTAAAAAAGAAGAAGAGGATTTTAACACCAAGACTCTGAGAAGAAGTCAACAAAGAGATCGATAAGCTCATTAAAGTTGGTTTTATACAAAAAACCAATTATCCAGAATAGATCTCTAACATGTTAGCAGTACAAAAGAAGAACGGTAAGATTAGAGTATCCGTAGATTTCACTGACCTTAACCAACACACTCCAAAGGATAGTTTTCCACTTCCTATCATAAACCATCTGCTCAATTCTACTGTGGGACGCAAGCTCTTATCCATGATGGATGCCGTATCAGGGTACAATCAAATACCTCTACTACCTGACTATCAATCAAAAATAGTTTTTATTATAGAGTATGGACTGTATTGCTATAAGGTTATGTCGTTTGGTCTCTAGAATGCTGGTGCTTCATATTAAAGGTTAATGACACTGATGTTCAAAGACCATCTTTGCAAAACGATAGAAGTCTAGATAGATGATATATTGTGTACAAGTCTCAAAAAGAAGAACCATATTACAGATTTATACACCACTTTTGAAATTCTCTGTTTCTACAAAATGCGACTCAATCCTGATAAATGCCAGTTCGGAGTCCAGTCAGGCAAATTCTTGGGACATTTGATCGACCAGTGAGGCATCAAAGCTGATCCAGATCGTATTTGAGAATTATTATCTATGCATTCCCAAATAACAAAGAAAGATGTCCAGAAACTAGCAGACAACATCACCACAATTGTCCATTTTGTCTCCAAATCTTCAGATCGATGTTAATGGTTATTTAACATATTGCGTGATGGGACAACAAAAAAGAAAACTAAAAATGATCCTGAGATCGAATGGATTGCAGAATATGAAACAACATTTTAAGAACTCAAAAATTATTTGGGAAAACCACCAGTAATAAGCACAACTAAGGAAGGTGAAGAATACACCATATATATTGTTGTTACTAACAAATCATTGAGCTTTGTCCTCATTTTCCTTAATGAGAAGATAGAGAAGCATGTCTACTTAATCAACAAAACTCTTACTCCAGCAGAATCCCGGTATACCAAGATTAAAAAACTACTGTTAGCTCTTGTTTACACGTCACAGAAGTTGAAACAATATTTCCTAGCCCACTCAGTTCGTATAATGACAAATTATCTTTTGTGAGATATATTGTCCAAATGAGATAAATCTAGATGAGTATAGAAATGGTCAGTAACTCTTGGCAAACATGACATACGCTTCGAACCACAGCATTCTGAAAAAGGTCAAGCAGTAACAGATTATCTTGCAGACTTCCCCATAGAAGATCCTGACTAGAAGAAGATAATACTAAAATCAATGAAGAACAGTTCAAAGAAAAGTGAGACTGGATAACTCAGAAGGGTTGGCATCTTCTAACTGATGGCTCTGCCAGACCTGCGAGATCAGGCATCGGTATCGTACTTATTATTCCTTTTAATGATAGAATCGAGAAAGCAATCAGACTCAACTTCAATGCAACAAACAATTTAGCCAAATATGAGGCATTAATTCATGGTCTAGACATGACTCTAGAGATTGGAGCATCTGAATTATTGGTCTACACAGACTATTTGCTCATTGTGAGCCATTATATAGAAAATTTTCAGAAGAATGGTAAAATAATTGATTACGCAGCAGCAACAACAGTTGCAGACCGAATATACAGATTCAAGAAGGTTACTATAACATATTTACCTCGCGAAGAGAGCCGATATTCTGATTTACTTGCTTACTTGGCAGGAGTCCTTTTTTTGAATAAAGTTTAGCTTTACTAAACTTAGAAAAATACATCAAAGGGGTCCTTGCTTATCAAAGAAAGCCCAAATGGAAAATTAAAATTTACAAGAAAGACCTACTGTATATGCATATGGAGAGAGTCTCCGTCCGTCTTGTTAAGTCATCTAGGTCAGAATCGAAAATATTCAGTGTAGGGAACATCAATTTTTGTGAGGAGAGGTGGGCGTCCCCGATATTCTTCTTCAAACGGTTCAGCATTACTTGATCCTCTCCTAGCCATATGGTCGACGGAAAAGTTACATTCCCTCCAAGTGTGGCTGAATCAGATTTGTCGAATGTCTTTCTTGAGTATACTCCATTGAATCTTAAACATCCACCGAATCGTTTCATCTTTGAATGCCCTAATAGCTATTTCGGAGTCAGATATCACCCATAAATAATGCCATCCACTTGCAACAGCTTTCTGAATACCGGTAAGTCGGATACTTGGTAGGTGTCCTCTGTACAGAAGCTCGATATCTCAAGAGTGAAGTAATATACACCCCTAACATTAATATCATTAGTTCAAATTCTGCTATTACTGGGGGCATTGAAGAAGATGAGGATAATTGGAGACGGCCTTTTCTTACATATATCGAACCTCAAAACAAGTTTGATGGCAAAATTACTAAAGATCCTGCTAAAAAAAGGCGCACGCTCGATAATGCTAAGCGATACGTTATAGCCGATAATTTACTTTATAAAATATCCATCACAGGACCATATCTTGAATATTTATCGAACAAAGAGGCTCAAAAATTCTTGTATAAACTTTACGAAGGTACTTGCAGTTCCCATGCAGTAGGACGGTCTATAGCAAACCGGGCTCTTACTCAAGGAGTTTTTTGACCTAAAATGAAAGCTTAAGCAATCGAATATGCAAGCAAATGTGATGCCTGCCATAGACAAGGACCCTAAATTCGAGCTCCAGCATTAGAACTCCATTATAGCAACGTTGTTTAGCCATTCAGAAGATAGGCTCTTGACATCGTAGGAGAGTTCCCTACTACACCAGGGAATTGGATGCATGTCCCAGTCGCAATCGATTACTTCACCAAATGGGTGGAAGCAATTTTTTTTTGCTGTGCACGTGAAGATGAAGTCATCAAATTTATATGAGAATCCATCATAATACGTTTTAGATTCCCTCATCTCATCAGAATTGACAATGGACCTCAGTTCATTGGATTGAGAGTCGTTGAGTTCCTTAATCAGCGCAACATCATCCACTCGGCATCCAATCCATACTATCCACAAGGAAATGGTCAGACCAAAAATAGTAATCGAACAATCATCAGTGGGCTCAAGAAGCGGTTGACAAAGAAGAAAGGTAACTAGGCACAAGAATTACCAAATGTATTATGGGCATATCGAATGACACCTCTGGTATCGACTGGATGCACACCATTCTTATTAGCATAAGGTACTAAATCAATTATCCCCACTCAATATCATCACCCTACAGAAAAATAATTTTAGTTTGCATGTAACATGAATTGTATCAAGGAAAATAGAGACAGAACAATTATGAATTTGGGAAGATATCACCAGGCTTTAGCCCGATCTTATAATAAACGAGTTCATCATAGACAGTTTGAAATTGAAGATATGGTTTTCTGAGAAGTTCCCAAACACAGAAAAAAAGTCAATACTGGAAAACTCACTGAAAACTTAGAATGACCTTTTATCGTTATTGGAAAGAGATGATTTGGCTCTTACGACCTCGCCACTGAACTTGGGGAACGAGTACCTAATCCTTGGAACACAAGGAGATTGAAGCTATATTGAAGATAATAATCTATCACAGTGTACACTTTCTAAATAAATCTATCATCTTGTATGCTGATTTTACATCAATTAAATATATATGTTTGATCACCATACATCTGAGTACTTTCTACTATTTTATATAGTACTCCATCTAACATTCTTTGTTCGTCATTCTTACAACAATGAAATACTTGTGTCTGATTGCCCTTTATTACAATATTTTTCTAATATATCCAACAAGTACTTCTATATAAAGATTACATTTCTAAACATTACAGATTACTATTGGTTACATCCCAATCTATTACATTACAGATCGTTTGTTGCTTCAGCCAAATTGATCCTCTATTACACTATAGATCATTTGTTGCTTCAGCCCAACAAATTTTCTATTTTCTTAAACATTTATTGCTTCAGCCAAACCAACCCTCTACTGTGCTATAGCACGTGGACTCATTCTTTAAAATAGATACCCAACTCATACATCACAATTGGTTCATCCCAAGGTTAGTACAGATCATTCTTTTGGTCAGCAGACCTATCTTATTGCACTCTATTCACAATATTATCATTCATATAGCACAAGTAATCCCTTATAACAATCGTTATGCCTCATTAGTCACTCGAGCTATCACTTGAACTATCACCTGAAGTATTCCAAACATTACATGAACTCTCCCCATACAGACGAACACGCATAAACTATAGCATTTTCCCAATAACAATTTCTTTTCCTTCCCTAATCATACTATCTTTAAGAGCTCTAATTCTTGCCACCATGGGATCTAGGTAGTCCGATCGAACCAACCTCATGTCGCACTGCACACCTTGGGCAACTAAACTATCATATACAGTTCTACTTTCTGCTTCTAATCTATTAAACTCTGATGCGAAGATCGACATAACTGCTATCATCTCTCTCTCGTATACATCACCTACCTCACTTTTCACTTTTTTAGAAAGAATAAGCTCACTAAGATTACCTTAAGCTTCCTTCAGCATAGCTTCCAAACTTTGGCAGTGTTCATCTACTTTTTATTTTTCATTCAATGTCACAGCATTACGAGATTCCAACACTATCATGAATTCATTCATATGACAAACCATAGACATTGATCCCTCCACCTCAGCCTCATGATAATTTCTTTTGTCAAGACTTACTTCGGCCTTATTAAGATCAGTATCCAATTTAGTATTCGCATTACACAATTTTGTGTTCACTTGATACTCTAAAATATTTAACTTCAACGACTGAATGTTATGCCCTAGCATGTGTACCTTATCCTAAGTCTTGTTTATGTTTTTGTTATGTTGAATACGGGATTCTTCCACCTTTTTCATCATCATATTCGCAACGCCCACAATACTTCATATTTTCAAGCGCGAGTTTTTGTCTCTATAGCCGTTGCTCGCTTATCAGCCATATTTGCCTCCAGCAGATTTACCTGAAATTGCAAGTCTTTCACATTATTTTCTTCCTTCCCTAACACCATCAATAGCTCTATAATTTGCGTTCGGGGAATTATCAATTCTGCCTCTTTTTGCTTAATTTGTTCAGAAGTACCCAAAAACTCTACATCCTTGTTCTTTATAACATCTTTTAGTCCCTCCATCTTTTTCAGCTCCCTATTTAGTTCAGCCTCTCTATTTTACAGTTTCTCAAAAAAATGTAGTACTGTATTTTACTCTTTTGATATCTTTACCTTCGTTTTTTCTTTTAATTAAGTATCACTCTTTAGTGCCCCCTGACACAAATTAAGCTTAGCATTCAATTGCTCGTTTTGAACAAGTAACGTGTTACATTGACTCTGAACAGCTACCAGTTCTACCTGTCATGACAGTTAATATTTATAGTAATGATAATTCACTTATACAAACAAATTATATACCATAGTTAATAAGTTAAATCAAGAACATGATATCTAAGTAATATCCATAAATCATTCCATTTATCATCATAAAGAGCAAATTTAATTTATCATCTAAAGACACTATACAAAGATCTAACACATATGCTGTAGGGGCTAAGTTTCATGTGAAGGGAAACCGACTCTTATACGATGGGGTTAATCATTGACTAGGGGTCTGTAAGTATATAATTACAATAATAAGAGATTCTACTAAGACAATACACTTATATGGAGGCCTAGAATGGGTTACTCCATGACCTCTATTGAGGATTTTAAGGAGAAATGAAATATATCGAGTTAGTCAAAGGATCGTGGAGCGGACTGTTACAGGATATTTGAAGGAAATCTTGTAAGGCTTTGCAAGAGAGATTTTTCTAACCTCTTCATAGTGCCTTCTCCCTCTAATTTATAGAATATAGAAAAGGCTGAGTCACCATGGGAGGTCAAGTTACATGTATATCCTTTGGGGGACAACCAACTCTTACCCGGAGTCGGTTCTGACACTGTAGCTGCTGAGACTGTAGTTGTTGATTCTGGCACTGTAGTTGTCAAGTAGCTTATTTCTTTGTTATATCTGGTGAGCTGGCTGTCTGACATGTCTGACTACGACCATGTCCATGGTCAAAGTATTTCTGGTACTGGAACTGAGTTTTGGCGTTGCTCATCTATCTTCAAAAATGGGATATAACTTTGATGATTTATTCGAGTGTTCGATTAGTCTCGGACGGCTTTGTCGGCTTAGTTATTGTACTGTTGGGATTCGAGTCTGTAGGTAGGCTTTGATGTAGCCTTCGATTATTTGACTTGCGTTAGAAGGCTGTGAGTAGGCTACTATATTCGCCCCCTCTCACCAGAGGCCTTAGAAATTAGTGTAGATGGCGTGAGCTGAGAAAACGGTTGGGCACGGGGAGTTGAAGAGTTGACTGGTTGAATGTGGCCAATTCTGTGTGGAGTAATTAAGAGAAGAATTAATTATGAGGTAGTTAATCACCCTTAGTTCTGGTATAAATAGGGGGTTTAAGGGGGAGTTATAGGCTATCTCCATCATTTTCTTTGCATAACCGGAGCCAAGGAAACTACCCCAAATATGCGGTACCTGAAAAAGATGGAGGCCCGATAGCATCGCATAGAGGGGAAGATGACGATGCTGAAGGAGAAATTCTTTAGGGATCACGGTCTTGACTGGGTGATGCCATATTTACTCAAGCTGGAGCAAAGTAGCCAATTGACAGGATATCCTATGCACATCGGTAGAGGATGCTGCAGTAGATAAACCTGAGTTGAGGACGAGATCAATTCAGAAGACTGAGTTGAGGACGAGGAGGCAGGTTCTACATCAACTGCCGCATATACAAATAGAGGAGCCTTGGTTTTGTTATTGGCATTGGTGTTGGGAGGTGGGAGATGAAGTTGTTGTATTCTGTTATTGATATTTTTATCTCTGTTTGTTTGTTTTGTTGTTTTTTTTTGTATGGTGATGTATTCGAATGAGAAAGTACTATTTTGAAGTATAATATTGTAATTGTGACCAACACCGTAGACGAAGATAATGTAGGCTCGATAGTACTTTGTCGAAGTTCAAACTTTTGGACTCGAGCACTATAAAAAATGGTAAGAAACTTGAGTAATGTCCAAAAAGACTGACGGAAGGTTCAAGTACATAATATGTATGGACGAATGGGCAATGTATAATGTAGTCAATTGTTCACAAATAAGATCGGGAGTAGTTTGAAAATGTAGGGTTTCGAAGGCATAAAGGCTTCGACTGCAAAAGCTGGCAGCCGTAACAGCGGATATGTCAGAGGCAGTACTGTTCCTAGGGCAGAGTGTCCTACAGGTCATCATGATGGTTTCCTTGGTTTATGGAAAAAGGTAGAAGTGACGGGTAGGTTTGAGGTGACAACTTTGGGCAGGGTACCAGAGGGTTTGAAAGACTCAAATTTTTTTGAGGGGGGCGCGTGATACGCACGTGGGAGCAGTTGAGGGTAAAATTGAAAATACATGTCTCAACCAAAAAATGAGGGGGAGTGGAAGAGTGGTAATGATGGTGAGTGAGGAATCGATGCAGCTTTATTTGTCTGAGGTGGTATTTAAAGGGGAGAGGGAGAAATTTATTATTCCCCAAATAATTAATCATAGGGAGAAACAGAGATAAAGAAAGGAAAACATACACCATTGTAGAGGTATAGCTTGTTGGAGAGGAGAAAAGGAACCGTCGTTGTTGCCGAGAGAGCTGAAACATTCGAACAGGTATTTCTCTTGATTTCCTTCGTAGATAGGTGATTTGATGTTCTACTCTGCTGTTTCTTCTTCAGTATTTGTATGTTGCTTGTATCGTAGGGGCCTGGCAGAGGAATAGGGCAACTAAAGTGGTAAATTGGGGATATTGAGGTGGTGACCAGGGTTATAGTTGAACATTAAATTTTGGGTTGTGCGAGCTAGAGAGGGTAGGACAAAATATGATATCGAAGCGTGATAGTCAAATATATTGATCTAATTGCGTACCTCTTCTTCTGTAGGGTATAATGCGTATCCATCAAGCTTCGAGGATGAGGCTGATAGATGAAGAGGTCAAAGTAAATGAGCAGAGTGTATTTAGTCGAGGCCGAGGGGGTGAGAGAAGTGACGTAGAAGTGTTAGATATTGCAACAGATACCCCATTAGCTGTGGCAGTACCAGAAGTTGGAGCTTCGAGGAAGAGCCGCCATAGAACACGAGTGATCAGGGAGAGTGATGAAAATGATATTGAGGAAGGAGAGGGAAGGGAAAATGAAGGTAGTTTTGACCCTTCGGGGGATGAGAGGGAGCAAGGGGAAGAAGAGCGGTGCGATAGTAGTGATAGTTCAGATTGTTTGAGGAGAGTAGCGGGGCCAGTCTCGACTCAGGAAAAAGAAAGACTGGATTGATTCATGGCCAAACATGAGTTTTCGATGGTGGGCATTGAGTTGCTGCTAGTAGGGGCCGAATTCATGTTCAAGGATATTCCGTGCAAGGGGTTAATGGCTTTCAGGGGCCAGATTCGATTAGGGTTGCAATTTTCCCTTTGAAAGAAGGTAGAAGAGGTATTGAACTACTAGGATGTTTCTCTATGCCAGATGAATGGCAATTTTAATAAGATGATGAGGGTCATCGAGGGTATGAATGTAGAATTGAAACGTGAGAGGAGGGGTTTGATCGAGTGGTTTGATATTGTATTGTTCTACTCAAGAAAAGCAAATAAGAAGGTCGATACTTATCACATTCAGAGCCATACAGGCAAACCAAGGCTATTCGATCAGTGTTCGGCGGGGTAGAGATGAGATAAGGATTTAGTGGTGGTAAGGGATAACTATGAGAATACAGAGGGGGAAGAAGAGTATAAACTGCGGCACAGGGTATATAATCCAAAAAAGTTGACAGTCGAAGGCTATTGGCTAAATGGTTCAAATAGGTTATTTAAACATATATTTTATTACTTTACTGAACCCAATAGCAGAATATTGACGAATCTGAAGAGGTATATAGACAAACTAATCGACCATGATGAAGAGTGGGTACACTGGGTATTTGGGAAGTTGGGTGTTGTGAGGAAGATGCGGAAGAAGATAGATACGTTGCTTCGAAACATACCTGTTGTTGCTAGACCAATAAAGTAGAGAAGGGAAGAAGGTACTTTGACAGGGACCGTAGAAATGGAGAAGGGATGATTAACTCGCAATTCGAAGTATGTACCGAGGGATCGGCGAGGTGGGCCAAGGACCATACACCCGAGTATTCCCGAGGACGTACCTGATGTGTCGCAACAGGCTAGTAAAGGTAGGGGCAAGGCTGTCGCCAAAGCATTGACAATGCAGCAGACAAAGACTACTCAGGAGAAGAGATCTCGTGAGTAGGTGGCTGATGATGTGGATAACGCAGACGACGTGCGACACGATGCCGGACTGGAGGAGCATGCATGAGCAACAGCCGCGTTGATGGTGACCCTCCGTGGAAATTACCCAGATGAGGCAGGGAAGCAGATGAACAAGGCTCTGTATCAAGTAACTATTTTTTGAGATTCTGAATTTATGAAAAAATTACTATACTTTGAGAAGTACTGATGTGTCGAGTATTCTTGCAGGTGCATGCTTGGCCCCAAGATTTTACCAAAGCCCAGAAGGTAACAAGTAAACAGTTAAAGGAAGCGAGGGACGGTCTGGAGCTTGCTCGAGGGACCATAATGTCATTTGAGACTGAGGTTAATGAGTTAAAGCGACAGAAGTTTCAGATTAGAGACGAGTGTGCAAGGGAACTCGAGGCTTCGTTGGCCAATAGTAATCAATTTTGAAAAACGTTGGAGTCTAAGCTTACTGAAAAAGTGGTGGAATTGAAAGAGCCGATAACAGCTTTCCAGGCGCAATACAATAAAGAATACGCAACGACCACTGCTCTGAAGAATTTTATTGACGACTTGGTGTATAATCCCGAGACTACCGTGCACTTTTCGTCGACCACAGAATCTGCCCTTGCCAAAGATGTGGTGCAGGCAATGGGGATAGAAGTTGATCTTGCTGGTGGAGGTGTTGGAGATAATGCGGTAGCTTCTATGGTCGAAGGGGATGGTGTCAGTACAGGAGATGCTGTTGTCAGTGGTATAGATGCAACGGGACTCAACCTTGTTATCGAGGGTACTGGAGGTGGTGCTAGTGAAGAACCTGTAGGAGGAGTTAGTACAGCCACTCCTACATGAGTGGAGTACTGGTAGAATAGTATGTCCTTGTTATCTGTTTCCTGTAGCTAAATCTCTTCTTATATCTTACTGTGATATTTAAACTTGATTGATGTGGAGTTTGAATTGAATATACTGGATGGGCTGTACTCGAACAATGTGTAATGTATTTAAACTTGTTACTTGTTTGCATGTGGTTGATTTGAATTGCCTGTGTGTATTGAACTTGAATTACTGGTATGTCTGTATGTTGGTATCTATTGTATGATTTGAAGTGTAGAATACTAGTATCAGGGCTTGGGCTGGAACCCTGAAGAGCTTTGAGGTGATCCCCGAGAATCAGTCAAGTTGAAAGGTTGACGTGATACTTAGATTTGACTGAGTCAAGAAGTGTATTGAACCTCGAAGGTCGCCTCTGGGTCAATCCACCGGATTACGCCTGAACGAAGCAATATGTGGTCGCCCTCAATGCATTCCCGAGGGTCCAGTCTATCAACCATTCATGCCCCTCGGGGTTGCTCGAATTGGAAACTTGAAAAACATCGAGGTTGCCCCCAAGTATCAGTCAGGTCGCAGGGTTGACGTACTACTTAGGTTAGACCATGAAATTCACTAGACTTTAAAGGTTAAGCCTGAACGAAGCATTATGTGGTCACCCCTAATGTATTCCTAAGGGTTTGGTCTATCGACCATTTATGCCCCTCAGGTTTGCTCGAATTGGAAACTTGAAAAACTTTAAGGTCACCCCCAAGTATCAGTCGAGTCGTAGGGTTGACGTGATACTTAGATTAAACCAAGAAATTTACTAGACTTCGAAGGCCTAAGCCTGAATGAAGCATTATGTGGTTGCCCCCAATGTATTCATGAGGGTCTAGTCTATTGACCATTCATGCCCTTCGGGTTTGCTCGAATTGGAAACTTGAAAAACTTCGAGGTCACCCCCAAGTATCATTCGGGTCGAAAGGTTGACGTGATACATAGGTTAGACCAAGAAATTCATTTAAAAAATGGACATGAAGCTCAGGGGATTAAACATATGTTCATTAATTATATTGTATTTACATCAGCTGAACAAGGTCATGGCCGCAGGCTATTGTATGGGACTTACTGCATTGTATACCATAGATTAGGTAGAGGCTCTTCCGCTTCTGTCATTAAATAATAGGATCCCTTGTCGGTTTTGTTGTACCCGACATAAGGTCCTTCCCAGGACTCAGCTAGCCTGCCAGCATTTCGAGGCTTCGAAGATGGTATGACTCGCCGAAGTACCAAATCTCCAATATTGAAACTGGGTGGTCGAACTTTCTTATTGTATAACTTCTGGAGGGAGAGGTGGTAACGGCCGAGGTTTGCAATGGCCTGGTCTCTTGTTTTATCGATCCATAAGTTTGAGGCTTTTGGCCTCATCCAGAAAGGTAGTAATGAATGTGCCTCGACCAGGACCGTCGAGTTTGACATAGATAGTAGGTTTGACAGGTGTTGTTGATGGGATTGAAGGTATAGGGAGAGAGAGATATTGATTGCTATGGTTTGACAAGTTTTCGGGTTTGATCAATCTCTGAGTGCTCACATGAGTGGGCAAGGTGTTGAGAACCTTTTAGGTTCCACGTGCCACAAGAGGTAGTAAAACGAAGTTTTTGGTGGTAAGCCTAAGGTATGACTCTCATGCCATGGAGCTAGTCGTACCCAAGGATGCCTAGATATTCAAACTTCTAATCGATGATAAGAAAGCTGGTTTGGAGGGTAACTAGTTCTGTTATGACAGGGAGACTAATGCAGCCGATAACGACTTTAGTTGCGCCATTGAAGCCCTTGAGTTTGACATTAGCCGGGGTGATGAGGTTGGCTTTTTACATGGCTTGAACAGTTTGGAGGAACAGTATGTCAGTGGCACTGCCCGTATAAATGAGCATGGTATGGAGGACAAGGTGTTTGACCTTGATCATAATGACCAAGGGATCGGAGTGGGGGAGGTGAACATGAGAAGTATCACCTTCGATAATTGATATACCCTCAGGTCGAGGGTATTGGCTCGATTCTGGTAGAAGGATGTATAGCTTCTTCTTGTAGGTAAGCTTGCAGTATTCTTCAACACCCTTGCGTTTTCTTTTAGTACGGACGCTATCGACATTGTTGACTTCAATGTGATGGAGTTGGAAAATCTATACCTTGGCTGGGTCGGCAGCTGAGGCAGGTGGAGGCATAAAATACGACCCGTCGAAGTAGCTGGGATGATCGGCGATGTATCAATGTAGACGACTTACTTTAAATATCATCTCCAGAGAACGCTGGAGAGCATAACATTTATTTGTAGCGTGGCAGTTGTACTTGTGATTTTGGCAGTAAGACTCGTCCATCCTGACCTCGATGGGGTAGGGGGTACATCAGATAGGGTCAGCCTAAATTTGTGGGAGAAGGCTACTGATGGGGGCAGTGAGCTTGGGAAGGACCGGCTTGGGTCATTTTTTGTAGGCCTCAGTAGTCTACAAGAAAAAGCACAAATTATAGCGTTGGACAATCGTTTAAAAAACTGCGATAGCGTTTTTCGTCCGCTCTATTCTCCCATGCTATCCTTTTTACAATAGTATTTTTTACAACGCCATTAAATAATTGCATTTGAGAAACGTTATGAATTTATTTTAAATGGCATTTAGAGAACGCCATAATTGACTTTCTAATGCTATATATTATTTTTTTCCATAACATTTGTCTAATGCTATCTATTATCTTTTCCATAGCATTTGTCTAATGCTATCTATTATTTTTTCCATAGCATTTTTCTAACGCTATCTATTGTTATTTCCATTACATTTGTCTAATGTTATCTATTATCCTTTCCATAGCATTTGTCAATTATTATCTATTATCTTTTCCAAAGCTTTCTTCTAATGCTATCTATTATCTTTTCCATAGCATTTGTCTAATACTATTCTTTATCTATACCATAGCATTTCTCTAATGCTATCTATTATCTGTAACATAACATCTTCAAATACTATATTTACTCAACAAATTAGTAGCAGAAAACAATTATAATGTTCAATAAGCGTTATCATTAGCACTTTCTAAATTATAAAAATTAAATTAACATTTCATCAAATAAAAAAAAGTCACAGGTTTACTGCAAAAATGACTCTGATACAATAAAATTTGATCTTATAATCATCATATTTAGGTCTTCAACAAAGAAGAAGAAGATAAAAGCAAATCCCTTCTAATCTATGTACAATGGCAAAAACCTTGTAGGAAGCCATTTTCAACTGCGACTCCATCATAAACTGCATAAAAGATACGAAAAAGAGTGTAAGGAAATTAAATTATAAATACTAAAATGACCATACCATATCTAATCCGAAAATAAACACCAATTATGAATCGTACTTTAAATTTTCCTATATCTTAGGTCTGCTAATGTATAAGAATTGGATTATATAAGGATATAGTGATGGAGAATAAATAGTTAAGTTATAAGGGTTTATTATATCTGAATTAATCATCCTTCATAACCACGTATTTCTTGCTCTATAATAGCTCTTTCTCTTACAAGGTGTGTGCACTCTTTCAAAGTGTGTGCAGGGTCATTTTTCTAACCTAAAATTTGACTACATCAAATGTGAGGCTCAAATTGGCCAATGGATCTACGTGTGCTTGACTTGGCTAGCGTCCACCAAATTTACTGTTCTTACTACTTTTTTGTCACCATTCAAGAAGATCATGAACCTAGTTCTGACATATTATGTCGTTAAATACCACGATATATTGTGGTCTATGTACAATATATTTTTGCCTAATAACAGTCTTTATCTGTGCCCAATATTTAAGCTTACAAACAACCTTGAATTCAGCATAACATTTTTTTCTTTCTATAATAGGCTTTTTACTATAATACTTGACCAATTTGTGTTTCATAGTCAAATACTACTTTGTCTTTGCCAAACACATTTCTTCGTATCCAAGATTAAATTAATTGATAAATAATGAAACAAATAGCACTAAAGTTACCTCAACCATGTAAAATAACCATGCTCCAAAGCAACGGTAGGCAACTAAATTCAAATCAAACCTACTTGGGCACTTGAAAGAGAAAAGAATAAGCAATAGCACAAGAAAAATAACATTCGCAGCATTAAGGATTGTATCTGTGATTTTTAAACGTACTAGCACCAGTTCAAAACAAAGATATGAGCACAAAGTCCCAAATTTTTTGAGACATGGAATATGAAAGCTACCATAAATCAAGTCTAACAAGGAAAATGACCATTTCTATTTGACTTTCGTACGCCCGACCCTCTGTCCAGTCATGCTCATTAGCTCCACTTGGAGTTCTTTTTCTTCTAAAGGAAACATGTGACCCACAGTTGTAGCCTCATGTAAATATACTCATCTAACTGTAGAAAAATGAAAAAACATTGGCTGCTCAAAAGCTTGAAAAAAAGAAAAAGAAGAAAGTGAGTAGTGACTCTGATAATATTACCAAGCTTACTCACTTCATATGAATATTTTAGATGAAATCCACATTCGCCCAAATAGTAGAAATACTGGTAGAGACATCTGGTACTTGACAATATCACCAAGCTTGAATATCGAGCACGAACCACCATGTCTAACTCTTCAATTTTCGCTTCAATTACATACATATTTCTTTTATCTTGCTCGCTCAAGGGTTTACTCCACGGATAAAAGGAATGAGCCCTCCCATCTATTTAAGGGATGAAATGTAAATATCACTTGAACTTTTAAACTTCTTTGTTGCATCCTACTCTCTAATAATAGCTAGAGGAAAGCCTTCTGGCCCAGAAACTTTCACCTGGTAACCATGATATTGAGAAGCCAGCAATTGGGCACCATCTTAGGTTTAACATGGCAGCAGTCAAATTCTCATGGGAATCTTTGAAAAAATTGATTATCCGTGATCCACCTTCTAGGTCTCCAGCGAGTATGAAATCCTCCTCGAATTTACTTTTATTTTCTTGAAGAATGTTTTCATCTTTAGATATCATTCGCATACTAAAAATCTGTAATGCTTCCATGGCAGTGCTAAGAAAATCATTATTAACCTAAGCAGAGAAAACGTAAAAATAGGTTGATGGATCAGGCTGGATTTTTTCTTGGTGTATCCGCTCAACAATAAGCCCAATAAGGTTAATCCGACCCTCATAAAATCATGTCATGCTGAATAATAAACAATGAGATTACAACAAAAGATTATGGGTATAAATGTTTACCAACATAAGTTAAAATAAATACTGAAAACTAAACAAAAGTACCTTCATGTATGCTTCCAGAAGAATGGTATTATAGAGCAACAAATGTTGTTGGGTCCTATTCGTGATAGCTTAATCCAAAACATAATGGAATTATCGAGGCCTAAACATATTTTGTCATTCCTCATTAGAGTTATCATTTTCTTTGTTTTTGAAACACAAATCAAAGAAGAAATTGTAAAATATGAAACAGTGAAGCAACTATTATGCAAGGCAACACTAACACAAGTTAGACCATATGCTTCTCATACTTTTTTTAAGGGTACATGCTTCTCAGGTGAAGGCAAAGAAAATAGGCTATACAAAATAAATCATGAAGGTGATCTTTGGTACTTACCATCAAACTCGAGATGATATTTTTGAAGTTCTTAGGATAGAGGAGAACACCATCTTCAAATTGCTGCAACTAAAAGTAAAAATATTTATCAAAAATGAGTTGCATGCATATTTTGGTCACTTAGTGGACTTCAATCCCTACTAACAATGATGGTCATTGGAAGTTCAGATTGTATTAATTATTTCTACAAACATGAGTGGGTCAAAGGTTAAACAACTTATAAAGACTAAAATGTATGATACATCTTGTGCTTGTGGCAATGTGGTTCACTTCAATTTAGTACTTTATACTTTATTCAAGTAGAAAATAAAATAAAAATAAAAATGAAAGAACTTTTGAACTATTAACTGAAATTCAATAGAGGATAGAACTGAACTTTTACGATATCTCCAAGATCTTTCAAATGATACCCACATAAATAATTCTAAATCTGGAAAAAGAATCATTATTCATATATAATATGTAAAAACCATGTATTGCTTGGTAAACCAATGCACCCATTTCACAGGTTTATCAAGGTGGAGTTCCAAAGGCATACTTTTGAAGTGGAATGTCTACTATATATGTAGTTGGGTGACAGAGTGATTTATAGTATAGATAGGTATAAAGGGACGGTGAGTGTTAATCATGAGGTAACCCCTATTACTACAAAATAGTAAATGCTTATGATCTTGAGAACTACAATAAAAATAATACGAAAACTATCAAACCTCAAAAATGGCTTAAAGGGATATTGATCCATGAAGTAGAACTCACCTGGCCAAGATCCACAACTTTGATAGCTCTATCTTCTATTTTTGGGATCACAACCTGAGACGATCTTCCATTCATGAGATTCTAAAGCCAGAATATTCACTTCAAATGCATCTTTCCTTCTAAATCATCCAAGTTTTCATCAATAAACTCCAAAATAGCTACAACTTGTTCTTGAGTTGCAAGAAATTATAAAAAAAAACTAAATAGCTAGCCTTAATCACCAAAACTAGCATTAAATGGCATAAAGAATACCTGATTTGTATTAAAATCTTTCAAAAATGGTTTATAACCCAATTTGAACGCTGACTTTAAAGTGATTTGAACTCTATCAACCATGAGCCATTGAGGGTTTTGACAAAGATCAGGTAATGGTATCAAGAAAGAATTAAAATCAGTGATAATCATTACAAGTATAGGCTTATTGCACAAAAATATCTACTGAACAAAAATAGATATGGAAAAAAAGAACTAGTCTCACAGTTATCTCTTACAAAATAACTTAGAAGAACTATAAACAAAAGCAATATTAGAAAATTTAAAGACTAATAACCTATGAAAAACCCAACATCGGATACATAATTTGAGGACGAAGAACATAATTAAATCAATTAATAATAATGTCACATGCCATCAAGTAAATCTACAAGAGTAAGAAATTCTATCAATATCAATTTGAGAACCCTTGGCGAATACTTGTTAAATGAAAAAAACTTTATCTTTCCATTGTGAATTGTGCCCCTATTAAAAGATTCCATGACCTCTTACTTAAAAATTTCAAATTATCATCTATTAGAAAAAGCTTCATGTTTTGCTATTATATAGTACTATTATAGTGACCAGATAAAATTAAGAGATTATAAGTGTAATTTCAGCAAGAAAAACTTATCTAAGTTGCAGATAAAGGAGATGTTAAATTCACACCTAAAAATTCATCAATCGGCCCGAACCACACCAATCCGCAATGAACTCAATAAGGATATGATGATTAAACTTAAAAAAATTCTCCAAAAATTAGATTTCATCAATCTCTGTTAAACCACAACTTATAACAAATCAATAAAGAAAACACCATCTTGAAGCCTCCTTAATTTATGATTATTTCGTCGAGGGGAAAAAGATCTTCTTTATAATTATCAACTAGAAGAAGATGTGATTGCACAATTTCTCATCAAAATGTTAGAGCATGAAAATATTATGAGGAATGATAACTGAAATGAGGAGTATTGGAGATTGTTGTAGCTAAGAGAAAGAGAGAGAGGGAGAGACCTGATTAAACAATGTTAGAAAATCGCCAGCAATAAGTAACATTAGGGATGCCCTTTTGGATGATAGGATAAATGATATTTAGGTTTAGGGAGAGTAGGTTAGATAAGTTGAAGGAGTAGGTTAGAGTCGTGGTAGATTTTCCTTGCAGGAGATTTTAGAGTAAAATTTTATTCGCGGTTCCCTAATAATAGTTTTATTATAGCATTTGCAAATGCTATGAAAAGAATTAAACCCATGACAAGTTCAGCCTTAACAATATGCGAAACCTTTTATGGCGTTTATTTGGCGACTGCTATGAAATGATGATTTTAATAGCACTTAGAAAAAATGCTATCTTTTAAGTGCTATTAAAAGTTATTTTTCTTGTAGTAAAGTGAGGGCGTTTGCGGCTGTCAATCTCCTGTAAGACGGAAGTGACCATGGGTGCAGAGGGTTGTTGAGGATCATTATTGCTGGTGGTCGAAGCTTGCCCCTGGCGATTGGATTCGTGAAGGCATTCTTGGTCGATGTATCGGTTAACCTTAGATAACATCTTCGCAAGGGTTCGTGGTTTATGAAGCACAATGTATTCCTTGACACGACTGTGATCTGGTAGAGTGTTAGAATATGCGAGGACAGCATTCACGGAGTTTAGGTTTTTGATTTTTCGCGACTCATCGAAAAACCGCTTGGTGAAAGCTTCAAACGTTTCGTTATGGGATTTTTGGAAGTTGGAGGCAAACTGGGCGATAAAAAGGCTCAACAATTGTTCGAAGCTTCGGATCGAACCATTAGGGAGGTTGTGATACCATTTGAGAGGGCTATCAGTTAGACAGGTGGGGAACATGCTACACAAAATATGGTCGGCTGTAGAATACTGACTCAAAGCGTATTGGAATTCTAGGACATGAGATTGAGGGTTAGTATTACTGTATTTGCTGATTTTAGGTGTATAGAAATTGGGAGGCACTTCGATCGCGAGAAGTTTAGGGCAGATAGGGTTGCTTAACGGACTCCAAGAGGTCAATGTTGGGCTCACACTGACTCGAATAGCGGCACGGATTTTATGATTGAGTTCCTGTCGAGCGAGGTAAGCAGAGTGAGGCGAAGAGCACTGGGGTTGAGGGGGAAGAGGTCGAAGGTTCAGAGTATGTTCAGCGCTACTCTCCCCGTGACTTTCTCGAGCAGGGCAGCGCATGGGGTATCCGGTAGTTTGAAGAGTTGAGTCAGAAGAATCTTCTGTAGGGTGCATGACAAGGTGGATTTAACCTGGGGGTAAAATGGTGGGGCCCGAGGTGAGTGCGGGCTGAAACACGAGAAGGGGCAGGTGCCCGGGATCGCGAAGGAGCGTCCTGGGCATGAACCTGCTGAAGCTCTCGACTGTGTGGCGCAGTTTGTCGAGAGAACGATGTTGGCGCTCGTTGTCTTCCAAGCGTCGTTGCCATTCGGCCCCGAGTTTGTTGCATCTGTGTTCACGTTCGAGACACAATAGATTGGAATGGCACTCTTCAGCTTGGTCGAACTGTTGGCTAATCCGAGCAAGTTTGGCGGCTATGCTGTCAGTAAAATTTTTAATGACGGTAGAGGTAGAACGAACGGTGAGGGCCATTGAGGCTGGATGTGAGTGGTAGAAAGATGAAGAGAGAAAAAAAAGGGTGTTGGGTAGGGTGGGTAAAACATAGATGACACCAAATGTAGGGGCCAAGTTTTGTATGATGGCAAACCGGCTCTTACACGATGGGGTTAATCTTCGACTTAGGGTCTGCAAGCATATAATTACAATATTAAGATATTCTACTAAGACAATACACTTGTGTGGAGGCCTAGAATGGGTTACTCCACGACCTCTAATGTGAATTTTAAGGTGAAATGATATATATTGAGTTAGTCGTAGGGTCGAGGAGTGGAATGTTGCAGGATATTCGAAGGTAATTTTGTAGGGCTTTGCATGAGAGATTTTTCTAGCCTCTTCATAGTGCATCTACCTTCCTATTTATAGAATATAGAAAAGGCTGAGTCACCATGGGAGGTCAAGTTACATATATATCCTTGGGGGGACAACCGACTTGTACTCCTCATAGGTTTTAACACTGTAGCTATTGGGTCTGATACTGTAGTTGCTGACACTGTAGTTATTGATTCTTGTACTATAGTTATCGAGCAGCTTGTTTCTCTGTTCTGTCCAGTGAGCTGGCAGTCTGACATGTCTGACTTCGACCAAGTCCATGATCAAAGTATTTCTGGTACTGGAAGTGAGTTCTTGCGCTGCTCATCTATTTTTGAGAGTTTTATTAGTCTCGGAAGGCCTCGTGGGCTTAGTTATTGTATTATTGGGCTTCGAGTCTCTAGGTAGGCTTCGATGTAGTCTTCTATTATTCGACTTGTGTTAGAAGGCTGTGAGTAGGCTATTGCATATGCAAGGCTGGTAACAAACTAAAATACCCTTTTTTGCTTGTTTGAGATATGAGAAGACTACCCTTTATCTCCCAAACTCTTTATATTTGTTACTTGAACATCTGTAGGAGATGTAAAGGTCACTACCTCTGGCTGACACTGTTTACGCCGTGATCGGGGTATTAGACTCTCATCCTCCTCATCATCTCCTTCTAACAACAATTCCCTCAATCTAGGAATGGGGTTTTCACCAACAATTTCCTCTTCATTTTTGGTTAACCACATGTTTTAAGCCTTGGCATTCTCAACATTAAAATCCTTCCCATATTACTTTACAAACTTCCTAAATTCGTTCTCTACCCTTTCCAGTTCTCCTCCATAAATATCAATGATACTTTCTATATGGCGTTCATGTTCTGTTCGAGCTACAACTTTTGCTCGCAACGGATACATATGCTGCTTCACATCAGCTTCTACCATCATTCGAGCAATCACTTCTTTCGACAATCGCATCGCTAAAAACATCTTTTGCTTATCATGTTGCAATAATGCATCCTGCAGCTCCTTTAACTCACCCTCTAAGTGTTGTTGAACCCCTTTTTGCTCTTTTCTTATCCTGAAAAATATAATTTTTATGGCCCTTCGATCCTGTATAAAGTTAAACACATAAGATAAAGGCTCTACATCGCCCCATATAATAGACACACCAGCTTGAGCTGAACATTTTTTCACCTCTAAACTATGAAGATTATGTGCTTCTTGAGCTAAAAGTATAACTCGAGCGGGGTCCGAAAATATACCTTTTTCCTTCAAGATTTCTATATAAGTTTCTTTTAAACCCCGTTCACTATCTACTTCGACCTCGAAATATAATTTCAGCGCAATTAGCATACTTTGACACCTGGCCTTATCACTCATGTCATTAAAGCAAGTCAACTCTTTTTGTTTTTGAACTAATATCCCCATTCCTCCTCATTTTTTAACACCTCATCCCTTTCTATTTTTATCTTAGCATATCTACACTGGAGGTCATATAACTTTTAAAAAAATTTCTCTAAATTAAATTTAAATTGCCTTCTCTGATATGCATTTTTATTTAGTACCTGTTGAATACGAGCCACAGAATCCCTTGCTCTACTAAACATTCTCTCCAGTTTGGAATTCATTTTTCTAAATCGCTCTATCTCTTACACAGATTGCAAATATCTCGTTATCATACAAGCATTCAAGGAGCGCATATTAAAGGCATCTATCAAGCATAACTGTTTTACGAAAATAAAGATTACAACCTCATCAATGTTAAACGAACTACATAGTTCGGAGCAGAGTACTACAAATTATTTAAAAAATCTTGTTAATGTCTACCTCAGCTGGAAGATCTGATGTCTTATCAGCTGCTACAGCTGGTTCAGTGGGTGTAACAGCTGGATCAAGAACATCAGCCACCACTTTACTTTCTACCTCTGCAAGAAATTCTATCTCATCGTATCTGCCAGATTGACCCAACTCGACATCCGCACAAGTCAACCCAAAAGAGTAATAAGATTGGACAAAACAAGTTCAAACTTCATAATAAGGTCTCAAAACTTCTAGCTCCTCTTATCATGGCACTTTATTGCCCCCTTCAGCAGCATCGAGAGCAGCCATTACAAAAAATACACAAACACAAGTTCAGAATAACAACTTTTAGTCTGAATACAAGAAAATTAATGATTTCAAACACATAACCCGAAAGTGTGTTCCTGATATTCTTTATCGAGCAGCTTCGGATCAGTCCCAGCCATTAAACAGTATTTATGCTCGAGCTCTCTCATCTTGGTCGAAGCATGAGGATTAGTACAAGAACTACCCTCGTCCTCATGCCACATTCTCTTTAACAAATTCTTCTCCACCTCTGCAGGAATAACTGTACTCACTTCCTGCCACTCCTCCACATCCTCAGAAAATAGTTTTTGTGATCTCTTATTCTGTGGTCACCGCCCCAATAACAGATGTACCCTACCGAGCTGACTTTCCTAAACTTCGAGTAGTTTGATTTTGGTTTTCAGGTGTAGGAAGTAGAAGACTGAGGACAACATCAATAGTCAAAAGAGTTTTCTCCTCAGCCATAGCTCTTTTCTCGTGAGCTCGCTAAACTTTGGGTACTATGGAATCGGCCCTCTAATCCCTACGGATACCAAGCTCACCAAGTACTTGCTTTAACTCGACCTGACCACGAGTAACGCAATCAAACAAGCTTGTATTATCAGGTGCCGATGAAGGATTGTGTTCTGACAAAACAAAGAGCAGAACATTAATATAAAGCTCGAAGACATGATAATGGTTAGCCGAAGATTGATCAACGTTACTTACTCGGGTTATATTATTTATTGTTCTGAACAAGTGTTAGTTCATCTGGAACCTATATACAGTTACCCCCTATCTACACAAGGTGATCATTCCATGGCCTCCTACCCGTAGATTCAAAGTCAATTTTTTTTTGCCTAGATGAATCATTATACAGGTAACCACTACTTCGACCTTTGACATATTTTCATTTATAAAATTTTAAAGCATCGTTGGCTTCGAAGTACTTGGCAATCCCTTTCTTTCTCCATTTATCATTCAGTGCTTCACATACCCTCATCATCTCATATCCATTCCCATTCAGCTAAGCAGGGCAACACTGCAATAGGTTCATAGCCCCTTTTTGAAAGAAGGTCAGGGGAACTCTAAGGCCATATACGACCTGATTTAAGTAACATAGAAACCCATCATTCAGGCCTGCTAGCACTAGGCCATTATAGTACGAGAGAGTAACATCCTTACTAATCCCTCTCTCCCTTTTCTACTTCTCCAAATAAGGGACTTGGTAGTATACCACCTCCTACCCTTTTCCTGGGACATAGGCCCTAAACCAGCGACCTTGGTCTACCAGATAACTTCCCCATTCTCCCTGCAATTTCTTTTTGTATTTCAAAATTTTTTTCATACATCTACTACCTCTGGGTATATAATAAATAATCTATCTTTCTCTTTCCTATCCTATACCTCTATCACTTTCCCTATTTTACTGGTTTCCCTAACTTCTACAGTCACCTCTATACTATTTACAGTTTCTTCCATGGCGTTACACTCGCCCTCCCTCCCCGACGATGATATTTTCTCCAAACTTGAAGACACTATAAATTTACTCATTAGAATTTTAGGCTTGGAACGCATACTGGACCTACAAATACACAAAATATTTCATCATTATCTCTACTTTACATATTATGCCCTACAGATAGTAAAAATAGCCCCACCCCTATTTTTATCCAGTCAACACACTTAATTTACAATTTCCCTTTTCTTCTCCAAAATAATCATTTTCTCTCTCTACAGTTTATTCATATAACAAAGCTTCTACACTACAGTTCTACACTACAGAACTCTCTCATGAATTCCTCAGAGATCTCAAAAGCACCAATATTATCAAACTTTTGTATCCCTTACTCTAAAAGGAAAAACAGACAATATCATACTGATTACTAGTAAAAATAAATCAAGCAAACAGAGACACAGATCACCAACCTGTACTTGAAGAACAACAATCTTCTACTTTGCCCAGACATTTTACCAAGAATGACCACCCCCGTTGCTTTTCCAACAGGTTTCTATCACTCGATGAACCTTTCCCACTCAAATCACACTCAAAACTCAAACATTTCCTCTCTTGGGAGATAGGATTTGTACAAAAAAATTTCTCTAAAACTGTTGATAATTTATGAGGGAGAGAGATACGAGTTTTTATACTCTCCCTCGGTTTATGAAATGACGGCTCCTTCTGACACGCGTTAGCCTGCCCTACTATCTCTATAGGCACGTATTTTTGGAAAATAGCATCATCATGACTTTTGTGATAACGTCTACTGTCATCACGTCTGTCTCTATTGTCTATATTAAAAAATTCAACCCCTCTTCACCAACGCAGTACAAACGACCAATCACCTTACTTTTATACTATACCAAGATCGTACGACATTTCTAAAATAGTTCAATATTTAAAATTCGAGGATATCTATACAGTTAAAATCATACAATTGTCACCAAAAATATCTGTACACAAACAGAAAAACATAATACTTTATTCTTATTCATCTCAGATCGATGCAATAACTATGCCTCATTATAGATATTATAGATTACTGCAAAACAGATTACTTATTTATTGCGAACCTTCACAATTTGATCCTACAGACATGTAGTTATATTTAAGGCAGCCTGGATGGTTCACCTTGCCACATGGAATTATCTCTCCTCTTGCTGCCCTTACATCCTCATCCACAAGTTTATCACATGGGAGCTGTTGAACAGTCATTTCTCGTACCGTGGAATCCAGAAGAGACCTGCAAAACACATCGCACCAGAAAAAACAATCATACTTTACACGCCTGCTTTCATCATCTAGACCGATCAAATTTAATGGCTATTCCAGTAACACCACATCTTAAGGCAGTCGACGAAAATATCGCTCACGAAGTTCAGCAACCTTAATATGAAGCCTACCATCTACTGTATGATGAGCACGCTGAGAAGCCGTCCTCACCATGGTTACTCGCACATAAAATTATCCTTGCAGAAGATAGAATGCACAAAAGCCAAAAATCCCTACTTTATATAGTCACCAGGAAGATCTTTTAGAGTCCATATCACCCTACAGATTTTGTTGGAAGATATATTTTACAAGAAAATTTTTAGGACAAAAGAATATCAACAGCAAATCCCGTTTATTGTGATAGATCATTCTTTCCATATTATGAAATATTCCCTCAGATTTTATAGGCACATATATGAAGATGGCAACATACATAATCAATCAAGTCCAGCGGTAACCCCTACAGACCAATATCAATTCTATCTACAGGTCGAGACAGTTTTTTAGCCTGTTCGAATACATAGATCGCAAAATATTATATACCTTTACATCAAACCAACCATCTTACATAAATTATCTACTACTTATCATCACATTTTTGAACTCCTTTAAAATTTTAAAACCTCACCTATCACTACCATTTATCGATATACCCACTAGGGTCTGTATAGTTCGACACACAACATCAAGAAAACAGGATGATAACATTTCATTAGTTTAAAAAAATTTCTTTCAAATTACATTACAGATACACTATCGTTACAGACAATATACAGATTACTTTCTAAAATTACATAAAGTAATAGTTCGAAATACATATTAGCAATCAACGAGGAAGAAGATGCAAAATTGAACCAACTTCCAAACTCTGATCCCATGCTGCAAGGAATAGAAAATAGTAGAACTTGAAATCACAGATGAAGGATCTTCTTCTGGACCAATATATATCAACCATAGAAAAACACCCTCCACCATAACCCCTACCTCCCCGCATGCCAGAGACAGACGGAAGGTCCTATTTCTTAGCAAGGACCCACTCACGAGTAGGATACCGGCGTGACTTCCTCGGTTGAACGCCTACCGCTTCATCTTCAGTTGTAACAGCCTCCTCCGCCAGTAACCAAAGACCATTTCGGCACTCTACCCTAAACGTTAACAAATAATAGAAATGCACCATCTAACAATAATCATCCCCCGCCTCCATCACCTCTTCATATGACATATGGTGATAGGTACGCGACACAGGAATTGGTATCGGCAGATGCAAAGGTTGGTATCCAAAATAACTGATGCAAAGTTCTTCTATCTTTCAACAAATCCTAGACTCCCGAGATTGGTTCCTTTTAGTCATCATACTCTCAACAGTAAGAAGATCTCAAGTACATAAAAATGAACAAAGGAGAAATAGTTCAAAGATAAAGACTTGGTTCATCACACACAACTCAGAGTGCCTTTTATACTATGATAAGCATTTAAGCCGACTCTCCAAATTCCCAACATTAGGAAGATTTCTCATGAAACAGCATTGACTAGAACCATTGGATCTAGGAAAACCAAAAGGCACAAACATATATTCTTAAATATACAATAGAAATAATTCCCAGATATTAACTGTAGCATTAATGACACTTCTCAACCAATACCACTCGCCCACAATGTTTATCTTAGTATTGGCTGGGAGAGGGCAGTTGTAGTGGCTTATTCCGCATCTCGGACTCATGCTTCATCTTTGACCAACATGCGAACATCAAAATCGAGATAACAACATCAAGAAACAGTTATAGGGCGAATTTCTCAACCAACAATACTCGCCCATGATACTTTTCGTGCTCTTGGTTGAGAACCGTCTTGCAAATAGCGTATTCAGTATCACGGACTCATCCTTCGTCCTTAACCTCATCAACATATTCAGTTTCCCTAAGTTTTAGTCATCACTTTCGACCTCTATATTAACAGTTCATATTAAGCAAATGTACAGTCATCCACAAAGCTGTTACAAGGCAACAAAGATCATAATGTTACATAATCTGGTAAAAGAGTATCTATCATATATTTTGTAAAGTTTATAATTAAGAATCTTAATGGTCATCAAGCGCTCATATTATGAGAACTATAAATAGGGCCATAGAATTCAAGATGAAGAACGAAGGAATTCTCACTCGAAAACACTCATTGTAATAAGCTAGCAATCTCAATAATATAATTCTTTTTTTCTCAAAATCCATACGAGAGGTCGTGGTTTTTAACCTATTCAAAGGTTTTCCACGCTAAATTATCTTGTCAGCTATCATTTGCTATTTTTGAGCGTTCTAAACACATCTGGTGTAATGGCTAAGTTTAAATCCCAAAATTAGGCTATTACAGCTGTCATTGCTATGGCAGTTATTGTCTTAATGATTGGTTAGAATTGGAGAGAGTAGAAAGAGGTGTAGATCAGCCACCATCTCCAACTGACTATTACAGGTAACCTACTGTTCTTTTACCTTACTTGCACGCCCAATTGAGTACGTCTTTTACACTATTATGTTGGCTCTATACCTTAGGTTTATATAGATGTTGTAGTTAGGTTCAGAACACTACAAGAAAAAACACATAATAGTATTCAAAAACCGGTATGAAAAGCTATGATAGCATTTTTTGTCCGCCCTATTATACGATGTTATCCATTTTTTAATAGCGTTTTTATGCATGCTATGAAAGTATAACATTCTTATAGCATTCTAAGAATGCTATAATACACTTTTTAACAGCAGCTGTTGAAAGCTGTTGTTTGCTTATAATAGTAGTCAAAAACTGTTATGGAAAGGTTACGATAACATTTTTTGTATACTGCAATATGCAATGTTATCCTTTTTAAAATAATTTTTTTTGTATGCTATTAAAAATGTTTTTAACAGCGTTTACTGGTTACTATTGTTTAGTAAGCGCTATCGTTTACTTATAATAGTATTTGTAAACACCATCATATATTCCCTGTATTAATATTTTCCATTTTACAGGTATTTTACAATATATTAATGCCAAAAATAATAATCAGTACAAAAATTTGTAATACTTTTATTTATGCTATAATAATCAAGCGGATCCAGATGGATTCGAGCCATCATCTTCTCAAACTATGAGTACTCTTACCGATTTAAGCTATAGATCCATCGACATACAAGTACAACTCATTCATATAAGTACTTAACATTGTAGAAGATAACTAATAAATCGAAAAACTATAATAACTAATTCTTAATAAAATCCTAAACTCTTTATTTATATCAAGTAACCAAAAAATAGATAGATGTATACCTACACTGAAATAATACCCAATTATCTAAAGAAGATCTTTTTAAACCGCTTCACCGCATATTATCACAATCAACTATGAAAAAAGAAAATCGGTTTGATAGATTGAGAGTGCATATATATTATGAGGCATAGGCGAGCTCACATGTTTTTGTCACTCGGCTACTACTCTATGTTCCAATAAACCAAACTTGGCTTACAAGAGAAACAAATTATTCAGGTTGAACTTCTTAGCCAAATTTACCAGGCTATAAATAAGTAATAAAAAAATGCATGCATAAGAAATTAAAGTAACTAAAGGAGTGCAACTACGGGTGTTCCGAAGAATTACTTGAAATCTCTTTAAAGGAATTGTAAGGATGTTAGGGGCTTCCACTACAGTCAACAACTTCTTGGCTCTCTCACAAGAATTGCATCTGAATCATAGAAAAGGATACTTTAACAAGATATTATGGGATGGAAGTCTCAAATTAACCAAAATACAAATTTTAACTATTTTAATGAAGACCTTTGCTTAATATGAATAATTGAAATTGACAGGATCTTCACAAGTAATAGGAAAGAATATTGGCAAGAGGGGTCACCATCTAA
Organism: Kingdonia uniflora; assembly: GCA_014058105.1. Classification (NCBI taxonomy): domain Eukaryota; kingdom Viridiplantae; phylum Streptophyta; class Magnoliopsida; order Ranunculales; family Circaeasteraceae; genus Kingdonia; species Kingdonia uniflora. Next base: position 1,118,632 of record JACGCM010000696.1, read on the forward strand.
TTAAAATGGCGTGTAAACCCAACTAACCTGCTACATTTGTACTTGTTATCCCCGTCTAGTATTTCTTGTATCTCCCAAGTGCATCTTCAAGAGTTTTAATATCCCCCTAAATCTCAGTAAGATCCATCATCCTTTCATGCCTCTTAGATTTTCCCTTGCACCTTCATGCATTTTATCTAAAATTTAAAACGTTACTCTTATACTGTTACAAATCCCAGTAAGGCGGTAATTAAATCTTACTTAGTAGGAGTAAAAAGAAAAAAATTGGATAGGTAATGAATCTGATAATCTTATATACGTAAGAATGTGGAACAATCTTATAAGAAAATTAAGTGCCTTAGAGTGGATATACCCACCAAATATCAGGCCTACATGAGTTGTTTCTTCTGCCCAAGGGCCTTTTGCATTTACCCCAGCTTCCCTTAGGCATACTGATTGCATGGTGTCAATAGCATACGTGTCAACATCAAGAACTATTTGTTTTAAGTCTCGATTCTTCGCTCTGTGGAGGCGTCATTATTACAGATGAACATACAGTAACAAAAAAATAAAAAGGAAGAGTTCATCTAAATATATATGTACTGGCTGAAAGCTAAAGTTTATTACCTCAAAAATTCATGGGCATCTTCTTGTCTTCCATTACCCAGATGACTCCCAACACTTTGTAGGTGAGATAGTATTCTCATAGGGGACAATGGAGATATTCCTTCCTTTGCTTTCAGAATTAATCCCTCAAATTTACAAGTGAAACACCAATCTTTCTTTGTGCCTAAGTTAAAACAACAATAAAGGGTTACAAGAAAGTTCATCAATATAAATCAAAAAGGTAAATAACTTAAGAATCTGGAAATGAGACCAAGCGAGAAAACCTACATGCTTTAGAATGAAGCCCTTGATGAGGATAGGCAGTAAGAGGTCGGGTAAATGTCAGGCACTGCAAAACAACATTGGCATAGCAGCTGTAGAAGAATAACTAGAGAGATTAAACACTAAGAGAACCTCATAAACTTACTATTAAACTCTTATAATATCAAGCGGCTGTAAGTTTATGATAAATGTGCAATCAAATTATTCGAGAAGATGTGGGGAACCAGCTTCAGGAATATGTGACAGCGACCTATATAAAGATGAAATGTGCTCCAAAAATTTTTGGCAGATGGATAAGAGGTGGCAAAAACAGTTACAGAAGCCAAATCGCAAAAGAATGCAAACCAAAAATTAAATAGAAACTATGATGAGTCATACTAAAATCTATTGAGTCAGGAACACGACGTTTCAAATATGAGTCTACCTATTAAGGAATTAGGTGATTCTAAAATGATAGCAGTAAGTCCTGGTGAACATTAGTTGATCTTTCCTCACCCCAAACACATGCAAAAGAGTCAGTGTGAGGCCTTGCCTAGATAAAATGACAGGTACATATCTTTTCTCCATACCAAAAGAAAATAAAGCATTTTGTGCCGCAAAATAAACAAATGATCTGGTTTGTGCCTGTCCTAATCCAGCCACCATTATAGAATCAATTACTCATATGTTTTACAAGTAGGAATGGACGAAGCTAAAATTTGTAATTGGAGTGGCTCTAAGTGGGAAAAAAACCCCCATCCATCAGGTAATTCCATGAGGGTAGACTCTTGTACTATGGATGTGCTTTGCATGTGATGTGTGAATTATGACTCATGGAGTTCTTGAAGAACCAAAAATGTTGAACGTGCGGACAAAATAACTTACGGACTCTCTATGTTTCTCTTTTTTCCATGGAACCAAGTGGCCATGCCCTTTCTTTCTCTCTTCCCTTGTCAAACATGTAGTACCCTAACACAAAAGACTAAATGAGCAAGATAAGTTTTATTGCAATTTTTATGAGCTACCGCGAATTAAAATCCAGATTATGAAACAAAAAGCGGTAGCAAGAACGCCGCCTTTCCTCCTTCGATAATCAAATTAATCCAAATTAATCCAGATCATGAAACTCACATAATAACTCTCAAACTTATGGATAAAAAATTATACGAAAAAGAAGGCAGAATTTAGAAATACAATAGTAATTGCTTGGAACAAGATACTTAGTGTAGCAGAGAAAATAAAAGTAAAACTAGGTATTAAACACTTATACAAAATTAGTAAATAAATTTACCTGTATGATGCCTTTCATGCGTCAAACATTGTGCTTTTAAACTACAATATTTTTATCATGAGGGTGCAAAACATGAAGCTCCTATCTTATAGACTCTATTGCAGCATTATTGCAAAGCATCGCGTTGTTTACTTCCCCCAGACTTCGGACACCGAGGCCCCATTCCTCAATCGATTTGCATATCTTTTCCCATTTTAATGTCACGCCTTTCCTTTTTGTCTGATCCCGGGTCCATATATAGTTTCTAAGAATGTTATCTCCCTCTTTAATAAGCAATCAAGGCCACTTTTAGACTGCCATATTATGTATTGGAATGCTATTTTGGATTGACTTTGCAAGTGTAACCCATCCCTGGAAAGAGATCATGCTACCTGTCTAGTTATTGGCCTTTTTTATGATTTTTTTGATCAGAGGCAATATGGCTTGCTTTATGACCCTCCCTTGAATGATTGGAATTCCTAAGTATGTCTTAAGAAATTTGCTTTCCTTAAACCCAAAGATATCTGAGACACATCTTCTCCAAGTGAGAGGAATACTGCACATGAAAATCTTGCTTTTGGCCACACTTATCTCTTGCCCAGACATAATCTGATAGTCTGTTAGGATGGTCTTGAGCAGTCGCAGGCTTTTGTTGCTCCCATTCACAAAAGGAAATATATCATCTGCAAAGAATAGGTGAGTGGGTCCGTGCATTAGCATTGTTGATGTCATGGTTTGTATTCTGCCTTGCTATCTAGCCTTGTGGAGGTTAATTCTTAGTATGTCTTCCACAATTACAAAGAGGATTGGAGAGAGAGGGTCACCTTGCTTGAGACCTCTTGATATCTAAAAGAATCCTGATGGGCTACCATTAATAAGAATAGAGACCATACAGCTGCTGAAAATTGTATGCATCGAAGAATTGAATTTCAGAGCAAACCCAAATGCGCTTAAGGATGTGAAAATGTATGTCCAGCTCATAGTGTCATATGCCAGACTGATGTCCATCTTAATTGCCACATTTCTGTGCTTTCTATTTATTTGCATCTCATTCACCATTTCAGAGGCCATGCAGATGTTGTTATGAATGTTTCTATTCGTGATAAAGGCGCTCTGGTCTTTTTAAACACATCTATATGAATTTGGAGAGAGTCGAGTTGTTAGGAACTTTTTAATAACTTTGAAAATTAAGTTACTACATATAGGCCTGTAGTGTTGAATCGAGAACAGGTTATGGATTTTAGGGATTAGTACAATGGGGCTGAAGTTAAAATTCATATGAATCATACCATCCTGAAAGAATATATGTAATATAGGTGACGAATGAAAATACATATTTTTTAAATGAAATTAAAAGTCACTATGAGATTTGCGCTAACATTTATCTCACGATTAACCTTGCATTGTCTTCTAGATCATATGTTAAGTCCCTCGTATCTAGTCTAATACTATAATGGAGATCATGAACATTACTGAACGATTGTATACAATATTGTAGAGACGTTGAAATCAAGCCACATTAGTGCAACCCTGATCATTTAAGACCGTGCTATATTTTGATAATGATGCGAGGAAAAACTCTATCATAAGGATGTGATTAAACTGCCATGTAAAACTATTAGGTGCATAAAATTCTACCAAATCACTATTTCCTATGACTTCTTCAATCATTGAAGATGTCGGCTGCTATGTCAACTGCTTTGATGCTCAATTTGATGGGTTTGTTATGCACATGTTAGTTAAGAAACATTGAGGGAGAATTTAATCAAATAGATGGCTTCAAAACAACCATAAGGGTTAAAAACGACCATGAGTAACAGATAGTGTGAGGAAAGACATACCTTGAGTAGCATATGCAATCAATAAAGATGTAAAAATAGATGGTTATAAATAGCCGAGAAAATGTAATATTAGCATACCTTGCTTCCTAGTTAGTTCTCATCATTGTTACCTAGCTTCCTCGATGGAGCTCTTCAGATAAAGAAGATACTCTATTCAACCTGGAATGTAAGGTTGAATAGAGAATTTAATCAAATAGTTGGCTTCAAAATAACTATAAGCATTAAAAATAGCCATATGCATTAAAAACAACCATGAGTAGTAGATAGTATGAGGAATGACATACCATGAGTAACATATGCTATCAATAAAGAGGCCAAAATAGATGGTTATAAATAGCCTAGAAAACATAATATTACCATACCTTGCTTCCTAGTTGGTTCTCATCTTTGTTACCTAGATTCTTCGACGGAGCTCTTAAGATAAAGAAGATAATCTATTCAGCCTGGAATGCATAACAAATGTAATTTAAAATTTTCCAACATGAATCACCACCATTGGCAAAATTTAAAACTTTTCCTTGTACGTTACCTTGATGCTTATCTACATTGGGAAGATAAAGAATACATTAATGAGTCAAATACTCGACACAACATAAGAGTAATTGCTACACAGGAAAACCATATTAGAAACATTATACTAATTGATATGAACATCTATTAGCCAACATAAGTTATAGTTAAGTTAAACTGACGATTTATAAATGAGGGTTTTATTTGCAGGAAGGCAATGGGCAAAAAAGAAGAAGAAAGAAATACTTTAAATACTATAGGTGATGAGATATACCATTAGGCTCTAATCATAATGACCTTATTGAATATGCATTAGTGAGACTAAAGTTTTAGATTCAACTTCCATCATTAAAGTTCCCCAGTACGAGTCCTTCACAGATTTGTATGGAGACTTACATCCTTACAAGCAAAAAAAAACAACTGAATGCGTATATAGTTCGTTTATTCAATAAGTTCATAATATATATGAGTGATAAAGAGAATTTGACGGAGAAGATCATAACTATTAAGAGAAGGAAAAAGTTTTCAACCTGCTCTTGAAGCTTTGGTGCAGATAGGTAACTTGGTTGGAAGAGGACAAATGACATAATCAGCCTGCAAAAATTCACATTTGAAAAACTCATCTAATCAACTTATTTAATATATTTAGATGGTAAAAATTCCTTAAGAGAAATTGTCTTTAGTAGTATTAACATGGAAGCCGGATGTTGGTAAAAGAAGGTACAGTTAGTAACTTGGATTTATAGGGTTAGTTGAACATTTTTTTTTTTTTTTTTTGAAACTCGAAAATAAAATGGCATGAAATGAATAGCCCTAACACATCTATTACTACCAAAAGATAAAACTAAATGAACAAATTCGTTTTCATGAGAATGCACTCTAAATGTTTTAGATCGCCAAATACCTCCAATAAAAGCCCGCAGAGGCCTGTACCTACCTATTTGTTTCTCTGTTGTTAAATCTGTGAAATGTTTGACATGACTGGGCAAGTCCAGGTGATAGTAAGTAAAGAAAACACAACCAACTGAAATCAATTAAATTATAAATAAACTCTCATTTGTTACTTTATTTCTAATTTGATACATAAGCGATAAACTGCTGACTTAGATGTAGCATCTAGATGGTGAGCAAAGACCTGAGTCTCTCTGACTAAATTGCAGGCCAAATATACTACTAATAATAAAAAATATATATAAAATGAAGTTTTAATTCAGTTAAGGATAATGCACATTAGCTTGTATATTCCTAGAAAATCAATCTCTTTCATGGCTTAATTGGTGCCCATGACTTAAATTAAAACTTGAAAAATTAGGTGTATAAAGCCATATCCAAACACTGAACTACACTTCTATGTAGCACCAATGCATTCAACTATACAAGAATACATACCCAAGGAGTAACTGTAAATTGTATAATAATTATGCAACCAAAGTACCAAACATACAATTATTTCTATGTGCACGAAAACATTAACTTTAACTTTGAATCAACATGTATCTATAGTGCAAAAATCAATTACTTAAGACTGGATAAACTTGAACCCTCCCCATTGAGTGGTCAGGTTGCTATATTATTTTATTTTTCTAAAATGCGGAAGAAGGGTTGGGATTGATATATTGTAATGATAGCCATTGATTTTGGTTTTTCATATAGGGTTTGAATTTTTTGAAACCAAGTAGTGAAAAGTAAAAGACAAATTTCTAAAAAATAAAGACGATTGGGTGAAGAAAAGTTGAAAATAAACATCAACAACAATTTTCGATAAGAATGAATAGACTGATGGATATTAAGAAAGAATGAAAAAAAAATTGTTAAAAATTTATCAGAAACACATAAATAATTTTGAAACAAAAGTATCTTAATATAAGCAGAGAACCCAATATCATCTATATATTACAAAGTAGTAAGACAAAATTATAGCATCCAAGAAGAACTGGGTAAGAAAATTCATTTAAAGTTATATACTTCTTTTGCAGAATATGCAATAAGTCGACATTTGTTTCATGAAATTCGTTGATGACAACAATCGTCGGAATATCTATATTCCATGGACTATATCTGCAATCATGGAGACAAAATTTAATGTGATTGAAACCAAATGAAAAAAATAATTAAAGTGTTCAAATCCATCTTATTTATGAACTGAATTTGCTTCTTGATTGAAAAAAGACCCGGAGTTCTAATCTATTCAAAATAAGAGTAGCTTTTTACTAGAACACATTGATTTACCTAATAAAGTGAGTGGGGCATGGACATAAACAATTAAAGATTTGCTATGAAATTTTTTTGAATATAAGTCACAAGTGCATTAAAAAGCATTATGCAAACTGATGGGCCATAACTTAATTCTTCTCACTTTTTAATTCATGCCTCTCCCTCAGAATTTTCTCATATTCATTTAGGTTGGCAATTGGTGTCTAAATTCAAATAGACTTGATCATCCCCATGGATTAATTACATCGTAATTAAGTTAATATCATCGACAAATTCATTTGTTGGAGTTAAAATACATCTATTTCTCAAGTACTCAAGCTTGTTGTATCTATTAGGTAGGTTTTTGTAAATGCTCTCTATAAACTGATTAAGTGGATTATCCCCAGGTTCGATTAGAAATTCTGATGGCATCTTTATCTAAGATGATTCTTCGCCAATGTCTTTAGAAATTGCAAGTACGTTTCTGTCTCCTATGTCCTATGTCAGGAATCCACTGAATAGTTGGGTATATAATAGAACTACTAATATTATAGCAAATCTATCTATACTAATAACACTTAATAGGTAGAGAATAAAGTTGCTTACATATGAAGAAAATAAATATTATAGATAATTATACTACTGCATTTGTACAACAAAGCATATTCTGAGACAAAGTCCTAGAATTCCTTGATCTGAGACACGATGTCAGACGAACCGACGAAATAACACTTTGCAATGGCATGAGAGATTGAAGACACCCCAATTTCCTGCATACCCTAAAAAGGGAGATAAAGGGTATTCTGATAATTAAAAACCTAAGTGCAAGTTAACAAATTTGGGATGAGCTTTCCTTATTAGCAAGTCTTGGCGGGATAATAGAAGAACAAAAACCAAAATGATATACGAGACTAAAATATTCCTCAATTTTTAAAGATAGTTATGCACATAAGATTGTTTTTAGAGTAGTATATCCTTTAAAATAATGCATAATATCATTTATTTCAGTTTATTTAATTATTTATAAAAAAATGCGCAATATCATTCTCTTACTAATCATCGTTGGTTCTCTATTATTGGTTTCAATTTTTTGCCAAAATATTATCTAAATTTTAGCAAATCAATAACTTTGTCCTAGATTTTTAGAAGTTAATAAGTTCATTTGAATTCATGATGTGGAGTACTTACTGATAAAAGTATATCAAATTAGGTTATGAAATATATGGGTTTCAGGTTTTGTTGTTCACTAGGACAAACAATTGTTAGATAATGTTTTCCAATCAAATTACTAAACTAATAAATAAAAGAACTAAAGAAAATTTTAAGAGTTTTTTGGGTTATAATTAGATTAAAGACTAGGGGAAACCAGGTTTCAACGTAAATGCAAACATTAATTGCTATTAGAAGAAATAATGATTTTGAACAAATGTCTATTTACCATCTCTTAAGAAGCAAATTTATCAAAATACATTATATGAGAAATCATATGTGAAAATACGAAACGTTAAAGCAAGCTAAATACGTTCCATTAATCGTTGATTCACAATCCAATGTTAATACTAATTGTGCAACTAAAATCAACTACATTAACCTTCATAAAACTTGATTCATATCAATTTGATCATGAACCAATAATAAAATTGTTGACATAAAAATGGTTTGGCGTTAAAACAAAATGAGCAATTTACGTTTAGTTAATCACATTTAGCATATATTGAATACGGCTTCATCTCCTCCCCTAGAGAATGGTTTAGTTAGACATGAATCGTAAAATACAACATACTTGTAAATAGAAACGCATGATGATAATGGAGAAAAACACTTTATTAACTTTGAACTAGAACTTACAAAATAAAGATGCTCTAAGGTTACAAGCAACTCCAAAAACTTCAATTTCTTTGATCCCTTAGTAATATTCTCAAGCTCTCTAAGCAATTCCCCCAAGCTCTCAAATTTGGATGATTATTTATGGTCAAGACCTCTCCTTTTATTGATGAAGGAGATGGTTAGATATTTAGTAAGAGAGTATTTTCGCCAAATCAAATATAATCGAATTTTTGAATTTATTTAGAAATATATACTTAGTATAAAAATTTGAAAAAATTCCGTAAAATATCTTCACATATTGGAAACTTCTCCAAAAAAATTCAGGATTTTTGGGAAAATATAAACTTGCCTGCTTGTCACATCTCCACAACTACTATTTTTTTGAAGATTGTATTTTCAGTGAAATATTCATTATACTCAATAAAATATTCTCAGTCATAATAAAATATCCTAAATATGTCAAATAAAATCTTAATTTGTACTTGAGATTTGCTTTATATTGGAGATGCTATGAGTTATAGTTTAGATAGGTGGTCTTCTCCAATAGTTGTAGCTTTAGCATTCAAATTCAGCATTTTGTACACTCTTATCTAACATAACCTGAAACAATAATAAATTAATAATTAATCTTTTTAGCAATAAAATGAAGTCTAGAACCCTTAAATAAGTAAGGTAAAATAGGCATTTTTACATGCCCAGTACTTGCCATTACTAGAGTTTGTTGTAACTTCTTACTTATGTTTGGATTATCCTAGTAAATCAAATAACAAAAAGAAAATATAAGATATAAAGCATAATAAGTTTAGACATTTAGTGAATAATAAATATGTAGTAGCCGCAATTTTAAGAATAATGAAATAACTGAATTGATTATCAATACCTAAGTAGTTGTAAACTTCATGAAAAACTATTTTTTTTGGAAAGTGGTATGGCTCCATGCTTGAATTTTATATCAAATTTTTTTGCCTTTCTGGAGAAGTCGCCCTTGAAACTACAACATACAACTGACCATGGCTGAATGCAAGCCTCAGAAGGAAAACTCTAGCGTTCTTCAATGTTAAACCTTTTCTTTTATTAATAGTAATTGCGAAACATACTTTTAAAGGAAATTGGCATCGCCGCAAAATAAAGAGCCACTTTGTTTCACTATAAGACATCTCAATTCGTGGAATAGGAACCCACATTCCAATATGAATACCTGTAATTATTTTACATTCTATTACTCTTTTTGCTAGATGAGTTACAATCATTCTTGTACTTTTGCATAACCCTTCCGCATGATTTATATTCCTTAGGAGCATAACAGGAATACCTACTTTCATATTAGTTTGTAGTTAGGCAATCCAGATAGATGAATAGTATTGAGGAATTCTGCTGGTTAAATTATATCTTGGCTATGTATAGAGTGTGTACTTGGGCTAATTCTATCAGCACTAAAGTATTCATGGGTAATTCCATCAATCATTGCAATTATGTTTGAGTTTACTTCTTTTACACAATCATTTGCTGGTGTTAAAATACACCTATCTCTTAAGAATCTACTCCCATAAATCTCGATTGAAAATTTGGGTAAGTTGATAATACAATTTACTGTAAAGGCGAATCGTTAGGTGCAATAAGTAATTCCTCTTGTATTTTGATCCATGTTAGATCAGTCTCTCCATTTCAGGAGTATGTAGGCAATTTTTTGTCACCCAAATCTAACATCCATTTGCTAAAGTTCATCATGATGGTTTTCCTTCCACTGCTCAAATTATTGTCCTGTAGGTGCATATTTATATTAAAATTGAACATTCGATAATGTTTTCATATATATGATCTATTTATAAATACAGTTACTATTCCCTATCTCATTCCGTGAGGGACTATAGGTAGTATTTGTCAAAAATCACCACCCAATAACATAGGTTTTCCACCAAATACTTTGTTTGCAACATCTTCAATTGTCCTACGCATTATATCTCAAAACGATTTATCCACAACCTTAAGAATATGTTTATGACTCATGGGAGCCTCGTTCCATATTATAAGATCTATACTTCTAACCAATTCAGCTTCTTGGCTATCATACGTAAAGTCACAGGAGGAATCTTTAGTTAATCTGATTACCGTGATTTTGAATCTTGAATGCGCAGTTCTCCCTCTAGGTAATAGTAAAGACGTTATGCCTGATGATTCTATTGTTAATACACTTTTACCCTACGAAATTAAACTTGCAATTATCAAATTGTATATGTAAGTTTTTCTAGTACCCCCACTACCATAAATGAAGAACACTCCTCCCAAATTACTTTTTGCTGCATATAGCACTTCATCATAAATTATTTTCCGTAGCTCAACTCTTCCAATATTAATCTATTTCTCCTTAACGTGTATTTCATTTTTGGGATCATTTCTTTTTAGAAATCCTTGAGTAATTTATTACTTTGATTTAATAAACTCTCAATTTCAACCAAAGCATAATTTTTTAATTGCTTCACAGTCAAAGATAATCTTTTGTTATCTGTAAGCCTCCTCCCTCTTATCAATATATCTTATGATAACTGATTCCTATTCTTTTCCCATACTCCAAAAGGATCGTTCACTTCATAAAAAAGTAGTATTGAGACAAACATATGCCTCATGTTATGTCCCGAAGACCAATAACTTGCCTCCTCAATAGCTTTATTCCATTCATTATCGTCATCTAACATTCTTAAAGATGAGCATGCACTTTTAAAATTTGGGTATAGGATATCATTAATCGTTCTTATCTTTTCGTAGCTTTTAGGTCCTTTCATTATATTCAGAAGCATACGAAGTAAGTATCTCTCACCTGATGTGGGATGTGGATTGTAAAGATGCTCTATTGAAAACTATTTTTTTCACGGTGCCTAAATATTGTCATGATCATGCCACACAAACTTGGTTGGGAATTCGATTTATGTAAGAGACCGAGCATACTCATATAAAGTATTTACAAGCATCTACTGAATAATCATGGTCTGCTTGGCAGTTACATTGGCTATAATAGCTTGTAGATTATTATTATCACGAAATATAATTGATTGCCCACCTAAAAGATGGAAGGATAGTCTTTGGATAGATGGCTTTCTTAGTTGAATATCAAAGTAAAATATTTTCCAGCATGCTTCAAGCGCAGAAATATAATTGCAATCCAAGTAGGTCATGACTTCATCAACTTTCTGTATTACACATACACCTCTTGTCTTGTTTGTTTTCATGTTTTCTTTAATAATTATAGTAGCTTTGTCCCTGCCTTTATATAAATTTAAATAAGTATTTTATCGACTTTACTTGGTTTCAGTACTCCATATTGATATGAACTTGGTACTTGACAACTAAATGAAGATTGTGAGGTTCGACCCATAGATTGTTTAATTCAGCTCCATTGACTATTGCACTTCGTTTATCCTTTCTTATTTGTTAAATATGAAAACCACTATCCTCTATCTTTGTCTGAAGGTTGAACTTCTTTTAGAAATATTTTGAGCACTTCTTATTAATCATGTAAGGCCACTTTGTGTTGTGGTCAACATACGGACCATGCATCATAAGCTGAACTGCATACTTGTAACCAACACATTCCATTTTTTCATCAGGAAGTTCTGCAGATATTATTTTATCTATTTCCGAAGATATCAAAGTTTTTTTAGCCGGATGTAACCATAACAAAATATGTGCATGTGGCAATCCGCTTTTCTGGAATTCAATTGTGTATTGAGCTACATATAAGGAAAAATTAAATATTACAGCTACATATAAGGAAAAAAAATGTTGGTAACGCTAAATATCATACTTTAAAATAAACGATAAATTAAATAACGTACCTGCAATTACTTTTCTAAAATGATTTCCTTCGTGCACATTTTTCATCAATTGGTCTAGTGATAGGAGGTTTTTATGGCATCTAGATAAATTCCCGCTCAAAGTACGACTGTCGATTTATAGCACAGATGAGTGGGATCGAATCCACAACGAGGTTTGGGAAAACAAATACTTTCTAGGCCGAATAACAATTTTCTACAAGATAAATCTAAGATGAATAAATAAAAACTAATTATAAGACTTGATGAGGGAGAAAGCTAAGGTTCGTAGTTGGCCTCTACCTTTCAAAGTACTAATCGATATATAACTAGATCCTATTATCTCTTCCCATCATATGTTCGTGTTAAGACACATGCGATGTTGTAAAATAATAAACTAAATCTATGGTTAAGCATTTAATGGTTATGTTTTTAAAAGATGGTGAAGAGTGTCTAAGGGAACTATTAACTCAACCATGGCTAGGCTTGAGTGAGTTCTCTAGTGTTTTCTCTTGTTTAGATCTCTAAATCAAGTCTACGGTTAGTATCACTTATTTGTATCCAAAGTTATCGTACACCAAATCGAAGTTATGGTCAAGCCTTCGATATGATACACTAACTTATCAATTATAAAGTACTAAGAGAAAACTAATTAGAACCTAAATATTATCAACTATTGCTCATCCAAGAAGAGGCCTCATCCAAGCCTTAGCTAAGAGATGAGCCACTCATCTCAGACTTTATCGTATTAACAACTAAAAAAGACAATTAAATAAAAAATTGAACTTTATTTCTTCTAAACTTGCTCCAATATGAGATGCCCAATTACAATGGGGGGAGGGTTCCTTTTATAGGAGAAGGAACCCAAATTTAGATGCTACACATTAAATTGTAAAAAATATTTTCACAATAATATCTTCAAATTTTACAACCAATCTCCTAAGATTCTTGCATATAATTCTCTTTAGTGATGTAAAAATCCTTCTTCATGGAAACTCTTGCATATATCTTCAATATAAAATATCTTCTAGGATCTTGGATGCAATATATTCTTTGATCTTATTCTCCAAGAATATTTGTGTATATATTTCTTTAATCTTGAAACCAAATATATTGTGTCTTTGACTTTTTGGGCTATGAACTGTTGGAGACACTTTTACTTGACTTTAAGAGCTTGGTTTTAAATATCCATTTCCAATAGCTGCAATCAAACAAATGCACATAAGTACCTAATATTAAATATAATAGATGAATAAAATACATGTTCGGGTATATTAAAAATGTCATAATTACGCGCTCATCAAATACCCCCAAACTTGTCTTTTGCTCGTCCTGATAAAATAAAATAATATCTACTTTCGCAGGGAGCGCGATTGCATTTAGCATATGCAGCAAGCCATTAAACCTCCAGGTTTAGCCTGGTAGATGAGTGTTGTCTTGTGAGGGTTTGCAGTGACTATACCCACAAAAGTCAATAATGACATTTTAAGCAATTCTAGAATACACACGACTCATTTTCTTTGAACTTATCCTTACTTAGCTGTGATAAAAATATATCGATAGGAAATCCTTAAACCTACTATTCTCCCAAGTATATCAATGAATATTTTAAGATTATTCGAAACTAGAGGTACTATATCAAGTTTAGAAAGAGATTCAAGTATTTTGTTTTTGCTATATTTGAGTATACAGTGAAAATAATTTTATAGCCTAATACGTTGTCTAGAATAATTTACTCAATTTTTTGTAGTCTAGTTCTTACTGGAATAAATTCAATAGTCAGTTCATCAAGTGCCTTAGTCAATTCGTCTTCCTAAAATTTTACTCTCCTTTTTTCTTTTCTTTCATAGGCCTTTTCTTTTGAGTACTTTGTTTCTTAGTGAACCCTCCGTAACAAGGAATTTTTGGTAGGCAATCCCCGCCAGTAGGCTTAGGTTGCCAGGGTGTGGTGCCCCATCATGACCTAGACTCAAGATTCTCACAAGTAACATTTTCTTGTGCCCCTTTCACATAGTTCACGGTTAAACTCGAGATTGGTAATAATTTTTCCTCTTTCAGTTCTTTATCATGCGAGTAGCCTTGCAGCTTAAAAGTTTTTAGAGCACATTTGGCTTATTATTATTATTTTTTTCTTAGGAATGAATTTATTCTTAGTCAGTTGTCTCCCTTGTAGCAAGCTATTCTTAACATAAATGCTAAATTTTCCTTATACTAAGCAAAAATAAATTTAAAGGTATTAATTGTAAAACTACTGTGACGTGCACATTTTCAAAATATGTCGGTTAACTTGAATCAGTTGCTAATAAAAAGATAGTATATCTAGCTTAAGATATTCCAAAATATTCTAGTTTATACTTGGTACAATTTCAAAATTTAGGCTTTTCCATAATATTTATGTCAAGGTAAAATCAGTTTGAGTGTTTGGAAATTTGTCAAAATTATATCATAAATTATCAAAGCGCCATTATTTCACTTTTCTTCAAAACACATTTAAAGAAATGGTTTCCTGCCCCCAAACTTAAATCAAACATTACCCTCAATGTTTGAGAAAAAGAAAATAAATAGAAGAGGAAAACTAAAATTTCTCACCTAAATATGCCAAGGATTGCTCCTAAGAAGCGCTAAGTTTACCATCTTCAGCTAGACTAATATACCCCCATATTTAAATGATGTTGCAATGGCACTATAGGGGATCAGAATATCAGCCCTGATATACTGGATTATTTAGAAATATTATCTCTTCATCAAAAGTGTAAGACTCTAAGTACAGCTTTAATCGTTGGCCATTGACCTTAAAAAATATTTCCGTTCTTATGATCCTCCAGCCCTATGGCCCCATGTGGAAAAATAGTTATAACCGTATAGGGACCATGCCAACGCGATAGTAGTTTCCCGAGAAATTGACGAAGCTTAGAGTTATAAAGCAATACCTTTTGATTGGGCACAAAGTTTTATGAATAATTGATTTATCGTGAAAACCATTTGTACGTTCCTTGTAAATTTTTGAACATTCATAAGCCTCATGACGGAGTTCATCCAACTCAGAAAGTTAAAGCTTTCTCTTAGACTCAGCTTGGTCTATCTCAAAGTTAAGGGCATTTGTGGCCCAAAGAGCTTTGTGCTATAGCTCTACAGGAAAGTTGCAAGCCTTCCTAAAGATAAGTTTATAGGGTAACATTCCAATTGGGGTTTTATAAGCTGTTCGATAGGCCCAAAGAGCATCATCAAGATAATCTAACCAGTCTATGCAATCAGTTCTAGCAACTTTTTCTAAAATTCTTTTAATATCCCGATTGGAAACTTCTACTTGACCACTTATTTGTGGATGGTAAGGTGTGGCAACTTTATGAGTGATAAAATAATTTTTCAATAAATTTTAAAAAACCCAATTGCAAAAATTTTCCCACCACCACTTATAACTGTTTGAGGAGTGCCAAAATGATTAAAAATAGATTTCATAAATTTGGCCACATGCTTATGGTCATTTGTCGAACATGCTACCGCTTTGACCCATTTGGAGGCATAGTCCACTATGACTAGAATATAAAGGTTTCTGCGATATGAAAGAAACGGGCCCATAAAATCTATTCCCCAAACATTAAAATTTTTAACAATAAGAATGTTGTTTAGGGGCATCATGTTACGGTGAGAAATATTATCGGTCCTCTAACATCTATCACAACTAGAATAAAAGGTATGTGTATCACAAAAAATGGTAGACCAATAATGACCAGATTGAAAAATTTTGGCAGCCATTTTCTTGGCACTGAATTGCCCTCCACAGGCATAGGTGTGGCAAAACATGAGTACGCTCTGAAACTCATTATTTGGAATACATCTTCTAATAACTTTTTCATAACGAAATTTATACAGATAAAGATCGTTCAGTAGCAAGATAATTAACAATGTTGGCATGCCAAAGTAATTGTATAATAGCCATAAGCTGCCCATCAGGAAATGTCTCTAAAATAGGGAGGAGAACATCACCACCTTCGATCAGAAGTTGGGATAAATGATCTGCTACAACATTTTAAACGCCTTTCTTATCTCAAATTTCGATGTCAAATTCTTGTAATAAGAGGATCCATCAAATTAACCGATGTTTAACATCCTTTTTGGATGGTAAATATTTTAAGGCTACGTGATTGGTGTAGACAATGATTTTAGACCCAACAAGATATGACTAATTTTTTTCTAATACAAACACAATGGCTAATAACTCCTTCTCAGTGGTAGAGTAATTTATTTGTGCATCATTGAGCGCACGACTGGCATAGTAAATAACATGAGGTTTTTTATTTACTATTTGTGCTAAAACTACTCCAACAGCATAGTCAGATGCATCGCACATCAATTCAAATGAAAGATCCCA
Organism: Kingdonia uniflora; assembly: GCA_014058105.1. Lineage (NCBI taxonomy): Eukaryota > Viridiplantae > Streptophyta > Magnoliopsida > Ranunculales > Circaeasteraceae > Kingdonia > Kingdonia uniflora. Next base: position 1,135,297 of record JACGCM010000696.1, read on the forward strand.
GTTGGGAGACTAGATTATTGGAGCCAAAGTTAATAGAAGTTTGAGCTTCTCAGAAGCTCTAGAACATTCATCATCAAAGTGAAAATCAATATCCTTAGTAAGTTAAAATCAAAGTTGGATGATAGGGGCTGAAGTTAATAAATGCTTGAGCTTCTCAAAAGCTCCTGAACATGCGTCATCAAAGTTGAAATCAGTGTCATTAGCAAGTAAATTGCACAAGGGCTGGGAAATTTTATTAAAATTTTTTATGAACCACCGATAAAGCCCAGCATGCCCCAAAAATGACCGAATGGCCTTAACTGTCCGAGGTGGAGGTAATGAAGAAATAATGTTGATCTTGGCCTTATCGACTTCAATCCCTTTGTTGGAGATAATATGTCCAAGAACTATCCCTTGTGTCACCATGAAGTGACACTTTTCCTAGTTTAACAGCAAGTTGGTTTATGTACATCGTTCTAGCACGAACTCCAAATGGTGTAAACATTCATCAAAAGATGAACCAAATACTGAAAAAACATCCATGAAGATTTTGATAAAATTTTTAACCATATCAGAGAAATTGTTCATCATACAACGTAAAAATGTAGCGGGTGCATTACACAAACCTAATGGCATACGTCGATAAGCATAAGTCCAGTAGGGACATATGAATATGGTTTTCTCCTGATCTTCTGAAGTGATGGGGATCTGATTATATCCAGAATAACCGTCAAGAAAACAATAATGACTTTTTTCCGCTAATCGCTCAAGCACTTGATCAATGAATAGAAGAGGAAAATGATCTTTCCTAGTGACCGCATTCAACATTCTATAATCGATACAAACATACCACTCGGTGGTCATACAGGTAGGGATTAATTCATTATTCTCATTTTTGACTACAATAATCCCTGATTTCCTAGGTACAACTTGAACAGGGCTAACCTACTTACTATCCAAAATGGGGTATATGATACCCGAGTCTAATAGCTTGAGAACTTCCTTCTTAACCACCTCCATCATAGTTGGGATTTAAACGCCGCTGCATCTCGCGTGAATTTTTAGCACATTCCTGATGAACACATAAAATGACCACTATTCCCCTATGACTTAATGTTTATTATTCTTAATTTTATTATTAAACATGACTTATAAAACCAATTTTTATATTTCAGGTCACATGGAGCTCATTTACCAAATATGTGCAAATACCGGGATGTATAGCTCAAAGCATGAACTGTTGGAGAAGGATGTAGAGTTGTCAACACAAGGGTCCCACATAGGGAGGTTACAATTTTTGAGGATAACTCTTGGAGGTTACAAATTTATATACATTCATGGCATAGGTTATAAATCTAATATTAAATGTAAGAACCCTCTCCTTCATCTATAAAAGAAGAGGTGGTGAGCTCATTAGATCTTCCCATTTTGAGAGAATCATTCTTGTAGAGTGCAAGAGAGCATTATTGGAGTAAGTTGGTGCAAGTCTCGTATGCATTTGGAGCATTTTATTTTGCAAGTCAATAAAATTCCTCTTTTTGTTGTTAGTTTATGTTCATTTCATTCTCATATTATTTAGGTTTTATAGTTGTTATAATGGCTGGCTAAGTCCTTACTAGGGGTGAGGATGGATCCGCCATAAACGTATGATATCATGTAGTAGAATGTACTTTTCTCCAACACAATATGGGCATATTATTACAAATCCTAAAACTATATTGTTGGAGACATTCATTATCATCCTATGATCTCTTTAAGTAGAGATATAGGAAGAGTTTTGTAGTTCTCAAATGATATAGTAAAATTGGATTAATATTGTATTTTTTCTAAGGTATGATCCTAATTAACATTTCATAGTTAGCATAGCTTTCATGGAATGTGTTTTTAGTACATACTTAGTTCATACAATATATTCTACTTGAGTTATAATTAATCATGGGATTACTTCGACAAAAAGTCAAAGTTTGTTATTTTAATTAAGTGGAGAATTTAATATACGATACTATGTTGATATTGTATGTAAATGGTGGTAAAATCCGAAGCCCCTAGACCTTTATTCTTGATTAAAACCATATCATTGATTTTAACGGTTTTATAACCTTTGATTACTAAAATACAAGACCAAAACTAATTTCAAGTTTCGCTGGAAAGTGGACGACACTCTAATTTTTGCCCATACTAAACACCGGATTTTGACCGTTATCACTTCCTTGAGATTGATGCAATACATGCACATGGCCTGGCTAATTCCTTTCAAGTATGCTATAGACCACCCTATGGCTGATTTATGTTTTCTAAGAATACTCAAAAGTCTACCTTTCTGGTCAACATCAAGATTGGAAGCTATTATCATAGGCAGAGTTTCAGAATAATTGAGAAAGGCATACTTGTGAGTATTGGGTAATGGCTTGAGGTCCAGCTTGGCTGGTTTAACAATAGATAAAGTAGGTAAAGTAGTTGATGGTTTAAGAGGTTCCAGTCTAGGTCTCCATTTAGATATGTTAAAAATAGGAGTTGAGTCGGGTAAATCATTAAATTCTTCAACGATTGTGTCTTCATAAAAGTCCTCACCAAAGTTTACAAGACATGATTCTAAGGGGTCGTCAAAAAATAATTTAGGGAACGAGTTGTAAACTAGGGAGTCAATCATATTCTATTAAGCCATCTCATCAAAATGAGGGACTTGAGTATTATTGTTAAAAACATTAAGTTTGATCTTCATATCTTCCATTGATAATTGTAAGACCCCATTAAAGCAATTAATAATGGCATGAGCAGTCGTAAGGAATGGGCGGCCCAATATGATGGGGATCTTGCAGCTAGGATTCGTGACATCTTCAGTGTCAAAAACAACAAAGTCCACAGGAAAAATAAGAGTATCAACCTTGATAAGAATGTCCTCAAGGATACCACGTGGGTATCGTATTGATTTATCAGCCAATTAAAGTATCATTCGGGTAGGTTTGAGTTTTCCAAGTCCTAATTCCTGATAGACCGAGTAAGGTAAGACATTCACACTAGCCCCCAAGTCAAATAACCCCCTATCCACTTTGTGATCTCTAATTTTTCAAGGGATGGTTGGGCTTTTAGGATCTTGAAGCTTAGGCGGGGTTAATGTCTCAGTCAAAAAGACTTTCTTGCGGACATTGAATTTTATTTTCCTAGTGCACGCATCCTTAAGGAATTTGGCATATGCAAGGAGAAGCATTATGGCATCGAGTACTGGAATATTTATATGAACTTGTTTAAATGTATCCAATATCTCGTCAAATTGAATCCCTTTATTAGCCGGAATAAGGCATTGTGGATAAGGTACCTTTGTCTCATTATGTGCCTTTTGTACGAAAATAGATGAGGTAGGCAACTTCTTAGATTTCTTAGAAGGTTCATGGTCGCTTATTATAATTGGTTTACTTGTACCTACCTCATCCTCAATAAGAACGGGTGTTGGCTTAACCCGAGACATTTCAACTCGGTTATCAATTTGTCTACCACTTCAAAGAGTGGTAATGGCATTAAGCTATTTTGGGATTGAGCTAATATCAAACCCCGGTGGTCCTTTTGGATTAGATACAGGTTGGCTAGGTAGCTTACCTGGGGTCTCTCATGCAATGCATTTTCTAATTATCCTATCTGCGTATCTAGATTAGAGATAGATTGGGATGTAAAATTTTAATTCACCAAAATCTGTTGTTGTAATTTCATCATTTGTTGTTTAAATTGTACTGATTGTTATAAAAGGAGAGCAAGGGTATTGTCCAAAGATGGTTTGGGTTGAGCGGGTGGCAACTATTTGGATGACTAAAAAGATTGCTGTGATGTATGAGGATAAGACTGAAAAATAGAATTTCTACACAAATTATGACCTGAGGTTTGTGGCTCTCCAAAGCCTAAACTAGGTTGGTTGTTGTTCCACAAAATATTTAGGTGGTTCTGCATTGTTGGCATGTACGGGTCAAAGGGCCTCTTGTAGGTATTATTCAAAGCATTCACTTGCTCTTGATTGTCATTCATTTTATTGAGCATGGGGCACATTTGAGTTACATGGTTTACATCATAACAAATAGTACAACCCTGTTGCTGAACCTGGTTCATACTACCCTTAGATAGATTTATAGCTATTACCTCAATTTTTCGAGTAAGAGTATCTAATTGATCTTTGATGGCCGTTCCCTCACTCACTTCGTATAAGCCTCCTTTTTTTGGCTGTACAAATATTTCTAGGTGGATCAAAATCCTACTATTGAGAGTTCTCAGCTAATGCCTCAAACTCCTCATAAGCTCTATCAGATTCAAGGTCCTAGAATTTGCCACTATGCATGGATTCTAGCCTATAACAATTCACAGAAGTTATTCTACGATAAAAGATCTAGGCTAGATGTTGCTTCTCAAAACCATGATGGGGACATTGTGAAAGAAGATCTTTATATCTCGCCCATGCCTCGTAAAACGTTTTACTCTCATTTTGAGCAAATTCAACAACTGCATTTCTAAGAGCGAGGGTTTTTCCCATAGAAAATCATTTGGTTTTGAAGTTGGTCTCGAATTGATCCCATGAATTGATAGATGCTGGGGCCAATTAATCATGCCAATGACTCGCCTTATCTTTTAGTGAAAATGGGAATAAACGAAGGCGGACAGAATCCTCAGTAAAATGTTGGTATTTTGAGAGCGCACAGATTTTGTTAAACTCATGGACGTGCTTATATGGGCTCTCAGAATCAAGCCCACAGAATATTGGTAACATTTGGATCACATAAGGCTTGACTTCATAATGATTTGTTGAGATGGCTGGTAACACAATACACGAAGGTATATCACTCATCACTGGGGTCTAATAGTCCCTAAGAGATTTGGCGGCAGCAATGATTAGGGGTTTGACATTTATCTCAACTACATGCTCAATTGGGTCAACCTTAGATAGATTACTCGCCTCCAAAATTGGTGGTCCTAAGTTCTTTATTGTGTTGATTGGGAAAAGTAGTCGCCCTCTCCGCTTTAGCTGAGGTGGTAGGCCGTATATAGACAAAGGTTCTGGTAAACTTCCTAAATGTTTTTCTCAACGTGTCTAATTGATCATACACAACTAATAATCAATAAAATTTTGGCACCCGGTACAATAAACAATCAATCAAACCTTAACTTAGCACATCAACATTTTTAAGATGTAATAATTAAGTCCCCCCTATATTCTTCTATATTCAAAATGGGTACGATGGAAAAAGGCTTTGGTTCTTATACTCCCCTGTGTCACTATGCTAGTACTAACTTAAAGTTGATGTTCAGTCCCTACACCCGAGCAAGTCACCTTATCGTACGTCAGCACTCGGAATGGTGACGTCGCAAACCTATAACCAGTATTTTGCGGCGTTAAGCTGGGGCCGTATCCAATGAAGCCTGTGTTTGTACCCTGGTCCGGTACATCTATCCGTTGGATGATGAAATCCCGTGGGAATCATGCTACTTTTTTTTATTAATAATTATTTTGAAGTTCGAGACGTTCAATTTTTCATGTGATACGAATTTCTTCGTAGGTGGTTCCACTTGTTGGAGAGTTTTTTGGGTGAGGAAATCCCGCAAGTCTCTAGTAGTTTTTACCTTTACTAATATTAGAATGAAAAAGAATATTAAATACAACAATAGGTCAATCAAGTCACAACAATTTTTTTATTAGAGCAACGTGTATTTGTACAGTCCACACGATTTATATGTCCAAGTGTCAGGGCGTAGCAAATATGTACCCCTTCCAGATGTCAAGTTTTGAGAAGTACTAACCTATGGGAAGTGTTTCCCTGCGTAGTTGTGGCCGCCCCTTCAGTTAGGGGGCGAAAGAAGGAAGTGCCCCTTCACTTAGGGGGCAAAAGAAGGAAGTGCCCCTACACTTAGGGGGCACAGAAAAGATGAATTTGATGATTCTTTTAGCTTTGCGTATTGTCCATCTCGTTTATTGCTTTGTGACTATCCAGTAAAATAAGAGAAAAGGGATTAATGAACATGAGACAACAATATTAATTCAATTTCCAAGTTTATTGTAGTCTATGATGTCACGATTTTGAAATACCATATCTACCTGCTCAATTGAGAGAGAGAAATAAATAATATCAATTTGGCAAGATATTTTAGAAAGGAAAAATATTCAAGAAAGAAGTTTTCTAGAATTTAGCTTCCCTAATGCACAAAACAAGTAATAAATGAACAGCAGCGTCTTTTACGGAGACTATTTATTTTTCTATTCATTTTCAAAAGGCTGTAACTCTCAAACGACTAAATAGAAAAATATGACCTACAGCAATTCGGAAAGGGTTTTGAATTATTTAACACTTTTGTAGCAAAAGTATTTCCCAACTGTGAAGTTTAGATGATCAAAAAATGTAAAACATTCAAGAATAGACTTCATAGCTACTGTAGCGCTAAAAACTTGAAACAATCCATTTTTTAAAAATAAATAAAAATAAAACTAGTGATATAGAAAGAGAAACGATAATAATTAAAATACTATATGTTATTACTTCCCCACTATACTTTTCAACGAATATTAGAAAATAATAATTTAGAATTCATTGGCACGGTATTAGAAAGAATTAGCAAAGAAATTTAATAAAGAAAATTCAGTATTAGAGAGAATAATTTTCAACGATGCCTCCCCGGCAACGGCGCCATTTGATAAGATATTTTTATGGCCTCTAGCAAAATACCAGCTCAAAGTACGGTTGACGATTTGTAGCACGGATGAGTGGGATCGAATTCACAAGGAGTTTTAGGAAAACAAATACTTTCTAGGCTGAATAACGATTTTATACGAGATAAATCTAAGAAGAATAAATAAAAACTAATTATAAAACTTAATGAGGGAGAGAGCTAAGGTTCGGTCTTTGACTCTACCTTTCAAAGTACTAATCGATATATAATTAGATCTTAATATCTCCACCCATCATATGTTCGTGTTAAGACACATACGATGTTGTAAAATAAGCCACTAAATCTATGGTCAAGCATTTAATGGTTATGCTCTTAAGAGATGGTAAAGAGTGTCTTAGAGAATTATCAACTCAGCCATGGTTAAGCTTGAGTGAGTTCTCTTATGTTTTCTCTTGTTTAGATCTCCAAATCAAGTTTGCGGTTAGTAGCACTTGTTTGTATCCAAAGCTATCGTACACCAAATCGAAGTTATGGTCAAGCCTTCGATATGATACACTACTTTATTAATTATAAAGTACTAAGAGAAAACTAATTAGAGCCTAATTATTATCAACTATTGGTCATCCAAGAAAAGGCCTCATCCAAGCCTTAGCTAGGAGATTAGCTATTCATCTTGGACTTCATCACATTAACAACAAAAAAGGGCATTAATAAAAATTAAACTAAAAGAGAAGAAGAAGATAATTAAATAAAAACTAAGACTTTATTTATTCTAAACTTGGTCCAATATGAGATGCCCAATTACAATGGGGGGAGGGTTCCTTTTATAGGGGAAGGAACCCAAATTTAGAAACTATACATTAAATTGTAAAGAATATTTTCACAATAATGTCTTCTAATTTTACAACCAATCTCCTAAAATTCTTACATATAATTCTCTTAAGAGATGTAAAGATCTTTCTTCATGGAATCTCTTACATATATCTTCAATATAAAATATCTTCTAGGATCTTGGATGCAATATATTGTTTGATCTTATTCTTCAAGAATATTTGTGTATATATTTCTTCAATCTTGAGACCAAATATATTGTTTATTTGACTTTTTGTTCTATGAACTGCTGGTGACACTGTTACTTGACCTTAAGAGATTGGTCTCAAATATCCATCTCCAATAAATACAATCAAACAAACGTACATAAGTACCTAAAATTAAATATAATGGATGACTAAAATACATATTCGAGTATATTAAAAATGTCATAATTACGCGCTCATCATCTAGTTTAATCTCAAAGACTCTAGCTACAATATTAGGCAAATCTTCTATTCTTTGTCTTGGAATTAGATCTAAGAAATGTTGTATTTCTGCCAATTTTAGATTGCATGTGATAGTCAAAAAAATATTAGGCGGTCCAGCCCATCTGCATATTGTTATGGCATCTTGATTATTTTTAGCCATATATCGAGGACCTCCTGTAAATGAAGAAGGCAATATCAATCTTTTTCCTGTTGAAGCTGGAGTTATGTCCCCTGCGACTACAACATCGTTCAACCCATTATAAAGTTCTGCTCTGAGTTTACTTTGGTTATTTCTTACATAGGACAGCCTATACTCTTCAATGTACGCAAAAGCATCAACTATGTACTGCTAGAACAACCGGCCACCCCAATTTAATGTTTCACCTTTAAGTTTTCTTTGCTATATCTTATACGCATAATACTCTCTTATTGTTAAGTTTTCCCTGAATTTTGAATTATGCTTTTCTTTTTGCCTATAAGGAATACCTTTTCTAAACCCATCCTCGGCATAACAGATTAAAATTAGATATTACAATGCCATAAAACTTGGATGCATCTCATTTATTCACGTCAAGCTGAAATACTTTTGTTCAGCAATAACATCCCATCCATCGTTGCGTTCATACCCATCACCAACTATAAAGGCGACAATTTTGGATGATGCTAGTATATTATACTGTCTTCCATCTCTGTGTCGAGTATTTATAAGTCGCATTCGAGCCGGGAGAAATTCATCTTGTCAAAATATGTTTCTTGCCATTTTAGAAACTTTGGTTAGCTCATTGTATTCATTGAGCATTTCTATCAGACCTTGTAATACATCTCCATCAACATTCTTTTTTTCGTCTGTCTTCGTCATGAAACTGCTTCTATGTGTTCCATCATTTTGCGTATCACAAAAGTATAGTTGCACAAAATTAGGTTTTTGTCCTATTTGTGGCATTAATGCTCCAATCTTGTGGTGGATTCGTCCATTAATCCAGAAAACATAAGGCCCTCATCCTTGGTTGATCTCCTTTTCAATATGACCTTCCATTGATGTAAAAACAAATATTGAGTTATAGACACGGATGCTTTCTCTGAATCTTGTAGATATTCGGCCACCTTGATAATCAAGAAGAACATGTAGAAATTTGGGACTTTCTATTAGTAATGGAAACTCGACTTCACCATCTTGACAACAAATAGTATATTTTGGAGAATGGGTTTCCCTCCTTTTTCCTTTTTTATTCCTCTCCTCATACCATACTATTGCACTACATGAGTCACATACTTCAGTAGGAAATCCAAAGTCCTATGCATGAAATATTTTTCCTAAAATAAAAGATTTGTGGTTAAAAATGTCATAATCTAATATGAAATCAGATTGTGGAAAGAATAAATGATACTTACTTGTAATTAAATCTTTCCCAGATTGTTGAATGTTTGTTCCCTTATTATAATAGCATCGTTTCTTCCTCCATTTTGTCAATATTTGTTTTCTAAGTTAACAATTTTGCTTTGATTGAGTTATGACACTCATATCTATGAATAAAAATAGGTGAAGTTAAATTTCATAATCAAAATTTTCCAATAAAGCATTATTTGGGAATAATAAAAATTACTTATTTGCAATTAAAAAGTTGTTTAGGTATAAGTCATCTCACCACATTCAGTTGTAAGTGAAATTACAGACAATGAAGCTATGTTATAATTACAGGAACGTTTCCATTTTTCCCGCGGAGAATATGATGGTAATTTTGTGGGGAACCATTCTTGATTTAGAATATGTTCACTTCCTCCAGTGGTAATGCATAATGAATAAACTACTATAGTATCAATATATCATTACCTGTCTAGTTTGATATTATAAATATGATTAGGAAGTGTAAAAAAAAATTTAGCATAAGTTACTTGAAGTCATTTCTGATGCATTATTTTACTGGCGACACTTTTTCAGCAACAATATTCTTAGAAACCTAGCTTCTTTTGGAGTATTTTCAGGTCGAATGGAAGTTGCATAATTTGGATGCCCACTTGGGCTTTTCTTTCGATGTCGATATTGCTTTGATTGAGTAGTAGTAGACATATCTCAGAAAGATAGGCATATGAGGTCAAGTGAATGATCATGATTAGTCTGGAATCATTTTAGCTATTTATGAGACATGAGGATGCTAAAAAATTTAGACGTTTGACACCCCTATTATATGGATGTTGATTCAGCTTAGATTTATTTATACCTGACATTTATAAAAGAAACAATACTAAAGCAAAATTATTGTTCATAATAAAAACCTTCAAAATTTAAATGAGTAGTAAAAACAAACAATGAATTAAATAGTAGCTAAAAAAAAGAATTGTAGGAAATAATGTTCACCAATGACAGAAGGAGATGTTAAATAACACAATTATAAGTCTTTGCATGGACATAATCCATATCTTCACCATAATCGAAAAATAACGCCCTTAAAACATTAAAAAAATGTTGCAATTAATTTATCATTCAAAAGTCGCAAAAGCGAAGTTGATACTAGATGTTTCCCTAATATCTTTACTTTTTTATACTCTTTATACATCAGTACTGAGGGCTAGAATAGTAGAAATGAGAATAAGCCAAATGGAAACCAGTCTATAGATAATACTATATGGCTTCATATGTAATAAGAATAACTAAGTGTAATATAAATGTACCTCTGAAAATAAACTGAGAACCCTTAAAGGTCGAGATACTAATAAAATATATGTAGACCGAATATGATTACAGTTCACAATACTAATTTGGTCACATATATGCGATAATGCTAATGATGTTTATGTATATACTAAGACAAATTGAGAGAGAAAATTAATTCTATGTATAAATAATGCTTTAGAGATTATATTTGCAAGATGGTTCACATGATCGAAATAATAAAGCCCCTTATACAAAACTAAACTCAAGACTATCCACAATAAAGAAAGATGTCAAAGAAAACATAGAGTAGAAAAGATAGTAATGTAAAATATGTAGACCGAATATGATTACAATTCACAATACTAATTTGGTCATGTATATATGATGATTCTATGGATGTATGTATATATACTAAGACAGAACGAGAGAAAAAACTGATTCTATCTATAGATGATGTTGTAGAGATTGCATTTGCAAGATGAACTACATGATCAAAGTAATAAAGCCCCAAATACGAAACCAAACTCAAGCAACCACGAAGAGAGATGGCAAAGAAATCATAGAGTAAGTCAACCCAAATAAAGAGTGACTGTATGATATTGATAGTAAGGCGAATGTGACGAAGAAACCATAGAGTAAGTTAATAACAGAGTGAGTGTAAAAAAGATACTAATACAAAATATTTAGACCGAATATGATCATGGTATTTTGAAGAAATCATAGTGTAAGTCAACCCTTATAACATAATGACAGTGACTGTATGATATTGAAATCAGGACGAATGTAATAATTCTATGGGGAAAAAAATTTAATTCAGTACAATACAGTCCTTAAAAACATCCGATAAAGCATATATTATTTCATTGTTATAAAAGTAGAAAATATAAAAATGCTCAGTAAATTGAAACTAAATCTTCATCATAATCATGATGATGAATGCCAAACGAAGAACCTTACGGCGTGAAAATGAACAAATGAAGATTCATAATAAATTAGACCGAATATGATTACGATATTCCAAATAAATTATAGTATAAGTCAACCCTTATAACAGAATGACAATGATTGTATGATATTGAAATCAAGATGAATGTAATAATTCCATGGGAAAAAAATGTAATTCCGTAAAATACTGTCCTTAAAAGCATCCAATAAAACATATTATTTCATTGCTATAAAAGCAGAAAATATACTAATGCTCAGTAAATTAAAACTAAATCTTCATCATAATCATTATGAAGAATATTTTCACGAAGAACCTTATGGTAGGAAAATAAACAAATGAAGATTCATAATAAATTTACCAGTGAACAAAATCACAACTTGCGCACCCAGAGATTTGCCATATTTTCTTCGTAAATTTTGTAATTTTTGGTAGCCTAAGATGAAGGACTCCAAAACAAGAAGAACATAAGGTAACTCTAGCAATAATGAGAATAGAACACGTGAATCCACAAATTTTAGAAAGATAGATTATACATACCATTTGAAGTTCACAATATGCAGTAGGAGGCAGAGAAAGAAATCACAGATCACAAAAGAAATGAAGGTGTAGTTCAATTGCATTCAAAGCTCAAGGAAGAAATCATAAATCACAAGAGCAATTGACGCATTTATAGTATTTAGAGTCTGGAATTTGAGATGAAAGATCAGGTTTAATTCATGTAGGCGTAGTTCAATTGATGTTCTTGAGAAAGAGAGCAAAAGAATTGGTCAAGAATTACAAAGTGAGGAATGTTCTTAAGAGAGAGAGAAAGAGAGCAAGAGACACCAGAGAGAAGCAAAAGATCATGTTCAATTGGCCTAGGCTTGGTTTGTTTTTGAGAGAGAGCAAGAGATACCAGAGAATTAGTCTAATTAGAAATGCGACTTTAGTTTAAAGAGAAAGTAAGAAATGCGAGAGAATTGGCGAGCTGAGTGCACAACTAAAAAATAGGGTATAAAAATGTTGATGTGTCATTCATTCAGGTATGACACGTGGTAGAGCAGAGTTCAATTCTACAGTGATTCTGCAATTATATGCTTATATCGAATTGAATTTGAATTAGGGTTGTTAATTTCAATATTCACTTTTTAAGTAAGAAATTAGTAGAAGTTGTTTTGTTAATGAAAAGAGTTATGTTTTCCTCTAATGACTTTATTTTACATATAGTTCAAATTTAGTGTTAATCGCATATAAATTAAGCCTCCACGTTCGTAGATGCACATTAGATTCTATCTCGTTATCTTTGTTTAAATTTTAACCTTATCGTATATTCTCCAGCAATCTACTAATAATAAAAACTTTGATTGTTTAATTGTTTTTATAATGCTTGCAGATAAATGCTATAAACCTCAAATTTATGACACATTAAGCACGATCATGAATGCTATGATTGACATTTAAAGCACAAAAACGGCGATTGGCTTCAAAAAGTTCTTAAATGATCGGAAGAGGGAAGTTATCCTTCGGTGTGTGCTTACTGAGTTTAGTAAAGTCAACGCAGATTTGAATCTTGCCGTTATTTTTGTGTACAACAGCGATGTTCACGATCCAATCGGCGTAGTTGACTTCTCGTATAAACCCAACGGCTAAGAAATTTTTAACCTCGAGGTTCACGGCGTCTCGAATCCTCGGGGAAAAAGTACATTTCTTTTGCTTTACAGCCATAGATTTAGGGATGAGGTTGAGTCAGTGGCAGGCCCGGGTGGGGTCGACGCCGGGCATTTCATAAAAAGTCTAGGTAAAGATCTTTATTGGCTCAAAGGAAAGTGGTAAGCTCAAGTCTATCGTCGGAAACCAAGAAACTTCCAGTAAATGTGCCTCAAACAATGCCGTTGAGTTCAATGTAATCTGTGGGTTCGATGGGTATAGTGTCGATGGAAGGGGTCGAAGGGTTATGGAAAGAGAAGTACCGTGATTGCTATAACTTTACTAGTTTCCTGGTAAGGTCAATTTTGGGTTGTTCGAAGGATCGAGCCAATCTCTATGAGCCTTTCATGTCGCATGTACCGCATGGGGTAGTAAAATGTTGTATTTAACGGTAGGTCAAAGGTATGACCTTCATAGCATGAAGCCAATCGCGTCCTAAGATGCCGAGGTATTCGGATTTCTTATCAATGACAAGGAAACTGGTTTAAAGAGTTATAGGGCCAGTGATGACAGGAAGGCTGAGATGACCAATACCATCCTCTATCAAGCCATTAAAACCTTTTAGTTTGACGTTTGCTTGTATGATAAAGTCAGTTTTTTGCATAGCTCAATCTGTCTGGAGGAAACGTATATCGGCTGTACTACCCGTGTCAATGAACATTATGTGGAGAACGTGTTATTTTAATCATGATGACTAAAGGGTCTGAATGGGGAAAATGAACATGAGAGATGTCACAATCAATGAAGGATATACCTTCGGGTCAAAGGTGATGGCTAGAATCAGGTAGGAGGACTGGAAGTTTCTGCTGACATATAAGTTTACAATACTCTTCAATCCGCTTGCGCTTACCTCGGGTATGGCCACTGTCAATGTTATTGACTTCGATCATGTAGGCTTTGAAGATGTGAACTTCGACAAGTCTAACATTTATGGCGGTTGGGGCTTGAGGTATGAACCGTCGTAGTAGCCGGGAAGGTCAATAACATACTAGTGCAAGCGGCCGGCTTTGAATATCATCTCAAGTAAACGTTGTAAGGCTTAACACTTGTTTTTGGTATGATAATTACATTTGTGGTTCTGGCAGTAGGGTTTGTCTTTTCTGACTTTGATGGGGATTATGGAAGTTTGCCATATAAGGTCAGTCTGGATGAGTGTAATGAAGGTGCTGATAAGAGTGGTAAGTTTGTGTAGAACTGGCATAGGGCATTTTTTGTGGGGCATAAAGGATTGAGCGCCAAACTTGGGGCAATTTGCGGTTGTTGGTCATGTTAGAAATGGGAGCAACCATGGGTGCATTCGGTAGTTGAGGTTTGTTGTGGTTGATGGTGGTGGCTTGTCCCTGACCATTAGTTTTGCGGAGACGTTCAAGGTCGATATATCCATTGACATTTGATAGCATCTCCTCAAGGGTTCAGGGTTTATGGAGGATGGTATACTCTTTAAGACAACTATGGTCGGGTAGGTCATTTGTGTAGGCTAGGACAGCGCTCGTGCAATCGAGGTTTTTGACCTTGTGCAATTCAATGAGGAAACGCTTGGTAAAGTTCTCAGACATTTCGGTAGATATTTTTTGAAAGCTGAAAAGTGCATTGACTTGGACTTTACGGCCTTTATTAAAAGAGAAGTGAGAGATGAACAAATTTGATAGTCGTTAGAAACTTTGAATGGACCCATAGGAGAGACTATGGTACCATTTGAAGGGGAAACACGCGACACAGGATGTGATTAACGGTGGAGTGGAGGCTTAAAGCATTCTGAAACATGAAGACGTAGGATTGTGGATTGGTATTGCGTTATTGGCATATTTTGGGGGTATGGATGTTGGGAGGCACCTCGACGGCGAGGAGCTTAGGGCAGAGTAGGTTGCTGAGTTAACTCCAAGATTTCAAAGTTGGGTTGGCGCTAATGCGAATGGTGGCATGGATTTTTTGCTTGAGTTCGTGTTGGGTGAGGTACACTGGTCGAGGGGGAGAACGCTGAGGCCGTGGGTGGTATGCTAGAAGAATAGGGGTGTGTTCGACACTACATTCTCCAAGTCATTCTTTGGCAGGGTGCCTTGCTGAATGTCAGGAGGTTCAAGGGGCAGAATTAGACAAATCCTTTACAATGGGGATACTAAGGTGGATCAAACCAACGGGCACGGCAGTAGGGACACCTTCGGATCCAAGGTAGACTGGAGGCACTATGGTCTTGGGGTGGGGCCCGAGGTGTACGCGGGAAGAAATGCATGAGAGGGTTGGGTGCCAAGAATGTGTAGGGACGTCCTGGGTTTGCATTTGATGAACTTTGTAAACCGTATGACGCAGTTCGTCGAGGGCTCGATGTTGCCAATCTTTGTCCTCAAAATGGTGCAGCCGTTCAGCCTCGAGCTCTTACCAGCGATCCTCGCGCTCAAGGCAAAGTTTGTTTGTATGGCGCTCTTCCGCCTGAGTAAATTATTGGCTGATGAAGGCTGGTTAGGCGGCGATGCCGTCAGCGGAGGTCCCGAGAATGGTGAAGTTGGAAAGAATGGTGGGGGCTATTGGATATAGCTATAGGGTAAAAGAAAAATGGGATTGAAGGTTGTGGGTATAGTTCAAATGGGTCCAAATGTAGCGGCGTGATTTTGCAGAGGGGAGGTCACACTCTTACACCGTGGGGGTTTAACTTCGATTTGAGGTTTTGGAAAATATATATAATAGAAATAAGAAGAATCACTGTACTAACATACTTGCATGGAGTCCATAAATTGGTATTCTTCACGACCTCTAGCGAGGATTTGAATGAAAGATTATATATATAGTTAAAGGTTGTGGATGATAGGGACATTTGGGTTGAGTTTTTCTAACCCCTTCATGATATATCTCCTCCACTATTTATAGGAGATATGAGAGGACGAATCACCATGTGAGGTCATATTACATGTATACCCTTTTGATCAAGCTTGCCTGTACATAAGGTTGGTTTTGACACTGCAGCTGTCTGGCAGCTTGTTTTACTGGTCTGTCTGGCGAGCTGGCTGTCAGGTTTGTCTACCTTTGGCAATGTATAGATATGGTCAGAGTCCTTTTGAAGCTTATATTAGGCTTTAGATGTTGACCGACTGCCTTTGGCTTTGACTATTGCGGTAATCTTTGATGCAACCATCGAATGTTCGGTTAGTATTAGAAGGCTTCGGGTAGATCATAGGTCAGGTTGTTTTATTGGATCCTTGGGCTTCGAGTAGTAGGTAGGCTTCGATGTAGCCTTCTAGTATATTATTTTTCTTGGAAGGCGGGGAGTAGGCTACTACAGACTTGAGTATTATTGATTTTCATGTCCCCTATAGATAGTTGTAAGACCCCATTAAAGCAATTGATAATGGCATGGGCAGTAGCAAGGAAAGGGCATCCCAATATGGCAAGGATCTCATAACTAAGATTTTTGATATCTTTTGTATCCAATTCGACAAAGTCTACAGGAAAAATTAGATCATTGACCTTGATAAGAATATCTTCAAGGATACCACGTGGGTATTGTATTGACCCGTCGGCCAATTGGAGTGTCATCCGAGTAGGTTCAAGTTCTCCAAGTCCTAATTCCTGATAAATGAAGTATGATAGGACATTCACTCTAGCCACTAAGTCGAGTAATGCCCTATCCACCTTGTGATCTCCCATCTTATAAGGGATGGTCGGGCATCCAGGACCACGAAGCTTAGGAGGGGTCAATGTTTCTGCCAAAAAGACTTTTTTTTGCACATTGATTTTTTGTTCCCTGGTGCACGCATCCTTAAGAAATTTGGCATAAGTAGGGATAAGCATGATTGCATCGAGTGCTGGAATATATATATATATATATATATATGAACTTGTTTAAATGTATCTCATATGTTATCAAATTGTATCCCTTTATTAGTCGGAAGAAGGCATTGCTGATATGGCACTTTTAGCTTAAAATAAGCCTTGGGTACGAGAATGGTGGAAGTAAACAACTCTTTAAATGTCATAAAAGGTTTTTGGTTACTGACTACCACTGGTTTATTAATACGCACCTCATCCTCAATCATAATAGGTGAACGCTCAACCCTAGGTGTTTTAACTCGATTATCAATTTGTCAACCACTTCGCAGGGTGGCAATGTTATAAAGTTGTTTGGGAATCAAGTTAGGCTCAAACCCAGGTGGTCCTTTGGGATTAGATTCAGGTTTGCTAGATATCCTACCAGGTGTTCTTTTATTCATTGCATTTACAAATTGCCCTATATGAGTCTTTGGTTAGAGATAGATTTGGATGTCGAGTTTTGATTCAACATTGTCTGCTGTTGGAATTGCATCATTTGTTGCTAAAATTATAGTGCTTGTTTTTTACTTTCCATAGATTATTGTATGAAGAAAGAAAGGGTGTCTTCCAAAGATGGTTTGGGTGGAGTGGGTGGGAACTGTTTGGATGACTAAAAGGTTTGCTGAGATGCTTAAGGATAGGATTGAGAATGAGTAATCCTAGGAAAATTATGAACTGATGTTTGTGGCTCTTCAAAACCCGAACATGGTTGGTTGTTCTTCCGCAAAAAAAATGAGTGGTTCTGTCAAGTTAGTTTGTACGGGTCAAATGGCCTATTGTAGGTATTATTCAAATAATCTACTTTCTCTTGATTGTCATTCCTTTCATTAAACATGGGACACATTTGAGTAGCATGGGTGACATCATAACAAATGATGCAACCATGTCATTGAACTTGGTTCCATAGCCATAACCTCAATTTTCCGGGTATGAGTACCTAATTTGGTTTTTATGGCCATTCGCTCACTCACTTCGAATAAGTCACCTTTCATGGTTATACGAACATTTCTATGTTAATTAAAATCCCACTACTGAGAGTTCTCAGTTAATGTCTCAAACTCCTCATAAGCTCTATCCAGTTCAAGATCCTAGAATTTGACATTAATCATAGATTCTAGCCTATAACAATTCACAGAGGTTATTCTATGATAGAAGATCTGGGCTACATGCTACTTCTCAAAACCATAATGGGGACATTATGAAAGATGATCTTTATATCTCCCCCATGCCTAATAAAATATTTCACCCTCATTTTGAAAAAATTCAACAATTACATTTCTAAGAGCAAGATTTTTTCCCATAGAAAACCATTTAGTTTTGAACTTAGTCTTTATTTGGTCCCATGAATTAATAGATACTGGCGTCAATGAATCAATCCAATGACTCGCCGTGTCTTTTAGTAAGAATGGAAATAAATAAAGGCAGACAGAATCCTCAATAAAATATTTGTATTTTGAGAGCGTATAAATTTTCTTAAACTCATGGACGTGCTTATAAAGACTCTCAAAATCAAGACCATGAAATGTAGATAACATATGGATCACACTAGTCTTGATTTCATAATAGTTTACCGTGACATCTGGTAACGCGAGTCATGAAGGCATATTGTTCACCACTGGGCTCCAATAGTCCCTAAGAGATTTAGCGGCGGCTATGATTGGGTGTTCGAATTCTTGCTCAACAACAAGTTTAATTGGGTTAACTGTAGATGGATTGCCCTCCCAATATTGGAGAAACTCGAGATGGATCATTCCTCTCCCAAACTGGGGCTTCAAAGTCCTCTATTGTACTGATTGGGGGAGGTTGTCGCCTTCTCCACTTAGACTGAGGTAGTAGGCCGTCAATGGGCAAAGGTTCTGGTAAACTTCCTAAACGTTTTTTCCACTTGTCTAATTGATCATGAACAAACTAATATGCGATAAAATTTGGCACCCGATACAGAAAATAATAAATCAAACCTATAATCTGGCACTTCAACAATTTTAAGAAGTAATAATTAGGTCTCCCCTATATTCTTTTTTGTTCACATAAGGGTAGGTTGGTCAACGACTTTGGTTCCTATACTCCCCTATACTCAAGTTCAAAACTTGGAATTTTTTTATTTAGTTTTAAACTAGGAAAGGAAGAAAAACAATTAATTCAATATTAAAAAGAGTTCATTTTCACCGTTGCTTCCCCTGCAACGGTGCCATTTGATGAGAGGATTTTTATGTCCTTTAACAAAATACCTGCTCAAAGTATGGTTTTCAAATTGTAGTACGGATAAGTAGAATAAAATACACAGGGAAGTTTACAAAAACAAATACTTTCTAGGCCAAATTATGGTTTTATAAGAGATAAATCTAAAAGAATAAAATAATAAGAGCAATCAACATGAGAATAGCTATGACTAAAAATTCGGCCAAACCAAAGTATAATAACAATAATGTAGTTTACTAGGCGGATTATTCATCTCATAAATCTCGGGTTGGGCATTTTCGATGTCAATTTCAATCCTAAATCCATGGCTAGGCATTTAGGGTTTGGCCATATTAGGTTTTACTTAATCCAATGTGTAGGAGGAATTCTTCCAACTATGGTTAAGCTTGGTCGAATTTCATTAATGAGTTCTCTTTATGTTTTCCCTAAAATTTAATTTAATGTTTATAACACCGGATTTTGGTTAAATAATCTAAATCCACTTACTAGCTATGGTTAAGCCTATAAGTAGATTATAGCTATTTCAGAAGATTGTAAAAGAGAACTAATCCTAGAACTACAATATAACTATTGTTGCTTGGGTAAGGGCATCCTTCTAGTCATAACTTGAAGGGATTGGCCTTTTATCATTCCCAAAATCATTGCCTAAACTATCTAACTATTTGCAAAAGAAAATATAAGAGAGAGGAGACAATTAAATGTAATACTTGATTTCTTCTAAACTTTCTCTAATATGAGATGATAATTACCATGAGGGTGGGGTCCTTTTATAGGAGAAGGAATCTAAGTCTTTATGAATATTACACCTATCTAGAATATTACAATATATATTATTACAATCAATCACTAAGATATATGAGAACATCTCCACATCCTTTCCTTGTTGAGTAGAGAAATCTTCTAACCATGGAAAATTTGAATATATCTTTGTTGTAGAATTTCTTCTCAATATAATTCAAGGATCTTAAATGTAATATCCCTTTATATTATACTCCAAATGTATTTGTGCAAATATTTTTTGTCGATTGGAGAAGAAATCAAGGCGTGATTCTACTCCATCCGTTGAAACCTTGAAATAGTGTACCTAGTTAGAGTATTAACGAATTCCCGTATCACATATCCTTGGTCGGGTATATGCAGCACATCATGAGATAAGATAATCAGTGATTGGGAACTACCCATAAACCAACTTACTCAACCATGGTCTGGTTGATAATCATGGACTATGTTTTTATCTAACTTTAAGTGCTAGGTTCAAAATATTCATCTCCAATAGGTACAATTAAACAATAGCGCATAAATACCTAAAATAAAATATAATGGATGACTGAAATACATGTTTGGGTAAATTTAAAATGTGATAATTACTTTCTCATCAAATACCCCCAAACTTACCTTTTGTTCCTCCCGAGTAAAATAAAATATTAGCCATTTTCACAGGGAGCGCGACTGTATTTAGTATATGCAACAAATTGTTAAACACCCAGGTTTACCCTGGTAAACGAGTGTTGTCTCCTGAAGGTTTACAGTGACTAGACCCACAAAAATCAATAATTATATTTTAACCAATTCTAGAAGACGCATGACTTATTTCCTGTCGACTTATACTTACTTACTTATGATAAATGACAAAAATATACAGATGGAAAATGATTAAACTCGTTATTCTCCACATATACCAAAGAATATTTTTAACCCCATTTGATGAGAAGATTTTAGGAATCCTGGAGTAAAATACCAGCTCAACTATGGTTATAAAGTTATAGCAAGGATGAGTGGGATCAAGCCACAGGGATGTTGGGAAAATAAACACTTTTAGGCCGGATTAAGGTTTTGTAAGTGATTAATGAGGAAGATAATAAAATAAAAGCTAATTATAAAACATAATGAGAAAGAGCCAAGGTTTAACGCACTAATCGATTTAAAAATATATCATATTATCTCTACCTATCATATGTTCATGTTAAGACACATATGATGCTGTAAAATAAACCATTAAATTTGTGGTTGAGTACTTAGTGGTTATACTTTTAACTAATGGTGAAAAGTGTCTTAGAGAATTATCAACTTAACCATGGATAGGCTTGAGTGAGTTCTCTAGTGTTTCCTTTTTCTAGATCTCCAAATCAAGTCTACCGTTAGTAACACTTGTTTGCATTCAATGTTATTATACATAAAATCGAAGCTAAGGTCAAGCCTTTGATATGACATACTTACTTATTAATAATAAATTTCTAAGAGAAATTTAATTAGAACCTTATTAATACCAACAATTTCTTATCCAAGAAAAGGCCTCATCCTAGCCTTAGCGAGGATATTAACCGCTCATCTCAGACTTCATCGCATTAACAACTAATGAAGATATTAACAAACATTAAACTAAAGAGGAGAAGAAGAAAATTAACTTTATTCACTATTACCTTTCATTATGAGATCCTAATTATAATGGGGGAGGGTTCTTTTTATAGGGGAAAGAACCCAAATCCTGAGAATATGCATTAAATTTTAAATAATATTTTCAAAATATTTTTATTAATATTACAACTAATCACTTAAGATTCTCGCATATAATTTCATTTAGTGATGTAGAGATCTTTCTTCATGGAAACTCTTGCATTTAAATAATATTTTCAAAATAATTTTTATTAATATTACAACTAATCACTTAAGATTCTCGCATATAATTTCATTTAGTGATGTAGAGATCTTTCTTCATGGAAACTCTTGCATTTATCTTTAATATAAAATATCTTCATGGATTTTGGATGTAATATCTTTTTTCATCTTATTCTCCAAGAATATTTGTGCATATATTTCTTCAATCTTGAAACCAAATATATTGTGTCTTTAACTTTTTATGCTATGAACTGCTGGAGATACTTTTATTGGACTTTAAGAGCCTGGTTTCAAATCTTCATCTCCATTGGCTTCAATCAAACAAATATGCATAAGTATATATAATTAAATGGGACGGATGACAAAAATATATATTTGTGTCCATGGAAAATGTAGTAATAATGCGCTTATCACATGTAGCCAGTCATAACTCAAGATGCCATGGCATTTAGACTTATTATTGAAGACTAGGAAGCTAGTTTGTAATACCATAGGCCGAAGGTGACAGAGAGGGTAATTCGTTCGACTGCCACCTCAGTGAACCCGTTGAAACCTTTGAGTTCTGTAGGTGCCTACCCCTCGATCTTAACCAAATCGAGTTGTTTCCAGTTTGAATCGCCTCTATTGCCTCTATATTAGATTCGTGTATTCTACACACGACTTTAACAGACAACATTACCACCTACTTCATAAACTGATGAAGAACGTGGATCGAGCTCAAACTTAAAAACCTGAACAAGTAAAAGACACTTGTCTTTCACGAACTCAAAAGTTACTCAGTCAACCGCCACTAACCACAATCTTCAAAGAACGTGCTTCAGTACAATAAAGAATTGTGGAGAAAACCTATATAAAGAAAAAATTCTAGAAGAGACAAGGGCCCTAAAAATACATGAGAAAATTACCAAGAAAACTACATTTTCTAGATTCTAAAAATATCTAAAACATCTTATTCACAAGGTTCAAGTATTTCTATGTTGGGAGATTACTTGTAATAAGATATCAGCCTCTAGCAATAAAAGTTACTATTACAAAAATCCTCCAATTGAGGTTATAGTTTTTTACCTATTCAAAGATTTTCCATGCTAAATCACCTGTGTTATTTCTCTTTTTAGTTTTTGTTACAGAAACATTGGTGTAAGAGCTAATTCTAAGGCATCTCGAGCTTACAAAATTAGGCTATTACATTTGGTGCCGTATGTGGGAAAGATTACATTTCCATGATATTCTAGGCATACTTTCATTCTACTCCAAATTTTAATCATGGTCACTTCCAGACAACCAGGAACTGAAATCCAGCTCAATCTTTCAGTCGAGCTGGAACAATTTACAGAGCTACGGGCGAATTTCTACACTATAACAAAGAACACAATGAGCTCGAATGCCAATTAACTCTTTACAGAGGGCTTCGTGAGATAGAGCTCGAGGCCAAACGATAGCTCGTTTGGCAACGTTAAATCAACATGAAGACCATATGAAAACCATGCAAGCTACCTTACAAGCTCTAAAAAACACTCAGCAAGCTCCTCTAACAAGAGGTAGCGATCAATTACCAGAAACCTCTAAGGTTTTTGCGCAGGAAAGGTTGGGACCTCGAGGAGTCACCAGCAAAGCTATTTCTATAAATATTTAGCATGAACCTCAGCCTTCCATTCATTTGGGTGGTGAAGTTCAGCCAGAGATCAGCTGAGGTAACCAATTCCCCATATGTCAGGAGGAAGAATAGAGAGCTCAACCTCGAGTCAAAGTACGAGATCATTTTAGTAAAGGTACCGGTACTCATAATCTGCAACCACCATATCAAGCCACTCAGCCGACATGCCATTATGCCACACAAGAGCATATAGATCAGCAAATTAAGGAGTTGATCTAAACCTAAGTTTTGGGTACTACAGACAACCTTACCAAGTAACACGGAAGTTCAATTGCCAATGAACTATTCGATATGGAAATACCAAAAGGTTTCCATACTCCAAAAATTCACAAATACAAGGACATCGATCCAAATGAGAACATTAAACAATACCGTAATTCATTGGGGTTGTATTCCAACCTCAACCATATCCTCTACCGTTTATTTACAACAAGTCTACTGGAAGAACCACTCAGGCTGTTCCCACTCTTTACCTGAAGACTCCATACACACATTCAACCAGCTGCATAAGCAATTCATCAAGAGATAAGCTAATAATAGGGACAAAGAAAATAATTTATATTCTCTTATCAGTCTCAAATAGACAAACGGAGAAAAAATTCAGGCCTTTGCAAAGAAGTTTTTAAAGCTCGCGCGTAAAGTTGATAATCTTGATTAGAAAACAGTTGTTACTACATTCACCAACGCGCTTCAACATGACTACAAGGCCAAAGAACACCTCTTCCCCAACAAACCTGCGACCTTGTAAGATATGATCACCAAGGTTAATAATTACGTTGACCTAGAAAGGATGATGCCTGAAAGGCATAAATATGTTAAATCCGTCCTTACCATGAAAGTTCCATCCATAGATCAAAGCACTGAACCAAAGGAGGATTAGGGTGACCAAAGAGCTCCAAGGGAAATACTGGTAACCCTCAGAAAGATGGTTTACAACTCAAACCGGTCCTCCTAAGGATGAATGTTTGAATCACCACAATTTTCCAATCCTCTCCAAGATAAGCTCTACCGCCTCTCCCAAGTATTGGAACTAATTGAAAACTGCCCTTACTGCATGCATCATAAGGCAAACCATTATTCTACTGATAATTTTTATGCTTTACAGAGGTTGCTAGAATAAATTTTCAAGGGGGGATGGATGTTCAAATACATTATCGACCTGGAATCATACAAGGATGTCAGCTATAAAAAAATGCTTAAAGTTGTCTAGGTTGAAGATCAAGTTGAGGAGAAGCATCTTTACCATATGCACCACAACAATATGATTGAAATCCATCAGATCACCAACTCTAGCAGATTCAAGTGCAGGAGAATATCAGAATATTGTCATCTAATACCTCGTGACAAAGAGGCCAAGCTTCTACCTGAGTAGAGCAATCGCCAGCCTAGGATCTTATTCGAAGATTGCGACATTAGTAATGTTAAATTTCTACATCATAATGAATTAGTCTTAATGTTCAAGATGATGAAGTTTGTCATGCACACAATGATGATCAATACTGGCAGCAGTATTAAGATTCTCAATTAGAGTACTATTGACCAAATAGGATTGGCCGATCAAGTTATTCCAAGTGATACTGATATTAATGGATTCAATGGCTCTTAAGAAGAGTGAGTAGGCAAAATCATCTTACCTATTACCGCAGGACCAGCCACCATCGACATTATCTTTTATGTAATCAATGCCAAATCTCGTTATCTTTTATCTTACCTATTACCGTAGGCGAGTGTCGATTGGAGAGTCTTTATCTAAAAGAGACGGCTCAAATAGCTTCAAATGCTCGGCATTAATCATAGAATACATCTTCATGAATGGTGGCAAATTCAACTAGACTAAATTTTCACCAATCTTCTTAAGTATCAAAAATGGACCCTAACGGATAGGTTTGAGTCTCTTACCTTCCCCCTTAAGCCGTTCCTTACCCAAATTCAACCAAACTAGGTCGTCCTCTTAAAAAGTACACTTAACCTGATGCTCGTTACGGTGAGCCCTATACTTTGCCTGAGTCTTCTTCAACTGTGCTTCAACAGCCTCATGAACCTTGCTTATTCTCTTAATGAAACGCTAAGCTTTAACCTACTCCTCTTCTTCCTTCTCTGACACCGTCTTGTCGCCATGACTAAATGCCAAATCAAAAGGGCTTTACGGTAAGTACCCCAAACAACCTTCAAATAGAGACTTCAAAGTGGAACCATGAATTGCCTGGTTAAATGCAAACAAAAGATACGGTAAACACTCATCCCAAGTTTTAGGATGCTTAGAATGGAATCCCCGTAAAAAATGTACCAAAGTGTAATTAACTACCTCTGTTTTCCCGTTAGTCTGCGGATGAAAAGCGGTACATCTCTTCAACTTAGTGCCCATCATCCCCAAAGAGATCTCCAGAAATGCCCCAATAAGTGGCTATCCCTATTTAAAATAATAGAAGAAGGGAGCCTAAAATATCTCCAGACGTCACTGAAAAACAATCATGCTGCTCCTTCCCCGGTGACCGTCTTCTGGCATTGAATAGGAACAATTATCTTGCTGAATCAATCCACCACCGCAAACAAATAGTCATTCTTACACCTGGTCATTGGCAAACCACCCATAAAATTCATTGAAATGCTCTCCCAAGGTCGACTAGGAAATGGCAATGGTAAGTACAGTTCTATTTTCTTATTGGAAGGCTACGATGTGTTGCGTAACACGCAACCATGAACTACACGAACAACATCCACCTGTATCTTATGCAATAGACATAACGCCGTAAATTTAAAAGAGTCTTCTCAACCCCGAAATGACCTGCCACCCAGGAACAATGTACCTCTCGAATCCACTGCAAATAGTCGCCTCCCTCTAGATTATATAGTACATTACCCCTGTAAATCAAACCATCCTTCAAAATATACTCGCATGTCTTGCCTTGCAACAACTTCTTAGGAATCACACTGAGCTTCTTGTCATCGTCATACCCTGAAGCGTACTCAGAAGGAACAATAGGCTAGATCTATATAGCTACCAATAAAGCAAAAATAGTTAGTAGTGGGTGTCGAGATAACATAATAGCCATTTTGTTATCCACTCCTCTCTTATACTTGATTAATAAGGTAAACTGCTGAAGGTACGACATCCACTTCATATGGCGGGCTTGTTGTAGCTTGGACTTCGTAGATAAGAACTGTATTGGTTTGTGATCGGAATATACAACAACCTCCTTCCCCAATAAGTAACTCCGCCAATGCTTTACTGATTGATATAACGCGCAGAACTCCCTATCTTAGGTAGGATAATTGGGTACTGCTCTATTAAACTTCACAGAATGGTAAGCAACTGGCTTCCCATCTTGTAAAAGGATTGCCCCCAATGCATAGTTTAACGCATCTGTCTAGACCTCAAAAGGCTGCAGCAAATTGGGCAATACTAATACTGGTGAATCCGTAATCTTGCACTTCAGTAACATAAAAGCCTTCTCATGGAGCTCTTCCCCCACAAACTGTACCCCCATCTTCGTTAAAGAATATAGCGGTGTGTCAATTTGTGAAAAATACCGAATAAACATTCGTAAGTATTGACAAAAACCCATAAAACTCCTCACCTCCGTCACTGTACGGGGTCAAGGACAATTAGTAATGACCAAGACCTTCTCTGGATCGACCTTAAGCTCGCCGCCACCAACATTAAATCCCAAATAGACTAGCCCTCTCTTTCCAAACTCGTACTTCTTTCTATTTAAAAAAAGTTGTTTTTATCGCAAAATGCCCAACACTTTGCGTAAATGTCCAAGGTCCTCCTCCCATGTACGACTATATATTAAGATATCATCTATATATACAATCATAAAATCATTAATAAAAGTTCGAAGTGCCACATTTATTAACCGCATAAATGTCATCGGGGCATTGCATAACCCAAAGGGCATTGCCAACCACTCAAATAGGCCTTGTTTGGTCTTGAACGCTGTCTTCCAAGTATCTTCTTCCCGGATTCTAACTTGATGCGAACCCGACTTAAGATTCAACTTGGTGAAAAACTGTGCCATCTGCAACTCATCTAAAGGCTTGTCAATACGTGGAAGCGGAAAATGATTCTTTACTGTAATCTTGTTCAACGCCCGATAATCTACACACATCCTACATGACCCATCCTTCTTCGGTACCAACAACACGAGTGAATCACGTGGTGAGCAACTTGGATTAATAACTCCATGCTCCCAGAGTTCATGTCCCTGTTTCTTGATCTCATTAGACTCTGTAACAGAACTCCGATATAACCCAATATTGGGTAGTGGCCCACCATTCACCAAGGTGATATCATACTCTACATCCCTCATGTGTGGCATCCCATCTATACCAAGAAACAAGTCTTCATACTCTTCTTGCAACTTCTCCATGTCGGCTTGATGCTTAGGAGATATTTCCAAAGTAGACAATACCTTAGCCGACGAACACTCTTGAGCCGGTCGCACCAACAACAATACAAATTTTCCGCTCGCATTAACTAACCTCTTCGCCTGAGTCGCCAGTACTAAATTATTGGTAGTAAGATGTTCCTTATATGCATTGATATGAAACTCTATCCCATCATTCATAAGACGATACTTGCAAGCTCTGCGGTAATGGATTGCATCTCGGTTCCAAAGATAGGGGTTATGCAAGATGACTTGACACACGTCCAACAGAACCGCCTCACATGCCACTTCGTCAATAAACTTCTCAGTAATTGTAAACTTGAGCGTACACTGCTTAGTGATCTTCAACTCCATATCTTTCTGAATCCAACCAAAATTGTACGGCTTAGGTTGAGCCATAGTAGCCAAACCCATCTTTCTCACCACCACCTCAGAAATTAAATTGTTCTAACTACCCGGATCAATGATGGCCTTGACTAAGCTCTGCTTCACTTAAATGCTGACATAAAAAAGTTATTCCCGACTCGTCTCATTGGTAGCTGTAGGTTGCTTGAACATTAGAGTAAGCTTAGGATTTGGCTTTTCTAAATTCAAAAGATCCACAATCATTGTAGCTAATACATGTTTCTCTTTCATGCCCCTCTCCTCCTTCGGCCTAAGCTCTGGGTAAAGTTTCTAAAATTTATCTGAAATGTTCCCATTAGCCTTACAATGACTACAGATATTCCCCTTGGATGAAGACCCCACTCCTTTGGACTCCCTTTTCTTATCATACTTCAAAGTAGACTTGAACCCTAACTTGCTCTTGTCGTTTTTCTTGTCATTCTTCAAGTAGTTGCCTTCAATGACAATTACTTTAACGGCTACATCCCTGATATTTTCCACATTACAGAGCTTTAATTATCCTCTAATGGACTCCGACAGACCTCCCGTATACTTCATAAACACCTCGCAGTCATCCACATCAATATCCAAAACCAACACTAGGTTCTGAAAATCGGTAGTAAACTGTAGTACGGATTGCCCAAACCTTTGGCGCAAATTGTACCATTTGTACCATCGCTCATGTTCATACCCAATTAGATTGAAGTGCTTCCTCACCAAAACCTTGAATTCTTTCCAACTCAAACTTCCTACTTCGTGGAGTTTCTGATAGGATTTCTACCACGTTAGTGAATGACATGCTAATTTTAAAGTAGAGAAACAAATTTACTGAGCATCAGAATATTTATAAACAGAAAAATAGGTCTCTAACCTATCTAACTAATTATCCAACTTCTCAACATCGACCGAACCACCGAATACCGGAATATCAATCTTAAAGTCAATACAAATATTATGCATATAATTCATTCAATTACCAAAACCCGTGTGCTCCTTGACGGAATTGGCATCACTAGAATCGCGATCGTTGGAATCATCCATTTCCAAATCGTCCTTCTTCTTTGAATTAGGTTTACGATTAATCGTCAATGGACTCACTAGCTTTTCCTTCGTTTGCTTGAGGTGGTCACGCGTAGAGACCATAAACCATAATCAACCCCTGAGGATCGCAACTGGAACTCTGATACCACTTAATCCACAATACAAATAGAGAAACCCTAGCTAGCAAAAAAGTACAATGAACACCAAAAATTAGATTCGGAAAAAGTCCCTTTAAGAGCTTCAATTGCTTAAACGCAGTTAATTTTAATAAATTACTCTAAACCCTAGCTTCTTCATCAGAACTAATATCACTTAATAAAATAACTTAAGTCCCTTTATATACCAGGGAACAAAAAAATATGAATAGAATAAATCTCGAGGCAAACCCACGTCTTAAAATAACAACCTAGGCCAAGCTCGTTCGAACGGTATCCAAGCCCGTTCGAACGACTTTACGCTTATTGGTTTTAAGCCCTAGAAACATGGAAACTCGTTCAAACGGCATTCAAGCTCGCTCGATCGAAATTTTCCTATGGGCCGAAATTTCTGTTGATTGAACATTGGTCGTTCGAACGAAAATAGGAAGTCGTTCGATCGAATTTGGGTTCCTCGGCCAAATTCCAGAGAGTTGGAAAAAGTTTGATCGAACGAATCTAAACCTCGTTCGAACAACTTTATGATAATTTATTTCTTCACATACGAGTTCACCTCCAAACATCCCTAGATCCTCCTAGATCAGCCGTTGCCAATTTTTTTACGGATTTTCCAATAGAAGATCCCGAGTGGGAGGGGCATGATCTGGACCTTGTAAGGGGAAATTATAGAAGATCTGCCCCCCAAAACATTTGACGAACGAGCTGAATGGATTAGAAGGAATGGGCGGTAACTTCTTAAAGATGGATCGGCAGGACCCGCAGGGCCAGGAATTAGAATCGTATTGATTACCTCTTCCAGCAAGATGAATGAGAAATTAATCTGCTCGGATTTTGAGGCCTCAAACAATATCACCAAATGCAAAGCTCGCATTCCTAGACTCAACCTCTCACTTGGGCTCGGCATCACAGAACTCATAGTTTACATAGATTAGTTACTCATCGTCCACAATTACTCTGAGCAATATAAAAAGAATGGCAAGATAATCGACTACGCCGTCATCGTTGGGGATAGGAAGAGAAAGTTCACGTAAGAAACTCTCGATTATCTTTCTCGACGTAAAAATAGACACGTCAATTCCTTGGCATATCTAGCCGGGGTCTTGGGAATAGAAGCTCGATATCTCAAGATCAAAGTAATTTCAGCCCTCATCATTGATCGCATTTTTGTATGCGCGATCAACACTGGGGGAGATAAAGGTGAAGACAAAGATTAGTAAAAACCTTTCCTAGTCTATCTTGGTATCGACAACAAATGAAACAGGCCACTTCCAGTAGATCTGATGGAGTGCCGACAGCTGATGAACAACTTGAAGCACTATACAAATCAAAATAGTACCTTATAACACAAGGAGTATTCTTCTTAGGCATGCACAAGCAAGCAGAAGAGTACTTACACAAATGTGATATGTGTCAACGACATGGACAAATGATATGCACACCTGCGCTCGAACTACATGAAAGTAAGGTGTTTTGGCCATTCAAAAGATTGGCACTCGATCATGTCGGTGAATTTCCTAATTCTCCAGGTAACTGCCGACACCAACTCGCTGCCATTATTCTCTCAGAATACCATCATCCAGTTAGAGATCATGAGCTAATTGACGAGGAAAACGAGTTCAAATTAGCCTGCAACCTCAACTAGATTGATGAGACCAGGGAACATGCCATCGCTAACCTTGGTCGATATTGCCATATGCTGGCCAGTTCGTGCAATAAACGAGTCAGAAGTTGTACCTTCTAAATCGACAATCTCGTCTACAGAGAAATCCCTCTATACAAAAAAGAACCTCATGCTGGGAAAATAGCAAAAAATTAGGAGGGTCCATTCCTTATCACAGGTCTCTCAGGCCTGGGATCATATTACCTCATGACATAAGAGGGAGTTCACATCTCAAATCCTTGGAATACTAGGCGATTAAAACGGTAATATCGCTAAGTCTCTCACTACTCTATTTCAATTTCTTGTTTTTTCCCATTCAAAAAGTGAGGTTTTCATCTCCATCCAATGTATATCCTTTTATATTCAATAAAACTTCCAAGTTGTTTTTCTCCCACACATCTCTCTACTTCGTAGACAATACATACATTAAAATATAGGTAATACTAACTATCAATCGACCTCTATACCAGTTTAAACAAGGATAACTCTTGGTTCGATTGATTCTACTAAATTTCTACTATACTAGTTTTTAATCAAAGACTCTACCAGATATAAGATAAAGCAATGATAAAACTAGCTTTTACCTCACTCAATATAGCTGCGACATCATACTATTTGAAACAAGGATAACACTTGGCTCGACTGACTCTACTAAATCTCTGTGATTAAAAGGAAGGTAATACTAGCTTTAAATCAAAGGCTCTACCAGACATAAGATAAAGTAAAGGTAAAACTAGCTTTTATCTCTTAATAATTCTGTGAAAGCTACTTTTTTAGGTTACATATACAACCTCTACAATAGATTTTTTTCAGCTGTTAGGATGTCAACTACGCTTTCCCCTATAACAGGAGGTCGGCTAACCATAAATTTTCGAGCTCGAGCAGTCACAGTAATCATGCCCTACTCTATCAACTCAATAGATTGAGAACCTAAATCTATTTTCCTAGAGTTTATACAATATCCTCGATCTATATTAGCTCTATAAATACATCCCCTGTTTGACAAACCGTCGAATAAGGTATCTCTTTCTAACTCAAGCCTCTTTACCTCTACAAAATAGGCGATCACCACCATTACCAATTCTAAAAGTGAAGCTTCAGTTATAACCGCCTTAGAGAAATTTGTTCTCGCCATCTGAAGGTGATCACGCAACCTTTTATACCGATCTTTTTGATATTTCATTTTACTGCTTATTCGAGCAGTGAAAGCGATGTTCTCTGATCGATTATAAACCGACGTCTTAAAAGACCCGCAAGCGTACGGTGTACCGTTAAGTACAAGGGTAAGCAGGGTCATATCCCAAGATACTTGTGGTACGAATTATGTTTAGAGCTACTAATTTTATCCAATAAGAATTAGTTTTAGGTTTTTATAAGAAAAGAAATTAAAATAAAACATAAACTATAAAAGGTGTTGATGCGATTGGAGAGGAAACCAAGGCATGATTCTACTCCATCTGTTGTAACCTTGAGATAGTTTACCTAGTTAGAGTATTCACGAATTCCCGTATCGTATATCCTTGGTCGGGTATATGCAATACATCATAAGATAAAATAATTATTAATTGGTAACTACCCATAAACCAACTCATTCAACCATGGTCCGGTTGATAAGGATGGATTATGTTCTCTTCTCCATGTTCCTAACCTATCTTGTTATGATCAAACAAGATGGTTACTTATATTCCTTATTCCGCCTAATCCTAGCTATGGTCAAACCTAGGATGAAGGAATACAAATATGCACTATTCTGGGATAAAGATAAAGTAATTACTCTAATTACGTTACACAATCTACACAATGGCTACATTATGTAGAGTTTCCTCTAGCCTTGGCTAAGAAGATTAGCTACTCATCCCTTTGATCATTGTCATTCTTCTATTACTACGATAAAAGAAAAAAAACAAGAAAAAGAGAAGAACAAGAACTTTATTACTTATTGAACCTTGATATTTACACTCTTGAAGATGATCTCTCATGGGTGGGATTTCCCTCCTATTTATAGAGTATAGGAAGGTTTACAAAATATCACCATTAATATAAAATCCCCTAAACAATGCCTAAAATCATACATATATGTTACAACTCATGAGAATAATATCTATATCTAATTTTCTTTAATGGGCTTCCATGCATGGGCCTTTGGTTGACAACTTCAAATAAGAATCATTATTGGAGTGCATCACCCTTGTTCTTCGTTAAAAACCAGAAAAATGTACGACTTGTTTATCATGTGACCAATTTCTGTAATTACAAACAATAGCACTATTAGTATCACATTTATTTAATAAATGACTAGGTAGGTATAAATTTAGGAGTTTTACACGTAAATATTACGTGTCTATTAAATACCCCAGAGCTTATATTGTGATATTCCTCTAGCAAAAGTAAATGAAACCAATTTTTGTACGTCACGCGGTTACATTTAGCGTATGCAACAAGCTGTTAAACCCCCAGTTTTAGCCTGGTGGACGAGTGTTGTCTCATGAGGGTTTGCAGTGACTAAACCCCATAAAGTCAATAATAACATTATAAACAATTCTAGATTTACATGACTCATTTTCTGTGAACTTATCCTTACTTAGCTGTGACAAAAATATACCAATAAAAAAAATCATTAAGCTTGTTATTCTCCAAAGTATATCAAAGAATATTTTAAGCTTATCCAGAACTAGAGGTACTACCTCAAAATTAGAAAGAGATTCAATTATTTTTCTTTAGCTATATTTAAGTGTACAATGAAAATAGTTTTATCGCCTAATACGTTGTCTAGAATAATTTACTTAGTTTTTGGTAGTCTAGTTTCTTACTGGAATAAATTCAACGGTCAGTTCGACAAGTGCCTTAGTCAATTCGTCTTCCTAGAATTTTTCTTTTTTCTTTTCTTTTGTAAGCCTTTTCTTATTAAGTTGATTGTTTCTCAGTGAAGCCTCCATTACAAGGAGTATTTGGTCGATAATCCCCGCCAGTAACATTTTTTTGACCTAGATTTAGAATTCTCACAAGTAATATTTTCTTGTGCTCCTTTCACATACTTCATGGTCAAACTCCATATTGGCGATATTTTTCCTCTTTCAGCTCTTAATCATGCTTGCAGTGTGAAATTTTTTAAAACACACTTGGCTTATTATTTATTCTTAGAAATAAACTTATTCTTAGGCTGTTGTCTTCCTTGTAGCAAACTATTCCTAACATAAATGTTAAATTTCCCTTACACTGAGCAAAAATCTATTGAAGGAATTAATTATAAAACTACAGTGAAGTGTACGTTTTCAAAATATGCCAAGTTAACTTGAATTAGTCGCTAATAAAAAGATAGTACATCTAGTTTTAGATATTCCAAAATATTCTAGTGTATACTTGGTACAATTTTAAAATTTAGGTTTTTTCATAATATTTATGTCAAGGTAAAATCAGTTTAAGTGTTTGGAAATTCGTTAAAAATATATCATAAATTCTCTAAGTGTCATTATTTCACTTTTCTTCAAAAAAATTTTAAAGAAATGGTTTATCAGCCCACAAACCTAAATAAAACATTGTTCTCAATGTTTGAGAAGATAAGAAAATGGAGGAATAAAAAATGGAATTTCTCACATGAATGTGTCATGGGTTGCCTCCTAGAAAGCGCTAAGTTTTACCGTCTTCAACCAGACGAATGTACCCCCAAACTTGAATGTCATGATATTAGTCTAAAGGGGTGCAAAGTACAATAATTGATGAACTATCGAGGATGCAAGTTCTCCTTAAATAACTGAGGAACACCAAAATTGTCTTTATCCTTGAATAACCAGATAATAGAAAAATAGTGGTTCTCCTTATCTGTACCTAATTGTACTGATATAATCATGATACATAAAAATAACTCAGAGTCTAATCCCCCAGGATAAAGATTTTCCTTATTTAATTTATGGGGAATCTCACTTTGAGATATTTTACAAGGTATACCCCCATACACCAAAAATGTATCTTGATATTCATCATTTTCCAAAAGGTAACTAGAACCATTAAAGTGATGTCGATCAGGTGGTTGTGGGTCAGGCTCAAGTTGGTATGACTCAGTTGTAGGGGATAATGTTTGTACTATTTTAAGAATTACGGGGTCATCCTAGTACTTGAAATAATTCAAACATTGATCAATAGAGTAGATACAACTAGAGTTATCGCACAACAAATCCTCAAATTCATAACAA
Organism: Kingdonia uniflora; assembly: GCA_014058105.1. Classification (NCBI taxonomy): domain Eukaryota; kingdom Viridiplantae; phylum Streptophyta; class Magnoliopsida; order Ranunculales; family Circaeasteraceae; genus Kingdonia; species Kingdonia uniflora. Next base: position 1,170,592 of record JACGCM010000696.1, read on the forward strand.
TTATGGTACCCCCAAGTGGCTTGTGAAATGAAGATGTAGGCATATGTATAGGGAGGGTTGGGGAAGGAGTAACCAAAATTGAATCAACCCCCAATAATAGTGATCTATCCGGTAAAGAAGGGTCGTCGACCCAATGGTTTTCAACATCGTAATTTATGTCAGCTGGACGCGGCTCAAGGCAAGGCTAAGGTGACTCATAAGAGGACTGAAAAGGAAATGACAAGTTGAGAACATCTGCAACAGGTTCGGCAATTTCCAATTTCTTGACATTGGTACTAATATCATCATCTACAAATTCCTCCCATATTATCATATAATGAGACAGTGATTCCATATATTCATATTTTATCTCTTCATCATCATCGTTATAAAAATCATTAGAGGAGAGAGAAAAATATTCAGTCTCAGTCATAGTTTCCACGAATGAATTTATTGGGTTGACAAATAAAATGATGGATGATGACATCGATGGTTGAATTTGGAGGGCTTCTTGAGGATCTTCTTATGAAATAGGATAGTCGACCTTAAAATATTCATCTTCAAAATCTTTCTCACAATATGGTATCCATTCACCCCACGGAGAAAACATTCCTTGATTACGCTTGAATTCATCCATTTCTAAATCGCAAGGGGATTTAACTTTGAGTTGTTCTTCTTCATTGCTTAGAAGTTTTTCATTTTCTATTACACTCCACATAGTTGACAACTGAGTTATCTGAGTCTCTAATCATGAGATAGATTGGGTCGTAGAATTTTGATTCACCAATGTCTGTTGTTTGAAATGCATCATTTGTTGCTTAAATTGCACTGATTGTTGCATGATGAGAGCAAGGGTATCGTCTAAAGAAGGTTTGGGTAGATCGGGTGGGTACTGATTGGATGACTGGACGGAATGATGGACCGGCATATTTGTATAAGATTGAAAAGGTTCCATATATTGAAAATTTTGGTGATCCCATGATTGAAAATGATTTTGTGGTTGATGCGGGATGTCGAATTGTGAGCAGTATGGATTCTAATGTTCTTGCATGTATGACATTTTAAAATGAAAGCAACACCCAACGCAATAAACAACCAATCAAACCTAAACTCTAGCACATCAATATTTTTTAGAAGTAATAATTAGAACTCCCATATATACTTCTATGATCACAAATGGGTAGGATAGTCAAAGGCTTTGGCTCCTGCACTCCCATGGGTCACTATGCTAGTGCAAGCTTAGAGGAGATGTTCGGTCCTCACGCCCGAGTGAGTTGCCTTATCGTAAGTCAGCACTCGGAACGGTGATATCGCAAACTTACAACCAGTATTTCACAGTGCTAGGTTGGGGCCGTATCCTACGAACTGTACCCCGGTCCGGTACACCTATCTGTTGGGCGATGAAATCCAACGGGAATCTTGCTAATCTTTTTTATTAGTAGTTATTTGGAGGTTCGGGACGTTTAATTTTTGTGTGATAGAAATTTTTTTGTATCCCTAATAGGTGGCCCCACTTGATGGAGAGCTTTTTGGGTGATGAAATCCCGCAAGTCTCTAACAGTTTTTATCTTTACTAATGTTAAAATGAAAAAGAATATTAAAAACAACAATAGGTCAATCCAACCAGAGCAAAAAAACATATTAGAGCAGCGTGTATTTGTACAGTCCACACGACTTTATATGCCCTAGTGCCGGGGTGGAGCGGATATGTACCCCTTCTGGATGTCAAGTTTTAAGAAGTACCAATCTACGGGAAGTGTTTTCCGGTGTAGTTGTGGCTGCCCCTTCACTTAGGGGGCAAAATAAGGAAGTGCCCCATCACTTAGGGGGCACAAGAAGGATGGATTTGATGATACTTTTAGCTTTGTGTATTGTCCATCATGTTTCCAACTTTGTGACAATCCAGCAAAACAAGAGAAAAATGATTAGTGAACTTGCAACAAAAATATTAATTCAATTTCCAAGTTTATTGTAGTTTATGATGTCCAGATTTTCAAATGTGCATATCTTTCAGCTCGATTGAGAGAGAGTATTAAATAATATTAATTTGGAAAGATAATTCAGAAAGGAAAAATATTTAAGAAGGAAATTTTCTAGAATTTATCACTCCTAATGCTCAAAACAAGTGATTAATGAACAGCAGCATCCTTTACTGAAACTGTTTTTACTGTTGTTTCAAAATGCTGTACCTCTCAAATGGCAAAACATAAAAATATGATCTATAGCAATTCGGAAAGGGTTTTGAATTATCTAAAACTTTTGTAGCAAACGTATTTCCTAATTGTGAAGTATAGATAATCAAAGCCGTAAAACATTCAGGCATAGACTTCACACATACAGTAACGTCAAGAGAGTTTGAGCCAATCACTTAACCACTTTGTTTCCAGATTCAAAAAAAAACGCGGAGAGAAAATAAAGAAAGAAAAAATTGGCTTAAAATAAAGCAACTCAAAAATAAAACACAACTTTGCAAGTCCCCGGCAACGGCGCCATAAACTTATCGATTATAAACCAACGTCTTCAAAGACCCGCAAACGCACGGTGTACCGTTAAGAACAAGGGAAAGTGGGATCGTATCCCAATAGACTTGTGGTACGAATAATATTTTGAGCTACTAATTTTATCTAATAAGAATGAGTTTTGGGATTTTATAAGTAAAGAAACTAAAATAAAACAGAAAATAGAAAAGGTGTCGATACGATTGGAGGGGAAACCAAAGCGTGATTCTACTCCATCTGTTGTAACCTTGAGATTGTGAACCTAGTTAGAGTATTCCCAAATTTCTGCATCGCATATCCTTGGTCGGGTATATGCAATACATCATGAGATAAAATAATTATTGATTGGGCACTACCCATAAACCAACCTATTCAACAATGGTCTGGTTGATAAGCATGGATTATGTTCTCTTCTCCATGTACTTAACCTATCTTGTTATGGTCAAACAAGATGGTTACTTATATTCTTTATTCCTCCTAATCCACGCTATGGTCAAGCCTAGGATGAAGGAATACGAATATGCAATATTCTAGGATAAAGAGAAAGTAATTACTCTAACTAAGCTACACAATCTACACTAAGGCTACATTGGGTGGAGCCTCCTCTAGCCTTGGCTAAGAAGATTAGCTACTCATCCCTTTGATCATTGCCATACTACTATTACAACGATAAAAGTATAAAAATAAGAAAAAGAGAAGAGCACAAACTTTATTGCTTATTGAACCATGATATTTACACTCTCCAAGATGATCTCTCATGGGTGGGACACCCCTCCTATTTATAGAGTATAGAAAGGGTTAAAAAATATTACCATTAATATAAAATCCCCTAAACAATGCCTAAAATCATGAATATATATTACTACTCATGAGAATAATATCTATATCGAATTCTCTTCAATGGGCATCCATGCATGGGCTTTTGGTTGACAATTTCAAATGAGAATCATTGTTGGAGTACATCACCCTTGTTCTTGCTTTAAAACTGGTAAAATGTATGACTTGTTTATCATGTGACCAATTTATGTAGATACAAACAAAAGCATTATTAGTGTCACATTTATTTAATAAATGACTAGGCAGATATAAATTTAGGAGTTGTACACGTAAATATTATGTGTCAATCATTTTCTTCCGACTTCTTGTCAGCTTCATCTAATTTAGCCTGATTAATCGCCCCAAAATCTGTCACCTGAGCATGAAGTTCCTTGAGCTCCCTCATCAAATCAACTCTAGTCAGAGTTTTCATTAACAATTCGTCTTTCTTCTTTATCAAAATCTCCTTCCCTCTAATAACCTGCTCTAACCCTTGTTCCCTGGAAAGAGTTGCATCCAATTTTCTTTGACACTCCTTTAAGTTCTCATTTCCTTGCCAAAAATTACCTTGAGTTCGAGCCACAATTCCCTCCGGCTCCTATATTCGAACCTATAGGATCACTACATCCCCTCGAAGAAGGGAGACCTTGGCGTTACTTTTATTCTTCCCCGAGCGCTCCCCAGCCACGGCGTTTCTGGCATGCGAATTGGCCTCTGCCAATTCGGTCTTTAATTGAGTCACCCTTTCATTTAACTCATCATATTATTGTAGTACCGCCTGAAACTCCATATCTTTAGCAGGTAAGGCTGTAGACAATTGTTCAACTGTAACTTCAATAGTAGATAGATCATCTCAAGCTTTCTTTAGCTCCCTATCTTTCTCAACTATTTTCTTCTTTAATCACTCCAGCTCATTTCTAGTATTCACTAGATCAGCTCGAGTTTGCTCCTAATCATTTGTTTTACTGATCATTTGGTCCTTCAGACTCGTCACAGAACGATTATGTCCTTCTTTTGATCTTTATAGGGCCTATATACGGTATCGAGCCATGTCAGCTTCCCTACTTTTTACCATCAATGCATTATTCTAGCTTTTGAACTTTCCTGCGTGTTTTTTTATCTCAGCGAGTTCTTTATGCCCTTTATTGATTTTAACATCTTTCTCTTTGATCTTCCTAGCTAGGTTGATAGCAGTTTGGGTTGCCTCCATAAATTTGAAGTGTACCTTTACATGTTGATCTTCTCTGTCTTCATTTGCCTCTCCTATCCTATCAAACTCCACTGCAAATTCTTAGTTACATTGGCGTACCTCATCTTCGCTCGAGCGAGCTGACTCCAATTCAACTTGCACATTACAGAAAAAATTAATCAAGTTTAATTCAGAACACTCACTCAACACATATATCTTATTTCTACCGAAATATTTATTTTTTGACATCGATTGTGCGAAACTACTTCAGAACTTAAGGTCGAAATGTAATCTCAGGTGGATGTTCAATTACATATACTTCCAAGTCCAAGGTATACATTCTCTATATTTTAATTTGTCAATACTTTGATATTTCTTGTGAACCGTTTAAAAACCATTGCCTCTAGACTGATAACAGGCTTTTGGTTTGTCTCTACACTCTATTTATTACTTTGAAGCTCTATACTAATAATGTATACAAGTCAAATATTTCTTGTTATGTTCTAACCTGCATCTCCGCTTGTGAAGATAATAGGGACGATGAGGCGTCTCTCTCCTTAGTGAGCTTTGTCTCTAATTCTTTTATTCAGAGGCACATGTCCTTAAGATCCTACAACAAGGGTTATAAGAGCAGCTTAGCCTATAGAATTCTATCCGACTAACAACATCCCATCATTTTACAACATTCCTAAATCCATTTGTACAATTATAGAATCAACATTCTACTCTACCATCTCGTTTTCTCCCTCCAGACGGTCATTGTCATCCCCTTGGTTGTCTTAGGCTGTTTGGGGAGAGATACCATCCATAACTCCAACAACAACATCTTCCACCTCATCATCTCCCACCTCCTCAACATAGGTGCCCGCCATATGGTATTCACCTCATCTATAGAATACCTCTTTGATATAAGGTGGCGCCCGAGTCTATCACGCTTAGTTACCACCTCCTCCAAATTCATCTCTGCTTCCGCTGATAGATTGCTAAACTCTACCACTTGAGAAGCCTTCATGGCCTCCAGTCGCTTCCCCTTCTTGATCAAGTTAGCTTTCAATCGAACTACATTCTTTAAAAACTTAATTTTCCCCCTCCTCTACTAGGCTTTCTCCTCCTCGACCCCGAGGCATATCCCCTTCGCAAGCCGAAGAGCTTACAAAATAAACTAAATTGACCTCATTATTAGCTCGAATCACAAAACCAAAAATTTATTATATATTCCAGCAAATGAGCTTACCATTTTTCTCATCTCCTCCTCCCCATTTCGAGTTGCCAGCCTTACCTTTTCCTCCACCACTTTAAGCTTGTCTTCTACAATATGTCGATCCTATATGACCTTCACCTGTAGCATTTTAGAATGTTCGACCCTTCTTTTTTTCGCCTTTCCTGCGATCACACCACTTCCCGTGGTTCCAGAGGTCGGAGCATGGTTTAACATTTACTTCTTGGGAAACGTTTGAGCTAGTTTTCACGATGTAGTAGACTCTGATTCCCCCATGAAGTCCACTCCAAAGTCCTTGGGAAAGTTCACTCGCATCTCCCCATCAGTTCCCTCTACTTGCTTCCATCAGCGCCCGTTTTTAGCCTTAACGATTGAGATTTTTAAACTTTCTCAGATCGGTTGTTAGCTCGCTTCTTTCTGCTAATGCCTAGTTCTTTTAGCATAGCTTCGAGCTTTGTCCCTTCCTGAACAACTGTATCCAATAGAGATTCCTTCATTGGCACCTTGGATTTTGGGCCTGTCAATTACAATGCATGATCATCAGCAGAGCAACATACAATTTCAACACATCAATCTTATACATTATACATTGTTATACTTACTTTGTTTTACAGTTCTTTACAGAAGGTCTATAGGTTCTTTGTCATCTCTCTGAAGGCAATCAGCCTTCACCCATATCATATTATCATTCTATTGTTAACCTGCTGAATTCAGATCGAAGAAATGAGGCCGAGTCGAGCTCAGCAAAAAATATGCTTCTCCCCTTGCAAAAAGAAATTTTACCCTATAAAATTGTAGACCATCCTCAAAGGATATCCTCCTCTCACTCTCATCGTCCTCCTACAGCTTATTCAAAAATTCATAAACATTTATCACCTCCCACATGTTCCCGTTCAACTAAAAAGGACATGCCCCAATAAGGTTCATAATTCATTTTGCCAGATTGCAAAGGGAAAGACTCAACCCGTACTCCAACTGAGACAGGTAACATAAAAAATATTTTGCTAGGTCGCCCTGGATGTCCCCATCAAAGTACTTTATAGAGATCGACTCATTTAAATCCCTATCTCGTTTCTCCTTCTCCAAATCAGCCAAAAGAAAAATGTATTCCTCTCCAGTTACTATAATGCAACTCCTAAATTGCCTATAACCATGTTCTACAAAATTACACCATCTTCTCCCTGCATAAGCCTTGGCTTTATAAAACTTTTTAAATGTATCAGAGCGAGGAGGATACTTTACCAATCTTCCTGGGAAATTGGGAAATTGATCAACCCCTACTTCTTCCTCACTTACAGACATTATAATTTTGGACCATACCGGTCGACCAGAGGTCAATGCCTCAATAACAGGTGAAGTGTCCATATCAACTATAGAACTACAGCAAAGGTTTGATCCTACACAAACACTCCTCATGATCGACCTACATACAGGTCCAGGTATCTATCATTATCTTTTACATATACATCGCGCATATACATATATCTTATATATAGAAAATAGGTTTTTATAAATTACTATAATTAGTAATCTTTAGATTTACCAAAACAGAGAATATGATCTTTCAAAACACAACATCACAAATCCTCTACTAACATTCTATGTTGAAATGGGAGTCTGACGCAGTTCCAAAATCCATCCCTCATAACACTATCGTATAACCACCTTCGTGACTCAGTCTCTGCAACTCTCTCGTATTTTGACTGTTGATCACTCTCAATTAATTTCTCGCGAGATTCTCTACTATTTCTTCTCCTTCTTCTCGCACTACTCTTCAAGTTTTTAGAAGTTTAAAAACATTTGAATGATGAAGATGAAGCAATATTTATATTTTCTCTTACTAACTGCTAGCAGTTATTGAGCCTCGCACGAGCTGTCCTCGGTTTTGGAGCTGAGACATCCCTTCTACTGTTACTGTCAGACGTCTTACACCTTTTCGATAAAAGTACTTTCCTATCATTACCATTTGCCCTATAATTTATTCTTTTTTCGTCTCTATTTTTTCAATCTCCCTTAGACTTCCACATACTCATAATGACTCACGCTTACACGCAATTGGGTTTTCATAGCGTTTACACAAAGGACAAAATCCGAAACCCCCTGCTTTTCTATTCTTGCTTCTTCTACTTATAGAAGTACTGACGTCATTTCCAAAGTTCTTAAAATTTTAAAAATATTCAAATTCGTTTTTCACAACAGTCACAAATAACATTCGCAAAAATAGAGGATCGATTCAAACTTTATTTTTATATCATTTCTTTGCCAATTATTAAACTCTATAATTACATACATTCATGTTACCCTTATTTACATTCACTTTATTTACCTCATATATAATTACCCCTAAAATATCCCTGATGACCTAGGAAACTACATTCGATCAGTTAACTTCCAGCAATCCTCACATCTTCCAATTCGATCTCCTCTATAACAATCAATCTCACAACATCTTTTTGAACTGCAGGATCCACCAAGATTTCTCGAAGCGGCTCCTCATAGAAATGACATTCATACTCGAGTTTTCTCTGAATCCCATCTAAACCTTTAAGTTGAACCCCCCGCACTGGCAGTTCAACATTGTAATCAAACAGTTCAAAAATCCGCTCCCATACTTTAGCTATATTTATCCCCAACCGCCCCTTTGTGTCATAACAAATTTTCTAAGATCGAGTCCAGGCCATTCTTATACTCTTCCACCTGTTTAAAACTTATCCATTCCATTTATATATTTTTTACTACGAATTCCCCGCAGCCCATGATATTATCATATTATCTTGCAACAGAAACCCTAATATCTTGAGATGATATTTGAACATATCTCGCCCTATCAACTTCTATCATTTCATTCCATACCAATCTTATTCTTTCCAAATCTAGTATTCCAGAATGACCTCCTTGAGATCAAATTTCCATCCTGGCACTTCTATAATTTTCTCTTTCCCTCAATAAAATTTCAACCCCCAGGTCGAACATCATATATTGTACATACTTCATTTAACCAACATATTTTCAGCTCGATTATTACAAAAATTGTATACTCTACAATATGTCATTTCATCTTATATTTGAATGTTTTCAAATTATTGATAGTTTGATTTCTAGAGTTATTCTATTTTATCTCAATACAGAGTTTGGATAATAAACTCTATTCATCTCGAATACAAATTACATGTATTTTACGGAAAATAAATCTTTGAGGAACTTTACAGATAACAAGTTTTTCAAGTGCCTTATAGATTACAGTTCTTTCAGGTTCTTCGAAAGATCAAATCCTTCAGTTCATCTGACTTTAGTGATGTTTTACTCAATGAATCCTCTGATGCAAAGCAGGCATTGGAAGTTACCATAGGTCCTTCTTCCTTTTCTCCATCTTACTCTGACCAGAAACTCAGTTTGGATGAATCTAGGCATGAAAGAAAAAGACTCAGTGCTTCAACCCACTCTTTAAATAGATGCTCTTCTCAGCGCAAAGATACTATGGAAGTGCAGAAGAAGATTTCCATTTTTCATCTTCCTCATCCACTACCATCACCCCCTCTTCTATAATCACCACCTCTGTAGAGTTGGTAGAGATGAAGAGGGCCCGTACTTAGAATCCAGTCTTACGCAAGTCATCGGCGTAATTGCCCCGCAGTTATACCAATCCTCACATCTGTCTCCCTAGCCTTGTCTTCCGCAAGGATAAGAAGACAAACCCAATGTTGCTCGCCCGTCAAGACAATATAGTGAAATCTCCACATACAGTAATCTTCCTCAGCTTTAGTCGCTTCATCTTTCGACATACCTTGGTACGTCAGAGGAACGGGAATGGGAGTAAGCATCTCCAAGGACTTATCCCCAAAATATTTTAACTTCAGCTTCTACATCTCAATGGCAATTCTATCTTCAAGAACAATTCTCTGGGTCTTCACCATTGTCAAAACTCTCAAAGAATTTGGCAACAAGCAAGCATACTTTTCTATAAACCTCGGTACAAGTACTATTTATATAACCCTACATTTAATGTGCAGGTACGTTTTCCCAAGCGCTATCATTCAATACAGACGAAGCTCTAAAAACCCAAACCGACGCGTACATCAGTATTTCCATCAACATTTAATTCAGAAACGTCCCCCCATAACACGCGCATTTTTTATACAGTCAAATATACATCATTTATTCCTTCATATTTAAAAATTTAAACCCAAATACCCATATATCGATATATTCTTTCTCAACCGAAGCCACACATGACTTCAGTTGCGAGGGGGCGATTAAAGGGGCCTACCCCTCAATCCTACCGAAATTGAGTTATTTCTAGTTTGAATCTCCTCTATTACCTCTATGTTAGACTCATGCATTCTACACACGACTTCAAGAGACAACATTGTCACCTACTCTACAAACTGATGAAGAACGTAGGCTGAGTTCATACAAAAAAACCTAAACATGTAAAAGACACCTATCTCTCTCGAACTCAATAGTTACTCAGTCAACCGTGACTAACCACATTGTTCGGAGAAAGTGTTTTTGTACGATGAAGAACTGCGGAGAAGGCCTATATAAAGAAAAAGTTTTAGAAGAGACCAAGAGTAGAAAAATATAAGAGAAAATCACCAAGAAAACTACATTTTCTAGATTCTCAAAATATCCAAAACTTCTTATTCACAAGATTTAAGCATTTTTAATTCAAGAGATCACTTGTAATAAGATATTAGCCTTAAGCAATAAAAGTTACTATTACAAAAATCTTCCAATTGAGGTCATAATTTTTTACCTATTTAGAGGTTTTCCACACTAAATCTCCTGTGTCCTTTTTTAGTTTATGTCGCAGGAACATTGGTGTAAGAGCTAATTCTAAGCTATCTCGAGCTTAAGGAATTAGGCCATTACAAGTTCAGCATTGGCTGAGGTTATACTGCTTGTCATTTGTATTGTTTTGACTATTTGGAGAAAAAGGTCATCGGCAGCGCTTCCACTATCGATAAACATCATGTATAGGATGAAATGCTCAACCATTATCATGATAACCAACAATTTTGAGTGGGGAAATCTGATATGAGAGATGTCGCAGTCGATAGAGGATATACCTTTTGGTCAGGGATGCTGGCTAGTTTCAAGTAAGAAGACTTGTAGTTTTTGTTAGTAGGTAAGTTTATAACTGTCTTCTACTGCTTTCCTCTTGCTTTGGGTATGACCACTATTAAAGTTATTGACATCAATCATGTTAGTTATGCCTAGGTTTTGAGATATGACCCATCGAGATAACTTGGGATATCGGCAATATACTGGTGCAGTCCTCCTACTTTAAGTATCATTTCAAGCAACCGTTGCAAAGCATAACAGTTATCTATTGGATGGCAGTTGTATTTGAGGATCTAACAATATGGTTCATCTTTTTTCATTTTGATTGGGTATGGTATTTGCCACATTGGGCCAACTTGGATGATGGGTTAAATAGTGTTGATGGAGACGTTGAGTTTTGGTAGGACTTGCATCAGGCGTTTCTTTCATGGCCTATCTAATTTTTCTTTGTGATTGTCGTATTTTTGGCTATCGGTCACATTATAACCGGGAGGGACCATGGTAGTATTCGACTGTCAAGGTTTGTTTTGATTGTTGGTTTGGGTTTGTCCCTACCAGTTATTTTTGTGAATACCTTTAAGGTCGATATAGCCGTTAACTTTGGATAACATTTCTTCAAGTGTTTTGGCTTTTTTAAGGGTGATATACTCATTGACACCCAGCAGTGGTCTGGGAGGGCATTGGAGTATGCTAAAACTATATTGGCGTAATAGAGTTCTCGATTTTGTGGGATTCATTTAAGAATTATAAGATAAGGCTCTCGATTTTTTCCACTTAAGTCTTTCAAATGTTGAAAATGGTACCGCCTCTAACTTATTGATCCTTATTGAATACAAGGTGAGATATTAACAAACTAGAAAATTCCTTGAAGCTTCGTATAAAACCATTGGGTAGGCTATAATACCACTTAAGTAGGCTATCTATAAGGCTTGTGGGGATCATTCGGCAAAGGATGTAATCTGCCGACGAGTAGAGGCTTACCGAGCTCTGGAACTCGAGGACGTGGGACTGTGGGTCTGTATTATGGTATTTACAAATTTTTTGGATATGGAAATTGAGAAGGACCTTAAAGGCTAAAAGCTCTATGCAGAGTGGATTGTTAAGTTTAATATAAGAGTTTGGGGTTGGGCTCGAACTGATGCGGCTAACAACTTTGATTTCGTCGTTGAGTTCTTACTATGTGAGGTAAGTTGCTCGAGGGTGTGAGCGATGTGTTCGTGGTCAATATGGCTTCGGTGTGGGGGTATGCTTTGTACTGCGTTCACCTAGCCGTTCGAGGGCTGGTCTCCGAACTAGATATTCGCAGAGTGGAGTCACTCGAATCTTCCAAGACTTGGACACGTGATGGATCAAACCTTCGGATATGGGATTAGCGCCACCTTCGGCGTCTAGATGAACCGGGGGTAACTCTGTGTGAGGGGGTGCGGGCCTAAACGCGTATTAGCAGATATGCACAAAGGGATCAAAGTTCTAAACCATATAGGGGCGTTCTGTGTTCATGCCTACTGCAGACCCCGGATAGAGTTATAAAGCTTGTTGAAGTCACGATGATTTTTATCTATTTCTTCAACGCAATGGTTGCGCTCAGCTTCGAGTTTCTATTATCAGGCTTTGCGCTCATGACGAAGTTGGTTTGTATGGCGTTCTTCAGCCTGAGCAAATTGGTCATGCATAAGGGCCAGTTAAGCGATGATGTCGCCAGCTAGAGTTTTGACGATGATTGATGTGGATCAAAGTGTAGGAGCCAATGGAGGTGTGCTCGGTTGGTAAAGTTGTGGGAAAATAAAGATTATAGCACAGACGATGAAAAAAGTAGAGGCATATCTCGTAAAGGGGAGATCAAACTTTTACACCACTGTGCTTACGCTCGACTAGGGGTTTTTAACAAGTATATTTAATAGAAATAGGAAAAGTTCTAATGGACATAGTTGCGTAGAGTCCTAGAATGGGATTCCACCATAGCCTCTAGCAAATATTTTTAAGGTGAGATTGTATAAATGGATAAGATTACAAATATTGGTTTGAGTAGACTGAATCTTCAAGCTTTAGAAGGTACTTGAAGTTTGTCATAAATTTTCTGCTAGAAATTTTTTTTCCTGTTGATGTTGGATTAAATTTATGGAGATTGTGTTATGTCTACAAGTATATGTGTTAGATATTCTTCTTGAGATTTATTTCCCGTTAATGATGGAGTAAAATTGTGGTGTTGTGCATGTCTGTAAGTATCTGTGTTAGATTAACTCTTAAGTATCAATGAGAGGATTTTAGGTGTCCTCTAGTAAAATACCCACTCAAGTACAATTGTAAAGTTATAGTAAGGATGAGTGGGATTGAGCCACAGGGAGGTTGGGAAAACAAACACTTCTAGGGAAAATTAAGATTTTGTGAAAGATTAATAAGGGAGAAAATAAAGCAAAAGTTAATTATAAAACTTAATGAGAGAGAGCTAAGATTCGGGCTTAGCCCCTACCTTTCAAAGTACTAATCAATATATAAATAGATCCTAATATCTCCACCCGTCATATATTCGTGTTAAGATGCTTACAATGTTGTAAAATAAACCACTAAATCTATGCTTAAACATTTAGTAGTTATGCTTTTAAGTGATGGTGAAGAGTGTTTTAGAGAATTATCAACTCAACCATGGCTAGGCTTGAGTTACTACAAGAAAAAACACATATAATAGCATTCGAAAAATGCTATGAAAAGCTACGATAGCGTTTTTCGTCCGCTATATAAAGCAATGTTATCTTTTATATAATGCCATTTTTTCGTATGCTATAAAAGCATAACATTTGTGAATGTTATTGAAAACATTTTGAATAACATTTTTTGAATGCTATTATAGATCTAATATAGCATTCACGGAATGCTATGAATTACTTCTTAATAGCATTCTTTTAATACCATCACAGTTTCAATGATGCTCAGCAAATGCTATTGTTCCTCTCTAATGTAACATTTAGTGCATGTTATGTATAAATTATTTATAGCTTTCGGCTAATGCTATTGTTGTTTATTTAATAACATTTGGTACCTCTTATGCATTAATATAATAAAATATAATCAAACTAATAATTATTTTATTTATACTAAAACAACTAAACGAATCCAAATGGACTCAAACCATCATCCCCTCAAAAATATGAGTGTTCTACCTTTTTAAGCTTATGGATTCATAGATAATAATAACAACTCATAATTACTCTATCTCAAAGAATATAAATAAGAACCTATAAAGTGCATTACTGAATGGTAAAGAATCTAAATGAAAGTCATAATTTACATAAAATAAGCATAAATTGCAAACATACCTCACTACAGTTTAAAAAAGGCGTAATATCAATGATCGTAACAATGCTAGTCACCCTTGTTTCATGTTGTCTCAACGCCTAAGCTGCCAAAAAGTATAAAAAACCTCAAACATTCAAGAAGACCTGAACTACATGAGGCATTTGAGTTAAACCTCAAGTCAACCTGTATGATCATTAAAAAGTTGAGATCTTTTTTGTAGCTAGCAAATATAAATGTTATCAGAACACAAAGAAGGGTTGGGGTGGTCGGAGGGGTATATATCACCTAACCTATAGACTCTTACGTGTTTACACGTAGTACGTCCATAACACTCATCTAGATTTATATTTTTGAGAAGTAACACATTGAACACCTTAAGAATTAATATTACCTCGCTTTTACAAATGAAAATCTTTGATCTCGCAAAGATCAAATTTATCGAACAAATGATGTCAATGAATATTACATTTTTTTCAGTTTAAACTAAGGAAGTATTAAAAGTATAAAAACCAAGCACAAGATATTACTACATATATAAATGTATCATCATTTTTTACCTTTCATGCTAGGATATTGATTACAGATACTAGATTGTTTTGCATCCTTCTATAAAACTCTTTAAATAGCCCCTTTCCAATGACTAATGCAGTACACCATCTACATAATGCAAATAAACAAACTTTAATGAACTAAGCAATTAGGTCATAATTTAAAAACCATTGAAGATCATAACACAAGAATCTAAGAACCCACTAAATTAAGAAAACAATATGGGTTTACCAAGAACAGGAAATCTTTTTGACAAAGAAAGCAACGCCTTTTCATACCTTTAATCGACCTATGCTCTAAGTGAGAAAGAGCGTTAGACCGACGATGTTGATACTTCTTTCATTAGCACCCTGTTTCATAGGCACTAGAAACATCAGAAGGGCAACCCTGATTCTTATAGTTGCTTCATTTTTTGCAAGAAATCTTACTTTTGCGATGCCTTCTTTGCTTTGTCATAGTGATAAAAAATCTTGCCATGCGGACATGATTATAGCTTTGAATTCTTTCATTTTAGCTCAGCGTTGAGACTTCAACAAAAAGGGATGAATAATTGTATGTGCTTATCTAAACCAATTCTTTTTAATTATGGGACAAGTAAGCTGGAGAATTATGTTCTAGTGCATATACTTTAGATGATTAATAATAAAAGACTATAGTACTTGTCTATGTAAAGATATATAAGGTCCTTTAGGGATATATCACAATATCTTAGGGAAATATAAGTGGAGGATCTAGTCTAATAGGAATCATCATATGTTAACAACTTGGGGGATCTATCAAAGTAACGTTACTATGTAGTGTGTACCTAACATATAGAAGCATAGCATCCTAAAATCAAATGCAACCAAGAGACTATGAACCCCGTGTAGGGATTCCACTCCACCAGGTGTTTTTTTACTCCAAAGATCCTAAGAATTTCTTTGAGTTCCTCACACCGTTCACTACAAAAAAAAATGATTATTAGAGACCAGATATTAGAGACGGAGTAAAGTTTGTCTCTAATAATAAAATATTTGGGACGGTTTTGAATTAGTCTTTAATATTTTAGTTTATGAGACGAAAATAATTACTTTGTCCCTAATAATATAAGTTTAGGGACTGTTGGATTTGGGCGTCCCTAATTGTAAAGATTTAAGGACTCTTGGATTTTCCCATCCCTAATTGTATAAGTTTAGGGACTACTGGACATGGCCGTCCCTTATATTTTAAGTTTAGGGGTGGATAAAAACACAGTGAAAACGAAAAATGCTCAATTTCATGCACATAAGTTAACTTCCCTTCCCCGCAATCTTTCATCCCTTAACTCTCTGTGATTGTGCTAAACCCCAATACACTATCATAACCCCTAAAACCGAAACACTAATTCCTTTATTGTTGCTGCTCTTGGTGATTTTCTAAATTGATAGTTTATGATTTGTTGAATTCCTAGTTTCTGTTTATCTATGGTAACCACATAATAAATGTTTCCTAGAATTGGTACTTTTTGATGTCTAGTGAAGAAAGAAGGGAATTCAAAGTTTGAAGTGTTGGTGGGTGTTGTTAAACATATTGGGTCGATAATGTGTGTGATTGTTTGTGGGGTTTTTGTGGCTAAGTATTGGAGAATTTTGGCGATGGAGGCATTCAAAACTCTCGTGCCTTTTACTGCCATCTTCTATCTATAGGTAGTCTAGTTAACTGGCACTACAAGAAAAATGGGCAATGGCTACTGATAGCTTTAGTTTTAGCCAATGTTTTATTAGTGACAGAGTACCATAAGTTTCATCGTGGCTAATAGCCTATTGTAGTGGCCGAAGGTTTATCTGCCAAAACAGATATTGAAGTCAAGGGTCTGTGTTAAAAAAAACTATGGCTAAATGCATAAATAGAAATATTACGTGAATATTTTAGCTCCCGCATCTATTTCATGTTGTAGTACGCAGCAAAATCAAAAGATAGAAACACTTTGTTATCTCCTCTCTCTGCTCGGTACTTCGTGAACGAAAACTTCACCTCTTCTCTCATCAATTTGTTACTAATCTCAAATAAATGAAAACTTTATCTCCTTCACCTCATCTTTCCTCAATTTGGTAAACAAAATTTTAATCTCAAATTGGTTGTTGTTTGCTTTACTACACAAATATAGAGAGAGAAAAATGACTAATATTTTTAGACGTTTTATTGCATTTGTCGTATTTGCTTATAGAGGGCCCGTGTTTCCTTTTCCTTTCAGAACTTTATTCCCTTTTACCAATTAGAGTTTCCCTCTTCCAAAATATGGGAATCGATGGTTTTCCCACGGCAAATCAAATTAGAAAATTGGTTTCCCTCTCTCCATGATTTTTTCCCAAAATTTTAGGATTCTCATTAAGTTAGGATTTAGTTCCTGAACCAAAATTAAATTGGAATTCAAATCCTTTTCGTAGACGAGTAGATGGTAGGATTTCTCTTTCCATATTCTCTTCTCTCACCTTAAATTTTGTGAGCGAAATTATTAAATTAGGAATGGTTTGTGATAAGCAAAGTCGTTGGTAAGCTCTATGATTTCTGTAATGCACTCTTCTCTTTGATTATGTGATCAAATCCAGCATTTCGGTATTTTTATTCCCAAAATCAATGATACCCATTAACTTGGGTATTTAAAATGAATGGAGTCCTCTCTATTTGATTTTAACTTCTAACAAAATTATTAATTTGGGAAAGTTCTGTGATAAGATTTTTTTTTTGGCTAAGCTCTTTTATTTTCAATGGTCTGTCTCTCTTTTAATTTGTGATTTTTGTTTCTTAGGGCTTCGTACATCTCTATTGTTCTTTTATTTTTGTTTAGGTCTCTGTTTATTCTTTGCGGCTTGTTGGACGATTTGGAGGTTCAGTATGATTTGGAGTTTCAGATTGAGGTAAGCTTTCCTTGTTTGTTGATTTTTTGTTTAGATATTTCCCATGTGTATTGGTAAAATTTATTTATTCACTTTATAGTTTGATGGCATGATGTGTTCTCTGTATTCTGGATAAGTAACTATTTTCCTTATACCATGATGCATGAAGTATGCACTTCAACTCCTCAACAGATACCCAAGTTATCTATGCTATAATGTTAATTACGAAGTTCGAGCACCAAAATATATGGTCTATTCTTAATTCTTTATTTACAGATTATTTTTTTCCCTTAATAAAGCTCTTAATAGAACAAAACTGTTCAAAACAAATAATTGTGACAAAAGAATATATCAACAATATCTCATTAATCATGACAAATCATATCTCATGAACGATCAGAATTTTGAAAGAAACAAATAGTACTAGATGCCCAACTTTCATTTTTAGAATGCTAATTTGTCAAGAAAGAAGTTTTACAAACACCATGGATAGAAACAAGCAACATATATCACCAACATGTATCAAAATATCCAACTACATGATTTAAAGGTCCGATATATCATGGATACATGTATATAATGCTTACATTTATTTTTGAAAGAAACAAAAAGTCGAGTTGTACATGTCGTAGAATATTATAAAAAATTGTCCATTATTGCAATTTTTTTAATAATGTATATGATAGATCACCTATGCTATTTTATACCAAAGGAAATGCTTAAGATGAGTAGAGTACCTAAAATAAGTTAATTATATCTAGAATTATGCCACTGATATCCTAGACAAAGAGACAACAAAGTCAGGGAACATTCTCCCTACAACTTTAGAATCTGAAACCAAGCGAACCCTGCACTACAACTTGCTGTAGTCCTTCATATATTACTTCTTTTGAATAATATAATATATGGCCTATATAACAGCCATGTAATATGTTGGTGCCTAGTGATTTGTTACATGTTCCCAAAACTGAGCCTGCACTGTTTTTGTATACTATACCAGCACCTATAACTCCTTGATTTCCAAGAACTGACCCATCACAGCAAACCCTTGTTTCTCCTTAATTTAGAAGCCTCCACCAACATCTTTTGATTGTGGGTGCCTTTATGTACTTGCATTGAACCTGTAGCTAGTTGTTTTATTACAAATAGAAAAAATCACGAAGATCCATAATTCTTTGAGTTGAGGGCTACTATTTTTATTTCCTCCTAAGATGGTTTTCCAGTTCTATGCATCTGTCATTGGTATATGCTGAAATATGCTAGTAGCCCACTGCCATAAATTTGAAGCAATATAGGAGCTACAAAGGATATGATTCTCCTCTTCTTTATCTGCATAGCACATAGGACATGGATGAAAGCTATATATCTTTTTTCCTGATATTATTATCCAGTGGGAGAATTTTGTTAACCATTTTCCAATTTTATTAGTCTTGGGTGTAATCCACTACTCCAAATATACCTCGACCACCAAGCTGTTAATCCTTTTTTCTTGTTGCTTCAAATGCTGATTTTACTGAAAAGTTGCCTTGTAGATCTTTTCAGATTTGTTTTTCATCCTCTGTAGGGTTACATGGTTTATTTTCAGTGTTCATATCCAGTGCCAACTGCATCAGCTATTTAACTCTTGGTATACATTCGCCAATGATGTTGATGAAAGTCCCCAATATAGTGCGTCCCATAAGGCTCTGAAAGAAAGAGAGAGGTTTTTTTTGCCGCACTCACAAGGGACTGCCGGTGATATACTGGAGGAAGGTCGGGATGACGTCAAGTCCTCATGGCCCTTATGGGCTGGGCCACACACGTGCTGCAATGGCAATGACAATGTGAAGCAAGGCTGTAAGGCGAAGCGAATCCAGAAAGATTGCCTCAGTTCGGATTGTTCTCTGCAACTCGGGAACATGAAGTTGGAATCGCTAGTAATCGCGGATCAGCATGCTGCGGTGAATAAGTAGCTGGAATGACTCATTCTTTGCAAAGATATCTGTTTTAAATGCGAACTTGCGTACGGTGCCCCTGATTTGTAAAGGTATCTGTTTTAATTGAAAAGGTGCCTGATGTTGAAAAGGTGCCTATTTTAAATGTAAACTTGCGTACGGTATCTGATGTTATCAAGGTATCTGTTTTAAATGCGAACTTGCGTACGGTGTCTGATGTTGCCAAGATATCTGTCATTGCAAAGGTGTCTGATGTAGCAAAGGTATGAAACCCTTCTTCTGAATGTCCCACAGGTATCTGTTTTAAATGTACAGGTACCACTACAAGAAATTAGGCCTTTAACGTCATCACATTTTCGTCATTTTTGTTAATCTGACGTAGTAAAAAGGATTATAATGTCATTTTAAACAAAAACGATGTGGATAGTAGTATGCACCGTCACTTATAAGAAATGTCACAAAGGAGGTCCTACAATGTCATTAATAAATGACGTAAATTATTTTTGACATCAATTTCTAAAAATTATGTTGTTTCTAATCTAGAGAAACTAAAAGTTACGAGAGAGAAATAGTAGAGGAGTAAATAAACAATTGCAGAGATAGAGAGAGAGTCTGTGTGAGTAATTGAGTCTGCAATTTTTTTGAAGCTCTCATCGTCGCTACAGCTAGGTGAAGGAGGTCAAAAATCCTTCAACCAGCACCATGGATCCGTCTCTCCTCTATTGAGCGGTCCTCTCATGCCTCTTATTATGTTAAAGCTGGATCTTACACCGGTATAAATCTTCTTTTAATTCTTTCGTCTCTTCGAAACGAAGTGGGGCTATCAAACGAATATCCAAGCATATAGCAAAACCCTAATTGACTTCAAATTAGTAAGTCCTCCAATCTTAAATTGTTAATCGCTTCAATTATATTATAGTTCAATTGATAAAGTACATGGTCGGGTTCTAATTTATTTTGATTTCTTATATTGAGTATATAATTTTCATGAATTAGAACCTGGATTGAGATTATGGGCTCTAATTAACCCACTTATGGTCTAATTATAGTCTAGTATTAGGAGTTAATAACAAGGGTTTGCTTCCATGGATTTATGCTAGTGGTTGTTTAGTTTTTAGTTTAATAAGCTCAATGTCGATTTTATTGTTTTAATGGACTAATATCAGATTTTCAATTTGATACCACTGTGTGATTTATGGAATGTGGAATTATTTAGAAGGTACATTGGACATGTTGAAGTCTACCGCCAATTGAATCAACGGTGTTTTTAGGTTTCCACATGGAATAATTGTAAGAGATAATTTTTTGGTGATGCTGGAAGGAGCAATAATTTTTTTTCTTTATTAAGCCAATAGTTGATACATGCTGTTCAGGCTTTTCATAGCTATTTCGTGTTTACCTCTATAATATTACGTACTTGATACATGGATTAACTGAGGAACATGAAAACATATTATAATGTTCGTTTGGTGCAAATGCTCTTTAGATGAGAAACATGATAGCTTCACCAATACTACTTAACGTGATTTTACCGGCTAATCTTGTACTTTCTGTTAACCCAGGACTTGAACTAATTCCTCACAAAATCAATTAGAGTAACTACTTAGAACTGTTTATGTGGCAAAATTTTGGGGGCGACCCTGTTAATTTCGCCCTCACGCCCTGGCTCGCACAAGACTAAATTAGCCACTTTGCTAGTTCCATTTCCAAGGTTGATTTATTGGTGCTAGCAATCTAATTTCATCTTATAGTTATCTGAGGGCTATTCAATGTAGATGAATGTACCGAGATCACGCTTTGTTCGCAAAATTTATTGCTTCTATTTTTCCCTTTAGCAGTTCATCCTGTGAAAACTCAGGTGAAATTCTGGAATACTATGGGGGACTGGAGATATTGCTGCTCAAACAATCACTCGTTCAACAATGAAGAAACACAACAAGAAACCTAATGATGAAGAAGTGTTCAAGATTAGCTGGAAGATAGTAGCTATCACAAGCATGTTTGGGGTTGGATTTGCTGGTTCTGTTGGGCATTTCTGGTATGAATATTAGGATCGGTTCATGAAAGTGCAGCTTCAACTGCCACCAAAATCAATGCGATTTGTGGCTGCAAAGGTTGCTCTGGATGGTATAATTTTTGGTCCCTTAGATTTGTGTGTATTCTTCATCTACATGGGATTGACTTCAGGTAAGAGCATTCCTCAAGTTAAGGAAGATCTGAAAAGAGATTTCCTCCTGGCTTTAGTCTTGGAAGGAGGGGTATGGCCGATAGTTCAGATTGCGAACTTTCGGTTTATTCTAGTGAGGTATTAGCTCCAATATGTAAATATGTTTGGCTTATTACACAGTGCTCTTTTATCGTGGATAGAGCAATAGGAAGATACTCCTTGGAAGAAGTGGATGGTCTTTTTTCTTTATGTAAAGGAGTAAGGACAAGGCTGATGCTACTGAAGGTCATAACCACTTGCTCCTCTCATTTTCTCCCGATCCTGCCGTGTATCTTTCATCATTTTCCCTGAGATTGAAATACACACTAGATGTCAAAGGTATTCAACAATCGAAGAGTTTAGTGCACATGATGCAGGCTGCAATGATCAGGACTGAAGATGGAGTCCACAGAGGCGACCTTTTGTATGATCATTTTAGTGAAAAGGAAGAATTATGGATTGACTTCATGGCAGATACGGGAGATGGGGGGAACTCTTCATATGTTGTAGCCCGATTGCTCACTTAACCTTCCATTCGAGTAAATGAAGGAGACTCGGTTAGCGTCTTACCACGTGGAGACTTACTTCTTATTGGAGGAGATCTTGCGCACCCTAACCCTTCTGAATTCACATATGAGAGATGTTTTTTTGCCCATTTGAATATGCTCTTTAACCTCCACCTTGGTATAAACCGAAGCATATAGCCGTAAACAAGCCAGACTTACCTTTTGGCACATCTGATTTGAATCAATACAAGAGACCACAGTCTTTTGTTATCCCTGGAAATCACGACTGGTTTGATGGACTTCACACTTTTATGAGGTACATATGTCATAAAAGCTGGCTAAGCGGGTGGTTTCTTACACAAAATAAGAGTTATTTTACTCTGCAACTTCCGAGAGGATGGTGGTTATTTGGTCTTGATCAATCTCTTCATGCTGATATTGATGTGTACCAGTTCAAATTCTTCTCAGAGTTAATAAAAGAAAAGGTTGGTGTGAACGATTCTGTGATTATTATGACACATAAACCAGAGGTTATGGCTGTCACAAGGAGCAACATCTGCAAGAAAGGCTTGCTATCCCTTTCATATGGGGGTGCCATAATTTACTATACTTCTGTGTTTCTTTATTTTTGGGTCCTCTCGCCACCTGTAGTTTCCCTGGTATTTGGGAGCTATTTCTACATCTGCATCAACTGGCTCCATATACACTTTGATGAAGCTTTCTCCTCCCTGCGCATTGCAAATTATAAATCATTTACCCGCTTCCACATCACCAAAGATGGGAACCTCGAAGTCTTCACACTTGCAGTCGATAAGGTTCCGAAAGATTGGATTCTAGATCTAAAGTGGGGCGCGAAGCAAAAACAACCACAACAACCAAGTCATCTGAGGAAGTACCCAAGCAAGTGGAGTGCAGCTACTGCTCAACAGGACCCAATCGCTACTGTTAAGATTGTTGATCATTTTGTTATCCCATGCGCAACTGCAAACTCTGGTTCAGAAGCAAGTAATTGATTTGACGGGTTCGTTATTCCTCCATCCATTCATTAAGGCCTGCAAACAGATATATTAACCTGCTATATTTTAGATAGAAATGGCCCGAGCTGGGAATTTGAAAGGGGGGTATTCTTCGTGCCAATTTAGGGAAATGGTATACGTTACCGTATTTTCTTCATAAATGATCTCTCTATTGCAATTGTATGTCATCTTAAGCTGGCATTCTTAGTGTTACCAAAAGATGATTATAAACTTAAACTAAACTAGATGTATTATTAAGTTATGATTCGTCCCAATCAGCTCTGTAACTTTGGCTTGGGAGCTATGTAATGCAAAGATATAATTCTGCAAGGTTAAGTACTAACCTTAGCTATATCATAATTATTATTTAAGAAAGAAAAAAAAAAAGTGAAAATATTATTATATTACGTGGTAATGCACTTGGAGTCGGACTGGTATTTTACCATGGGGCAGTCAAAATATGTTTCCATTTGTTACCCTATTTTCTTGATAGACTATTCTCAGTTTTAACTTCTATCATTGTAAACTCTGCAATCTTAGTTAGAAGTTGATTCAAGTAAGGCTGGTTTCTATCTACTAAAAAAAAAATACTTAATTTCCTTGATGGATGACCAAGGATGGGTCCCCATATCCAATATTGTAAACTTAAATAGGGTATCTTTCTGTAGTTTGGCATTAAATTTTTTGACAGTCACATATGTTCCGTTGCACTGCTTATGGAAGCGTATACCCCCACATTGAATTAGTATATCATTAGGATAATTTTGTTAATACTGTTGATTCTCTTTTGGTTTACTGTACTTATGTTGTACATTTGGTGGGCTGTAGGTTAAGAATATAACTTCAAATATACCCATTATTATGGATGCAATATGTAGCTCATGTACCGTGGAGGTGCAGGTTAGATATCTCTTATCTTTCAGGGCATATTTTTGCAGACTCTCAGTTTCTATATATGTATTACAATTATGTATTGTTTATATTATAATATTCCACTTGCATTGGATATTTTGGTAGGGTGACAAGGTACGAAGACGCGGTGACTGGTCAAATTGGCTTTCTTTTACCCGACAATCTTCATCAAATTCCCAGGGCCAGGTTCAGGTTGATGAGAATACAAGGAGCGTGTCTGGAGGGTTTGTATAATCTTGATCGGGTATAAATTATCTAGAGGTTACTGTCGAGAGTAGTTCAAAGTACAGCAACTTGACAGGCGAAACAGAAGTCAATAGGAAAGAAACAGGGCACTCATTCAGGAGTTCTAATTCTGAGTCAAGTTCCGAAATTAAACCCTCGCAGAACTATCTTCTATGAAATCATATCTGTTTTGACTGCCCTAATAGATAAATTATTACTGATAATTTTTTTCTTTTCTCGTGCCGGTTGTTCTCGTATGTAATTTCCAGAATATTGGGATAAGCAATGATGATGATAAAACTGGTGCAAGAGATTCAAAGCCCAATTCAAATGAGCTTGCTTCTGCAATCAACGATGGCCTTTACTTTTACGAGCAGGTTGATGAGATCCCCACTGTTTCCATAATTATGGTTATCTTTCAATCGTGGTCTAGGTCATTTCTTTGAAAGGTTCTAATTTATCAATTTTGGCAGGAATTAAGAGCTAGGCAGTTTAATAATAAGAGATCAAGTACTGCGTTAGGGGTCGAGAGATGGAGATCCTATAACTCCCACCCTCGCACATGTGAACTCCAAATCCAAAATCCAGAGAAGCCTGGGCATGTGAATTCCCAAAAGAGGCAAAGTAAAGGAATAAATAACAAGCAATAGTCATCTCATAAGCAGCGGTTATTCCCTAGCAATTTTAGGAACCATGGCCATGGTCGTAATCATCATTAAGCTGATCAGAAAGTTTACCAAGCAATTCTGTTGCCTTTTTCTTTGGGTCAACACCACCAGAAAGTCATGGGTAAGTTTAGCTAATGCTTTAAAAAATTCCAATAAACCTATAATCACAAATTGGGATATTGGTACAATATATTGGCTTAAGTGCATGAAAAAAGAGTTATGGTAAAATATCTGAAGTAATAATGATATTCTCATATCGAATATTCGGATATATCATGATATATCTCATAATATCAGCAGATATTTTCAATATTTTTATCGTCCAACAATTTATGTTGAACTATTTGATGGATTCTTTGTTTTTGCAAGTTCTCAATGTGCATCTCCTTTACATGTCACAGCATTGCATCATCAATGTTGAGTGCTACACCCCATGGGATCCCTTCTGGTAGTAGTCCACCAATGGGTTCATTACCAAAGCCTTTCCCACCATTTTAAGCATCCAGGTCGTCAACTTTTGGAGGAAAATGGCTTCAAGCAACAGAAGTAAGGAACTAATCATCTTGTTTTTATTTCCTTAGCTCTCTATTTATTATTATATAAAAGAGAAATAGTACATTTATCGAGGCTTTAGTGTTTTATACGATGAAAGGCAAATGGCATTAAACATGGGCATGCTTGCTTCTTATGATCTTGTTTTGTTTTATTTTCTTTTCTTTTACGATTGCAAGCATCTTTTTGTGTACTCACATTTACAAAGTTAATGTTTAATTTGTATGGTTTGACAGGTTTATAAATTGACCCAGATTAGTAGAAATACACAAAGGCTGTAAGCATTCTGGCAGTGAAACATCTGAAACCTTTATGTATGGTTGTTTTTTTCTTTTCGTTTTTGCATTGGTTAAGTTTACCAGTGATTTAACTCTGTATTTCAAATAATGAAGTGGTTAAGTTCAAACACATTGTATTTTTCAAGGTATTTGATTTTTTTTATTTATTATTTATTATTTATTACTGTGATCCTGTAGAGAAGAGGACAGGGCAGTGAATTTTCAATATTTGATTTTTTATTTATTTTTTTTATATTTTTCGAGGTATTGACGTCATTTTAAATATGTCATTGTTGATATATGAAAATGCTACTACGTCACTTAGAATATGACGTTAAAAGATTTCAACTACGTCATTTTATAATGACGTTATTTAGTGACGTCAATAGAATACATTAGCCGGCCGGCCACTAGAATTTGTATCAATAATGTTATTTTTTTAAACCCCTTATACGTCAATTAATTAATGACGTTTGTGCTTATCTTTCCTTGTCATTTATTTAATGACGTTGTTGGTCCCTACCTTTTCACGTCATCACCTTTGACGTCATTGGTACAAATGACGTTAAATCCCTTTTACGTCAGTTTTTTAATGACGGAAAAACCCGTATTTGTTGTAGTGTATGAACCCTTCCCTCTGAATGTCCCTCTTCTTTGAAGGCTAGGACTCAAAAGAAAGAGTTACAAAAAATAAAACCCTAGTGGAGCTTTTTTGTAGTTTAGGACTCTTGTAGTGGGGCGCAAGGACTCGAGAATCCTGAACACCAACTCGCACGATCTTCATAGTGGAGTACAAGGACTTGTGAATCCTAAGCACCAACTCACACTTCAAAGGCGCTTACCTACATTTAAACTAAGGCACCAGAAGGTTTCAACGCTTTTTCCAACTCACACCTCCAAACTACAATTATGAAAGCCCAATGATTTTTCGGATACCTATACCTGCAACACACCCAATGGCTAATGCTCACTCCCCTCACTATGGGCCCCTTTTTAAAGCCCTAACTACTTTGTAGCCGGTCTTCTTGGGCTTTGCATCTAGCTTTAAAGAAAGGAGTTGCTAAAGCTAGGGTGTGTCGCAGATTCCGTCCACGCCGCGATATCCTTTCTCAAACTACCTACTTCGCTCACCATTTTGGTCTTCGCCACTACCCAAACCCCTTTGTACATTAATACTAACTTAGTATAATTGAACATTTTAAAAGTGACTTTTGGGCATTATTAACTGTAAATGTTTTTGCTTCGTAGATTGGCACTGATATTCATTTTGGACAAAATACTGGTTGTAAGAGCCTTCTACTCCATTCAAGTATGTTAATTCTTGATGTATACGAATACTTTACATTTCATCATACTTCGTGTCGAGTAGCATTTGGTGGTATAGTGTCGCAACTTTTAGATATTTATATTCATGCTATGAAATTATACTTAATCAAATGTTAATGTTTGTAGTTGTTGAGATTTATATATATTATCAATCTTCATGGTTAATATGACATTAATGTGTTATCCAATTGTCGTGCAATTTGTGTGGATTTCATAATCTTAGGAATTGGGAGCGTGTTGTATGTATACTGGCCCTAAGCGTTTTCAAACCGAAAGATTATGTTATTCACTTGAGTGTTTATAAATTGTACATGTTTTCTAGCAGGTGCAAATTGGAAATGTCCAATTTACAGAGGAAGTGCTGCCGAAATTTTGGTAGAATTTCTCCAATTTGTTTTTCTTCCGCGCAGGACTCTGATATAAATATGATACGTCACTTGATTTTTTATATTTTCAGTTTCATAATGTGTACCTCATTGTTTTATTATCTTTTGGTTTGTAATTATTTTTATATGTCGTAGTTGAGGTTGTAACAATTTGAATTTTTTTTGTTTCAGATACTTTCTTAATAATTATGGAAGCGATACAAGCAAGTTTTTATTATACGAAGAGATATTGTTCGTGTGTTGATGGTTCCATGTTTAGTGCGTAAGAGGTTGGATAATTAATTTGAATGCTCAAGTTGTATTTACTGATTGAACAATAATTTTTAATGTTCTAGGTAGATTGAGACCTTATTTATTTATATGAAATTGGTGTTTGTCAAACCTTGTAAATAAATCTCTCTCTTTTAAATTAACTTGTGGTTGATGAATGATTTGTACTATTTAATGGGGGAATAATTCAAATTGTAAAAATGCTGCATTTAGTATTACCTTATTTAGGGATGATTTATTCAGTCTCTATTAATATTGGCGCCATACTTTTAGAGACAAACAAATCCGTCTCAAATATTGTGTATTAGAGACAAAATAATCTGTCGCCAATAATATTGGCGCTGGAGGGAAAATTTGGTGCCATACTTTTAGAGACAAACAAATTCGTCTCTAATATTATTTATTAGGGACGGTTGTACTCCGTCCCCAAAAGAGTTGAAAAACAAAGATCTTTAGAGATGGAATTTTGGCATCTCTAAAGCCGTCCTTAATAGTATTAGAAATGGATGTGTCTGTTCCTAATGTATTTAGGATGCCTCCCTAAAGGAACAACACTTTATCTTCCCTAAAGACGTCTCTAATAGCTGTAGGGACGAATTAGTAGCCTTTTGGGATACTTTTTTGCCATCCCTAAAAGTAGTTTTTCTTGAAGTGCCTCTTAGCCAACCAAATTGGGTTAAGCCTCTTTATGTTAAAATCCTAGTAACCCATTGTTCATTTGGAAGTAAGGCGCTTCAAATGCATGAATCGAAAGTATCAAGCCAACACAACACCCAGTAAGATTAATCTCACTCCTCACACAAATCTATGGGTCAATTAAAAGTTCTAAGAATTGATTAAACTTAGCCCGACCACTCCCACTATCATTTATGAAATTTTCCTTGATTGTTATGCCTTATTTAAGCTATCCAGCCCAATAACTTACAACATGTTCCCTAAATAAAGTTCCCAAGTAATCAAATTAAGACCTAAAACAAAATCAAGCCAAAGCAAATTCGTGTTCAGGACAGAACAACCACTATTGTTCATGTTCAAACCTGATCAAAAATTTCATATCATGTACAAGTTGTAACAATTTAATGATCTCATACCGAGTACTATTATACATCAGCAGAAAATTCATATATAGACCAATAGTGACTGCATCGCCATCCATCAACCATCAATCAAAATGACCTCAAACTAAACCCTCTTTATATCTATATATTCCAAAATAAGACTTGATCCTGATCAAACAAGAGATTACCAACCATGGGAAAAAATCAACCACATGTATAGTTCAATCTAGTAGGAAATATATAGTTAACTGAATAGAGAGACGTATATTTGCGTTGATTTTTTATTTTAGGGGCTAAAATTGGAACCTAGATAGAAGTTAATTATAAATAAGCCAATTTCAAAATAAAACCCTAACTTGGAGAATTCAAAGATTATATGTGAAAATTGTAGAATCTAAATAAGAAGATATGAGACTTACAAGATTTTTTCTTCAAGCGCTTTGGATTCGAAACTCGATTTATGAGCAGTAAAAGAGGCATGATACCTAATTTTGCTTTTCCCTATACTTTTCAATTTCAATCTCTAGAATTTGTTGTTGAGGACGACAATGGCAAATCCTGGACATGGGACTTCGAGAGTGTGTTCGCTTCTAGTAACCGACATAGAAAAATGAGGTAAAGAGAGAGAATAAACTAATTCAACTAAAATCTAGGGAATGACTTTGGAGGAAGAAATGGTTAGTTTAGTTGTGGATATCAATGTTAAATGTTTTATTTTGAGCGGCAGAATTAAGTAGCGGTTATTTATCTTTAGCGGCAGATTTAAGTAGCGCAAAATTTGCATTGTGCGGTTCATCATAAGTTGCATAATGTAGCGGTTATTAGTGCTATGGAAAGTTTTCCTAAAAGTACTCCTCACAGTGAGTGGTGTTTTAGCACAAAACGAAATGCTACAATAATGGTCATTCACAAAACGTTTTGAAAGCTCACCTTTAATTTAATTTTAGTAAATACTATCAAAAGTGATATTTTTTTTAGTGAGTAAGTTCTCTAGTGTTTTTACTTTTTGGATCTCCAAATGAAGTCTACATTTAGTAGAACTTATTTGCATATAAAGTTATCGTCCACCAAATCGAAGCTATGGTCAAGTTTTTGATTAATCATGAAGCACTAAGAGAAAACTAATTAGAACCTTATTAATACCAACTATTGCTCATACAAGAAGAGGCCTGATCCTAGCCTTACCTAGAAAATTAGCCGCTCATCTTGGACTTCGTCGCATTATCAACTAATGAAGACATTAACAAAAATTACACTAAAGAGAAGAAGAAGAAGAAGAAAACTAAATTTATTCACTATTGTTGGGATCTATCCCTCGAGCTGGGATATCATCAACCTATTGAGAATCGAGGTAGCTACTTTCTCCTCTCAAACAAGATCGATATGCAGAAATTGCCAACTCAAGTAGTAAATCAACAAAGAACAATATAAAGGACGCAAAGATTTTCCCAGAGGAGGGAAGTGTAAAACCCTTGCGGATGAAAAACCACTCCCCACGAACAATTTACTATGATATAAAATAGGCTACAATGATCTCTTAAGCTTCTCAAGTTTTTAATAGAGTCTTTTCAACCCTTAGCCTCTCTAAGATTGAACTCACACAAGATGGCTAACAAAATAACCTAAGTCTCATTTAAATACTAGGGAACACAAAATACAAGTAGAACGGATCTCGAGGCAAACCCAATGACTCAAAATAATATATAAAGCAAATCTACGCCAAGCTCGTTCGAACGGTATCCAAGCTTGTTTGAACGACTTTGCGATAATTGGTCTCCGGCCCTAAAAACATACCGACTCGTTCCAGCGACATCCAAGCTCATTCGAACGAGATGGACTCATGGGCTAAAATTCCAATTAGTAGGAAAAAGGTCATTCGAACGACTTTGAAGCCCGTTCGAACGACTTCCTTTTTTGTTCGAATGGCTTCAACAATTTCTAGATTTCTTCGACAATCCTTAGTTTGAGTTCACACCCAACAATCTTTCACTTGAAATTGAATCCCATAACCTATCTCCAAATCTCCAAATAAATTGTTCGCTCTACCCGGACCTTTAATCTTGAAGACCCACAAAAGTTGTACATATCGTCAACTTCTAAAAAGTCGCAACCTTCATAAACATATCGGCCGGATTCACATCAGTATGAATCTTCACAAGCTTCAACACACCATCCTCGAGGAGCGAGCGAATATAGTGATACCGAATATCAATATGCTTGGTCCTAAAGTGAAAAGCTAAATTCTTCGCTAAGTGTATAGTTCTTTAACTATCACTATACAACTTAGGAGAAAATTGCTCTCTACCAAACTCTTTTATCAACCCTTTGAGCCAACCTATATCTTTGCACGCTTCTGTAGCTGCAGCATATTCCGCCTCTGTCGTAGACAAAGCTACAATCTTCTGTAGCCTTGAAACCCATGAAACTGTACCGCTTCCCAATGTAAAAATGAAACCACTAGTGTTCATCTACCAATCCATGTCACCCATCATATTAGTATCAACAAAACCTTGTAAGCATATCTGAGAACCCTATAACATAATGCCATATCTTGAGTCCCCTTTAGATACCTCAGTATCCATTTCGCAGCTTTCCAATGCTCCTAGCCTGGATTACTCATATACCTACTAGCAACTCACACTGCTTGGGCAATATCTGGTCTCGTACAAATCATAGCGTACATTAGGCTACCAACCGCGGATTGATAAGGAACCTTCCGCATCTCATCGCGATTCTTCTGCGTCTTCAGACAACAATCATTTGATAATTTAAAGTTTTCTCCCAATGGTGTACGAGCAACCTTAGCACCATCCATGTTAAACTTCTTCAGTACTTTGCCGATGTACTCAGATTGAGACAACTTTAATTCTCACTTCTTTTTGTCCCTTGTAACACGTATAGCAAGAACTTGTTTTGCCATACCCAAGTCCTTCATAGAAGGCTCTCGGGATAACAGCTCCTTCAACTTAACTATCACTCCCATGTCGGCACTTGCTACCAACATATCATCTACATACAGAAGTAGAATAATATACGAGTTCCCCGTATTCTTGATAAACAATAGTGATCTGCATTGCCATACGAATAGCCATTTCTGGACATGAACTGTTCGAACTTCAAATGCCACTATCTCGGCGCTTGTTTCAAACCGTATAAACTCTTCGTGAGCCTATACACAAGATTTTTTTTCCCTTTAACCAAATGCCCATCTGGCTGCTTCACATAAATTTCTTCATCAAGCTTACCGTGAATAAATGCTATCTTGACATCAAGTTGCTCAAGATGTAAATCTTCAACAACAGCTATATTCATCATAACTAGAATAGTAGATATCTTCACAACAGGAGCAAAAATCTTGCAGAAATCAATGCCATCTTTATTCT
The DNA here is from genome assembly GCA_014058105.1 of Kingdonia uniflora. Taxonomy (NCBI): domain Eukaryota; kingdom Viridiplantae; phylum Streptophyta; class Magnoliopsida; order Ranunculales; family Circaeasteraceae; genus Kingdonia; species Kingdonia uniflora. The sequence continues at coordinate 1,202,775 of JACGCM010000696.1, forward strand.
GATAGCCCTTCACCATAAGTCTAGCCTTGAATGTCCTTGAACCATCAAATTCCTGGTTTAGTCTGTATACCCACTTGTTGTGCAATGCTCTCTTCCCCTTCGGCAACCGAACTAAATCCAGTTTGATTAACTGATAATGACTGCATATTATCATCCATAGAAAGCTCCCACTTTCTCTTGGATTCCACATCTAAACCCTCCTTATAACTTTTAGGTTCACCGCCATCTGTAAGTAACAAGTGATTTAAGGAATTAGCGTACCTTGCCAGAATTCTTGTAACTCTCAGCTCCATTCGAAGTGCTATTGGAATGTCTAGATCATTAGGTTCCTCATTTTGATCAAGTGCATCGGACTGAATAACGACTTTTTCATCATCTTCTCGAGAGGGTTCGTCATCTTAAATGTCGACACTTTCCGCTATTTCACCTCGATTCCTTTCCACATCTACTTTGAAATCTGTATACAAGACTTCCTCGTTGAATGTAACATTACAGCTCTGGATAACTTTCCAATTCTTTGCATCCCTAAATCGGCACATAAACTCATCACCACCGTATCCAATGAATATGCACTTCATCAACTTTGCACCTAACTTTGTCCTTGTATATGAATTATCAAGCACACATGAGGTTCAACTGAAAATACGCAAGTGATTAAGGTTTACCTCTTTACTAGTCCATGCTTCTTTAGAAAGTCCAAAATCCAAAGCCATTGACGACACTCTGTTAATCAAATACACCGCCGTACTAACCGCATCCGCCCAAAAATACTTTGGCAATCCAGCGTTGAGTCTCATACTCCTCGCCCTTTCGTTTATTGTTCGGTTCATGCGTTCTGCAATACCATTTTATTGCAGTGTTCTGGGATTAGTCTTCTATCTCCTAATCCCGTTTGATGCACAATAGTCTTTAAACTCATCACTATAGTACTCGCCCCCATTATCCGACCAAAGATACTTCAGTTTCAATCCAGTTTTATTTTCAACTAGAGCCCTCCACCTCTTAAATTTATTGAACACATCTAACTTGTTCTTCACGAAGTAGACCCGCAGTTTAAGAGTAGTGTCATCGATAAAAGTAACGTAATAATGAGAACCACCAAGAGAAGATACCTTGGTTGGCCCCCTAACATTTATGTGTACAAGATCCAGCTTTTTGGGTTTCCTTGATCTTTTAAATAATTTAAAACTGATCTTCTTCTATTTCGCAATAATACACTCTTCACAAAACTTGAGATCAACCTCAACAAGACCCTCTAGCTTTCCCTTTGTTACCATTATCTTCATCCCCTTTTCACCCATCTAACCGAGCGATTTGTGCCACGTACTTGTATCAATCGCCAGAGTGGTCACACAAATAGTGGAAATTGTACTCTGCATTTTATATAACATTTATAGTCGCAAGCCTCGAGCTACCAACATAGCTCCCTTTATAACCTTCCAGAAGGTCACTCAAAAGGTACTCACTTAACCGCCATCATCTACCAATTTGCTAACCGATATAAGGTTTCGCTTCAATTTAGGTACAATTCGTACATTCTATAAAACTAGCGTTCCCCTTGAAGGCAACAATAACATAACATTTCCCTTTCCAGTAATATTGCGTGCACTCTTATCTACAAGAAAGACTGTACCAAAGTCGCCTTTAACAATATTTGTCAGAAAAACTACGTTCGTAATAGCATGGAAAGAAGTACCCGAATCATCAATCCAAGATTTATTCACATCATCACATGATAGTAGTAGAGCCTCGTCAAAACTAACCTCCTCAGTAAGATTCATTATATCTTTCTCTTCGTCATCAATCTTCTTAGAAGATGAGTTACAATCTCACCTGAAGTGACTCTTCTTTCCACAAGTCCAATACGTACTGGGCGGCTTAGACTTTTCTCTTGTCTGTGATCAACCCCTTCCAAATTTTGGCCCTTTTCTGTAAGACCTCCCTTTTTCCTCGACATTCAACATACTACCATTTGAACTCGAAATGGGTTTAGATGTTTTACACCTATTATCTTCACTCATATTCAATGAGACTATATTGTCAAATTTGATGTCTTCCTTCCCCGATGTGTTTTCCATAACTATAATGAATCCTTCCCAACTTTTTGGCATCTGCCCTAGAAGATCCCACGCTCTCACCTCCTCAGTAAAAGTGATTTTAGCGGATTCCATTTGAGCATGTATGGCATTGAACTCACTGATATGAGCTTGCATACTACCATTATCCTTTATCTTCAAAGTAATCAAGCGCCGTAAAAGGTGTACCTTATTTATCCTCGACGGTTCTGAGTAACGTCTCCATTAAACCCTTTGTAGTTGTAACTTTTGAGATCATGTGTAGAATATGGGATGATAGCGCTAACCTAACGGTCCCAAGTGCCTTGCGATTCAATCGCGCCCACTTAGCACCATCAAAATCTGCTGGCTTCATCTCAACTCTACCCAGTGGTAAATCAAGATTTTTCTGATAGAGGTAATCTTTCACACTCCAAAGTTTGATCCATTAAATTTCATGATCTTCAACTTCTTATGATCGGCCTTTGCTCTTCACCACACAAGCCCAAACACTCGCTCCGATACCAATTGTTGAGAATCGAGTTACCTACTCTCTCCTCTCAGATAAGAGCGATACGCAAAAATTGCCAACTCAAGTAGTAAATCAATAAAGAACAATATAAATGACACAAAGATTTTCCCAGAGGAGGAAAGTGGAAAACCCTTGCGGATGAAAAGCCACTCCCCACGAACAATTCACTATGATATCAAATAGGTTACAATGATCTCTCAAGCTTCTCAAGCTTTTAATAGAGTCTCCTCAAACCCTAGCCTCTCTAAGATTAAACTAGCACAATGACATGTGTCTCCAGCGAACTAATTGTGTAGCAGGTACATTTGGTATAAGAGCTTATTTGAGCTATTACAAAATTGGGCCCTTATATTTAGTGCCGTCTGTAGGAAGAAAGATATTTTCACAAAATCCTAAGGTAGACAGTTACTCAATGATCAATTTTTAATCATGGTGACTTCAAAACGACCAACAAAAGAAGTTCAACATGAAATCTTCATCGAACCTTATCAACTCGCAGAATTTAGAGTAAACCTCAGCACCGAAGCATAAACAGAGTTGTTACATGGCCGAGAGCTTCGCAAATAGGAACTTGAAGATGAACGCCAAGCTCGACAAACAAAGTTTAAATGATATGAAGAACAGATGACAATGATGCAGACTACCTTGCAAATAGTATAAGATTATCAGCAGGTTCAACCTCATAGGGATCGTGATCAGATACTGGTAAATTCCAGAGTTTTAGCATGAGATATGTTGAGACCTCGAGGAGCCACTAGCAAAGGAGAACTTCAGGGCATCAACGTAACAAACCACATGTACCAGAAACTTCAATTCATATGAGACAGGAAGATCAGTCAGAGATTGGGAAAGGATGTAGGCCCTTCAAACATCAAGAAGAAGAGTCGTGACTTCCATCCAGGGTATCAGCTCATAAATGTTTGAGCGAGGGAAGCGGTACTAATATCCCCGGACCTACTTGCCAAGCCATTCTAGCACCACGTCAATACATCACACAAGAACACAGAGATCAGCGAGTTAAGGAATTAATAGAAGCTCAAGCTCTCGGTCGCAAGGACGATTTGGCCAAATTGCAAAGTAGTCCAATCACCAAAGAGTTGTTTGATATTGAAGTACCGACAGGTTTTCATATTCTAAAAATACGCAAGTACAAAGGCACCGATCCTAAAGGATACATCTAACAATTTTGAGACTCATTGGGGTTGTATTCAAATTTTAACCACATTCTAAGTCGACTGTTTGCTACAAACCTACAGGGAGAACCACTTAGCTTGTTCCATTCTCTACCTGAAGATTTAATCCTCACATTCGACCAACTATATACAAAAGATCTTCAGCAATATGTATGCTCATAACAAAGTTAAGGAAGATAATTTATACTCTTGTTAGTCTCAAACAGTTTCTGGGGAAGAAGCTCAAGGTTTTTGTAAATAAATTTCTGGAACTTGCTTGAAAAGCTAATAATCTCGATCAGAAGACAGCCGTTTCAGCGTTTACTAATACACTACAGATCGATTGTAAAGTGAAAAAACATCTATTCTTGAACAAACCTTGGACTTTGAAAGACATGATTACCAAGGAAAATGGGTATGTCGACCAGGAACGGATGATGACCGAAAGACATAAATCTGTAAAAAAAATCCTAATCACGAATGGTCAAACCACAGATAGAGACAGTGGACAAAAGGATGTCCTGGGTGATAAAAAAGAGCTAAAACAAACACTGGAAAATCACAAAAAGGCAATTTGTAACCCAAACTGGTCCTTCCAAGGATGGCCTGGGTAATAATAAAAAAGCTAAAACAAACACTGGCAAATCACAAAAAGGCAATTTATAACCTAAACTGGTCCTTCCAAAGATGAATATCACGATCTCAGCGATCTATCCCATACTAGAGAATGATAAGTTCTACCATGTCTCTCAGCCTCTAGAGCCAATGGAAGGCAAACCGTATTGTCTACACCACAAGATAACACATCATAAAACTGACAGCTATTACACTTTATAGATATTGCTGGAGTACATTTTTAAAGACAGGAGAATGAACGAGTACATTATCGATCTGGAAGGGTATAAGAATGGTAGCTATAAGAAGAAAATCAAAGTAGTTCTGGTCGAAGATCAATCCGAGGAAAAATACTTGTATTACATATACCACAGTCGCATAATTGAAATCCACCAGATTAGCAATTTCACCAAATATAAAAGGAGGAGGTCAACAAAATGATGTGACCTCATAGTTCAGGTTAAAGAAGCTAAACTCCTTCCCGAATATAGCAATCGATGAACTAGAACTTTATTTCAAGATTGTGACATCGGTCACGCCAAGTTTCCATGATAGACATGTAATATTTACGTGTACAGCTCCTAAATTTATATCTACCTAGTCATTTATTAATCTTGATTATTACTCTCCATTGTTGATGAAACAAAAACCGATTACAGTTTGACAATTTTGGACACCGATAAGGGATACAAGAAGCACGGAAAGCGGTGAACGGAAAATACGAAATGCTTAAAGCTACTTCAACAATTTCCTTCTTGTGCCCCCTAGGTGAAGGGGTGGCCACAGATACACCGGGAAACACTTCCCGTAGGTTGGTACTTCTCAAACCTTGACATCTAGAAGGAGTACATATCCGCTATTCCCTGGTACTAGGACATATAAAGTCGTACGGACTGTACAAATACATGCTACTCTGGTAAAAAAAATGATGTCGTTGGATTGACCTATTGTTGTGTTTAATATTATTTTTTATTTCAACATTAGTAAAGGTAAAAACAGATAGAGACTTGCAGGATTTCATCACCCAAAAAGCTCTCCAACAAGTGGGGCCACCCATCAGGGATACGAAGAAATTTGTATCACACGAAAATTAAACGTCCCAGACCTCAAAATAACTACTAATAAAAAATAGTAGAAAGATTCCTGCGGGATTTCATCACCCAACGGATAGGTGAACCGGACCGGGGTATAAACACTGGTTTAAAGGATACGTCCCCAGCCTGGCACAAGGAAATACTGGTTGTAGGTTTGCGACGTCACCGTTCCGAGTGCTAACGTACGATAAGCGACTCACTCGAGCGTGAGGACTGAACATCTACTTTAAGCTAGTACTAGCATAGTGACGCAGGGGAGTATAGGAACGTAAGCCTTTTGCCATCGTACCCATTTTGAACATAGAAGAATATAGGGGAGACCTAATTATTACTTCTAAAAAATGTTGATGTGCTAGAATCTAGGTTTGATTGATTATTTACTGCACCAGGTGCTAATTTTTATTGATTATTAGTTATGCATGATCAATTGGGCACGTGAAGGAAAACATTTAGGAAGCTTACCGAAACATTTTCCCATTTACGGGCCACCACCTCAGCCTAACTAGAGAGGGCGGCCACCTCGCCCAGTCAATATAATAGAGGACTTATGGGCACCTGTTTGGGAGAATAGTGATCCATCTAGAGTTTTCCCAATTTTGGAGGAGGGTAATTCATCTAGAGTTGACCCAATTGAACTTGTTGTCAAGCTAGAAGTCGAACCCCCAATCATGGCTACTGCCAAATCTCTTAGGGACTCTTAGACCCTAGTAGTGAGTGATATGACTTTATGTATTGTATTGCCAGTTATCACGACAAACCATTATGAAATCAAGCCTAGTGTGATCCAAATGTTACCTACATTTCGTGGGCTTGATTTTGAGAGACCTTATAAGCACGTCTGCTAGTTTAAGAAAATTTGTGTGCTCTCCAAATACCAACATTTTATTGAGGATTTCGTCCGCTTTCGTTTATTCTCATTCTCACTAAAAGATAAGGAGAGTCATTGGATTGATTCATTGCCACCAGCATCTATCAATTAATGGGATCAAATGGAGACCAAGTTCAAAGCCAAATTGTTTTCTATGGGAAAAATCCTCGCTCTTAGAAATACAGTTGTTGCATTTGTTCAAAATGAGAGTAAAACATTTTATGAGGCATGGGAGAGGTATAAAGATCTTCTTTCACAATGTCCCCAACATGGTTTTGAGAAGCAACATTAAGCCTAGATCATCTATCGTTGAATAACTACTAAAAATCATTATAGACTAGAATCTATGCATAGTGGCAAATTCTAGGACCTTGAACCTGATAGAGCTTATGAGGAGTTTGAGACATTGGCTGAAAACTCTCAACAGTGGGATTTTGATCCACATAGAAATATTTTTATAGTCAAGAAAGGTGGCTTATACAAAGTGAGTGAGGGAGCGCCCATCAAAGCCCAATTAGATACACCTACCCGAAAAATCGAGGCTATAGCTACGAATCAATCTAAGGGTAGTGTGAACCAAGTTCAGCAACAGGGTTGCACCGTTTGTTATGATGTAGCCCATGTGACTCAAATATGCCCCATGCTTAATAAAATGAATGGCAATCAAGAGCAAGTAAATGTTTTGAATAATACCTACAAGAGGCCCTTTGACCCATACAAGCCAACTTGGTAGAACCACCCAAATTTTTTGTGGAAGAACAACCAACCCAGTTCCAGTTTTGGAGAGCCACAAACCTCAGGTCATAATTTTCTTAGGAATCCCCTTTGTCAATCTTATCCTCAGGAATCTCAGCAATCCTTTCAGTCATCCAAACAGTTCCGACCCGCTCCACCCAAACCATCTTTGGAAGATACCCTTACTCTCTTCATGCAATAATTAATGGAAAAGAAAAAACAGGCATTGTAATTTTAGCAACAAATAATATAATTTCAACAACAGACTTTGGTGAATCAGAATTCTACATCCCAATCTATCTCTAACCTCGAGACTCAGATAGGACAATTGGCAAATGCATTGCATGAGAGACCACCAAGTATGCTACCTAGCCAACATGTATCTAATCCGAAAGGACCACTGGGGTTTGATTCTAGCTCAATCCCAAAATAGGTTAATGCCATTACAACTCTTCAAAGTGGTAGACAAATTGATAACCGAGTTGAAATGCCTAGGGTTGAGCCAACACCCATTGCTATTGAAGATGAGGTCGGTACGAGTGAACCTTCTAATAAATATAAGGAGTTGCCTACCTCGTCAATTTCCCTACCAAAGGCACATTTTAAGCCAAAGGTGCCTTATCCACAATGCCTTCATCCGACTAATAAAGGGATTAAACTTGATGAGATATTGGATACATTTAAGCAAGTTCATATAAATATTATAGTACTTGATACCATCATGCTTATCCTTACATATACCAAATTCCTTAAGGATGGGTGTACTAGGAAAAGGAAAATCAATGTGCACAAGAAAGTCTTCTTGACTGAGACATTAACCCATCCTAAGCTTCGAGATCCTGGAAGCCCAACCATCCCTTATAAAATTTAAGATCACAAAGTAGATAGGGCGTTACTCGACTTAGGGGATAGTGTAAATGTCTTACCTTACTCGGTCTATCAGGAATATGGACTTGGAAAACTCGAACCTACCCGAATGACACTTTAATTGGCTGACAGGTCAATACGATACTCACGTGGTATCCTTGAGGATATTCTTATCAAGGTTGATACTCTCACTCTTCTTATGGACTTTGTTGTTTTGGATACAGAAGATGTAAAGAATCCTAGCTGTGAGATTCCCGTCATATTGGGTCGCCCTTTCCTTGCGACTGCTCATGCTATTATTAATTGTTTTAATGGGGTCTTACAACTATCAATGGGAGACATAAAGATTAAGCTCAATGCTTTTAACAATAATACTCAAGTCCCTCATTCTGGTGAGATGGCTGAGCTGAGTATGATTGACTCCCTAGTTTACAACTCGTTCCCTAAATCATTTTTGATGACCCCTTAGAATCACGTCTTGTGATCTTTTGTGAAGACTTTGATGAAAATTCGATTATTGAAGAGTTTAATGCTCTACTCGACTCGACACCTATTTTTAACAAGTCCAAATGGAGACCTCATGTTGAACCTCTGGAACCGTCCCCTACTTTGCCTATTCCATCCATTGTTAATGCACCCAAGTTAGACCTAAAGCCATTACCTAAGACTTTGAAGTATGTTTTCATAGGTGATTCTAACACTCTGTCTGTGATCATAGCTTCTAACCTCAATATTGACCAAGAAAGTAGATTGTTGGGTATCCTCGAAAGACACAAATCAGCCCTAGGGTGGTCTATCACAGACTTGAGGGGGATTAGCCCAGCCGTTATCATGCATCGCATCAATCTCGAGGAAGGTGCTAAAAATTCTCGCGAGTGCAACGGAGGTTGAAACCTACCATGATGGAGGTGGTGAAGAAGGAAGTTCTCAAATTTTTGGACTCGGGTATCATATACCCCATTTCAGATAGTAAGTGGGCCAGTCCTGTTCAGATTTTTCCTAAGAAATCAGGGATTACTGCAGTTGAGAATGAGAATAATGACTTAATCCCCACCCGCATGACCACCGAATAGCGTGTATGTATCGACAACAGGATATTAAACACGGTCACAAGGAAAGATAATTTTCCTCTTCTTTTTATTATTCAAATGCTTGAACGCTTAGCCGAAAAAAGTCATTACTATTTTCTTGACGGTTATTCTGAATACAATCAGATCTTCATTGCCCCAGACGATCAGGAGAAGACAACTTTCAGATGTCCTTATGGGACAAATGCTTATCGACGTATGCCATTTGGGTTGTGCAATGCACCCGCTATATATTAGCGTTGTATGATAAGCGTATTTTCTGATATGGTTGATAAGTTTCTTGAAATCTTTATGGATGACTTTTCTGTGTATGGATCGTCTTTTGAGGAATGTTTATACCATTTAGAGCTCGTACTAGAATGATGTACACAAACCAATTTGATGTTAAACTAGGAAAAGTGTCACTTCATGGTGACACAAAGGATAGTTCTTGGACATATTATCTCCATCAAAGGGATTGAAGTCGATAAGGCCAAGATCAACATTATTTCTTCTTTACCTCCACCTCGAACGGTTAAGGACATTCGGTCATTTTTGGGGCATGCTGGGTTTTATCGCCGGTTCATCAAAGATTTTAGTAAAATTTCCCAGCCCTTGTGCAATTTACTTGCTAAGGACACGGATTTCAACTTGGATGACGCATGTTCAGGAGCTTTTGAGAAGCTCAAACATTTATTAACTTCAGCCCCTATCATCCAACCTCCCAATTGGGAACTTCCCTTCGAGTTCATGTGTAACGCTTCAGATTATGCTGTTGGAGCGGTTTTAGGGCAAAAAGTAGATAATAAGCCTCATGTTATTTACTATGCTAGTCGCACGCTCAATGACGCACAATTAAATTACACCACCACGGAGGAGTAATTAGCCATTGTGTTTGCCTTGGAGAAATTTTGATCATACCTTGTTGGATTCAAAATCAATATTTACATCGACCATACGACCTTAAAGTATTTACTATCTAAAAAAGACGTTAAGCCTCGGTTAATCAGATGGATTCTTTTATTACAAGAATTTGATATTAACATTCGAGATAAGAAAGGTGCTGAGAATGTGGTTGCGGATCATCTATCTCGAATTCTCACTGAGGGTGCTAAAGATTTTTTCCCTATCTTAGAAACATTTCCTGATGAGTAGCTCATGACTGTCTCACAACTGCCTTGGTACGCCAATATTGTCAATTATCTTGCTACGCAACGATTACCTGCCCATTGGTCAAAGTAAGATAGAACAAAATTCTTGCACGAGGTTAGACATTTTAGTTGGGACGATCCTTATCTTTATAAGTTTTGTTCTGACCAAGTGATTAGGAGATGCGTCCCAAATGATAAGTTCCATAGTGTACTCACATTATGCCAAACCTTAGCTAGCAGAGGACATTTTGGGACCAAGAAAACTGCTGCATAAGTCCTTCAATCTGGTCTTTATTGGCCTACCCTTTTTCGTAACGCACATACCTTTTATTCTAAATACGATAGGTACCAGAGGACCGGGAATATTTCTCATCAAAAGATAATGCCCTTGAACTACATCCTTATTGTTAAAGTATTTGATGTTTGGGGCATTGACTTTATGGGCCCATTTCCTTCTTCTCACGGTTACCTTTAGATTCTAGTTGAAGTCGATTATATTTTTAAATAGGTTGAGGCGGTGCCATGTCAAGCGAATGACCATAAGCCAATGGTAAAATTTTTGAAAACTATTTTTAAACATTTTGGCACGTCTCAGGCAATTATTAGTGATAGTGGTAAATATTTTTGTAACCGTGTCTTTCAAAATCTTTTGAAAACTTACTCCATCACTCATAAAGTTGCCACACCTTATCATCCACAAACAAGTGGTCAAGTCGAAGTATCCAATCGGGAGATCAAATAAATTTTAGAAAAAACTGTTCGAACCTATCGTAAAGATTGGTCTGATCATCTTGATGATGCCCTTTGGGCATATCGAACAGCTTATAAAACCCCGATTGGTATGTCACCCTATAGGCTTATCTTTGGGAAGGCTTGCCACTAACCTATGGAATTGGAACACAAGGCTCACTGGGCTACAAGGGCCATCAACTCTGAAATGGATAAAGCCGGATCACATAGAAAATTTCTACTTTCAAAACTTGACGAACTTTGTCGTAAGGCTTATGAAAATGCAAAAATGTACAAGGAACGAACTAAAGCTTTTCATGATAAGTCGATTGTAAGTAAAACTTTTGAGCCAAATCAGAAATTGTTACTCTACAATTTACGGCTATATTTATTTCCTGGGAAATTACGCTCTCGTTGGAACGGCCCTTTTATAGTTAAAACTGTCTATCCTCATAGAGCCGTAGAGGTAGAGGATCCTAAGAACGGAAATATTTTTAAGGTAAATGGCCAACGATTAAAACCGTACTTAAAGTCCTACACTTTTGATGAAGAGATAATATTTCTAAATGATCTAGTATATTAGAGCTGATATTATATACCTCTATAGTACCATTATAAATCATTTAAGTATGGGGGTACATTTGTTTGTCTAAAGACGATTAACTTAGCGCTTCTTGGGAGGTAACCCTTGATACATTCAGGTGAGACATTTTAGTTTTCCTCTTCCATTTATTTTCTTGTTCTTCAACATTGAGGAAAATGCTTGCTTTAAGTTTGGGGGTAGGAAACCATTTTTTAATATGTTTTTTGAAGAAAAATGAAATAATGGCACTTTGACAAAATTATGATATATTTTTTACGAATTTCTAAACACTTAAACTGATTTTACCTTGACATAAATATTATAGAAAAACATTAATTTTGAAATTGCACCAAGTATACACTTGAATATTTTGGAATATCTTAAGCTAGATGTACTATCTTTTTATTAGCGACTAATTCAAGTTAACTTGACATATTTTGGAAACGTGCACTTCACTGTTGTTTTGCAATTAATTCCTTAAATAGATTTTTGCTCAGTATAAGGGAAATTTAGCATTTATATTAGGAATAGTTTGCTACAAGGGAGACAACTGCCTAAGAATAAGTTCATTCCTAAGAAAAAAAAAGTCAAATGTGCTCTAAAAACTTTTACGTTGCAAGGCTACTTGCATGATTAAGAACTGAAAGAGGAAAAATTATCACTAATCTCGAGTTTGACCATGAATTATGTGAAATGAGCATAAGAAAATGTTACTTGTGAGAATTCTGAGTTTAGGTCATGATGGGGCACCACACCCTGGCAACCTTAGTCAACTGGTAGGGATTATCGACCAAAAACTCCTTGTTACGGAGGCTTCACTATGATTAAAAGTACTCAAAAGAAAAGGCTTTTAAAAGAAAAGAAAAAAATTAAATTTTTAGGAACACGAATTGACTAAGATACTTGTCAAACTAACCATTGAATTTATTCCAGTAAGAACTAGACTACCAAAAACTGAGTAAATTATTCTAGACAGCGTATAAGGAAATAAAACTATTTTCATTATATACTCAAATATAGCTAAAGAAAAATACTTGAATCTCTTTATAATCTTGAGGTAGTGCCTCTAGTTTCTGATAAGCTTAAAATATTCTTTGGTATACTTAGTAGAATAACAAGTTTAAGGATTTTTTCATTGGTATATTTTTGTCACAACTATGTAAGGATAAGTTCACAAGAAATGTGTCATGTGTATTCAAGAATTGTTTAAAAATTTCATTGTTGACTTTTGTGGGTATAGGCACTGCAAACCCTCACGAGATAATACTCGTCCACTAGGCTAAACCTGGGAGTTTAACGGCTCGTTGCATGCGTTAAATGCAATCGCGTGACATGCAAAAATGGTTTTTGTTTAATTTTTCCCGAGGACTAGCAAAATATAAGTTCAGGGGTATTGGATAGATACGTAATATTTACGTGTACAACTCCTAAATTTATATCTACCTTGTCATTTATTAAAAAAATGTGACACTAATAGTGCTTTGTTTGTATTTGCAGAAATGGATCACATGATAAACAAGTCTTACATTTTTCTAGTTTTTAAAGAAGAACAAGGGTGCTACACTCAACCAATGATTCTCATTTGAAGTTGTCAACCAAAGGCCCATGCATGGAAGCTCATTGAAAAGAATTAAATATAGATATTATTCTCATGAGTTGTAATATATATGCATGATTTTAGGCATTGTTTAGGGGATTTTATATTAATGGTGATATTTTGTAACCCTTCCTATACTCTATAAATAGGAGGGGAATCCCACCCATGAGAGATCATCTTGGAGAGTGTAATATCAAAGGTTAAAGCAATAAAGGTTATTCTTTCTCTCTTATTCTTGTCTTTTACTTTTATCGTAGTAATAGCAGTATGACAATGATCAAAGGGATGAGTAGTTAATCTTCTTAGCTAAGGCTAGATGAAGCTCCACCTAATGTTGCCTTAATATAGATTGTGCAGCTTAGTTAGAGTAATTGCTTTCTCTTTATCCCGAAATTTTGTATATTCGTATTCTTTCGTTCTATGCTTGACCATAGCTAGGATTAGGAGGAGTAATGAATCTGAGTAACCATCTTGTTTGACCATAATAAGATAGGTTAGGAACATGGCGAAGAGAACATAATCCATACTTATCAACCTGGCTATGGTTGAGTAAGTTTGCTTCTAGGTAGTTCCTAATCACTAAATCTCTTTTATCTTTTGACGTATTGCATATGCCCGACCAAGGATATGCGATATGGGAACTCGAAATTTACTTTAATTATTTATGTTATCTCACGGTTACAAAGGGTGGAGTATAATCTAAGTCTTGGTTCTCACACCAACTTATCTTATAATTTTTTTATTTCTTCTATTCCTAGTTCGAAACCTACTCAAACTCATTATTATTGGATAAAACTAGTAGCTCAAAGTATAATTCGTACCACAAGTCTCTTGGGATATGACCCCACTTACCCTTGCACTTAACGGTACACCGTGCGCTTGCGGGTCTTTTAAGACGTCAATTTATATTCGATCATTCCACATCAAGACACACTGGTTATTATACTTAAGATGAAGAATTTTTTCATGCATACCATGATAATAAATACAGGCAGTGGCATTGAGATCCATTTTTAAATTACAATCGACCAAATGGGACTAGCAGATAATGTTATACGAAGTGACATCGATATTAGTAGTTTTAACGGATCTAAAAAAGAATGAGTAGAGAAGATCATCCAACCAATTACAGCTGGACCCACCACTATCGACGTTGTTTTATATATCATCAATGCAAAATCCTGATACTTGGGGATAATAGGCCATTGTTGGTTATACAACAAAGAAATGATCATATTTATATACCATCAAACACTTCATTTCAAGTACAACGATGACATCTGTGAGATTAAAAGAAGTCAAAGTTCTCAAGAGCTTGCAAAAATGCCGTATCTGCCATACTTGATACATTAGACAAATTTGTTGCACAGAAAGCTGATCACGCCGAGGATCAGCCTTCCCCAGCTGAACCTACATAAAATTTTGAGATCGATGGACATTGTAGGGGTACCTATATTAGTACCAAGATTATCAACATGAGAAGGAAGTTCTAATACATTTCCTATAGATGAATAGAGACATCTTTGTATAGACTTTCCATGAAATTCAAAGAGTTGACCAAGCAAAGGCGTATCTCTGATTAAGCATCAGAGGCAAAGCTATACCAATAAAAAAAATAGAGGAGGCTCACACCTCATCTCAGAGATGAAGTTAACAAAAATTAATAAATTAATCAAAGTAGTTCATGAGTTGCTATCTATGATAGACGTTATTTCTGGATTTAACCAGATACCCGTTTTAGACGAAGATTATGAAAAGACCGCCATCATCATTACAAAAGGGCTCTACTATTATAAAGTCTTGCCTTTTAGACTGAAGAACACTAGAGCAATCTATTAAAGGTTAGTGACAAGAATGTTCGAAGAACACTTGGGGAAGACAGTTGAAGTATATATTGGCGATCAACTCTTAAAAAGCTTACAGAAGGAAGATCATATTTTACATCTCGATACAATCTTCAACATATTGAGATCATACCAAAAAAAGCTCAATCCTGATAAATTCCAATTTGGAGTACATTGCAGCAAGTTCCAGAGATATCTTATCTCCATGAAAGGAATCGAAACTGATTCAGATCAAATTCAAGCTCTAATCTTCATGCCATCACTACAAAACAAAAAAGATGTATAGAAGCTCACTGGCAAGATTACAACTATCAATAAATTCATCTCCAAGTCTTCAGATCGATGTCGATAGTTGTTTATGCTACTTCGTGGATCCACCAAAAGAAGTAAATAACGACAAAATGAAAAGATCAATTAGACAGAAGAATGTAAAACCACTTTTTAAGAACTCAAAATCTATCTTAGGAAATTTCCCATAATGAGCACCCCGATAGACAATGAGGAATTGATCATCTACCTCGCCATTACAGATAAATCTCACAGCTCACTTCTCATTCGGCTTGAAGGAAAGATTGGGAAAGAAGTGTATTTTATAAGCAAGACCCTCATACCGGTAAAACAAGATATTCTAAGATCGAGTGACTACTCCTCACTGTCCAATCCATACTGCTCTCAAGGTAATGGGTAGGCCGAAATCATGAACAAAACTATAGCTGATGGGATCAAGAAGAGACTCAAGTTAAAGATGATAGGAATTTGGATAAGGGAACTGCCACACACCTTGTGGGCCTACCGCATAACACCGCGACAATCAACAGGATATATCCCGTTCATACTTGCTTATGAAACAAAAGTCACCATCCCAACAGAATATTATTGTCCCGTCAAAGATCATGAGCTTACTAATGAAGAAAATAAGTTTAAGTTAGCCTGTAATATGAGCTAGATTGGTAACACACGAGCTTGACCTGTTGCCAACTTGTAACGATATCTAGTCCTAAGAAAAATCCCTAAGAATAGAAAAGTGTTAAATACGGGGAAGCTCGTAGAGAATTGGGAAGGCTCGTTTCTGGTAGTGGGAGGAACTGACCATGGATCCTACTACCTCATGAAAAAAGATGGAATCAGGATACCAAGTCCATAGAATACTAGGAGGTTGAAGCAATACTATCGCTAAACACCTACTTTTTCTATATACAGTATACATTTACTATTGTTCTTTGCATTCTATAAGAGAGATTAATATCTCAAACATTATGTAAATTCTTTTCTACTAAATGAAAACTTTCAAGTTCTTTCCCACATTCCTCTTTACTATCATACATATATATTTGTCTACTAATCTCAAATATATTCATCTACTAAATCTCAAAAATTAGGTAAATGGTAAAACATGTTTTACTCTATCCAATTCTCTACTATAATTAAAAAACAAAATAGTTCATGTATATTTTTACACAGATCGATTTCTTGCAGCATCAGACTTACTTCAACCAACTTCAGAAGTTATAAATTCGGGTACTCTTGCAGTATCAATGTTTCTATCTTGATTCACTAGTCCTCGGGTAAAAGCTTTAAGCTTAACTATAAAGCACTCCAAATATTTAGAACGTACTAACCCCATTTCATACTTTACCCCCTTTGCAATCATCTTATCATGCAAAGTATCTCTCTCTTCATCAATTGTCGCAATCAACTTTGCAAAGAATGTGAGCACCGTTGCCCTCTCCTTTCATGCATCGCACCAGCTACAAGTTTTTCTCTGTTAGGTACAACGAGCTCAACAAACCTTGCATGGGCATCCTTTAGTAGTTTTTTTAAGCTCTTGCGATGATCTCTTTCTTTTGTAATTTTGGAGGATAAGTCAGTGTTACGTTCCTCCATCACTTTTATAAAGTTATCCATCTGACCCAGCATAGTGATCAAATCCTCCATTCTCTCCTGATTATGTATTCTTTCAACAACCTCTCTATTAAGTTCCCGCTTAGATGTCACGAGGACTGCCTCTAATTTTTTAGTCTTCATAATCAAGTCTACCTCCCTAGTCCGTACATCGGCCAACTCAGCCTCCATATTTCTTATTTTCTTATTTGAATTCCTTACTAGCTCGAACATATTTCAGATCGGCCTCTAGTATCGCGTTCTGTTCCATATGAGTTTTTACTTTGTGATTTTTTTCCCCAATTGTTCCCACAAATCGTCCACCTCCGTATTTTTCTTCTTCAATCTCTCCATCACCTCCGTCTTAATGCCACGAGCACTTGATATTTCAGTCTTTAATTTCTTTACACGTTCAATGAGCTTATCACATTAACTCTGCGTACTCTAAATACTATCCTCCTTTCTCTTTACAATGTCACTTAACTTTTCTACCTCATTTTCAATGCTCGCCAACTCTGCTTGTACACTAGCCAATTCGCCTACCTTCTGCCTCAATTTATCCCTAACATTATTAAAATTCCCTTCTAATTCCATTGCTTCCGCCTCTAAACCTTAGAAATGATATTGAGCGTGATCCGCATCTTCGTTCTTCCCTTTCAGCTTCTTTACTACTTCAATCCAACACCCGCGAGCTGTCATTACATCTCTTTCCAATCTCTCTAATGTGCTCTTCAACTTCTCTACCTTACTTTGAGTGCTCACCAACTCACCCTGAATGCTACTCAATTCAGCTTCATTGTTCTTAATCTGCTTATTCAGCTCGCTAATTATCGCTTCTGACTTAGTCAACTTAAGCTCTAACTTTTCATACTGATCTGCAGCATCTTCAAGTTCCTAGTAGGTTATATCTAATTTATGCTTAAACTTGTGATTACATTTGATAACATCCTCCTCCCATGATCGTAAAGCTTCTAGCTCGGCCTGCACAACAGTTTGATTTCTCATTTAACATATTAAAAACTATCCAATATATATTTTTCCTATAAATAGTTCATATGAACAATCTGCTTTCATACAAGGAAGGGATATTCACAGCAATGTGGGGATTGCTTCTGAACTAATAAATGAGCTGGGGAAAAAAAAACATGGTGGAAATGTTGGTATTAAACTAGATATTACTCAAGATTATGATACCCTCAACTGAGATTTCTTAATGATAGTCCTCAGAAGAATGGGATATGCTCTCAAGTTCTGCCGATGGATTCAAGTTCTCCTAACAAGTGGTTTTATTTCTATTCTAGTAAACGGGGGACCCACAGGTTTCTTTAAAGCTGGGAGGGGACTCAGGCAGGGGGATCCTCTATCACCTGCTCTCTTTGCACTAGCAGAAGTTACCTTGAGTAAAGGGCTAAGCAACTTGGTTAAAAGAGGCTGGGTGAGACCATTTCTTGCGACTAAGGGAATGACTGAGCCTATTCAGTTACTGTTTGTCGATGACATTTTTTTCTTTGTGAATGGTCACTTAAGAGGCTTAAAAATTCAAAAGAAATGGTTACATAGATATCAAGATCCTTTAGGACAGATTTTCAGTGAACCAAATAGCAAGCTGTTCCTGGGTGCGATGAAGACTGAGAAAATAGAAAGAATAAAAGAGTTGTTTGGGTTTAATTAGGGGATTTACACAAAAAATTACTTGGGGATTCCAATCATGCAAGGAAGATTCACTAAGACCACTATTAGGCCATTTATCGAGAAGATTAATAAAAGAGCTAGTGGGTGGGCAGGTAGTATGCTATCGATTCAAGGTAGAGCAGTTCTGGTTAAATTAGTGCTAAGTAGCCTCTCAATATACAATATGGGGGTCTACAAATTGCCAATTTCCATTATTAAAGAAGGGGAAAGGATACTTAGAAATTTCTTGTGGTCAGGTAATTCAAATATAAGGAAAGCTTGTGTGGTTGGATGGAACAAAACTTGTAAACCTAGAAAAGAAAGGGGCATTGACATTAGAAGTTTGAAGGAAGTAAATCTATCTCTGCTAATGAAGCAAGCATGGAATTTCCTGAATGGCCAAGATGATTGGTCTAAACACATGAGAGAAAAGTTCAATACCAAATCTGGCAACCGGATATATTCTACTCAGGGATCCTCCGTCTGGGCAGGGATTCGATGGGCTGTTACTGAAATTGAACAAAGAAGTGGGTGGATAATTGGGGATGGGAAAGATATTGATCTTTGGAGGGAAAATTGGTGTCACCAACTCCTTCTCAAAGAACTGATTAACTCTGACTCTATTCCATGGAATTGCCTAAAAGAAAAAGTGAGTAGCATTATTCAAGATGGCCATTGGAGGGTACATAGTGACATGGCAACCATCTTAAAAAGATTAAACATTGACCTCTCGACTATTCAGATTAACTATGGCCAACCTGATAAGGGGATATGGAAACTTGATATTCATGGTAGATTCTCAGTTAAAAGTATTTTTCAGGAGATCAGAAACAAAGGGCCACTATGCTAGTGTAGTAAATATGTATACATACAAGCTATCCACCCAAGATTGAGTTTGTGGGGATGGAGACTACTACAAAATTGCCTACCTACAGATGCTGTTTGTGCGTGAATGCTGAAGAAACTATAGGTCATCTGTTCTGGCAGTGTAAATCGACCAAACTACTTAGGATTTGGATTTCCCGACTCTTTAAAATCCAGATTACAAATTGGAATCTACACAGTGTGTTAAAAGCAGCTGATATATTGAGTCCCTACTTAAAAGACCTTTAGCTCAGGGTTATCTGGGGAGGATCAAGCCTTATCTGGCAAGCAAGGAATGACCGTTTATATGAAGAGGTAAGTCTGTAGATTGAAAAGGAAAAAATTAAATGGCTGTCTAGAATCTAGGAAAATGCCTGTATGTCTAAGGCTGTTATGAATAATACTCAGGATGATCTAAGCATCATTCACTGCCTCAGGGATCCATGCCATCCAAAGAAGGTTACGATTGTTAGATCTTGCCTTTGGGATTTACCTGAGGAGGGGGAGGTTAAGATTACTACGGATGGGGCATCCAAGGGAAACCGAGGTAAGGGAGGTGCTGGTTTTATTATCCGTAACAGTCAGGGGGCGATACTTCGGATAACGGCTATGGGGCTTGGTAACATGACCAGCTACATGGCAGAATGTACTTCATTAGTTCAAGGGCTGGCTAGTGCTGCTTCTAATGGATGGGAAATTGCATAGTTGGAATCAAAATCTTCAAGAGCTGTCAATGCTTTTAACAATAACTTGATTTTTTAGAGTCTTGAAAATGTATGGAAGGAAACAAAGAAAAAGATGACTAAAATCAGAATCACAAGCACATGGAGGGAAGCAAACTTTAGCACTGACAAACTTGCAAACGGAGGAACTATGATACCTGACAGCACAATGGATTCAATTATTGGGAATCCCCAATATCTACATAAGATAGAGGTTCCTATGTGTGAGTACTTTAGATTTTTGTAATGGGGGACTGTAATGTGGGAGTGTGGGTTTGATTGCAATTACCCACCCTTTTTGTAACTATTTTTTGTTTGGTGTTTCTATAAAATTTTCTTCTTATTGAGCAAAAAAACATATAAATAGTTCATACATACAGAGTTTGCATACATTACTCATATTTCTTATAGTCAGTTGTATATATCATAGATACACCACAACGAACTGATACTCCTTTGCCTTTAAGATATGAAGATTTCTCGCTTTGGCGGCCTTACGCTCTATAATCTCAGGATAAGGCTGTATACCACAATCTTTTAATATTTTAAGGTACGCCTTTTTAATCCTCTCTTACTATCAAACTCAGCTTCTAAGAAAAGGGTCAATTGCATTAAGTCTTTGGTTGTTTCTGGTGCTTTTACTAACACGACCAGGCAGGAAAGGTTAAATTTTTAAGTACCTACTCTTATCTTTCCTAACTACCTTATCTTTCTCTATTTTTTTTCTTTGCCCCATCCTAAACAAGCTGCAGATAAATCACTCTAATATTTTTTGCTAAGTTCTCAATATTTTCTAACCTGAACCTCCGTACGTGCAGTTAGAAGAACTGTTGCGTATAAAATGTTTTTCTCCCTTGCGGGCTCTTTCTTTAAGCCCATAATTCTGTGATGCAAGTCTTTAATTTCCTACAAATAACAATTTTGATGTATCAATACATCATAAACCAATTCTAAAATTTACTACAGATATTGTCACTACCACAAGTACTCTCTTTCCAAAATAATAAATATTTTGTCCAACTATCTTACTCTACAATACCGTTCTCCTCCCCTCGGTTCTCTAACTTTGTACTCACAGAGACCACATTCAAACCTTTAACATTCTCTTGGAGAGTACTACTAGGTTCTGGATCATCCTCTAGATCGGGCTCCCCAACATCCAAAGATTGCCCTTCTATTATCACCACCATGTCGGTCTCAGAGTAGCCATCCTCATGAAGCCTCTTACCGAGATTATCAAGAGTAGCTGTTGCGTTATCTACATTCTTTTTTGTCCCTTGTTCGAGCTAATCCATAGCTACCCGGAATGAAGACCTCAGGTTCTCAGCTTCCAAGCTCAAATGTGCCTTATTTTCCACAAATTTGGCTCATTCCTCGTCAACTCCCTAGGGACAATCACCTTTTACTCAAATCAAATTTTCATTTCATACTTTTCCAGTAAAAATAAGGTCGATACAGTAGAAGTTCGTACCCCCAGTAGAAGTGAAGTATTTCACAGTATAGTACTTCAAAACATCTAAAGGAGTTAATCTTCTCTCATTCCCCTCGCGGGCTTACCTCCTATTTAAATTTTCACAAACGTTTATAACTTCTCATATATTACCATTCAGCTGGGCAGGGCATGCCTTGGTCACATTTAAAATACCTTTAACAAGGTTACTTAAAGTTACCAACCCATATTCGAACTAGGAAATATAACATAGAAAACCCTCATCCAAATCACCTCCCCTGTTCCCATTAAAATAATCAAAGAAAATAGCCTCTGGAATGTTCCTTCATGTTTTCTCATGCTCCAAGTCAGGCAGCAAGAAAAATGTGCTATTACCCCCCTTTTCAACAGTACACCCCCTAAAATATCTCCCATTATACTCCATTACATCCCCCCACTCATCACCTATACTACTTTTACACTTGCAGAACTCCTTAAACATATCCTCCTCTGCAGGACAGCGATAGAAATCACCAGGAATGTCTAGAAACTTGAGTTGTTCCTCCCCTTCCCTTTCCTTTGAGCTGATCTTTACCTCAAAATATAGAACGACATCATTCGAGATATTCTTAATAAGCTCGCCCCCCCACAGATTCAGTGACCTCACACCCTACATTTTCATCATCAATCGAGCGACCTGAGGTGGAGGGCTCAATCTCGAACGATAAATTTGAAAAGGAAGGACGTTTATTTCAATGTTCTTTTGCATGCATCTACCTATATAAAGGTCTAGGTATTCCAATTAGTTTCTCTATTTTTTTTTAATTATCATAGATAATATAAACAACATACAATATATTATTTTTATATCTCTATAGTACTTATCACTCAAATAGGAAATATAAATTTTGAAAGCCACTTTTTCCTCAACCAGTACATAAGCAAAAAATTTCCATATAGTAAACTTTTCAAAATTCAAAATAAGAAAAAAATAAGGGAATCATCACAAACATATACAAAGATTCCTATCAAGAAGAGATAAGATATTCATGAAAAACTACTAACCTTCAACAACAGATGGTGAATCAGGAACACCAAACGTTTCCTACTTTAACACAGATCAAAAAACAATCGATTCTTCTCTTCCTTAAAGATCATAATCTCCTTACCCCTCTAAAAATGATGATTCCACTCTAGATTTTACTTAACATTGCCTCTGTAATCAGTTTTTTTTTTCTCTCTCTTTAGACGTTCATCTCTCTATTTTCTGTAAACTTTTTGAAGAAGAGAGGGAGGGGTTATTTATAGATTTCTTTTTAAACTACTGGTAGTAATGGGAACTCATGTCAGCCATCCTCAGTTTTTCGACCGAGGCATCATTTACCCTGCTCCTGTCAGTCCCATCACGCCTTTTACAAAGATACACTTTTTTATTATTGCAACCACGTCTATCATTAAATTAATTTTTCTCTCTCCTGCTCATTTTTCTTTTACACCTCTCCACATCCATAGCTCCTTACTAAAGAAATTTTAAACTCACATTCCACTTTTCATATCACCCTCACCATTTTTAGATTTTTGTTCTAGACGCTACAAAGTACTTATACTCATTTTAATGATAATTCTAGAGATGTAGTCTCAGAATTCCTCTCAGGGACAACAATAAGTGTATATTTTTTTTGGGCTTGGCACGTCTCACCGAAGAAGGGCACCACTCGACTCTCTCTGGGTCTCTTCTTCCTCTTCCCCTTAAGCACTATCAATTTCTTTAAAGGATGAGGAGGTTCTCTAAAAAAAAATCCCTTCTAGGGTGGCCTTCAGCTCTTATTTATAGGTTGTGGGCTAAAACCTTAGAGTTAGTCTCACATGACCTAGGATATGGCAAAATTTCCCTTGAAGGGTTCTTGCCAATATCCCTCCACGTGGACAAACCAAATATGACTAGTGGCTCATTATAAGAGCAAGGAGCTTATATGAGAGTAAGGGCTCATATGAAAGTATGGGCTCATATAAAAGTAGGGGCTCATATGAAAGCATGGAGCTCGTTGTAAGAGCAAAGGGCTCATCGCATAAGAGAAAAGGTTTCGTCGTATAAGATTAAGGGTGTCATATGAGAGTAGGGGCTCATATGAAATCAAGGAGCTCATTGTAAGTGCAAGGGGGTCAAATGAGGGTAGGGGCTCATATGAGAGCAAGGAGCTCATTGTAAGAGCAAGGGGATTGTCGTATAATAGTGAAAGACTCATATGAGAGTATGGTACTCCCATAAGAGCAAGGTGTGGTCTCATAGGCAGTGGGAATGTGTTCCTACAATCACCCTCCTTAGCTCTTGCTTGGAACGAGGAGGAGCTGAGTCATCCTAAAAGTCTGATGAGAAAATTAAAATAACCGTGGCTTAGTTCTGTCAAAACATCAACCAACGAACATGGGCCTCTTTGTGACCGGGCTCTATGAGAATATGTAGTCCCAATGATTCCTCTTAGGAACGATAATAAGTGTATATTAGTTTTGGGCCTGACACGTTACACCGAAGGAGGGCACCACTCAACTCTCTTTGGGTCTCTTCTTCCTCTTCCCCTTAAGCTATTTCGGTTACTTTAAAGGAAGAAGAGGTTCTCTAAAAAAAAGGTCCCTTCTTGGGTGGCTTTCAGCTCTTATTTAAAGGTTGTGGGCTAAAACCCTTGAGTTATTCTCACATGACCTAGGATATGACAAAATTGCTCTTGAATTCCTGCCAATATCCATCCACGTGGACAAACTAAACGTGACTAGTGGCTTGTTATAAGAGCAAGGGGCTCATCATATAAGAGCAAGGGGGCAATATGAGATTAAGGGCTCATATGAAAGTATGGGCTCATAAGAGAGTAGGGGCACATATCAGAGCAAGAAGCTCATTGTAAGAGCAAATGGTTTATCGTATAAGAGCAAGGGGCTCATCGTATAAGTGCAAGGGGGTCATATGAGTGTAGGGGCTCATATGAGAGCAATGAGGTCATTGTAAAAGCAAGGGGCTCGTCGTATAAGAGCAAAGGACTCAAATGAGAGTATAAGGCATGCATAATAGTAAGGTATGCTCTCATAAGTAGCGGAGCATGCTCATACAAAAGCCAACAGATTTAAAAATTAAAAATCATAACGGAATCCACATTACAAAAAGAAAATATGCAACTCCAACAATATTTTAATTTTAATCCTATTACAATATTTTGAGGCGTCGTCATACAAATGATTTCTCAAAAGTAATTACATCTGAAACATCCCAAATGTCCTACAGCTCCACATTTAATAAAATTGCCACCCTCAATCAACTCATCTTCATTATTTATCTCATCCAGAGCTATCTCTCTCACAGCAATCTTTCAAGCTTCAGGTCGGTTATTATATCATGAAAAATATCATACCAAAAATGTTGATCAAGTTTGATATCCTCTTCTTTTGAAGTTAGACCTTCGAGCTGTAATATAAAAGCTGGCAAATCATCCTCATATCCACGATGACTGAATATACGTTCACGCACTTCTGCGATCTTTATTGCCACGCGCCTTCTTTTGCATGACAAACTCTCTAAGAGCGAGTTCTCACCATGTTTACTAATTCCAAACTTTCATTCGCAACCTTAGCACAAAATATGATATCGTCTAATCCCTTCTTTTACGTTGCTCAGATATTCCTTGATAAATATCGCAGCTATTATAGTTATCCACCCTAACAAACAGATACCTATCTCTCCTTCTCAGTTCAAAAAATACCTCCTTATTTTTCAAATTTTAGTCATGT
Source organism: Kingdonia uniflora (assembly GCA_014058105.1). Classification (NCBI taxonomy): domain Eukaryota; kingdom Viridiplantae; phylum Streptophyta; class Magnoliopsida; order Ranunculales; family Circaeasteraceae; genus Kingdonia; species Kingdonia uniflora. Next base: position 1,228,027 of record JACGCM010000696.1, read on the forward strand.
TTATTTTCAAACTATCTTTTATCCTAATAACTTCGAGTTGTGGTTGCGTATTTTTGTCATACAAAATTGATATCTTCCTCAGATCAATACACAGTTTTTCTTTAGCAATATATATAACCTTGCACAGTTCGACACATATTTATTTCGATCTAACCACACTCTATTCTACAGTTCGATATACTCAATTTCATATCCTAATTCAGAGTTTAAGATGTTTGATACCACAATAAAAAATTTATTATCTCAAAAATTTACAATACAGCAAGCCTTTCACAAAACAGTAAGTTACAAAAACTTCCTACAGATAGTTTTACAGATTACAATCACTATCAGATATCGGCAAGATCTCCAAGTATGAGTACCAGCAGCTTCGTTCACCTCTGAAACCACCACTTCTACAAGAAAATAAAGATGATTGCGACAGAGATTTTCTTCCTCCGAAACCACCACCTCTGCAAGAAAATGAAGATGGCTGTAACAGAGATCTTCTACCACCGTCTCCACTTATAAAACCCAATCGCTCACAGGATAGCAGCGGTACTTCCTGACATGGACGCCGACCTCCTCATCTTCCTCAATAAGGGCATCATCTGCAAGCAGACGAAGACACACCCTGCGTTGTTCACCCTCTAGCACCAAATAACGAAACTGCTCCATCTTGTAATAGTCATTATCTGCCTATACTATATCCTTGTATGGCATACCGTCATAGGTAGGATGCACTGAAATGGGAGTAGGAAGATCTAAAGACTGAATCCCAAAGTAGCGAAACTAGAGTTCCTACACTTTGGCAAGAACCCTAGATTCAAAGACTTGGTGTCTGGTTCTCAAAATTATTACTATAGAGAAACTACAGAAGAGTTGAAGGGACAAAAATTTGTAGAAGAATAACCGGTAGTGCAACCACAACAGTATTTATAGAGACATAACATTCAATATAGGGAGGATTTCCAAAGAAGTCATTATTCAAAGAATACTTATGGGAAGCCCAATCGCCAATTGACACAGCCATTACAACATTTATATTCCCAACAGTCCTTTACACTTCCAACGTACAATTCCACATCAGCAAATCCATAATTGCCTATGTCATACAACTTATTCCTATTCCAATGCTGAGCTCGATTGAACCTTCTCAACTCAAGACACACGTGCCTTCAGTTGAGAGGGGGCGATTGTATGGACCTATTCCTCGAGCTGGGATATCATCGAGCTAGTACCATGCCAGACTCACGCAACACTCACGTGACATACGCTATCAACAATGACACTTGGACTACGAACTGCAGAAGAACGTAGCTCGAGCACTCCAAGTGAAACAAAACAAGTCAAGGACACCTGTCTCCCACGAACTAGCAGTTACAGAGATAATCTCCACTTTTCTCCCAATTCAGGAGAACATGCTAATACATGCAAACAAACTAAGAGTAAGGTTTATAGAAGGAGCAAAACACAGAAGAACAAGAAGAAGAAGAAGACAAAGCAAAAGTTTATCTAACTTAAGAGATCATAACTTGTAAATCAAAATATCAGCCTCAAACAATAAAGTTATAGTTACTAAATCCTCAAGCCGAGGTCGTGGCTTTCACCTATTAAAAGGTTTCCACGCTAACTAACTGTGTCATCCTATATTATTTGTTATACTAATTGTGTCGCAGGTACATTCGGTGTAAGAGCTTATTCGAGCTATTTCGAAATTAGGCCCTTACAACTATTACCTTCCAATATGAGATGTCACAATTACAATGGGAGAGGGTTCCTTTTATAGGAGAAAGAACCCAAATCTAGATAATATAAATTAAATTCTAAATAATATTTTAATAATAATTTCTTTCAATATTACGACCAATGACCTAAGATTCTTGCATATAATTCTCTTTAGTGATGTAGATATCTTTTTTCATGGAAACTCTTGCATATATCTTCAATATAAAATATCTTAAAGGATCTTGGATGCAAGATATTCTTTGATTTTATCCTCCAAGAATATTTGTATATATATTTCTTCAATCTTGAAACCAAATATATTGTCTTGATTTTTTGTGTTATGAAGTGCTGGAGATACTTTTACTTGACTTTAAGAAATTGTTTTCAAATCTTCATCACCATTGGCTGCAATCAAACAAATATGCATAAGGATACATAATTAGATAGGATGGATGACCAAAAAACATATTTGGGTACATGCAAAATGTAGTAATAATGCGCTTATTAAGTATCTCGCTTGTAATCTTATCATTTACTAAACTACACTAAATTGTGACAACACACAGGAACTGTGTCAGAGCATTGTACAGCTTTATATATTACACTGAATTTTACAATAGTAGTTTTGTGTGTTGAAACCTGATAATGAAGCTGCAGTGGTTAAGATTGTGACCATCTGACTAGCTGCTGATGCTAAGTTATGGTGAATATTGTGTTCACTGTCATGTACACTTTATATGGATGTGGGAGGAAAATTAATTTTATTCATGCCAGTTTCTAAATTTGGAGGAAATCTAATATCATTTGTAGCTAGTTCGGGTGAAGAAACACAGAGTTTAGGACTTGTGGAAATCATTTCTGGAGTCGGAGTTGTTCTCTGAAGATGATGTTAACCGCTAAGGGTAGATATTTTAGGATGTAATCTGTAACTCTGATCTCTGTTAGTATAACTGGTCTTGGGGTCAGCCTTAACCCCAGCTTACCTTCCAAGAAAAAAACTCAGACTGCATGGCTTCATTGTGGAGAATGGGATCCTAAACTGCTCTATGATGGAAATGAGGGGTGAGAAATGAGGTAACATTGTGATGGCATATCTCAATTTTATAGCATATCACCAATTATTTTCTTGATGTATCCAAAATGTATGACTAATATAATCAATACAGCTCTGATATAGAAATTACGCGAAATAGATCGAGGCTACGCAAAATCGAAATCAAATCATGCAAAATCACAACGAATTTCACCAGTTCTTTGCTGTTTCACCAGTCTTACTACATGGATTCGAGACACCAGGAGAACAATAGCCTAACACACTCAAGGCCTACACTGTCTGGCTGCTTTATATGCCATCGATATAAGGCTGACGGGGAAAAATAGCTTGGGTATGATATTTTGAACATTGCACAAAACCAAAGATTTAGTATAGCTAGGACAGCAATGCATACAGGGAAAAAATAAACCCTGATTTAAGGTCCTGAGAAGAGAATGTTCCACACTTATACTGCAGCATTTGAGATTTTGAAAACCATACTTGTTTCAGTCACCTTTGCCCCTACATAAAAAAATGTTATCACACAATCTAAGTTGGTCTAGGTCCGATACGCAGTAGGTATACTTTGTTATTAATGAAGGGTGTGCCTTTGTCATGTGCTCTCAGTTTCTCTCCTCTTTGTCTTGTGAATTTGGTATAAACTTGTTTAGCCCCAAGCCCCAAGCCCCAAGCCCCAAAATACTGAAAAAGCATACGTTTCATCAAGTCTACTGTCGCTCCTTTACTCTAAGCCTTTCTCAGTCGCTTTCATGGGTGATCATCAACAACAAAGTTATATCTACATCTACTCTCCTTTTCCTCACTTCTACAATTTTGGTGCTATGGGAACCCCACCACCTCCATCTCCCCCACCACCTTTGATTTACTCTTACCACTTCAACTCAAATATTTTAGTCTATGGAGGTTCATTGCAAGTGACAACCCCCTTTGTACCCCAACGACCTGTACCTGTGTTTCTTAGTCCAACTGCAGAGCATAGGGAGAACCCTAGAGTGCTTGAAACTGGTTCTTCATCAGCCTCAAAGAGAGAGAATAAAGGGAAAGAACCTTGTGAAGAGGTAGAGTTTCGTAGAGGAAAGCCCGACCCACAAATCGATCCTGATGGGACAAAAACTACTTTGATGATCAGGAACATACCTAACAAGTACAAGTATGGAAGAAAAAAAAAAAAATTCTTCTTTCATAATTTTTCTTGCATGCATGTCTCTCTATTACTATTTGGAACAATGGGTGTTTGATGTTCTCTCTTAATCTGATTACTCTCTTACTTATGCAAAATGGGCTTCACAATCTCCTATTTACTTGGTAGTTAGGGAAAAATTTGGATTAAAGAAATTGTCCCATGTTAAAGCTTTTTATGTTCTTTATAAGTTCTTGGCTTTTAATTATTACCTCATTCTCCTTATCATGACATGAAGACAGATGCTTGCATGTTTTCTAGTTTTGTGTCTTTAGTCTAATTGGATTTTCTCTTTTTGACTAGCTTATCTTCTTTGATCTGCAATTAATTTCCCTATTATTACTCACTTCCATGAAGACATATCTTTCTGCATATCACCTTTGGCAAAAAAGGGCTTTTGAATATATCTTCTTTTTTGTTTCTGCAGTAGGACATTGTTGTTGGAGTTGCTTGATGAACATTGCAAGAGAGAAAATGAGAAGGAAAACCCAAAAAAAGAAGTGTCTTCTATATCAGCATATGATTTCCTGTACCTCCCAATAGATTTCAGGTATGGGTTTTGAGTTTTCACAATCAACTGTTCGGCTTTTTGTTAAGATTTATACTAGTATGAATTAGAGATATCTTAGTAATCATGTTAGAGTGCTTGAAATGTGTAGGACAAAGTGCAACAAGGGATATGCTTTTGTGAACTTCACTAATCCAAAAGCAGCTTGGAGATTCTATCTCTCCAAAAACAACAAAACGTGGGAGTTGTTTAGGTCCAAAAAGATTACTGACATTGCTTATGCAAAAATCCAGGTAAATAAACCTAAAAACCATCTCTCTCTATATTGATATATCAAGGGCATCAAATAAATTGTGGTCCAAAATACTGAATTTGACTATGCAAGTTTGGACTGGTTGGCCCGATTTTTCCTGAAAAACATCCATAAAAGTTTGCCCATATTTCATACTTTTAATTTTTGCCTATACTTTGGAGCCAATATTTCTTGGATTTTTTCGAAAACCACATAAAATATTTTCTCGATATCTCAGTTTTACAATGCTTGGAAGTATCTTATGAAATCAAAATTTTAAACCTTGATGAAGGTGATATAGCTTAGCTATCTGCGGACCAGTCCCTTACGAGTATATGAAATACCCGCATCAACTAAACATGTCATTTAGACAATCTTTCTCTTAACAGGGAACGGAGGATCGACCCCAAGACTTACGCATTAAGAGGCAATCTCAGCCACCGCTATAAGCCTTCTGCCTCTCTTCACCTTGACCATTTCCTTTGTAACATTTACAGGGCAAGGACGAGCTGATGAAACGTTTTCAGAATACCATATTTGCTTGTGACAGTGAGGAGTTCCTACCGGTTAGTTTCGAACCTCATCGAGATGGAACATGCATGAGTTGGATGACTGAGATCAATGTAGGCATCCTTCAGTCTTCAGAGGGAGTTGCCTTATCTTCACCAAATGAGGAACGAAGTTGCTGGAAAACAAGTAGTAAGGAACAAAGTTGAAGATTTGCTGATATCTAATGATTAGGGTTTTGGGTCACTATGCAGTAAGTTTGTTTTCTAGTAGTTTTTTTTATTTTTTTTGTTTATTGTGCAAAGTGTTGCGTCTGTTTAGGGTATTTTTACTCTTCTAGAGTCTAGACTTTTAAGTATGTTTCTCCATTCTCTTTGTTATAGATGGCATGCCAGTTTCAGTCAGAATTCAGAAACTGGGGTGGGGGGGAAATCATCACCTGCTTAATCTGACAGTTTAGATGGGCTGGTGGTAAGGTCAACCTCATGTATGTGTCCATGGTGCAGTGAGTAAATGATTACTACTAAGTAGGATTAGCAAGTATTGTTTTGTGACTTTTGTATACACGTGCAATGCTTTATAATGAGAATGCTCTTTTGTCTCAGTAAAGATTTTATCGATCTAATGTTTGCTCATATATTTCTATGCTATTCTGACGTGATTACTACGAACACGGAAGCGAGATTCGTAAAAAGATTACGTTGTATTTGAGAGTCAGAGAAAACTAGGGTTTCAACTAATCAAATCAACTTTCATTAATCCAAATCAAGTTAAACAAATAACCTAGACCTCCCATTTTATAGAACACAATAATTAAAATAGAATTCTACTTAAATTAAGAAAACTGCTCATAACCTATATTGGACCTCTCAATCAAAGCTTAAGCTAAAGCATTAAGTAAACATAGGTCACACGGAGGTAGACGACCCTATGACAGATGCGTCACATCAAACCCTCCGTCTAAGAAGATTTTATCTACGAAATCAAGGGGGCGGTGCTCTAGAGAACTCACGCACGAATATAGTATGCATCCCAATCTCTTCGTCTTCATCCCGCAGAACGCGCACAAAATCTATACGGTGGAACTCTTCTTCGTAACCTACACTTGTACACGAGGTCTTTAAATCCCAATGTTGAAGAACGTCTAAAACTGAAGAAAGCATAAAAACCCGCGTCTCGAACTTTGCTAAGAAACCCTCCCAAAACGGATCGACCAACGGTTGTTTTTCGGTTGAGCTTTGGCACATTTCTTGGCATGTGCATTGCTGGAACATAACAGTTTTTGGACTTTGAGTATTTAAGGCATGCCCTTGCTTATCAAAACTGTTGCATGCCTCGGCATGCCTAAAATGTATATTTTTTTCAACACAGTTGGCTTGGCACTGGGGACATGCTCACTACTGGAGCTATGCGGTGCATTATTGGGAAAGCATGTGCTGCATGTGAAGTGGAAGATAAGGTGCTCCTGGTTGTACCAAATCATTTCCTTTACTTTCTCCTTCAAGATCTGCTACTCTACTCCCTAAAAATTCTGCAACTTTACCAGTTTTGTTTTCCATCATGGCTTGAGTTCCGGTTATGATTTTACTTGCGGTTACCCACTGGACACCGTAGCGAGCTCCGACACCTCTTTTATCGTGAATCCTCGAGATATCGTAAATTGTGGCAGTACTATTTATCGTGGATTTGGCTAAAAATTGGACGCCGTTCACCACTGTCCTTGGGTGCGCACTTGCTGTCGCTGATGGTAGGTCATTGACCGGACCTTCCAAGACGGTCGGCTTCTCTTTGCTCGCCGTATTAAATATTGGGGCTTTCGATCCTACGTTGCTATCGACGGGAAGACATACAAACGGGGTTTCTGTTTCACTAGTCTGTACGGTCATACTCATATCTTCGGGATAGTTATCGCAAATAGGTAGTAAAATTGTCGTTGACTGGGGCGGGGGGCAGGATAAAGGGTCCTCTACCCAAAGCCTCGACAAGCCCTTCAAGCTTATCAAGATTATCTGATATCTTTGCTACATTGTCGGCGAGGGTAAGTTTCTTTGTCGTGGGTCTTCTACGAGACATTTTCGCTCTTAAAACTGACTACACTAAATTCAAACACGACTCTTATACCAATTGACGTGATTACTACGAATGCGCAAGCAAGATTCGTAAGAAGATCACGTTGTATTTGAGAGTTTGAGAAAAATACGGCTTCAACTAAACAAATCAACTTTCATTAATCCAAATCAACTGAAAATCAAATAACCTAGACCTCCCCTTTAATAGAACATAAGGGGGTTAGAATTATGAACCCTAATTCTAATTAAAATAGAATTTTACTTAAATTAGGAAAACTACTCATAACCTATATTGGACCTCTCCAACAGAGCTTAAGCTAAAGCATAAAATATTAAATATTAAATAAACATAGGTCACCCGGAGGTAGATGACCCTATCATGGATATGTTACATCATATTCATTTTAGAGTAGGCTATTTTGGTAGATATTTACAACAGCAACTAGATCATAGAAGTTTGATTTATTGTTTGGAAGTATTGTAATGGGGTGAAGATACAGGCAAATATGGCTCTATTTTCACGCAATTCACAACCATATTCATCACTGTTATAAATAGTTTGGCTAGATGAGATCCAACCTGGGTTGGGGTGCTCTCTCCACTGGCACTTAACTTGGCCCATAAGCCTAGTATAAGGCATAATGTGGTTTCTACCTTTGTAATTTTAGTTGATAATATATCAATAAGAAAATTTACTCTTCTCTCTCAATTATCTAGTGCATCTTATACTTCTGATTATGCTTAAATGCTTTTGATATCTACAGAATTATCATCACATTTGTTTGGAGCTGTAGTAGGCATATTCCCCAGATTCGATAAAAAAAAACTATTAGTCATGTCGAAGGTATTTGACCATAAAAGAACATCCCAAACCTATAACTACAGAGCTCGACCTGCCACAGTAGCCGTTACAGTTGGTCAAATGTAGCCGCTGTACGTACTCTGTAAAGTTTGCCTACCTCCCCTAAAGTTATGAGAAATATTATGTATTTGTAACTGACTATATATATATATATAAATACATGAGGCACATATGCCAGTGACGACAAACTTTCTACCTTTCATTTTATCCCTAAACCAAATTTCTCTACAAGTGTAATAGATTAGCATATAGTTGATTTATATCTCAAAAACCTCCTCGAGGTCGTAGTCTTTCTCAGGCTTTACTGAGTTTCCACAAAAAATCTATTGTGTATCACCTTCTATTTGTTTTTATATCATATTTCTTTACCTAAGTATTGACGAGGTTTACCAACCGAAAAACTAGCCATTACAATTGGTACCGTCTGTGGAAACCCACTCAATTTTTTATCAATTCTCATCCTAAACAGTCACTACCATGACCAACATGAACCTTAGAAATGCCTCTATTGCTCATTGAAATAGCGAGGACGTTCAACAATCGTTCTGCCAGAAACCATCAACTTACATAATGCTATTTTTGAGTTCCAAAAATATATGGAATATGACAAAATCCAACGACTCGAAGATAAGAAATTTCACGCTTAAGCCCTCCATGTCGAAAGGGGTGAGAAGAGGAAAGCCCTGGAGCAGCAGAGCCAAACCCATCCAAAGGAAATGAAAAGTCTACGAAGACAACATGATCGATTCACTTCTCGACAGGGGTCACCCGTCCCAGCCCGAAGTGATCACCGATCAAGAACATCTTAGAGGGAGAATGAACGAAGGGATGAGCAAAATCGAACTTCAAAATCATAATCAAGGACCTCAAACAGAGTATCATAACACTTTGGACTCACATCATCAACATCGACTACTCAGGATAGTCGATGAACTTGGCATCATACCCCACTACCCCCTCCAAGATGATCAGTAAGGGAAAAGTTAGGTCCCGAAGGACAAGGTGATTTCGATTCTCTTGTTGCCATAACATCTCACGTACTACGTGCATCAGTTCATTACCTTGGAAGACTTGAACAATCGGATTCAGGCCATACATTCTAATAATTTAATTCGACGATCTGCTCTAGTACGGGTTAAAAAAAATCCTATCTCCTCTCACTTCAAAGTTATGCATATTTTAGACAACTTCCACATGCTAAAATTTATATCAGTACGCATGTCTCATCGACCCTCTAACCCATGTCAGACACTTCAAAGTAGTAGTCGGCCTATATTCTGAACTAGATCATATGTTATGTCGCTTATTTAACATGAGCCTTAAGGAAAAACCTCTCATATGGTTTCATAAAATTCCCGAAGGGTCGATAGCCAGCTTTGCTCAACTGCAGCAATTGCTCAAATTAAATTATGCACATGCTAAAGAACATGAGATAACAGTCGATTCTCCATTCTTTTTCTAATAGGGCCTGAAGGAAGCCTTTGTAAATTTTATTAAATGTTTCCTGCAAATAATAAAGAAGATCGAGAACTTATCAGATCCAAAGATTGTAGTACCAGCATTCACTTCTGCACTCCACATCAATTATAAAGTTTGAGATGAATTGACACTTCATAAGCCTTAAACGGTAATCAAAATGATAGATGTGGCCAATAATTATATCGAGCTTGAAAGGCCGAAAAAGGGTAAGATAAAAAGCTCATTTTTCATTTATTCCAGCGATGATCTTTTACCACTATAATCGAAACCGACAAGTAATGCTATCACCAAGCGACGTGAATGATCCAATGCCAATCTCAAAGAGTAAGACAGAAAAAAGGATAGATCCATCCTAGTTCTACCACCTATGATAACCACCATGTCTGTTATCTTAGTCATCCTAAGGGGGGATGACTTCTTTTGAGTAACACATAAAATTCTTAACCTCTCGAATAAACCTTTATGCCAGTATCATAATGTCGATAACAATGAGACTGATAAATATGATTATTTCATACGTATTGTTTACCAAATTGTAATGGCAGGAAGGCTTCACGAATACGTCATCGATGTCTAGAAGTTTCTCGAAGAAGAAACAAAAAGGAAGGAAAACAAGCAAGGACAAGGTCAAGCTCATCACCTATACATGATCGAAATTGAAAAAAACATAAAGCAAACGAAGGATGACATAATTATATCATGTTAGATGACTTCTTCCGAGAAATCTGCCAAACTTCTACTCAGCTTCAGCAAAAACAAAATACCTATATCGTATTTCCTTCGAGATTGATTACGATACCTGTCATGTGAAGTACCCTCACGATGACCCACTGGTGATACAGCTCAAAGTAGTCTAGAACTACCTGCATATACTACTAATAGACATATGAAATGTAGTAGACGTGCTATATAAGAAGGTAGCTGACGTCCTCGCCCTCAAAGATTCTATCAAAGCTTCGACTACAACTATTACGGGCTTCAATGGTTCCAAAGAATTTATGTTAGGTGATATCACATTGCCTATTCAGGAAGACCCATAAGCAGCTTTTATCAAATTCATCATCATCAATGCTGAATCCAAATACCTAGAAATCTTGGGAAGAAGCTGGCTTCACTTAATCAAGGCGGTACCTTCGACATATCATTTGGCTTTACATTTCCTGACTGATCACAGAGTTTACAAAATAAATGGGAGTCAAGCCGTTACAGGGATGTGTGAAAATACCACCACAAACTCTTATGTACCACAACTTCTGAAGGTATAGCAATTACATAAAGAACCTCTCCCAACGTTTGAGTAGCATGATACTAAAACAGTCGAATCCGTAGAATTTAATAGACCTGGAAGAAACACTTTCATTGGCCCTAGACTCCCACCAGACAAAATATAAACCCCCATATAGCTGTTGAAGCTAAATATCAATGTCTTTGCATGGTCTTTTCAAGAAATACCAGGGATTAACCATTCCATAACACACCAAAAATTAAACCTTGTACATGATAGCAACCCTGTGGTACAAAAATGTCGTAACTTGGCACCCAGACTGCGAGAAGCAGTTAATGAATAAATTAATAAATTACCTCAAGTTGGATTTATCCGAGAGGCTAAATATCCAAAATGGGTTTCGAACATCGTAGTTGTCCCAAAGAAATATAGGAAAATTAGGGTCTGCGTGGACTTCACCAAACCCAATAAGTTCAGAACTTAGGATAACTTCCCTATCCCTTTGATCCCACACCACCTCAACTTTGTGACAGGATATGAACTTCTGTCGATGATGGATGCGGCATCAGAATATAATCAGTTTTTACTTGCTGAAGAAGATCATTAAAATACTATATTCATAATAGAAAGAGGAATTTACTATTATATAGTCATGTCATTTTGATTAAAGAATGTAGGTATAGCGTATCAGCGCCTGGCATGATCTACAAGAGCCTAAAATGAGAGGATCATTGCAATAATCTGCAAACAATCTTTGATATCCTTTATTCATATTGCATGAAATTAAGCCCAGAAAAATGCCAATTTATGGTAGCATCTGGGAAATTCTTAGTCCATCTGGTAAGCAAGCGTGGGATAGAAATTGATCTAGAGCAAATCAAAGCACTCATGGCCATTCCATCACCACAAACATACAAAGATGTCTAAAAGCTCGCTGGGAAAGTTACCATTCTTCACAGTTTCATCTCAAAGTCATCTGATCGATACAAACTTCTTTACCTCCTTGTTCGTGGGAACCAAGTCCAAGTAAGAAGAAAACAACCCAAGGAAATCATCTGGACCCCAGAATGTGAATTAGCCTTTTAAGACCTCAAATATTACATATCTTTTGAGCCACAAATATCGATTAATGGATAAGAAGTAGCAAACTTCTTCGCAGACTTCCCTATCGATGACATAGAATGGGAAAAGCTCAAAGAAGTATTAGCCAATGATTCTATTGTAGAACCATATGTATGGTCCAAATGCATAGGATGTAGACTCTTTACAGATGGATCTGCAGAGCCAAGAGGATCAGATATTGGCATTGTTCTAGTAACACCATCCATTCACAAAATTTAAAAGCTATCAAACTCAAGTTCTATGCAACGAACAACAAAATGGAGTACGAAGCTATCTTACATAGCTTAAACCTCGTATTTGCACTTGGAACAAAAGAAATAACTGTCTATGTGGACTCATTACTAGTGGCCAACCATTACAATAAAACGTTTAAGATATCAGGAAAAATGGTTGTCTATGTGTACAGAATTATCAGCGGCGGCCCACTGATCAAATGTATTTGGCAGAAACAAGAATAATTCAAGATTAAAGAACTATACGAAGGAATTTGTACAACATATGTCTCAGGATGATTACTAGCTCAAAGAGCATTCTCTCAAGGGTTGTACTGGCCAAAGATGAGATAAGACTGTGAAGATTTTGTTTAAAAATGCTATAAATGCCAAATCAATGCTCAAGTTATCGAAAGTGCAACCCTAAACTTGTATGTCAGTAATTTCCTCTCGCCATTTAAAATATAGATAATCGATATCATTCGTTCATTCCATCCTGCATCAAGCAACAAATTTTTTTCTTCGTAGCTACAAATCATTTCACCAAATGGGTCAAGGTTGTTTCACTTTGTCACACTGACAAAAATGAAGTAATTAAATTTCTGTAGGAATACATCATGACCAGGTTCGGCTGTCCGAAAATGATAAGGTCTGATAATGGCAAGCAATTCATCAACATCAAATTTCTCAAATTCTTCCACAAATACAAGATCTAGTTGACAACTTTGACACTTTACTACCCACAAGGAAATGGGCAAGCCAAAGCTATTAATAAGGATATAAAATCGGTGTTACAATAACAGTTAGATGAAAAGAAAGGAAGATAGATCGAGGAGTTATTCAGTGCTTAATGGCATATAGGACTACGCCTTTAACATCCACCGATGTATACCATTCATGATGGCTTTCAGAACTGAAGCAGTTATTCCTTTAGATCTCGACCTTCTAACTGCTAGAAGACAAGTAACAAATGAAGAGAATAAACTCGGACTATTATGTAACCTCAATTGGATCGAAGAAACTCGAGATCATGCCAACAGAAACTTGGGGCGATACCACGGCACTCTAAGAAAAGCATATACCAAGAAAGTGTGAAAATGAACATTCGACATCGACGACCTCGTACTTTGACAAAATTAAGATAGTTCTGGACCAAAAAACTCTAACACATTATCAAAAAATTGGGAAGGCTCTTATATTGTAAGGGACAAAACTGGTAGTGGCACCTACTAGTTAATGATTGAAGAGAAATTACAACTAGTGTTCCCATGGAATATAGCCCTCTTGAAGATGTTCTACAAATAGGAGTTGTAATTTATTTATTTTTCCATAAACAAATTTTATTTTATATCAATTCAATAAATCATCTAATCTATATTTTTGATAAAACTTTACAAGTTAGTATCAAATTTGTGCCTCATTTATTCAACAACTGATATCCCACAAATAGGAAACATGTCTGACCATCATTACTAAATTCGACAAGCCATAACATGGCTATCTTATCTATCAAACCAGATATCCTATAGATCAAACATGTTTGGCAATCATTCCTAAAATTAACAATCTATTACATGGCTATCACATCAGTCCAATCAGATATCCCCTAGGTGGGCAACATATCTAAACCAAATGAGCAAATAGCTGATCTTACTTAATTATGTTGGCTATCTAGATCTTAAAACATAATACTCCACCAAGAAATATCAAACATGACATCAAGTATATTAGACTACCTCTCTCTCAACTATCAACAATTTAAATAAACCATTCATAAATTCACCACTTGAAAATAAAACCATTCCAGAACTAAAATCAATATTTTCAAGTCCCATCGACCACTTGTACAATTGTTACTTCAAAACATTACCAAAAAAAAATCTAACTACATTTAAAAATAACTACTTCTCTGAAGATATGATTATAGTGGTAATCTTCACTAGGAGACCAGGAGTAAGTTCATCGAGAAGTTCCCCTCCTATTTGCTTTGTACTATTGGGCAAGACAGGGGTAGCAACTGTAGTCTCAACTACCTCATCTTCAATATTAGAATCTATAAATTTAACCCTAGCTGTCACATTAATACCCTTATAGAAGTCTTTTCTTTTCTCCATCAACTCGAATTGGCAAGAGAAGTTGGCCTTCATACGCCTCAAGGAATCGAGACCTTAATGGCCTAACGACCATCTTCTGCATCCTGTTGACGATGAGCACGAGTTCACACCATTGTAATAAACCCCTGCACCTTTTCCAAACAAAGATGAAAATTTATAGAAGAAGCTCTTCAACAAATATACAACACCGGTAAAAGATACTTTCCCTACAATTATGTCACAAATCAAGGGATTTTTATTTCCCAGCATCTTTACCAAGACAAGAGTCTAACATCACAAGTCCCAAAATATTATCTCGATACAACAAGAAGTAATTATATTGAGAATGGGGCGATTGTAGTAGTATATTCCCCATATTCGATAACAAAGAGCTATCAGAATCACGTCGAAGGTATTTGATTATTTGAGAACATCCTAAACCTGTAACTACAAAGCTCAATCCTCCACAGTAACCGTTACACTTGGTCAAATATAGCCATTGTATGAACTCCATAAAGTTTGCCCACCACCCTTAAACTTATGAGAAATATTTTGTGTTTGTAACTGTCTATATCCATCAATATATACAAGCATAACATATGTCAGTGAGGATAGACTTTCTATCTTTCTTTTTATCCCCAAACCTAATCTCTCTACAAGTGTATAGATTAACATATAGTGGATTGATATATCAAAAACCTCCTCAAGGTCATGGTTTTTCTCAAGCTTCATTAAGTTTCTACATAAAATATATTGTGCGTTAGCTTCTATTTGCACTAATATCATATTTCTTTACCTAAGTATTGTCGAGGTTTACCAACCGGAAAAATAGTCATTACTGGATCTATTAAGAAGTTGTTCTCTATTGGAGTTATTAGATTTCTATATTGTAATTTAGATATTGAAAACATGCATAGATCTGATTTATTTTCCCCAAAAATATTAAAGTTTTTATGTAGATCTATGGTTTAGGTATTTTTTGGGATTTTTTTTCCCTTTTTCCCTATAATATTTTTACACTTATTAGGGATGTTTATTAGGGTTTTGAGGGGATTAGTTTTCCCAAATTTTTACCTAAAATTGATATATGTGTGACCCCTAACCTTCACAAGGGGTGATGTCAATTTTTGCCATCAAAAACTTCTCATGTCGCTATCAGATAAAGGCCAAAAGTCCTAGTGGTGGCTGACATCTACTGCCAATCACATACATGGTTTAATGACTAGCAGACGTTACCTTAGGGCTTGGCCAACGCTAGCGTCATGCGGACCCAATCTGCTAATATCGTGTTAATATGGGCTGACGTGTCGAGGATACATGTCAACTTATTGGCATCATTAGTGCTAGTATGGTAGGCCCTACAATGCTGACGTGGTATGGCATGTGCCAGTTCCACCATGCTGACAGGAGATGGAATCCACGTGCTGTCATGATAGGGGCCCACGTACTAACATGGCTAGGATCCGTATGCTAGCATGGCATGACAGGTTGCATGGCCCACATGCTAGCGCGTTATGACATGTGGCAGGGCCAATATGCTGATATGGCAAACATGTGGTAGGGACCACATATTGACATAGCATAATACACAACAGTTGACATAAAAATGAGAATTTCTCGCATCTGACTACGTGCATCGAGGATATCACAATCATATGTGGCAAGGCCTACATGTTGGAGGGCACTCGGAGTGCCACGTTGTTACTCCATAATAGTACAATACTTGTATCCAGTCTGATTTATATGTTAGTAAGGACAATAAGAATTTATTAAACTTTAGGGATATTCAAGGTAATGATTATCAAGTAGAGACGATAGTAGAAAATAACAGCCAGGTTTGGCGTTTTACCTCTACGTGTAATGGTTAAAAAATGGAATGAAGCAGTTTCCAATACACTCTTCTCAGCTTGGCTAATGATTAAGATTTTCGGGAACACATTTCAACTATCCTTAAAAGGGGAAAAGATTAAGAGAATCTTCGTTTATCGATTGCTTTTAAAAAAAAGCCTATTTTTCGTCCTAATATGACCAAGTTGGAGTGGGATCTCCAACCTTTTCTTTAACACATTCATGGAGTCTTACGTAGACCTATCAATCCATATAATGGCATATTTATGTTTTTATGGTCATTATAGACTCCTTTTGGATTGATCGATCAAGTTGATGTGATTTAACAGAGCTGGTAAGTTTAGCTTCCAAGCTTTTACTAATTATTGTATAACAATAAAGGGATCGATGATTGAGTATTGATTATAATAAGACCTATTCATTAGGTTAAGAAAAGACTTGCTGCCCATGAATTTTCTTAGAGATCTAGTATTGATTATAATAAGACCAATTCCCCGGTCATGATGGATACGATAACATCCCAAGACTGATCAGTCTTTTAGCTGTCAATAACAAGTTAGAAATGCATCTTATAAGTATAGTTACCGTACATCTATATGGGAAACTAGATGTAGATATCTACATGATGTTTCCCGAGACGTCTAAGCTTCCGGAAGTAATAAAGCCCCGTATCGGGGGTACTTATATAATAAAATTAGAAAAATCATTGTTGGATTGTAATAATCAGGGCTCGAGAGGCATAGTAGACTGATTGAGTATTTGATGGTTGAAGACTTTTAGTTCTATCTATTCATGCATTCTCATTAAGAATACTTATATTGGCCCAGTCATCAAAATAGTGCATTGGATGATTTGGATATCATTGGAACTCCAGGGGAGACCGTGCCATATTATACATCTACCTAAAGGCACTAGGATGGGATCAAGCACATTTTGAGGTATTTAATCGCCTAAAAAAGTTAGGTCCGGTCTACTTGAAAAATGGTAAACATAAAATTGTAGGGTAACTATGTATCTATGGTGCAATCTCTTAAAGACTGTGTGACACAGTCTTTAGAACACTGTGCGAGCTCTGGGTTGATTAAACACAACACAACTCTCTCTTCTCTCTTAATCACATAAACAGCAGTCACGGTGACATTTTGGTGATCGCGTGGTCTTTCAAAGGTTGCATGGTCTTTGAAAGGTCGCACTGAGTTTAAATGGCCTTACCTGTGTTTTTAAGATTTGAGCTACCTAACCTCAGTTTTTGCTCTGACACTGCGACGCAGGTAAGCATCATTTTTTTTAGCAATTAAGAGGGTTTGAGTGTGGGATGTGAGTGCGAGTTTGGAAAAAACCTAACCTACACTCATTTTTTTCACTACCGGGGAAGTTCATGATTACTATTTGGACAAGGGTGAGTGATAAACTGGAACTTCTGCTTCAATAAATTGCTGCTACTATTCTAGTATGTCAGCAGCATGGTCGAACCACTCTAGCAATCGGTGTCGATTCTGCGGTTTGAGAATGGGTTTTTATGCTATTTTGCTGGAGATGGTTAGAGAGTATTTTGAGATGAGAGAAATATTCTACAGGATAACTATGACTTCGGGATTCTGCGTCCCCTACTTGAGCATTTCTTAGCTGGATCAACCTGTGTGATTTTCATCCCTAGCTCTCTATGAGTACAATTTTTAAGGGTTACTTCTCGCGACTGTCGTAAGTCAGGACCCTCCTTATTCAGGATGAATTTTAGACCTTCCTTCTTAGAGGAAATGTCTTACCATCAGTTGTCGGTGTAGAGAGAAAGGGACAACTCCATCCTTAGCTTATTCAGCTCTTGGACCTTGTTATGCTCCAACAGGTATTATTGGAGTCATGTTGCTTTTAAAGCTTTGGACCCTTTCTACATTCTACCTGGGTTCTCGGATGTGATCCTATTAAGGACTCACGCCACTACATGTCAACGGAGTGAGCTAGGACATAGTTGGTCTACAATGGGCATCATATGCCTAAGTCTCTACCTTATAAAAGGTCTTGAGAGGCATGCCCCTATCTCTCGTTAGTCCTTAGGAGGATGTTATGAATAGGGATTATATTTACTTAAGAATACTAATCATCCTAGTCCCTCTCTTAAACCTCTTAGGAGGATAACTTTCTAGGTATCCAGGAGTACCTTCTTTGAAAGGCGTACTCATATGCCTCTAGGGTATTAAGAAAAGGCACAAGGAATAGGGGCTAGACTCAATCAAGAGCTCTAACCCCGCTAGACCCTCCCTTAGACCTTTTAAGGGGGAGACCTGAAGGCGGCCGAGCAACTAGACTAAACTAAAAGCTACTTAGGTAAGCTAGCTTCCTCCCTTGTCAAAGCTAAGGAGTTTAGCTGGCCTAACCAGGGTTTATGCTCAAGCATGTCTAAACTAAAATACATAACCCTTAAACAAAAGGCCCTCTTTATAATTGTATTCCTCAAAAACATGAAGATTATAATTGATAGAAGGCTTCTTTTATAGTTGAAGAAACCAAAGCCTATTATTTAATAACCATGACTCGATCCTTTAAAAACTTGATCCATTAACAGTGGTATATACCCATTGGTTACAAATAATAAATCTTAAACTTTGACTCTTATTTTCCTATACATAATACATAATATTTTGGTTTATATTGTCGATTATATATAAATGTCACTACACCAATTTATGTGATTTGCCACAGTCTTTATCTATGGTAAATAGAGAATTGCCACGGACTTTATCAGTAGTCAAGGTTTTTAGTAAAAGGTGCGTGGTATTTTTTTTTGCCACGGAGTACGTCTGTGTTTTTCTCTCATGTGCTACTACGGCGAGAATCCGTGGTAATTATTTTTTCCACGGATTAACTCTGTGATATATTTGATATAATAACACACTTTAAATATAATTTTCCATGGACATAGTCCATGGTATTATTTATTATTTTTTTTCAAAAAAAAAATACTAGCAAAACTACACCCAAAGAACCTATAAATATAAAGTACTTCCCACTATTACAGTAATGCACATCATAACATCATATAAACAAAGCAAAAGACAATTCAAAAAAATGCTTTCATTTAATAAAAGAAAAGTATCTGATTACAACTGTGTTCTTTGACATATAAAAAAAACTAAAGAACATATCAAATATAATTAAAGGGAAAACAATAACAACGAAATTATTATTTTTACATGAAGAGTTACAAGTCCAGCATCCTAAATCACCTTGAGAATATAAATGAAATCCCCAGTCCGAGGCATTCCATATCTCCTATATGAATAAAGACAAATATAAAGTCCATAAGTTTTGCGCTGTACCTTATTAATGTAAACGAAGAATAGTTCAAAAGGCCTGGAAAGTATTGTTTAAGGTATAATTAATTCCTATCAAGGATCTTGGTGTCTAAATTCTAGTATTTATCAAGTATTTTAAGTTCTTTATGAGTAATAAGTATACTATGTGAGGCAAAAATAGTTGTATATCCAAAAGAGATGGAACATGGAGTTCCTCCATCTTTACAGCCAATGACAAGCAAGCAACAGATAGGAGTTGTAATGGGCACCCATTGGTTTCCTGATCAGTGATCACATGTTAAATTTTGTATCAATTTTTTTTATGTCATAATTCCTAATAAATTTTGGGTGGGAAATGTATATTTTCTAAATAGAAAAAAATGCTACCAGGGCACCTAAAATACCTTATATTTACTGTATTATATATTACATAATAAAATACGATAGAGGCAACAACCAACAAGTATCGGGTTTTGTTCACGTATAAATAACTTCATTAGTAGATCCACAAAAAAATTAATGCAAAATGATTGTTTTTCACCTCTAAATTAGGTACATTATGAAAGTAATATGCAGACTCTCAAAAACATGCGTAGAGAGGTAAAAAATTATCAGATATGAATCGATCCATATAGTTACCAGAAAGTTAACTAAAAAATTTCCCTCTAAGTTTACCGTATAGTTTATCTGGGTAAAGGTAACAACAGAACTTCCTGGCAAACATCGGGCCGAGAGGAATCGATCCATATAGTTAACAGAGAGATATACGGTCGACGGCTGGAAACTTTTGAAAGAATACACCTGCAAGATAATAATTAACCATCTTAATTACTTAGATAACCCAAAAAAGCATAATATTTACCTAAGAACCAAAAAAATTTACGGAGTATATTAGTTTAAACATGCGCTACAAGTGATCCCATTAAAGGTTAGATGAACAAAATGACCATATAAATAGTTGAAGTTATCAAAAACTAACAAAATACCTCATTAGGATCACCCCATAATCTGCAGCTATGAAAATATGATTTAAACACAACAATCCCTGACGCAATAACTATACACAAAAATATCACCATCCAAATTAAAGCCAACAAGTAGATTACTAATAATAAGCCAAGGAAAGTAAAATTGGAACCAACAAGCCCTTCGCCATCAATCGTTAGATTTTTGATTAATTTCATTAGAGTTAAATATAGTAGAAGGCAATTACAATGTGATATATTTTTTTTAACTCTAGAATTTCTCTAAAATACGATCTATTTTTGTTAATTTTTCGGTTGAACAACTCTAAGGAATTCAAGATAAAATATGAAAGAACATCATTTAAATATTGGTAGTGACATTACTAGTAGTAGTTTTCATATCTTAGAGGAAAGCATCTTGAGCATTGTATCCTTGACGAATACTTAAAAAAATAATACCAGCATAACAGTGATATAATATGAAATAGATATTGTAGTCTCCAAATTTTATTAGGGGACGACAATAATTGTTCGATGGGTCCAGCTTGATACAGAACCGGAGGAGGGCACTGCTCAGCTCTCTCTGGGTTACTCTCTGTCTCTTTGGCTGTGTTCGAGATCGTTGAGGAAGAGTAGTCTTCTTGAAGAAGGATGAAGAAAAAGAAAATTAGGTCCTTTTAGGATTATCCCTCCCCTGCTATTTATAGGGAGGGCTTGACCTAGGAGCATCCGTGCTCACGTGCCCTGAGAAATTCCTAGGCAATCCCTTCAGTGTCGTGGGATTGGGTGTTCGTTGTTACCACTCTTTAGTCACTGGCATTTGCTCGGCTTTTGGGGATATTTGTAGAGTGGCTTCGCTGGAGTCTCAACGTATCGAGTGTTGGACGACCGACGATCTTGCTCGTCGGTCGACCTGTTGTCTCGCTGATCGAATGAGGTGAGGTTGTGGTTATTGACAGAGCTTGCTCATTTAGATAACCTTTCACTTCATTACTAGCGGGAGCGTGTTCCTATAATTGCCCCCCCCCCCAGGTTTCACTTTCGAGAGAGATCTGAGGAGTCTGGCCGTATGTGTAGCTCGTTGTTTTAGGGGGCGTGTTACAGTCTGTCTGGTACCATCTTGGGAGGGGGGTTCATTATTAAATTCATGGGAAAGTATGAGGTATGACTGTTGGCGCAGTGGGTAACGTGTTGAATAATACGCATGGGCCCACTAAATTTAAAATAAAACTGTCTCTTCACATGTTTAAAGAGGTTGTCTCTTCCATTATAAAGATCGTCTATTTCAATTCAACTGCTTTGGTTTTGATTTCATGATTGCAAGAGCTGAGCATTTAAGCATTTGGGTTGGAGGTGGAGGCATCTGGGTTGAAACTGCATTTGGGATTTCACGGGTAAGTTTTGTAAAAACTCTATTTATTTATCGTGATATTCTGTGTTGTATATGTTTTTTAACAGCATGAAACCCTGAGCTAATTGAGGAATGTACCGCCTACCAGTGGTAACCAGAGAGGTTGGGGTGACCGTGGTGCTGGGACGAATCGCGTTATTCGTCGTGGAGACCCAAGAATTTTTGGGGGCTGTGCCAGGGAATGAGAGTGGGGGGTGGTAGCCTATCCCTAGGGTGCCTTAGTAAGTTAGGTGGCCATTTTTTGCCCTTCATTCCCTTAGGGTTGAGCTTGACGTTTGAGCCTGGCTCGGGCAAGGACATACGAGCGCTGAGTACGTGTTGGTATATAGTTATGTGGGAAGGACAGGCAAAAACGAGCTGAGAAATTGTTGTCTCTTAGTGCAAATCATCGACGGAGGGCTCTACGGCTGTCCCATCGGTGGCCGTACTAGTGGGGTGGGTGGGTGGCCATGACCACGAGGCAAGGACATCGATGCCTCGTGACTTGAGGACCGAGTCACAGGCGGACTTCATGGTGAGAGGGAGAGTTCCTGGTGATCTGACCCATGAAGACATTATAAGTTCCCATGAGAAGGGGGTTGTAGAGTCTTTTTGGCCTTATCCAAGTGAGTGGAGGTTTCCTGGCTCGTTGGCCGATTACGAGAGACTAGGGATCACGATAGAGTTCCTGGATGAAGTAAACGAGTGAGAGAAGGCTCGAAGAAGTAGTGCGTGGATATGGACGGATTGTCAGACCTTAGGGCCCAACCAATGCATCATTTATTTTGATCAATTTGGTGTGTGGTTGAGGTATCCTTTAGATAATTTGACAAAAAAAATGTCTGAACTCGTTTGGGCGAGTCCCGGGGCAAATGAACGGTAAATTTTTTCGTGTAATGATGGGGTACCGGCTGATTAATCAGTCAGTGCCGCCTCGTTGGAATGTAGGTTGTGGGGGACATAATGGTCACTTATAAGATGGGATGTTGTCTGCGTCAATGGGATGCTGTTCCTAAGGGAATGGGGGTAAAACATGATTGGGCCAAGGCGATAGAAGAATCTGCATCTCCTCGTGTTACACGATCACGAGCACGCACGGGTTGTGAGGGGAGACAAACTCGGACCACGGCCAAGGCTAAAAAAGTAGTAGGTAAGGCTGTCCAGGGCAGAGAAGGTGATACAGGTTTGAGGTGCCAAAAAATCATCCATACTTGCATACCGGAGTGGAGGCATTGGTATTATATAGCTCGTAAATCCGGCGAGCCGAAGATTTTTTAGTTACCGACGAGTAGAAATTATAAGTGTCGGCGTCTGATCCTGGTGATGGGGGATTTTGATTATGATAACGGGCCCAACTGTCGTTTACACCATAACGTGTTTAATATGAAGTGTGCATTCCATGTTATAATTTATAAAAATTTTGTGATCATTTGTTATTTTTTGACTAAATGATTGCTCGTTATTCTACAGGAGTGACGCTAGCGAGGGTAACTTATAAGTTGTCTTGTTTGCCAGTGCTGGGTCATAAAAATAAGTAGTGCCAAGTGTTGGCGAATATTCTAGACGGGAAGTTTGACTCTGACAAGAATTGGTCAGCGAGCAAGTATAGTGAGCCTCGTACACGTCCTGTGAGCAACATTTATTCCGTGGAGAGCGTGCACAGTTATAAGTCGCTGAAGAGTGTTGGGATGATGCCAAGATTACTAAGGGCGAGGAGAAAGGATGTGTCCAGCTCGAATACAGCCGCACCTCTTGTTGTAGGGCAGAGTCCTGGGCTTCGGGAGGCTAGTGGTCACACAGAGGATGCCCCGGTCACAAAGCGGTAGAGGTCTGCGACCGTCAGGCTTTTGGATGAAGACCTAGGATAACTGTGAGGTAAGGAAAAAGAGCCATTGTCTCATTCCTTCATGGTGGAAGGGACCCGTTCAGTAGAGAGTGGCAAACTCTTCAGGGGCAGTTTGCCTGATGGGGAAGTGCAGAGTACCCCTTAAAAGGATAAGGAAATGAAACATCTGGCTGAGGCATTGGATGATCCTCGAGCTCGTCGTGCAGCGGTCGTTGCAGCTGTCCGAGTAAGTTATTGCAATATTTGTTGCATCTTCGTTATCATTGAACTTATGAGTAATAAATCTTTTTATTTATTTAATGCAGGGTACCCTTACGTTTGAGGCCTCGTTACTCCGGGCCGATAACCTCGCTCGTCGTAACGCTGAGCTAGAATTAAGGCTTGAAGAAATGATGGCCTCGCAGAAGGAACTTGTTACGGAGGCTGCTCATCATGAACTAGCAGAGGATGTTGCGAACGTGACCGCTGGGCTCGAAGACTGAGTGAAAATAGTTACTGATGAGAAGCTTACGGTATAAAGTAACCTGGAGGTGACCCATGGACGATTGAGGTCTCTGTCGCTGGAGAAGGAGGCAAGCAAGCAGGCCCTCCGTGAGAAGTTAGCGGGAGAAAAGCATGTGATAGAAGAGCTGCAGGGTCATGTTGCAGAGCTAGTGGAAGGTAACGCTCTTTTAGAAGCAGAGTTTCGGTCATCAACGAAGTGGTGGGCGGATATATTGTCTCCGCCGTTGCTGGTGCTGCGACAAACGCAAGACGTACCAGAATCGTGCCATCTGGGATATTCCGAACGTCAAGGCCCTCTGCCTCTTGGGGGCAAGATGGATATTACCCTTAAATAGGAGGCGCAAGTTGAGGAGGAGGACAGAGCGGCCACTATCCAACCCCCTGAGTGAATGGTAAGATCGTTTTGTAGTGCCCGTAGTGAGGAAGGTGTGAGAGACAACTTTTATGACTTGATGCTTTGGTATGTAAACTTAAGATGCTCATTGGGCCTTTGTCCGCAAACTTATGTCGCTAAACTGGTTTTGTTTCTTGATATATTTATGTTTACGTATGTTTTGTATACGCTTATCGTATTATTGACGACATGGGAGTGTCCTCGTTATGAGGGTCTCGTTGTAGCAACGTGGTGATAGATTACTATAGACGAAATGTCATATCCGTTATTAATGTGAATTATGAGTTCCAAGGGGCAGTGGGTGGGCCATATTGGGAGACGTGGGCGGCATTTTATAGGCGCAGTAATTAGGAGTATGACGCTTTAAAGAGGGGGATGGCTCTTGGATTCCCCCAAGGTCATTAATGAGGCTTTTGATATATATGGGCTTGTAGGATAGAGATGCTAACACACATTAACAAACCTGTGGGAGGGGGACTTCAAGTTTAACATTTGGAGCTTGGAACCAGAAAGCAGA
The DNA here is from genome assembly GCA_014058105.1 of Kingdonia uniflora. NCBI lineage: Eukaryota > Viridiplantae > Streptophyta > Magnoliopsida > Ranunculales > Circaeasteraceae > Kingdonia > Kingdonia uniflora. The sequence goes on from JACGCM010000696.1 coordinate 1,253,094, forward strand.
CGTCGAGGGGAGAAATATGCAGACGCAGTCGAAGGCAAAGTTTGAAGCGCGGGTAACCAGTTGGATGGAGTTTTATAGTAAGTTCTACTTTGGCGTGTGTGGACTTGCTGGGAAGCCATTGGTGTGAACTCATATCGAGCCGTATACCCTTCCCTTACCTGAGATGAAGAGGCAGGAAAAATGGTGGTTCTGGTAAATTATTTAGCGAGACCAAGTACAAAATTGTATAAGCCTTGAAGTTGTGCTGCCTGCGATGGCCGAGGAGGACGTCAGAGCGGCTAGTTGTGAGGGACCGAGTTACGGACAATGGGAAAAGTTGTATCCCTGTTGTTCCTGATGTATTTTCTTTGAATAAAATCTTTTTGCGTTGTGTTTAGTTTTGTCAATCTGTTATCTTGGTAGAAAGTTGTAGTGAATTGAATTGTGATTTCTTTTATTTTGAGATTAAGTCTGACGACCAGTAATATCTGCCGTGATCGTTATGCTTGTTAATTAGCAACAACTTGTCCGACGATCTTTTTAAATATTCTATTGGTTAGAGGATCAGTTTATTGGAAAGAACTGGTCTACTTAGTGAGGCCCAAAGTGTTCGACCAAACTTTTTAATTAGTCCTCGCTGAACTAAATCACGTTAGTCATGAGGTCGACCAGGTCTGTTGAGCTAGGCGCGAAGTGCTCGCCAAAACTTTTTGCGTAGTCCTCGTTGGACTAAATCATTTTGGTTGTACATGCTGATTAGTATGTGGAACTAGGTCCACAGTGCCTACTTCAAGGACACCTCAATGTTCGTGTTTTCCGAGAAAGGCCTATGTCAAGGACTCCCCCAGATATGTGATTTTGTTTTTACGCCAAAACACGACTTTCATATTTTATGAGGGCAGCCTACTTCAAGGATACCTCGAATTTCATGCTTTGTGAGGATGGCATGCGTCAAGGACACCTCGACTTTCATACTTTGCGAGGACGGCCTACGTCAAGGACGCCCCCAGTTATGTGATTTCTCTTTTATGTCAAAAAATGACTTTCATATTTTGCGAGGGAGTCCTACATCAAGGACACCTCAACTTTCATGCTTTGCGAGGACGGCCTGCTTCAAGGATGCCTTGACTTTCGTGCTTTGTGAGGACAACCTATGTCAAGGACGCCCCTAGTTACGTGACTTCAATTTTACCCCCAAAAAATGACTTTCATACTTTGAGAGGTCGGCCTATATCAAGGACACCTCGAGTTTTGTGCTTTGCGAGGACGACCTATGTCAAGGATGCCCCCAGTTTTGAAATTTCATTTTCACGTCAAAAAATGACGTTCATATTTTGCGAGGGTGACCTACATCAAGGAAACCTCGACATTCGTGCTTTACAAGGTCGGCCTACGTCAAGGACGCCCCAAGTTACGTAATTTTGTTTTCACGTCAAAAAATGACTTTCATATTTTGTGAGGGCGGCCTACATCAAGGACACCTTGACTTTCATGCTTTACGAGGATGGCCTACGCCAAGGATGCCCCCAGTTACGTAATTTCATTTTAAGTCAAAAAATGACTTTCATATTTTGCGAGGGCGGCCTACTTCAAGGACACCTCGACTTTCGTGCTTTGTGAGGATGGCCTACGTTAAAAGCATCTTTACTTTCATGCTTTGTGAGGAGGTTGTTACTTTAAGGATGCCCCAGTTAAGATATTTCGTTGTTTACCTTAAAAAATAACTTTTTATTTTGCGAGGGCGGCCTACTTCAAGGACACCTCGACTTTCGTACTTTGCGAGGACGACCAACGTCTAGGATGTCCCAAGTTACGTAATTTCATTTTAACGTAAAAAATGGCTTTCATATTTTGTGAGGGCGACCTACTTCATGGATACCTTGACTTTTGTACTTTGCGAGGACGACCTACTTCAAGAATGCCCCCAGTTAAGTGATAACTTTTTCATTTTGCGAGGGCAGCCTACTTTAAGGATACATCGCCTTTCGTGCTTTGCGAGGATGGCCTACGTCAAGGGCTCCTTAGTTACGTACTTTAATTTTATAAAATAATTTTTTTCTCATTGAAGACGAGTAATCATATAAATAGGATCTACTCTTGGGATTGTAATGCTGAAACTAAAATTATATTGAGCACGAGTGATCATGTACATGTGGTACATTTCTAATGAACCCATTTGCGGAGGTTCATGGCATTCCAGGGGGATTTGAGTTCCTCTTCGTTGCGGTTGAGTAGGTAGTATGTGTTACCATTGGCAACGTAGGATATGAGATATGGGCCTTCCCAGTTAGGCTGCAGTTTACCCTTGTTGTGATTGTGAGTTGTTGGGAAGACTTTTTTCATGACGAAGTCGATTTCACAGAACTGCCTAGGGATTACTCGCTTGTGATAGCTTCTTTTTAATGTCTCTTGATACCGTAGTATCCAGGAAGAAGCTTTCTCCCTTGTTTTATCTATGAAGTCTAGGTTCTTAGCGAGTAGTCAGTCATTGATTATACTGTCAACAATTAGGGATCTCGTCGTATTAGCGATGATCTCAGTAGGCAGTACTGCTTCAGAGCCGTAAGTGAGCATAAACGGTGTGAAACCCGTACTTTTCCGAGGGGTCATTCGGTAGGACCACAGAACGTGGGGTAGCTCGCCGACCCAACGACCCTTTGCCGTGCACAGTCGATTACTAATTCCGTCGATGATGGTTTTGTTAGTGGCCTCGGCTTGTCCGTTTCCTTGGGGGCATCTAGGGCTCGAATGGAGGATTTTTATATCATAAGGTCGTACAAAATCTATGACTTTTCTTCCCATAAATTGTGCTCCGTTGCTGGTCATCTGTACTGGGGGGACGCCAAACTGTGTGATAATGTATTTCCATAGGAACGTGATAACCTATTCCTCCCAAATCCGAGTGAGAGGTATTGCCTCGACCCATTTGGTAAAATAGTCTGTTGCAACCAGTAGCTATTGGCATCTCTCGCGTGCCATAGGGAGTGCCCCGTCGATATCAAGTCCTCATTTTGCAAATGGCCAGGGGCTGAAGACTGTATGGAGGTTGATGGCTGGTGCGTAGATTATGTACCCGTGGAATTGACATTTGTCGCATTTTTGGGCGTATGTTATAAAATCTTGTCGTATTATTGGCCAGTATAGTCTTTGGGTACGAGCACGGTAAGCCATGGAATGACCCGCTGTGTGTACACCGCAGACACCGTCGTGGATTTCTGCGATAGCGGTATTGATTATCTCTCCAGTAATGCAAGTGAGGTACGGAGCATATAGGCTTGTTCGTAAGAGTTCGCCATTAACAATCATATATTTATGGGCTCTGTTGCGGATGCTCCCAGCTGCTGATTGATCATCAGGAAGGATGTGGTGTTCCTCGAGGAAGTCATGGAGTGGTTGGCGCCAGTCGAGGGGAACGAGTAGGTCAGTTTGCATAACTGGTATTGGGTTTAAGGTAATGCTCGGTCTACCAAGGATATCAATCTGGATGATACATAGTTTGTCGCCGATGATTCCTGTTAGATATGCAAGGACGTCCCAGTGTCTATTCTCACCACGGTGGATATGTTCGAGGTTAACCTTGCGGAACTTGCTTAGCCGTTGTTTCTGGGTTTCCATGTAGCCAACCATTCTGCCGTTGGCCTGGAATGTCCCGTTATGTTGGTTAACAACTAGTTGCGAGTCGGTGAAAATGGGGAGTTCTTCCATGCCCAGGGACAATGTTGTTTCTACTCTACATAACAATGCCTCGTATTCAACCTCGTTGTTACTGAGGGGGAAATTGACTCGTATGGCTTTCTCAATTTTCTCATTGGTAGAAGTAACTAATACTATGCCAAGACCAGAGCTGCCAGTATTGACGGACCCGTCAGTGTATAGCCGCCATCCCTTAGTATATGCTGGCTGGTCTACATCAATGTGGGTGTCGAGGTCATCCTCCTCGTCGTTATGCCAGTTGTCATCATCGATGGGGATGTTTGCGAGGAGGTCGGCCACTGCCTGTCCTTTGATTGAGACTCGTGGTTCGTACCGGATGTCAAACTCTCCTAGTGTAATTACCCATTTTGTGATCCGGCATGGTTTATCTTTCTTCACAAAAATCTCTCGCAGTGGTTGGGTGGTGATGACTTTCATTTGTATGCCTAGAAATATGGCCATAGTTTATGTGTAGCATATACCAGAGCAAGGGCCTATTTCTCCACAGTGTAGTACCGCAGTTATGCTCCCATAAGTGTTTTACTAACAAAATATACTGGCTTCTCTGCTTTGTTTGCTGTATGTATGAGGACCGCGCTGATGGATTCATCTGTATTGCCATGGTACAAGCCCAGTAACTCGTGCTCGGTTGGGGCGCTGAGAATGGGTGGAGTGGTTAAGTAATACAACATGTTTTGAAAGGCTAGCTCGCATTCATCGTTCCATTGACATTTTTGTTCTCCCGAATACACTAAAATAATGGGCGATATTTGTAGGAAGCTTTATAAATGAAACTTCCAAGAGCTACAATTTTTCCAACAAGGGCTTGTACTTACTTTAACGTCCGTGGTTATGGCATGCAGGCGAGAGCATGGATTTGATCAGGGTCGGCCTCGATTCCACGTTGGGTGACGAGGAACTTTGCCGAGGAAACCCCAAAATTGTACTTCTCGAGGTTAAGACACATCTTATAAGGCCGTACGTTCGTGAAGACTGTCTCAAGGTCGATAAGGTGGTCGCTGCTCAGTCTGCTATTAACTAGCATGTCATCGATATAGACCTCTACTGTTTTGCCCAGCTGTTCTTCAAACATGGTGGTTATGAGGCATTGGTAAGTGAATCCCGGGCAAAACAATATAGGTTATGTATAGCAGTATAGGTTCTGTTCGCTGGTGAAGGCCGTGCATTCTTGATCTTCCACTGCTAATGGTATTTGGTTGTATCCTGAGTAGCCATCCATGAACGATAAATGCTCGTGGCCGGCCGTGGAATCGACTAGTCTGGTAATGAGGGGGATAGGAAGACTATCTTTTGGGCAGTGTTGATTGAGGATGGTAAAATTGATGCACACTCGGGTTTTCCCATTCTTATTCGGTACCGTGACCATGTTTGTTACCTAGCGTAGGCAGTCAACAGGTCGTATAAACCCTGTATGTAGCAATTTTTGAATCACGTCATTGATAGCCCCGCATAGCTATGGTGCTGTTCGGCGAAGTTTCTGTTTGACGGGGCTGGCCTTTTCATGAACATGAAAATGATGACGGGCCAACGCGGGGTCTATGCCTGACATTTTTTCAAAGGACCACGCGAAGATATCTTTGAGCTGCCAGAGGAGTATGATGAGGTCTACTCGCTTGTCACCTGTCAAGAAGGAACCAATATATGTTGTTCTCGTGGGGCCATCGATGTCAATCGGAATGACTGGCTCCACGAGGGGCGGGGTCCATGATTTATTGAACAAACTTATAATTGCATCATTTTGGTCATGTACTATGTCTGGGAGTATTAAGTTGCTCAGGTGGCGAGGAACAAGGGAAGTGTCCACCGCCATGGGCTCGTACCCTATTCGTTGCTATTCCTCTTGCTCGATATGTTGTCCTTTCTTTTTTGTGCTCTCTTGATTGATTAAATTTTGTAGTGAGTTGGCGTAGCAGACCCGGGTAGTAACCTAACAGCCTCGCATCTGGTAGGGGCCAAAATTTATTGGGAAGCGTATTACCTGGTGATAGGAGGAGGGGATGGCCCTTATTGCGTGAATCCAGTCTCGTCCTAGAATTCCATTATAGTGCACTGTGGGACTGTTGATAACTATGAAAGTTGTAAGTACTACGATCGGGCCTGCGTGTACCTGAGTGAGGAGCTCTCCCACGGTACGTTCAAGGAACCTGTTAAAACCAAAAATCTCTGTCTAGGGGGGTGTAAGGTAGTCCTGCATGTTCATGTTGCGAAGGATATCATAGTAAAGGGTGTTAACTTCACTATTGAAGTCGACCAACATTCTCTTAACGAGGACGCCACCTACGATGATCAAATAATGAGGGCGCCATCGTGAGGGTGAGAAACTGTGCCAAGATCACGATCGGTGATGTAGATGGCTTGTTATGGCGGAGGGTGAGTGGCTGCTTCAATACCGTGAGCGGTTCACTGGTTCTCGATTAGGCGACAATATTGCCTCGTTGAATTGGAGACGGAATGCCTCGAAGGGGCTTGGCTGAGGTCGCCCAATATCATCTCACATACTGCTAAATGTTCTGGTGCCCATATGTTTGTTGCGTGTTAGTCAAAGGTGGGGTGAGGCGTTCTCTCAGCGGGTGGGATTGGTAATGTGTATAACGGCCAAGGCAAATCCAAGTCTCGGTCATATTGATGAAATCGTAATATTCCTCGGTTGTATGGTCATGTATCTCGTGATGCGCGCAGTAAGGGCGACCAAGTCGGTCAGGCTTGTTCCATGGTTTTCTGTACTCGGGGAATTCTTGATAATGAGGAGTAGGTCTGCCCATGAAATGATCAGGTCACTGGGAGGATAACCTTCCCATCTAGTGGTTCTCTATCGTCCATCCCTGGGTGTTTTGCTGTGTTATCTCGTTGGTCGCGATCTGTACGTCATTTGTTCCTGTTATCTTTTAGATCTTCGTGGTGATCCCGTGAGTGATTGGGTACCTCGGAATGTACTACCGGCGTAGGTGCAGATGTGGTGCTCAGGAGGGCGGCGGTTTGCGAGGCAGAGGTACTGTTGTTCGCATCTATGCTTTGATATTTGCAGACCTTCTCATACAGGTGCTCGAGGGTTTCTGGCCATTTTCTATACAAAGCCTCGCGTAGCTTAAAACCGAGAAGACAGACGCCCATGAACGCGAGGCAGGCTGTTGGCGCATCAACCAGTTCTATGAGGGTGAGCTCTCTTTGAACCCTAATAGGAAAATGTCGGTGGTTTTGCCAATTTATTATTTTAGGGAGAATAGCTTCGCTAACTGTTTCTTTGACTGCTGGTTATGGAGGTACTTCTTGATAAATGCTAACGAGAATTGTTTGAGCGCTGATATAGAATTGGGTTCGAGACTCTGAAACCAGACGAAGGCTCCGTCAGACAAGGTTGAGGGGAATAGACGACACATGTGTTTATCTGTTTGATGTTGTAGGTCGATGCTCTACTGAAACTTGGATAGGTACTGCCCAGGATCCTGACAACCAGTGAATGCCTCTATTTTAGGTCGAGAGTAACTTTGGCCTAACACGTAGCTCCGTATGGCCGCGGTGAAAGGTGTATTATGGATTTGGCGGAGCATCTCCGTGGTTAATCGCCTAGTTGGGTTAATGCCTTGCATTTTCTGGATAAGTGCTTCTACAGACGCTGCTATTAGCGGTTGCTGGTCATGGGTTCCCGCGACCCCTCTATGAATGGCTTTGCCTCTGGTTGATAACTCATCAACGTAGTTGTTGTAGCACTGGCATAGGTCGGTCCATAAAAGGGCATTCCTGGGTATCGGTCGTTAAACCTCTCATTGTACGCATGGTTCCAGTCGTATTGGGGTTGATAGTTGTGGCCGTGGGGGTAGGATAGGTCATCAAGACTATAAGGGGGATTCTATGGTGACTGTTTTGCATGGTCGTGGAGCTGGGGAACATATCGACCGGGAGTGTGTGTGTCGTTATGGCTAAACTGGTAAGTTGGTCGATGCTGTTGTGGGCCCGTGCCATGGTGAATCGTGGTGTACGGAGGCATAGCTGGTCCTTGAGGTGGTCGGTGGGGCTGGTGAACTAGCATTACCGAGGTTCAAACAATAGGGTTAAGATTTACTTCATCCCTATGAGCTGGTTCGTGCGGGGTCGACTCACTTACTGACGCGGAGGTCACCGGATTGCCTTGTGGCGGATGAGTGTTAGCGACGAGGGTGTCACGTAGAGTATCGTTGGTGAGTCAGAGCTATCATATTTGGTCTTCTTTTGTGGAGATCTGCTCCCGCAGCTGCGCCAGTGCCACTCTCATCTCGGCCATGGCTTGTTCTTGGGACTGTTTGTGGGTGTAAACCACCATCGTTGCCCGGAAGATGCTTTGGTGGGGAATACAGATGGTGTCATTTGTTGTCTCCTTATTTTATTAGGGGACAACAATAATCGTTTGATGGGTCGGGCTTGATACTGAACCAGAGGAGGCCACCGCTCAACTCTCTCCGGGTTCCTCTCTGTCTCTCTGGTTGCGTTCGAGATCGTTAAGGAAAAGTAGTCTGCTTGAAGAAGGAAGAAGAAGAAGAAGATTAGATCATTTTTGGTTTATCCCTCCCCTGATATTTATTAGGAGGGTTTGACCTAGGAGCATCCGTGCTCACGTGCCCTGGAAAATTCCTAGGCTATCCCTTCAGGGTCGTGGGATTGGGTGTTCATTGTTACCATTTTTTTGTCGTTGGCATTTGCTCGGCTTTTAAGGATATTTCAAGAGTGGCTTCGTTGGAGTCTCTTCGGACCGAGTGTTGGACGACCGACGATCTTGCTCGCCGGTCGACCTGTCGTCTCACTGCTCAAATGAGGTGAAGTTGTGGTCGTTGACAGAGCTTGCTCATTTAGATCACCTATCACTTCATTACTTACGGGAATGTACTCCTACAGATATGGAAGGAAATAAAGTAGGATGTGTGAAAACCCACTTTTTGAAGTAAGAAAGGAATAACTCTAATGACCTTGTCACATTAACAATGTGGCACATAGGCACTGATCATTTAAAAGTAATTCTAAAGCCTAATATACTACAGTAAAAGGCACAAATACTTTATGTAATCAATAATAAAAGGAAAAGAAATCTGGTGTTGGACGTAGACATGAATAACTTCACGAAGTTCTTCGTTTGATGTTAAAATTTCAAAGGGCCAAATCTTAGTACAATCATATCGCTTAGAGTGGATATATATGTTCCCATTGGATGCAAAAATTTCACAAGTGACGAAAAGGTTTAGTGAGTTTGTGAATGTGATTCAAGACCATAGTACTAGTTCAACTACAGTTTCTATATTTGCCCTCTAATTAGCTGTAAGAATTTAATCGAAGTATCTTACATTTATCATCCCCGTATACACCGATGCATCTTTTATTCGTACCAAACTGAAATTTCTCCTATCATAGACTCAAAATTGAACTCCTCCATTGTAAAGCCATATAAGGCGTAATTTCTTATAGAACCAATGAATCCCATATGATTTTTATTAGAGAAGCAATTTACCTAAAACCCCTAATTTTCAAATAACACATACCCCAAGCCATAAAGTCTCTCAATTTTAGAAATTAGTAGTTCCAAAGTTTAATAACTATAGACTGCAAACCATTTAGAGGAATATCAATATCAACCAAGTGGTTTAGAGATGAAGAAATGCCCTTTAAATCATGATCATCCATAAGCTTCAAATAGCCTATGTAAAATTTCAACAAGAAAGCGAAACTGATACTTACTTCAACCCCTGTTTCGATTATGCATCGTGACTCCTAATTACAACAAATTTCATTATTTCGCGATTATGCCAAAATTATAAAAAATATTTGTGAAATCTAGGTCAAATAGAAATTGAATCTAATTAATGTTTCACACAAAGCCCATAACCAAAATCAAGAAATCTAAGTAAATCCCTAAGAGATATAAAAACAAACACACCAAAATCATGAACAATTTAAGGTCAAAACGTGAAAAATAATGAGAGAAAGATGAAGGAAACTTGATCCCAGGATGTGATTGAGATATTCAATTGTTAGGTTGTTGTTCTCTCTCCCTCCCCACCTTCAGAATAGCAAATTGAAGATTCCTAAGTTTCAGATTGAAAATAGCATCTATGGAGATTGGAGAGTCTCAAGTTTTGGTTATCTCCAAAGTTACTAACTCCAGAAATACATGAAACTGTGAGGGGAAAGGAGGAATCAAAATAACCATGGACAATAAGAATATTTGCCACATATAAGCCTTGTGCAAAGGTTACCATGGCATATATCCGAGGCAAAATTAAAAATAGACTACGACAATTTTAATATTTTGGTGAAGTGAGTTAAATGTCTAGTATTTTAGGTTTATAAGGATAAGTTATATTCTTAATTGCAAGAACTTAATATAGTAAGGATTAAAAATTTGGAAATGATTTGAGTATAACGGATTGGATTGAGTCGGATAAGGATCATCTTAATCCTTAAAAGATCGGATTAGGATCACAAAATTAGAGATTCCTTAGGATCACGGATTGGGCCAGGTTCTCTATATTTCATAACAGATCAAGTCAGGATCGAGCAAGATCCAGACCCAATCCAGTCTATTGAGAGCCCTACTTTTGATGTACAAAGGGTATACTTGTAATTCTATCAAGACTTGGGCGGCAAGACATCTAGTAGACCTGCAAATACCAGGGGTCCTGAGTGATGATATTCTTTTGGACTTCTTCTGTGCCTCTTTGAGGTGTAAGTTTTGACACAATTTTGGTCATGTCATCCAAGAACATGAAGAATGAATTTTGGTCACTCTTTCGAGGCCAAGGAGCTGTCTGAACTGTTGGAATTGGACTTTGACATTTGATATAGTTTTTGGTTGGATATATTGTGCTTCAGCAGTGCTTTGGCTTCTCAGAATGCCTTTAAACTAAAGAATGCATAATGAAGTCTTCTTAAGGCTTTTTACTCTCTTATTTTGTTCTAAATTCTCCTAGGTGGGTCTAGAATCTTGAAAATGGAGAGCGAAGTAATTAGTTGCACTTATTAGTAAATTTAGGACGGCTAAAATAGCTTTGCTTAGGTGCTTTAAAATGTAAGATTTCAGTACTTATCATACCCCCAAACATATCATTTTACTTCTCCCCGAGTAAAATAAAATGAAATGAAATTGTACTAAGTCATTTTCGCAGTACTCACGGTTGCATTTAGCATATGAACCAATCTGTTAAACCCCCAGGTACCCCTGGTAGATGAGTTTTATCTCGTGAGGGTTTCTACTAAATATACCCACAAAATTAAGATGTGACCTGTCCATTAGAATAGCTCAACATTTAAACATAAAGAGTGTCTATTGTGGTAATACATATATTAGTGCTAACTCTGTAAGGTATTTAATAAGCTATTCATGATAATCAAAGTACATTGTCGAGTTGCAATGACAAATTCAGTAAAATATCCAAATCGGTATGTGTGTGTGTGTGTGTGTGTGCGTGTGCTTAATTAAAATACTGCAAAAATTTTAATTTTAAATTGGTCATAATTTCCATTACTATTGCTGGAAATTAGCTTCGACTTGTAGCCTTACAAAAAATTTCTCTCGAATAATCACTGATATTTTTCTATCGTTTCTCTCAAGTGTAAAAATGAGCATAAATTAATTTTAAGTGAAGCGAAAGCTCATAATTACTTATTGAAGTAAACGTTTTTCTGGATAAATCTAATGAATGAAAATTCGATTGTCCTTGAAGATGTCGAGTTAATATTACCATAAGATTTTTATCTTTTATCGCCACTAAACTGGTAATACTAGACTCAGGATCAAGGTCTTTTAAAGGTTATAATCTAGGATAAGGGAACGTAATAAAGGGAAAATGGGTGTTTTGCTGGCATTCTAAGAATAACTTAAGGACTTACTTTTTCATTTACTTATTCACCTTTTCTCCCATTTTTCATGATTTTTCTATGTGGCATAGCTCAATCATTTATTTTTGGGTCCTTTTTGCCTGATAATCCCTTATTTGATACACTTTTTTTTCTTTTTACATTTCCAGGGGATTTTTCTTTCTCAAGAATTTATTGTTATTCCCATTATCTCATTTTATTTCCCATTTCAATTTTATAATCACTATTGCAACTATCTACTTCCTTGAGCATTTTCGAGGTAAAGGCAGTTGTCTAACAAATGAAGACTTATTTAGGCTCAATGAGGTGACTGGTGGAACATAATTTAAGGTATTTTTGAACAAAGGCTAATAAAGGTTTTAAGAAAGAAATTCCTTAAATCATTTCCTTCGTTTCGTATGGTTTCTTTTTCGCCTCGAATAAAAATAAGATAGGGTTCTAGTATTTTTAACCCAAATTTTATTTCACCCTCCGCAATCGATAGTGCAACGAATAATAAAATTATGAATTTAAGGATGCCAAATCTAGAAAGAGTTTATGTATGTCACTCGAAGGTAATAATGATTGAATATCTCACATGGGTTTGAAAAGTCTCTACCGTTATCCTCAAGTTTTCTAATTATGACTAACTATTAATCTAGACTAAGCAGTATATGACTATTATGAAAATGTTTTACTGAGTACTTGTAAAGTGAATAAGTATAACAAGAGGGCAATGCACTAATCTAGTCATGAATAATAACATTAATATTATAGAGTTATTTTCTGGATGCATGCATTGTTTAATCAGAAATATAAGTGTTTACTTCTTTAGTATTATTATTGGACGAAAATATTTACGAAGGTTGCATTTTTTCTTTTCTTTTCCTCCCAAAATATTCACGATATGGCCGCACCATTCATCAAGAAGAAGTATCATGTTTGTAATCTGGCTTTGTGTGGGTCTAAGAAATTACCAGTGTCTGTGTACCTGATCAACTTGTTATTTTCTTTCTTTAAGTACACTACAACAAATAAGGGTTTTCATGTCACTAAAAAAGTGATGTGAAAGAAATACCACATCACTGACCTCAGTGACTTGGATAGTAGTATGCATTTACATCACTCTTTTAGTGACATTATAATGTTGGATAAGTAACATAATAAATTTACTTTCACATTAGATAGAAAATGACGTAATTCATGAATTAACGTCAGGTTAAAATCGACGTAGATACACAAAACAGAGGAATCTACCTTGCTATAAAAGTGATGATGCTGATTTCTAAATTAAAAAAAAAACATTTTCTTGTACAGTTCCTATATCACATGCAGTGGAAATGAGGCACTTCAACTGCAATGTAACCACATTTTTTCGCGTACATCTACAAGTGACTTATAAATGCAATTAATTAATGTAATCAAGTAATAGAAGTGCCTAAAAAAAGATAAGCACATACAAGTACATTTCAAATAAAAGAAACATATATAAATGTATGTTGTAATGTCATATAGGTTGAATTCAAGTGAAATAAGAAGAGTACTTACAGTCGATTATCTATGTATCTGCAATGATATTATAATTGGAGAAGCTAGAAATATTGAGCTACAAATTTGTAATCATAATAAGCAGACATACCATGCCATCCTTAGTGTTATAAGTCGATGTATACTAGCTTCTTCTATTTATGTGTGGAAAAAGGTCTCCCAATGAGCCATTTCATCATTTTCACTGCTCTCAACACCATCCACACCGTCCTTACTGGTCTTGTAAAATCTTCATGTGAGACATGTTCTTCTGATGATGATCTATATACTGAAGAAGAAAATTATTAAATGCATAATCTTGAATAGGATGTATATATCAAAAGCAAAAGAGAGATGACATCATGAATTAAAACATGCATTTTTTGTTTCTTGGCATTGTCCTTTTATATACTTAAGATCATGTCCATGACCATTTTCTAGTAGTGTTTCTTTGTCTGAGAAAGCACATCTAATCTTTTTTTACCCCTTCTGTTATCGCTTCATTATTATCTCCACAAACTTATTGTGCTTTTCTGTTGCCCTTTCCTTGTTGTGGCGAGTGCATTTTAAATCCAGTTTACTGGCATATATCTACAAGAAACATTCAAGACTTACGGTAATTCTTTCCAGTCCATGAGAGCCATAAACATGTCTATGGAAACACAAACAATTATCCCACATTGAAACTTCCTGAATTTAGGAAATTTGATAAAATTGAAAATCCATAATTAGCTGTATAACGAAGGATTGGGATTTGTTTGTATGAATATTAAGGACTGAAAATATGCATGACTACAAACATTAAGGTTTGCATGCATGTTTATATGGTAGACCAGTAACAACCCATTAAACAAAAATTCTAGAACAGAAGATAGTCCATAAGAAAAAGTTTTTAGACACTTACATCCCATGAACAAGTCAGATAAATTTGACATATTAGCTTCATCATAAATTTTTGACATGAGATGATGCTCAAGATGTTTCTTACTTGTACACCTAGAATCAACATGATCCATGCATTACTTTTACGCCTAGAATCAACAATAAAATGCAGATATAGAAAAATTAACAAATATTGAGGTTACCCATGTATTTGATGATGGGGATGTCAATACTCTAGAAAATAAATTAATAAGTTACCTAAATCTCCTTTACTTTATATACTTTTCGGTCATATTTTGCATCAGTAGCAACACTTCCAACCACTTTGTCTATGAATTTGTTATGGCCCAATTATCACCTTTTCATCTCCTGTACTCCTATAAACAAATCATCAGATCTAGGATAAAGAATCAAAAATCAAAAACTTCTAGATTCAGTCAAATAATCAAAAGGAAGATGCAATATATGCAACATTAACATCAAGTGCACTTTCTTATTTAATGTTTCATATCACTCATGTTGGTGGTGTTAATTCGGTAGAACTTTGCGTAAGGCTCTCAAGCTCTCTAAAATCCATGAACTTAAATATTTTCCAATGAGATGTTCATGAAGGTCGAAGTGGGAGTAAATGAACTTACATGATTTGAGGGAAAATGTGACAAGAGAAAATGCATTGAAGCGTTAGCTTTAAGTCGCTTATGATATAATAATGGAGAAGTCTGGGATATGGTTCAAGTGGCAGTGACATAATATAACCACTTATGAGAATATGGCTAACTTGCCCCCTTCAATTTCTTCGAAACTAGGGTAAATGGAGGCATTGTTTGTATCCATTCCCTACATTTGATTCCTATTCCATCTCTATCAATGCAAGATAATCCATATGAGATGAAAAGTTGCCAATTACCCCATTGGTCCATGCATAAAACACAATCAAATACAACATATCTCAAATATATCACATCTAGTTACATTACTGCTAGTATCATTGCTTATTATTTAAATCTCGGTTTTCATCCAAATAGAATTGAACATTCTTCATAAAATTAATCCATCATGAGGCTTAGTCTTATCATATGCCATCATTGTTATAGTTCCTCTAAGTAAAGGGGGAGTTATTGAGGAATCATTCAGGTAATCTTTGATCAATCAACTCTCGCGGTTCAACTCGACTAGATTGAGTCCCTTTAGGGAAAAGAAACACGCATTGAACAATTTTATTTAATGGCAAAAAACTACCCTATTTAACTACGTTAAATCCAGAGTGTTAGTAAGGTGAGGAAAACTAAAGATGAATAAAGACATAATCGAAAGAAAATTGTATAAATTGAACTTGCTATTTTAATGTTTCTTGAGATCTTAGTAGAATTAGGGTAGAGAATACATATGTCTTGACTCCATTGACTCATACCTTTCACTTTCTCGATCCATCGTAAAGTTGCAAGTCTCTCAAACTAATCTTTAAAAAAACACTCCTTTCGTCAGCCTATCTTTATCGTAATGATTGTTAATGCAAATAATTGGAACCTTGAAGATATTTGATTGGGAAATCAAATCCTTAGCCTGAAATTGAAAATGCATAGCAGTTAACCCGAATTTATCAAATAAAAAAGCTTCAAAATTGAAAGAGATTAGTTTGAGATTTGTCTATTTTACAAGTTCTCCTAAGAAACAATACTAACTCTTCTCAAATGTTGAATTTGGGGGTTGGAAAGGAAGGAGAATAGAGTGGGGAAGAAATGTTTTTCCATGATGGAGAAAGGACTAAAATTTCTTTCTGGCAAAAATGAGAGAGAGAGAAAGGATCTGAGAGCGAATTCCCATAAATCTTTGGTTCGAGTGTTTATAAAATTGAAGGTACCAAACCATGTCAATTGAGTGAGGTAAAAATAACATAAATGCTAGAATCTCGCCAATAACATCATATGAAAAACTGACATAGATTTATTTACTTTCATGTCATATCCAGAAATGACATTGTCCAAGAGAGATAAGTAATCAACGTCAATTTTTCCACTCGTGACGTGATAACACAAAGCACCACGTCCACTTATGGGATTGATTTGCATAAATTTAAATTGTAACGTCATTTTTCAAATAAATGACTTTAATGATATGACGTGGAAACTCATATTTGTTGTAATAGTAGAAGAGCCCTAAGTCGATTGTTCCTTGTAAGTAACAAAATAGATGTTTTATACCGTTCCAATGCCTTTGAGTAAAGGCAGAACCGTTTCGTACTATTTGGTTTATTGCAAAGGAAATGTCTTGCCTTGTACATCCAACCAGGTAAAATAAAGTTCATATGGCCCTTAGGAACGTGATTTCTGGTCTCAGGAGTTCTTTACCCTTATCTGGAGGACGAAATGGGCCAGACTTGATCTTTAAAGACCTCGAATCATTTGTGTTAGTAGTAAATGATTTTCACCCATAAAAAATCGCTGTAGAAGTTTCTTGGTGTACGTTGCTTGAGGAATCAACATTCCTCTAGGTAGTTGCTTTATCTATATTCCTAAAGAAAACTTCGTTGTACCTATATCTTTTATCTCGAACTCATCTTTTAAGGAGGCGACAACATCCTTCATCTCCCTCTGAGTTCCTATAAGAGTCAGGTCATCTACATATACTCGATTATAGCAAACCATGTGTTTGTGTTTTTGATAAATACACACGGAGCTATCCGATTATTGGTAAATCAACAATTTCTTAAATAATTAGTTAATCGATTATGCAACATGATTCTGACAATGATTTTTATACTTTCAGTGCATACTTTTTTGAATCCCCTAGTTTGATATGTTTTGGTAAAGGATATCCCTAAAGTATTTTCATATGAATGCATGTATCCAACTTATCATACAAGTATGTTGTAACCACATCTATTAGAAACGTGTCTAGTCCTTCACTATTTGAAAAACTGAGTAAGTAACGAAACATGATCGCGTTCATCATAGGGCTATATGTCTCCTAGTAATTGATTTCATGTCTTTGGGAGAATCCTTGTACAACTAAATGGGCTTTGTAACTCAGTATATCCCCATAATTATTACATTTCTATATGAATGCCCATTTATATCTAATTCTCTTTGAGGAATCATCCAACTAGACTATTCATCTAAATACCTCTCACATTGCGTGAGCGTCCAACTCTGCATTGATCACTGATTCCCAAGACGACCAATTTTGTCGTTGCTAACATTCAGTAATGATTTTTGGATTAGAATCCTTGTCCAAAATGGAGAGGGTAATTGCATATGTTAATTTGATATCGACAATTACTTTTGCTCGATTAAGTTGTTCTCCTACTAGCGAGAGATAAAATGTAAGAACCTCTAGGTTAGCTACTTGCGTATTTGCCGCGATTCGGGTTAATTCTTTGTGTATTCCCAACAGGTACAAAAAATTTAGTAATTACAGGTGCCTTAAAATTTATTGTTGGTATTCTGTGTTATCTCTTTATGCTTGACTACACAAATAGTCAATGGTTTAAATCCTTCTGTGACTTTAACCACACCATCAGTCTGCAATCCGCTGACACATTTTGATAAACTTTCAGTTGAAGCCTTCTGTTACTTTTTCGGCAGAGGCATTGTTTGATCAGTGTCCACCTTGGTTTTTCTAGGTCTACGATGTCCACATTTAACCTTTGATTCATTCGTTAGAATGGATACAAATACCGCTACTAGTATCTCAACACGGGTTAGTACATTTCTAGTTGGTTTATGTGACTTTGTTACTTTGGATAAATCATTACACGCATCGGGTAGCTCAAGTGCTATCATGTATAAGTATAGTATCTTAGAAGTCTCTTGGTCACTTTGGGAGTTTAATGGATCTAGATGAGAGAGTTGTGGTATGTTCCAGGAGATTTTAACATCTGGAATATCATGCCGTACGCTTGTCTTAATATCCCCTAACGGCAGGAAAACTATCTCATTAAAGTGACAATCTACAAAATGTGCAGTAAGCATATCATCTGCACTAGGTCCCAAAAGTTAAATGATTGATGGTGAATCTTTACCTACGTACATTCCTTGGCGTCGTTGGGGTCCCATTTTCATTTTTTTTAATAGGGCAATAGGAACATGTACTACACATCCAAATGTATATAAATGGGAGACTATGGGTTGATACCCTGTAACTAGTTGCATTGGTGAGTATTGATGGTAAGCTATTATTCTTTATTGAATAAGGTTTGCTACATGCAAAATTTCTTGACCCCAAATAATGACCGATAGTTGAGTTTTCCTTAATAGAGGTTTGGGGATCATCTGTAATCGCATGATTAATGACTTTTCAAAACCATTCTGTATATGTAAATGGGGATCAAAATGTTCAAGGTCTATTCCCATTGACATACAATACCGATTGAATGTTCGAGAAGTAAATTCTCCCGCTCCATCCAATGGCATAAACTTAATAGGGAAATCTGGAAAGTATACTCGTATGCGTATTATATGTGCAAGTAATCTTTTGAATGCATTATTCCAGGATGATAATAAGCATACGTGTGACCAGTGACATGATGCATTAATCAAACCCATAAAGTAACCGAATGGTTCACATGTTGGGTGAATTGGTCCGCAGATATCACCTTAAATCCGTTGAAGGAAAGTCAGTGATTTTGTTCCTACTTTGGTTACTGATTGTCTTGTTGCATGTTTCCCTTCTAAACAGGAGATGCATGACTTTTAAATAAAAATGGATCTTACGACCTCTTAGTGGGTGTCTAATTGAGTTATTAATAATTTGGTGCATCATTGTTCATCCTGGATGTCCCAAGCAATCATGCTAGGTACGGTAGATGTTCTCATTACAAATCTCAAAATTAGTTCTTGCATGAGATTCATTGATGCGTAATGTCAAGTAGATATGGATAGACTAGGCAGTTATTCCAAGGCATATCTTTTACCATCTCTAATAGAATTGATATGAAATTTTTTATTTTATTTTTTCTGACTCATGGGATTCAATATGATATCCATTCTGGAGGATATTTTTGAAACTGAGTAAATTCTTTGTAGACTTACTAGAATATAAGGCTTTCTCGATGTGTAATATCGTGTCTGTAGGGAGCATGATGGAAGCCTCACCTGATCCCACAATCAAGTTGGTTGTGCCAGTGATAGTATCAATATTACAGCCTTCTAAGGTCATGTTTATAAAATATTCCTTCTTACAGAATATTGAATGAGTAGTACCACTGTCTACAAGATATGGTTCCTCAAAATTATTAATAGTAGCATGAAAAGCATATTGATCCATTTATGGTCTATATATGAATACTACTTAAACTAATAACTGGAATTCCTGTGGATTTTCTATAAGCAGAAGATTATTAATATAATCAAAACTATATAGTAGTTTTTGCCATTGGATAATGGATAAAGTGCATTTTATTCATAATAATATGGTTTGACATGCACCTGCCTTCATTATCTTACCATACAATTACTAAGCGGAAATACTAATACAATGTTTTAAAATAGGGTCACACGTGGGTGACAGTCCAAGCACGTTGTGGTCCTCAAAGATGTTAGGAACTTCTATTGAAGTGCTGATGTTGTCCAAATACTAGACTCAGGATCAAGGTCATTTAAAGGTTGTAATGTAGGCTAAAGACTGGTAATATAGGGAAAAATGCTGTTTTACAAACATTCGGAAAATAACTTAAGGTCTTCTCTTCTTGTTCACTTCTTTACATTTTTGCTTGATAATCCCCTATTTTGATACAATTTTATCTTTCTTTTTATATTTCAAGGGGATTTGTCTTACTCACCAATTTCTTCTTGTTCTATTTTTCCCATATTATTTCCCATTTTTTTTGTTCATAACCACTATTGTAATTATCTACTTCCTTAAGCATTCTCAAAATGGGGTAAAGGTAGTTGTCTAACAAACGATGGCTTATTAAGGCTCAATCGGGTGACTAGTGGAAAATAATTTATGGTGTTTTCAAACGAAGGCCAAAAGGTTTTAACAAATAAATGCCTAAAATCATTTCGTCAGTTCTGTATGGTCTTTTTTCGCCTCGAATAAAGACGAGAAAGGGTTTTAGTATTTTTAACTTCAATTTTATTTCACCCTCGACAATCAATAGTGCGACAAATAATGAGATCATGAATTTGCAGATGCTGAACCTAGAATGAGTTTATGTATGACACTCGAAGGTTATTCATGGCTCAGGTATCTCACTTAGATTCAAAAAATCTTTACATTTATCCTTATGTTTTCTAATTATGACCAACTATTATATGACTGCCGTGAAAGTGTTTACCGAATATTGTATCATGAATTAGTATAGCAAGAGAGCAATGCGCTAATCTAGTCATGAATAAAAGCATTAATATGACAGGGTTATTAATCTAGATGTATTCATTACTTAATCAGAAATAAAAGTGTCTATTCTTTAGTCTTAACGTAGAACAAAAATAATTTGGCAGGTCATATTTTTTATTTATTTTTGCCAAAATTGAAATGAAACCCCATACCTGCAAACTCTAATGAACATTGTCCCCAATATTTTTATATATTCTAGTAAAATAAATTAAGTACTAGAGATTAGAAATATTTTACCATTTTTATGATAAAATAAAATGATGTGAAAGACATGAAATTATTTGAAACAAATATTTTATTAGGGAATAACAAATTACATAATAAAGGAAAATACATGAGACTTTCTATTTTTCAAATTTTCAAATTTAATTTTTAGACTTAAATAAAGCAAAAAATACAAGGATGATAAGAACTAATGCTGACGAACAATGTCGCGGGTTCCATCCCCATGTGACTTGAGTGGAAAGAAATGATTTTAAAGGGCACCTTTAGAGAATATCCTTTTAAGATAACCTTTATTTACGCTGAAGCATCTCAAAGAGTTACTTGGTTTCTACAACATGTCTATGTGCTTATTGCAATTCTTTCGATCCAAAGAAGGGAAATTAGGAAAGGTTACGATAATGTGGGTTGCCTCCCACATATTGCTATGTTCTACGTCTTCTACTAGACAAAAGATACTCTCAAACTTAGTTCTTTCTATAAGAGTTTCCAGGGTATCAGAAATCTTCATAGATAAATGGTATCAAGAGATCAAGGGATCATCCAGATAGTGTACTCGGTGTGGCCATAAGAAATGGTCGAGATTGTCGGCCTAGTTTGTTAGATGCTTATGAATACTCATGCCTGGGATGTATATAACTTTTTCTAGCACCTATTGACCTTTGCACATCTCTTGAGTCAGCATTGTTTTATCATTGTAGGTTAAATTGTGTTGCTAAAATTAGCACAACTCGGGATAGTATTATTTATGACCAACTATCACTGTATGAGAACTTCTAAAGTGTCAAAATAAATTTCTTAGGAATTTTATTATGAACGCTAGTTACTGAGATGGGCATGCAATGGATTTGGACCATTTAGATTCAAAGTTAATAGCTATCAAGGCTAACGAGTTCCCTTTGTAAGTAGGGAATGGACCTATAAACCCTATGTTCCATACTTCGAAGATTTTTGCAGGGATAAGATTATATGGTGTCATTTTCCGTTAAAAACATATCCCTATGATATGACACGTCGGATAGTTCATGCTGTAGAAGTCGGCATCATGGTGCACGGAAGGCCAATAAAGCCCATTCTGGAGTACCTTGGTAGCTATTTGTTTTGTACAAAAGATTTCTCCACAAGCCTCGAAGTGACAATACTTGAGTATTTTATGAATCTCGTTCTCAGGGATGCATCTCATAATAAGTCAGTCAGATCCCATCTTGTAGTGATATGGTCCGTCTATAGAAATCTACTTGATATCCTAAAAGAATGTTTCCCTGGCTTGAAGAAACTAATGGCATGACATTCTCTATGTGACTAGATAGTGTTCAATATCAGTATACCAGTGACAAACGGTGATAGACATTAGCTATTCGCCAGGGAAGTACTCTATTATAGGATAAAGTTTATCTGGTGGGCCACCCAGTAGTTTAGATAGGTGGTAAGGTACTAGATTTCAACTCCCTTTTTATCTTAAATTTTGATGTCAAATTCTTGTAGCTACAGAATCCATCAGATCAGATGGGACTTGGCATCTTTTTTTGATGCAAAATATTTTCCCTAAAGACGATTTTGGATCCTAGCAGGTATGGCCAAATTTTTCTAAAATAAACACAATAAATAATAATTCTTTCTTAGTGATAGTATAATTTTTTTGTGTCACAGTAGATAACATGTGCCTTTTCATCTACTATCTTCCCTAAAACTATACCTATTATATAATCAGTGGCGTTACACAAGAGTTCATAGGGTATGTCACAATCGGGTGGTTTGATAAATGGGACAAAAGTTAATAGTGATTTGAGATTTTCAAAGGCTTTTTCACAGGGTTTATCGAATATGAGCTAGTAAGTGACAAAGGGTCTTACGATTTTTCTAAAATCATTAATAAATTGCTTGTAAAATCTTGCATGGCCTAAGAATGATCGGAAGTCCCGTACCATTTTTGGCTGTGGTAGAGTTGAAATAGTATTGATTTTAGTTCTCAATCCCGTTATTGGAGATGATGTGTCCCAACACAATGCCCTATGTTACCTTAAAATGGAATTTTTTTCCAATTTAAAATTAGATTAGCAACTGAGAATCGTTGAAGAATGAGGTCGAGGTGGGCTGGACATTCCCCGAATAAGGACCCAAATACTGGGAAATTGTCTATAAAAACTTCAAGGAATTTTTCCATCATATCAAAGAAGATACTCATCATTGAGAGCTCGTAGGTGCATTGCATAGTCCAAATGGCATGCGATGGTGTACAAAGGTTCCATATGGGCAAATAAATGCAGTCATTTCATGATGTTCTAGTGCTATGGCAATCTGGATATACCCTGAGTAACCATATAGAAAGTAATAATGAGACATGCCGACTGATGCTTCCAACATTTGGTCAATGAATAGAAGAGGAAAATGATCCTATCATGTAACCGTGTTTAACATCTGGTAATCGATACATGCACGCCTCCCTATGGTCGTGTGAGTAAGCACTAACTCTTTGCTCTTACTTTCGACTATTGTGATTCGTGACTTCTTTGGACAACTTAAATTGGGCTAACCCATTAACTGCCAGAGATGGGATAAATTACTCCTCTATCATGCAATTTGATAATATCGTTCTTGACCACCTCCATCATATTAGGATTTAGTCGCCTTTGTATTTTGCAGGAATTTTTAGCACCTTCTTCTAGGTGTATGCGATGTATGCCAACGGCATGACTAACTCCCTTTAAATTGTATATGGACCAACCTATTGATGTTTTATATCTCTTTAAAATACTTAAGAGCTTGTCTTCCTGAGAGGTAGTTAGATTGGAAGCTATTATAACAGAGGGAGTCTCAATGTCACCTTGGTAGGCATACTTGACGATCTCTGGCAAGGTTTTAGGTATGAGCTAAGGACGTTGGATGATGGTAGGCTTGGGTAGAGTTGTAGTAGAGGTAGCTTCTGCCCTAAGTCGATCAAAGTTTCCTATGTGGTGGTGTTGAATCTAGATAATTTTTTTGTTTCCTAAACTTCCTCAACACCATCCAAATCTTCCCCTATGTGTGTGAGATAAGAAATTAATGGATCTTTTAAATATGTTCATGGATTGGAATCATACATGCAGGTTTTAATGGCATTGAAGCCTGTAAGGCCATCTTTATCTGATATTTGGCTATTGTTGTTGAGCACATTAAAGCTAACCTTTAGAGTTCCCATAGACATGTCTAGGATACTCGTGAGACAGTTAATCACGGCGTGGGATGCAGCTGGGAATGGTATGCCTAATGCGAGGGGGACCTCTTTACGTACGTTCAATACATCATCCGTGTTCCTTATGAAAAAACCAACTATGAATATAAGTTCCCTGAATTTCATAAACACATCTTCGAGTATGCCTCTCTAATGTTTTTCAGATCTGTCAGCTAGTTATAACATAATTCAAGTTGGTATCAATTCTCCCAATCCTAATTCCTTGTAGATGGTATATTGAAGGAAATTAACACTGGCTCCTAAGTCTAGGAAAGCTTTTTCTACCCTATGATTTCCTACCATACAAGGGATAGTTGGAGTGACTGGATCATTGAGTTTTGGTGGGGTAAGTATTTTGGTGTGGAACACATTCTTGTGGGTACACTAGTACTAATCTCAATGGATTCATCATTTGTATCCTCAACCATTTCCAAAACATTTGGTGTGGGTTGAAGGTGTCATATTTTGGCATTTTAACCCGGTTATCAACCGTTTTACCACTACTGAAAGTGGTAATTGCGTACAGTTGTTCTATTCATGAGGTTGATATTTGATCATGAGTGCCTTTAGGATTTACCTTCGGTTGGCTAGGCAATTTACCTTTTTCCCATTTGTTTACTATGTCGAGTAAGATCCCTAATTGTTGTTCTATTCTTGATAGGGATTAAGAATGAGGTTTCCTTTTATTTTTGAGAGATCCTGCATGACCTTCTATTAAAATTTCAAAGTTTATGAATTAAGTAGTGAGAGGAATTCAAGGTGGGTATTGATTATCATCTTCTTTTTGCGTACCTTGTTGGACAGGCCTAAAAGTATTGAGATTTGTTTAGTCATTTCCCCAAGAAAATTAAGGTGGTTCTGCCATGGTGGCTTTTGGTACAAAGCATTAACGTGCTCTGCGCTATTGATTTAAGTGTATAGGGGGCAATCTCCCTTTATATAATAAAGTTAGCCACACGTCATACAAGACTGTTGGACATTGTTAACCGGGGCAGATGGAGTAGAGAGTTGTTGATAAGCATTTTCAGGTTGAAGGTTTTGGAAATCCCCAGTATGGATATATTCTAATTTATAACAATTGTAGGGCGTAATGCACGATAGAATATCTGGATTAAGTACTGGATTTCAAAACCGTGATGTGGGCATCACATGATATTCTGAGGCCTTGTAGAATGGTTTAGACTCATCTTGGAAAAATTTGATGATTTTGTTCGAGACAGCTAGAGTTTTGGCCTTAGTAAAAAATATTATGTGAACTTCTTTAAAAGTTTGGCCCATGTTCTAATTGACAAAGGAGTTAAAGAGTCTAACTATAGGCATGCTTTCTCTTAAAAAAAAGGGTGGGAAATGGATGCCAATAAATTCTTCCATGATGCTTTAAAGTGCAAAAGTGCGCATATCTTTTTATTGTCTTTTTATGTGCCTAAAGGGACATTCAATGTCAAACCAGTGATAGTGATAGGTGGGTAACATATCAATGACATCCGGTTTGATATCATGCCATTGAACTTCAATGTCCGGCAAGACTATATAGGAGGGAATTGTGCCTACCTCAGTGGTCCTATAATCTCGTAGCCATTTTTGAACCATTGGAGGATTGATGATTATTTCAACTGTCAAATGAATGGGTTCGATAAAAAATTAAATCGATGTCCTCTAGATTATTGGCTTGAACGGTGCCTATGCAATTACCACGACGATGCCTTCTAATGCAACATCTACGTGAGGTAGAAGGCCTGTTAGGACTAGCTCTGGTAAACCTCTGAGATATTTTCCTAATCTAGCCCAATGCATCACGCACTAACTACTACTACTACTAATGATTGAATTGAAATTAGCACAACAACGGATAACCAATTGCACACAATTAGCCCTTTTTAGTAAAATTATAGGTCCCCTTATAATATCTATATGCGTGAAGTAGAAGGTACCTAGGTTTGGCTCTATGTGTTTGTTCCCTACACAAAAGCTTTTATATTCAAGTACTGAATCCTAGGTATATGATTGGTCCGAACGCTGCGCAGAGCCATGGGCCATAGGTGAGTCACCTTTTTGATTGTCTATACCCGGTTCCAGTGCCGTCACATCTACTATCAGCAGCTAACAACCTCAACTTATGTGTATCAAATGAATTAATGATTAATACCTAGGTCCAGTATCTCCTAGTTCTGAAGTGATGAAATCCTTTGAAAATCTTCTACTAGCTTTTAAGTTTAAATTAATTAAAGTCGATGAGAACTATTACCGGAATCCGTGTGATATAAATTTCGTTATATCCCTAGTGGATGGTCGCACGGGTTAGGGGTCCCTCATAAGAGTTTCTTCCGCAGGGTGCAGTCTTAACCTTTCTTACTACCTTTACGAAGCGGTGTGGAATTTAAACAATCAACTAAACCAATGAAATAAAAATAAAACTAAAGTTATAGTAATTATTATTTTTTAC
This sequence comes from Kingdonia uniflora, assembly GCA_014058105.1. Lineage (NCBI taxonomy): Eukaryota > Viridiplantae > Streptophyta > Magnoliopsida > Ranunculales > Circaeasteraceae > Kingdonia > Kingdonia uniflora. The sequence goes on from JACGCM010000696.1 coordinate 1,279,229, forward strand.
AAATAATCTAAAACTTGCTTAAAATAAAAGTTACCTTTAAAAGACTCCCTGGTTGGGAGCTGATGCTTAGTCAAACTCTGACTACTATTGTATTTTATCAGTTAGCAGGGTCGAACCATGCTAGGGATCAATGTCGATTTTTTGGTTGGTGGTTTTGGTTGTTAGGAGGAGATGGTTGGAGAGTATTTTGTAAAGAGAGGAATATTCATGAGGTGAACTATGCCTTCAAAATTCTGCGTCCCCTACATGAGCCATTCTTATCAGGATCTACCTGTGGGATTGCCTTCCCATGCTCCATATGACTACTCTTTTTAAGGGCTACTACTCGCTAGTATCGTGAGTAGGGGACCCTCCTTATTCACGGCGAAGGGATCCTCCTTATTCCGGTCTTCAAAGATTGGATACCCGCGGTCGCAGGTTTGTGGGGTTCCTGAGTGGCGATACTTTTTTGGACTTCATCTGGGGGCCTTTTAGGTGTTGGTTTTAACTCAAATCTGATCCTATCATCCTAGAACGCGCATAATGAATTTTGGTCACTTCTTGGAGACTGGGGAGTTGTCTAAACTACTAGGACTGGTCTCTAACACTTAATGTAGCTACAGGCTTAATCTACTGTACGTCATCAGTATTCTGGTTCTTCAGAATACCTCTAGAATAAGGAATGCATATAGAAGGCTTTGTAAGGCTTTTAACTCTCATTTTCTACCATGTTCTCTTAGGAGGGTCTAGAATCCTGAAAATAGATAACGTAATCATTTGTCACACTTATTTGTAACTCATGACGACCAAAATGGCTTGATTTATGTTCATTAAAATATAATATTTCTGATCTTATTAGTTAAAAGTGGTGATATATATGTTTTGAAAACTTCTTACCCTTGATCTGTTTGTATTTTTTTATATAAAAATTAGAAGAATCTAACCTGGGTGAGATGTTTTACTCAACTTCTAACCTTAAAACTTAACTCCCCTCCCCACCCCATTAAAGTTTTTTTGGTTGACTTCTCACCTAAAAACATCCAACATGCCTCTGACTCACCTTTGAATGGCTATTTACCTTTTTTACCATTGTAGAGGATGTTTTCAGCATGCAGTTTAGTTTAAGTCAGCGTATTTTAGAATTTTCGGCACCAACAAATCAAAAAGGCCAAATGGAAACCCAACCCAAGAAAAATAAGCCAAATCAAACCCCAACCAAACCCCAAACATAACTTCAAATTCCAAATCAAAATCTAAAACTCTCGATTTCTCTTACACCTCCCCCCCCCCTCTATCTCTTCCTCGCTCTTTCTCCCTCCCCTCTCTTCCCTACCCCTCTTTCTCTTTCTCTTTTTTTTTTCTCTCTCTCTCTTTCTATGTGGGTATGTAGAATCATGTCCCCTATCTATTTGGTATTATCTTAGCCGATTTGAGGGTTTTAATTTTTTTTTCCATAATATTTGATTTACATCGGGATATCAAGGGTTCGATTCTAACCTCCGTGTAGGCTTTGAGGTTGGTATGAGCCCGTCGGTCTTTTGTCGGCTTGCCCGGTTCGTGTGGTTTGCGGGCTATTGCACAACCCCTAAAGGATCAAGTTGGGAATTGATGGTCCGTTGGCCATTGGTCCAAATACCTCTAGCTTCAAAAAAAAGGTGGTAGTTTACACATTTTTGAAGTTTTTTGGGACAATTTAGAATTTATTATCTTCTGACCCCATTAGCTAAACGAAAAGTGTGATGTTATAAATTAGAAGTCAAAATTTTAAGCAAAACTTCTAACCTTCTACCAAGAACATACATTTTTTTTTCATTCTTCTGACCTCACAACTTTTAAGGAATTTTTTTTTGGCAGTAACTGAACGCGGGTAGCGATATTTGGCAAACGCGAGTATTTTCGAAATCAATTCCCGTTTAACTTATATTTGAAAAAACCTAGACTAATATCTCAACCAGTTTTCTATTAAGTGCACATCCCTCAATTTTAGGCGTATTTACTGGTGAGAATCAACCAAACCCGACCTCCCACTATTCTCCTTGGTCTGCAACATCAAGCTCTTCCCTCCAAAATCCCTCCCAACCCAAAGTCATAAGTTTGGGTTTTCTTGACCAAATTTGATTTGTTAAAATCCGATCAAAATGTCGGGAGAATCGTCATTGTAACAGCATAGCATATATCCCAAAAGTAAACGTAATGCTTATACCAAACTTATACGAATTGGTAAAAACAAATTTACTATAGTAGCCTACTCGCAGTCTTCCATGACTAATCGAATACTAGAAGGCTACATTGAAGCCTACCAGATACTCGAAGCACAAGGAACAAGTAAAATAGCCAGACATATGACCTACCTGAGGCCTTCCAAAACTAACCGAACACTTGAAGGCCCCATCGAAGCTCACCACAATAGTCAAAGCCAAAAGAAGTCTGTCAGCGTCCAGAACCCAACACAAGCTTTTAAAGGACTTTGACCATATCTATGCATGGTAGAAGGCAGACAAACTTAACAGCCAGCTCACAAGACAGAGTAGTGAAACAAGCTGCTAGACAGCTATAGTGTCAGACTAACCTTACGTATAGGCTAGCAACCTCAAAAGGGTATACATGTAATATGACCTCAAATGGTGACTCATCCTCTCATATCTCCTATAAATAGGGGATGAGAGACATTATTAAAGGGTTATGCAAACTCAGCCCAAACCCCCTCCAATATCAACAGCCATCGACTATCTTCAAGTTCTATTTGATTCGAACTGCAGCCTCATATATATATATAATCCTCCATTCAAATCCTTGCTAGAGGTAATGGAGAATACAAATTCATGGACTCCACGCAAGTATATTAGTACAATGATTCCTCTTATTTTTGTAATATATATTTGTTATAACTTCTAGTCGAAGCTAACACCCACGGTGTAAGAGTGTGAACTCACCTCCACAAAATCATGGCCCTACATTTGGTGTCGTCTATGCTATACCCACCACATTTAATCCCTTTTTCTTTCACCCTATATCCATCTCCAATAGCCCCCACCCTTCATTCCAACTCCGCCATTGTCGGCATCGCCGCCCAACAAGCCAGCTTCATCTTAAGCGCGAGGATCGCCGGTAAGACCTTGAGGCTAAACGGCAGCGCCGTTTAGACGAAAATGATAGACAACCCCGAGCTCTCGACGAATTGCACCACACAGTTCATGAACTTCAACAAGTACAGACACAGGATAACCCTATGTGTTCTCGGACCCCCGCTCCCTCGCGTACACCGCGGTCTCAACCCCCAGACCGAAGTGCCTCAGGTCCACCTTAGTGCCGAAGGTATGCCCACTGCTGTGCCTACCGTTTTGATCCATCTCGGCATTCCCATTACTAAGGATTCGTCCGACTCTACCCTTCGAACCTCTCGACATCCCAAAAGATGCCCTACGCATGAACATCTTGGAGAATGCAGCGTCGAGCACACCCCTAACCTGTGAACCTACCATCCGCAGCCTCATCGTTCTCCCCCCTGGCCAGCCTACCTCACCCAGTAAGAGCTCGACCAAAAAATCCATGCAGCCATTTCTATCAGCGCCAACCTTTCTCCAAACTCTTGGAGTCGACTCAACAACCCAATCTGCCCAAAGTTCCTCATCGTCAAAGTGCCTCCTAACTTCCATACCCCCAATATTTGCAAATACTGTAATACTGGTCCACAATCTCACGTCCTTGAGTTTCATAATCATTTAAGCCTCCACTTCACTGCCGATCTCATCTTGTGTCATATATTTCCCATCAGTCACACCGACAACCTTCTCAAGTAGTTCAACAACCTCCCTAATGGGTCCATTAGAAGCTATTAAACCTATTTATCTCACATTACACCTTAAATAAAGACCGTGAAGTCCGAGTAGATGCCATTTTCAACTTTTGAAAGATACCCACGGAAAGGCTTGAGAACTTCACCAAGCATTTCCACGATTAATCACACAAGGTCAAAAATCTCGATTGCGTGAACGATGTCCTCGCTTACTCCAGTGCTCTACCCGACCATAGCCGCATTAAAAAGTATATTGTCCTCAAAAAGCTCCAAACCCTCGAGGAGATGCTATCCAAAGTTATTAGATACATCGACCTCTAACGTGTTCGCGAAACTAATCGCCAAGGACAAACCTCCACCGCCACCCACAATAGATCTCGACCACCAAACACACCCATGGTCGCTCCCGTTTCTAATGAGACCAACATCCGCAAATGCCCGCACTTCGATGCTTAATCCTTCGAACCTCGTAAAAAGTGCCTCATGCAAGTTTTTCCCAAACTTACCACTCCCATCAGTACTTTCCCCACACCCATTCAAGCTGACCCTATCTGGCAAAATCCATTCCCCATCAAGGTCAGAAAGGATGAGCCTTACTCCCATAACCACAAATACAATTTTTATCCCAAAAATAAGTGTTTTGCCTTATAATGTTCACTTCGGATGATCATCAATGTTGGCCATTTTCACCAGTATGTTATCGACCTTCCCGGTTACCTCGACTGTTCGTACGTCAAGCCCCAACCAGCCCCGAATGTCGGACCTACAGAAGTCTACATCTTCCATGCCTATATGATCAAAGTCAATAACATCGACAATGGCCGCACCCGAGGAAAGTGCAAGTAGGTCGCAGAGTGTTATAAAATTACCTATCTGTAGAAACTTCCATTGCTCCTACCTGAATCGAGGTATCACCCTCGACCTGAAGGTTTATCCTTCATCGATTATGATATCTCCCATGTTAATTTTCCCCATTCAGACCCTTTAGTCATCATGATTAAAGTCGAGCACCTCGTTCTACACACGATGCTCACCGATACTAGCACTGCAGCCGATGTACTTTTCCTTTAGACAGTCTGAACCTTGTAAAAGATCAATCCGATCATACCAGCCAATGTCGAACTAAAAGGTTCCATCGGCTCGATAGAGGTTTCTGTCAGCTGCCTTAGCCTTCCTATAATCACTGGCTCTATAACCTTTCAAGCTAGTTTCCTTAGCATTGACAAGAAGTCTGAATACCTCAACATCTTGGGCCGCGATTGGCTTCATGTTATGAAGGCTGAACCTTCGACCTACCATCAAACACTACGTTTCACTACCCCATGCAGTACGTAGGACATGAAAGGCTCACAAAAATTAGCTCGATCCTGCGAGCAGCCCAAAATTGACCTTACCAGGAAACTGCTGAAGGCATAACAATTACTGCACCTCTCTCTCCCCAACCCTTCGACACCCCTTCCACCGACACCACTCCTATTGAACCCATAATTTACATCAAAATAGATGGCCCTGGTCAGGGCACATTTATTGACAGTTTCTTGGATATTGACGATTGATTCAAGCTTACCACTTTCCTTCGAGACAACAAAGAGCTACCAACAATGACCAAATGGTTGAGTCTGTAGGACAAAATGGTTTTGGCATAGGCATCTTCATGGTCACACCATCAAATTACCGAATCAAAAAGGTAATCAAGTTACACTTTGAATGTACCAACAACGAGGCCGAATATGAAGCGTTGATACATGGTCTCGGTCTAGCCCTTGAACTTGGTATCCCCAAACTAGCCGTATTCACCGATTCATAGCTCATCTAGCGATAATATACCGACAAAAACTAGGCGAACGATCGCATGGCTGAGTATGCAACACTTGTCCACTAGCGTATGGACCATTTCCATAAAAAATCATCGATCGTGCATTACCCTCGAGGCAAAAATAGACATGCCGACGCCCTTGCCTACATCGGAGCCATGTTAGGCCAGTTCAATCCTCAAACACTCAAGATCGAATACTCAAACGCCCAAGTATCAACCATATGGAAATCAATTCCATTAAAATTAGGGGCTAAAGTCTCGATCCCGAAGACTGGCGCACACCTTTCCTTGCATACTTCAACTATTCTACCGTACCAGAGTACCCAAGAGTAAAATGATCTTTATTGGAAAATTACCGAGGGTACACCATTCTCAAGAGTAGTTTATATTGTAAATTACCAAAAGAGTATACCTATGGTACATATCTCAACAAGAAGCGGCAACCATCCTTACGGAGCTCCACGAAGGTAATTGTAGCTCCCACAACGCAAACTGAATAATGGCTCTCTGAGCAATCATATTGTTCTGGCCGAACATGAAGAACCAAGCCGTAGAGTATACAAAATACTGTGATAAATGCCAGCGTCATGCCTAAGGCATTCGAAGCCCCTCATAAGAACTCTACTGCAGCTAAGGCTTAGCAATTTAAGAGTTGGGCCATCGATCTGGTGGGCCCCTTACCCAAGGCTTCAGGAAGCATAAAACACATCTTAGTCTCCATAGATTATTTTATTAAATGGATTGAAGTCGTGCCATTATGTTGAACGAGGGAAGATGTCACAAAATTCCTCTAGGAGAATATTATCACACGCTTCGGTTGTTCACATATGATTCGATACGACAACAGTCCACAGTTCGTAGGGAACAAGGTTTAAACTTTCCTCAAATAATACAACATCATCCTCTCTCCATCATCACCTTATTATCCACAAAGGAATAGTCAGGTCGAAGCAATCAACAAAACTATTGTCGATGGTCTTAAGAAACGTGTCGACAAGAATAAAGGGCGCTAGGTTCAAGAGTTATAACATGTACTCTGGGCTAACCATTTACAGCACACAAAGCGATGGGCTGCACCACTTTCCTCTTGGTTTACGGCACCGAAGCAGTCTTACCAACCTAGATCGAGGTCTAAACATGCAACCTCGATCTCCCCGATGAATTCAATAAATTTAAATTCAGGTGCAATATGCTATAGATCGATGAATCCAGAAACCGAGCCTTAGCTAACCTCAAACGTTACTAGATCTCTCTCTAGAAATCTTACAATAAGAGGGTCCGACTACGTAGTTTCGATATAGGCGATTTGGTATTTTGCCGCGTCACCCCTCCTCAAAACCACGCAATGCCGGCAAGCTAGCCAAATCTTAGGAGGGACCATATGTGGTGTGCGACAAAATAGATAAATGAACGTATTACCTTATGACTAAAGCTGAGGAGCCCTTACCTAACCCATGGAACTCAATGGAGTTAGTCTCTTACAACTGGCCAAGGCCACAATCTCTCACCACTGATGTAACTAGAGTATAATTAATATACACATTCTTTTAACTATGTGCATCATCTCATATCTCTGAGATCTTCTTGATTTGTACAAACCTAGGTATCCAGTCAACCCTTATACCTGAAAGATACTTGGGGGTAACTTTGATGTTTTATAAAGTTAAAATTCGAGCAAACCCGAGTGGCATGAATATTCGAAAGACTGGACACTCGGGGATGCATTGGAGCCGACCACATCTTGTTTCGCTCAGGATTAAACCCACGAATAGAAATACCTGGAGGTGATCTCGAAGCTCTGTGAACTTCTTAATTTGGGTAAACCTAAGTATCCAGTGAACCCTTTGACCCGACTGATACTTGGGGCGACCACGATGTTTTTCAAAGATCCAATTCGAGCAAACCCGAGTAGCATGAATAGTCAAAAGATTGGATACTTGGGGATTCATTGGGGCTGACCTCATCTTGCATCGCTCATGACCAAACCCGTGGATAGAAATACCTGAGGCCAACCTCAAAGCTCAGCGAACTTTTGATTTGGGCACACCTCAAAGCTCAATTTTTCTATAATACTAACATACATCAAGCGTTTATTCAGCATTTTGACCAACAAATTCATTCCCTCACACAAACTAATAGTACACATCAACAAGTTCAAATTAAAATAGCAAAACAGTGCTCCAATATCCCTCAGAAACCCACAAAAAGTTCATTACATACACAAAACCACATAGAAATAAGTTTTTTTCTCTAAGATAAACAACTCAAATAGGATTAATAGGGTTCTCCACCGACAAAGAATTTTTACCATCTCCAGGAGTCGCCCCCAGAAGCGCGGCTTCCATGTCCTTCACGTCAGCCACCTCGACCTCAGATCTCGACTCTATCCCTCCCGTATTTGCTATATCATCGAAGGAAGGTTCATCTTTTTCAGGGGATAGAATTCGAAGGTTTTGGAATTATAACCTAACCCATCAATAAATTTCATCAACGATGAAGTCACCTCGCACTTTTGGTCGAAGACTGCATGAAAGTATGGATGATTATCTCGTTATTGTACCTCTTATCTTGCCACCTCTACCTCATGCATAACCGCCTTCACATCAGATCTCTCGACCACAACAAGGCTCTCCCTCACCGTATCAGATCAAACTTTAAGAATTTCTTACTCAAGTTTGGCAACTCGGGTCTTCAGCAACATAATAGTCCCCTTCGCAAGTTTTCCTCCATCAATCGACTCCTTCAGCTTCACACTCGATGGCTTTTAGGCCCTCATAAATGAGATCATTCAAGCATACATCTGTACAGCTCACACACAATTTGACCACTCAGAAGGAATCCAAATCGCGTTCGAGCATTTCCTATTTTTCAATAAATACATACCTAGGGCCAAACCACCTCTGCACGACGACCTGCATCATTGTGAATAGTGGCGCACAGATGTATCATCGACTCTACCGATATTCAAACCGCCTCCTCTTGTTTGGCTACAAGTGGACGTGCTTCGGTCAAGTTTGGTCTTTCGGCCATCTGCTCATACGTTCTATTGCAAGGCGTCGCTTTTGTTAATGGCGCCATTGAGCCTTCGACAATGGCTTTTCCCTTGCCCTTTTGAGCCTGCTAAACCATTTAGGGATTTTCCACTGGGGCATTCGTGTTTTGCCCCCTTACCTCAGCCGTTAATACTAGAACTCCTTGCCGCACCCTTGGAACAAAGTTTGATATCCTTGTCAAGTTATTAAAAGCCATCTCACTCGTTCCTTCGGGCGAGACTACCTTTTTATCCCTCTTCAAATTCCCAACTACAGTCGAGGCTTATTTCAATAGAGTATCAGTCTTTTTACGCTTCTTTCTTACAATATTCAGCTTCTAGGACACCTTGTTCACTCATTCCTTACTTTCGTCGATTTGCAACCACCAAATTGAAAGTCGAGCAATATCTAAAGAAGTAAAGCAAAACATACTTGACCATATACTTACTTGCTTTATGCAGCCTATTGGGCAGAGCGAAATCTACCTCCCCATCTGCATACTCGCACCCTTTACTACTACCAAGTCCTTATCTCACCTACGCCCTGTCAAACATAAGTCCAACAACCATAGCTTCTTAGGGTGACAGTAAATATGGTACATCCCTGCCTTCTTATTCCCCTTCTTCGTGTAGAATGACACTACATCAAATCACTCGATTAAAGGCCTCCTTTCGTGCATCAACTCCTCATTCATACCTTCAATAACCCTCATCATTTCATAAAAGTTACCATTTATCTGGCACAACACATGTTCTTGAAATTAAGCTGCTCCTTTACCAATTTTTGAAAGGGTAGCCTCATACTCAGTGGAATCTGCCCTTTAAATGTCATGATCCCCTTATTGGACTCGTCCAAAAGTGTATACTCCAACACTAGGGGCACTAGAACGATCTTCTTCCCCCGTAGTTCATGTTTGGACATAAACCACTCGAACCTCGTCTTTTCCCGCGATGAGATTTCTCCCACTTATTCGTCCACGATCTCGGTCTCTTCCCCATCCCCTTCATTTCTCACATTCCATAAATGTTCAACTTCGACCTCCTCACCCCATTCCCCCTCTTCCTCCTCTTCATCACTCTCCCCGACTATCCGAGTACTACATGGACTCCTCTTCACTGAACTAATGTCAGGCTCCACTACAGCCAGAGGTACATCCGTTGCGATTTATAACTCTTTGACGTCACTTCTCCCCTCCCCTCGACATGAAGTACTCAGCTCCTTTATTTCATTATCATCCTCATATATTAGCCTCATCCTTAAAATAGAGAATAAAAAACTTCTAAGCAATAAAAAAGAACAATTCGAAGTTAAATCCCCAAGTGATTTAGAAATGGATGAATTCTAGCGTAATCAAGGAATGTTTTCTCCCAGGTGTGAATGGATACCATATTGCGAGATAGATTTAAAAGATGACCATTTTAAGGTCGATGATCCTATGTCTCAAGGAGATCTTGAAGAAGCAGCTATCATGTTTAATACAATTCTTTCTCAATCACCTCCAAATTCAGCCCTCAACATTCAACCATCGATGTCACCATCCATTATTTCATTTGTCACCCCAATAAATTCTTTCGAGGAAACTATGACCGAGATTGAATATTTTTCCCTCTCCTCAAATGACTTTTCTAACAATTATGATGACGAGATAAAATATGAACATAAGAAATCACCGTTTCATTATACGATAACATGTGAGGAATTTGAAGAAGATGATGATATTTGTACCAAAGTCAAGAAATTGGAAATTGTCAAAACTCTTAAAATTTTTATCGACTTGTCATTTCCTTCTCAGTCACCTTATGAGTCACCTCAGTCTTGCCTTGAACCACGTCCACCTGACACAAATTACAATATTAAAAACCAGTGGGTAGACGACCAATTATCGGGGGTTGATTCTGTTTTGGCTACTCTTTCACCAACCACACCTATACCTATGCCTACATCTTCATTTCACAAGCCACTTGGTGGTACCATAATTATTAATGAATTTGCGAATTTATTACGCGATAACTCTTGTTGTACCTAATCTATTGATCAATGTCTAAATTATTTCAAGTACTGCGATGACCCCATAATTCTTAAAATAGTGCATGCAATATCACCAGCAACTGAGTCATACAAACTTGAGCCTAACCCACAACCACCCGAACGGCATCACTTCAATGGTTCAAGTTACTGTTTGGGAAATGATTAATATCATGATAAATTTTTGGTATATAGGATTATACCTTGTAAAATATCTCAAAGTGAGATTCCCCATAAATTAAATAAGGAAAATCTTTATCCTGGGGGATTAAACGAGTTATTTTTATGTATCATGATTGCATCAGCACAATTAGGTGCAGATAAGGAGAACCGCAATTTTTCTATTATCTGGATAGTCAAGGATAAGGACAATTTTTATGTTCCTCAGTTATTTAAGGAGAACTTGTAACCAGGATAGTTCATCAATTATTGTACTTTGTACCCCTATCGTACCATTAAAAATCCTTTAAGTATGGGGGAACATTCGTCTGGCTAAAGAAGGTAAACTTAGCGCTTCTTGGGAGGAAACCCATGACACATTCAGGTGAGAAATTCCAGTTTTTATTCCTCCATTTTTTTTTTCTCTCAAACATTTGGGAAATGATTTTTATATTTGGGGGTACGAAACCATTTCTTTAAATATTTTTTGAAGAAAAGTAAAATAATGATAGTTTGATAATTTATGATATATTTTTGATAAATTTTCAAACACTTAAACTGATTTTACCTTGACATAAATATTATGGAAAAGCCTAAATTTTAAAATTGTACCAAGTAAACACTAGAATATTTTGAACTATCTTAAGCTAGATGTACTATCTTTTTATTAGCGATTAATTTAAATTAGTTTGGCATATTTTGAAAATGTGCACTTCACTGTAGTTTTGTAATTAATGCCTTTAATATATTTTTGCTCAGTATAAGGGAAGTTTAGTATTTATCTTAGGAATAGTTTACTACAAGGGAGACAACTGCCAAATAATAAATTTATTCCTAAGAAAAAAACCAAAAAACCAAATGTGCTCTAAAAAGCTTTCACGCTGCAAGGCTACTCGCAGGATTAAGAATTGAAAGAGGAAAAATTATCACCAATCACGAGTTTGACCATGAACTATGTGAAAGGAGCACAAGAAAATGTTACTTGTGAGAATCCCGAGTCTAGGTCATGATGGGGCACCACACCCTAGCAACCTTAGCCAACTGGCGGGGATTGTCGATCGAAAACTCCTTATTACAGAGGCTTCACTAAGAAACAAAGTACTCAAAAGAAAAGGCTCACAACAGAAAAGAAAAGAAAGAGTAAAATTCTAGGATAACGAATTGACTAAGGCACTTGTCGAACTGGCCGTTAAATTTATTCTAGTAAGAACTAGACTAACAAAAATTGAGTAAATTATTCTAGACAATGTATTAGGCGATAAAACTATTTTTACTGTATACTCAAATATAGCTAAAGCAAAATACTTGAATCTCTTTCTAATCTTGAGATCGTACCTCTAGTTTCGGATAAGCTTAAAATATTCATTGATATACTTGGGAGAATAGTAGATTTAAAGATTTTCCATCGATATATTTTTGTCACAATTAAGTAAGGATAAGTTCACAGGAAATAAGTCATGTGTATTCTAGAATTGTTTAAAAATGTCATTATTGACTTTTGTGGGTATAGTTACTGCAAACCCTCACGAGACAACACTCGTCCACCAGGTTTAACCTAAGGGTTTAGCGGCGTGTTGCATAAGCTAAATGCAATCGCGTTCCCTCCGAAAGTGGCTATTATTTTATTTTACTCGGGACGAGCAAAAGACAAGTTTGGGGTATTTGATGAGCACGTAATTATAGCATTTTTAATATTCCCGAACATATATTTTAATCGTTCACTATATTTAATTTTGGGTAGTTATGTACGTTTGTTTGATTGGAGCTATTGGAGATGGATATCATAAATCAAGCTCTTAAAGTCAAGTAAAAGTGTTTCCAGCAGATCATAGCATAAAAAGTCAAAAACACAATATATTTGGCCACAAGATTGAAGAAATATATACATAAATATTTTTGGAGAATTAGATTAAAGAATATATTACATCCAAGATCCTTGAAGATATTTTATATTGAAGATATATGCAAGAGTTCTATGAAGAAAGATATTTGCATCACTTAAGAGAATTATATGCAAGAATCTTAGAAGATTGGTTGTAAAATTAGAAGATATTATTGTGAAAATATTTTTTACAATTTAATGTATAGTTTATAAATTTGGGTTCCTTCACCTATAAAAAGAAACCTCCCCCCATTGTAATTGGGCATCTCATATTAGATCAAGTTTAGAAGAAATAAAGTCTTTATTTTATTTAATTTTCTTCTCTCTCTTTTATTTTATTTTGTAAATAATCAATTGTTAATGCGATGAAGTCTGAGATGAGCGGCTAATCTCCTAGCTAAGGCAAGGATGAGGCCTCTTCTTAGATGAGCAATAGTTAATATTAATTAGGTACTAATTAGTTTTCTCTTAGTTTTGCGATTGATAAGTTAGTGCATCATATCGAAGGCTTGACCATAGCTTCGGTCTGGTGGACGATAACTTTAGATACAAACAAGTGCTACTAATCATAGACTTAATTTGGAGATCTAGAAAGAGGAAATACTAGAGAACTCACTCAAGCCTAGCCATGGTTGAGTTGATAATTCTCTAAAATGCTCTTCACCATCACTTAAAAGCATAACCACTAAATGCTTGACCATAGACGTTCCTTTAAGTAATCAAAGACATCTTTGCATAGACGTTCCAGGAGATGCCCGGTGTCGACCCTTGTTTGGCATGCAGCTGCCACAATCTTATTTCCCATTTGACAACAATTAAACCGAAGAAGTGTAACTTGGCAGCACGCCTTTGAGAAGCAGTAAACCTTAAAGTAGACAAGCTTATAGCCGCGGGTTTCATCAGAGAAGTGAAGTATGCAGATTGGATATCAAGCATTATTGCAGTTCCAAAAAGAATGACAAAATTAGAATCTGTGTCGATTTCACAGACCTCAACAAGCATACACCAAAGGACAGTTTCTTCCTCCCGGTCATCTCAGTCCTCCACGATGCAAGACTTGGACATGAGCGTCTATCAAAGATAGACGCGTCTTCGGGTTACAATCCGGTACCCCTTCTCCTCGAAGTTCAGCTTAAAACTTACTTTATCACTGAATAAGGCCTTTACAGTTTTGACGTCATGCCCTTTGGCCTTAAGAATGTGGGAGCCACTTACCAACGCCTTGTCACAACAATGTTCAAACCCTTGCTTGGAAAGTCAGTCGAAGTCTACATCGACGACATATTATGCATGAGCCTCCAAAAATAGACCCATATCCAAGACTTAACCGAAGTCTTTTCTATACTTCGATCATACAGCATGAAACTAGACCCAAACAAATGCAAATTTGGTGTTTCGTCTGGTAAATTCTTATGCCACCTTATCAGCAAACGAGGTATCGAGTTCGACCCCACCCATATTCGAGCCCTCATCCACATGCCTTCGCCTCGAACAAAAAAAGATGTCAAAAAAGTGACTGGTAAAATAGTAGCCCTCAACCGTTAATTTCCAAATCCTCAGACCATTGTGCTTGGCTCTTTTCCCTATTACGCGACCAAGGCGTCCACAAAGCAAATAAAAATATAGCCCTGAGATTAACTGGATACCAGAATGCGAACATGCCTTCCTCAAGCTCAAAACATACCTTAGTTGACCACCCATTATCAGCACCCCTATCGAAGGTGAGGCACTCTCTTTATATCTCGCTGTTATAGATACCTTCATCATTTCAGTTCCCATTCAACTAGACTCAAACATCGAAAAAACTGTATATTTTATCAGTAAAAATCTAACACCTGTAGAAACTTGTTATTCAAAACTTGGGTAAGTGCTCCTTACCATCGTCTACTCATCCCGCAAACTCAAACCATATTTTCAAGCTCACCCCATATGTGTTATAACAAGCTACCCCCTTCGAGAAGTACTCAACAAAAAGGAGAAATCCATACGAGTACCACAGTGGTCTGTTTATCTTGGTGAACATGACATCATATTCGAGAAACAGATATCCTAAAAAGGCCAAGCAATAGCAGATTTCCTCGCTAACTTCCCGGTTGAAGATGTCGATTGGGAAGAACATGAAGACGACCTGACAGAAGGCCAACCCAAAGTAACAAATCCATGAAACCCTAACACTGGATGACATTTATTCACAGATGGATCCATTGGGTCTAATGGTTAAGGGATTGGAATAGTCCTGGTTACACCTATGAATGATCGAATAAAGAAGGCAGTTAAGATAAATTTCAAATGTTCCAATAACGAAGCTGAGTATGAAGCTCTGATACACGGCCTCGACCTCGCACTCGACCTCGGCATTCCCAAACTTGTAATTTTTACAGATTCCTAACTTGTTCAGGGACATTACATAGTTAAAAATCAAGCTAACGGTCGCATGGCTGAATATGCATTTTTCATTCGACAGCATATGGACCGTTTTCTTGAAAAATCTACTATCACTCATTGCCCTCGAGGAGAAAACCGACATGCAGATGCCCTCGCCTATATTGCAGCTATGTTAGGCCAATCAGAATCCCGAACCCACCATATCGAAGTATACGAGCACCTAAGTGTCGACCAGATGGAAGGCAATGCCATCAATACAGGTGTGGTAGCCTACTCGTAGCCTTCGACCTCCTCACTCGAAGTCCACTTCGTATCCTACTCGAACATATCGAAGACTATTTTGACTTAGAATCAAGCCCCTCAAGGAACTCTTATAGCCGAAGCCTCGATAGCAGATTTACCTTCGAGAACGGATTAGCACATAATTGTAGATACCCTTCGACTGAACGTTCGAATAGCAGAAGTGCGATGAGACTAGCATTCAGCTCAAACGGATTGGACAACGCATTAATTGGCCTCTCAGCTATAGTGACAGGGATGTCCGTAATAAATGCCGCCACCGGAAAACACGGACAATAATCATGTATCCTGGCCCACTCTTGGTGACTCAGCCTCTTATGTCTCTATAAATATGAGAGAGGGGAAACCAAGAGGGTGCAAGAAAAATCCTCTCCAAACCCTATCCATTTTACCTTCGACCACTTACAAACTATATTCGATCTTAAAAATCCTCATCAGAAGTCGTAGAGAGTCGCATTCGGGCCTCTAGGAAAGTATTTGTCTCTAATTAGTCTCTTTTTAGGCCATATACTTGTACATCTTTGATGAGAGGTTGACCTCCGTGTTGTAAGAGCCATCTTCGCTTCTCAACGAAGATTAGGCCCCTATAATTGGAGCCATCTGTTCTTCCCACACTATCAGTTACCTCATCTTTGTTACCATCCTTTCTTTCCTACCATTTACCGCTCCTTTTCAATGGCCCCTTCCTGCCGTGCCAACTTAACTCAGGCAGGCATCTCCATTGACGGAGTCGCCACTCAAGTCGCTTTACTATCTCAGTAAATTGCTCAAGCAGAAGAACGCCATCAACATTAAATCACCCAGGAACGAGAAAACCACCGCTAGGCATTGGAAACCGAACGGAATCGCCGGGTAGACGAAAAAAAATAGACAGAATCGAGCAATCGATGAGCTACGTAACACAGTCCGAGAACTTCAGCAGTTAGAGACCTTGGAACCTGCCCGTCAGTCCCATGAACCAGATCAATTGCGCGTATCTGCCTGCGCCCGCCTTGGACCCTCAACAAACTGGAGATCGGGCCATCGCCAGTCTCGGCCGTTATCATACATCACATCAGAAGTCATACAATAAGAGAGTTTGATCACGAAGTTTTAACATTGGAGATCTTGTACTTCGACGTGTTAATAAATCCTCCAAGCCTCGAAATGCCTGTAAGCAAGCCGAATCCTGGGAAAGACCTTATGTCGTATACGATAAAACCGACAGGGGTTCATACTATATGGTGACAGAAGACGAAGAACTTCTTCCTATCCCATGGAACACAATGCAACTGGTTTCATACAATAGGCCAAGGCCTCTACCTTGTACACCTGATGTAAACCCAAAATAATCAATAAAAATCTTTTTCTCCCAAGCTTCCTCTCCTGTTGTCCATTGAATTTCTTGGTTATGCCTGGGTATCATGTCAACCCTTCGACCCGACTAGTACTCGAGGGCGACCTTGAAATTTCTCAAACTCCCAATTTCGAGCAAACTCAAGGGGCATGGATGGTTGAAAGACCGAACCCACGGGAATGAATTGGGGGCGAACAGTTATGCTTCGATCAGGCCCTCAAAGTCTTCAAGGTTCAGTGAATTTCTCAGTTAAACCTTGGTATCATGTCAACCCTTCGACACGACTCATACTTGGAGGCGACCTTGAAAATTTTCAAACTCCTAATTTCGAGCAAACTCGAGGGGGCAAGGATGGTTGAAAGACCGGACCCTCAGTAATTAATTGGGGGCGAACAAATATGCTTCGATCTAGTTTAAGCCGTCGAAGTACAGTTGATTTCCTAGTTTCCTCTAAGTATCATGTCAACCCTCGACCCAACTGATATTTGAGGGCGACCTTGAAATTTTCAAGCTTCCAACATTCGGGCAGACTCAAGGGGCACGAATGGTCGAAAGACTGGACCCTCGAGAATATGTTTGTGGTGAACAGGTATTGCTTCGCTATGGCTCAGGCCTTCGAAGTTCAATAAATTTCTAGGTTCCCTCTAAGTATCATGTCAACCTTGGGCCGACTGATACTTAGGGGTGACCTCAAAAATTTTCAATCTCTAAACATTCTAGCAAACTCGGGGGGCACGAATGGTCGAGAGACCGGACCCTCAAAGATGTGTTGGGGGCGACCACGTCCTACTTCGTTGTGGATTAGGCCTTCAATGTCCAGTAAATCCCTCTGCATTCGATCACTCTTCAATCATTCAATAGTTACAGCATACGCAGATAGAAGATTACAGAAATATCGGCAATCCCACCACATGCAATAATTTTTAGAACAATATATATATCAGAGAAGCAGTTTCAACAAAACTCAATTCAAATCATGTTCAGAACAAACGTCAGGAATCTCGCACAACAATTCAATGCAGGTCAAGTTCACACATATCAGATTCAACACAGCAGCTCAAATCAGTTCGCACAAATCAAGATTCAAGATCAACCCCACAGAAAAATAAACATGGTTCAAATATTACAACTCCACAGCAAATCAGAAATAATAAGCATGGCACTCGAGTACAAATATATCATTGTCAAACGGCTGTATCCTCTCCCCCTACAGGCTCTTCAGCTCCGACACCTTCAGCACCTCCAGTCGAAGGTTTCGACCCAGTACCATCGGCGATCATGTATTAGTCGAAGCTCCAACTGCAATACCTTCACCAACAAAAGATTCCATGTCACCTCCAACAATTCCAATAGAAACTTCTACCTCTCTCTCCTTTGCCTGCAAAGAGTCCTCAGCAACAGGATCATCGATAATAGGAAGGCGTTCTAAAGTGTCAGGATTAAACCTCATATTTTCTATGAACTTCTTTAGCCTGATAATAACTCTACATTTACCTTTAAACTGCACCTGATAACGCGCCTTTAGTTCTGCCTTTTCCTTATCCTTCGCAGCAAGCTTCGGCTGCAATACCTGCTCATGATTAAAATGTTGACGTTCTAGTCTCTTCTCAACTGCATAATTGATAACGTCCAGATTCCGCTTCAACTTATTATTATTAGTCAACACGACAATTCTTTCCCCAGAGCAAGCTCCAGACTGTATAATTGAAAGCCTCCAGATACATACTCTTCTTCATACGTCTCGAAGCCTCGTCTGGGTCAGCATCGCAGAGTTCAGCCATAGAAACAGCTTTAGCTAAAGCATGATCTTCTCGTTCAGCCTCCGTCATCTCTTTGCCCTCATCCTCCTTATCATCTTCCCCTAAGCCTTGCCTTTCCCTTTCTAAGCCAGTGTTGGTACCTGCCTCAGCCTCAGTCTCAAAGCATCACTAGCCACTTCGGGCACTGGCGCTGCTTGCTTCGACGCCTTTTTCGCCTTCGGAACATACTGAACTGTCCTTGCCAAATCCTCCTCCCCCATTTCTTTGAATACTTTCTAACCACCTTCGCCTCTCCTTTTTTTGATGGCTTTGGCGTAATGGGTACGTTTCGAAGTAGGGAATCCGTCTTCTTCTTCCTCTTCCTTTTGATACCAAGACTCTTACAAATGAAATTTCCCCAATCCTCGTCTAAATCGATCAATGCGTCAATATAATCCCTCAGATTCTCCCAAGACTGGTAAGTCGGACCTACAGAAAAATAAAAATATAATCACAATTCATTCAAGCATCACATCAAAATAAAACCTTTGACAGATGACTAACTTGGGTTATATACTTTATGATGTAACCTATAGGAGTCCTCCCCTTTGACATTTACAAATTTATCCCGTACTACAGTCAAGTCTCTAATTCACCCTCGACCTGTCAAACATAGATCAAACAACAAGGGCTTCTCTGGGTGACACTGAATATGGTATGTGTCCACATTCAAGTTTGCCTTCCTCGAGTAAAATGACATCACATCGTACCATTCGATTAAGCCCCTCTTCTCACTCCTCAACTTTACATTCATACCCTCAATTACCCTCATTATCTCGTAAAAATTTTCATTCATCTGAACTGGAGTAGCTTCCCAAAAATTTAACACTTCCTTCACCATCCTTTGGAGGGGAAGCTGCATTCCCAGTTGAATTTGACCCCTGTATGCCATTATACCCTCTCGCGGGCTCAACTTGAATGTCTACCCTGATCCCGCAACACTTAACATGACCCGCACCTTTGACAACTCCAGTTTGGAAACAAGTCAATCCACTCTCATTTTATTTCTAGCCGAGACAGAACCCTCGGCCTTATCCGACTCAGTCGAATCCTCGCTACAATAACTCTGCTCCTTCTCTCCCCCTTCTTCACCTGAAGGTCTAGCTTTACCCTCCTTTCTCTCTCCTCCCTCTACCTCTTCCTCATCACTATCCTCTGTCACAACCGTCTTACGACTTTTACTTCTCAAACCATCAGGAACCTATACTACTAGTGGAATATCTTTTTCTATGACCAGTTCTTCTAAGTCGCTACCCTCATCCATTAGGGCATGACCGGACACACTAGCCTCATTCTCATAAACCTACTTGTCTATTAGCCTCAGTCTCGAAGCTCGACGGCTATACATCTTATCTTACAGAAGAAAATGCACACAATTAGATCGATACATTCGAAAATTCTGTGTCAATAACCTTTATCTCCTCTACCCTTTCCAACAGATACAAACACAATCGAAAACTCGATCCCAAACCCAGTCCCTCCGTCAATACCCTTAAAATCCCAAAATGGGCTAGACCTTAGACTCATGAATTGCCCCTAACCTCGACCATCACCTCTTAATTATGAACCCAGAAGATCTTACTTACAGATACATAAGGCAAAGCCAAATAAAAAGTAGATAAGGATAAATTGACATACCTGTGTTAACAGAAACACATTTAAAATAGCAAGTCAGTCCGTACTCAGCAACAACCTCAGCAACCTCTATCAAGCTTCACATAACAGTGGTGTACATTTCTCCTCCTCTCACTCTCTGGTTTTCCCTATGAATAGTTAAGCGGTTATTTCCTTTACATTTATATACCTCCACGGAATATAAAAACCACCTCGATTTCCATCCCACTATCATTACCACGCCTCCAGTACCATGGGTTTTCGGCTGCAATGGATTTTGACCTATTTACCTCTCATTCCCCTCAAGTGTGAACTGTACAGTCACTTTTAATTAGCTGCAAAGTCAAAAGCCTCTCAAACCTTCTAACCCTCACTCGAAGCCTTCCAGTCAAGTCCAAACATCACATCATACTTTTTTCCGTAAAACGAGCAAAAGTCATGATTACATGCATGACACACTACCCCAGTAGCACGTACCGTTCTGGCATACTAGCTGTCTAGGTTGTCAGGCCGTCTAGTCAAATACAACAAACCTTTGACAAATACACCTCTCGCGTACGAATAATCAACTACACCGTATCTCGAACACTCATCGCCAGATAACCTACCATTTGATTTCCAAATATATTGAACATTCAATCTACCGCGTAGTCGATAAACTTTGACAGTTCAGAATTTTACTTATACACAGATCCGAATATTACTTCGACAGATCAAATTTCTACTTCGACAGATCACACTTGTTACTTCGACAGTTCAGCATTTTACTTATACAAAGATCAGAAAATTACTTCGAAAGATCAAATTTCTACTTCGACAGATCGCACTTTTTACTTTGACAATTCATAATTTTATTTTGACAGATCAGACCTCCTACTTCAACAAGTTTAAACATGTTACTTCGACATTTCAAAATTTTTACCTCAAGCATTCAGAATTCTACTTGCACACAGTACAGAAAAACAATTCCACAATTATATTACCAATCCCCAATTTCATTCACTTCAAATCAAAACAGTACAATTTAAAATATAAAATACAACCACCCATCTAAACCACTCAACAAACCGGCAAGGAGCTCCTATTTATCTTTGAGATGCCTCTCCACAACCTCAGCAACGAGTCCTTTTGCTCCACCATCTCCTTCGCAAATGATTTTAGCAAGAACAACTGATGGCCTGGAAATGGACCCATCATCTGAAGAATCCCCCACCAATATGCAAAGGATATTCCAGCAATGGGTTCCCCAGGCTTCGCTTCAAATAGGTCTGATATCTCTGCGTCGATGTCCTGATCGATAAGAAACCTCTGTTGCAGTTCCAGGGTCTTTTCCAGCACCCGAATAGCATTTGCCGCAACCCGGTCCGCCTGGTTGGCCATGGAAGAACTGCTGCTATTCTGGGACAAAGAAGACGACATTATGTTTAGAAGAAGAAAAAAGAAAGATGAGAAATTCTCCTCGCAACACCACATTTTATACATGAAGGAACATTTAAAACATTCATTAATCCCAAGTTGCATTCATTACAGTCTTTTAATTCCTCTCCTTGAAAACTCAGCAGTTTGACCTTCTAACTTCCTACACACAACCGTTTCATCTTTACCCACATTACAACCCCTTTCCCGAGGACCTGCAGACGAACAAACCAACAACATCGAACCATCGACCCCTTTTTCATTTTAGTTCCTCAAACAAACACCCATCACTTTGAGTACTCTTTGAAATCGAATGCCGACCCCTTTCCCACTTCGTCTCACACCTCTTTCATAGAGTTTTGACTAATACAGGGTCAATTACCTTCGACCATACCATTATACTTCGGAGTCAGTTTTTTTCCAACATTCGGCGAGATATATTTTCTACCGTGCCTATAAGTCTATTCGTCTACAATAACTACCAGATATAAATACACAAAATTTATGTAAAACATTGTTTCCATTCCATTCCCCTAATTACAACAACAGAAATAGCAAAGTTGCAAACCCAAATATTAAAAACCACAGAAACAACGACAACCTCCAAAATACAGTTCTACATAAAAGAAAAAACCCATCATCACCTTCTTAAGTACAAGCCACCTTATTTCCAGATGGGCCAGTTCCACTCGCCAATCCTTGTTCATCCATCTCCTCTTCTACCTGAATGAGACACTCGGCTAAAGCCGATAGGAAGAGATAACGTTTCTCAGCAGTCGTGAAATGAAAGTTTAGTTGCCCCCAAAGGTAAGCATAAAACTCCCCATTAGTAAGATCTCCAGCTCCTACCTCCACCAGGTAAGGCCTGTCCCACTTCAGATCATGTTAACCAAAAAGCTTTAAATACAATTTAGCAGTCTTCCTCCCTATGCGACGATCTCGGGCGAATCTCATCCTATTCTGATGGGGAGTGTTCGGCGTGGTATCCATAACATTTTTCAAGAAATGTAGAAGGAGTAGAGAATGAAATAGAAGAAGAGCATGCAGTGTTCCTGCCCCTATAACCCATACTTATAGCCCCATCTAAACTAATTTTTTTTTTTTTTTGCTAAGTAAGAAAGATTCATTTCAAAGAACAAAACAAACAAAAAACAACTACAACCCTCAAAACTAAGAAAAGCACAACAAAGTCAACAAAATCTAAAGTATTCTTGCATCGGAACTTCAATTTTCTTGAGGAAACCAGGTCTTCCCATTACGTACATACTCACGCCTTCATGAAGAAGAGCTCCCTTTTTAGAGAGAGCATCAGTACTGAAGTTAGCCTCACGCCAGTTTATAGAAAATCGGATATTCCTCATGTTTCTACTAGCATTTTCCCAAGCCGCAACCAAAGTCCAAGGAATATCGTTTGTTTTGAATGCTTCCACAGCCGTCGTGGAGTCCGATTCAATCCAAGCGATAAGCCAACCAAATGAAGCAGCATATTCCACCCCGTGAATGATTGCCTCGCATTCAGCCATGAAATTGGTGACCAACCCGAGACCTTTTGTGAGAGATCCCAACACATTCCCATTACAATCACGATAAATACAACCAATGCCTCCTTTGCCAGGATTCCCTTTAGCAGCCCCATCGGTGTTGATCTTAATCTCTCCTATCCGAGGAAGCTCCCAATAGGAAGATTTAACCAATGAATGCTTACTAGCATGAACATCCACACCAAGGCAGTAGAGGATACCCAATTCAATCTGCGTGTTGAACATGAGGCTAGTGGATAGAGCAGCACAATCTTGAATCCGTTTAAGCCATTGCCGTTTTACAATAGCCAAAGAGAAGTTCAGATCTTCATACAGGCAGTTGTTGCGAGCTTTCCAGATCAGGGATGAGCCACCCCAAACGGCCCCTGTCCAAAGGTCTCTCAGGTAAGGGCCCATCAAGGAACCTGCCCTGAGGAAGGAGTAAAGGTTTTTGTCCAGATTCCTGAGTTGGAACATATCTGCCACCCAATTCAATAACTAAATACTGATAGAGCAGTCCCAGATCAGATGTTGTATTGTTTCAGAATTGGTTTTACATAGACAGCACCTAGAGGCCAAATCAACACCTTTGGTTTGGACTTTGTCATCCGTTGGAATTTTTCCGTGGCAAAGTCTCCATCCCCACATAGAAAGTCTAGGATGAATAGCCTTGTTAGAGAGAAAAGAAGCCCACCACACCGTCTGGCCTTTGTTACGAATAGCCTCGAAGGCTCCTTTGGCCGAGAACTTGCCCATTAGGTCAGGTTTCCACACTCTCCTATCGACATTATTTTTATTGATCTTAATAGAGTGTATGTCCACTCCTAATCTTTGAAACAACAATTGAAGATTTCCAGGGATAGCCCATCTGCCCTCAACTATAATGCTACTCAACTTAGCATGCAAGTCATTCCAAGGAATATGATCATCATTAATTTAATCTTTAAGAGAAAAAGAAGAGCACCAGTTGCCTCGCCATAAGTCGATACTAGCCCCATTCCCAATCACCCAACCGGAGTGAGCACGAACATCTTCTATAGCCCTTCTAACACAAGCCCAAATCGAAGAACCTTTAGTAATCCTAGAGAAGCTCCCCGATTTAGAAATGAATTTTGCTCGCATAAATTCAGACCACCCATCCGTTGGATTCAAGAAGTTCCAAGAGAGCTTCATCATCAGAGATTGGTTGATCACCTTTAGCCTTCGAAGATTAATACCCCTTTCCTTAAAAGGTTTACACACCTTATCCCAAGCCACAACGCAAGCTTTCCTTGAATCAGGTTCCCCAGAAAAAAATAAATTACGAAGAATTCTTTCTCCCTCTATAATTAGAGAAGCAGGCCATTTGTAAATACCCATGCCGTATATCGAGATACTACTCAACACAGATTGGGCTAGCACAGCCCTCCCTTGAAGAGATAATAAGCTACCAGCCCATCCTGTGGCTCTTCGTTTGATCTTTTCAACCAGAGGACGGAGGAGCGTCCGTGTAACTCGCCCTTGAACAAGAGGAATGCCGAGATAAGTTATCGGTAGACAACCTTCGTCAAAGACCAGTATAGCTTTAACTCTTTGTTTTTTGGCATTTGACATAGCTCCCAGGAAAAGTTTACTTTTCTCAGAACTGAAAATTTGCCCAGAAGACTCCTGGTACATCTCGAGCCATTTACTAAGGTGTTTCAAACCCTTAGTATTTACATTCGCAAAGACAAAGATATCATCTGCAAATAGGAGGTGTGATGGTGCCATAACCCCCTTGGTGACCACCATAGGCAGTACCTTCTTACTACTTCTCAACTCAGAAAGAGCTATACTGAGGACCTCCTCGGCAAGAGCAAAAAGAATTGGCGATAAAGGATCGCCCTGCCAGAGCCCCCTTCCCACTTGGAAGAAACCGTAAGGACCACCATTCACTAGAATAGAGACGAAACCACTTCGTAGGAGTAATCGAATCCATTTACAGCAATTGTGATGAAAACCCATGTTTTCAAGAACTTGAAGTAAGAAATCCCAGCTTAGTGTATCAAAAGCTTGTGCAATGTCGAGCTTAATCCCCACATTCCCACCAAATCGCTTTTTGCGAAGCTCGTTGATCATTTCGGAAGCGAGGCCAATATTACTGTGAATGTTCCTCCCTTGAATGAAGCCACATTGCTCATTGGATATAATATTTGGCAGAAGGATAGACATTCGGGAAGCCAAAAAAATTTAGATTACTTTAATCAGGAAATTGCCCATGCAGATTGGACAAAACTGTCGCAACTTAGATGCATTATTCACTTTAAGTGTGAGAATGATGAAGTTAGCATTGAACCCACGAGGAAGAGTAGTATCAACGTAGAAGGAACGAACCGCTCTTACTACGTCCAACCCCACAATCCCCCAACAAACTTGAAAAAATGGCCAGAAAATCTGTCAGGACCTGGAGAGCTGTCAGGATTCAGAGCAAAAATAGTCCGTTTGATCTCATCACTCTCTAGTAAGAAAATCAAAGTATCGTTGTCCGCTGTTGTGATGACCTTTGTAACTTGGTTCAGAACCAAATCAAGCTTGGGATGGGCTTTAAAGGTGAATTTTTCAGAGAAGAAGTCGACTATGTGTGCCTTGATCTCGTCTTGCTCCTCAAGTAATCTGCCATCTTCAGTCTGTAATGAATGGATCAAGCTTTTGCTCTGCTTAATGCAAGCAAGCGCATGGAAATAAGCTATGTTTCTATCCCCACAATGAAGCCAGTTCACTCGAGCTTTTTGTTTCCATAGTTCTTCATCATAGTTTACAGCCGTAGTCAATAGCTGATTGGCTTGTGTTTGCTCCCGCGCAATATCATCGTTATCTATCTCAGAATCCAGATGTTGCTGTAGGGCTTCAACTCTAGCAGATAGCACCTGAATATGGCGTTTATTATGTCCAAACACCGATGTATTTCACTCCTTAAGCCTGCTTTTAAGACGCCGCAGTTTACTACTGATCAGAAAAAGAGGATCACCTACAATAGGCTGATTCCAGTTCTCAGCCACCACCTGCAAAAAGGAGTCATGCCGAGTCCACATATTGCAAAAACGAAACGGAACATTATAGGCCTTAGGAATACCCACATTACAACCAAAGAGAGGCGAGTGATCAGATTTCACCCTAGCCATCACCTTATATTTCCAGCCCGTGAAGAGGTTCGACCAAGCTTGATTATAAAGCATTCTATCAAGTTTGCAAAGAATCCTATTATTACCCATTTGCCCTTTACGCCAAGTGTACTCCGAGCAGGAAGAGTTAGCCTCAAGAAGACAAGAACCATTCACAAAGTCTTGGAACTCCTCAACTGCCCTCCACCTCACGCCTCTGCCACCTTTCTTTTCTCCAGCCCTGAGAACAACATTGAAATCGCCAACCACAATCCACGACAGATTTGAGGCACCAATCACCGCAAGATCTCTCCAAAGCTCCCTTCCCCAGATATAAGAGCAATCAGCATGGATACATGAAATCATAACATTTTCAAACAGAACTGTAATGTGTTGTCTTGAGCAAGCTAGAACAACAGGTTTTGTTAACCCTTTTCGCCAAAGCACCCAAATATTTGGATAGCTTAGACCGTTATCAAAGAAAATGACCTCCCTTTCCATCGAGAAAAAGTTTTTCTGACGAAGTTTATTCTCATCCGGCTTCACTTTGGGTTCTACAATACAAAGTAAGTTGGGAAAGCTATTTTTCATCAAATCGATAAGAATATTAGAGGTATCCAAATTGGAAATTCCTCGACAATTCCAAAAGAGAATCTTCATCATAACCGACGCGAGGCTTGCCTCCTTGTCTGCTGCTTAGAAATTGAAAAATTACTAGCTTTAGATTTATTCTTTCTGATATTTCTCCTACTTAAAACATTGTGCCATTCCTCGGCTTCCTGGGTTTGATAAACCACCTCATCCGAGTACCCATTTCCAATGTTATAACTGAATTCTGAGCCGTGGCTCTCACTTTAAGAACTTCCCTCACTCTCTCCTTCCTCCTCATGAACTTGGATGGAGCTATCAACTACTTCGACCATATCAGCCCAGGATTTGCTAACCAGACTTGCTTCTTTGTCAACTTCTTGAGAGTTAAGCGAACCATCCCAATTTCTAATCGTTTTATCCCACATTTCCACAACACCATTAAAAGTCTTCTGAGGCTGATTTGGTTGGTTGGTTGGCAGAGTTTAGTCAATAATAGGCCCCTTTTGTTTATTGACATTCTTGAGCCCTGCAGCGCCTTCCTCTGATCCCGGTTTATCCTGGTCGGCCTTAGCTATTTTCTTCCTATTTCTTCTCTTCTTTTTTGGTTCCTTATCCGCCTCATTTTGGACGACTTTTTCTTGCTCGATTTCTTTCACCACATCTCTGCATTCAGACACAAGATGACCCACAACCTTACAATGAGAACAAGGCTTAGGTGTACGCCCCAACTGAACCTCTTGACAGAACTCGAATCCCTCCCGTTCCACCACGATCTTGGTTGGGACTGGTTTTGAGAAATCAACATCCGCAAGCACCGAAGCATAGAATCCCGTGTTGTGGCATAAAGTGCTGCTATCAGCTTGAACCAGATTCCCCACTGTTCTTTCCATAGACATTAGCACATCTTCTTCCCAGTATTCAGTTCCCAATCCAGGAAATTTAACCCAAACCATGGCGTGAGTATTTTTTTTCTTGTTGATGTCAAAATCCAGAGTCCACATTGTGACTCGCAGCAATTGCCCGTCGATGTGCCAAGGACCTCCACCCCAAATTCTGAGTTTATCAGCCTCATTATCAAGTAAGATTGTGAAGTAACCTTTACCTAATGGAATAAATTGACATTTACCTACAAGCTTCCATTTGATCATTGCTTCTGATCTTGCTACTGCCAACTTCACCTTCATCAAATCAAGTCTGCCAATCAAGCTATATTTGTATCTTTCAATCCCTCTGAGGAAACCAACTTCCAGAATTCGAATAGTGGGGAAGTCACCTCTCATGGTTGGAACCGGAAGAAGACTAAGATCCGTCGATTTAGGTTGGAGGAGATCAGAAAATGTTGTTTTATTAGTTCCTATGTTCAGTGCCTTGACCTTAGAGGTCACTTCCATCTCCCATAAATCCATTTGAGGGAAGATCAGTCAAACATGGAAGAAATTGGGGAAGAAAGGAGCAACAGTAAAATCGCCTCTAAAATCGCCCCTCTAAAAATGGAAGCTTCACATTTGGAAAACTATCGATGGTTCCATCGCCAAACAACAAACATTCCTTTATTACCCTCATTTATTATTTATCCCTAAACCAATAGTCAGCCGCTCAACTTCCAACGCCAAATAATTTTCTCAGCGAATACCACTATACCACTTTTCGAGCCCTTCACTGAGAGGGGGAAAATGTAGTAGCCTACTCACAGCCTTCTACCCCAGTCAAATACTCGAAGGCTACTTCGAAGGCAACTTGAATATCTTGTAGCCCATACAATCCCCAAACAGGTCTCCCAAAGATTATCCGAAGACGAAGCCTGGACCCTGAACATGCCTCGAAGAAGAACTTCACTTCAACATTAGAAACGCTTTGACCATATCCGTACATGGTCAAAGCATGAAAAGATAGTCAGCTCACCCGATAGAAATGGTGCCGTTGTTGGTCAATTTGCCTATAGTGACAGAACCAACAGGCGGCTACAGTGACAACCTACAGTGATAGAACCGACAAACAGCTACAGTGATAGAGTATGGTGACAGGCCCTACATTTTCGGCTTCAACACTAACTCTAGGATACCCGCTCGATATTCAAAGGATACCTGGATAGTACACTTGCAATCTCACCTAACCTTGGTGACTCAGCTCTTCCTATGATTCTATAAATAAGAGAGACGGGGAACCAAGGAAAGGTTAGAAGAATTCTCCCCAGATCCCATGTTGTTTACCTTCGATCACCTTATAAAACTAGGTACTTGAACCTTCGACCACTCGATATAAATACAACTACTCTTAAAAATCCTCATCAGAGGTCGTGGAGAGTCACATGCAAGTATATTGTCTATTGATTTTTCGCATTCTAGATTGCGTACTTAAATTTCTTTGATTGAAGATTAAACCCCGTGGTTTAAGAACCAACTTCCCCTCCAAAAGAAGTTAGGCCCCTACAGTATAAGTCAGTTCTCCTTAGTTCCCATCTAATTCTTTGTGTGGCTAAAATTTTGTAGAATATGAATTGACTAAGGATAACTAGGCTCTTTCGGTTGAAACACCCGAAACACTTTTATCAAGTAAAATATCCTTAGCTTGGTCGAGCTTTACAAAAATTGAACCCCTTGTATCCCATCATACGCTAGCGGTTGATCAACCAAATAATTATAGAACCGAATTCATCGGCCTAACGTCATTCATCATCCAACATTAGGGTATCATTAGAATCATATCATTTTCGCATATTTAATTCATTTTTACTTATTAATACTGAACGATAAGCATATCTCATCACTTTCATGATTTTCCTCTTCATTCTAACATTAACTTTATTAGTTTAGTAATTAGACTTGTTGGGTTATAGTGGGCCATGATTTGCTCACTCTCATATTTTATAACATTATAGAGATGAAGTAGTTATGTGGCATTGCAGAGAGCACAGCTAGGTTTGAAGCTTAGTTCTTACTATTGCTGTTAAACTTTACTTTATTCATTTATTTAAGATATCAAACTTCGTTAAACTCCTTTCATTCTTTGTGGTTTTACACTTTTTAGAAATTTGATTATATTTCAATTTTGTTATTTTTCTTTTTACTTCCGGTTTTAGTTATTATTCTATAACTCGGATGAATTGTTATAGTGAATGGCTGAGCTTTTCCCTATTAGCATCGTTATTTGTAGGTGTTAATCTTTAGATTCCCCGATCTATACATCCTGAATGACATTAGTTAAATATGTTTTAATTATTTAAATTTAAGGTGTGACATGAGTACTCCAGAGTGGGGATGTACATTGTGAAGCATCCTAACTTCCGACATATTAATCCTCGGATGGGTGCGCGGACAAAAAATGAGAGGAGTAAATTGGAAGCTAAAATCCACCATTTGTTTGAATTAATCAAGAACATAATAGAGTGGAAGGGAAGAAAAAATATTAATTGCCAACCATGGTTGAGGTCCAGAAAAAGAATCTGTAGGGAGGTAAAATACAAGAAAAGTGCAAAAAGGGTTCAATTTGTATCAGTCCCATACAAGAATGGGAGTCCTTGGTATTTGGGATGGAGATGTATGTGCCAGATCACTGGGCTAAATGATGCTCCCTCTAAACCCCCCCCCCCCCCCCCCCCCCCTTCCCCGCATCGATATTATGGAGTTCCCACACTTCGATCCTGCTACATAGGCGCAGTTAAAGAAAATTGAATACTACAATGCAAACCACTATATCGTTGAGGATGTAGATTACATGACATATTAGAGTCACATTCACCCAAATCCTTTGATTGGTTATACTTTAGTGAAGAGGGCTAGAAATATATGTATGTTCTAGTGTAATCTGGTTAGACCTGATGTACGTATGCCAAATACTTTGAGTTTAGATGAATCATCTCAGGTGGAGAACTATGGAGAGGATGTGACTTTAGATTCTTAGGATATTGGAAAATTCATGGATATGGCGGGAATTGACGGTGAGCGTAGACAGATACCAATCACAGCCATCGAGGTTCAGCGGCTATGTCTAGCTAGATATACCATGGATGTGCTACGCCAGTAAAATATTAGAATACGACATGAATCATATGAAGATCTGAGGCACTATGTTGACTGCATAGATGGAATAGAGGAACAGCTGAGACAGTCATAGGAGATTATTTGAGTCATGGGAGAGAAGCTATCTGAGATGTCCACCAGGTATGAGAGTGAGTCGAAGGTACAGTATACATTAGACGATAGTCTCGCACATGGGCGAAGAGCAATGTGAGGTCGTCATGCTTAGTTCTATGTTAATTTAGTGCATTTTCCATACTAGTTAAACAACATTTTATGTTATTTGTGCTAAGTTTATCTCGGATCATGTTAAGTTTAATTTGGATCATGTTAAGTTTAATTCAAATCATGATTAACCTTATGTTATTTGTGTTAAGTACCTAGTGTTAGATAAATAACTCAGTCTAAAATGAAATACCTTAATGAGATTAAAAAAATAAGCAAGTGTTGTATTTATTCTATGGATGAAAGGTGTTTGATTAAATGCCATAAGATATTTCAAGAAAAAAATCTAAGTATTTAGTATATATTGCACACATAAGAAGTTGTTTGACTAAATGCCTCAAACGAAAATCTCTGAAAAAAATAAATGTTTAAGAGAGAGAGTGGAAGCCTTTGCTCGTACTGACTAAGCCACACCAGAATTGCGCGGTATATAAATAGAGTGGATTGCGCCACGTGTCTCTTATATGTCATACAGTTCAAAACTGCACGGCTCAGTCTGCAAAAGCAATCGCTTCCCCTTTATCTCAATTCTTAGATTTTCTTCATGAGGATTCCATCGATCCCAAGAGCTATATTCCCTAGAAAACTCGTTAAACATGTCTCTCAGTTGCTATATGCCCTAAAAGACTTGTGAAACAAGTCTCTCAATGGCTAGTTTTTCAACTATAAATTGAGTGGATATCCCTAGATATTTCTTACAATAATCACTCCCATCATCTTCTAATCTCTTGTTATTAATCAAGTTTACCATGTCCAACCTATCACTAACTTCATTATCACCATCTTTCTCATCTCGTCCAGATCGAAAAAACTTTTCTGATAATTTTTTCTAATAATGCACGAGTATAATAAAGTTCTCATGGAAATGGAAGAGGCGGAAGAGTAAGAGGCATCATCGTCACGTAAGCGGGGGTTAGTAAGATAGGAAGAAGGGACATGTAGAAAGAGATTGATAATACATTGGGGCATTTTAGTATTATGAGAAATTATTTTGGTCCCAATCTGGTCTACAAAAGCATCTCAGTTTTCTGCCGATTCCGTATGAGCGAAGGTGTGTATCAATAAATTTATGATAAAGTTCATTCTTCGAATGATTATTTTGTTTAAAAAGAAAATGCCGCTAGGATGATAGGTTTGTAAACTCACCAAAAGATAGCGTGCACACTTCGTATGCTATGTTATGGTACTTGTGGAGATTCCCAAGAGAAATACATTTGGATTGGGGAGCGTAGCGTTAATTTAAGCTTAAAGAAATTTTGCAAAATAATTGTTAAAGAGTTCAAAACTCAATACCTTAGATCCCCCGACGAGAATGACCCAAATGGGTTATTAGAAGTGAATGGAGCATGAGGCTTCCCAGGGATATTAGGTAGTTTATATTGAATCCATTGGAAATGAAAGAATTGTCCAACTGGGTGGGATGGACAATATACCGGGTATAAGAAGTATCCAACAATAATGTTAGAATCGGTTACTTCGTAAGATCTTCTAAAATCTTCGACACTATTGATATATTATTGTTGATAGAATCTTCTGGAATTGCGGAAGTAAGAATTGTAAAAGTAGGTGTAGGGGGGTTTGGCATTGATGAAGTTTCACAGACTATTGCTATAATTCAACTTCCTCGATACATTACGGCATGGATGCTCAATTAAATTAATTTTGGACCATTTTGTAAGCCACCCGAAATTAAAATATTTTTCCATATACTTTTTCATACGTCTCATGTACCATTTGAGCCTACCATTCAAGTTTAAAAATATTATAAGTACATTATCTTAACTTGACTATGAAAATGATTGCAAATTATAATACTTACCACGTTGCCCGTTCCAAGACCGGTAAATTATCGGTATTCAAGGTTTGAAGAATTCCTCTATAGATCGCACATTCCTTATTAAGCTAATTTTTGTACTCGCAATTGATACCGTTATATGATCGCTACATTGATTGGTCTACGTAGAATGAAATGAATTGGTCATGCAATTTCAACCAAAATTGGATGGCTTTTTTTAAGTTTTTTATCTTGAGATTTTGAGAAACTTGAGACCTGTAAGGCTATAATTCAGGGGGTGGTCCAGAATCGACCTCACAACGTGGAGGTGACTAGTCTGTACTCACAACATGGAGGAGACCTCACAAGAATGGTAGTAAATAGACTCTAAGCTTAATTTCCTTAATCATCTTCAACAATTCTTCTGCCCCTTTCATCAACATGGTCTGTACTCGCTCATAAAGGTGTCAACTTGAAGAGGGAAGGCTTGTAGTGAAGATTACTGACCTACGTGGAGCATATTTTGGGAGGCTACTCTTGAACGCACCTATACCCAAGCCTGTGCAGAAGAATTTGTTCGAGATGTCTGTGGCTGAGCAGCTGGTGGAATTCAATAAGCTTTTCTGGTATACCGCCTTTTATGAGGATATTGTGGAAGTAGTGTACCACGAGCTCATGCTTTGAATGATCGCAGAGGAAACAATTTGAGCCGAGGATGCTGAGGCTACTGTGGGTCATGGCATTGCGTTAGGATTGGAACTGCTTTTGTTTTGATTATTTTTGTATAAATGTTGCATATATTGTGGCCTACGGGCTTTATGAAATAGAAAGGCAGCTTTTGTTGTATCGTGTCGTTAAGAATACACATGTAGAAATGGTCGACAGAGATAGTGTTTATGTACAATGGGTGCTCGACCCTTTGGGCAACTAAAATGTCATGCGGGTTATGTATAGGGAGATGCTATGAGAGAATACTTCATGCCTTAGGTCAGGTAGGACTAGCACGACCCCGGTTGAAGGTGTTGTCTAGGTACAAGTGCCAGTAAGCATAGGATATGGAGACCAAGTGTAGGATAGGTTGGTAGATGTGCAGAGATAGAAGATATAAGAAGGTAGAGGGATCGAAGAAGGGCAAACGAAGGTGTGAAAATAAAAAAAGTTGAGTGTTGAAATTTTAAATAAAATAACTAAAGAGAGAGAAAGGTAGTTGGGTATCTTGGTAATCGTCCCTGGCGTTAATGATAACTTCTTAGTCATATTAACCTTTGGTATCCTTTATATTAAAATGAAAGAACTTTGCGTAACAGCGCTGCAACTGGGACGAGGACTATATGCCTATGATAAAGTGGAGGAGAAATTCAGGCATTTTCGATGTTGTGATACCTTTCTTGAACACCGGTAAGTCTATCTCTCTCTTGTTTTTTTGTTGATTTTGAATGAGGGTACGCCAATAAAGGTGTTCATGAAACTTGTAAATTTTGCAAACCTGTATTCGTTAATTGTTGATTTACCTTCGATGGAAGACCCTTAATAATAAAAATATGGTGAGCAGCATGTGGTGGTAGAGAATTCATTTATGGATCTTTGACTCCCCTTGGAACTGGATATTTTGTGGTTATGACATCGAGGTGGTGTGGTAGATGTCGGTAATATGTATGGCAAAGACATTAAATCGTAAATACCTGTAGCAAGGGTGTGATGATGTTTTAAAGATAGATATATAAAAAACGTTGTCTCGACCATAGATAGGTTGTATTCGGGTTCGACCTGACTGACCCTTTGTTTTATTTTGTACGTAAATGCACACCCGGATGACTGTTAATAGGTTGCTAGAGTTTAACATAAAAGCTTTCAACATGAGTGGTTTGTTAACACCAGACCGATGTAACCCCTTTGAAAGTGATGACAACACCTCGAAGTAGGATATTATAGGCGAGGACCCCAGAATAAAAGTATTTGGGGAGAGTACATCTCGGCCGTAGCTATCTTGCAGTGACGAGGTAGAGGATATTGTGCCGATCGAGGATGATGATCAAGAAGTAGAGGATGAGAGGGTGATCATCAGGGAAGGGGAAAGTGAGACAAAAGAAGGCGAGGCAACGCCTGTGGAGACTTTTCATAAGAAAAAAATTTAGATTGTATCGTGAAAAGTATTTTGTCAGTCCAAGGGTAACGATCAGTCTCTATGAAGTGAATCTGTGAGATTATGTTAATTCTGGGGTGCTCATGTATCTGGGATAGCTAAGACTAGGTATGGTGATCCCGTTCAGCAACTTGGTGAAAGAAGTGCTAAACTTTTTTTATGTAGCGTCGTATTAATTAAACGGCAATTTCTATGAAATGATGTGGTTAATCAAAGCGCTGAACAGAGACTTGTCTCGAGCTAGACATCCGACTGTTTCTTCACACAATATCGTGAAGTACTACGAGATGGTTTGTAATCTGGGCAAGGTAACATACCATGTAAAGAGTGATAGATGGCACCCGGGGTTCTATTATATGAGTAACAGCCAACGATCAACACTAGAATAAACCTTAATACTGGTCGAGGGTAGTTGGGAACAATGGGTTCAAGAACCTGAATTGGCCTTAACTAATCGTGTATATACTCTTGGTTGGCTTGTGTATTTAAATTTGTGGTATGTATGTCGGTTTGACAGTCAACTAATTGGTATTCACTTTGTTCATGTAGTTCCACAGCTACCTTAGAGCTAAGCTATCTCAACACTGTGCTGAAAGAAGATGACGATAGGGAAGACGACGAGTGGGTAGATAACATTCTCAAATCGCTTGAACTGCCAAGGGTTAGGATGAGTAATAAAGACACCAAGTTGAAAGGGGTAACGCCCACGTGAAAGAAGCAGGGCAAAAAAAGGCAGGAAATGGCGTCGAAAGCAAGAGTTTAATCAGCTATCGATGTCAATCAGCTTGACGAAGATCCTTGCTCATTTCGTGCTCAATTATAGAATTAAAACCAAAATACGAGAGGCAGGGGGGAAGAATAATCTGGGAATAAAAGTTGATACAGTAACGACCAACGTTGTGCTAGAGAATCCGTTGTTGTCACACAAGTAAAAAAGGGATAATATCATGTGATGGACAGAGCTTGTGGATGAGATAGATAAAGTCTAGGTGTGGGACTTCATGCCAAGGGAGTCAACTACCGGCTGGAGGCACTGGTGAAAAAGGATCCTGCTGCTGTTCTAAAACAAGCCGCGATGTGCATCAAAGAGTTAAAGTTTTAAATTAGGTTTACTACAAAATTACTCTGTAATGGTGAAGTAGGCACAAATATTGAGTGTTGGTGTTATATTTATGCAGGGTGCCGCAAAGTTTTTTGTCCCGAAATTTGAGCTTAGTTGCCAAACTGCCGAACGGGAGAGCGTGGTGATGCTCTCACAAAAGGTTGTCGATCTGGATGGGGCATTGGTGGTGGCAAAGTAGATGGCATAGGCTGTTGTGGATGCCGCGCTTGCTGAGTTAAAGTCAACTCACAACCGAGCCGCAGACAAGGTCATCACCGATCATGCTGCCAAAGCTGCAAAGTATGAAGCTTGCCTTGTGCGAAACAAATTCAATTTTTAAAAGCTGTGTAGGAGAGGCAAACAGCGGCTGATCAATATGAAATGCATCTTAACCAGATGGGCATCAACCCTGAGACCTTACGGTTTTATTAATCTGAAAAAGAGGAAGTGGAGGTCGATGAAAAGGGGGCAGAGGAGATTGGGGAAGTCGAGGCGCGAGAGGAGCCTTTGGTTATTATTAGCCCTCCCCTTGGCGATGTTGCAACCCCTCGATCTTTGACCCTGAATAATGATTTTGGGGATGCTTGAAAAGAACATTGGTATTATGGTAAAGTGAGGGGGATATTTGTAGTTGCTATGTACTTTTGATACGTTGCAATGTTTGTAAAATATTTGTGTAAGCTAAATCGGGACCTTTATCATCGAGGCTTGCCTCTGGCCTTTTACTTATAGCATGAGTATTCGGAAAGTAGTTCGAGCAAATAGCTCGCCCCAGGTATGGCTCAGTCGTCTGATCAAATTCCATATGTGGGGACACTGAATGTAATGTATGTATATGATGCTCAAGTATTGCAGAAGTCGATAGGTTAGGTCAAATATTGGGAGTATGTGTAAGATGTATATATGTTGCTCAAAAAGAGCTCGCCCCAAAGTATTGTCGAAGTCAACTGGTTAGGTCGAATACTAGGGGTATGTGTAAGATGTATATATGTTGCTCAAAAGGAGCTCGCCCCCAAGTATTGTCGGAGTTGACTAGTTAGAGTAAATACTTGGGGCATGTGTAAGATTTATATATGTTTCTCA
This sequence comes from Kingdonia uniflora, assembly GCA_014058105.1. Lineage (NCBI taxonomy): Eukaryota > Viridiplantae > Streptophyta > Magnoliopsida > Ranunculales > Circaeasteraceae > Kingdonia > Kingdonia uniflora. The sequence continues at coordinate 1,316,341 of JACGCM010000696.1, forward strand.
AAAAGGGCACGCCCCCAAGTACTTTCAGAGTCGACTAGTTAGGTCGAATACTGGGGGTATGTATGAAATGTATATATGTTGCTCAGAAAGAGCACGCCCCCAAGGTGATATGAGTGATATCTTAAATATTGACAGTCATAACATTTCAGGAACAAAATTATGTTACATTTGTGGTTCTACCATTGGTATTCCAAGAGATGCATAGTATCCCAAGGATGTGTTAAAGGCTGATTGTCTTAGGTCATTAGGTAATAGGAACCACGTGGTCTTGTCGTAGAAGATGTATGGCCCTTCCCAAGACTTGGCTAACTTTTTTTCTTTCATTGTCTTGGAGGAGGGGGTTGTGTGCTTGAGGACTAAGTCTCTGATCTCAAATAATCTAGGTTGAACTCGCTTGTTATAAGACTGCTGTAAGGTATGGTGATATCGACCGAGCTGTACGATAGCTCTATCGCGAGTCTCTTCGATCCATTCAATATTGAGTGCTAATTGGTACTCGTTCTCTTCGTCGGGAAGATTGGGGTCGCGAGTGGGTGTTTGGAACTGCGTCGGTAGTACCGCCTCGGTCCCGTATGCAAGTAAGAAAGGTGTAGATCCAGTTGATTATCTTAGGGTAGTATAATATGTTCATAGAACATGCTGAAGCTCTAGGAACTATCAACTTTTTTTGCCATTAACTCGCCTCTTGAGGCTGTCAACAATTATTTTATAGATAGCCTCGACCTGGCCATTTCCTTGAGGATAGTACGGGGTCGATGTTGAAAGGATGATGTTGTGCTCTTTCAGAAAATTACTGATCTTGGCCCCAATGAATTGTGGGCCGTTATCACATCGAACCATGTGAGGGCATCCAAAGCGAGTTATGGTGTTCTCCCACAGAAAATTGATAACCTCATGTTCCCACGTATGGCAGGGGTGGCTTTGACCCATTTGGTAAAGTAGTCAGTAGTAACTTGAACATGCTTTTACTTGCCCGCTGCTTTAGGAAAAGGCCCGATGAGGCCTATTGCCCCCCTCTTAAGGGGCCAATAAACCTGACTATAGTATAAGTGACATGAGGGACTTCAGATATTATGGGCATGGCAATAATACTTATCACAATGTCGAGCATACTCTTCGGCTTGTTCATACATACAAGGCTAGAATAACCCTTGACTGATGGCGCGACACGCTAGCAAATGGCCGGCAGTGTATGACCCACAGGTACCTTTGTAAAGCTCCTTCAAGGTGTCTCAAGCCTCGATATCGTATTAGCACCGTAGGAAAACACCGCTTGTTGCACGCTTATGGAGTATGCCTTTTAGAATCGAGAACCTTGTGCAATAATCGTGGATAGATCGATGCCTCTTAAGGTCGTCGGGGAGGATTATGCTGGTAAAATATTATATAAAAGGCGATACCAGTCCTTTATATCTTAATTGGTGGAAGCCGTTTAAGCATGAGCAATTTTCATATTGTCGATTGTTGGGTGGTTAAGTACTTTGATGCTAAGCTGTCGTGGCTCTGATCGACCTAGCATGGCCGCTAAATAAGCTAGAGCATCAGCATACTTATTCTCTCTACGAGGATAATGGTTGATGGTTGATTGTTAAGGGAAGAACACCATGCAGTCACGGACGGCTTGAGCATAAGCAGTTATTCGTCTATTGGCATTATTTTCTCTAGAGTAGTACTTCTCGACTAGCCGTGAGTCGGTGAAGGCGCTGAGCTAAGGGATGCCGAGACTGAGGGCTATGTCGATTCCATCTATGAGGGCTTCATTTTTGGATTCATTTTTTGTGCATTCGAAACCTAATTTGATAGCCTTTTCAATACGATCGTTTGAGGGGGTAACCAACACGATTTCAATGCCTGATCCATTAGAACCCCCAGATCCATAATTGAAGAGGAGCCATCCAGTACACTGGTTCCATAAATCTAGGGGGCTAATTTTATCGATAGGGCTTTAGTCTTCGTGCTCCTCCTAATCGGGGTCGTTAACGGAAAAATTGGCTAAGAAATCTGCGACCGCTTGCTCTTTCTCGTAAACTATTTTCTCGAAGGAGATATCTTGTTATCCTAGAAAAATAGACCATTGTTGATCTATTTTCAGCATTTCATTTTTGGTTAAGACTTCTCTGAGTGGGTAGCTTGTGATGACTTTAATCTTGTGGGCCTAAAAATATGGTTTTAGTTTCCGCAAGGTGTATACGAGAGTGAGGATTAGCTTCTCTAACTTTGTGTAATAAACCCAGGTAGGAGTGAGGATTTTGCAGATGAAGTAGGTGGGATTCTCAATGCTGTTGTTGAGCCAGATTAAAATAGCGCTGATCGATTCTTCGGTAGCGGTGAGATAGAGTAATATGGTTTTGCCCTCTACTGGTGTGCTTCATAGTGTAGGTTGACAAAGGAATGTTTTAATTCAAGGTATGCTAATTCACAATCGGGGGTCCACTCAATGTCTTCATTTTTCTTTTGCAGTTTCTGATAGACTCGACTTTGAGGAAGGCAAAGAACCATTTGCATCGGTCTGATGATTTCGAGATAAAATAGTTCTTTCCAGCTATCTTTCCAGCTATCTTTTGAATGTCTTTCTTGGTGTGAGGGGAGGACATGTTGATGAGGGCCCTAATTTTCTATAGGTCGACCTCAATTCCTCTGTTCCTTATCATGTGCCCCAGAAATTTACCAGAAAGCACACCGAACTCGTACTTGTCGGGGTTAAGTTGTATGTTGTATGTTGTATGTTCACAACATCTGGAAAACTTGGGTTAAATCGTCGATGTATGAGCTCTTGAGATTACTCTTACATAAAATGTTATCGGCATAAACCTCGACCATGATGCCGAGTAGTGGTTTGAACATTTTGGTAACGAGGCGTTGGTATGTGGCTCCCGCATTCTTTAGTCCGAATGGCATGATATTAAAGCAATAAAAGCCGCGGTCCGTCGTGAAAGCTATTTTTTCTTGATCGGTTGAGGTAAACACTACCTGGTTGTAGCCAGAGGCGACATCCATTATAAATAGCCGCTTATGCCCTACTGTAGAATCAAGGATGGTCTAAATTTTTAGTTTTAGAAGCTATCTTTTGGGGTACATTTGTTTAAATCGATGAAGTCGATGCAGACGTGGATCTTACCATTCTTCTTTGGGACTGCCGCAATATTGGAGATCCACTGGTAGTAATTGACCTCTCGAATTAGCCCAGTACACAAAAGCTTTTCAATTTATGTGTTGTCGACATCGCGTAACCTGGGGGAAAGGTTCTTCTTTTCTGTTTAATAGCAGTGGCATCTTTCTCCATATTGAGTTTGTAGCAGGCGAAGTTAGGGTCGATGTCGGGCATTTTAGTGACATTTCATGATAAGACATATTTTTTGAGTTTGAGAAAGGAAAAAAGTTAAGCTTTTTCATTATCGCTTAAAACATTACCGATATAAGTTTTGCGTGTGGCACCATCAAGCTCCACATAAGCAATAGATTTAGTAGGGATTGGCTCGATGGGGGCTTGATTGTTGCAAGGGGAGCCACCGTGCAGTAATTGCCAGGCCTATACCAACTTATGGGTCATTTTGATATCAGGGTGCTCAAACGATCAAACTATTCTCTACAATCCTTTCATATCATATGTGCTCTTTATAGTGGTAAAGCGCAAAGTTTGGTGGTAGCTAGAAGGGATGGCGTTTATTGCGTGTAGCCATTCTCACCTGATAATTTTAAAATATTATATATTTTTGATGACGATAAGGAAATTGACTTGCAGCACGACCGACACTACAGTGACGGGAACGCTTAATCTTTCGGTGGTTGCCGTAGTAGAAACTTTAAGGCCTTTAAGTTTGATATTTGTGGGAGTGATGCGATCTTCTATTTTCATGGCTCATACAGCTGTGAGGAACAATATCTCCACTGCGCTTCCTGTATCGGCCAACATCGTGTGCCAAACAACATTCTCGATTATGAGGGTGTTGACAAGGGGGTCAGAGTGTGGGAAACAGACATATAAAATACACAGCCGACAAAAGAGATCCCCACTAGTCGAGTGTGGGAAATTTATACTCGTAAGTTAAGATGACAAATTCATCTACTTGTTGGCATTTACTGGATGTATAGCCGCTGTCAATATTGTTAACTTTGATCATATGGGCATGGTAAATGTGAAGCACTTTATTGCCCTCAAGTGTGGTTTACTATGGTTTAAGGTAAGATTTGTCGAGGTAGCCGGGTAGGTCAACAATATACTCGTACAACCAACTGACTTTAAAAATAAGTTCTAAACATTTCTTGAATGTGTAGTATATGTCGGTGGAGTGATTGTTGCAGTTGTAGTTTAGGTAGTAGGGCTCCCCTAGTTTGACTTTGATTGGTTAGGGTGCTTTCCAGATAAGGTCAGCTTCAACGTGGCGGAATAGCTGTACGATCTTAACTTTGAGTTTGGGTAGGGAAGGAGGTGGGAGTCATCGTTGACCCTAATCATCATGTATGTCTGCATGGGAGAGCTTACGTGACTCGTGGTCGGTGTAAACTGGGGCGATTAGGGCCTTGAGTTTGGTAGGGAGAGGCAGCAGGGAGATTGCCTGTCGGCTATTGACCCTGGTACGTTCCAACTCAATGTACCTATTCACTCTAATAAGCATTTCTTCAAGGGAAGAGGCTTTATGCAAGATAATGTATTCTTTGATATTGCTATTGTTAGGTAGAGCATTTGAATAAGCGAAGACAACGTTCAAAGAGGTGAGATTTTTGATTTTTCTAGATTCATCGAGGAAACATTTGGTAAAAGATTCAAGGGTTTCACCCTGAGCTTGTCTGATGTTAATTAACTAGTCGACTTGTACTTCTCTGTCTTTGTTATGAACAAAATTGGTGATGAAGAGTTTAGAAAGATCCCCGAAGTTGTGTATCGAGCCATTGGGTAGGCTATGGTACCCCTTTAAAGGACTATCAGAGAAGCTAGATGGGAGACCTGACATAAGATATTATCGAAAGTGGCATGGAGACTTAGAAAGATTTAGAATTTAAGGATGTGAAACTCTGGGATGGTGTTTCTTTACTTACGAATTTTAGGTACGTGAAAGTTGGGTGGGACCACAATCGCGAGGAGCACTCAGCTTTTGGGATTGTTGAGGCGATTCCATGACGTGGGGATTAATGTTGAGCTGATGCGTATGGCTTCATAAATTATTTGATCAAGTTCACTTTGTGCGATATACATGGATTAAGAGGGGAGGATCCATCGGCGGGGTACTCGCATCGTTGTCGATGTCTTGTGCTTTGGTCGCCCAGCAGATCATGCGCAAATATCCACGACCGTGCATTGCCAGTATGCAAGGTATGTGACAAGTGGATCCTTTAGAAGCATCTGACCCTATAATAAGGTATGTGACAAGTGGTGTTTCACGTGGTGCGGGTATAGACTCGGCTAAAGGGGTTGGTCCCAAACGCTTTCAGACTGAGATGCGAGAGGCAGCTGGTCCGTTAAGGTTATGAGGGTGTGCGGCAGGCTGAGTATCGTGTATTATATGGACTGTGAGATGCAGGTCATCCATGTCTCTGGTGTGTTGATCGACCTCCTCTTGATGTTGGACCCGCTCCTCCTGGAGTTCCATACAATGCGCATCCCGCTCATGGTAAAGCTGCTGCATGTGGCACTTTGCTTTGTAGGCAAGAGCATCGCGCAACTGAGGCAACTGGGCTGCAATATCATTCAGCGTTCTCCTTCCAGAGACTGCTGATGTTGAGTGGAGAGTAGGTGCCATATGGTTTTCTGTGGTAAAAGATGTAACTTTTGTGTGGGGTGGGGTGCTGAGTACAGACGGCGCCAATTATAATTGCGTAATTCCGGGGGTGGTCCAGAATCGACCTCACAACGTATGTGTGTGAGCTCCTATGAAAAGGACTCTTCACTATCTCCTAGGAGGATTTTGGAACTGTGGAAAGTACATTTCTCCTTTATGATAACAAAAGTGTTTGTGCTAGTGTGGTCGAGTCTCCATCCCACCACCTCCCTCTTGGCCCTCCATCTCCTATTTATAGGTTTCCAAGGGAGGGCCTCCAGGTCTTTCTCGGTTATTCCCCTTTTACCCTTTATAAAAAATCATCACTAGTTATTCTACTTTACATCTGTCTCTGCTTTGTGTGGCCTGCGCTGTTTGCTCGATCCTTGGTCAATGTTGATCCTGTCTCCTAATAGAAATCGATGTTGAGTATGGGTCATGTCATTTGTGGCTACTGAAGGTTAATATTATTGAGTAGGCTACTGATGGCCGATATTGTCGATTAGGCTACTACAAGACCAAACGCATATTTTGTTTTCATAGGCATCCACCATCCAGTGACTCGTGCTCATGTATTTATCTTTATCAATTGGAATGCCATTATCAACCTCCTCCTCAACATGATTTTCAACCACATTAGGTGTCTGTGTCGGTGTTTCTGTCTTCCATTTTGCTTTCGTCATCCCTTCGCGTATTACTTGGTACGACAATCAGAGCGCGAACCGTTACGGGTGGTGTATAGAGATTTAATTTGTTTAAACCCCACCAAGCTTACATCGGCGGGATAAACAAACTTCTTCTGCCAAATACCATTTGTGAGGAAAAATATGGATTTCCCGATTAAACGTTGAATTGGGGGTAGTAGGGTTGGAATTAATAGTAAGAAATGTGTCTTTGGGAATCAAATTGTGAGGAACAATAAGAGTCCAGTAGTGGGAACAATTACCAAATGTGGTGATCATGATATTGAAAAATATTTTGTATTTGTAACGAACCAAAATTGGATTGGGAGCTTTATTGAGAGGTTGAAGACATAGCTTGGTTTTAGTTTGATGGGGTTATTTTCTTGAAGAGAAATAGGGTATGGGAAAATGGTTTTATAAGGGTAAAAGAGTTGTTCTGGGCGTCAAATATTAGCCGTTGCCACCCTTTAAATATGAGCCATACACACAGGCAAATCATAGCAGTTGGTCTGCCACACTGTTCTAAACTGCGCAGCATATTCAGCCAATCAGAACATGGCACATAACATCCCCTTATTGACTACTTTGTGCCGTGCAGTTCTGAACTGTGCGACATGATTATTTTAATAACCCACCTTGTGGGTCTCTGAGCTGACCCTCAGGGTAAGTTTTTTGGCTACCACCTAGGTGAGAAGACCCAAATGTTGTGTGGTCAGTTTACAAAAATGATGTGTCCCCCACATAAGCAACCCAACCTACTGTTGCATATGCTATTAGGTTTCAAGCATAAACTAAATTGCACTTTTGAATTAAGTAATTGTTGCCTTGGCACTATAAGGGAGATATCATATTTATGCACCATCTATCTTTCCATGCCAATGCACATTCCAATGTTTCACTATGAACATCCAAATCTATAAAAAGGTTCTTAGTGGGAAATCTAACTAGTAGGGCAAGATCAAGTCTCAGAACAACTTGTTCCAAAGTTTAGTAGTTTTAGCCCGAGTTAATGATTTATGTCAATAGTCAATGTTCAAGGAAAATATAAAATGAAGTTTCACTCCCCTATCTTTTTTAGTCTACAAGTATCCCTTTAAGCCATGTTTTTTTATTATTATATAAAAGTTTGAAGAATCTCTAGAAAATTTATAAACTAGAAGTGAGGCTTGAAGTTCGGCCTCACTTCTAACCTTAAAACTTCATACCCCCCCCCCATGCAAAGTTTTCTGGGTCGATTTATTACCTCAAAACTTCTAATTTGGCTTTGACAGAACATTTTTCACCTATACCGTGGTTCTGGTCGTTCCCCACCCAAGACCAGTTTAAGTCGGGGTATTTTAGGGCTTTCAACCCAAAATAACTTTAAAAAGCATAATAAAAACCTAGCCTAACTTCCAAAAATTTCCAAATCATAACCCAACGAAACTAACAAAACAAAATACAACAAATTTCATCGCATCTCTGCGTCTCTCTCTGTGTCTCTCTCTATGCCTCTTTCCATCATTCTCTAGGGCTTCTCTCTACACTCTATCCACACCTCTTTGCGTCTCTATCCAGTGCCTCTCTGCAAATTTCTCAGTGCCTCTCTCTATATCTCTCTCTATGCCCTTTTACATCACTCTCTAGCGCCTCTCCCTGTTCTCTCTCACTCAAAATTATAGATGGCTCACGTCTTCCTCTCCCCGGACCAACAACACTCGCCTCCTCTCTCCGACAACATATTTCTATCTCTCTCTATCTCTATGTATAGATCTACTTGAAATTGTGATGATTGGTTTATTGCTTGTAATGGAGTATTGTGTAGGTTAATTGCTTGTAATGGAGGATTGCATAGGTTAATTGGTTGAATTGAATTTGTAAGGTTTCATTGTTAAATTGGTGTTCTGTCATTGAGTTGCAATGGATTGATTTGTGAGTGTATATTAATTAGAGGTTTTGGATTGTGAATAGGATAGATCAATATGATGATGAAACATTAAAATTATAGGCTGTTGCAGTGGCTACAACCACTGTAGTTAACCTAGAATTATTGTTGGTTGAGGCCACCCAATATGACAAAGAACCTTCTATCAAGAGGAGGGAACACAGAAATACAAACTTAAGTTTATTGTATGAGGAAAGTGATATTATCTGTCATAATATGTTGTGAATGAATTGGGCTTGCCTTTATAGTTTTTGTGATAGGCTAATATGGAAGGTTTTGAAAACTAGAAATCATTTAACTATTGAAGAACATGTGGCAATATTCTTGTTTATTGAAGCTCATGATACTAGGTTCAGGCATGCCCAAGCTTCAACCATGTTGTCATTGGAAACTATTTCTAAGTTTTTTCATGTTGTTTTGAAGTATGTTTTGTGGCTGGGTGAAGACTTAATTAGACATGCAACTCCTGACTTATTTCCTGTCACTGGAAATAATCATCATGCTTGGGCCTACACTTACTTCAAGGTATATTTACTTTAAAGTTAATATTTTATGAAATTTTTGTTATTGTTTTTATATTTGATAACATGGCTTATTTTCTTCAGGATTGTGTTAGAGCAGTGGATGGCACGTTCATCCCTGTAACTGCCCCCCTTGAATATCAACCTAGGTATCGCACTAGGAAGGGGGATATAAAGAAGAATATGCTTGTTGATTGTTCCTTTAACCTAAAAATAACTGAGATATTTGCTAGATAGGATGGTTCAACTTATGATAGCAGGATCTTGAGAGCTGTAGTTAATGATGACATGTATCCGTTTATAGTGCCTAGAGGTAAATGATAATTTATTTATAATATCATCCCAAACATTTTACTTATAATTTTTGGTTTGCAATCTTAATGGGTGATGCTAGATTTCCCCAAGCTCCTATTTTTTTAGTTCCCTATCGAGGTATATGTTATAACCTTAGGAAACTTAGAGAGGGGAATAGTCCTCAGACTCTACCAGAGTTATACAATTACTGACACTCCCTGCTAAGGAACATCATTAAGCATCTATTTGGGGTCATAAAGAGACGTTTTGGTTGTTTGTGCACAAAACCCATTATGATATTGAAACTCTGACCAAGGTTATTATTGCATGTTGTATTATTCACAACCATATATATCATCGAGGTAGATGCAAATGATAACTTAGAAGACCCAAATGCAGTGGAAGATGAACATGGAGAAATGCCTCATGAAGAGATAGGAGCATTAGGGGAACTGAAGCATGGATAAATATTTTTAGAGACCACCTGTGTGTAAACATGTGGCTTGAGTATGTCAACTCTAGTAACTATCATCTTGCTTTGAGTCATCTACTTTATACTATTTTTATTTGTTTGCTTATTATATACTCTTTTATTGTAGTATTTGTTATGACTATAGTATGAGATCACTTTAATAAGTTTGTTTTGTATGTTTCTTTTTTGGTATGTCTATTTTGGTTTGCACTATTATTATGACTGGTATTATTGTTTGGTATAATATATATCTCTAATGTATTTGATAGTGTATGTAGATTAACAGGTTATTCTGTGTTATGATATATTGATGGTTTCTTATTTTGAAGGTGTGATTGTTAGGTATTATGTAGTTTTTATGGGGCATGTACCTGAAGTATATGAGACATGGGAGGGACCCTACGTCTCAGGATTTTGATGTGCTGTTTATAGGAGAGTTAAATCAAGGGTAGAGGCTAATCTTTAGTTTGCTTCATTTGTTGAAAAGGAGAGGAATGTTCAAGGGTGAGTAGCTCTGGGAGATGAAGAAGCTCCACTAGATGTTGAAGTATAGGAATCTGAGGATGTAGAGGATCTAGGTAGGGGATGGCTTTGAGGGATGTGTATGGTTAAATTTTTTCTCTTGTTTTAAATTGTGCTGGAGTTGTGTGATGTAAGGTAGGTAAGTGAGTATTTCCATTTTAGAGGTGTTATAATAATCAACTTTGGTATTTTCTTGTATGACTATGAACCATGTTTTCCTATATAATTAGTAATTTGTGCAATTTAATTGTGTTGTTGCATTAAAATATGATGATTAGAGAGGAAAATGTGGTTTACATATGTTTTTGGTATTTTTACGAAGAAACTTCTAATTTGTGGTAAAATTATATGGTTCAACCAAATAGACTAGTAGGATGTTGAAGTTAGAAGTCAAGATTTAAATAGAACTTCTAACCTTCAGCCCAGGACACAAATTTTTTCAATCTTCTAACCTTAATCTTATATCCTCAATCTTCTATGCACTTCTCACCTCTTCTCACCCCAGAAAAACAAACAAACATGAGTGTCTTTGATCACCGAAGTTTTATTGCTATTATATTTTTTAGTTATTCATCAATTTCATAGTGATGACTGTAGATACACCAAGTCTGATTTAGAGAGTTATACATCCTGAGAATTATTAACTATTGTAATTTGAAGTCAATTATAAAGATGGCTAACTTGATATTGAGGTCATGTTTGTCACGTTCCAGACTGTCTCATACCCAGTCCTAAAAATCCAGTTCAAGGAGTGATTTAATGAGAAGTATATTGGATGCAAGAGTAAACAAGATCAGTCTCCAAAAAGGTGGGTGATGACCTACCTTTCTACTCATTGTGGCTATAGTATTGTTCTTTTTGATCAGTCAAAATTCGAGTGTATGTTTTGATTACATTGCCAAGAATGTCTTTATAATAAGAATATATCATTGAGTAGTAATTCCACACGGTTGATTCTGTGAGAAATGATTTCCAAGTTGTCAAGATCCTTTAACGTTTCATTGAGATTTGATCTCCTAGTTACCAATGCTAAAGATCAAAACAGAAGTTATTTTGCCCTCTACTTCTTGATTGTTCTTTGAAATTATATTTTTCTTCCTTGAAGGTTTAGACGTATAGCCTTTATGGTAGATGTGTCTTTTCTGGTACTAGTTGTCAAACATGTTTAGAAATGTATGAAGAAATACCTCAAAGAACGTCATTGCCACAAGCCTTTATGCTGATTTAATCTTATTCGAAAGCTATGTAGCATGGAGAACCCCTTGCTAAATTGTGTATGGAAAACTCCATATCAAGAGTTCATCCTTAAGCCCTTAAGGTCTCACTGCTGGCCCTACTGGTAATAGTTAGTACCTCTCTAGTGTCTAAACAACGCTATGCCGAATTTCCAGTCTTAGTCATGAGATGAGTCTCTCTAGACTTAATGAGTTGTGAGATAAGCTTGGACTCATCTTCACATCCATTATGAAGGAGGGGTTTTACTCAATAAAGATGAAGATATTGTAAGGGCTATGTAAAGCACACTGATAATATTCCTCTAAGTTGATGAGTTTACTAGTATTAGTGATGAGTAAGAAAATATTATTGAAAGTGATGTTTCAACTAGTACTCTCAAGTTGGTTCCTGGTGATTCAAACAGAGAAGTTCCCCATACTTTAATCCTTGTTATTACATGGGCCAACAAACCCGTATCACCCGTAGAGGGGAGATGCCCCTAAGACACACCTATGACGAGTCCCTCAGTGACCAAGATAGAGACTGAACAGTAAGAGCATTTACAATTTTTTATGTAACACTAAAGTCCTAGGAGGAGTGAGGTATTTTATAAGAACAGAAATGGTGTGTAAGATTAGCACATTCTAAGCGAGGTCATCTGTGTAGGATCCTAGAATCCTAGTAGAGGATACTCAAGAAAGTATATCACATTAAATTAGATTGTGTTGTAAACGAGCATAGTCTTAAAAATATAGTCATTATAGAAATATTCATAACTTTATTACTATGGAGAAATTGTCTTAACATCTCCTTTCCTTTCTAAGGAAATAGTTGTCTATATTAATGTGTACAAGTAGAGCTTAAGCTTAATTGCTGAGATGGTTCTGAAGCATCCATATTTGTAATTAGTTTCATTTTTTGCCTAGATAGGTATCAGCACTATCCCATGGTTATTCATCATCAGAGAGTGTACGTGGAATGGCTACAGTTAGACTGGCAGAACCATCTCTATTCAAAGTCTCTAGCCCATAAGCATTTTACCAAAGTTCAAAAAGAATTGTTTTTTGATGAAAAAATGGTTTATATTCGAACAGGCTTTTTCTCTGTTCAAATAGACGTAGCAGGACAATCTCTATTCAAATAGACCTTTGCTCTGTTCGAGTAGACTTGGTCATGTTCGAATGGAATAGCCAGAACCCACTCTGTTCGAATAGACTCTTGCTCAGTTCGAACATTGCACCACCGGGATTTACGGTTTTTTATTTAAACTAGATTTTTCTTTTAACTTCACTATATCCAAAACCAATTTTAGAGCTGAGATTTTTTGAATGAAAATGGAATTTAGCAAGAGATTCAATTAGCCCACAAGTTAAATCGATCGAGAATTATATAAACCTAAGATTATATGAGAGATTACATAAACCTAATTACATAACCCAGAAGTTTAAGACATAAACTTACAAAGTTTTAAATATTAGTGACGCCAATCAGATCATTGTTGGGACATATCCCTCGACTTAGTCCAAACTCGAACTACTTCAATATCAGACTTACACATTATACACGTGACATTAATAGTCAACATTTCCACCTAGACCACGAACTGTTAAAGAACATGGATCAAGCACTACAACAAAATATGAACAAGTTAAAGACACCTGTCTCCCACGAACTAAGCAGTTACACATTCAACTACCACTTACCTAATTTTTCAAAGAGCGTACTTCTATACAATAACGAGTTGTGGGTAAGGTCTATATAAATAAAAGGTTCCAGAGGAGATTAGGATGAGAAAAACAAAATTTTTTAGACTCTAACACAAAAATTTCTATATTCAAAATACCATAAAACTTCTTATTTCAGGATCAAGCATTTCTAGTTCAAGAGATCACTTATAATAAGATATCAGCCTCAAACAATAAAAGTTACAGTTACTAAACCCTCAACTCGAGGTCATGATTTTTTACTTATTCAAAGGTTTTCAATGCTAAATCGCCTATGTCATTTCTTGTATTACATTAATTTTTGTCACAGGTACATTTGTTGTAAGAACTAATTTTAATCTATTTCGAGCTACAGAATTAGGCCATTACATTTGGCACCATCTGTAGGATAGAAGACATTTCTATGATATCCTAAGCATACATTCACTATACTATCCATTTCCAATCATGGTCACTTCGAAGCAACCAACAATAGGAGTCCAGCTCGATCTTTTAGTTGAACCGGAACAATTCGTTAAACTACGGGTAAATCTCCATGCCGAAATAGAGAAACATAATGAGCTCGAACGTCAGTTAAGTCTTGACTATGAGCTCCGCGACAAAGAGCTCACAAATAAGTGTCAAGCTCGTTCGACAACATTCAAGATACATGAAAAACATATGACAACCATGCAGACTGCATTACAAGCTTTGTAGGATACTCAATAGGCTCCCAATACTGTATATTGTGATCAAGTGCCAGTGAACTCCCGAGTTTCGGTACGAGAATGTTTAGCCCCCGAGGAGAATCCAGCAATGCCATTTCCAGAAATCTTTAACATAAACCCCAACCTTCAATTCATTTGGGCAGAGAAGCTCAGTCCTTCATCAGCAAAGGTCTCCAACCTTCTAAGCATCCAGGGGAAAAATAGCGACCTCTGTCTCATATTCCAGTACGTAAGCGCTTGAGCTAAGGTACTAACACTCATATTCCTCAACTAGTTCTTTAAGCCACTCAGGCTACACATCAGTAAAACACACAAGAATACATGGATCAACAAATCAAGGAGTTGATTAAAGCTCAAGCTCTAGGCAGTAAGGACAATTTTACCAAGTTATAAGGTAATCTGATTGCCAAAGAGTTATTTGATATAAAAGTACCAGTAGGTTTCCATACTCTAAAGATTCGTAAATACAAAGGCACCGATCCGAAGGAGTACATCCAACAATTCCGAGATTCCTTAGGATTGTACTTAAACCCCCACCATATTCTATACCATCTGCTTGCAGCAAGTCTGCAGGAGGAACCGCTACGATGGTTTTATTCTTTACCTAAAGATTCCATCCTCACATTCGATCAATTATAGAAGAATTTTGTCAAGTCTTATGCTCACAATAAAGATAAGTAGGAGAATTTATATTTTCTTATTAGTCTCAAACAGTCACAAGGAGAAAAGCTCAAGGTGTTTGCAAAAAAGTTTCAAGAGCTCGCAAAAAAAGTTGATAATCTGGATCAGAAAATAGCTATTACTGCTTTTACCAATGCACTGTAACTCGATTCTAAAGAAAAAGGGCATCTCTTCTTAAACAAACCAGCGACCTTGGAGGATATGATCACCAAGGTCAATGGGTATGTTGACCTAGAAGGGATGATGACCGAAAGGAATAAATCTACTAAATCCATCCTAACCACAAAAGGTCCAAACATATAACGCAATAGTGAACCAAATGAGGACTAGGGTGATCCAAAGCGTTCTAAGGAAAATACAGGCAAACCTCGGAAAGGCAATTTATTACCCAAGCCGGTTCTCCCCAAGATGAATGTCTGAATCTCCACATTTTTTTCAATTCTAGCAAAGGACAAGTTATACCGCCTATCTCAACCGTTGGAGCCAAACAAAGGCAAACCGCACTGTACGCATCACAAGGTAAATCATCATGAAACGGACTATTCTATGTCTTGTAGAGGTTTCTAGAATATATTTTCAAAGATGGGAGAATGCACAAGTACATTGTTGATCTGGAATCATACAAGAATCGTAGCTACAAGAGGCAGATCGAAGTAGTCCAGGTCAAAAATTAAGCTGAGGGGAAATACTTGTACTATATGTACTACAACAACATGATCAAGATCCATCAAATTTGCAACTCCTAAAGATTCAAACGACGGGGATTGTCAGAATGCTACGATCTAAAATCTCAAGATAAAGAAGCTAAATTTCTTCCTGAATCGACCAATCGCCGACTTATGATTTTATTCGAGGATTGTGATATCAATCACGTCAAGTTTCCATATTATGATGCATTGGCTATCATGCTCAAGATGAAGAAGTTTGTCAAGCATACAATGATGATTGATACTGGTAGCGGTATCGAAATTCTCTTTCAGAGCATGATCAAATAGATGGGGTTAGCTGATCAGGTTATTTCGAGTGGCATCGACATCAGTGGATTCAATGGTTCCAAGGAAGAATATGTGGGCAAGACCATCTTACCTATCACCGCTGGACAAGCCACAATCAATGTTGAATTTTGTATCATCAACGCCAAATCTCGTTATCTTGGGATTATAGGATTTTGTTGGATCCATATCATGAAAGCAATCGCTTCTACTTATCATCAAACACTTCGCTTCAAACACAATGCTATGAAATCAAAGGCAGTCAAAAGCTTTCTTAAGCTTGCGAAAATAGTGTCTCTGCCATTCTAGATACATCAGATAGATACACTGCATAATAATTACAAAAAGTTGGTCGGATCGATGATCAGCCTTCAACAGAAGAACCTACATAATACATTGACAATTATGGACCCAGCAGAGGTACTTATATTGGTACCAAGTTGGTCTAACATACCAAGGGCGACCTCGTTCACTTTTAACAAATGAATCGAGACATCTTCGGTTGGACTTTCGAAGAAATGCCCGGTGTCAATCTATCCAAGGCATGTCACAGATTGGTCATCCACAACAACGCCACAGCAGTCAAACAAAAACAGCGATGACTCTAACCTCATCACCGAGATGAAGTTAACATTGAGATGGATAAATTGATCAAAGTGGGATGCATTCGAGAAGCCAAGTACCCGGATTGGATCTCCAACATTGTCGCAGTTTCAAAGAAGAATGAAAAAGTTTGAGTATGTGTAGATTTCACCGATATTAATAAATACACTTCAAATGACTGTTTTTCCCTTCTAATCATTCATTAAATTCTTAATTCTGCGACAAGTCACAAAATCTTATCTATGATGGATGTTGCTCCAGGATACAATTAAATACCTCTCCTGGAGGCCGATTAGGAAAAGACAACTTTCATCACTAAAAGGGGACTTTACTATTACAAAGTCATGCCATTCAGACTAAAAAATAAAGGTATAACTTAACAACAGTTAATGACAACAATGTTCAAAGTACACTTGGGGAAAATCGTTGAAGTCTACATCGATGATCATCTCTACAAGAACTTATTATCAATTGTCCATATCACAGATCTCTTTACAATAGTCAATATTCTATCTTCCTACATGATGCGGCTCAATCTAGATAAATTCTAATACGGAGTGCATTCAGGCAAGTTCCTCGACCATCTCATCGGCTAGAAGGGAATTAAGGCCGACCCAAATCAAATTCGAGTTCAGCTCAATAGGCCATCTCCAAGAACAAAGAAGGACGTACAAAAACTCACCATTAACATTGCTGCTATCAATCGATTCGTATCCAACTCTTTAAATCGCTGTCGATGGTTGTTCCTACTACACCGAGGTTGTACTATAAAAGGAAAATTTTTGCCCAACGAAGAAATCCAATGGATAGCAGAATGCGAGGCAGCTTTTCAGGAACTCAAAACCTATCTAGAGAAGTCTCCCATCATGAGCACCCCAGTAGCCAATAAAGAACTAATCATCTACCTCAAAGTTACAGACACTTCCATCAACTCAGTTCTTATTCGACTTGAGGGAAAGATTGAAAAGCCAGTCTATATCATCAGTAAAACCCTTACTCCAGTAGAAATGAGGTATTCTAACATTGAGCGACTCCATCTAAATCTTGTTTATACTTCAAAGAAGCTGAAAAACTACTTTCAAGAAAATTCCATCTAAGTCAGGACGAACTACCCACTTCAAGAAGTTTTGTCCAAAAAAGAAAAATTACGAAGAATGTAGCAATGGCCAATCAGTTTGGAAGAATATGATATCAAGTTTGAATAACTCTATTTAACAAAATGTCAGGCCGTTACCAATTTTCCCATAGATTTTCTTGAGAAAGATATCGATTGGGAAGAGCACCATCCTAACCTTACAAAAAAAAATTCAAAGGATCCACCCACCAAAGCATTTGACAAACGAGCTGAATGGAATATAATCAAAGGGTGAAACTTCTTACATATGGTTCAGTAGGAATTGGATTCGTCCTGATTGCCCATTCCAACGACAGAATTGAGAAATTAATCTGCTTAGATTTTTGAAGCCTTTAAAAATGTCATAGAGTACAAAGCTTTGATTCATGGACTTGACTTTTCCCTCGAGCTTGGGGTCCCCGAGCTCTTAGTCTATACAGATTCTTTACTCATCGTCCACCATTATTCAAAACAGTATAAGAATAATGGCAAGATGATCAAATATGCAGCCCTCCCTGCCGATAGGATGAACAGATTTGCGAAAGTAAGTCTTGACTATCTACCTCGAAGTATGAACAGTCATGCCGATTCCTTGGCTTATTTGGCTGGGGTCATAGATACAGAAGCATGACATTTATAGATTGAAGTGATATCCACCCTGAGCATTGATCTTTACTCTGTATGCATGATCAACACTGTGGGCAATGATGAGGAGGATGACAATTGGTAAAAGCCCTTTATTGCTTATCTCGGCCTGAAGAAAAAATGCAACGTGCCCCATCCGAAAGATCCAAAAGAGCGCCGACAGTTGATCAAAAACTCGAAGCATTATGCAGTTCAAAATGGCTGTCTATACCGCCGATCAGTGATAGGGCCTTATCTCAAGTGCCTCTTCAAGAAAAAGGCCAATGGAATGCTCATAAAATTACATTATGGAACTCATAGTTTCCATTCCGCAGGTCAATTAGTAGCAAATAGAGCAATCACACAAGGATTATTCTGGTTTGGAATGCACAAGTAAGTAGAAAATACTCAAGAAAATGCGACATATGTCATTGACATGGACACATGATTCGCACCCATGTACTCTAACTTCATGAAAGAAAGGTATTCTGGCCATTCATGCGGTGGTCTATCAATGTATTGGGAAAATTTCCCAATACACCAGGTAACCGGCGTTTCTTACTAGTAACAATAGATTATTTTACGAAAAGGTTGAAGCAGTTCCTCTTTGTCGAATTAGAAAAGGAGATGTCATCTCTTTTATCTAGGAACACATTATCACACGGTTTAGATGCCCCCACCGGATTCCGATTGATAACGGGCCGCAGTTCTTTGGTGAAAAGGCGGTAGCCTTCCTCAACAAATACAACATCATCCATTTACCATCCAATCCATAATACCCCCAAGGCAATTGCCAGGCCAAAATCACCAACAAAATAATAGTGGATGGGCTCAAGAAGAGACTTCAGTTACAGAAGATAGACAATTGAATACGGGAGCTTCCTCATGTCTTATGGGCGTACCGTACTACACTATTACAATCAACTGGCTATTCACCCTTCCTCCTGGCTTATGGCACTGAATCCGTCGTACCAATAAACTACCACCATCCTGTCATAGATCTCGAACTTACAGACGAAGAAAATGAGTTCAAGTTAGCATACAGTATAAACTGGATTGATGAAACTAGGGAACGCGCTATGTCCAGCTTAGGTTGATATCACCATATTATTGCCAGCTCGTACAATATAAGAGTCCAAAGCCGTGAGTTCCAAATTGACTATCACGTCTACAGAGAAATCCCACAGAGAAAAAAATACAACCCATGCCGGGAAGCTCGCAGATAGTTAGGATGGTCCCTTCCCCATCATTGGTCGAATTGGCCTAGGCTCGTAGTATCTCATGGAAGAGCAAGGAGTTCGAATCCCAAATCCATTGAACACTAGGCGATTGAAATGATATTATTACTAAATCACTATTCTCTCTAGTACAGATTACTCAATTCCCATTCTTTACATTCCAACAGTGAGATTTCAATCTCCAACAGTGTACATTATATTCTACTTAATGAAAACTTCCAAGTTTTTTCCCACATTACTCTCTACTCACGTAGAATCTACTAAATCATATATTAAAGCAAAGGTAATACTAGCTTTCAATCGACCATTTAAACACAAATAAAAACAAAGGCAATACTAGCTTTCAATCGACATCTATACAGATTAAAGTAAAGGTAATACACGCATTCAATCAACATCTATACAGATTAAAGCAAAGATAATACGAGCTTTCAAACGCCCATTTATACGTATATCAACAGTTTAATTAAAGGTAATACTAGTTTTCAATCAATGATCTCAATCAGACAAAAGATAAAGCAAAGGTAAAACTAGCTTTTATCTTTATACATGTCTACAACTACATAAACTATAGGTTACTTCAACATGTGCTCCTTTTTTCATATGGGAGGTCAGCTATGCTTTCCCCTATATCGGAGGACGTTCAGACATAAATTATGGAATACGAGCAGTTACAACAACCTGCCTAGCTCTACCAATTCATCATGTCTAAAACATAACTTCGTTTCCATGTCGTTCAAGCAATTTTCTCGATCTATTCCAGCATTACAAATACAACCCCGGAATAATACATAGTCATAGAAGGTATCCCTCTCAAGCACAAGCCTACTTCTTCCAAAAAATAGGCAATAACAACCATTATCTCCTGTGAGCGCACTACTTCTTGAATATTAGTATTTCGATCAAGCATAACTACCTCAAAAAAAATGTTTTTTTAATCTCTGATGACACTCTTTTAAGTCTTTATGTACATCGCCATCCAGTGCCATGCGTTACTCTGCACGTGTCATCACCTCATTATGTTACACTATCTGCTCCACTGCTTTATCTAGCTCAGCTTTATTTATTGTAATCAACTCTGCCAATTAAGCACGAAGTTCCACCAGCTCCCAGTCATTTGTATTACTCTCCCCAATAAAGCCCTTCTTCAGTAGCTCATCTTTCCTTTTAATCACCACCTCTAACTATAGCTATCTCTGAAGAGCAATATCTAATTTATGTTTGCTCTCTCTTAAGCATTCATTTCCCCTCCTTACATTCGCATGAATACGAGCTACATCTGCCTCCATATCTTTAATTTGAACTGATGGGTTAACCATGATGCCTTTTGCGGCCGAGACCCCGGCGTTATCTTTTTTCTTCTTCGCCCTCTCTCCGGCTTCGGCCTTCTTAATACACGAATTAGCCAAGGCCAAATCTGCCTTCAATTTGGCCACCCACTCATTTAGTTCATCACATAATTTTTGAACCATCAGAAAATTGATATCTTTAGCAGGCATTGCCTCACTTAACTCCACAAGCACTCTTTCAGAATTGTCCAGGTCCGCTCGAACTTCTCAAGTTCATTATCTTTCCTGGTCATTTCACTCTTCAATTGTTCAACCGTACTTTTGGAATTAACCAGATGAGCTCGAGACTTCTCAAGCTCATTTACTTTCATGATCATTTGACTTTTCAAAATATTCACAAAGTCCCATAACTCTTTTTCTATCTCTTCTAATGACTTGATACGGTAATTTGCAACATCTGCTTCTCTACCTTTTGCCATCAATAAACCTATCCTGTTATTGAGCTTCGCTATCTCAGCTTGTGCCCTGGCAAACTCACTTAGCGCTTTTTCAATCTTACATCTTTACCTTCGACCTGCCGGGTTAGGTCGTTAATAGCTTTTGTCACCTTAGTGACCTGGATCTGCAATTTGACAAATTATTCTACCCTATCTTCATATGCCTCCGTCATCCTATCAAATTCTATAAACTCATGGTTATATTAAAGCGTCTGTTGTTAGCCCAAGCGAACAGTCTCAAATTCGGCCTACATCACAGATACAATACATCAAGCTCGAGTCAAAAATACTTCACAGATACAATCTATACATAATGCAAATGACTTTAAAGAATTCTATTACTGAAATACCAACCAGCTGAGATCATACTTCGACCTCAAGTTTAGAGGCAGTCTCACAACATTGGCAAAAATGTCTATATCCTTTTTCAAGGTGCACATTTTCTATGTTCCAATTTCCTATCATTCCAAAAATAGTCTGAACATACTTGATGACTATCGTTCCTAATTTTCTAACACATTTGCAAACTATATCTATCTTCTAACTTTACTCAATTGCTCTAGAGTAATCCAGCATACAAGTCAAATATTTATTGCCATTTTCTAGCTTGTAGCTTCGCTTGTGATGTTAGCAGGGATGCTGAGGCATTATTCCCTTTTGGGAACTGTTTCTCTAATTCCTCAATTCTGAGACGCATATTTTTACATTCCTATAAATCAATGTTTATAAACATTTCTTAGCCTATCTCAAATTTTTCCTACAAAACAATATACCATGCACTTCAATTTTTTAACCCACACAAAATACACAAACAAACTCCTAACAACTTTTACTCTACCTTCTCATTTTCTCCCCAATGGTTCTCAATATCTGTTCTAGCTGGCACCGAGTCCAGCCCTGTAACCAAACCTAGAATAGAGACACCATCAACCTCGACCTCCTCATCTACATCGTCCTCTTCGATGCAGGTACCTGTTATAATGGCTTTGAGGTCTACAATAGTGTACCCCACTGTGAGGAGTTAGCGCCCAAGCCTATCCCGAGTAGCTGCAACATCATCCACATTCTTTTGCGCCTCGTCAGTGAGCTCGCGTATCAACACCTTATGCGAAACCTTCACGGAAACCAAGCGCTTCCTCTCCAAAGCCAGATCTGACTCAACTCAAGCCACATTCTTCTCGAGTTCGACTCTTATACCCTCAAGCTCAACCCTTCCTTCCTCGGGCCCGAGGCAGATACCCTTCAACATACGAGCAGCCTAAAATAGAAAAAAATACATATTTAACTTAAAGCCAAATACAAAGTTTAAGAATCACAAAGTCATCAACTTACCACCCTGCACAATTCCAATTGTGCAGAGGTATTCAACTCCTCAACAATTCTTCGAGCTGCAAACCTCAGCCTGTTCTCCACTGCCAGCAGCATGTCCTCTTCAACAGGTCGACTCTCCACCACCTTCGCCTCTCTCACAGTTGCAGGCGGACCAACCTTCCTATTTTTTCTATTCACCTCGGCCTCACCACTCACCGTAGTACTGGAGGCTGAGCTGCCCTTCAAAGCTTTCTTTTTCAGGTACTTTTGAGCTAACTTGCTCGAAGTAGTACCTCTCGAAATGTCCTTTAGCGATATTTTCGCAGCCTTCAGTAATACCAGATATTTGACCCCATCTTTTCCTCTCTTCTTACTAGCTCCAGCTCTTTTCCTTTCTCTATTGGCTTGAGACTTTTGCACTTTTTCTGACTTACTATTAGCTCATTTGTTTATGTCGATACCGAGCTTCTTCAGGACTATCTTGAGCTCAGCACCTTCGTGAGCTACCGTATCTTGTAGCGATTCTTTTTGCAGTACTTTTGATCGAAGACATGCGGCATAACACAGCAAATTATTAAACCACAGAACAGCAGTGCAGCTATAACAATTCAATATTATATACTTTTGCATACTTTTCTTTAGTGTTTTATACTAAAGTTCCATGGGTTCTTCGTCTATTCTCTGAAGACACTCACCTTTCACCCATATCATATCATCGTTCCAAAGTTAACCTGCTGAATTCAAATTGAAGAGTAGAGGTCTCGACGAACTAGGACAAAAATATGTGCCTCTGGTTGCCGCATAATATTTTACAGCATAATACTGCAAAACATCCTCAAGAGTTATTCTCCTCTCCACCTCATTCCCCTCCCACAATCTATTCAGTGTGTCATAAACATTTATCACCTCCTACATATATCCATTCAGTTGGGCAGGACGGGCCTCTTTGGTATTTAATATACCTTTAACATGATTGCTAAGAGGCAATCTCAGTCTGTATTCCAACTGGGACAAATATTACAAAAATCTCTGGTCCATGTCGCTTTAGACATCCCATCAAAATACTCTAAATAGATTGATTCCTTCATTTTCCTCTTCGATTTTTCATGTCCTAAGTCAGGAAATAAAAAGAAATATTCTTCCCCATTATTCACAGCCCATCCCCTAAATGACCTACCGCATGCTCTACTACATTACCCCAAGCCCCACCTAAACTGAATTTGATTTTACAAATTTTTTTGAACATATCAGAGTTCGAAGGATAACAGGAGAAATTACCAGGGAAATCTATAAATTGTACTTCATCCTCCTCCTCAAATTCTATATCTGCAGGTTCTACATTTTTGGACTCACCCATACTACAAAAGGTCGACGTCTCCATATCAGGTAGAACCTCCATAATAGATGTAGGCTTAAGGATGACGTTTAATTCAATAACAAATTTTCCTCACGCCGCGACCAACATACAGGTCCAGGTATTCTGTCAATTTCCTAAATCATAATTTTTTTTGCCAATACACATCCACCATACGTACATATATATAGTAGCCTACTCGAAGTCTTCCAGAACCAGTCAAATACTCGAAGGCTGTATCAAAGCCTACCAAGAGACTCAAAACCCAACAAGACTAGCAACGGATTTCGTGAAGCCTCCCAAGATGAACCGAGCACTCCAAGGCGTAATCGAAGCTAATTACGTGGTCAAAGCAAGAGGCAGACAGTCAGTACCAAAACTCAGCCTCTGAGAAAACTTTGACCATAGAGATGCATGGTCAATGGAAGATACACCTGACAGCCAGCTCACCAGACAAAACTTTGAAATGAGGCGCCAGACAACTATAGTGTCAGAACCGACTCAACGTACAGAACGGTTGTTCAAAAGGATATACATGTAATCAAACCTCCCATGGTGACTCACCCCTTTTCTATCTCCTATAAATAGGAAAGAAGGGACACTATAAAAGGGCTTGAAAAACTCTCTCAAAACCCCCACGGGATTACCTTCGAATACCCTGTAACCTACTTCTTACTCGATCTGTCATGTAACTCAATATATACCATCAATCATTCAAATCTTCACGAGAGGTCATGGAGAAACCAATTTAAGGACTCCACGCAAGTGTGTTAGTTTAGTAATATAGTCTATTATTGCCCTATATACATTCTTAAGCCCCTAGTCGAAGATAAACCGTATGGTGTAAGAGCTAGTTTCCTCACCTACGAAACTTGGCCCCTACATTTGGCGCCATCTGTGCTATACCCACCCTGCCCAATCTCTTATTTCCCTTTCTTTCCCCATATAGCCATACTCAATGGCCCCCACCCTACGCTCAACCTCTGCCATAGTCAGAAACTTCACCGACGGCATAGCGGCCCAACTCGCACTCATCAGCCAATAATTTGGCCAAACCGAGGAATGCTATAACAACCAGTTGCGTATTGAACACGAAGATAGACGATAAGAACTTGAGGCTGAATAGCATCGCCATTTGGAAGAGAATAACCGACAACATCGTGCTTTGGATAAACTGTGCGATACTGTTTATGAGCTTTAGCAGGTTCAAACCCATGACGCTCAGCCAGCGCCTGACTTGGGCCCTAAATGGAGGTCCCCCTGGTCCATCTTGGCACCGAGGGTGCCCCAACCACCATACCCGTTGGCTTGGTCCATCTTGGAGTTCCCCATACGAAAGTTTTTTCTGATTCTACCTATCAAACTTCTCGACACCCCAAACGGCTCCCTGCACGGGAGTACCTCAGCGAACGCATTGCTGACCACACCCTAAGCATTTGACCTCATCACCCTCGACCCCAGCGTTCTCCCCCTTATCCTTCTTAACTTACACAGTAGGAACTCGACCAAAAAATTTGCACCGTCATTCTCATTAGCACGAGCCCCACCCCGAACTGTTGGTGCCATTTAAAAAACCTGATTTGCCCGAAGCCCCTCGTTGTCGAGGTATCTCCAAATTTTCATACCCCCAAAATCTGCAAATACCGTAATACTGACCTTAAATCGCATGTCCTTGAATTATAGAGCACTTTAAGCCTATATTCCACAGCCAATCACATCTTGTGTCGCATGTTTCCCACCAGTCTCACTGACAGCCCTCTCAAATGGTAGCACAACCTCCCTAATGGCTCCATCCGAAATTTTGAGCAACTGTCAAAACCTTTTCATTTCCCAGTTTGCCTTTAATAAAGATTGTAAGGCCCAAGTCGATGCTCACTTCAACTTCTACAAATCACCCAACGAAATACTGGAAAATTTTACCAAGTATTTTCTCGATGAGTAGCGCAAAGTCGAAAACCTTGACTGTGCAAATGTTATTCTCACACACTCCAATGCTTTGCCAGACCATAGTCACATTAAGGAGTACATCGTGCTCCAAAAACCATGAAAACTCAAGGAGATGCTATGCAAGGTTAACGGGTACATCAACCTCGAGTGCCTCTAAGAATCTAATCACCAGGGGCATACCTGAACCACCAACCATGGTAAACCTCGACCATCGACTACACCCATGGTCGCTCCCGTATCACAAGAGAACGATAGCTACAAATATCCTAACTCTGATGCTCAGTCTTCTGAACCTCGCCAAAAATGGCCCATTCCAATCCCATCGAAACTCACTACTTCTATCAGTACCATTATCATACATATCAAGGCTGATCCTATCTGGTGCATTCCCTTCCCTATCAAGGTCAGAAAGGACGAGCCTTACTAGAAAAATCTTAAATGTAACTGCCACCCCATAAGCAAATGTTATGGTCGGCAATGATCGCTGGAGATGATTCTAAAAGTAGGTCTTCTACTTTAATATGTCACTGATCTCCTCAACTATCTTGACGGCTTGTATCTCAATCCCCTACCAGTACTAAATGCTCGAAGCAAGTGCAAACGAGTCGAAGAATGCCGTAAGCTTACTTATCTAGAGAAATTACGCCAACATCCTCGACCTGATGGTATATCCTTCATCGATTGTGACACCGCTCACATCCGTTTCCCCCATTCCAACCCATTGGTCATCATGATCAAGGTCAAATATCTTGCCTTACACACAATGCTCATTGATACGGGTAGTGCCGTAGATGTGATCTTCTTCCAAACCGCCCGAGCAATGCAAAATGCCAACCTCATCATACCAGCCAATGTCGAACTCAAGGTCTTTAATGGTGCTACCAAAGGCCCCATCGGTCGCCTTAGCCTCCCTGTCACCACCACTGCGTTACCCTCCAAACCAGTTTTTTTATCATCGACAAGAAATTTGAATATTTGGGCATTCTAGGGAGTGATTGGCTTCATACGATGAAAGCCATCCCTTCTACCTACCACCAAACACTGCGTTTCACTACCCCTTATGGCACGTGGAACATGAAAGGCTCCCAATATCTCGCCCGCTCATGCGAGCACCCCGAGATCGATCTTACAAGGAAGCTTGTTAAACCATAGCAATCAATGCATCTCTCTCTCCCTGCCTATAACTTGACCCTTTCTACTACACCTATCGAGCCTACTGTTTACATAGAACTCGAGGGACCTGGTCGAGGCACATTCAATGGCAGTTTCTTAGACGAGGCCGAACGCCATGAACTCACAATGTTTCTTCGAGCTAACAAAGTCATCTTCGCCTGTACCTTCCATGAAATGCCTGGCGTTGAACCCACCCTGGCCTGCCATCGCCTTGACCCCATCCCTCAATCTACAGCCGTGAAGCAGAAGAAGCAAACTTTGACACTGAGGATTCGAGAAGAGAACCTCGAGGTCAAAAAACTTTTGGCCGCTAGTTCATCAGAGAAGTCAATTATGCCGACTGGATCTCGAACATTGTTGCTGTTCCCAAGAAGAATGGTAAGATCAGAATCTGCGTCAACTTCACAGATCTTAATAAACATACACTGAAGGATAGTTTCCCTCTCCAGATCATTTAAGTGCTCCTAGACATCATAGCCAGTCATGAACTCCTATCTATGATAGATACGGCTTCAGGTTATAACCAGGTACCCCTCTTCCCCGAAGATTAACTTAAAACTTTGTTTATCAATGAACAAGGACTTTACTATTTTAACGTGATGCCCTTTGGCCTAAAAAATGTGGGTGCCACTTACCAACGCCTTGTTACCACCATGTTCAAACATCTGCTTGGCAAGCCGGTCGAGGCTTATATTGACGACATGTTATGTAAGAGCATCCAGAAACATGCCCATATACAAGACTTGACTGATATTTTTCAATACTTTAAACATACAATATGAAACTAAACCCTGACAAGTGCCAATTCGGCATATCCTCAGGAAAATTCTCGGGTCACCTCATCAGCAAATAAGCTATCGAGATCGACCCCACTCATATTCGCACCCTCATTGATATGCCATCCCCCTGAACTTAGAATGATGTCCAAAACGTTGCTGGCAAAATAGCCACCGTGAACCATTTTATATCAAAATCCTCTGGCCGGTATGTTTGGCTCTTCTCTCTCTTACGTGACCAAGGCATCCATAAGGCCAAAAAGAACAACCCCGAAGTTAATTGGACATCCGAATATGAACAGGCCTTCCTCAAACTTAAAGCTGACCTTGGTCACCCATCTATCATAAGCACCTCCATTGGAGGTGAAATGTTCTTCTATATGCCATACTCGTTCGCAAACGCATGAATCGTTTTCCTAAAAATTCTTCCATTATACATTACCCTCGGGGTGAAAATAGACATGCCGATGCCCTCACTTGCATAGCAGCCATGTTAGGCCAATCTGAATCATGAACACTCCATATCGAAGTACTTGAACGACCAAGTATCGACCAAAAGGAAGTGAATGTCATCAATACTAAGGGTGAATGTCTCGATCCAGGCGACTGACGTACACCCTTCCTCGCATATTTTAATAATTCTACCATCCCGGAGGATCCTAAAGCCAAATATTCATTACTAGAAAACTGCCGACGATACACCATTCTCAAAAATGGCCTACACCGCAAATCCCCAAATGGCATACACCTCCGTTGTATCTCCCAACACAAAGCCACTACCATATTTACCGAACTCCACGAAGGCTGCTGTGGTACTCACATTACAGGCCGATCTATGGCTCTTCAAGCCGTAACCCACGGTTTATTCTGGCCCAATATGAAGAAGCAAGTTGAAGAGTATGCGAAGCACTGTGAAAAATGCCAGCATCGCGCCCACAATATTTGAAGCCTGTCTCATGACCTCTATTGCAGCCAAGATGCTTGGCCGTTCAAGCGGTGTACCATTGATCTAGTGGGACATTTCCCCAAAGCTTTGGGCAGTATATAACACATTCTAGTGGCTACTGATTAATTTACTAAATGGGTCAAAATCGTGCCTCTATGTTGAACCAAGGAAGAAGAGGTCATCAAGTTCTTATGGGAAAACATCATTACACGTTTTGGCTGCCCTCACATGATTCAATGCGACAACGGTACGCAGTTTGTAAGGAGTAAAGTCCATAATTTCCTCAAGAAGTACAATATTATCCTTTCCCCCTTTAAACCTTATTACCCACAGGGTAATGGTCTTGTCGAAGCAATCAATAAATCCATAGTCGACGGTTTTAAGAAACCCATCAACCAGAAGAAAGGCCGATAGGTTCAAGAATTACAACATGTGTTATGGGCCTATCGTACCACACTAAGAAAGGTAACGGCCTGTACCCCTTTCCTCCTAGCTTATGATACCGAAGCTGTGTTGCCTACCAACTACGAAGTGGTAGCGTGCGACCCTGACCTCCCCGATGAAGATAACGATTTCGAACTTGGATGCAATATGTTATGAATTGAAGAAACCAATGACCGAGCCATTGCTAACCTCGACCATTATTACCTCTCTCTCCAGAAGTCATACAACAAAAGGGTTCGACCTCGAAGCTTCGATATTGGAGATTTGGTACTTCGACGAGTTAGACCTTCTTCAAAGCCTCACAATGCCGGCAAGTTAGTGGAATCCTGGGACGGACCTTATGTCGTATATGAAAAAACTGATAAAGGGTCCTATTATTTGATGACAGAAGCTAAGGAGCCTCTACCCAACCCTTAAAATGCGATGCAATTAGTCTCATACCATAGGCCGTGGCCACCACCTTTCACATCTAAAGTAAATACAACATAAATTAATAAGCATATTTTTCTCCTCTTAACTTCATCACATATCTCCAGTAAAATTCTTTAGTTAGTCAAACTTAAGTATCATGTCACCCCTTCGATCCGACTGATACTTGGGGGCAACCTTAAAGTTTTTCTAGTTTCCAATTTGAGCAAGCCCGAGTGGCATGAATGGTCAACAGACCGGACACTCGGGGATGCATTGGGGCCGATAATATAATACTTCGTTTAGGCTCAAAACCACAGATAGAAATACTCGGGGGCAACCTTCGAAGTCAAGTAAACTTCTTGAGTTTGTCAAACCTAAGTATCATGTCAACCCATCGACCCGACGGATACTTGGGAGTGACCTTAAAGTTTTTTAAGGTTCCAATTCTAGCAAATCTGAGTGGCACATATGGCCGATAGACCAGACACTCAGGGATGCGTTAAAGCTAACAATATCATGCTTCGTCTAGGCTCTAACCTGCGGCTAGAAATACCCGGGGGCGACCTTCGACGTCTGGCACATTCTATATGTCAATTTTTACATAAAGATACCAGCATGAAGATCTACCAGCAAGTCAATTCGGATGCATACCAGTTAAACCAATTCAAATATATTACACATTGTTCAACTTTTCCTATCGAACACATCAAAGATAAAAAAAAGGAGAGAGTTCATTACAAAATAGAAGCCAGTCATCGTTCTTCCTCCTAACAGCCTGCTTACACAGAAGCCACTCTTTCACCACCAAGGCTTTCTTCCACAGTAGCACCGCCACTGCCTTCGACAGCAGGGTTCATTCCAGTAGAATCAGTGCCACCTTTGACTATAGAATACCCAATAATTTGTCCAGTACTATCACCATCCCCATTGACCGTTGGATCAGCTACCACTTATCTAACACCTCCACCTATAGCGTCTACTTCAATCCCTTTTGTACCTAAAACATCATCCACAATAGGCTCAACTCATGGAGAATAGGATTCGAAGGTCTCTGGATTGTACCCTAACCCATCTACAAATCTCTTCAGGGCTATGATCACATCACACTCCTCGTCGTACTACGCCTGGAACTGAACATAGTTCCCTCAAAGCTACTCCTCCTTACTAGCCAGTTTTACCTCCAACACTGCTACCCTCAGCTCATAATTGGCGATCACAGCTTGGGCTTCCCCCACGGTATTCACTCGTATCTATAACTGATCTCGTTCAGGCATACCAACCTGGCTCTCGTGCGACAGAATGGTCCTCTGCTCGAGCTTAAGTTTTTCCCTCACCTCCTTTAGCTTCTCATTCGATACTTCTGGGCCTTATTAAAAGATATCAGCCAAGCATGTACTTGTACGAATACTCGACAAATTACCAGTTCTCGAAGAATAATTTTGGCTTCAAAAATCTAAAAATACTTACTTGGTGCAGCATTTTGTTAACTTGCCGCCCCACTTATTCTAGGTTAGTACCGCAGAGTGATATCATTGACTAAGCCGTTACACGAGCATGCTCTTCTTGTTTGATCGAGGGTCGCCTAACTTCTTATGGGTCATCCCCGTCGACCATCTGCTCCCAGGACATCTTTAGCCTAGTTATCTTTGATAGATGGGTTGTCGAGGCTTTGTATGTGACATTTCCATTGCCTTTGTTGGTCTGCAGAACTACTTTAGGAACAATCTCGGGTCCACTTGACCGTTTCATCCCAGGACCCCCTCGCCAAGCCCTTGGTATAAAGCTCAACTTTTGAATCAAATTGTCGCCTCCCATCTTACCTACCCTGGCCAAAGTACTCCCTTCTCTACTTTTGAATCAGATCGTCTCTTTCTCATAATACCCAACTTTTGAAATATAGCATTCACCCACTCCTTGTTATTGTTAATAAGCTCATCAATATGAGTCCTCAAGTTCTTCAATCCCTTATTGGTAGGCTCTGTAAAACAATGAAGAAAAGATTAATAGTTTATTTGACCCACATAATCAATATACTTTGACTACTAACTTACTTGCTTTGTAGAACCTATTCTTCAGCCCAAATTATTCCTTCCCCTGGGAATTCTCATAACTCCCCTTTACCACCACCATATCATTTTCCCACCCATGCCCAGTCGAACACAGGTCAAATAACCATGGTTTGCCTAAATGGCATTGAATGTGAGACGTCCTTACCTTATTATTTGCTTTCCTCGAATAGAACGACCGATATCAAACCACTAGATTAAAAACTTCTCCTTGCATTTCTATTCTACATTCATCCCTTCAAAAACCCTCATCGGTTCATAAAATTTGTCATTCATTTGGCATGGGGCAACATCCCAGAAGTTCAGTACCTGCTTCACCAGCTTTCGAAGAAGTTACTGCATCACAAAACGAATTTGGCCTATAAAAGCCATAATCCCTTCCTCGAGGGAATCCTTAAACATATACTCAGCCCTTAATGGCACCAGAATAACACCTACCTTCACCAACCCGTGTTTGGCCTTGAATCAATCTAGCCTCACCATTTCCTGAGGTGAGACCGGCCCCACAGTTGTTGTATCATCTTTTGTATCTTCACTCCTCTTACTTTCTTCCCCTTCCCCTTTGTCCCTCTCATCACCCGAAGGTTTGAAAGTATTTTTTCCCCTTTCCCTTTCTCTCTTCTCCTTCCTCATTTTCTTCTTCATCACTCTCTCCGCTATTTGAGTCCTACGCCGGCTTCTAGTCAATGCTTTAACATTTTGTACTATTACAGCCAACAGAACATCCATGCCAATTTCTAATACTTCCACATCACTGTTCTCACTCCCTCGACCTCGACCAAATATACTCGATTCATTTACATCATCATCGTCCTCATCTGCCAGCCTCATCCTCGCATCTTGATGGGTATTCATTTTACCCAACAGAAGAAGAGGATCGACATTAGGTCGATATATTCGAATATCAAGGTTCGGTTTCATAATATTATCTACCCTTACTAATCGGCCGTCCTACGACCAAATATTCGATTACTACCTCTCCCCTCCAAATTTATCATTTTGCCAGACTCCCAGCCACGTCTAGTACCCCCTCCTTCAAACACGCTATTACCGGCGGCCCAGCAAAAGCTTACTCCCACCGTACAAAAAAAAAACCCAACAAACAAAACAAATCCAAACTAACAAAAGGAGAAGCAACAACACAAAGAAAGAGTTATCTTTACCGTCAATTTAGAAGGCATACCTGTTTTAGTAGATCAGATGAATCAACAATAATGGGGTTTTCTTTTCTCCTCTCCAGCAAGTTCAACCGCAACAATGGTGTATGTTTTCCTCTCTTCTTCCATTTTCTCTCTATGTTTGATTGGGAACAATGACTCTCTCATTCACTTCTTTAAATGCTACCCAAGGAAAATAAATTGCCTCAGTTTCCCCTACTCACCATCATTACCACTCCTCCATTCCCCCCTAATTTTTTGACATTATGTGTTTTTCCAAGTTTGCTCCTACTTGCACTCACGTACTCATCACACACTCACACACATATACTAGACAATATTTTTTTAGCCCTCTCAAACCTTCAGCCATACTACCCGATGTTGTCAACTCAAACCCACTTGTCACCTCCACATCTTTCCCATACCTGAGGAAATATAGTGATAGCCTGCAGTGGTACAATGCCCATAAATATTATCACCTCTGACATTTCTGTAATTTTGGCGGTCAGCTTTTGGCAGTCGAAAAATCCCATATATTCGTCTCCGATCCATCTTATACATTCGTTTTCGAACCATCGTCTACATTCAATCATAATCCATCGTTCATAAACATTAGTAGACGAACCTTCGGTCAATACTATTAGTTCTATGATTGAATCAAATTTTATTACCACTTTTACTCATTGTCATTACCCAAGTCCGAAGTTCAACCATTAAACCATGCCTATATTTTTATCATCTACATTACCTATCATTGTTATGCTACCATACTTCGACAAACACATCATTTTTTCTTTCAAATCGAATACCCGAGCATACATAATCAAGATCAACAAGAGGAAAGAGAAACAATAGATACAACATAAACAACAACAACAACAACAACCTCCTCTACATACCCACCACCATAGCTAAGACCCACCTATTTATACACGGGGCAATTCTTACAGAGCCCTGCTTAAGCTTCGGCTGCGTCTTTTACCTCCACCTGTTCTTTCTATAGGATCTTCAGTAAAAAATATCGGTCACTCACATGCGGGCCCAGCCAATGAAGATCTCTTCCCCGGGCTCCAGCTCTACCAGGTCCGGCAGCGACACATCCAAACCCTGGTCCCCAAAAAATTTATGCTTCAGCGCAAACGCCTTCTCCTGAATCTGATGTTCCTTCTCATTTATTCTCTTTTGATAATGCATATTTTGAGTTGTTTCCATTATTATGCTTACTGCTGAGTAAGAAGATGAACAATATTTGATTTTTTCCCCTAACAGCCCCTAATTATGCCTTGATTAAAGGGCATTTATTATCTTCTTAATTAGCAAATGCCTTAATTACTCTACTCGGAAACACCCGCATTCACATCAGTCATTTTTTTAACTTCCCATGCCCAAAAGTTTTCTTAGTACGCGCCATCTACAACATTTTTTAAGGCCCCTGTAGAGAGGGGGTGAATGTAGTAGCCTACTCGCAGCCTTCCAGCACCAGTCGAATACTCAAAGGCTACATAAAAGCCTACCTAGAGACTCAAAGACCAGCCAGACTGGCAACAGATTCCACAAAGCCTCCCGAGATTAACCGAACACTCAAAGGCATAATCGAAGCTAACTACGTTGCCAAAGCCAGAGGCAGACAGTCGGTACCCAAACTCGGCCCCGGAGAAAACTTCAACCATAGTAATACATGGTCGAAGGCAGACATACCTAAACGCCAGCTCACTAGACAGAATAGTAAAACGTGCCAACAAATAATTACAGTGTCAGAACCAACTCAACAAACAGAACAGTTGTCTTAAAGGATATACATATAATCTGACTTCCTTTGGTGACTCGCCCCTTTTATATCTCCTATAAATAGGAAAGAGGGGATACTATAAAGGGGTTAGAAAAACTCTCTCAAAACCCCAAAAAGAATACCTTCGAACACCCTGTAACCTACTTCTTACTCAATCTGTCATTTAACTTAATATATACCATCAATCATTCAAATCCTCATTAGAGAGCATGGAGAAATAAATTCAAGGACTCCACGCAAGTGTGCTAGTTTCCCCACCCACCAAACTTGGCCCCTAATATCTATACATATATCTTTTTACATACACTTAAATAGTTTTTTTCTAATGCTAACTATAAATTGCAAATTTATCAAAATTTGAAAACCCACCAAAATAATTTAAGCTTCATCAAAACTAAAATTACTAACCTTCAATTTATGAGTGTGAATCAGAAGCAGTACCTAATCTCTCTTTCACCATGGTACTATGCAACCAACGTCTTGATTCTAACTCCATAACCTTCTCTCCCTTTTTGTGACGATCACCTTCGTCCACTCTCTCACATGAATCTCTATAATTTTTTCTCTTTTTTCTCCCTATGTTCTTTCATGTTTAAGAGTTTGATAAACATTTGAATGAGGAAGAAAAACTATTATTTATATTTTTTCTCTCGAACGGCTGGCAGTTATTGGGCCTCACACAAGCCACCCTCGGTTTTAGAACTGAGGCGTCCCTTCCATAGTTAATGTTAAATGTTTCACACCTCTTTGATGAAACCGCCTTCCCATCATTATCCCATATCCTATATTTTATTATATTTTTCTCTCTCCTACACAAATCTTTATCTGAACCTCCAAGACTAA
Source organism: Kingdonia uniflora (assembly GCA_014058105.1). Classification (NCBI taxonomy): domain Eukaryota; kingdom Viridiplantae; phylum Streptophyta; class Magnoliopsida; order Ranunculales; family Circaeasteraceae; genus Kingdonia; species Kingdonia uniflora. Next base: position 1,351,414 of record JACGCM010000696.1, read on the forward strand.
TAATGGCTTTATACCCACACACAATCAAAATTTTTTTACCCTTCACATGTGACAAAAATTAAAGCTGATTCAATTTTTGTATTCCTAATTTTGTAACTTATAGAACTGCTGACGCCATTTTCAATGTTCCAGCATTTTTAAATTCAATAATCTTATTCACAACAGTTTCTAATAGCATTTAAAACAAAATAGGAATAAATTCTGAAGAAATATTCTACCTACATTCACATGTCATTTATTCAAACTCATTCAGTTCACTTCCTTACATACACATAAAACATCACATGTGCCCTGGAGAGCTATACCTAATCAGCTCACCCCCAGTAATCCTCACATCTTCCTCCTCTATCTCTTCCACAATAATTTGCCTCACAATAGCTTTTCGATCTACAGGCTCAAAAATTACCTCACAAAATATTTTTAAGTAGAAATGATGCCCAATATCATGTTCCCTCACCCTCGCATCCAAGCCTTTGTACTAGATTTCAGACTCTCGTGATCGGAGGTAAAACGTATAAGTCATGCCCCAAAATCCAATAATCGGTGAGCTTGACCAATTACTTGATTCGAAGCTGTGCAGGTCGGGGAATCCACAGATTCTCCCTACGAACAACCGAGTCGTAGACAAGTTTAGGCTCAGTCATTCACTTAAAGCAATATTCATTAGAGTAAAGAAAGAATGATAAAGCAGAAGAAAAGATATATATATATATATATATATATATATATATATATATATATATTTCAGACTAAAATTAGAATATAATATCATGAATAATGTACAGCGACATATGCTGAGATCACATGCAAAATGTCTAAACAAAAGAAGATCTGTAATGGTAAAACTGGCTCCAATCAAGCTAAAGCTCACAGCAATCCAGGCTACTCAACCTCTAAAAGGGAGGATGAAAGTGATAGTGAGAAAAACCATGGCTCACTAAAGACCCAACAGAGCTAAATAACCTACTAATATACCAAGTGCAGAGAAGAGGGTGAGGTGAATGGGTTAGAGTAAGTTTAAAGCAAAAGAATAGTAAACTAAGTGACTATGATCCAGATAATAGAGTTATACGAACAGTAGAATAGATATAGGAGTTTGGAGAAGAGGAATAGTGATAAAGAATAATGATATGTGATGATGATATGAAATGACATGATGAATTGGGATAATCCCATAATTATCCCAAATGTTGTATTATATGATATGCTCTGCTAGTCCTAATGCTGAATGCTTTAATGTTTTAAAATGTGTTCACAATCCAATTATAATATTGTTTGATCGACCGCTAGCATGTTTATCTTAAAGATATCTGCTAAGGGGATGCAACGGGTACGATTATTCTCAAGCTCGACCAAGCTAGTGGATACTCACTTGATCAAAGTTTTTCGGGCTTTTCAACCCACGGAGCCAACGGCCGAACTTTATTTTCAATCCAAGGAATTTTAACCTCACCGAGGATAAGTCTAGCATCGGATTCAGACTTTCTCATACCTTCCCACACTCCCAGATGGGTATTAAAGGCATGATAGTGCTTACAGCCAGCTCTTCACCTACTATTTCAGCCCAATATAGGACTCCTGGATCCCATCAGAGGTCAATCGATGTAGAGCTGTGTTATGTATCCGATCTTGTTAAGTTAAAAGAGTTTTTCATGATATAGAGATGCAGCAGATCCCTATGATCAAAATACAATAGCCATAAACCCGACATCACACATAGGACCACAACCTGCATAAGAGTGTGGCAAGCAATCCTTACCCAAACACATACAGTGACTCAGTCACACCATCTTAATGAAGATGAAATGGCAACTTAACTATCGCAACAACTAACCAACATCAGTCTCTAGAAGACCGAAACCAATAACAAAAGCACAACTACGAGAATGCTACACTAACAACTTTTAACTAAACCCAAAGTCAAATGAAAACTATATACCAAGTTACAGAATAACTAACATATAGGTTAATAATTTATACTGAGAAAAATATAATATCAAACCGTAACTAAATCACATGCACCTCTCTACACAGAGTACTACTCTAATCAACATCAATTTAACAAGTAGAGGAATTTGGAAATGAAGGGGAACTCGCCTGATAATAATCTCGAGTCTTGACGAAGCAAAAACCAGAAGTCCAAAACCTAGAATCAGTGATACGGCTAACGGAATACAGGATAAGCCACAACAAACAATCATAACGATAATTAAACAAACATTATAGGAAACCAATCAACAACCCAAACCCTATCCGGATGAAATGAACAAAAAGGAATTGGAAATTGTTCACCAAGGATAACGGCGAAGATCATGGTGAAGAATCGGCGAGTGCGGGAACGGATTGAATTAAATTTGGGAAAGAAGAGATTCAATTTAGAAGAAAGAGAGTGAGAGAGTGTTTGGAGTAAAAGAGAAATGAGGTTAAAGGACCCAACATGAAGCTAAAAATGTGCCTCTGCTCGAATAGAATATGTTTAAATTCAAACAAAATAAAGCAGGTAGAACCTTGTTCGAACAGAAATAAGCCTGTTCGACATAATGGAATAGCATTAAATCAACTAAACTGACATCTATTCGAAAAAAAACAAAAGTTATTCGAATAGAATGAATCAGCTTAGAATGTATTCGAGCAGAAGGAATCTTGCTCGATCGAACAGAATGAAACATATTCGAACAGAGTCAAGATTGTTCAAACAGAAAAAATCAGGCAGAAACATATTCGAACAGAGAAGGGTCTGTTCCAATAGAATGGCATAGTTAAGTCCCAGAAAACCAAAAAAAAATTCCTTTCTAAAGGAAACTGGAAAACCCATGAATAGCCACACTGACCCCCCCCGGATCACACCACACCATAAAGACAAACAACAACAGCAACAACAAACCACCAAGCCAACCATGGGCTCCCCGAAACCACAGCACAACCACCTCCTCCTAATAGCAACCGAAATACCAAAAATGCAGAAAAGGAATCTAACCCCACAAACCTACCCAAAAGGAATAAAATAGATGCAAAATGGATAAAAGCAATAAATGTGGAATATATGTGGAAACTTAATGAATAGGAATATGTGCAGATGCTAAAAGGATAGAAATATGCATAAAAGGAATATAAACCAATAAATAATAATAATATAAAAAAATACGGGTCATTACAATCTACCCTACTAAAAAGAAATTTCGTCCCGAAATTCCATACATACCTCAATCCGAGAACAATTGTGGATAACGGCCTCTCACATCCGCCTCTAACTCCCGGGTACTATATATACGAGGCATCATCCTGAACCTCTATGGGTTCCCAGTCAATCACATAAGTTGGATCCCGCTCATACTTCCTCAGCATAGAAACATGAGATACGCTATGAACTTGGTCCAACTGCGGTGGCAATGTAAACGGTACTCTAACTGTCCATCTCTGGCCAGAATCTTAAACGGACCAATGAATCTCGAAGCCAACTTTCCTTTCTTACTGAAATTTATCACGCCCTTCATCAGAGAAACCATCAACAAAAGGTGATCACAGATCTCAAACTCTAGCTGTCTCCTGCGATGTCAGCATAACTCTTATGTGGGCTTTGTGCCGTATGTAACCGATCTCTGATGATAGTAACTGCTCAGTAGTCTCACGAACCAAGTCTTGCCCCAGTAAAATCTGCTCACCGACCTCTGCCCAACTCAGGGGTGATCTCCATGGTCTACCATATAAAGCCTCATAAGGTGCCATCCTGATGCTCGACGGAAAGCTATTGTTGTACGCAAACTCCGCCCAAGGTAAGTGCTCATCCACGCTACCTTTGAAGTCAAAAATTAAAGCCCTAAGCATATCCTCAAGAATCTGGTTCACTCTCTCCATCTGACCGTCGGTCTGGGAGTGAAATGCTATGCTGAAACCAAATCATGTATCCATAGCTCGTTGGAAACTCTTTGAAAAGTTACCGGTAAATCTGGCATCTCGATCTGACACTATAGACAACGGAATCCCGTATAAACATACTATCTTTCTCACATACAATCTGTTTAGCTCGTCAACCATCATAGTCTTGCGAACTGGAATAAAATGTACCGACTTGGTCAATCGGTCTTCAATCACCCAAATAGAATCGTAGTTCTTCTTCATCCGCGGTAAACTCGAATGAAGTCCATCGTCACGTGCTCCCATTTCTAATCTGAAATAGGTAAAGGTTTAATCTGCCCCATCAGTTTCAAATGTTCGGCTTTCACTTGCTGAAAAGTAAGTCATTTATAAACAAATTAAGCTATCTCACACTTCATATTGTCCCTCCAATAATGCCTCTTCAGGTCCTGGTACATCTTCGTGCTGCCTGGATGAATAGTATACCTTGAATTGTGAGCCTCGATCAAATCTCACGCTTTATCACCTCTGAATCTGGCATGCATAATCTACCCCTGAACCTGATACTACCATCTAAACTAACTGTCCAATCCGGTCTGCTAACGTCGAAAGCCCAAGACTATAATCTAGCATCCTGCTGCTGAGCCTCTACCATCTGCGAAATCAAATGAAGGCTGAACCCTCATATTTGCAATAAAACAGCCAGTACTCGGTGAACATAAACTTAACCCGGAATCTACCACATTATGTAGCATCAACCACTTACGAATCATCAGGCGTGCAAGAAATCCCTTTGGCAAATGGCTCAAAGCGTCAGCCACCACATTCACCTTCCCTGGGTGATACCGCAAGTCGACATAATAGTCCTTCAGGAACTCCATCCATTTGGGCTGCCTAATATTCAGCTCTTTCTATAAGAAAAGGTAACGTAAACTCTTGTGATCATAAAAGAGCTCGATCCTCTACCTGTAAAGATAATGTCGCCAAATCTTCAATGGATAAATAACTGCTGCCAACTCAAGATCATAAGCAGGATAACTCCTCTCGTGCACCTTAAGTTATCTTGAAGTATAAGCCACCACCTTTCCCTTCTGCATCAGAATACAGCCTAGTCCACTAAGCAAAGCGTCGCTGTAAACCATATACTTCTTTCCGCTGGAAGGAACAATAAGAATAGGTATTGTAGTCAATTTCTTCTTGAACTCCGCGAAAGATGAATCACATCTATCATCCCAAACGAATCTAACGTCTTTCTGCGTCAAGCGAGTCAAAGGAGCTGCAATCCGCGAAAAGCCCTCGATGAATCTACGGTAATAACTGGCTAATCTTAAAAAGCTGCGAATCTCTGTAACATTAGTCGGCTGCGCCCAATCTATAACTGCCTCAACCTTTGATGGATCAACCGTAATGCCATCCTTGGATACCACGTACCCTAGAAACTTCACTTCCTTTTGCCAAAAATTATACTTCTCAAACTTTGCATATAACTCGTCCTCCCATGAAGTTTGTAAAGCAATCCTCAAATGTTCCTCATGTTCGGCCTCTATCTTCGAATAAATCAATATGTCATCCACAAATACAATGACGAACCGGTCTCGAAAAAGTCAGAAAACCCAGTTCGTCAAATCCATAAAAGCAGCGGGCACGTTTGTCAAACCAAACTGCATAACCTGAAGCTCATAATGCCCGTAACGTGTCCGAAATAATGTCTTTGAAACATCCTCCTTCTTTATCCTCAGCTGATGGTAACCTGATCTGAGATCAATCTTTACAAAGAACTGCGCTCCCTGAAGCTGGTCAAGCAAGTCCTCGATCTTAGGTAAAGGATATTTGTCTTGATTGTGGCTTTGTTTAACTCGCGGTAATCAATACACAGACCCATCGATCCATCCTTCTTCTTTGCAAACTAAACTGGCGCTCCCCACGGTGAAGTACTTTGCCGAATGAACTTCTGATCCATCAACTCATAAATCTGGTCATATAATTCCTTCAGTTCAACGGGTGCCATACGATACGGAGCTTTCAAAATCAGAGCCATACCAGGTAAAAGATCTATGCCAAAATCAATCTCTCTCGCAGGCAGCAAACCAGGAATCTGTTGGAAAATGTCGGAATAGTCGCAAACCATCGGAATCGAGTTGACGTCCATACTGGAGGACTCTAACTCTAAGAAAGCCAATAAGCTGTCCCTCGACTGTGCAAGTTCCAAACTAGTAAACATAAATTGCTTCTCTCCAGGAATACTGAAAGTAGCTATCTTCCCAAAGCAATCCAAAGTAACTCGATGCGTCGACAACCAATCCATACCCAGGATAATATCAAACTCCTGCATCGATAGTACCAACAAATCTGTAGAAAGAACGCGACCATAAAAAACTATAGGGAAATCTCTACAAATAGGAGAAATTGAAGCCGAAGAATCGAGAGGAGTACCTACAAAAATCTCATCAAGCAATAAAGAAGACTCAAAAACAATAGTGCAGGGGAATGCATATGCTATAAATGAATGCGATGCACCAGAATCAAAATGAACACGAGCGGGCAAAAAATAAATATGGAATGTACCTTCTATCGTAGGTTGAGCGGCGCAAGCACCTCGCCTCACCACTGCGTACATCCTCTCCTGTCTGTGGCCCTGATCCTGGCCCTTCTACTGTCCTGGATGCTACGGTCTCTGTATACCCAGATGGCCTGAAACAAGTTGTCTACTCTGTGGACCCGGGAACTGTTGCAATGGATACTGCTGAATCTACTGTGGTCGCGGCTGATAACCAACAGGACTCTAAAGCTATCTCAATGGTTATGGACCTCTGGCTGGTTTAGGGCAATGCTGCTTGACGTGCCGCATCTCTTCGCATTTCAGACATTGATGAGAAGTAAGCTGTGCTCACTCAAAATACTGCCCATCCATAACTCTAGCTGAAGTACCCTCAAACCTCTACCTCTTCGAACCCAAGCTATCGTACTGAGTCTGAACTGCCTTGCCCTTATCAGGTTTTTGATCCCGTCTCTGATGGCCCCTTAAGTCCTTGGACTTGCGATCCTCGACATCGTTCTGCTCTAAAGACAAAGTTTTTGACAAAATCTCTCTATATGTACTGGCACCGGAAGAAATCAAGAGCTTCCTAAAATACAGACGAAGACCCTTCAGGAACTTCATCTTCCTCTGTTATTCATCCTTAACAATGAACAGAACGTAACAAGAAAGCTTGTTAAATTGTTGATCGTACCTCGATATGTTCATATCGCCCTGCTCCAACATATAGAACTCAGAAATACAGGCATCTCTGTAACTCTATGGAAAATACTGATCGAGGAAACGATCCTAGAACGATGCCCATGGTATTAGAGTCTCCACTATTGTCCTTTTGGCTGTATCCCGCCAATGATTTGCCTCGCCTGAAGTAGATACATCGCAAGCGTCACCCGCTGATCGTCTGGACACTTTATCGCATTCAAAGTCTTCTTAATAGACTTGAACCATGTATCTTCCTGCGAAGGAACTAACGTGCCCAAAAATGTAGGATGTTTGTATCTCTGATGCTGCTCTAAGTAATTGTACACTCTGGCCACAAGGCTCTTAACGTGCTACAAATAAGCTGCTAAACCTTCCTTGAACTGTTTCATCTCCGCTGAAACACCGAAAGCGGCTGTAACTGGTAAAATACCTGCCTACTCTGGAATCACTGAAGTAGGTGGGGTACCCAGATGAATATGAACCCCCGATACTATCCCCACATCAACTCAAGCCTCTAAAACTATCTGCTCATTTTGTATGATTAGAACAGATCCCAAACTCTCCGGACTAATCGCTGACTCACCAGCAATAACACCACTGCGTAAACCCACACAAATACCCCCAGAAGTCCTTGCATGACCTCTGCCTCTGCCACCTCTAGCCATCTGTATGAATAGAAGAAACACAGCCCAGGAAAGGAGGAAGATAATAGGAGCCAGAAAGGTATACGATAAAATGTGAAAAATCTGAAAAAAATCGATCCTAACTCCATCGAAAGAATAACTCCTCATAAGATTGGCAAGAACATAGATAGGGATTAACCTAAAGCTCTGATACAAAGTCTATCATGCCCCAAAATCTAATAATCAGTGAGCTTGACCAATTACTAGATTCAAAGTTGTGCAGGTCGGAGAATCTGCAAATTCGCCCTATGAACAATTGAGCCGTAGACAAGTTCAGGCTTAGTCATTCATTTAAAGCAATAATCATCAGAGTAAAGAAAGAATAATAAAGCAGAAGCAAAACTTATATATACATATAAGACTGAAATCAGAATATAATATCTCGAATAAAGTACAGCGACATATGCTAAGATCATATACAGAAAGTCTAAACTAAAGAAGATCTACAGTGGCAAAACTGGCTCTAATCAGGCTGAAGCTGATAGCAATCCAAACTACTTAGCCTCTCAAAGGGGGGAATAAAATGGGAGTGAGCAAAACCACGGCTCATTAAATACCCAACTGATCTAAATAACCTACCAATATAACAAGTGCAGAGAAGAGTGTGAGGTGAACCTCTCAAAGAGGGGAACAAAGTGGGAGTGAGCAAAATCATGGCTCACTAAATACCCAACAGAGCTAAATAACCTACTAATATAACAAGTGCAGAGAAGAGGATGAGGTGAATGATATAGTGTAAGTTTATTGAAAATGAATAGTAAACTAAGTGACTATGATTTAGATAATAGAGTTATACGAACATAAGAATAGAGATAGGAGTTTGGAGATGAGGAATAGTGACAAGGTATAATGACATGTGATGATGATATGAAATGACATGATGAACTGGGATAATCCAACAATTATCCCAAATGTTGTATGCTATGATATGCTCTACTACTCCTAATGCTGAATGCTTTAATGTTTTAAAACCTGTTTACAATCCTATTATAATATTGCTTGATCAGCCGCTAGCATGTTTATCTTAAAGAGATCTGTTAAAGAGATGCAACGGGTACGATTTTTGTCAAGCTCGACCAACCATGTGGATACTCACTTGATCAAAGTGATCCGGGCTTTTCAACCCACGGAGCCAACGTCCGAACTTTATTTTAATTCTAAGGAATTTCAACCTCACCGTGGATAAGTCTAGCACAGGATTCAGACTGTCTCATAACTTCCCACACTCCCGTATGGGCATTATAGGTATGACAGTTTTCACAGCCAGTTCTTCACCTACTATTTTAACCCGATATAGGACTCCTACGATCCTATCGGAGGTCAATCGATGTAGAGCTGTGTTATGTATCCGATCTCGTTATGTTAAATGAGTTTTACATGATTTAATGATGCAACAGATACCAAGAATGAAAATACAACAGCCATGAACCCGGCATTACCCATAGGGCGACCACCTGCATATGAGTGTGGCAAACATTCCTAACCTAAACATAAACATTAACTCAGTCACACCATCTTAACGTAGATAAAACTGTAACTTAAACGTCATAGCAACTAGCCAACATCAGTCTCTAAAAGACCTAAACCAACAAAAAGAACACAACTACGAGAATACCATATTAACAGCTTCTAACTAAACCCAAAGACGATTGCAAACTATATACCAAGTTATAGGATAACTAACATATAGGTTAACAATTTATACTGAGAAAAATATAATATTAGACCGTAACTAAATCACATAGACCTCTCTTCATAGAGTACTACTCTAATCAACATCTATTTAGCTAGTAGAGGAATTTAGAAATGAAGGGAAACTCGCCTGATAATAATCCTGAGTCCTAACGAACCCAAAAATGGAACTCCAAAACCTAGAATCAGCGATACGGCTAACGGAACGCAAGACAAGCAACAACAAACAATCATAATGAAAATTAAATAAATAGTACAGGAAACAAATCAGCAACCCAAACCCTAGAAATAAACCCAAACCACATCCGGACGAAAATAACGAAATGGAATAGGAAATTACACACCAAGGATAAGGGTGAAGATCACGGCGAAGAATCGGCGAGCGCGGGAACGGATTGGATTGAATTTGGGAAAGAGGGGATTCAATTTGGGAGAGTGAGAGTGAGAGAGTGTTTGGAGTAAAAGAGAAATGAGGTTAAAGGACCCAACATGTAGCTAAAAACGTGCCTCTATTCGAATAGAACATGTTTCTATTCGAACAAAATGAAACAGGTAAAACCTTGTTCGAGAAGAAATAAACTTGTTCAAACAGAATGGAACAAGATGAAATCAACTAAACAAACATTTATTTGAACAAAATAAAAGTTATTCGAATAGAATGAATTAGTTAGGAATATAATCTAGCAGACAAGGGTCTGTTCGAATTGAATGGGACAGTTAAGTCCCAGAACACCAAAAAAAGATTCCTTTCAAAAGGAAACTGGAAAACCCAAGAATAACAACACTGACCCCCCCCTGGATCACACCACACCACAAATACAAGCAACAACAACAACAACAAACCACCATGCCAACCACGGGATCCCCGAAACCACAACACAACCACATCCTCCTAATAAACACCGAAACACCGAAAATGCAAAAAAAGGAATCTAACCCCACAAACCTGCCCAAAAGGAATAAAATGGATGCATAATGGATAGAAAGAATGCATGTGGAATATATGCGGAAACTTAATGAATAAGAATATATGCAGATGCTAAAGGGGTAGGAATATGCAGAAAATGAATATAAACCAATAAATAATAATAATAAAATAAACGGGTTATTATAGTATAGGCTCTGGGGAAAGATTTTCTAGCCTTTCCTTGGGCCCCCATCTCTCCTATTTATAGAATCATAGGAAGGGCAGAGTTACCAAGGTTAGATCAAATTACAAGTATACAATCCGGGTATCCTCCAGATATCGAGTGGATATCCCAAAGTTGGTGTTGATGTCGGAAATGCAGGGTCTGTTACCATTCCCTGTCACTATAGCTGTCTATCGGTCTATCACTATGTACTGACATTGTAGCCGCCTGAGGGTCCTGTTACTGAAGCTGACTGAAACGACAGTGAGGCCATTCTTATCTGGTGAGCTGGCTATCTTGTCATACTTTGACCATTAACGGATATGGTCGAAGTGTTTTTGAAGTGAAGTTCTTCTTCGAGGCTTGTTCAGAGTCGAGGCTTCGTCTTCGGATAATCCTTGGGGGACTTGTTTGGGGGATTGAGTAGGCTTCGAGATATTTGGGAAGGCTTCGAAGTAGCCTTCGTGTGTCTGACTGGGGTAGAAGGCCGCGAGTAGGCTATTACATTTGCCCTCTCTCAGCATTGGTCTCGAAAGTTAGGGTAGAGGCATTTACTGAGAAAACTATTTGGCATTGGAAGTTGAACGGTTTAACTGTTGGTTTTCGTGTAGGTAATAAAAGAGGGTAATAAAGAGATGTCAGTGGTTATAGGGTAATAAATAAAATATGGCTATAAGTATGGGTTATGGGGGCAGGAATAATGTGGATACCACTTCGAATACGCGCTACCAAAAAAGAATGGGATTCGCCCGAGATTGTCGCATAGGGTGAAAGACAACAGAATTGCATATGAAGTTCTTCTGTCATCATGATCTTGACTGGGATATGCCTGAACTGGTGGAGCTGGAGGCCAGAGAAACCATCAACGGGGAGCCTTAGTCTTACTTTTGGGTATAGCTGAAGTACCATTTTACCACTGCTAAAAAATGCACATTCATTGAAACTTTTCTTGGCGAGGCATAACACCTCGAGCTCTCAGACTTTCTTCGAGCAGATAAAGATGTCTTTGCATGGACGTTCTAGGAGATACTTGGTGTCGACCCCAGTTTGGCATGCCACCGCCTCGATCTCATTCCTTATTTTACATCAGTAAAATGGAAGATGCATACCTTGGTACCATAGCATCGAGAAACAGTGAACCTTGAAGTTGACAAGCTCATAGCCGTAGGCTTTATCAGAGAAGTGAAGTATGCTGACTGGATATCAAATATTGTGGTAGTTCCCAAGAAGAACGGCAAGATCACAATTTACGTCAAGTTCACAGACCTCAACAAGGTACACACTGAAGGGCAGTTTCCCATTGTCGATCATTTCAGTACTCCTCGATGTCACTGCTAGACCTACGCACCTATTTATGATGGACGCAACTTTAGGTTACAATCAGGTACCCCTCCTCCCTGAAGATTAACTTAAAACTTCTTTCATCACTGAACAAGGCCTTTACAATTTTAATATTATGCCATTCGGCCTTAAAAATGCGGGAGCCACTTACCAACGCCTTGTCACAACCATGTTTAAACCTTTGCTTGGAAAGTCGGTCGAAGTTTATATCAACGACATGTTATGCAAGAGCCTTTAAAAATAGACCCACATTCAGGACATAGCCGAAGTCTTTTCGATACTTCGAACATACAATATGAAACTTAACCCATAAAAGTGCCAATTTGGTGCTTCGTCTGTTAAATTTTTAGGCCACCTTATCAGCAAACGAGGTATCGAGATTGACCCTACCCATATTCAAGCCCTCATCGACATGCCTTCGCCCTGAACCAGAAAAGATGTCCAAAAAGTGGCTGGTAAGATAACAGCCCTTAACCGTTTTATTTCCAAATCATCAGACAGATGTGCTTGGCTCTTTTCCCTTTTGCGTAACCAAGGCGTCCACAAAGCACAAAAGAAAATATCCCTGAGATTAACTGGATACCCGATTGTGAATAGGCCTTCCTCGAACTTAAAATTTACCTTTGTCGACCACCCATTATCAGCATCCCTGTCGATGGTAAAATACTCTCTTTATACCTCGCTGTTACATACACTTCCATTAGTTCAGTTCTCATTCGACTCGACTCAAATATCGAAAAACCTATATATTTTATCAACAAAATGCTGACACCCGCAGAAATTCGATATTCAAAACTTGTACGTTTTCTCTTCACCCTTGTCTATTCAGCCTATAAACTCAAACCATATTTTCAAGCTCACCTAATTTGTGTTATAACAAACTACCCCCTTCGAGAAGTGCTAAGCAAGAAAGAGAAATCCAGACGAGTACAACAGTGGTCTATTTATCTTGGTGAACATGACAATACATTCGAGAAGCAGATATCCTAGAAAGGCCAAGCAGTAGCAGATTTCCTTGTTGAGTTCCCGGTCGAAGATATCAATTGGGAGGAACATGAAGATGACTCAACAGATGACCAACCCAAAGCAACAGATCCATGAAACCCCACCACCGGATGGTATTTATTCACAGATGGATCCGCAGGAACAAATGGCTCCGGGATCAGGATAGTCTTGGTCACTCCTACCAATGATCAATTAGAAAGGCCGTCAAATTAAACTTTGAATGTTCTAATAACGAAACTGAGTATGAAACTTTGATCCATTGCAGTTTTTACAGATTCCCAACTTATTCAGAGACATTACAGAGGTGGAAATTAAGCTAACGGTCGCATGGCCGAATATACTTTTTTCGCTCGACATCGCATGAACTGTTTTCCTGAAAAATCCACTATCACTCATTACCCTCAAGGAGAAAACTGACATGCAGATGCCCTCGCCTACATAGCAGCTATGTTAGGCCAGTCAGAATTCCGGCCAAGTATCAGCCAGACAGAAATCAATGCTATCGATACAGGGGGCGAGTGTCTCAATCCAGGCGACTGGCAAACACCATTACTCTACGACTTCAATAATGCCACCTTCCCAGATGATCCCAAAGCCAAACGATCGTTTTTTTAAAACTATCGTAGATATACAATCCACAAACATAAGTTACATCGCAAATCCCCAAATGGCATCCTCTTTCGATGCGTATCTCAAGCCGAAGCCTCTATAATTCTAGCCAAATTCCATCAAGGTACCTGCAGTATTCAAAGTGTTGGTCATTTTATGGCCCTTCGAGCCGTTTCTCAAGGTTTATTCTGGCCGAACATGAAAAAACAGGCCGAAGAGTATGCCAAATATTGTGACAAATGCCAACGTCATACCCATGATTTCCATAGCCCTTCGCAAGACCTCCATTTTAGTCAAGTCCCTTGGACATTCAAAAGATGGGCTATCAATCTCATTGGCCCTTTTCCAAAAGCCTCAGGAAGCTGAGAGATTATCCTTGTGGCAACAGACCATTTTACCAAATGGGTCGAAGCTGTACCTTTGTGCTGAACCAGAGAAGAAGAAGTCATCTGGTTTCTATGGGAAAACATCATCACATGCCTTGGGTGCCCTCATATGATTCGATGTGACAATGGTCCCCGGTTCGTTAGTGACAAAGTTAGAAATTACCTCAAAAAACACAACATCATCCTCTCACCCTTAAGATATTATTACCACCCTCAAGGAAATGGTCAATTCGAAGAAATCAATAAAACCATAGTCGATGGTCTCAAGAAAAGGGTCGATGCAAAGAAAGGTCAATGGGTTTAGGAGTTACAGCATGTCCTCAAGGCTTATCGAATAATTCTAAGAAAATCTGCAAGTTCCACCCCTTTCCTTCTAGCATACGGTACCGAAGCTGTGCTCCCCACTCAATTCAAAGTACCCATACGAGATCCTAACCTCTCAGATGAAGACACTGAGTTTGAGTTTGGGTGTAACATGTTATGGATCGACGAAACCAAAAGCCTACCAATTGCCAACCTTGGACGTTATCATCTGTCCCTCCAAAAGTCTTATAACAAGAGAGTTCGACCACGAAGTTTTAACATCGGGGTTCTGGAACTTCAACGTGTTAACCAATCCTCGAAGCCTCGAAAGGCCAGCAAGCTAGCCGAATCCTGGGAAGAACCCTATGTCATATACGATAAAACTGATAAAGGCCCATATTACATAATAACAGAAGATGAAGAACCTTTACCAAATCCGTGGAACACAATGCAGTAGGTCTCCTATAACAGGCCATGGCTTCAGCCTTGTACAGCAGATGTAAACACAGAATAGTCAATAAATAGTTTTTCCACCCCTACTTCGTCTCCTGTTTTCAATGAATTTTTTGGTTTAACTTAGGTATCATGTCAACCCTCGTCTCGACTGATACTTGGGGGAGACCTTAAGATTTTTCAAGCTTCCAATTTTGAGCAAACTCGAGGGGTAAGGATGTTCGACAGACCGAACCCTCGGGGATGCATTGGGGGCGAACAGATATGCTTCAATCAGGTTTTAAACTATCAGAGTTCAGTCAATTTCTTGGTTCACCCCGAGTATCATGTCCACCCTCGTCCTGACTTATACTTGGGGGTGACCTTAAAATTTTAAAGCTTCCAACATTCGAGCAAACTCGAGGGAAACTAAAGGTCAAAAGACAAGACCCTCGAGAATGCGTTGGTGGTGAACATGTCTAGCTTCATTGTGGCTTAGGCCTTCGAAATCCAGTGAATTTCCGAGTTTCCTCAAGGTATCACGTCAACCTCGGCCAGACTGATACTCGTGGGGCGACCTTGAAAATTTTCAAACTTCCAACATTCGACCAGAGTTGAGGACCACGAATGGTCAGCCGACTAGACCCTCGAGAATGCGTTTGGGACGACCACGTCTTATATCGCTGTGGCTTAAGCCTTTGATGTTCAGCAAATCCCATAATTCTCAAAGTGTATCACAACCACCTCGAAGCTCTTCAGGGTTCGATTACTTTCCAATCATTCGACAGAAACAGTACATGCATATACTTTTGTACAGGAATATCTACAATCCTACCACATGCAAGAAGTTTCAAAAAATCATATATCAAAGAAGAAATTTCAACACAACTCAAATCAAGTCATGCATTAAGAATTCAGAATCAGCCTCAATATATCTAGTACAAAGTAAGGTCAGAACAATACATCAAATCAAGTTCAGAATATCTGTCACAAATTAAAATTCAGTTCAGACTCAAATTCAACAGTTCAATACAATTCAAGTCAGCACAGCTAAACAAAATCAATACAGTACAATAGCTCACAACAATAACAAGTTCAACGACCAACTCCACTGAAAAATAAACATGGTTTAAATATTTCAACTCAACAACAAATCTGAAAAAGCGGCTGCATCCTCTTCCCCAACAGGCCCTCCAGCACCAACACCTTCAACACCCTCAGCAGAAGACTTCGACCCTGCACCATCGGTGGCCACATCAGTCACAGTTCTGGCATTGGTCGCCTTGATCACAGGAGCCTCCACGCCATCTCCACCACCTCCATCTGCAATATCAATAACATTTTCATCTCCTTCCCTCGTTTGCAAACCATCTCCAGTAACCAGCTCTGGGGTAGCAGGCAAGGGTTCCAAAGTATCGGGTCGTACTCCTTATCCTCTATAAACTCCTTCAGCGTGACAGCGACTCAACATTCACCATCAAACTGTGCCTGATAACGCACCTTCTATTCTGCCTTTTCCTCATCCTTCACAGCAAGCTTCTCCGCACACACCCTCACCTGATTATACCGTTAACCCTCGAGCCTCTTATCGAAAGAATCAGTGATCGCTGCCAGATCTCACTTTAAAACTCATATCACAGACAACAACGAGGCCCCAGTCCCTCGAGAATGCTCTGGACTGTCAAGTACTTCCCGTAACCTCCTCTTTCCTACTTTTACTGCCTTATTGAATGACTGTGCCCAAGCATCCGTCTACTAGAGTATTTCAACCGTCAGTATTTCTCGAAGCACAAAACACTTTAGAAAATTTTAGAATCTCACAAACAATAATAGACAATTACCTGATACATAGTCTTCTTCATCTTCTTTAAAGCTTCATCTCGGTCGGTATCGCCGAGCTCGGCTACTGAAGCAAACGTGGCTAGAGCCTCATCTTGTCATTCAGTCTCCGTCATCTCTTCATCCTCATCTACTGCATCATCATCCCCTTGCACCCTACGCCTTTTACACTGAACAACCTTTGTCTTCTGTACCTTTGGAGCCTCGGGAGATGCCCTGCCTTTCCCTTTCAAAGCTTGTGTTGGTACTTTCCTTTGCCTCAGTCTCGAAGCATTACTAGCCACTTCGGGTACTGGCACTGCTTGCTTCGAGGCCCTTTTCGCCTTCGGTATCTACTGAAATGTCCTTGCCAAATCATCTTCTCCCATTTCTTCGGATACCTTCGAACCACCTTCGCCTCTCCTCTTCTTTGATAGCTTTGGAGTAATTGGTACGTTTTGAAGCATGGAATTTATCTTCTTCTTCCTCTTCCCCTTGATACCAAGACTCTCGAAAATAGAATTGACCCACTCCTCACTAGAATCGAGTAAGGCATCAATATAGTTCCTTGGATTTACCCATGACAGGCTCTTATGACCAGCAGAACAAACAAAAATATGATAACAGCGTATTCGAGATATATATATATATAAAACCTTCGTAAAAAATTACTCAGATTATAGACTCTATGATGCAACTTATAACGGTCTTCCCCTTTGACATTCTCGTAATTACCCCGTACAACAACTAAGTCTTTATTCCAACCTTGACCCGTTGAGCACAAATAAAAAAACCAGGGCTTCTCAGGGTAATACTGGATGTGATAGGTACCCATGCTTTGGTTTGCCATCTTCGAGTAGAATGACACAACATCAAACAACTTAATTAAACCCCTGCCCTCACTGCTCAATTTTGCATTCATCCCCTCTATTACCCTCATCATCTCAAAAAAATTGCCATTAATTTGAACCGGAGCAACCTCCCAAAAATTCAACACCTCTTTCACCAGCCTTCAGAGAGGAAGTTCCATTCCCAATCAAATTTGGACTTTATTTACCATTATACCCTCTCATAGGTTCGACTTAAAAGTCCACCCCGCTCCTGCTACGTATAATACTGCCCCCACCTTCGACAGCTCCAACTTGGCAATAAATCGATCCAGTCTAGTTTTATCTCTAGCCGAGATAGATCCTTCGGCTTCATTCGACTCTATCGAATCCCCACTTTAATCACTCTGCTATACTTCATCACTTTCAGCACCCGGGAAGCCAGTATTACCCTCGTTTCTCTCCCCTCCCCTATCTCCTCCTCATCACTACCCTCAGTTACTACCGTTTAGTAGTCAAAACCCCACCTGCCCGTAATATAACGGCTAAAGAGGGATCGGTTTCAACATCTAACACTTCTAAGTCGCTTCCCTTATCCATTAAAGCATGACAAGACATACTAGCCTCATTTTCTTCAGCTTCCTTGTCTATCAGCCTCATTCTCGAAGCTTAACGGGTATGCATCTTATCCTACTGAAGAAGAGGCACACAATTAGATTGATACATTCGACTATTACGTGTCAGTAACTCAATTTTCATTTACCTACTCTAGCAGATACAAACATATTCGAAAGCATGATCCTAAGTACAGTCCCCCCGCCAATACCCTCAAAATCCCCAAATGGGCTACAACCCAGACTCATGAATTCCCCCTGTTCTTGACTTTAACATCCTCACTACCAACCCAGAAGATTCTACTTACAGAATGTAGCTGGAATAGCTAAACAAAAATATTAGACAGAGATCAATTGACATACCTGTGTTAGAAGAAGTATACTCGAAACAGTAAGTTAGCCCATACCCAGCAACAACTTCAGCAACCTCTCTCAAGCTACACTTAGTAATGGTGTACCAATTTTCTTTTTCTCAATCTCTTATTTGTTTTCCTGTAAACAATACATTTTGTTATTTCCTTCTCATATATATACCTCCTCGAAATACCAAAACCGCCTCGATTTCCAAACCGCTATCATTTCCACACCCCTACTACCCTGGATTTTCGGTTGAGACATGTTTTGACCGATTTACCCCTTATTCCCCTCACATGCGAATTGCACGCTCACTCTAAATTAACTTTAAATACAAAGCTTCTCGATCCTTTTGATCCTTACTCAAAGCCATCAAGCTAAATCCCAACATCAAATCACAACTATTTCTGTAAAACGAGCAAAAATTATGATTACCTGCAAGGCACACTGCCCTCGGCGTACGTACCATTCTGACAGACAAGCTGTCTGGGCTGTCAGTACGACCAGTCAAATCCAATAAACCTTCAACACACTTCCCACATATGAGTAATCGACTATACCGTGTCTCGAGCATTCATCTACAAATAACCTTAAATTCGATTCCCAAATATATCGAACGTTCGGCAAAGCATAATATTACTTCGACAGATCAGATTTCTACCTCGACAGATAAAACTTTTCACTTTAACAAATTGCAGTTTTACTTCTGCAAATCAAACTTCTACTTTGATAGATTATAATTTGTACTTCGACAATTTAAGATTTTACGTCAAGACTTCACAGTTCTACTTACACCTAGTACTAAAAGAAAATTCGACAGTCGCATTACCAAACCTCAATTTATTTTCATTCAAATCAACAAAGTGCAAGTCAAATTTTTTTTACAAAACGCTTATATGCACATCTCAACTACCTAACAAAACAGCAAGCGGTCCCTATTTATCATCACGACGCCCCTCCATGCTCATAGCCGCAACAACAACATCTTCCATGCTTCGAGCCTCAGTAGCAGCATCCTTCTGCTCTACCATCTCCTATACAAATGACTCCAACAAAGACAAATGATGGCCCTAAAATGGACCAATCATCTAAAAAATCCCCCACCAATAGGCAAAGGACATTCCAACAATGGGTTCCTCGGGTTCTGCTTCAAAGAGGTCCGAAATCTCTACATCGATGTCCTGATCAATAAAAAACCTCCGCCGCAGTTCTAGCATCCTTTCCCGTACCCGAATTACTTTAGCCGCAACCCGGCTTTCATACTTAGTCTTGGAAGAATTGTCGTTGGTCGAACTGCCATTGGACAAACCACTGTTAGACGAAGAGGCAGATATTATATTTAGAAGAAGAAGGAAGAGATATGAGAAATCATCCTAACAAGACCCTATTTCATACATGAAGGTACACATAAACTTTCCCTCTTCCCAAGCCACATTCATTACTGTCTTTAATTTTCCACCTTGAAAATTCAACAGTTCAACCTCTACAACTTCCTAGGCATAACCATTTCATCTGCATGCGTATTCAAACACGATTTACGAGGACATGCAGTCGACCATCGACTCCCCTCATACTTCGACCAACAACCTCTCACTAAGCTTTGATTAATACAGGGTCAATTATCTTTGACCATATCACTATACTTCGAGGTCACTTTTTCCAGTAGTAATCAGTACTACCCGATAATATTCGATGAGATATATTTCCTATCGCGCCTACAAGTCTATTGATGGGCCAGTTCCACTCGCTGCGCCTTGCTCATCAATCTCCTTTTCTACAGGAATAAGGCAGCCAGCCAGAGCAGATAGGTAGGGTGGTATCTGTCGAAAGGATAAGGAAAGAGAGAGAAAATGATTACTATGAGTGGCTGGCAAGCCTTCTGGTCTAATCGATCTCTGGGTGCTCATATGAATGGGCGAGGTATTGAGAGCCTTCCAAGTTCCATGTTCCCTCGGGGGTGGTAAAATGAAGCGTCTGATGATAGGTCGAAGGTATGGCACGCATGGCATGGATTCTGTCGCACCCAAAAATGCCAAATTATTTAGACTTCTTGTCGATGACAAGAAAGCTGGTTTAAAGTGTGACTGGGCCGGTAGTAACTAGGAGGCTAATTGGACCAACAACAACTTTTGTGGCCCCGTTAAAACCTTTGAGTTCGACATTGGCAGCAGTGATAAGGTCAGTTTTCTTCATGGTTTGTACAGTTTGGAGGAAAATGACATCAACTGAACTTTCTGTGTCTATGAGCATTGTGTGGAGAAAGATGTTTTCGATCTTAATCATGATGACTAATGGATCAGAATGAGGAAATTGGACATGGGATGTGTCACAATCGATGAAAGAGATGCCTTCGAGTCGAGTGCAAAGGCTTGATTATGGCAGGAGGACGGGTAACTTCTCCTAGTAAGTAAGTTTACAACATTCTTCGACACGCTTATGTTTGCTCTTAGAACGGCCACTATCGATATTATTGACTTCGATGAAATGTATTCGTTAGATGTACACCTCGGATGGGTCGGCAGCAGGGGTGGGTTGAGACTTGAGGTATGACCCATCAAGGAAGCTGGGAAGGTCAGCAACATACTGATGTAGACAACCAACTTTGAGAATGATTTCAAAAGAACGTTGGTGGGCGAAGTACTTGTTGGTGTGGTGACAGTTATATTTGTGGTTGGCGCAGTAAGGTTTGCCTGGCTTGACTTCTATAGGGAATGGGATACACCATATGGCGTCTGCCTGTATATGTGGTAGAAGAATGCTGAGAGGGACAGTAAGTGAGGGTAAGACTGGCTTTGGTCACTTCTTGCGAGCTTCAGCATTGCTGTCATTGTAAGGGTGTTTGCGTCTCACAATCTTTTGTAAGATAGGAGCGATCAGGGGTGTAGGAGTAGAAGGTGGGCCTTATCGAGGTTTATTAAAGTTGGTGGCTGAAGGTTGGCCCTGTTTACGAGATTCGTGGAGGCGCTTAAGGTCAATATAGCCATTGATTTTTGAGAGCATCTCCTCGAGGGTTTTAGGTTTATGGAGGACCAAGTACTTTTTTACACAGAAGTGATCTGGTAAAGCATTTGAATATGCGAGTACAGCATTCGCGCAGTTGATATTTTTGACTTTACGCGACTCGTCAAGAAATATTTTGGTGAAGGCTTCGAGGGTTTTACTGCTAGATTTTCTGAAATTGAAGAGGGCGTCGACTCGGACCTCTCGGTCTTTATTGAAGGCAAACTGGGCGATGAAATACTGTGATAGTTGCTCAAAGCTCCGGATGGATCCATTAGGGAGATTATGATACTATTGAAGGGGGCTGTCAGCAAGGATGGTAGGATAAAGGCGGCATAGCAGGTAGTCGGCTATAGAATAGAGGCTCAGGGCTTTTTGGAATTCGAGAATGTACGATTGGGGGTCTGTGTTGAGGTATTTGCTATGTTTGGGAGCACAGAAATTGGGGGGTATCTCAATAACAAGAAGTTTAGGGAAAAGGGGTTATTCAGTCAACTCCATGAGTTGGGAGTTGGGCTCACGCTGATGTGAACGACTGGTTGCATTTTGTGGTTGAAGTCTGGCTGTTCAGCATAGGTAGGATGAGGGGGTGATTGAAGGGCTAAAGGGTGATGAGGTCGAGTGTGTAGTATGTTTTTAGGGTTGCGCTCCCCAAGATGTTCTCGAGCAGGGTGGCGTTTGGGACATCAGGAGGAGCGAAGGGTAGAGTCAGAAGATTTTTTTGCAGGGTGGATACCGAGATGGATGGAGCTAGTAGAGGGAATAGTATGGGGAGTACCCTCGGCACCGATATAGACTGGGGTACTTCGAGATTGGGTACGGGTCCTAGACAGGCGCAGGCAGACTCGCGCGATGGGTCTGGTGCTTGGGATGGTTGAGCAACTTCCAGAGGATGTAGTCTCTGCAACTATCAGATGGTGTTTCATAACTCGTTAATCACCTTGTTCTGTCTGTCAGCATCATCTAGGCGATGATTCCATTCGGCTTCAAACTCTAGCTGGTGTTTTTCACGTTCCTGGTGAAGTTGTGCATGGCGGTACTCCTCGGCTTGAGCGAATTGTAGAGAAAGTAAGGCTATTTGGGCCGCCATTCCGCCGACGGAGTTGTCGGCATGGGTAGAACTGGAACGGAGAGTGGATGCAATTGAGAATAATCTGTTGAAGTTGAGAGCAAAGTGAGGGAAATAAGAAAGGAAAATAGGTAGGGCAGGAAGCACAGATGGTACCAAATATAGGGGCCTGACTTCGTAATGAGGGGAAGTCTGCTCTTACACCACGGGGTTTAATCTTCAAACAGAGGAATACAAGTACATACTCTAGAGCTCGAATAATCTATGGAGAATATACTTGCGTGGAGGCCTAGAATGTGACTCTCCACAACCTCTGATGAGGATTTTTAAGAGTGTTTATATTTCTGCTGAGTAGTCGAAGGTTCGAGTACTCAGTTTTACAAGGTGATCAAAGATAAAACGTATAGGCTCTGGGGAAAGATTTTCTAACCTCTCCTTGGGTCCCCATCTCTCTTATTTATAGAATCATATGAAGGGCTGAGTCACCAAGGTTAGGTCAGATTACAAGTATACAATCTGGGTATCCTACGAATACCAGGCGGATATCCCAGAGTTGGTGTCAAAGCTGGAAATGCAGGGTCTGCTACCATGCCCTGTTACTGTAGCAGTCTATCGGTCTATTACTATGTATTAACAATGTAGTTGTCTGAGGGTCCTGTCACTGTAGCTAACTGAACTGACAGTTGCATAGTTCTTATCGGGTGAGCTGGCTGTCTTGTCACATTTCGACCTTGTACGGATATGGTCAAAGTGTTTTTGAAGTGAAGTTCTTCTTCGAGGCTTATTCAGAGTAGAGTCTTCGTCTTCGGGTAATCCTTAGGGGACTTGTTTGGTGGATTGAGTGGGCTTCGAGATATTCGGGTAGGCTTCGAAGTAGCCTTCTAGTGTCTGACTAAGGTAGAAGGCTGCGAGTAGGCTACTATAGAGATAGCATCAAATTCCCCACGTTCAGTATATATATTATTCTATTTTTCCATAATTGGAAACCCTAAGATCATGATAGATAGTTATTTGAATTCATCTTTCCAAATCGACCCCATTAAAATTTGTCCATCCACATTTCGACCTGACTTTTACCATCTCTCTTCCCTGTAATACATATCCTCATAATAGCTCCCTAGCACGATATTTCAATTTCTCCATATTCTATTCTCTGTAAGGATTTACCACCTAGCACGATTCTTAGGATCTAATCAGTTAGACACATTTTCCGATATATATATTTTTACATCTACAAACATATCTTTAACAGTTCGTCAAATAATGCTCATTTTCAGTTCATTTTCATCAAAAACAACATTACATTTTCGTACTCCAACATATATTTCTTTTAGCTCAAATGCAATAGTAACTACTAAGTCAATCTATCAACACATATTTTAACTCAATACATTTTTCTTTAGCTCAAATATTGTGTACAGAATACTTTACAGATGACAAATCTTTCAGACATTTCTACAGATCGATCTGTAGGTTACATTACATTTTTGTGTTCAATACTATTTTATGCTAAAAATCTTTTTGCAAGATAGACCCAGGCAATCCTTCACACCATTTACTTCCCAAAGAAATTGAGAAAGCTAGTAGTGTCAGTACCTGAACTAACCTTCAGCAAGAGGACCTTCTTCATGATAAGAGAAGATGATTGTGCAGATGAAAGACTTTTATTCTCCATCTCCCTTCTCCACCACCACCGTTTCTTCCTCCATAACCCCCACCAGCTTTAATTGGTAGAGATTGAAATAGGTCTTAGCTTAGAACCTAGTCCCTCGCAAGATACTGGTAGTAATGCCTCGCATGTACGCCAGACTCTACATTCATCTCCTCAACCTTGTCCTCCACCAACAGGCGAAGGCATCTCCGACGATATTCCCCAGATAGAACCACGTAATGAAACCTCCACATATGGTACTTCAGCTTTAGCCGCTTCTTCCTCTGTCATCCCATGATAAGTCAGTTGTACCGGAATGGGCGTAGGCATCTCCAGCGCTTGGTTACCCAAATAACGCAACTTTAGCCTTTGAACTTTTGCAGCCACCCTTGTAGTCCCGTAATTCCTCTTAAGGGCGATAATAAGAGTATAATCGCTTTGGGCTTGATACGTTCCACTGGAGGAGGGCACCACTCGACTCTTTCTGGGTTTCTCCCCTAAAACTCTATCTCTTTAAAGGAAGAGGAAGTGCTCAGCTAGGAATCATAAGCAAAAGAGGAAGAAGCAGAATAAGAAGATCCCCTTTAGGTTACCATCCCACCTTTATTTATAAGGAGGGTTTGACCTAAGAGTGCCCATGCTCACGTGCTTTGATAATTCCAAAGGTATCCCTTCAGGGTTGTAGGCTTTTTATCTCCACGTGGGCAGAGGGGCTAGCGTCTATTACCGTCAGTTATGTTCATTGTGTTTCTGGGGTAATTAGACGAGTTCCCGCCTAAGACGTGCTTATCGTCAGCAGGGACCTCACATGACAACCTGAGTGGTTGATGCTATCAACGAGGACGAAGGTCACTGGATGACCCTCCAGAAAAATTAGGAACACTCCAGCTAGCGAGAGTACTCCTATAATCGCCTCCCCTTAGGTCTTGCTTGTAGTGAGGGAGAGCTAAGGTGGTATGGTCGTGTACAGGTCAGTCATTGTATTGGAAATTATGTGACATCATGCCTGTCAGTACCTTAGGAAGGGAGAATAGTAATTAATATTTGGAAAAATGTATGGCGTGCGGTAGCTGCTGCTGCTGGCGGCGTGTCCTATCATTGTGGTAGGTCCCGCATTATTTATACCCGCCTCCCCATGTACACCTATATAATAAGACCTACTGTGATGTGGGAAAAACTTTGGCGGCCTGTGTTTGTAATCTTAATATTAGTTTGAACTCTTCTTTTTCTATATTCTTGGAGCTCTACCTGTGCTGAGAATCTCTATTGGGCGTAACGATCCGTTATGGTCATAAGCTGTCCATCAGTATGCATTTGTAGTACTGGTAAGTTTTCTAGTCAATTCGCTTGATTTGTAGTGTGAATCATACTTGCTTGTTAGGTTTTGTTATGTTTCACACTCAGTACTATCTCTAACCGGTAGGGATTTGAACCAACTGGCAGTAATGTCGGCGATGTTGCGATTGTGAATCATTGTAAGACTATATGAGTGACCTGTAGTAGCTTAACTGTGACTCAGGGGTAAATCGTGTATTGTCCGTCGTGGGGTCACAGTTAGGCTGACAGCCGTATAAGGCCAGGTGAGGGCTTAGGGACAGTAGGTCCCTGAGGTACCCTAATTGGTTATATGTCCATTATGCCCTTTGTACTTTTGGCTGAGTCTAATATTTGTATCTGGCTCGTGCAAGGACGTCCAAGCACCAAGTACGACTCTGTGTACCCTGACGTTATGAAGACCGAGGCGAGGGATGGTTTCTTCGGGTGAGGAGTCATCGACGAAAGGATCCGCTGCTATGCCGCCTTGTACTGTACCTGTGGAATGGGGGGCAATCACGACCACAAGGTGGGTTCCTTGGTCCCTCGTAACTTAGAGGCTGAGGCACGTTTAGATTTTATGGTGTGTGGGAGAGTGTCTGGGGATGTGGCCCACAAGGCAATTATTAGTGTTCGTACAAGGGGTAACTCTAAAAGCTTTTTGGCCTTACCCCAGCGAGTGGAGGTTACCTAGCTCGTTAGCCGAGTACGGGAGTGTTGGAATAAAGATGGAGTACTTAGATGTGATCAATGAGCGAGTGAGGGCCAGTGGCAGTAATGAATAAATTTTGCCAGATTGTCAGATACTGGTACCCAATCAGTACCTTATCTACTACAGGTAGTTCGATGCGGGATTGAGGTTCCCGTTGGACAACCTGACAAAAAAATACTTGAATTCATTTTTCTAGGCATCGTGGTAGATGAATGGTAACTTTTACAGAGTGATGGCGGGGTGCCGACTGACTAATGAAATAATGCTGCCTTGCTAGAACATAGATTATTCCTATATTCTGGTCGCTAATCAACTGGGGTGTTGTCCTTGCCAGTAGGATGTTGTCCTCAGGAGCACGGGGAATGATGTGGGGGAGGCCAATTCGTTAGATGAGCCCGCATCGGCGCGCATTACTCGTTCACTCTCAAGGGAAGATCGTGAGGGGAGGCAGACCCAGACCACGGCCAAGGCGAGAGCGGTGGCAACCAAGGCAGCCCTTATCAAAGTGGGCGAGGCCAAACTAAGGTGCCAGAAGATCATGTGCACCTGTGCTCCTTAGTGGAGCCACTGGTATTATATAGCTCAGATGTCTGACGAGCCAAAGATATTTAAGTTACATACCAGTGGTTACTATTAGTATTGCCATCCAATCTTAGTGACTGGTACTTTTGACTTTAGCGATGGGGCCAATCGTCGCTTACGCCATAATTTTTTTAACACCAAGTGTATGGTACAACTCTTATTACAATTATATGCAACGCTTCTGTGTCATATGTGTTGTATGTACTGTCTAAATGTCTGCTCATTGTCATGCAGGTGTGATGCTCTCCATGGTGATGTACATGAATTCACGGTTGCATTTGTTAGGTCACAAGAATAAGGATTGTCAGGTGTTGACGAATAACTTAGACGGGACCATTATCTCAGAAAAGTACTAGTCAGTGCAGAAGGATAGCGAGCCACATTTACATGCCATGACTGAAACCAATTTTGTGCAGAGTGCTCATAGTTACAAATCCATAGAGAGTGTGGGAATGAAGCCTCAATTTTTATCTATGAGGGGGAAGGATACGACCGGCACGTCACAAGTGGTGCCTCTAGTGGCTAGGCTAAGTCCCGGTCCTTGGGGTATCAGTGCTTATACAGAGAAGGTGTACTCAGTGGTAAAGGAGGTGTACTCTTGGTCCTCGACTGCCAACAGTATTTGGTTATACCTAGAATAACCGTCCATGATGGATAACTTCTCGTGTCCAGCCGTGGAATTGACCAGTCTGGGAATGAGGGGCATAGGGAAGCAATCATTCAAACAGTACTTATTGAGGTCGGTGAAATCGATACACACCCATATTTTAGCATTTTTCTTAGGGACGGCCACCACATTGGCTACCAGAGTGGGCAGTTCATGGGTCTGATAAAGACTGCCTGTAGTAACTTTTGGATCTCAAAACTTATGGCTCCCCACAACATTGGGGTTGTTCATTATAGTTTCTGCATAATATGAGTAGCTTTGTCATTAACATGCAAGTGGTGACAAGCCACATCAAGATTTATGCTCGGCATTTTGTCGAATGACCATGCGAAGATGTATTTATACTGCTGGAGGAGAGTGATAAGGTCATAGCACTAGTCACCAGTCAACAGGGAACCAATATAGGTTGTTCTCATGGAGCCTTTGAAGTTAATCTTATCAACCAGCTCCACGAGAGGCGGTGTCCAGTCTCTGTAAAACGTACTTATAACTGCATCGTTCTGATCAGAGGGTTATGCATCTATTTTTATTTGCATGCTGGGGTGGCGAGGAATGGGGGACGAGTCCACCACCATGGGCTCATTCCCTGTTTGTTGCTAGTCCCCAGCAGCGATACTCATCCTCTTTTTCTTGAAATTCTCGCAGTTTATCAAAAATTTTAGCGAGTTGGCGTAGCAAATACGGGCCACGACTTGGTAGCCTCGTTTTTGGCACCGAGCCAAATTTCATGAGAAAGCATATTACCTGATGATAGGAAGATGGGATTGCCTTCATAGCATAGATCTAGTCACGTCCCATGATACCATTATAATGGACTATGGGGCTGTTGATGACGATGAACGTGTTGGGTACCACGACTAGTCTGGCCTGTACCTGGGTAACGAGCCCCCCATAACTCATTCGGTGGACCCATTAAAGCCTGAAATCTTTGTTTGGGATGGGGCAAGGCATCTTTCATGTTCATGTTTCTGAGGGTATCATAACACAGAATGTTGGCGCCACTGCTAGAGTCTGCCAGCATGCGCTTAAAGAGGATACCCCTGATCATAATTCAAATGACTAAAGTATCATCATGGGGATGGGAGACTAAGCCTAGGTCATTGTTTATGATGTAAATGGCCTTATCGTACGGTGCCTCAGTGCCCGCCTCGATGTCGTAGGCCATCCGTCAGTTCTCATTATGGCGATAACACTGCCTCAAGGAGTTGAAAACTGCCTTATGTGATAGTGCTCTATTGTGATCCCCCAAGATCATTTCACATACTACCACATGCCCCTATGCCTATACGGTCGTTGCTGGCTATTAAAGGGGCCTAAGAGGGAGTCTGTCTTTAGGTAAGATTGGCCGCTTGAGATATTGGGAATAGCGCCCTTAGCAGAACCAAGTTTTAGTCATATTGATCAGATCATAACATTCCTCAGTTGCGTGGTAATGGATATTGTGGTATCAGCAGTATGGGCGTCTGAGGCAGTCAGGCTTGGGACGCGGTTTCATATAGACGGGGTTGTTCTTTATAATGATGAGGAGGTCTGCCCATTTAATAGTAAGGTCATTGGGTAAATACCGTTCCCAGCATGGGGCTCTTGGTCTTCCATCCCGCGGGGGCTCAGTTTCAATTTGAGGATCTTACCCCATACGTCGTTTGTTCCTATCATCTTCAAGGTCGCGCTGCTGATCGCGCACGTCTCTGGGGTGTTTAAAAGTTTTTAGATGAGCGACAGGTGAGGGGGCTAAAGTGGTACTGAGGAGGACGGCTATTTTCATACTTTCTCGTAGAGGTGCTCGAGTGTTTCGGGTCACTTCATGTGCAAGCCCTCACAGATTTTAGAACCGGGAAGGGCCTGCCCATGAAAGTGATACAGGCAGTCAAAGTGTCGACACGATCAATGAGGGTAAGCTCGCTCTTAAACCTTGAAAGGAAGGAGTCGATGGATTCGTTGACCTATTACTTCAAAGAAAATAGCTCTGCTAACTATTTCTTTGATTACTGTGTGTGTATGTACTTCTCGATGAACACCAGTGAGAATTGCTCAAATATGGAGATAGAGTTGGGTTCGAGGCTTTGGAACTAGGCAAGGGCCCCGTCAAGCAAGGTTGAGGGGAACAGGCGACACATGTACTCATAAGTTTGATACTGTTTGTTGATGCTGTATTAAAATTTGGAGAGGTGTTGGCCTGGTTCTTGACCCCCGATAAAGGCCTCTATCTTCGTTTGAGAGTAGCTCTGGCCCAAGACGTAACAACTCTAGATGGCTGCGGTAAAAGGTGTATTGCGGATCCAACGGAGGGTCTCCTTGACTAACCGCTTGGTAGGGTAATTACCTTGCATATTTTTTATTAGCGCATCAATAGATGCAACCATTAATGGTAATGGGTCACTGATGCTGATATCCTGTCTTGTGGTGACCCCATCTCTGGTGGATAACTTATCTTTGTAGCTCTCGTGGAGCTGCTCGTATGGTGGTTCATACAGAGGCATACAAGAGTACTACTCATAAAATCGGTCATTAAAGGCATGATGTCTTTTAGTGTAGGGTCTATAGCTATGCCCAGGTGGGTAAGAGTGGTCATCGAGGTTGTATGATTGGTGACACTATGGGGGGTTTGCATAACCTCTGCAATTCCAGGCTCCGAAGTTTACTGCAGATGTTGGGGGCTGTATTCCACGGTACTGTGGGGCGTAACGACCAGGTAGCGGAGGGTCATTGCGGCTAAGGTGGTAAACGGGTCGCTACTGAGGTGGGCCTGTCACATGGTGTACAGGGGGGGCTGTGGTGCAGTAGGGCGTAGAATGACCAAGGGCACTGGCGGTCCTTGAGGTGGCGGGTACGGGTTGTGAACTAGCATGGGCTGGTACACATATACCAACCTGTAAACTAGGGGTAAAGTATCGTCATTTGGTGCTGCTTCGTGGGGCGTAGACTTGATGACATAAGCAGATGCCGCTGGGCCACCATGTAGTAGTTGAGGTCCTGCGACTAGAGTATTCCGTAGTTCATCATTGGCCAGTTGGAGTTGGCAGATTTGGTCCTCCTTAGTGGATATCTGCTCATGTAATTGTAGCAATACAACTTACATCTTTGCCATAGCTTGCTCTTGCGATTGGTTTTGTGTAAAAACTACCATATTTGCTCAGTTTAGATAGAGGTTGATGGTGTGAACGCAGACAACGTCAATTCTAGTCCCGTAATTCCTCTCAGAGGCGACAATAAGTGAATAATAATTTTGTGCTTGATACATTCTATAGGAGGAGGGGACCACTCAACTCTCTCCGGTTTTCTCTCCTTAAACTCTGTCTCTTTAAAGGATGAGGAAGTGCTCAGGTTGGAACCAAAAAGAAGAAGAGGAAGAAGTAGAAGAAGAAAATTCTATTTAGGTTACCTTCCCACCCTTATTTATAGGGAGGGTTTGACCTAAGAGTACCCTTGTTCATGTGCTTTCTGTAATTCCTAAGGTGTCCCTTCAGGGTCGTAGGATCTACATCTCCACATGGGCAGAGGCGTTAACGTCTATCGTTGTCAGTTATGATCACCATGACTCTAGGGTTGCTAGGAAAGTTCCCACCCAAGACATGCTTGTCGTCAGCAGGGAGCTCGCATGACGACCTGGGCGGTCGACGCTAGCTGGAGTGTTCCAACTTAAGGTGAAGGGATCGTCCAGCGACCTTCCACGTCCTGGCTGGCGGGAGCGTGCTCCTATAACCCTCTATTTTTATACCATTCTCCTAGTTTTCACCATTATTAAAATAGAGTACAGGGATTATATGTACAGCAACAGAGTACATTGACCGAAGCTACAGTACAGGAACTATTTATATCAAGCCCACATTCAATGCGCAAGTACATTTCCAAAGCAGTTATAATTCAAAGAAAAACCAATTTGGGAACCCGAAGCGTCAAGTACATCAATCCTTTCTATCATCATAAATGCTAAATACAATCTTCTATAAAAAAAATACCGAGTACCCAACAGTCATACCCAATCAATATGTCATAACTTTTCAATTTCCAACACCAGCATCAAAAGATTATTTCTCAACCAAATCCACCCATGCCTTCAGTTGCTAGGGTACGATTATAGGGACCTATCCCTCGACCTAGTCCAAACTCAAACTACTTCAATATTAGACTCACACATAACACATGTGACATGAACAGTCAGTATTACCACCTCGACCACGAACTGATAAAGAATGTGGATCGAGCACTATAGAAAAATATGAACAAGTTCAAGACACTTGTCTCCCATGAACTAAACAGTTACAAATTTAACTACCACTTACCTCATTATTCAAATAGTGTACTTCTACACGATAATGAGCTACAGGTATGGTCTATATAAAAAAAGATGGTTCCAAAGGAGATAAGGACGAGAAAAACTAGATTTTCTAGAGTCCTAACACTGGAATTTCTAGATTCAAAACACCACGAAACTTCTTATCTCAAGATCAAGCATTTCTAGTTCAGGAGATCACTTGAAATAGGATATCAGCCTCAAGCAATAAAAGCTATAGTTACTAAACCCTCAACTTGAGGTCGTGGTTTTTTACCAATTCAAAAGTTTTCTACGCTAAATTACCTGTGTCATTTCATGTATTACATTAATTTTTGTCACCGGTACATTTTTTCTAAGAGCTAATTTCGAGCTACAGAATTAGGCCATCATAATCATGACAATCGTAAGATACAGATGTTCAGAATTAAGGTAGCAAATATCTTTTTTGTTATAATGAATCTGCAGTATGTTATTCTAGTCTCTTTATGTATGGTCCTGGTACTCTGAACTTTAGCCTGTTCTATGGTTGCCCTTTTGATGTCTCAAAAGCTCGAGGGAATTTATTGTTATGATTCGTCGACCCACAATAGTCTTTACCTCACGACTAACTCTGGGTCAGTTCTGCCAAATCATAACACTTTTAAATACCATGGTCATTTTTTTTATTCTGGTTTGTCCCTTATCTATTCATCGCAGCTCATTTGATACTTTCAGGGCCAGATTTTATGTCAAGTATGTTGCTGGTAACTATTCAGACTGTGCTAAATGCACCAAATCTGACGGGGAGTTACAGACGCACCAAAGGTGGTTATGGCTATTTTTACCATGACAGTTCTTTTTGAAGAACGGCTTGTTCTCTACTAGGTACTCAACATACAATGGCCTAGCTAAACTCCACCTCCCAATGGTATTTCTTAGTAAGGGAAACCCCAATAATAATGTATGTATTTAAGTGGTAAATGTATTTTAAGAATTTAATTTAATATGATTACTTTAACCAAACTCAAGTGACTGTTGAAGGGGCCAAGTTTCGTATGAGGGGAAACTAGCTCTTATACCATGGAGTTAATCTTTGACTAGGGGCTTAAGCAAGTATATAAGGTAATAATAGGTTATATTACTGAACTAACAAACTTGCGTGGAGTCCAGGAATTGGTTTCTCCATGACCTCTAGCGAGGATTTGAAAGATTGATAAAATATATCGAGTGAGATTACAGATCGAGTAAGAAATAGGTTACAGGGTATTCGAAGGTAATCTTGAAGGGTTTTTAGAGAGAGTTTTTCTAACCCCTTCATAGTGTCACCTCCTTCGTATTTATTAAAAATAGGAAAGGGGTGAGTCACCGTGGGAGGTCAGATTACATGTATATCCTTTGGGACAGTTGTTTTGTACGTGGAGTCGGTTCTGACATTGTAGTTATCTAGTGGCTCATTTCACTATTCTGTCTGGTGAGCTGGCTGTCAGATGTGTCTTCCTTCGACCATGTATTACCATGATTGAAGTCTCTCTAGTATTGATACTAAGTGCTGGTGCTGACCGTCTATCTTCAGCTTTGACTATGGCAGTTAGCTTTGATGATGCCTTCAAGTATTCGATTAATCTCATAAGGCTTCGTAGACTTAGTTACTATCTTGTTGGGTCTCGAGTCTCTAGGTAGTCTTCAATGCAGCCTTCAAGTATTCGACTGGTGCTGGAAGGCTGCGAGTAGGCTACTACATTCACCCCCTCTTAGCAGGGGCCTCGGAAATTAGTGTAGATGGCACGTGTTGAGGTAAATTGTTATGCATGCGAAGTTGAGGAGTTGGCTGGTTGAATGTGGGCAGTTCCAGGGAGAGTAATTAAGGTAAGTACTGATAAAGGAGGTAATAAATGCCCTTTAATCAAAGTATAAATAAGGGCTGTTAGG
Organism: Kingdonia uniflora; assembly: GCA_014058105.1. NCBI lineage: Eukaryota > Viridiplantae > Streptophyta > Magnoliopsida > Ranunculales > Circaeasteraceae > Kingdonia > Kingdonia uniflora. The sequence continues at coordinate 1,384,880 of JACGCM010000696.1, forward strand.
GGGAGAATTTCAAATGGGGGAAAAAATAAAGGAGAAGAAACGGCGTATTAAGGAGAAGGCGATAGCGCTGAAACGGAAGTTTTTTGGGGATCAAGGGTTGGATGTACTACTGCCTAATCTGCTGGAGCTAGAGCTGGAGGAGGAGATATGTGGGCATCGGTATACGCATTGGTGGAGAGTGATGCAATGGTTAGGCCCGCATGTGAGTAACCGGTATTTCTTGTTAAAAAGCTTAGCAGATGACCAGGTGGTGGTGGAAAACAAAGACTAGGCTCAGGCGAGGCTCCGTAAGAACTATCCCGTATGTAAATAGGGGGTTTTTAATAATGTGGGTGGATATGTAGAGGGGGTTATTTGTTGCTTGTATTGCTATTGTTTTTGTTGTTTCTCCTTCTTCTTTTTGATGTTGGTCATGTATGCCCGCGTACTTCCTATGAATGAAATAATTTTGTGTTTGTCGAAGTATGGTAGTATAACAGTTATAGGTAATGCAGACGATGATAATGTAGGCGCGGTTTACTGGTCGAACTTCAGACTTGGGTAATGAAAATGAGTAAAAGTGGTAATAATATTTGATTCAATCATAGAATGGACATTATTGACCGAAGGCTCAAGAACTAATGTATGTGTACCATGGAAATGGTTGAATGTAAATGATGGTTCAGAAATGAATGCATGAGATGGCTCAAAAATGTATGTGGTCGAAGGGTACAATTATAGTGGAATGGATAAGAGGTCTCGAAAGCAAAAGCATGTGATGCTTCAACTGTAAAAGCTGACAGCCAAAATGGCAGAGATGTCAGAGATGATACTATTCATGGGGCAGTGTGTCACTGCAGGTCATCATTATGTTTCCTTAGGTATGGGAAAGAGGTGGAGGTGACATGTGAGTTTGAGGTGATAACTTTGGGTAGCATGTAAGAAGGTTTGAGAGGGATAAAAATGTTTTGCTTGGTGTGAGCGTGTGATACACACATGAGTGGAAGTAGGGGCATTCTTGGAAAAGCACGTAATACCCAAAAATGAGGGGGGAGTGGAGGAGTAGTAATGAGAGTAAGTACGGGAAACTGTGGCAGTTTATTTTCCTTGGGTATTATTTAAAAAGGTGAGAGAAAGAAAGAGTCACTGTTCCCAAGCAATCAAAAAGAGATGAAGACACACCATTGTTGCAGTTGAACTTGCTGGAGAGGAGAAAAGGAAAATACCATTGTTGCGGTTGATCTTGCCGTTGGACTTGCTGCCGAGACATTTGATTTAATTCAATAGGTACACCATCTGAGTTCTTGGTAAAGAGAGCTAATTTCTTTTGTTGTTGCTTATCCTTTTGTTTATTGATATATGGTGGGGGTAAATTTTTGTTGAACCGCCGGTAACGGCATAACTGAGGAAGGGGGTAATAGATGTTGTTGGAAGTCTGGTAAAGTGATAAATTTAGAGGGGCGAGGGGGTGAGGGTAACAATTGAACATTCGGTCGTAGGACAGCCTATCTGTGTGGGTAGATAATATTATGAAACTGAACCTTCATACTCGAATATATCGAGCTAATGTTGATCTTCTTCTTCTATAGGGTATAATGCGTACCCGTCGAGCTTAAGGATGAGGCTGGTAGATGAGGATGAGGATGACGTAAACGAAGCAAGTATATCTAGTCGAGATCGAGGGGCTGAGAGAAGTGATGTAGAAGAATTAGAAATTGCCACAGATGTCTCGTTGGCTGTAGTAGTGCCAGGTGTTGAAGCATCGACTAGGAGTCGTCGTACGGCTCAAATAGTAGGAGAGATTGATGAAGAGGAAACTGAGGAAGGAGAAGAAAGAGAGGGAAGGTGGAATGAAGATATTTTCGAACCTACGGGTGATGAGAGGGATGAGGGGGAAGAGGAAGAGGGTGATAGTTGTGAAGTTACGGATAATTATTCGATAATTATGGGGTCGGTCTCACCTTAGGAGCAGGTGAGGCTGGATCAATTAGTGGCCAACACATGGGTTGGCGAAGGTGGGTGTTATTCTGGTTTCATTAAGGGCCGAGTATACGTTTAAGGAATCTCCCAAGGATGGGATTATGGTATTCAGAGGCCAAATTCGTTTAGGGATGCAGCTATCTCTTTGAAGGCTGGTGAAGCAGGTATTGAATTTCTGGGATGTGACCCCATGCCAAATGAACGAAAACTTTTATGAATTGATGAGGGTTATCGAGGGGATGAATGTGGAGTTAAAATGCGAAGGGAAGTTTTTAATCCATTAGCTCAACATAGTGTCATTCTATTCGAGAAAATCAAATAAGAAGGTTGGGATATCATATTCAGTGTCAATTTGACAAACCATGGTTATTTGACCTATGTTCGAATAGGCATGGGCGGGATAAGGATTTCGTAGTAGTGAAGGAGAGCTATGAGAATGCATAAGGGGAGGAAGAATTTAGGCTGAAGCATAGGCTGTACAACGTAAATAAGTTAATAGTCAAAGTATGTTCATTATGTGGCTCGAATAAATTATTGATCTTTTCTTCATTGTTTTGCGGAACCCATCAATAAAGCATTGAAAAATCCGAGAACGTATATTGAAGCGCTTATTAATGATGGCGAAGAGTGGGTAAATGCTATAGTTCAGAGGTTAGGTACTATGTGAAAGAGAAAAAGAAGATGGACACGTTACTGAGAGACGTTCCTGTTGCCGTTAGGCATACGAAGAAGAGAAAAGAAAAAAGTGCTTCGGCCGGGGCAGGTGAGATGGGAGGTAGCAATCTGATTCGAAAGTCGAGCTTTATACTAAGGGCTCGGCGAGTGTGCCCAAAACTGTTCCCGAAGAAGTTCCGCAGACCAACAAAGGCAAGGGAAAAGTTACGGATGAAGCCTCAACGGCCCATCTGACGAAGACAGCTGGGTGAAAGAGGGCCCAGGAGCAGATGGTCGATGGCGATGAGCCAGACGAAGCTAGGTGATACTCGGTCGAACAAGAAGAGTAGGCTCGAGTAACGACCGAGTCGATGATAACCCTCTAAAGCACTAACCCAGATAAAGCGGGGTGGCAAGTCAACAATGTGCTATACCAAGTGCTTCAGAATATTTGAAGCTAAAATTATCCTTTGAGAACTGGTAATTGGTCTAGTATTCATACAGTTAAATGCTTGGGTGATATATTTTATCAAAGCCAGAAGGTATTGAGTGAGAAGCTGAAGGAGGCGAGGAACAAGCTTGAGCTCGCGCCGAGGACCATTATGGCGCTGGAAAGCCAAGTCGGTATGCTAAAATGAGATCAGTTAGAAATAAGAGCTAATGCTGCGAAGGAAACCCAAGCTGCGATCGCCAATTATGAGCAGAGGGTAGCAGTATTGGAGGCAAATCTGACCAGTAAGGAGGAGCAGCTTCAAGAGAATCGTACACGATTCTAGACGCAGTATGACGAGGAGTATGTAGTGACCATAGCCCTCAATAAATTTATGGATGGGTTAGGGTACAATCCAGAGATCTTCAAACCCTATTTTCCAATAGATGAGTTTGTTATTGATGATGTTGCACGTACGGGAGGGATTGAAGTGGACCCTGTAGATGGAGGTGTTAGAAAAGAGGTAGTTAAACCTGCGGTCGAAGGGGATGGTGTTAGTGCTGGTAAAACTGTAGGAGATGCTTTGGTCAAAGGTGGCGTTGTTGCTGCTGTAATGAACCCTACTGTCTAAGGCGGTGGCGGTGCTGCTGTGGAAGAAATCCTTGGTGGTGAAAGAATGGCTTTTGTGTGAGCAGAGGGTTATGAGGAAGAACTTTGACTGGCTTTTATTTAATAATGAACTCTCTCCCTTTTTTTCTTTCGTATGTTGGATAGGTAGGATATGAATAATGTATAATGAAGTTCAATTTAACTTACGGGTATGTATTGGACTTAAATTGCTGGTATGTATTTGACGTGACTTATTGGTTGATCTGTATCCTCTATCTGTATGAAAATTAAAGTAGATAATGTACCGTACTTCGATGGTCGCCCCCAGGTATGTCTATCCGCAGGTTTGAGCCTAAATAAAGCATGATATGGTTAGCTGCAATGTATCCCCGAGTGTCCAGTCTGTCGACCATGCATGCCACTTAAGTTTACGCCAGCTGGAAACTCGAAGGACTTTAAGGTCGCCCCCATGTATCAGTCAGGTCGAAGGGTTGATGTGATACTTAGGTTTGACTGACTCAAGAAATTTTCTGGACTTCAAAAGTCACCCCCGGGTCAATCCGCGGGTTTGAGCCTAAACAAAGCATTATGTGGCTGGCCCCAATGCATCCTCGAGTATCTGGTCTGTCGACCATTCATGCCACTCGGTTTTGTTCAAATTGGAACCTTGAAAAGCTTCTAAGTCGCCCCCAAGTATCTGTCGGGTCGAAGGGTTAACATGATTCTTAGGTTTAACCAACTCAAGAAGTTCACTGGACTTCGAAGGTCACCCCCGGGTTTATCTATGGGCTTGAGCCTAAACAAAGCATTATGTGGTTAGCCCCAATCCATCCCCAAATGTCCGGTCTATCGACCATTCATGTCACTCGGGTTTGCTCGAATTGAAACCTTGAAAACTTTGAGGTCATCCCCAAGTATCAGTCGGGACAAAGGGTTGGCATGAAACTTAAGTTTGACCAACTCAAGAAGTTCTCTGGACTTTAAAGGTCACCTCCAAGTATCTCTATCTGCGTGCTTAAGCCTAAGTGATGCATTATGCGGTCAGCCCTAATATATCCCCGAGTGTCCGGTCTGTCGACCATTCATGCCACTCGGGTTTACTCGAATTAGAACCCGGAAAAACTTTGAGGTCTCCTCGAAGTACCAGTCAGAATGAGGAGTTGACATGATACTTAGGTTTGACTAGCTCAAGAAGTTCACTAGAGATATGGGATGAAGCTTAAAGGAGAAAAATATGTTTATTGATTATATTGTATTTATATCAGCTGAACAAGGTGGTGGCCGCAGCCTGTTGTATGAGACTAATTACATCATGTTCCAAGGGATGGGTAGGCACTCCTCAGCTTCTGTCATAAAAAAATATGACCATTTGTCAATTTTGTCGTACACGACATAAGGTCCTTCCCTGGATTCGGCTAACTTGCCGGTATTTTAAGGCTTCGAAGAAGGAGTGACTCGTTGGAGTACCAGATCTCCAATATTGAAGCTGCATGGTCGAACCCTTTTATTGTATAACTTCTGGAGGGAGAGATGATAATGGCCGAGGTTAGCTATGGCTCAGTCTCTGGTTTTATCGATCCATAACATATTGCATCCAAGTTCGAACTTGTTATCTTCATCGGGAAGGCCAGGGTCACGCGTTGGTACTTCGAACTAAGTAGGCAGCACAACTTCGGTACCATAAGCCAGAAAGAAAGGGGTACAGCTCACCGCCATTCTTGGTGTGGTGCGATTGGCCCAGAGTACATGTTATAATTCTTGAACCTATCGGCCTTTCTTCTAGCCGACACGTTTCTTAAGACCGTCGACTATAGATTTATTGATTGTTTTGACTTGACCATTTCCTTGTGGGTAATAAGAGGTAGAGGGGGAAAGGATATTATTGTACTTTTTATGGAAATTATAAACTTTGCTCCCAACGAATTGTGGACCATTGTCACATCGAATCATGTGAGGGTAGCCAAAATGTGTGATGACATTTTCCCAAAAGAACTTGATGACTTCTTCTTCCCTGGTTCGACATAGAGGTACGGCTTTGACCCATTTAGTAAAATAATTTGTAGCCGCTAGAATGTGTTTTCTGCTGCCCAAAGCTTTCGAGAAAGGACCCACTAGATCAATGGCCCACTGCATGAACGACCAAGCAACTTGGCTGCAATTAAGGTCTTGAGACAGGCTTCAAATGTCATGGGCATGACGCTGATATTTATCGCAGTGGTTCGCATACTATATAGCTTGTTTCTTCATATTAGACCAGAATAAACCATGGGTTACAGCTCAAAGGGGCATAGATCGACCAGCAATGTGAACACCACAGTTGCCTTCATAAAGTTCGGTAAGTATGGTAGTGGCTTCATGTTGGGAGATGCAAGGAAGGTGTCATTTACGATGTATGCCACCTTTAAGAATGAGTATCATTGGCAGTTTTCCAGTAACTTACATTTGGCTTTAGGATCCTCCGGGAGTGTGATGCCTTAGCAGATTAAGCCCAAACTTTGTAAATAGTATTTTTAGGTTGTAATAAAGCCTTGTATAAAGTTTTATTTATTTCTATAAAGTTTAGGTTAGCCAAAAGGGGGAGTATGTTTCATCTCCAACTTTGATATTTTCTTGAAGTTCTTATCTATTTCCTTAATAGCTATATATGTAGAGGACTTGACTCCAATACATCCGAGAAGGAATAAAAAGCTTTGTAATTGTTGTTGATAAATGAATAAAATGATGTTTTCAAATACCCTTTGTACAGTGTTTGTGTCGCCTTGAGATTATGTGATGTTATGTAATATTAGGTTGAAAGATGATTGAAAGAGGCGAATAATTAGGCTTACTTGAGGCACGTGCCTTGAGTACCGCACGTACCAAGCTTGTGTTTATGCTTATTCATATTATTTGGTATCAGAGCTACATTTTAGTAGGAATGTGATCTTATTGCTATGGCGGAGGGTCCTAATATTCTTGACCACGCCACTGACCCTACCTATCAAATGGTAGGACCTCCCGTCAATCCCAGGCCAATGAATACCCGAATGCGGCTGGACCAAATAGAGAATAAGATGCAAGCTCTAAGTAGAATTATCAATCAATTAATAACTTTGGAGGAACGATTGGACGGGTTCACAGACGATCAGGCCCATATGGGCAAACATCTCATTAGGCTAGAATGAGTAGTTGAAGGAAATATGGCTACTCATCTGAATTAGGTGACTGAACTATCTTCGAAGGTGAATCACCTAGTTAAGGTTGTTGGGAATGGTAAACCAGCACCTTTGGGCGGTGGTATAGAACGACCCAGAATCAAGGTCCCCAAACCCAAGGAGGTGGCAAACTTCCTCTTTAATATGGAGACATACTTCAATGTAGTCAACCCTAAGAGTGAAGGTGTGAAGGTGTTAATGGTAGCAATGTACCTCACCGGTGACGCTAAACTATGGTGGCGCACCAATTATGCCAAGATCTAGAGCGGTCACAGTACTATTAACACGTGGGATGACTTGAAGAAAGTATTGAAGAATCAATTCCTACTCGAGAATGTTGAGTTCATTGCTCGGAGGAGTTTAAGGCAACTAAAGCAGACAGGCAACATCCATGAATATGTGAAGCGGCTCTCAGCCCTAATGTTGTATATCCGCGACATGTATAAAAAGGATAAGTTGCTTTATTTCCTAGAAAGTTTGAAACCATGGTTCCAGAATGAATTGCAAAGGTAACATGTTCAAGATTTGACATCCACAATGGCTGCCGCTGAGCATATTAATGACTACACTCCTATGCAGGGTGAGCGTCAACCGACTAAGTCTCAGTCTTGTTCCCAGTCATAGCAGAGAATGGGATCCTCCTATAATTACAATAAGGGCAAGAATGGGGGATACCAAGCTCAAGGCCAAAGCAAAGGCCATGGCCAGAGTAGAAGTGGTAGAGCAAGTACGGGCGGTACCTCGAGTTCCAGTTCTAGGAGGGAGTACCTCAGGCCGCGTAATAATGGTGGCACTTCCTCCTCGTCCAGGTTTCAGGGGCGTCCAGGGAACTTGAAGTATATTATTTGTGGAGGAAATTTTAATGCTTATCAGTATCCTCATAAGACGGCCTTGAATACTCCAATGGCATCGCAAGGAGACAAAGCCAATGACACCGCACAAGGAAATGATAGCAGTGAAACTCATATGGGTTTTTTTTATTTGCTCAATATCGTGACAACTCAGTTGGCAGAGACTAAGCCTAAGAAGGGACTCATGTACGTGGACCTCAGTATTAATGGGTGGAGCACATCGACGATGGTTGATACAGGTGCTACCCATAGCTATATCGCTATTCATAAAGCAAACCATTTTAAACTGCGTTTGGTAAAAGATTCTAGTAGAATGAAAGCTGTTAACTCCGCCACAATGACGATACATGGTGTTGCAAAGTTGGTTCTAGTTAAGATGGGATAGTGGAATGGAAAGGTTAACCTTCTCGCGGTAATGTGAGATGATTTCAAGATTATTATGGGAATGGACTTTCTTCGCTACCACAAAATAGTGTTGATGCCATTCGTCAATTCCTTAGGGATTTTTGGTAACAATACCTCAATCATATAAATGTCCAAGTATAGAAATGAGGGAAGAATATTATTGGCTCTCTAGTTAGAAAGAAACTGAAGTGAGGGGATTTGACTTACCTTACTACCTTACGGTTAAAGCCGAATGATCAGAATCGCAGTGTCATGCGGAAGGAAGTCTCAGAGATACTTACTGAGTTCAAGGATATGGTGCCAAAAGAACTGCCAAAGGTATTTCCTCCACGAAGGTCTTTCGATCATCAGATCAAGTTAGTTCTTGGAACCAAACCTCTGGCCTAAGGACTGCATAGGTTAAGTCCGCCTAAATTAGCAGAACTTCAAAAACAACTTGATGGACTATTGGAATCAGGCTTTATTCGCCACTCAAAGGCGCCATATGATGCCCCGGTCTTATTTTAGAAGAAATACTATGGAAGTCTGTAATTATGTGTTGACTATCGAGCTCTGAACAAGTATCCAATACTGCTCATTGCCGACTTATTTGACAAACTTATATCCGCGAAGTACATCTCTAAACTTGATTTGGGATCGAGTTACTATCAAGTCAGGATTGTTGCCGGGGACGAACCAAAGACGACCTATTCCCCTCGGTATGGGGCATATGAATTTCTTGACATGTCATTCGGCCTGGACAGCGTTCTTGCAATATTCTATATTCTTATGAATGAGCACTTGCTCAGGATGATATTTTTATCTACAGCCGCACTATGGAAGAGTACCTTAAACATCGTCACCTGGTATTCCAAGTCCTGCGACAAAACCAGCTATATGTCAAGTTGGAGAAATCCTCATTTGCTCAGGAACAAGTTATGTTTCTTGGACACGTTATTGGCAGAGGACAGATCCGCATGGATATGGAAAAGGTACGCGCTATTGAGGAGTAAAAAGCTCCTACAGCGGTTATAGAAGTACATTCCTTTCCTAGCCTCGTGAACTACTACTGCAAGTTCATCGAAGGATATTTTAAATGCGCAGCACCCCTTACAGATCTTTTGAAGAAGAACTTATCTTGGTCATGGTCCGAGAAATGTCAAACAGCCTTTGACGATCTAAAGAATGCGGTGATGAGCAACTTAGTCTTAGCCTTGCCAGATATTACCAAGCTGTTTGAAGTACATACCGATACATCTGATTATGTTATCGGTGGAGTTTTGTTACAGGATGAACATCCAGTTGCATATGAAAGTAGAAAACTGAATGACAAGGAGAAACGATATTTAGCCTAGCAGAAGGAACTCTTAGTTATTGTACATTATTTACGAGTATCGACACTATTTATTGGGAATGAAGGTTCTGGTGAAGACCGATAACAGTGTGGCAAGCCATTTCCTTAGATAGAAGAAGTTGACCTCAAAGTAGACTCGTTGGTAAGAGTTTCTAGCAGAGTTTGATTTAGATCTTGAGCACAGCCAAAGAGGATGAACAATGTACCGGATGCGCTAAGCAGTAAGGCTGAACTAGCGGCCATATCTATAGCCGTCGAACAGTCTTACTCTCAGATTACCAGTATTCTCCATGATAGGATCTAATAAGGATTGGCGGTGGATCCTCAGACCCAGGTCATCATTAACTTGGTGAAATAGGGGAAGACAAAACGGTTTTGGGTAGAAGATGGTCTTGTATATACGAAGGGACAGCAGAATTATGTTCCTCGGTCTATAGGACTAAGATGGGAGTTGATAAAGGAGTGCCACGACACTCTTTGGGCTGGCATCCGGGATGGCGAAGAACATTATCCCTGCTGCACAGAGGTTACTATTGGCCCAATGATTAAAACAAAGTGATGGATTATACGCGGACTTGTCACATTTGCTAGCAAAATAAAGTGGATCGGAACTTGCCATTAGGACAGCTTAAACTACTTCTTGTACCAATATGACCGTGGGAAAGCGCCGTTCTTGACTTTATCTCTGGGCTACCTGAGACTAAAGGATATGGTTCTATACTGATCATAGACAGATTCTCTAAGTATGCAACGTTCATTCCAGCCCTGATTATTTGTACGGTAGATAAAATTGTGCATCTCTTTGTGAAGCACATTGTTAAGTATTGGGGCGCGCCACAGGACATTGTCAACGATAGAGATCCGAGATTTACTAGAAAGTTTTGGAAGGAAGTATTCAGATTATTGGGATTCACTCTCAACTTCTCAACCAGTAACCACCCGCAATTGGATGGTCAGACCGAATGCTTCAATGCAATGTTGGAAGAATACCTCTAACACTTTATCAGGACGAACAAGAAGAACTGGGATGAAATTTTGGATGTAGCATAGTTTTGCTTTAATTTATAGAAGAGTTCATCAGCCAACAAAAGTCCCTCTGAGATACTATTGGGATAGTAACCCCTCACACCACACACCGTAGTCTCTAGTTATAAAGGAAGTATTTCGAGAGTCTACCAGTTTTCAAAGGAATGGCAGAGAAATACTGATATTGCCCGGGCCTATTTGGAGAAAGCATCCGCCAGAATGAAGAAATGGGCCGATCAGAAGAGACGACCAGATCCTTTTCAAGCTGGAGACCTTATTCTGATCAAAAACTCCTACCTCAAGCACCGAAGTGACAGAGTACACAAAATCCTGGTACCCAAGTATATCGGTCCGATACCGATCATTGGAAAAGTTGGAAAGGTCTCCTACATGCTTCAATTGCCACCCCATCTTCGTTACCCATCCAGTGTTCCATGTCAGTTCCCTAAAGCCTTACCACCAAGACAAGGAAGATCTAAGCAGAAGAACCGTCAGACCTCAGGTTCCACTCAAGCCAGTCAACCCAGACCAAGTTCTAGAGAGTGTTCTTGCTCACAGAGCAACCCAGGTTTACCCGGATATCAAGGAGAAAGTCTACGAGTACCTAGTAAAGTGGAAGGATCTGCCAGACACAAAAGCCATCTAGAGCACCAAGATTCTCATCCACTTCTGGTCTAACTCAGGACAATTGAGGCCAAATAAGAGAGGAAGGATAATAGGCAGATGTGGAAGAAGAAGAAGAAGAAGATGAAGAAGTCGATGAGGGCGTCTTCAAGATGAGTGGGAGAGAGTGTGACGCCTCAGTGTATTAAGCCCAAACTTTGTAAATAGTATCTTTAGATTGTAATAAAGCCTTGTATAAAATTTCATTTATTTTTGTAAAGTTTAGGTTATCCAAAAGGGGAAGTACGTTTTGTCTCCAACTTTAATGTTTCCTTTTAGTTCTTATCAATTTCCTTAGTAGCTATATATGCAGAGGACTTAACTCCGATACATCCGAGAAGGAATAAAAAACTTTGCTATTGTTGTTGATAAATGAATGAAATGATGTTTTCAAAGACCCTTTGTACAGTGTTTGTGTTGCCCAGAGATTATATGATATTATGTGATATTGTGTTGAAAAACGATTGAAAGAGGCAAATAATTAGGCTTACCTAAGGCACGTGCCTTGAGTGCCACATGTACCAAGCTTTTATTTAAGTTGGTCCGTGTCAGGGAGGGTAAAAAACTATTGAAATATGCAAGGAAGGGTGTGCGCTAGTCGCCGGGATCAAGACTCTCGCCCCCAGTATTTATGGCGTTGACTTCTATCTGGTCGATACTTGGGCATTCGAGTATTTTGATATGGAGTGTTCGAGATTTTGATATGGCTGCTATGTAGGTGAGGGCATCGGCATGTCTGTCTTCGCCTCGAGAGTAATGTGTAATGGAAGATTTTTCAGGGAAACAATTTATGCGCTGGGGACAAGTGCGGCATACTCATCCATGCGACCGCTTGCCTAGTTTTCACCTGTGTACTATCAGTGAAAAATTTGGGAATCAGTAAATATTGCTAGTTTGGGAACACCAAGTTCTAGAGCGAGCTCGAGACCATGTATTAAAGCTTTGTATTCGGCCTCATTGTTGAAACATTCAAAATTTAACTTGACGGCCTTGTCGATTTGGTCATTGGTAGAAGTTACCAGGACAATACCTTTCCTAGAGCCGTTAGGTCCGGTATATTTATCAGCAAGGAGATACCAACCTATATTAGGGTTCCAATGGTTGCTTTTTTTGGGCTGATCTTTGGGTAAATCATCTACGTGTTCTTCCCAGTTGATGTCTTCAACTGGGAAATCAGCAACTGCCTGGCCCTTTAAAGATATCTATTTTTCAAAAGTGATGTCGTGTTCACCGAGATAGACGGACCATTGTTGTACCCGTCTGGATTTATCTTTCTTGCTGAGGATCTCTAGAAGAGGGTAGCTGGTGATAATACGTATGGAGTAAGCTTGGAAGTATGGTTTGAGCTTTCGAGCAATGTAGACAAGTATAAGGAACAATTGCTCAAGCTTGGTATATCGAGTTTTGGCAGGTGTCCGAGTTTTACTGATAAAGTATATGGGTTTCTCGATACTGGTTTCGAGTTGAATAAGGACCGAGCTAATCAAAGTGTTGGTGACTACGAGATATAAGAAGAACATTTCGCCTTCAATGGGGGTACTTATTATAGGTGGTCGACCAAGGTAAGTTTTGAGTTCAACGAAGGCCTGTACGCATTCAGGTGTCCAATTAACTTTGGGGTTGTACTTTTTAGCCTTATGGGCGCCTTGGTTGCGTAAGAGGGAGAAGAGCCAAGCACAACAGTCAAAGAATTTTGAGATGAAATGGTTTAGGGCAGCTATTTTGCCAGCAACCTTTTGGGCATCTTTCTTAGTTTGAGGAGAAGGCATATCGATGAGGGCACGAATATAAGTAGGGTCGATCTCGATACCTCCTTTGCTGATGAGATGACCCAAGAATTTTCTGGAGGAAATGCCAAATTGGCATTTATCTGGGTTCAATTTTATGTTATAAAAACAAAGTATCAAAAATTCTTCGGTGAGGTCTTGTATATTGGTAAGTTTTTGGAGGCTTTTACTTAACATGCCATCGATATAAACATCGACGGATTTGCCTAGTAAAGGCCTGAACATCGTAGTAACCAAACGCTGATAAGTGGCACCCGTATTTTTGAGGCTGAAGGGCATCACATTAAAACAATACAGACCTTATTTGGTAATAAACAAAGTTTTAAGTTGGTCCTTAAAGAGGAGGGGTACCTGGTTGTAACCCAAAGTTGTGTCCATTATAAATAATTGTTCGTGGCCAGCTGTAGCATCCAGAAGTACAAAAATGATCGGAAGGGGAAAATTTTCTTTTGGCGTATGCTTGTTAGGGCCGGCAAAGTCTACGCAGATTCGGATCTTTCCATTCATCTTGGGGACAGCTATAATATTTGAGATCCAATCGACATATTTAATTTCTTTGATAAAGCCGGCAGCCAGGAGTTTTTCAAGTTTGAGGTTCACTGCTTCTCAAATACTCGATGCCAAAGTAGGCATCTTTTGCTTCGCGACTGTGGATTTAGGGATGAGGTCAATTCGATGGCAGACCAGGGTAGAGTCGACACCTAGCATCTCATAGAACGTCCAGGCAAAGACAACTTTATTTTCTCCAAGGAACGTGGTGAGCTCGAGGCTTTCGTCGGGATCCAAAAAACTACCAATGAATGTACCTCGACCAAGGCCATCGAGTTTGACTTATACAGTAGGTTTGACAGGTGTGGCAGAAGGGTTCGATGGTGTGGGGAGTGAGAGAAGCATTGATTTCTATGACTTAAGAAGTTTTCTATTAAGATCGATCTCGGGGTGCTCACTTAAGTGGGCTAGGCGTTGGGAGCCTTTCATGATCCACGTGCCAAAAGGGGTAGTAAAACGTAATATCTAGTAATAGGTAGAACGTATGGCCTTTATTGCATGAAGCCAATCACGCCCTAGAATGCCTAGATATTTAGATTTCTTATCGATCACGAGAAAACTAGTTTGGAGGGTAACTGGACTGGTGGTGACAGGGAGGCTAAGGTGACCGACGGCGACTTTGATAGTGTCATTAAGGACCTTGAGTTTGAGGTTGGCTGGTGTGATGAGGTCGGTTTTTTGAATGATGTGGACGGTTTGGAGGAAGAGCACGCCTGCAGCACTGTCCATATCAATGAGCATTATGTGTAAGACGAGATGTTCGACCTTGATCATGATGACCAATGGGTCAGAATGGGGGAAGTGAACATGAGAGGCAATCGATGAAGGATATACCTTCGGGTCGAGGGCGTTGGCTAGATATTGGTAGAAGGATGGGCAACTTTTATTGGTAAATAAGCTTGCAGCATTCTTTGACTCGTTGGCGCTTGCTTCGAGTATGACCACTGTCGATGTTATTAACTTTCATGGGGTAGAGTTGAAAAACGCATACCTCAGCTTGGTCGGTATTTTGAGCAGGTTGGGGCTTGATGTATGACCCGTCGAGATAGCTGGGGAGATCGGCAACATATTGATGTAGACGACCAGCTTTAAGAATTATTTCCAGCGAGCGTTGTAGGTCATAACATTTGTTTGTGGGGTGGCAATTACATTTATGATTCTGGCAGTAGGGCTCATCCTTGCAGACCTCAATGGAAAAGGGAGTACGCAAGATAGGATCGGCCTGGATGTGTGTGAGAAGGGTATTGATGGGGACATTGAATTTTAGTAAGACGGGCATTGGTCATTTTTTGTAAGGTTTGGAAGACTGAGCATCCAAGTTAGGGCGTTTGCAGTTATCAGACTCCTGAGAAACGGGAGAGACCATGGGTGTATTCGATGGTCGAGGTTTACTGTGGTTGGTAGTCGAGGCTTACCACTGACGATTATATTCGCGCAGGCGTTCGAGGTCGATGTACTCGTTAATCTTGGATAACATCTCCTCGAGTGTTTGTGGCTTTTCGAACACGATGTACTCCTTAACGCGACTATGTTCTGGGAGAGCGTTAGAGTACGCAAAAATAGGATTCGCACAGCCGAGGTTTTCAACTTTGCGCGACTCATCGTAAAAACACTTGGTAAACATTTTGAGTGTTTCGTTGGGTGACTTACGGAAATTGAAGAGAGCATCGACTCGTACCTCACAGTCCTTATTAAATGTGAATTAGGAGATAAAAAGGCTTGACAGTTGTTCAAAACTGTTGATAGAGCCATTGGAAGGCTCTAGTACCATTTTAGAGAGTTATCAGTGAGACAAGTAGAAAACATAGGACACAAGATGTTGTCGGCTATGGAATATAGGCTTAAAGCATTTTGGAACTCGAGGACATGAGAATGGGGGTCGGTATTATGGTATTTGGGGATTTATGGGGTATGGAAATTTGGAGGTACCTCGACAGCGAGGAGTTTGGGGTAGATGGGGTTGTTTAACCGACTCCAGGTGTTCAGTATAGGGCTAGTACTAATACGAATAGCAGCATGGATTTTTTAGTCGAGTTCCTGCCGTGTAAGGTAAGCAGGATGAGGGGGAGAACGCTGGGGTCGAGGATGATGAGGTTATGAGTTTGGGGTGTAGTGAGTAGTGCGTTCGCCGAGGCGCTCCCGAGCAAGCCGCCGTATGGGGTATCAAGAAGTTTGAAGGGTAGAATTGAAAGAATTTTCTGAATGGGGAATACCTAGATGGAATGAGCTGGCGGGTATGGCGGTGGGGGCACCCTCGGCGCCAAGATGGACCGGGGGAACCTCGATTTGAGGATGGGGACCAAGTTGGATGTGGGCTAAAACGTGTGAGGGGGTACGAACCTGAGACCATAGAGGAGCGTCTTGTGTTTGAACCAGTTGAAGCTCGCGAACATAATGGCCCACTTCATCCAGAGCATGAATTGTTAGTCATTCTTGTCTAAACGGAGCTGCCGTTCAGCCTCAAGTTCCTGTCCTCTATCTTCGCGTTTAATATGCAACTGGTTGTTATGGCACTCCTTGGTTTGGACAAATTTTTGGCTGATGAGGGTGAGTTGGGCCGCTTACCATCAGTAGATTTTTTAATGATGGCAGAGGCTGAGCGTAGGGTAGGGGCCATAGGGTATGGCTATAAGGGGAAAGAAAGAGAAAATAGGGATTGGGCAGGGTGGGTGTAGTACAGACGGTGCCAATTATAGGGGCTAAGTTTTATAGGAGGGGAAACTAGCTCTTACACGAAAGGGTTTATCTTCGACTAGGGGCATAAGCATGTATATAAGGAAATAATGGGTTATATTACTGAACTAACAGACTTGTGTGGAGTCTTGGAATTGGTTTCTCCACGACGTCTAGCAAGGATTTGAAAGATTGATGATATATATAGAGTTAGAGTACAAATCGAGTAAGAACTAGATTACAAGGTATTCGAAGGTAATCATGAAGGGTTTTTAGTGAGAGTTTTTAGTACCCATTCATAGTGTTACTTCCTTCCTATTTATAGGTGATAGGAAAGGGGTGAGTCGCCATGGGAGGTCTGATTACATGTATATCCTTTGGGATAGTTGTTCTGTATGTGGAGTCGGTTCTGACACTATAGTTTTCTGGCGGCTCGTTTCACTGTTATTTCTAGTGAGCTAGCTGTCAGATGTGTCTGCCTTCGACCATGTATTATCATGGTCGAAGTCTCTTTGATACTGATGTTGAGTTCAGGCACTGGCCGTCATCTTTGGCTTCGACTATGGCAGTTAGCTTCGATGATACCTTCGAGTGTTCGATTAGTCTCAGAAGGCTTCGTGGACTTAGTTGCGCTATCTTGCAGGGTTTCGACTCTTTAGGTAGGTTTCGATACAGCCTTCGAGTATTCGACTCGTATTGGAAGGTTGCGAGTAGGCTACTACAATTGTAATCTCCATTTAATTTTTGATGTGTGCATAATTATAACATTTTTAATATACCCAAACATGTATTTTAGTTGTCCATTATATTTAATTTTGGGTACTTATGTGCATTTGTTTGATTGCAGCTACTGGAGATGGATATTTGAAACCAAGTTCTTAGAGTCAAGTAAAAGTGTCTCCAGCTGTTCATAGCACAAAAAGTCAAAGACACAATATATTTGTTCTCAAGATTGAATAAATATACACACAAATATTATTTGAGAATAAGATCAAAGAATATATTGTATCCAAGATCCTTAAAGATATTTTATATTGAAGATATATGCAAGAGTTTTCATGAAGAAAGATCTCTACATTACTTAAGGAAATTATATTCTAGGATATTAGATGATTAGCTGTAATATTAGAAGATATTATTGTGAAAATATTCTTTAGAATTTAATGTATAGTTTCTAAATTTGGGTTCCTTCTCCTATAAAAGGAACCCTCCCCTCGCATTTGATAAGAGGTTTTTAGCCTGGCGGACGAGTGTTGTCTCGTGAGGGTTTGAAGTGACTATACCCACAAAAGTCAATAATGACATTTTAAACAATTCTATAATACACATGACTCATTTTCTGCGAACTTATCCTTACTTAGTTGTGACAAAAATATACCGATTGAAAAATGCTTAAACTTGTTATATTCCTAAGTATATCAAAAAATATTTTAAGTTTATCTCAAACTAGAGGTACTACCTCAAGATTAGAAAGAGATTCAAGCATTTTAATTTAGCTATATTTGAGTGTACAGTGAAAATAGTTTTATCGCCTAATACGTTGTCTAGAATAATTTACCCAGTTTTTGGTAGTCTAGTTATTACTGGAATAAATTTAATGGTCAGTTCGACAAGTACCTTAGTCAATTCTTCTTCCTTGAATTTTATTTTTTCTTTTCTTTTGTAAGCCTTTTCTTATTGAGTACATTGTTTCTTAGTGAGGCCTCCGTTATAAAGAGTTTTCGGTAGACAATCTCTGCCAGTTTGCTAAGGTTATCAGGGTGTAGTGCCCAATCATGATCTAGACTCAGGATTCTCACAAGTAACATTTTTGAATGATCTTTTCACATAGTTCATGGTCAAACTCGAGATCGGTGATAATTTTTCCTCTTTCAACTCTTAATCATGCGAGTAGCCTTACAGCATAAAAGTTTTTAGAACACATTTGGTTTTTTATTTATTCTTAGGAATGAACTTATTCTTAGGTAGTTTTTTTCCTTGAAGCAAACTATTCCTAACATAAATGTTAAATTTCCCTTACACTGAGCAAAAATCTATTGAATGTATTAATTGCAAAACTACAGTGAAGTGCATGATTTTAAAATATGTCAAACGAACTTGAATTAGTCGCTAATAAAAAAATAGTTCATCTAGCTTAAGATAGTCCAAAATATTCTAGTGTATACTTGGTACAATTTTAAAATTTAAGCTTTTCCATGATATTTATGTCAAGGTAAAATCAGTTTAAGTGTTTAGAAATTTGTCAAAAATATATCATAAATTGTCAAAGTGCCATTATTTCACTTTTCTTCAAAAAGCATTTTAAGAAATAATTTCTTACCCACAAACTTAAATGAAACATTGCCCTCAATGTTTGAGAGCATGCAAAAAAATAGAGGATACAAATTAGAATTTCCCACCTGAATATGCCATGGGTTGTCTCACAAGAAGCGCTAAGTTTACCGTGTTCAGCCAGACGAATGTACCCCCAAACTTAAAATTTTCAATATAACTGGAAGGGTACGAAGTTGAAAAGGTTATGTACTATCCTTGTTTCAAATTCTCTTTAAAAAGCCAGATAACGCATGAATGGTATCATTAATATTAGCCGCTAATTGGGCAGATATATTCTGTAAAAACTAGATATAGTTTAAAACTAATTCTCTATGAAAATGATTTTTTCTAAAAACTTTGCCTATCATTTGACGATTCGAAGTTGAAAATTTAGACAAATCAAGAAAAACTATTTTCTCCAAGATAAAGCAAACACATACCCAGGGAACATATTTTCCTTTAGAATTTTCAATACAATCATATGATTACTACGTGTTGCAGTAAATAATAAGATTGGTATATAAGTATTTGTCCCTGAAAATATACTATATTCAAAACTCGATTTTCCTGGAAAGATATTTTCTTTGAAAATTCTCAAAACCCCCATGTAATCGTTGATATTCATAAAATGTAATCGGTGGTTGTAACAAAGCAAGTCTGTCAGGCATCCCCAAAATTATAATTTTTCAAAAAGATGTTTTTTTTTAGTAGAAGAAAAACTATATAACATATTTGTGGATGTGAAGATCGGGGTACAATTGACTCTAACAAACATTTAAAATTTATGTGCCAAAAATCAAAACTTATCTCAAGGGACTCATCCTAACCATTGACATGGATATTCATTGGCTTAGAAACATGGCCATGTTGAAACATATTTTCAGATACTAATGATTGTACCATTTCATGAATCTCAGGATCATTCGGGCCCTCAAAATAATTTAAACATTCATCAACAGAAACGCAATAAGAGTTATCTCCGTACAAGTCCTCAAAATTGTTTATGGTCATAGCACCCCCATTAGGCTCAGGCAATGGTGGTATGGATTCAAGAAAGAGAGATGAAGAAGGTGACACCTGTTGGAATAAAGATGGAGCTCGTATTTTCTCAAGAATTGATGTTGAATTCACACTTCCAAGATATTTGTCATTATCCTCATCATCTGAGAAATCGTCTAAGAATTTGGAAAAATACTCACTTTCTGTCAAAATATCATTTGTGAATTGGTGGGGCTTTATCGGTGAAGGGATGGATAATGGCATTGGTAGCTAAATGTTGATGGCAGAATTAGGAGGTGCTTGAGAAAGAATTTTAGTGAACTTGTTAGTCGCTTCTTTAAGATCTTCTTGTGACATAGGATCGCCAGCCTTAAAATGTTCATCTTCTAAATCTGTCTCGTAATATGGTGTCCATTCACCCTACGGGGAAAATATTCCATGATTACGCTTGAATTTATCATTTTCTAATTCACAAGGGGATTTAACTTCGGATTGTTCTTCTTTATTGCTTAAAAGTTTTTTGTACTCTATTTTACTCTACGTAGTTGACAACTGAGTTATCTGAGTCTCTAATCTAGAGATAGATTGGGTCGTAGAAGTTTGATTCACCAATGTTTGTTGTTCGAATTGTATCATTTGTTGCTAAAATTACAACGCTTGTTTTTCAATTTCCATTAATTATTACATGAAGAGAGAAAGGGTATCTTCCAAAGATAGTTTGAGTGGAGTGGGTAGGATATGTTTGGATGACTAAAGGGATTGTTGAGACTGCATATAGGAATGAGGTTGGAAAGGTTCCACGTATTGAGAATTTTGATAATCCCATGACTGAAAATAATTTTAAGGATATTGTGGGATGTCAAAATGTGAGCCATATAAATTCCAATGTTCTTGCATGTACGACATTTTATAATTAAATTAACACCCAATAAAAAAGTTCAACCAAGCCTAAAACTCTAACACATCAACATTTTTTAAGAAGAAATAATTAGGTCTCCCCTATATTCTCCTATATTTACAAAAGGGTAGGATGGTCAAAGGCTTTGGTTCCTACACTCCCCTGCATCACTGTGCTTGTACCATCTTAGAGTAGATCTTCAGTCCTCACGCCTGAGCGAGTTGCCATATCGTACGTCAACACTCAGAACAGTGACGTCGCAAACCGCAAACCAACAACCAGTATTTCACGATGCTAGGCTGAGGCCGTATCCTATAAACCCGTGTTTGTACCCCGGTCCGGTACACCTATCCATTGGGTGATGAAATCCCATGAGAATCTTGCTACTCTTTTTTATTATCAGTTATTTTTAGGTCCGGGATGTGTGATACGAATTTCTTCGTATCCCTAATGGGTGGTCTCACTTGTTAGAGAGCTTTTTGGGTGATGAAATTCTGCAAGTCTCTAACAGTTTTTACCTTTACTAATGTTGGAATGAAAAAAAATTTAAACACGTCAATAGGTCAATCCTACCACACCAATATTTAATTAGAGCAACGTGTATTTGCACAGTCTACACAACTTTATGTTCCAAGTGTCGGGGTAGAGTAGATATGAATCCCTTCTATATGTCAAGTTTATAGAGTTACCAACCTACGGGAAGTGTTTCCCAGTGAAGTTGTGGCCGCCCCTTCACTCAGGGGGCGAAAGATAGAAGTGCCCCTTCACTTAGGGAGCACAAGAAGGATTAAATAGAAGCTTGCCAGGGTACTTTGTAAATTCCTCACGATCTCTGAGTGCCAGCTTTGTGACTATCCTGCAAAACCAGAGAATAAAGATTAGTAAACTTACGACAGTAATATTAATCCAATTTCCAAGTCTATGATGTCCTGATTTTCAAATTAGCATATCTTTCAGCTCGGTTGAGAGAGAAAATTACATAATACTAATTTGGAAAGATAATTCAGAAAGGAAAAGTGTTAAAGAAAGAAGTTTTCTAAAATTTAGCTTCCCTGACGCTCAAAACAATTGATTAATGAACAGAAACGTCTTTTATAGAGACTGTTTTTTTTTATCTGTTTCAAATGACTGTAACTCTCAAACAACTGAACAGAAAAATATGATCCATAGCAATTCGGAAAGGGTTTTGAATTATCTAAAACTTTCATAGCATATATATTTCCCAACTATTAAGTATAGATGATCAAAAACCGTAAAACATTCAGGAACAGACTTCACAGTCTAAAATATATATATTGAGAAGAGATTGTAATAAATAATAGCAACTAAAAAATGTATTGTTCTCTTCTTAACCACCTCGAAAAGCACGATTGTAAGATTTAGAAATATTATAAACAACCACAAAGCTACTGTATCGCCCAAAAACCCAAAACAATTTTATTATTTTAGTTTAAACTAGATACACAAAAAAAGAAACAGCGACATAAATAGAAACACTATATAATATCATTACCGGCCTACTATACTTTTCAACGAATATTAGAAACAAAAAATTTAGAAATCATTGGCACGGTACTAGAAAGAATTAACAAAGAAAATTCAGTATTAGAAAGAATAGTTTTCAACGATGCCTCCCCGGCAACGGCGCCATTTGATAAAAGGTTTTTAGGGCCTCTACAAAATACCCGCTCAAAGTACGGTTGTGGAATTGTAGCATGGATAAGTGGAATAGAATTCATAAGGAGGTTTGGGAAAACAAATACTTTCTAGGCCGTATAACAATTATATACGAGATAAATCTAAGAAGAATAAATAAAAACTAATTATAAAATTTAATGAGGGAGAGGGCTAAGGTTCGAACTTGGCTTCTACCTTTCAAAGCACTAATAGATATATAACTAGATCCTAATATCTCTACCCATCATATGTTCGTGTTATGATACATACGATGTTATAAAATAAACCACTAAATTTATGGTCAAGCATTTAGTGGTTATGCTTTTAAGAGATGCTGAAGAGTGTCTTAGAGAATTATCAACTCAACCATGACTAGACTTGAGTGAGTTCTCTAGTTTCTTCTCTTGTTTAGATCTCCAAATCAAGTCTACGGTTAGTAGCACTTGTTTATATCCAAAGTTATCGTATACCAAATTGAAGCTATGGTCAAGCCTTCGATACGATGCACTAACTTTAAATTATGAAGTACTAAGAGAAAACTAATTAGAACCTAATTTATACCAACTATTGCTCATCCAAGAAGAGGCCTCATCCTAGCCTTAGCTAGGAGATTAGCCGCTCATCTCAGACTTCATCGCATTAACAACTAATTATTTACAAAAGAAAATGAAAGAGAGAGAAGATAATTAAATAAAATTAAGATTTTATTTCTTCTAAACTTGCTCCAATATGAGATGCCCAATTACAATGGGGGATGGTTCATTTTATTGGAAAAGGAACCCAAATTTAGAAACTATACATTAAATTCTAAAAAATATTTTCACAATAATATCTTCTAATATTACAACCAATCACCTAATATTCTTGTATATAGTTTTCTTAAGTGATGTAGAGATCTTTCTTCATGAAAACTCTTGCATATATCTTTAATATAAAATATCTTTAAAGATCTTGGATACAGTATATTCTTTGATCTTATTCTCCAAGAATAGATGTGTATATATTTCTTTCATCTTGAGACCAAATATATTGTGTCTTTGACTTTTTGTGTTATGAACTGCTGGAGACACTTTTACTTGACTTTAAGAGCTTGGTTTCAAATATCCACCTCCAGTAGCTACAATCAAACAAATACACATAAGTGCCCAAAATTAAATATAATGGACAACTAAAATACATGTTCGGGTATATTAAAAATGTCACAATTATGTGCTCATCAATTTTTATAGTTAAGTAGAGACCCAATCCACTCTGACATTTCTTCGAACATCTACTCAATCATCATTTTGCTATTAAATGCTAGGAGGTGGGAGGTACTTTTAGATGTGAACAACGATCCTTAAAGTATCATTTTTGTAGGATCAATATGGAGGAAAATATATTAATTAACTGCATCTTACTTTTGTAGAACTCATATTGCACTTGGCCCCTCAATTGTAAAAATCAATATTCAAAACCTATTTAACCACTTGAATATATATTGGTTTAGCATTCTACGGTAGTGGATTTTCGTAACAGTGCAAAAAATAAAACAGAAGCCAGTTTTATGTAGTTGCCGAATTTTAAAAGTTTGACCGACTCCCAATGGAATTGTTAGCTTAATGTTTATTGCTTACAGAGTATAGCAAACACATAGTATAATATAATTTTTAACCATAACGATTATGACGTAAATACTACGAACGCAGAAGCAAGATTCGTAAGAAAATCCCGTTGTATTTGAGAGTTAGGGATACTAGGGTTTCAACTAAGCAAATCAACTTACTTTGAATCAAAATCAACTACCGAGAAACAAATACCTCCCCTTTTATAGAACACAAGGGGGGTTAGAACTAGGAACCCTAATTCTAATTGATATAGAATTCTTCTTAAACTAGGAAACTATTAATAACCTAGGCTGGGCCTCTCCAACAGGCTTTAAGCTAAAACATAAAATATATAAAGCATTAAATAACATAGGTCACACGGAGGTAGACGACCTTATTAGTGATGATTCACATCAAACCCTCCGCCTGAGAAGATTTTGTCCACAAAATAAAGGGGGCGGTGCTCCTGAGGACTCACACACGTATGTAGTATATATCCCAGTCTCTTCGTCTTCTTCCCGCAAAATGTACACGAAATCTGTACCCTGCGATTTTACATCCATGGAGGCAGGAAAATTTGAAGAGGCGTCACAGTTTAACATTTGGGTAAAGGCCATGACCGAAGAAATCAACATGATTGAAAAAACTCCACGTGGAAGTTAGTTGATTTACCAAGTAACAAAGATGTTATTGGGGTAAAATGGGTTTACAAGACGAAAGTCAATGCAGATGGCATCATCCAAAAGTACAAAGTTAGACTCGTTGCAAAGGACTTCGCACAGCAATCGGGGATCGACTATACCGAAACATTTGCTCTTGTAGCAAGGCTTGAAACCATAAGGGCACTCATCGCACTTCCGGCTCAAAAGAAGTGGTCTATATTTCAACTTGATGTAAAATCAGCCTTCCTAAATGGGGTGCTTGAAGATGAAATATATGTATCTCAACCCCAAGGGTTCATCATCAAAGGAGAGGAAGACAAAGTTTATCAATTGAAGAATGCTTCGTATGGGCTAAAACATGTGTCGTGCACTTAGTACAGTCAAATAGACGGATATTTTTTGAAAAATTAGTTTCAGCATTGCAAGAGTAAGCCGACCCTGCACATTAAAACTGAAGGGACGTCTATTTTCATTGTTTCATTGCACGTAGATGATCTGATTTTCATGGGAAATGGTCACAAAATGTTGGAAGAGTTCAAAGGCAACATGATGAAAACATATGAGATGAATGATCTTGGCTTGATGAACTATTTCTTGGGTGTTGAAGTTTCCCAAGGTGAAGAAGGAATCTTTATTCGTCAAAAGAAATATGTTGGATCAGCTCTTAAGAAATTTTGCATGGATCAATGCAAACCAGTTGTTACTCCTCTTGTAGTGAACGAGAAGTTAGTTAAAGAAGATGGGCCAAGAAAAGTAAGTGAGGCATTGTACCGAAGCATGGTAGGAAGTCTTTTATACCTCTCTTCAACAAGGCCTGATATCATGTTTGCAAAGAGTTTACTGTCGAGATTTATGCATTGTTCAAATTAAACTCATTTGGGCATAGCAAAACGGGTATTACGATATATCAAAGGAACCATCGATTTTGGAACAATGTATAGTCCTGTTTCTGATTCAAAGCTTATAGGATATACTGACAGTGATTGGGGAGGATCCATAGACGATTCAAAAAGTACATCCGGATATGATTTCTCTTTAGGATCTAGAATTTGTTCGTGGTTGTCAAAGAAACATGATACGGTTGCTCTATCTTTAGTAGAAGCAGAATACGTGGCAGTATCCATTACAACATGTCAAGCACTATGGGTACAACAAATTCTTAAAGATATAAATGAAAAATATGACAAAGGGACTTTTATCTACTGTGACAACAAGTCAGAGATTTCAGTAGTGAAAAATCCAGTTTATAATAGTAAGACAAGGCACATCCCAATGAGGTATCACTTCATCCGGGATTCTGTTGAAAGAGGTAAAATTAAGTTGACATATTGCAAGACAGAAGATAACCTTGTTTACATCTTTATTAAAGCTCTTCCAAAGGAATGATTTTGCTATATGAGAGAGAAACTGGGAGTAATGAAGATTGTGCATTAAGGGGAGTGTTGAAATAATGCACATTAAGAGTAAGACTCTTCATCTTAGTTAATGGGAGTTATTTATGTAATGATAGATTAATAGTGTAAGTTCCAACTATGAATAGTTTTGTATTTAATGTTTTGAATCTTCACCTCTACTATATAAAGGGGTGTATTTGTGGGTTTGTAATCAAGTAATTCTAATAAAGATTTCTCTCATCTTTCTATCCTTCTCTATCTTGTTTGTGTTTAGAAAAGCTAATAAGTTTATACTACTCCCAATCAAGATACCAAAAGCATTCCAGGTATGTATGCCATACTTGTGTTTCTACAAATCATAGTTATATAGAGAGTTTATTTTATCAGTCAAAATTTGAGAGTATGTTTTGCTACATCGTATATGACATGTTGAGAAAAACGTACAAATCTATTATTTTTGTATGTATTCACTTAAATAACCGTGTTGATGTTTTGCTAATTATTCCATACTATTGTAGCGTGAAAGCGAGTATAATCTAATATGTATGTGGTATGTTTATTGTCTTAGGAAATCGATTTAATCTAACAGTTAATTATTTTCTTATTACCTAAGCTCAACACTGAAGCTATTCTGCAGTCTACTTCTGGTATGATTTGATGTGAACATCTCCTAGTGTACGTCGTCCACTCATAGACGGTATTCTTATTTTAGCTTATTATATTAGAGGCTTAACTATTAGAGATGTTTTTACTTTAATGTCTAATTAGATTCTAATTTGGAGAGGTAGGGGACTTGCTATTGTAGGAGGATTAGGGTTGAGATCTATATAAGGAGAGGGTGGCGCAAGTTTATTTCTTAGTTGTGATTGAATAAAATTCAAGGTTTAGCTCTAATTTAGTTTTAGGTTAATTTTAGCGTAAAAGACTTCTCGATTTGGCTTCCGCGTTGAGAGTTTACGTCAAATTGGTGTCAGGGTGAGATTAATTCTTGGGTTTTCACGGTGTTTTTTAGGCGATTATCTCTTTATTCGTGATTTGAAACTCTAGGAAACAGTTCTGAAGATCGTGATTCATTTTTATTTTTCATTTCCAACTGCTAGAGTGATTTTGTCACATTCTACAGTAATTTCTGCTACTGTAACAGTGATTTCGTCACCTACTACAGTGATTCCGGTGTCTACTGCATTGTTTTCCAGCAACTGCTACAGTAATTTCTGGTAAATAAAAATAAAAAATTTGTTCTTTTGTTCGTTTCATGTTCAATCAGATTTTTTTTTCTTCTCTATGGCGAGTACAAACCCAATAGAGGGACCACCAAGTCTTAAAGCACGTGTTGAGCGTATCGAAGCGTCGATAGAAAGAATTAAAGGAACGTTCCAAAAGATGGAAGTGACGGTCAATAAAATTTTCATTCTTTTTAATTACGAGGTAAAAAGTTTCTCTCCGATATTTGATATTGTTTGTGACGCGCAACAACCATATTTTGATGATGGAGGATTACCCCCAGTATATGATGAGTACTCGGATGACTGCGAGTACTTGGGATCTTTAACTGATAAGAGGCGGGATTACGTCGACTTTTTAGAAGAGAAAAAGTTCTAATTTATAGATTTATCGGCGTTTATTAATCCAACTTGGGAGGACTTTGAAGCTCGCTATGCAAGTCAAGCGACACGAAAACTACATCAGTTACAAGTAATTTTAGAGCACGTCGTTTGCTAGGTTTTGGTTTAAGAAGAAGTTGTGAAAACACTGTCGCAACATCAATTAATACATCGATTAGATATGGCAAGTTTCGAGGTAACATCCGAGGATCAAAGCATAAGGCGTATAGAATTGCTGATTTTAACAAGAAAAATAAGTTTGATGGAGATGTGATATTCCACTTAATGGGTAAATCGGTTGGATATGGCAAGTTTCGAGGTAGGATCTGAGGGTCAAAACATAAAGTGTATAGAATTGTTGATTTTGACATGCAAGACGAGTTTAATCATTTTGAAGGTGTTACCAAGGTGGCGCGAGCTTTGTCAGGAGCATGCCCGGTTAGATTTCGTAGTCAAATTTTTTTGAAGACGGAGGGTTTGATGTGAACATCTCCTAGTGTACGTCGTCCACTCGCTGACGGTGTTCTTGTTTTAGCTTATTAGATTAGAGGCTTAACTATTGGAGATGCTTTTATTTTAATGTTTAATTAGATTCTAATTTGGAGAGGTATGGGATTTGCTATTGTAGGAGGATTAAGGTTGAGCTCTATATAAGAAAAGGGTGGTGTAAGTTTATTTCTTAGTTGTGATTGAATAATGTTCAAGGTTTAGCCCTAATTTAGTTTCATGTTAATTTTAGCGTAAAAGACTTCTCCATTTAGCTTCCGCGTTGAGAGTTTACGTCATGATTGCTTTTGGAATCCTATTTCTCCTTTTACTTGCAGATTTAACATATAGCTTTCATGATAGATATTTCTTTTATGGTACTACTTGTGTAACATGATAGAAATACCTCAAAAAACGTCTTTGCCTTCAAGCTTTTCCTCAAAAAATTGTGTTGATCTAATCTTAGTGGAAATTATATATACTCTGAAATATCTTGCAGTGCTACTATACATTAGAGCTGTTTCATCCATTGATGATTTGGACTTTGTTTTAGTTTTATCTTGTAAATATGTATGGACTACGGAGGATACAATTTCAAGAGATCGCATTAGGCTTCAAAATTCTCAGGGCGTTACCCTGCCGTTAGCAGCTCAAGAGTCTGGAGGACTCCACATCACATCTTATGAGAGGAAAATAAACTCTGTATCATGTGTAATTCTCAGATTAAGCCATGAGATGAGTCTCTCTTGAATTATATTAAGTACATAGAAAACGTAACCCAATATTTTGCATAATGCAGATTCATATTGATATTTTTTTCTTGGAAGCTATATTGAAAATTTAAAAGTATTGCAGAAGGCGTCTGGCCATATACTTTTATTGAGGGAATGTTATTCCAGTCCCATAACTTTTCGTAATTTGTAAATTATGCAGTTGGGTTTGGTAGTATTGAGGTTCCATGAGTTATGATCATTACTAGTACTGAATCCATCCCTTTAAATCTGTCTGTCATATCTGATAAAACCCACTTAGATATTGTCAAATTACCCTCATGTTTCACTCTGCAATTAGTCTTTACCATGGTAAAGTCAGATTTTGCAAAATCTGGAGGCTAATTACTATATTCTGAGATATCGGGGGGTTGAGTCAGATATTTGCAAGAAAGAATAAGATGCAATTTCCTTTCTTGTTGGTTACTGCTCTTCCAACTTTTGGTTGAGTCTTATAGGATCAATAATGAGTGAGTCTGATGGTATCCGCCAACCACAACTTTTTGTGCTATGTACAGTACAAAGGGATGCGAGAGTCAATGGACAATAGCAGAGTGCCTCTAGTCTCTAGCGGAAATTGGTAAAACAATTTCACTACCAGGGACTACGGTAAAATCTTGGCATTAATTAGCTCTGTGTCTGTGACCGATTCCACACTCCAACTGAAGAAAGAAAGAAAGAACACGTTTTCAGCTGTTGCTGGTTGCTGGTTGCTGGTCTTCTAGTTTCTGTTTTTCATCTTTTTCCAGTGTGTATGTGCCATTTCTGCATACACCAATTGCTCTGAGCCCTATATTTGTAGGGAAGATAAATTCTCTTATCCTTTTTGGGGAAATAATCGTCCAGATTATAGTGAAGTAGACAGTTTCCAACTCCGTTGCGAAAATGGTGATACTCAGATTTACTAAAGGCCTTGGGCTTGGGCTTGAGTTTTGGTATTGTTGGAAATGATGATACTCAGATGCCCACAGCGTTGAGTATTAATTCCGCCTATCAAATTATGGCAATCGCACAAAATATGAAGGTGTTATTGTTGAATTTTTTCAAAAAACTAAAGGCCTTGGGCTTGGGCTTGAGTTTGGGTATGGGATTGGGCCTGTTTTCTTTTCTTTCCACGAACTCAAACTCCATCACGAAAAGAAAGAAAAAGAGCCGTGTCTATTCCTTATATATATACCTTCATCTTACTACCTTGAAACATATAGAAAACAGTTTTTCTCTCTACTGCTCCTCTGTTTTTTAATCTCTCTCTCTAGTTTCGGTTTCTATTTGAGGTGCAAAACAAACCAAGTACGCTGTCTCCGATACAGAGACTTCGGTATACAGCTCGTTGTATCCTGGGAGAGATTCGACTTCATAACCTGTACCTTGAGGTTGTCGAAATACTCTTTAAAGAGAGTGCAACCCACGCCTCGAGCAATCACAATTCTACTCTTTGTCTCTCTCCCTGTTAACAGGCGCTACCGGCGGTGTTTACTGCTTACTACTTATTACCGAGAACAGACCTGAGTTCCTCCTCCTGTTCAGTTCTTATTGCTGCTCTACCAACCAGTTTTGTCCACAGCTGTTTGCCGTAATTTGCCTGTTTGTGGCTGCTGTATTCTACTATCGCAATCAGACCTGAAGTTGCTGTATATCGCCGTTGTTACAACAAGTTACTGCTGCTTGATTACAACTGAGTTGATGTTCTTCCTTGCTGCTGTTTACAACTGAACTGCTGTTGCAAATTACCGGAGTTTACCAAATCAGAACTGAGTTTCTATTGCTACTTATTGCACTAACTATCCAACTGTTTTTGCTGCTGAACCTGCATGTTATTCTTGTGTTAATACATTGCTGTTTCCCGGAGTTTAACCAAGCTGCCTTTTGTTGCTACTGTTATACTACTGCGGTACTGCTGCTGCCTGTTTACTTCTCAACTGCGGCTGCTTATAAATCAGTTGCTACTGCTGCCAGTTTTACGTTTACAACTGCTGCTGCCTGTTAATGTGTAACACTTAATATTTTATAACTACATGTTATTTGTCCTTCTAACTTCTTTAAAACAACACTAGATGTTCCCTTTAAATATGGTCCTGGTACTCGGAACCTCACTCTATATATTAGGTGAATATTTCGTTGTAATTTACTGTGAGTTCTTTGATTATAAATGATTAGAGTGACTAATTCTTGTGTTGATTTTTTGGCTTCGTTTTGTACTGCTTTTAGTTTGATTATACTCCACCCTGATAATTGCCTACAGACTTACTAGTCTTGCTTGATAATGATGGTATGAGGAGGAAGTATATTAGGATGTAACACCTATTTTTTTTATTCATTCTGGTCGGGGTCTGCCTTAACCCAGCTTGCCTAGCAAAAAAAAAGCTTTTCCAACTTCGCTCTCTGTGCAAGTTGCTTTCATACCATTTGTGGTTGTTTTATGCTTTGTTCGCCTGTCTTGATTTATAGCGTTAATTATAGAAATGATAACCGAATGTTAAAAAGAATAATATACATATACATCTAAACAAAAGTAATCAATGATTACTATGTACCAAGTTTTCTTATATTTATTCTTCTTAATGGTTCCATTCGTTATACTTAATAATGAAAATGCAGCGGGCAGCGGCTATATGTCCCCTAAGTATGCTATGCAAGGAAAATTTTCTGAGAAGCTCGATGTATTCAGTTTTGGAGTGTTGTTATTAGAGATTGTCATTGGAATTATGAAGAATCTTTAGCCTCTTATGATATGTAAGTGTATGCACATTACTTTCTACACCTTAATGTAGCACCTTCAATTTCTCGCTCATTTAAACTAAGTTCTTTCTTTACTTATTTCAGACTTGGAAATTTTGTAAGGAAGACAGAGTGGAAGAGATAGTTAATCCAGACCTGCCTGAACCATGTTTTCTCACAGAAATCTTGAGATGTGTCCAAGTGGGATTGTTGTATGTACAGAATTTTTGAGATGATAGACCAACCATTTCAGCGAAACTACGACTCTTGCTACCCGAAAGGAACCTGTATTTACCAAAAAAAAATTTTTTGTCTGATCCTGATACATCTTAAAATAGCCGCAAGACATGTTCTGGAAATGAACTCACAGCTTCACTTAGTCAAGGACGGTAAAACAATATGTAATGATACATATTTCCTATTTTGATATCAATGGAACTCCTCCTGTTGTGCAGGTTTCCTTGTGTATGTTGGAAGAAACTGTCTCTTCTTTAGAATAGAATGATACTCTGTGACACTATAAGGTTGTACCTTTTGGATGCTCTACTTGGTACGTTGGAAATATTTGTGATTGGAAATAATTTGGGTGGTAAACATAACTTGCATGGTGACTCTTTAATGTCAAGTCACTCAAAGAATCAAAATTATTAAGTTTGATGTGTAGTAATCCGATTCATCATACATCTCATGACTGTCAATTGCTTCATATTGCAAGGGGATTTGTTGTGAAGCATCAAGTATGTTGCTGGTTATGTTGTAGATCAGCCAGTATCAAAATAACAACGATACTGATACATCTTGCTGTTACGGATTTGAAATAAAGATAACAATAATACCACACTGGCTGGGTTATGCGGGGCAGAAACACCTTGTTCTTCTAAGCTTTAGATTTGTGTTCTTCAAAAAGCCCTTCGTCCAACAATAGAAGGAAGTGTTTTTGTGGTACGTAAAGGCAATAACAAAAATCCTGAACTAGATCACCAATTTATTTAACCCTTGCAAAAATATAAGGACAAATATATTCAGATGAGATAGGTAACAACAGAATTACCGTACTTGAAAAGGGAAGTAACCACAAAATCAATGACACAAACCACTGAGTCGTAATCACATATACCACAGTGAAGGGGAGAACAAAACCAAAGGTTGTGAATCAACAGTCCAGAAATATAAAGATAAAGATATGCATACACAACGATAAGGAGTGCTCGATTGAAAATCAGAGATTCCCTTGGAGTTTTGCTCACTGATTGCAATGGGAAAAGAGTAGGTTTTAAAGTAATGAAGTTTTCTCCATTCAAACAACATCAAGTTGAATGTTTTTTATCCCTTCTTTTGAACTTGCATAAGTTAAAGAGAAAAGGCGGGAAATATGATTTTGCTATTCTAGGCTAAAAGACCTAGTTAAAGTTTTCAATGTACAGTATCTCTTAAAGATTCTTGTAATGTATACATTCAAATGTACTTGTACTTAAAAAGATTGGTGAGCCTATTGATACTCGTTATACTGTGTGTGCGGCATCTAAACATGTCATTTTACACAGTTAAATTGAAGAATGAGTTTGTGGCGAATGAAGTCGAGATAACTGACTACCAGAGGACGACAAACACGACATACTGCATAGATGGCTCAAGTTCAAATTTGTGAACTTTATGATAGAGGATGCATGACGGATCACATATCATACGTTTGAAAACTTTATATCCACCAACATTGGGAATAAAGAGGCAATCTTTACCTTAATATCATACGCCTATATATGGTATCCTGTGTGTTCTAGAATCCAAATACATGTGTGTTCCGATGTTCCCTAATACCTGTTTAGAGGATGATTGTCTTCAAGTCTCCAACCTATTGCAATAGTTAACTTGAAGGCATACATAGTCTCGACATTGGACGTTGGTTTAACTCGAGGTCTCGACGTTGGACGTTGGTTTAACTCGAGCTATATACATATATATAATACTTGTTAGGCCTAACAAACAATACTAATGACCTACAGTCTCTATTATAAATGACATTGAGAATCACCAACCACCGCATTGTCAGGCGCTCTGTACATTCTTTTAGTCACTACTTGAATCTCACTTTTCTATGGTTGACATAGTTTGGACCTTGATGGTCTTTTGATACAAGTACTGAAACATCCATTTTGGAGTTTGTTTCATTTAGTGTCTAGAGTAGGTGTCAACACTATCTCGTGGTTATCTGACGTTAGTGAGTGCATGTGGAGAGACTACAGCTGGACTGACACTTAACAGGTAAGTGGGTTTCTAACCCCTTATTCTAAATATCAAGCCCAGGTAATAAGTATGTTTTTTTTAAGATAACAGAACTTCTATTCGAATAGATTCATTTTCTATTCGAATAGAATTGGGAACATTTCTATTCGAATAGATTTTATTGTATTCGAATAAAATGCCTCAGTCTATTTTTTATTCGAATAGATTTCTTTGTTATTCGAATAGATTGGCTCAGCCTGATTTCTATTCGAATATATTTATTTCTATTCGAACAGAGAACGTGATTTTTGTTTTCTTATAATTGACAACTTCTTTTTCTGCAAACTTCACTTCTTTGAAATCAATTTTTCTAGGACTTGTTTTTTAGAGTGAGGAGAGATTATTCATGAGAAATTCAAGAGAGAATTAAAATACATAAATCTTGAATCAATCATCATTGATCAAGAAACCCTAATCATAGATTGAAGAACTTGAGAGATTCCATCTTTGACGCTTTGGTGTATTATCCGAGGCGAGTCATTGCGAGAATGAGGAATCGACTGCTAGGAGCTTGATTAGAAAAGAGGTAACTACGGGATGTGTTTATCGAGTCTATAAGTAGTTAAACTTTTGTAATTCTTTTTCAATAGTGGATTGTTTAGCTGTCGAGTGATTCGACAGCGACCTGTGGGTTTTTCTCCTGAGAAAGGTTTCCCAAAGGGTTAAAAATCTTTGCCCTTGTCTTTTTATTTCCAACTGCTTGATTGACATTAGATAATTGAATCAACTTGACTTAGGTTAAGCGTATACCATTAATTTAAAGGAATAAGGACCTATCGATTTAGACCTAAAACAATCGAAATTGGTTAGTCTCAAGCGTCTAAGAATTTTAATTGGTATCAGAGCGGTTTTGCTTCATAGATTAGCAACCTAAGTGTGGATCCTGGATAGTTCGCTTGAGAATAATGAGTTCCAAGAAGTTTTAAGGTCCTAGAAATCGCCCTCCACTCTTTGATAATAAAGAATACCCATACTGGAAGGTCCGAATGGTTGCATTCTTACAATCAATTGAAGAAAATGTATGGATTGCTATTGAGGATGGATTGACACACCCTACTGTGATGCAAGGCCCACTAGGGAGTGCTATTGAGGTCCCTAAACCTAGGAACCAATGGTCAAAGGAAGAAAATGATTTTACTAGTTATAATTCTAAAGGCCTCAATTCAAAGCGAGTTTCGACATATCTCTCTGTGTACCGCTTCTAAATAAGCTTGGGACATCCTTGTTAGAACTCATGAGAGCGATGATACAGTTAAAGAATATAAGCTTCAAATGCTTACTTCCTAATTTTAGAATATCAGAATGAGTAAAAACGAACCCTTTGACGAGTTCTATGCGAGACTAATTGTTATTGTAAACACTAGTGCCGCATTAGGAGCAGCGTACTCTGATGTTCAAATTGTTCACAAAGTTCTAAGATCTCTTCCTGAGAGCTTTAGATCTAGACGTGATGCTATCGAGGAAGAACAAGATCTTAAGACCCGATACATTGGCTGGAAAATTACGAATGTTTAAACTCGAGATGAAAATGAAAAATCTTGAGAAGAACAAGAGTGTTGCTTTTAACTCTTTATCTCACTTCTCTTCTTCTAAGGGCTCCAAAGAGGTTGATCACTCATATATCTCAGATAATGATGAAGGTTCGGATATAGATTCATCAATTACTCTTATTAGTCAACAATTTTAAAAAATCTTGAAAAAATGTTAATTTCAGAAACAATGGCAATCGATGAATTATAAACCACGACCTCATGATCGGGTTTAATCTTATAATCAGCAGACTAATATTGATACTGACCTTAGTCAAGTTGAATGTTATAAATGTCACAAGTTTGATCACTACGCCCATAGTTGTCCTAATAAGAAATCTAGAACAAATTATAAAGCTATGAATATCAGTATTACTTGGGATGATAGTGATGATGAACATGATAACAATGAGAGTAATCCCCAAGTAGTTGATAATGGGCCATATTGTACATATCCGACAATCTTTAATTGTGACAATAATAACTTTGACGCTTTTAAATTTGAAAATTTTGATGAAAATCAGAGTAATCAAGAACAAAATAAGTTTAAGGACTCGCATCTTGAGGACTTGTATGCTCAGACTCTCGCCAAGTGTATGAAACTCGGTAAACTTAACAAAGTCTTGAAAGACCAAGTTAATACATTTACGTGCAAACTTCAGGGCAAAACTAAGAGTACAAATCACGAGATAGAGTTACTTAAGAATGAGAAACAAGACCTTCATGACAAAGTTGTGTTTTTAGAAAAATAAGTTAATAATGCAAATGAGAAAATGAAATTAACTTTGGACGAACTTCATTCGGCCAAGCTTGATGTAGTTCTATCTCAGCAGAAACTTGAGAGGTTCTATCATGGGACTAAGAACATTGATAAAAT
Source organism: Kingdonia uniflora (assembly GCA_014058105.1). Taxonomy (NCBI): domain Eukaryota; kingdom Viridiplantae; phylum Streptophyta; class Magnoliopsida; order Ranunculales; family Circaeasteraceae; genus Kingdonia; species Kingdonia uniflora. Next base: position 1,420,809 of record JACGCM010000696.1, read on the forward strand.
ATTGTGTATGGGAAAGACGGATAGTGACAAAAGGGGTCTAGGATATGAGGAGTCTCATCCTAATGTCAAAACTCCTCAAATCTTAAAGTTTGTAAAAACAACTGCGTCTACTTCGGTGCCCAAACATTAAAAGGGGTTGATGTTGCTGAAATGTTTGCTCCTACTGCAAGGCTTGAGTCTATTCGCCTATTGCTTGCTCTTGCTTGCAATCAAAATTTTAAGTTGTATTAGATGGATGTGAAGAGTACTTTTTTGAATGGGCTCTTAGAGGAAGAAGTGTATGTGCTCCAACCAAAAGGGTTTGAGGATCTTCATCATCCCAATCACGTGTTCTACTTAAAGAATGCTCTTTATGGTTTGAAGCAAGCTCCTCGAGCATGGTATGAACAGCTCTCCAATTTTCTCTTAGTTAAGGGTTTTGTTCAAGGAGGAGTTGATAAAACACTATTTATCCAATAAAAGGGAGGCGCGATGTTTGTTGCATAGGCATATATAGATAATATTGTGTTTGGCTCTAGTTCGAGTTCACTTACCACTTCTTTTACAGCTTTAATGAAAAGTTTATTTGAGATGAGCATGGTTGGGGAACTAACTTACTTCCTAGGTCTCCAAATACGTCAAGTGGAGAAAGAAAAGTTTATTTCTCAATCCACATATGCCAGGGATCTTGTGAAAAAGTTTGGCCTCTCTTCTGCAAAGCATACCAGAACACCCATGAGTACCACTACAAAGTTAAGTAAGGACTCGGCAGGTAAGGATGTTGAACAAAAGATGTATATAAGTATGATAGGTAGTTTACTTTATCTTGCTGCTACTCGTTCTGATATTATGTTTAGTGTATGTATTTTTGCTCATTATCAAGGTAATCCTAAAGAATCCCATTTATAGGCTATTAAATGTATTATTCGTTATGTATGTGGGACTTTTGATTCTGGTTTATGGTACTCACATGACACAACTTTCGTGGTTATTAGGTATTTCGATACAGATTGGGCAGGTAATACAGATGATTGAAAGAGTACTTTGGGTGGATATTATAATATTGGGAATAATCTTGTGGCTTGGCAAAGTAAGAAGTAGTATTGTATTTCTCAATCCACAGCTGAGGCGGAGTATATTGTTGCGAGTAGTTGTTGCACTCAATTGATTTGGATGAAACAGTTGGTGTATGACTATGGAATAGCCCAGGGGACGATGTCTATTTTTTGTGATAATACGAGTGCGATCAACATCTTCAAGAATCCTGAACAACATTCCAGAATCAAGCACATCGACATTCGCTTCCACTTCATCCGTGATCTTGTTAAGCGCAAGATAGTCAGTGTTGAGTATGTTCCTACTATAATACTTTCTCTTTTTCGTAGAAAATAGTACAATATTAATCTGTAGTGTCCTCCGGTTCCTTTCTTGATGTCCTGAATAGAACATAACCTAATTAGAAATAATTAGGACCAAAATTTGGATTATACATTAGCTTGTAGACTTCAAGAATGGAAGATGAATTATTAAATAGGTTTCTCCTTAATCCAATGTCTAATCTGAAGTACCCAATAATAATTACATAACTACTACATTAAAAATGCAAGACTTAACTAGAAATCACTTTCCACGATTATTATAAAAAATAATATTTTATGAAATGTGCAACACTATTCATGACTCTTTCTTTGACAAAAGCATACCCAATATTTTGAATTCAAACAAATAAATATAATCAGACCAAAGTAACCTGGAAGTTATTTATCATTCATAAGAGAAGTATGATAAATTGGGGTTTCTATATTAGTAAAGGTACTTCTTTATTTTTAATAACTGTACGTTTGGATACACCAATCTAGAAAAAGCTTATACCTGGCAAGCTTTACTGACTCCTAGATGCTTCCCGGCCATCTTCTGTGTCTGTGATAAGCTATTCAGTTGCAGATCACTCCTTCATATCTTTTGGCTTCTTCACAAGGAATTTTGTAACTTTTGGTTATCTAGTTACCTTTTTTTTTCCCTCTTTTTTGTTTTTGTCAAATTTTAATTTGTAAGAGCCATTGGTGGCTTATGCATTAAGCCTAGCCAATTAGTAGAAGTGTGTGATTTGTTGATTTTCATACATTAGATTTGTTTAATTTGGGGTTTTTTATATTGTAAGTGTGTTGATTTGCTTATTTTGTCTGGTGTGGATCACTTGATTTGGTTTGATCTATTGCATAAGTACTATCTATATGCTATTGCTAATCTTGAGCCCTTAACCACAGTAGGATTAATACTAGATGTGTTGGTTGTTTGTGCTATTTTGATCACGGTTCTATCTACTGTTTGTAATATGATCGTCATCCCTTGCTTTATACGTTCCCATCACAAGGATCGGTTTTTTTTTAGACAAGGCTTCTTGATTGATTTTCTTTCTGATACTGCATTTATGGGCGATGTTGCAATCATACTTGATCTTTTTCCTGAGCATACAAAAATATTCAAAGAAAAGTACCATTATATGTGTGGCCAATATGAATTTCACCTCATCTTGGCATAAGCAATGCCTAGTTTAGATTTTCAGTTCACATCTTACGCTGTCAAATATAATATACAATAAATGACTTCTTAACCGTATTTTTCTTATGTTATGTACAATTTAGTACTAGGATGAATAAGAGACTTTCTTCAAACTTTCAACATCTACTCAACGCAATAAACTACTTGTAGTCATTGCCAATTCTATCGGCATTATAATAATGGACTTGGAAAATAAGACGCCAACCTTAAAGTAATATAATCCTATCATGAAACTGATTAAATGGGTCTTTTGCCTGCCCTGCAGATCCAGTAAGCTATTCATTAGCTTGATAACTTTAATTTGAGATACTTGTTCCAAGATCATATTACAAACCAATGTACAATAATCTGTTGTTTTTCCATTTGAATTTAGCGTAATTGTAATGTGTTTTGGACTTGTAGTTATATCGCTAAAGTCAGACTTTAGACTTGTTATGGTTCTTAATATAATTTTAAAATGTGCAAGTCTTATTCTCTGGGTGATGGTTGTCTGATAGAACTTCTGATTCATACAAAGTTCCCGATGACGCTGAATCCATGAAGGTAACTACTGATAATGATCTTTTGGCGGCCGAGAAACTTGAACTTAGCCCAACAAATAACTTCCTGTGACTGGGACGAAAACCTGACCAATGCTCACCCTAGCACAAGTACCTAAGCAAGCTATCTACTTAGTTTGTCAATGATCTGTCTTAAAAAATTACCTACTGTGTACTACATTGAGTTGTCAATCATGCTAAAAGTTGTAATATGCCTATGTACTACATTTAATTGTCAATCATGCATATACATTATCAAAAGAAAATCTTATTACTTCTGATATTCCCTACAAAATTTATTAATGTGTACGTTCAATTTACCATTCTTATTCTTGATCATACCTACTTGAAGAGCCTAAACAAAACTTTGCAGAACACTAGCATAGCATGCCTAAAGGTGATTTGTTATTAATAATTGCCTATATATTGTTTTAAATTTAGATATGTGACTAGACATAATAATATATGTAATTTTAGCTTTAATAAAGTGCTTGAGACCATTAACTGGTCCACCAAGTTCTACTATATTTATACAATCGTCTATAATCCAATAAAAATAAACAAAAACCAAATTCAAATACTGTTTTCTCATCTTTTCCCATAGATAAACTAAGAAACATAATTATAATTAATATGAATAACAAATCAATGTAGGCTTATTCATAACTAAAATTACACAACCTAAGCCTTAGGTTTCTAAACCAAATTTGCAATTCAGACTACTATTTTCCCTCTTGAACCAACTATGCAAATACTGACTATGAAATTGGTATTTACAAGGCATTGTTGTAAGAATATCATTTTCCATGAGGTTTCTCTTACAGCAAGGACACTCCAATGTATTGTCATTTCCCCCTTTCCCATATTTATGCTGTTCCAACATAATAATTGTTGTAACATGTAGTGGTTGCATAAGATGTTAATATCTTTGTACTCCTTCTTTGGTATAAGTTCCGCGAATTCCAAGTTCCAAAAACACAGTCAAAGGAGATTTATATCTGTTAAGTATTTTTAAAACCTGAAACTTGATATGTGCTAGAATCCTGTCATAATTGTGTCCCAAAAGTTGTCCCCAATGATTATCCTTGGATCTTTTCAACAATCATTCTTCAATAACTTTAAAATCTGCTGACGGCCAACTTGAGAAAGGATGGACCATAAATTTAGCTCAATGACCTTAACGATCGATGGTTCCATATTTGTTGTTAACAAAATTTGATTTCTTGCCTGAATAATATCATTAGTAATAACTAAAGATATCTAAAAATAAAGTTTAGTATAAAATGCATAAAGAGGAGAATCATCTGTATAAGCTTGCCTAACATCATCAATATCAATCACATCCATATGTATCTGTTAATTAAAGATTAATATTTATTTAGAAACAACACTAGAATATGACAATATATTATCAAATCAATATGACTCTAATCACCCATTTAAGATGAATATTTGCTCCTAATTGTACTTCAAGCAATACTACAAAACTTTATTGGAGTATCCCATTTACTCTAATATTAGGTAGACATGCTAGCTTTTTAATATTAATTATCTATAATCGTCACCTACACAAGTACACCTAGATATAAAGTTTTTTAAAAAACAAAAACCTAATCTCACAGTAGCTACACATGCAAACTTCATAATATCAATCATCTATAGCCATCACCTACCCAACCACTGTATCTTAACACCTAATTTTATAAACATACAGATCTGCAAAAGTGTAGCTATAAATTACAATTTTTTTTTATCAATTTGCTTCAATATGACTAAAACTTTGTAGAAAAAGAAGCTTCTAAAAAAGGAGTACTCTCCTGTTCTGAAGAAAAGAGACCACTCTCAGAATAAACCTAAGCTGAGAGATTATTGCCTAAAGTATTAACTTCAAGTTTCTTTAATCAAAATAGATTAATATCCAATTATCATCTTATTGCAAAGACTATATCCAATTACGAGTATTACCCGGTACAAATTTTTTGTTAAAAATGCAGGCATAATATGGTATTCCTAAGCAAAGGAAAGGTAAACCTTAATATATCACAAAATTATACTCAAACTCAACTTGAATCTTACAAATAATGCACTGTCACATTGCTCGTCTCTCATAAGTAAATAGAATTTGTGCTTTCATTAGCAGTCTCTTCATATTAAGCTATTCTAGTGGTAGGCCTACCGACTGCAAAAACTGCATATGAGAGAATTTTTAGAGTAAGTATTTATATTTTCAACCCAGAAATAAGAAAACTTTCTCTTTTTAGAATATGAAACTAAATTACAATGGAGGGTAAAAGAAAAAATTGATCACCACAAATTTGAACTACAAATAATATGGCATACCAAATAATATAATATAACAATTATTTCTTTAATAGGAGAGTCGACTACAAACAGTGTAAAGATTGTTTTTAGCCTTCCATGGAATTTAAGTTCTTATAGTGTGTTGAAGAACGAGGAAAGTTCTTTATTGAGATCTAAAGTACAAGTAATGTATCGTTACTGAACCAGAGATGAGTAACAAATGCACAACCTTTACAAATTATGAAGCCTTTGTATCCACATGTCCAGGATGTCATCCTACTCAAAATTAAAATGAACTAGAAATGGTAGATTGCCCTTCCCTATTATATCTAAAGATTTTGAGAATGCCTGGTCAAATCCCATTAATAAGAACATGGAAGAAAGTTACGAAGACACAATTTCTAATGCATCTACTCCATGTAATACTAGCCCATACTTGATCAATGTTATCCAGCTAGTTATATATGAACTACTTAGAGATCTTTGTAGCTTTTTGCTGTACAACCTCTAGTGTATTAAGGTATGAACTCAAATTATGCTTGAGGTTATTTTAGTTCGTGCTATTTCAGTTCAAGGATTAAAGACGAATTGAAAATGAGATTTTCAATATTCAGATTCGAACTGGTTAAGATCTTCAGAATTTTGAGATAGTCAAGTATCCTGAAGATTCAAACTGGTTAAGTTACCTGGAGTTTGAACTGGCTATGTTGCCTAAAAGCTCGAGTTTCGGTTCGAGTTGCTGAAGAAGAGTTCAAAAAAGGTCAAAGTCGTTCGAACGAGATTGGAGCTCGTTCGAACGAGATTGTAAGATTTACGTTTTCTTCTAAAGACCAAAGAACTCGTTCGAACTAGTTTAGATTTCGTTCGAACGAGATTTGCTTGGTTGCCATATTGAGTCATCTTCTGAGACGTTGAGTTCTGCCTCGTGATACGTTCTACTTGTATATAGTCCTCTAGAATATAAAGAGGACTTAGGTTATTTTGTTAGCCATCTTTTTCCTGTGAGTTTAATTCCAAACCTAGAATTTGATAGACTCCATTAAAGCTTGAGAAGCTTGGAGAGATCGTTGTAGCCTATTTGATATCATAGTGAATTGCTTATGGGGTGGTTTTTCATCCTCAAAGGTTTTCTACTTCCCTCCTCTGGGAACCTTTCTTGTGTTCTTTACTGTTCTTTATTGATTTACTTTTTGTGTTGGTGATTTCCACGTATCGTTCTTGTAAGGGAAGGGAGAGTAGCTACCTCGATTCTTAATAATTGGTATTAGAGCGAGTGTTAGGGCTTGTGTGGTAAAGAGTGATGGCTGATCAAGAGAAGTTGAAGATCACGAAGTTCAATAGGTCAAATTTTGGAGTATAGAAGATGCAGATAGAAGATTACCTTTATTAGAAGGATCTTGATTTACTATTGGGTTGAGTTGAGATGAAGCCAATAGATTTTGATATCACTAAGTGGGCGTGATTGGATCGCAAAGTGCTTGGAGCCGTTAGGTTAATGTTGTCATCTCAAAGTTTAGACATGATCTCCAAAGTTACGATGACGAAGGGTTTAATGGAGACGTTGTCTGCTTGTCCGCTATGTACTCGGAACCATCCAGGGCAAATAAGGTTCACCTTTTACGGTGCTTATTTACTTTAAAGATGAAGGATAATGATAGTGTGCAAGCTCATATCAGTGAGTTTAATACCATACATGCTCAACTGGAATCCGTTAAAATCACTTTTACCGAGGATGTGAGAGTGTGGGCTCTTCCAGGGAAGATGCCAGAAAGCTGGGAAGGATTCATTACAGCTATGAGCAACTCATCGGGGAAGGAAGATATCAAATTTGACACTAAGTCTCATTGATTATGAGTAAAGAGAATAGGTATAAAACATTTGAACCCTCTTCCAGTTCAAATGGTAGTATGTTAAACGTTGAGGAAAGAGGAAGGTCTTACAGAAAAGGGCCAAAATTTAGAAGGGGTCGATCACAGTCAAGGGGGAAGTCTAAGCCGCCCGGTCCATGTTGGACTTGTGAAAAGAAGGGTCACTTCAGGCGAGATTGTAACTCCTCTTCTTCTTCTAAAATGATTGATGATGAAGAAAAATATATAATGAACCTTACTGAGGAGGTTAGTTTAGACGAGGCTGTACTACTATCGTGTGATGATGTTAACAAATCTTGGATTGTTGATTTGGGCGCTTCCATCCATGCTACTGCGAACGTAGGCTTTTTTACTAATATTGTCAAAGGTAACTTTTGTATGGCCTTTCTTGGAGATAAGAATGCACGCAATATTACTGGGAAGGGAAACGCTAGGTTATTGTCACCTTTAGGGGGAACATTGGTCTTACAAAATGTGCGACTTGTACCTAAATTGAGGCGTAACCTTATATCGGTTAGAAAATTGGTGGATGATGGCGGTTATGTGATTACCTTTGGTGCGACCTTTTGGAAGGTTATATAGGGAGCTATGTTGGTAGCTCGAGGCTTGCAATAAGGAACCTTGTATACAACGCATAACACAATTTCCATTATTTGTGCAGCTACTCCAGGGATTGATACAAGTACGAGGCACAAACGACTCAGTCACATGAGTAAAATAGGGATGAAGATAATGGTATCAAAGGGAAAGCTAAATGGTCTTGCTGAGGTTGATCTCAAGTTTTGTGAAGAGTATGTTCTTGGGAAGCAGAAAAATGTCAGTTTCAAATTATCTAGAAGATCATAGAAACCTGAAGAGTTGGATCTTGTACACATGGATGTTTGGGGGAAACCCAAGGTGTCTTCTCTTGGTGGTTCTCATTACTATGTTATTTTTATCGATGATGCTACTCGTAAACTGTGGGTCTACTTCGTGAAGAACAAGTCAGATGTGTTCGATAAATTCAAGAGGTAGAGGGATCTAGTTAAAAATAAAGTCGGTTTGAAACAGAAGTGTCTCAAGTCGGATAACAGGGGCGAATACTGTAGTGACAAGTTTGAAGACTTTTGCAGATCAAATGGGATTAGGAGACAGAAGACTATTCCTCGAACACCGCAACAAAATAGTGTTGCAGAACGCATAAACCGAATAATAAACGAAAGAGTGAGGACTATGAGATTTAACGCTGGATTGCCAAAGTGCTTTTGGGCAGATGCGGTTAGTACGGCGGTGTACCTGATTAACAGAGATCCTTCAACGGCTTTAAACTTTGGACTTCCTGAAGAAGCATGGATCAGTAAAGAGGTAAATCTTAATCACTTGCGTAATTTCGGTTGTACCTCATATGTGCTTGATAATTCAGATGCAATGACAAAGCTAGATGCAAAGTGGATGAAGTACGTTTTCATTAGATGCGATGATGATGAGTTTGGGTACCGATTTTGGGATGCGATGAATCAAAAAGCTATCTAGAGCCGTAATGTTACATTCAATGAAAAAGTCTTATATAAAGACTTTAAAGTACCTGTAAAAAGGATTCGAGGTGAAGAAGCGGAAAGTGTCGACATTGAAGATGATAAACCCTCTTGAGAGGATGATGAAGAAGTTATTGTTGAGTCCGATGCACCGGATCAGAACGAGGAACCTAATGTTCTAGACATTCCAATAACACTTCGAGAGGAGCTGAAAGTTGCAAGAATTCTGGCAAGGTACGTAAATTCTTTAAATCACTTGTTACTTATAAATGGTGGTGAACCTGAAAGTTACTAGGAGGCTTTAGATGTAGAAGCCAAGAGAAAGTGAGAGCTTGCTATGGATGATGAGATGCAGTCATTATCAGTAAATCGAACTTGGGATTTAGTTCGATTACCGAATAGGAAGAGAACATTGCACAACAAGTGGGTATACAGACTAAAGCACGAATCTGACGGTTCAAGGATATTCAAGGCTAGACTTGTGGTGAAGGGCTTTTAGCAGAAAGAAGGCACTGATTTTGGTGAGATCTTTGCTCTTGTTGAAAAAATGTCTAGAATTCGGGTTGTGATGAATATAGTTGCAGTTGAAGATTTACATCTTCAACAACTAAATGTCAAGACCGCATTTCTTCACGGTAACCTCAATGAAGAAATTTATATGAAGCAGCCAGAAGGGTACTCTGTGAAAGGGAAATAGGATCTTGTGTGTAGGCTCAAGAAGAGCTTATATTGTTTGAAACAAGCACCGAGACAATGGTATTTGAAGTTCGAACAGTTTATGTCCAGAAATGGCTATTCTAAGAGCAATGCCAATCACTGTTGCTTTATCAAGAATACGGGGAACTCATATATCATTATATTTCTGTATGTAGATGATATGTTGGTAGCAAGTGCCGACATGGGATAAATTGTTAAGTTGAAGGAACAATTATTCTAGGAGTTTTCTATGAAGGACTTAGGTACGGTAAAGCAAGTTCTTGGTATGCGTGCTACAAGGGATAGAAAGCAACAAGAATTGAAGCTATCACAAGCTGAGTACATCGGCAAAGTACTCAAGCGTTTTAATATGGATGGTTCTAAAGTTGTTAATACACCATTAGGAGGTCACTTCAAATTATCAAAGGATTGTTGTCTGAAGACACAGAAGGATCGTGATGAGATGTAGAAAGTTCCTTATCAATCTGCGGTTGGTAGCCTAATGTACGCTATGATATGTATGAGACCGGACATTACCCAAGCAGTGGGAGTTGCTACTAGGTATATGAGTAATCCAGGCAAGGAGCATTGGAAATCTGTGAAATAGATACTGAGGTATCTAAAGGGGACTCAAGATATGGCATTATGTTATGGGGGTTCTCAAATATACTTATAAGGTTTTGATGATTCTGATATGGCGGGTGACATGGATAGGCGGAAGAGCACTAGTAGATTCGTTTTTACATTGGAAAGCGGTGCAGTTGCATGGATTTCTAGGCTACAGAAAATTATAGCTTTGTCGACGGCGGAGGCGGAATATGTTGCAGCTACAGAAGCTTGTAAATATATGGTTTGGCTTAAATGGCTTAAATAGTCGAAGCGTTATACACTTAGCGAAGAATTCGGCTTTTTACTCTGGGACCAAACACATTGATATTCGATATCATTATATTCGCTCGCTCCTCGAGAACGGTGTGCTAAAACTCGTTAAGATTCATACTGATGTGAATCCGACCGATATGTTTACAAAGGTGGTGACTTTTCAGAAGTTGATAACATGTACCACTTCTGTGGGTCTTCAAGATTGAAGGTCCGGGTAGTTCGAGCAATTCATTTGGAGATCTGGAGATGGGTTATGATGGATTTGATTTCAAGTAGAAGATTGTTAAGATATGAACTCAAATTATGTTTGAGGTAATTTAAGTTCGAGCTGTTTCAGTTTAAGGATTGAAGATGAATTGAAAATGAGATTTTTAATGTTCAGATTCGAACTGGTTAAGATCGTCAGAAGTTTGAGCTGGTCAAGTATCCTGAAGATTCGAACTAGTTAAGTTACCTGGAGTTTGAACTGGCTATGTTGCCTAAAAACTCGAGCTGGTTCTGTTAGAGTTGCTGAAGAAGAGTTCAAAATAGGTCAAAGTCGTTCGAACAAGATTGGAGCTCGTTCGAACGAGAATGTAAAATTTACGTTTTCTTTCAAAGACGGAAGAACTCGTTCGAACGAGATTAGACTTCGTTTGAATGAGATTTGCCTGGTTGCCATATTGGGTCTTCTTCTGAGACGTTAAGTTCTACCTCGTGATACTTTCTACTTGTATATACTCCTCTAGTATATAAAGAGGACTTAGGTTATTTTGTTAGCCATCATTTTCCTGTGAGTTTAATTCTAGACCTTGAATTTGAGAGACTCCATTAAAGCTTGAGAAACTTGGAGAGATCGTCGTAACCTATTTGATATCATAGGGAATTGTTCGTGGGGAGTGGTTTTTCATCCTCAAGGGTTTTCCACTTCCCTCCTCTGGGAACCTTTCTTGTGTTCTTTACTGTTCTTTGTTGATTTACTCTTGTGTTGGCGATTTCCGCGTATCGTTCTTGTAAGGGAAGAGAGAGTTGCTACCTCGATTCTCAACATGGTGCCCCTCCCCAACTGTCATGTTGATTATTACTATGTAGGATGTATATTATTGGACGTAATACAACCCTGGCTGAAACTTGAGCATGCTAGCCATTAGAATGGGTTGACTACCAACATAACCATTCCCGCACATAAGAATTGTCAACCCTGCCCCGACCAAATCCAAATACGGTTTAACATTCATTCATATGGATTTAAGATTTTTTTGCAAAACTTAGCATGTGTTTTCGATGCAGTCGTGAATAATCAAGAATCATATCCACCTTTTTATGAGAAAAATCTAACCAAACAATTTGTGTTTCACTTGAGCATTAGTTACAAAGAGGTTAGAAACAGATCTTTGTTTGAAAGAAAGAGAATAAATATTCATTTGATCTTGATCTTGATCTTGGTCTTGGTCTTGGTCTTTATGGAGCGAAAAAGGGACTATCCTAAATGTATATGGATCTCCGGATAAGTAAGTGGTCAATTTTTTTTTATTATCAACGTACCAAGTTTATAGGTATGATTTTTTACAATGTATGATTGATTGTATAGGACATAATTGAAAAAAAAAAAAAAAAAAAAAAAAACCAAGATATACTCATTGGTGAAAACGCATGTGACAATAGAAATTTAAAGTGTTAGAGATCTCATATTATTGGACGTGATACAGACCTTGCTGAAACTTGAGCATGCTAGCAATTAGAATGGGTTGCCTATCAACAGAACCATTCCTGCACATAAGAGTAGTCAACCCAAGCCCCAACCAAATCCAAATGCGGTTTGATATTCATTCAGATGAATTTAAGATTTTGTTGCAAAACTTAGCATGCGTTTCATGCTTAGCTCCTAAGTAAATGATCAATCCTTTTTCTTTTCAATGGACCAAGTTTATATGTATGATTTCTCTGTATAATTGTATAGGACGTAATTGAAAAGAATAAAAAAAAACCCATAATCATTAGTGAAAATGCATGTGACAATACAAATTTAAAGTGTTAAAGATCTCATACCATGGAAAATTTGCAACAATCGAGTGCGATTAGGGTGGATCCAAAAATCCCGCTAGGCAATATGATTGTTGATTAACCTTTTTCTTGCTGACGTCTTGGGTTCAAGAATCATAATTTTCTTTTGTACCCTTTTATCAATTTTCTCCTTATTTAGTGTGTGTGTGAGTTCTTGTAATTATGACGTGTCAATGTAAAGAATTGAAATTCATTGGATCTCTGCCTTATCCTTGAACATTTTGTTCAAAAGTGCTCATATTGCCCCCTTGTTTGTGTGTGCTTGATAGATCATTAAATAGTGCAACTCCATGAGTTGCGATCAAAATATCAAGCAAATTCTAAGTGTGGATCTTGATCATAACCAGCAAACTGCGATTGCTGTCCCAACTCATCAACAATGTTGCAGATCTCATCAAATCTCGGATGAGATGTGTCACCAACTGGGAACTTATGTACCACATCATTCATTTATATCCAACTATAACTAGCCGTTTTTTTCACTCTGTTATCCTTCATCAAGCTCCTCACCTTCGAGGCTTCATTCCATTTCCCAGTACTTGCATATATATTACAAAGAAGAACATAATTACCTGAATTCTCGGGTTTTAATACAAGTAGCTTCTCGACCGCTTGCTCTGCCAGCTCTACGTTTAAGCGGATTCTACACGCACTCAATAAGGTTCCCCATATGACAGCATTGGGTTCCATTTCCATCTTACATATAAACTTATAAGCCTCTTCTAACCGACCACGCTTACATAAGAGATCCACGATACAGGCACAATGTTCAGCCTTAGGTATAATACCATGATCCATTTTCATACTATCAAACAACGACTACCCCAATTCAATAAGTCCCGCATGTGTGCAAGCTGTTAACACCCATACGAATGTTATGTCGTTAGGCTTCACGCTGGCGTCCTTCATTTTCATAAATAAATTGATAGCATCATTGGGAAACCCACTGTATGCTAGCCCTCCAATCATCGTGTTCCAGACAACAATGTCAGTATAATTCATGTAATCGAAGAGCTGACAAGCTTTTCCGATGTTTCCGCACTTGGCATACATATCCAAAAGTGCCCAACCCACATGAACAGTAGGGGACAAACCTCGACTCTCTACATATTTGCCTATACGCTCACCAGCTTCTATCAAACCCAATTGAGCACAGGCAGATAAAACACTTACCAGTGTTATATCATTGGGTTTGAAACCCTTATTTTTCATCCGTTCGAATAGCTCTAAAGCATCATTTGTTCTCCCATTTTGGGCATATTCCGCAATCATAGCACTCCATGCAACTACATCTCTTCTCGCCATCTGATCAAACTCCAGGCGAGCATCGTCTAAGGCCTCACATTTCACATACATTTCCAATATCGCAGTCGAAACAATCATATTTTTACACAACCCGCCATCATCAATCAATCTCTTAACTTTCAACCCCATCTCCAAATCCCCCAACTTAGCGCATATAGATAACACAGTCACCAGTGTCATTTCATTCGGCGGACACTTCTCAGTCCTCATTCTCTCAAGAACTCTCAACTCCTCACGGGAATTATTATTATGTGAGTAACAACATTCCTCTCCTCCATCTCATCAAACAACTCCCTCGCCAATAAAACCTCGGCAGACTTCGAATAAGCCGAAATCAAACAATTATAACTAACAACATCCTTAACTTCAATCCCATTAAAAACCAGCTTAGCAGAATCCAAATCACCCATTTTTCGCATAAAAATTAATCAACCCAGTTTGAACATGAGCATTTGAATCATACCCATTACTCATAACAACACAATGTACTTGTTTTCCTTCGTTAACCATAAACCCCAAAGTGCAAGACTTAAGTACAGGTGAAAAAATAAAACAGTCAATCTGGGTTCCCCCCCCCCCCCCTGCATCAGAAAGAATGTTTCCAATGATTCTTTGTGCAAACCAAGCTTAGAGTAGGTAGAAATCATGGAGCAATATAAATATTTATCTGGTTCGGGAATTTGTTCAAATACTTTGCGAGCGTAAGACACAAAGGGTATGTTTAAAACAGATTTGACGAAAAGGGGTGCGAGATTGGAGTGGTTTTTGATGATGAGAGAGTGGATTTGCTTGAATTGGTTTAAGTGCTGAGATGATTGAATTAGGGTTTCGAGATGTGTCACGGCCCAGCCCGGGTCTGCCTCTACAGTGCCCGGAGCACAGTGGAATAAGGAACCGTGCGGCGTACACGCACGTGCCGATGGCGTGTACCAACCATCTTCACTAACGCGGCTGCGCCAGTGGAATACAACCCACAGATGCTAGAGCGACATCAGGATAATCCTGGATACTCGTGAGGGGTCATCTAATATGTATTCAGGATAGGCAACAACGCTGAAGGTTCCCTCAATAATCTCTACAGCGTAATCTCTCGTGACGCGCACGAGGTACAGAAATCACACCTGTCCTGTAGCGGATCAGGGTAGCTCAATATGTCAGATTCTAGATAAAGGACTTATATATGAAGAGGCGACGACCTTGGACTATTTATATTGTCCATCTGCAAGGGGCAGTGCATCTCGGATAGCCCGTAAGGTATAGCGGCGCCATATAAAGCCCTCTCTGGAAAGCGGCCCGCATTGCGAGGCAATGTCCCCTAGCCTTTCCTAGGCCTAGGAGAACTCATGACTATCCCTTATAGATAGCCTATGGGCCGGGGTTCTTAATGACCAAGCATTAAAGCTCTTTTAGTCATGGGGAGGTTTGGACAAAGGTGGCTCTGATACCATCTGTCACGGCCCAGCCCGAGTCTGCCTCTACAGTACCCAGAACACAGCGGAATAAGGGACTGTACGGCGTACACACACGTGCCAACGGTATGTACGCCGCACGGTCCCTTATTCCACTGTACTCCGGGCACTGCAGAGGCAGACCCGTGCTTGGCCGCGACAGATGGTATCAGAGCCAGACTTGTTTGGTCTAGGCTTATCCGAGCAAGGCTTGTTGGGCAGTATCCAGGATTATCCGGGATTATCCGGATGTCGTTGTAGCATCCGTGAGTTGTATTCTACTGGCGTTGCCGCGCTAGTGAAGATGGCTGGTACACGTCGTCGGCACGTGCGTGTACGCCGCATGGTCCCTTATTTTGTTGTGCTCCGGGCATTGTAGAGGCAGACCCAGGCTGGGCCCTGACAAGATGTCTTTCCTTTATAGAGGAGAAAATTTTTACGTTTGAGATATTTGGGAGGGAAATGATGCAGTTTAAAGGAGCAAAAAAATGAACAGTAAAATACCACAGATAATTATGAATTTGATTCTTGAGAGAGTGAAAATTTACATTCCAACAGTGTAAGAATTTGGAATTAGGTATCTTTCGTGAAGGCCGTGTCATTCCCAAAGTCACACCATCACGGTAGCACGTGGTGTGCTTCGAAATTGTGTTGCGTTTGTAGCTTACGCGCCTTTTTTAATATAGGGCGTAAAGCGAATTAGTGTGAGAACTTGAAGCTAGAATGTGTAAATTATCACCCAAAACTGGATTTAGACACCCTGTCGGAGTGGATAAGGAGTGGCAATTTGGTTGTGTTGGGTTGGATCGGGTCAACCTGTCTCTGGTCAACCGGGTTTGGGTTGAGAAGCACCCAACCCTTTAATAAACAGGTCAGTTTCGTAAACCCAAACCCGACCTGCATATAATTAGGCTGACCCGATCCATTAACTCGTATAATTTAGAAAATCACAAAATACAATTAAGAAGCAGTTAATTAGATGGTGAACTTTGCAAATCAAAGTGAGATGAGATCAAAAACTCACCATAGAGAGACTTAACTTTCCCGTAGCAGGCAATAACAATCCACAAAAAAAGTATAGATTTAAAAAATAAATTTGAAGAGGGAACATTCCTAAGAGAGGGAGAGAAAGAGATGATGGTAAAACAAAAGTTTAACCCATAAAAATGTTAAAGAATATCGGAGTCATCAGGATGGAATGACTCTTCGCTCCAAAACAGATAGAGAAATTCAAAAATCAAACATCTTTGAAGAAAATACAAAAGAGCAAACAGAGAATTCTTAGTTCAAATAATATAAAGCTAGCTCGTTAGTGAAAAAACATCTATTGGAAAAAGTAAAAATCAAATAGAGGAGAAAAAAAGAATTGCTACCATATTTGTCCAAATGGTGCCTTTGAGCGAGGAGTTGGCTAGAGTATAATATTAAATACATTTGAGTTAAACGGGTTCGCGGGTCAACCAGAAACCTAGACAGTATCCCGAACCCGGCTTATTATCTATACGGGTTAGTTGGGTCAACTCAAAATCCGCAAATGCTAAACCCAAACCCACAAAATTCGGGTTGACGGGTTCATGTCATATTGCCGACCCTAAATTTAAGGGGTAGGTATGAGAATTCACACTCTCACACCCTTATGTATTGTTGGAGATGCTCTAATATAGTTTTAAGGCGAGTGTAGTGACTTTTAACTTAATTGTGTTGGATATTTTTGCCACTTCAAAATAGTGAGAAAATTAGTCGACAATAAAATAATGTGCGTTTTAAAATGGTGTCGAACTTTTGGTTGGGTTTATATTTGGCACATTTTGAAAAAACACCAAGGCTATGTGGCCACTTTAAACTCAAAACTTGGCTATTTACATTCTTAGAGCATCTCCTAAAGTGTCTGACTGACTTGGTTGAAAAAAAGCCAAATCCAAGTCACTCAGATTATTTCCTCCAACAGGAAATTTTTTTTATTTTTTTTTGCTAGTCCAAATTGGGCACCCGATTTTAATTTTCAAAAATAAAATAAAATTAGGCGCCCAAGTATTAGGCGCCCGATTAAAAATAGAACAGGCGTCCAAGACATAAGCGCCTAATCGGGAAATTAAAATCCAAGGTTGAGTCTTGGATTACAAGACTCAACCATGGATTTGGAGGGTGAAATCCAAGTCAGTGAGGCACTGTTGGATGATGAAAATCCGCGGTGGCACCTTGGATTCCAAGGTAGTGAGACACTTCAGGAGATGCTCTTAGGGTGGAATGGAACTAGGAGTTCGAAAATCACACTATCTAATTGAGTGTATTTTAAACGTCATGTAGCTATTTGCAATATAGATATGGAAGATGTGCACAACCCTTGTTTTTATTTTTTTATTTCAAAAGTTTCAATATTGCACCGAATATGTTCTCTAAACAACATGTTTCCCATATCCTTGTATTTAGGCGGTATCCAGGCAGTTAGTACATTCAACATTTTTTACCGATACATGTACGTGCCCTTGTATACAAATCATCAGGGGGTGTTTGTGTCATTCTAAGAGCATCCAATGTGAATTACCTATGTATGACGTGAATATAAGATTTGAATATCCTACAAAAACAAAACTCTTCAAAATAACAAATTTAATAGATGATGTGTCATAAATCTATTCGGTAAGAGGAGTTTTATCTTTTCCAAACACTTTCCACGTATTAATTTTAGTTAAAAGGAGGATTTCCACGTAGTAAAGTTATTCAAGGTGACTACCCAAAATTTCTTTCTCTCTTCTCATTGTTGAGGAGAAAGCTAGAGTATTGAAACCCAAAATAACTATCCTCTTGAGGAGGCTAAAAACTTGATTTTTAGCACTTTCTCCTATTTATTTCAACTATAGGGAGACAAGACTGATGCTCTAAGCAATGATGCCTGAAACTAAGCCAGGGAAGCATGTCATTCCTATTTTGGCCCATGTTGTTCCGTCCTCTAAGACTTCTATCTTTAGTATTGCCTCCTTTTACCTCTTTACAAATCCTTTGATTGTCTCATGAACTTGTTGTCTCATGGAAATAGGCTTGTTACTTTGTCCTTTTCATGGCTGTGCACGCACCTTCCTGAGAACCTTGCTCACAACTCTGCGTAGTTTGATATCTTGTTCATTTTAATTCCCTGAAATCATGTGAGAGTCGGGGATGCCGTGCGAATCTCCGCTCTACCCTACTCGACCTACTACTGAGATGCATTGCATTGGCCTCGATCCAAAAATGACCTGTGAATGAGAGGAAGTGTGTGTGGTACAGACCGAGTTCATGCGTGCTCCCTCCTTCAGGTATCCAACATGACCTTCTTTAATATCTATAGTACTTAAAGAAGAGTCATAATTTGTGTTTCGATCTCTGTCGTTGATCACAATTCATTGTACATGTTTATGATAGATGAAGGCCGATAGTTATAACCTCAAAAATAGGATTTAATGTATATAATAGGATTATTTTATCCAAAATCTCTAATTTTTATATATTTTTTTCCTGTTCCTATTATTACCCCTACTTGGAAACTACTTTTCACTTAAAAAATCTTTAAAAACTTCAATTAATTAAGGGTAATTATAGATCATGAAATTTCAGACACGTTCACTCTTTATAATGTCATCTAATACACCCAAACCTAAACACAAATTCACTCTGACTTTGTTAGATATTTTCAAATATTTGTTTGCCGCGTTAAAATATTTTTGTCGTGAACGGGGGTTGAGCTGCCCAGTTAACTCGCGTGACTGTTCAAGGAGGCATGAATTGGTCTATTTAGTATAAACTCCTCACCCATTCAGATACTCATTCAAATCCCTTGTTTTTTTTCTCTTTCTGTAGCATCGTCGTTTTCTCACAAGAGTGCTCTTTGGTTGGTTCGAGTCGTACACAACTCGAATCCAATAGTTCTCCGTTATATCCTGAGAGAGTGGTTTCTATTTTACCCTGGTGTGTTCTCGCGGATTATACTGGAAGGGAAGAAACATCTCTTAAAAGATAACGATTCTATCGTGCCTTGGTGTGTCCATCTTCACTATTCTTAGTTAATTTTTTCCCTATTACTCAACATTTTTAAGAGAAGTCTTCATTCAAATAGTTAACCCTGGATGATTTCGTTGCTCATTCCATTCAAGTGATGAATCAAGACCCTGTTCGTTTAGATCACTTCAGACAGAACTTTACTCATTGGCAGGAGAAGGTCTTGTTCTTCCTCGTCGCTTTCAAACTCTCCTACATACTGGTAGGTAATCTAAAACCTATTCCATACGATGACAAGGAGGATACGCCCGAACGTCTGCAGGAACTTCAAGATCAAAGGTAGAAGAGTAAGGATGCCAATTTTTTATGCCGTGGACATATTCTGAATGTACAATCAAATTCTATTTATAGCGCGCAAAGACTAATTGATACAATAAAGGCTCTTTGGACAACGCTGGACTCAACGACATCGAAGAATCAAGTAATCAGAAGTTTTTAATTAGCCATTATCTTGATTTCATGACGACTGATAATAAGTCAGTTCTTACAAAGTACATCAATTGTAACTTATTGTCAATGATCTTAAGATTGCTGAAATTGATCTTTCTGAACCATTCCAAGTTGGTGCCATTATTTTGAAACTTCCCAACTCCTGGAATGTTTTCAAGAAGAATTTGAAGTATGATGATAAGAATCACTCCCTGGAATCCTTTATGTGTTATCTCCGCATTGAGGAAGGCTCTCGTAAGTGAGGGAAAAATGATGATCATGAGACTAAGAAGGTAAACATGGTTGAGGGGGAGTCCTCTAAGAAACTTAAGCCTGAGAAAGAGGGAAACAAAAAGAGGATGTGTGAATCCTCCAAGCCTACGGGTGATTGTTTATGCTGCAAGAAGCCTGACCATTATGCTTGAGATATATTGTAGGAATCAGAAGAAGTATGAGAAGGCTAAGAATGGTCAAGTTAATATGACCACAAAAAAAAAATTTGCAGCATCGGATGTTGAAGCCAACCCGATTAGATTTGAAGAAGGATGGCGGTCAGTTTAATACTGGAGCAACCATTCATGTATGAAGAGATTGGAATTTGTTCCAAATAAACAAAGAAAACAACAATGGGAGAGAAATCAAAATGGCAAATGACATTCGTACCAAAGTTGTTGGCACCGAAACTATTGAACTCAAGTTCACTTCAAGAAAGGTTCTTACTCGCATTGATGTACTTCATGTGCCTAATATGACCAAGAATCTAATTTTTAGAGATATTTTTAACAAAAGTGGATTCAAGATGGCTGTTGAGTTGGATAGTTTTATATTATCCAAGAATAGTGTAATCGTTTGGAAAGGGTATTCTTGTAATGGGATGTTCAAAATAAATTTAATGAATGATGTTGTTTATGTTTATTTTGTTGATTCTTTATTTATTTGGCATGGTAAGTTAGGTCATATACTACAACAAATATGGGTTTTTATGTCATTAAAAAAATGACGTAAAAGAGATTTAACCTCATTAGTACAAATGACGTCGAGGGTGATGATGTGGAAAGGCAGGGACTAATAACAACGTCATTAATTAAGTGACAGGGAAAGGTAAGTACTAACGTCATTAAATTTGTGACGTATATGGGGTTTCACAAAATGATGTTATTGATACCCAATTCCGGTGCCAGCTGGCTACTATATTCTATTGACGTCACCAAATAATGTCGTTAAAAAATAACGTAGTTAAAATCTTGTAACGTCATTGTTGAAGTGACGTAGTAAGGTTTTCATATATCAGCAATGATATTTTTAAAATGACGTCAATACCTCAAAAAATACAAAAAAAATTTAAAAATCAAATATTGTCCATCCCCTGCCCCGCCCTTCCATCTACAGGACCACCACCATATTATGCAAATATGCAAAATATTTGGCCAAATTATGTTACCT
This sequence comes from Kingdonia uniflora, assembly GCA_014058105.1. Taxonomy (NCBI): domain Eukaryota; kingdom Viridiplantae; phylum Streptophyta; class Magnoliopsida; order Ranunculales; family Circaeasteraceae; genus Kingdonia; species Kingdonia uniflora. Next base: position 1,441,850 of record JACGCM010000696.1, read on the forward strand.
TCATTAAATATAATGTGTTCGAACTCAATCACTTCATTAATTGGATTACAGAGCTAAATCACTGGTAAACTTAACCAATGCCCAAAAAAACTAAGAAAGCAATCATAAAAAAAGGTCTCGGATGTTTCATTGCCATAATGCTTATAGCTTTTGAGTGCCTTTATTTGTTTCTACTAATCTGGATAAATTTGTAAACCTGTCAAAGCATATAAAACATTAACTCTATAAATGTGAGCCTACTAATAATGGGACTACCGAATTTCACATTCGCTAAATACTGTACTATAAATATTGCTAATTGTTAGTATCTTATATGTCTATCATTATACTTTGCATCTCCTTCTTTGTTATTTAAGCAACTCAAAAGAGTTTGTGAGTACATAATATGATGCTTGCAATTGTAAAAGAAAAGAATACAAAACAAGAAAAGAGAAAAAAAATACCTATTTGTTTTGAAGGATTCCACCTCCGTGACAATTATACATTTTGGATCCCCATAACAAAAAATTCTTGGTCAATTTCTCTTGCTGAAGTAAACATGGGAATTATTAGATTGAACAAAAGTGTGCAATTTCACTGATTGGAGGAACATAATGGCCGGATATTAACACCTAAACATAATGGAGGAACATCACTGGAACATAATAGTCAAAAAAAATCTTTTGCCATCCAAGCAAGACCAATAAATTCGAAGTACAAAAGAAATTAAAGAGCTTACACTACAAGCAAGTTCATTACAGAAATGTGAAACATGAAAATACTGTATCTATTAATATAGGGGACGCTCCCCTAGATAAATACATAATGTATGGAAGTAAACCCTCTTTTTTTGGAGGTAAATTAAGTATTATTCAGTCTCCCAGATACATTGCATTGGTGGCATCCAGTAATAATCAGTGTTTATAATTTATCATCATTTTCTTCGACTGTTCCCCTAGAACCATGTAGCTACATCATCTAGTTGTGTCTATTCATCTAGTCTTGGCCCAACCCAACAATAATTGTGCATTCATCTCTTTTTTGGGGAGGTCACGACTCACGAGTTCCAAGTTGGAATACGAATGCCTACCCGCTTCAGGCTTTCCCACTTCTGGCTTGGTTATATTTTTATTTCTTGCTTAGGCCAGCTTGAGCAAGGAGTAAGGACATCCTTAGACCAGTTTTAGCTAAGGTTGGCAGTTTGGGCTGTCGGATCGGGCTTGGGCCAGGTTTTTCTGGGCCAAACAAATGTTCGGGCCGGGCTGGGCCGGGCTGGCCCGGCGTCAACGTACTCAGCCCATGGCCTGCCCATGGTATAATTGGGATGGTACGGGCCAGGTTTGAACGGGCCATTCCAGGCCGGGTTTGTGCGGGCCATTCCATGCCGGGCTTTAAAATGGGGCATTTCTGGCCGATGTACAATAAAATTCATGTTTAAATGAAGCATATTATATATCTTATAGGACAAAAAGTAAAGATTCATTATATGTATTGAAATAAAACCCCGAAATAGGGGGTTTGGGCATTCTAAACTCCATTTCTCCATAGACTAGCGACTCTTTAAAATACTTGAGCTAGTTCGGGCTGGGTTGGTTCGGTTTAGTTTGGGCTGGGCTCGGGCTAACTTCGGGTCAGTCTTTGTACGGGTCACTTTCGGGCTGGGTTTCGGTCGGGCCGCTGCCTAAAGAAGGTGGCCCATAGCCCGCCCATACAATTAGCTGGACCGGTTCGGGCTGGCCTGAAGAGCATGTCGGGTCGGTTTGGGCTTGGGTTTTATCTGGGCTGGGCCGGGCCGGGCCATGGGCTTTAGCCCTAGTTTTAGCAGGGTTTTCCCTTCCTCAGCAACTATCACTTAATAGGGAGATTAAGGGACTCAAGCCTTTATAGCATGCGTTTCTTGGGAAGCAGATATGCATGTATGAATGTTTATGGATGCTCATATCTACTTTTGAAGTATTACCAACACTCTTTACTACTGACTTTGTTATATAACTGGCATTTTGTTATTGTAAAATATTGGTAGATGTAGAAGAAGAAAAGGAGATGTTTTGGTTTTTCAAGGCTGCTTTAATTGCTTCAATTACAGCTGTAGTTATTGCAGCTGCAGTGGGATCTGATATATGAAGTTGTTTATCTGACAGAAGTTCTTATGCTATCTTTGATGATCATTCCTCGACCAACACCTACTCGGTTGGTGGTTCTTCTTCACCCAATGATGACTCTCATAAATACTTTAACTCAAGTACCATGGTCCAAAGCTCGAATAAGGAGGTTATCGAAGAGAAAAGAGTTGTAGAAGAAACAGAGGTTGTCCCAAAGGGAGGAAAACTTAGGAAAGGAAAGATAGAGATAAAGCATTGTTACAGTTCTCATACGATACTGTTGGTTGGTGAGGGTGACTTCTTCTTCTCTGCATGCTTGGCCAAGGCTTTTGGCTCAACACACAACATGGTTGCAACATTTCTTGACTCCTTAGGTAATCATGCTTGCATGTATATTGATTTTAAGTTTTGTTTGGATACACAAGACTTCCTTTTATTGTTGCTCCAGCTGTTTCTGTTAGACTTTACATTAAGAGTCTTAGAATAGTCGTCCAATTGCCAAAAAAATGTGAAAGATTGGATATGATGCTTAGATATATGATTGTGTTTCAATTTTTTTAAGAAGAACTACAAAAATACCTTATCGAACCTTCTTGAAATAAGGAATAGAGGGGGTATCATTCTAAACAATGTCGATGCGACTAAGATGGCAATGAATTGCTTGCTCAAAGGTTAGATCTTTGAGCGTATTATCTACAATTTTCCTCATGCAGGCTTCTCCTTCAAAAATAAAACAAGGGAAGTTCAAATTAGGTGTGATGTAAATATATATAATTAATCTTATTTTTGTAATTGAAGTTCAGTGTGATTTCCTGGTAACAATTTATTTCACTCAGTAAGATATATAAGCCCTCATTAGGTTTGGAGACTTGATAACGTTACTAGTCTACTTAAAATATATATGTATTGTACAATATTAAACCTAAGTTTATGAGAACAATTAGACTTTACACATTTTTCCTAATCTTCTGATATGTTCTTGCAATCGAAACCAAAAGTTGGTTAGAATGTTCTTAGGAAATGGCAAGAAAATTGATAACGAGGATGGTAAAATTCACATTTCTCACAAATCATGTGGTTTCTTTCTTGCATTGGACTTGAAAACATTGGCATCAAATTGTGGCCTTTCTATGATAAAAGTGGTAAAGTTTAGGTTGAAAGATTTTACAGGTTATAGTACAAAATTTGGATTCGGGGGTGACAAAAACTTTGACTATCAACTGATGAGCGCGTAATTATGACATTTTTAATATACCCGAACATGTATTTTATTCGACCATTATATTTAATTTTGGGTACATATGCACGTTTGTTTGATTGCAGCTATTGGAGATAGATATTTAAAACCAAGCACTTAAAGTCAAGTAAAAGTGTCCCCAGCAGTTCATAGCACAAAAAGTCAAAGACACAATATATTTGGTCTCAAGATTGAAGAAATATATACATAAATATTTTGGAGAAGAAGATCAAAAAATATATTACATCGAAGATCCTAGAAAATATTTTATATTGAAGATATATGCAAGAGTTTCCACGAAGAAAGATATTTACATCACATAAGTGAATTATATGCAAGAATCTTAGGAGATTGGTTGTAAAATTAGAAGATATTATTGTGAAAATATTATTTACAATTTAATGCGTAAATTCTAAATTTGGGTTCCTACCCCTATAAAAGGAAACCTCCGCCTATTGTAATTAGGCATCTCATATTTGAGCAAGTTTAGAAGAAATAAAGTCTTAGTTTTATTTAGAAAAAAAAAACCCTAAAGGTACTATCTCAAGATTAGAAAGAGATTCAAGTATTTTGCTTTAGCTACATTTTAGTATACAGTGAAAACAGTTTTATTGCCTAATACGTTTTCTAGAATAATTTACTCAATTTTTGGTATTCTAGTTCTTATTAGAATAAATTCAACGGTCAGTTCGACAAGTGCCTTAGTCAATTCGTCTTCCTAGAATTTTACTTTTTCTTTTTTTTTCTTTTGCAAGCCTTTTCTTTTGAGTAATTTGTTTCTTAGTGAAGCCTCCGTAACAAAGTGTTTTCGGTCAACAATCCCCGCAAGTTGGCTAAGGTTGCTAGGGTGTGGTGCCCCACCATGACCTAGACTCAGGATTCTCACATATAACATTTTCTTGTGCTCCTTTCACATAGTTCATGGTCAAACTCGAGATTGGTGATAATTTTTCCTCTTTTAGTTCTTAATCATGCGAGTAGCCTTGTAGCGTAAAAGTTTTTAGAGCATATTTGGCATATTATATTTTTTCCTTTTACGAATAAATTTATTCTTAGGCAATTATTTCCTTGGTACCAAACTATTCCTAACATAAATGCTAAATTTCCCTTATACTGAGCAAAAACCTATTAAAGGTATTAATTGCAAAACTACTATGACGTGCACTATTTTAAAATATGCCAAGTTAAATTGATCAGTCGCTAATAAAAAGATAGTACATCTAGCTTAAGATATTCCAAAATATTATAGTGTATACTTGGTACAATTTCAAAATTTAGGCTTTCCCATTAAATTTCTGTTAAGGTAAAATCAGTTTAAGTGTTTGGAAATTCGTTAAAAATATATCATAAATTATCAAAGTGTTATTATTTCACTTTTCTTTAAAAAACATTTAATGAAGTGGTTTCCTACCCCAAACTTAAATGAAACATTGCCCTCAATGTTTGAGAGTATAAAAAAATGAAGGAATAAAAACTAGAATTTCTCACCTGAATGTGCCATGGGTTGCCACCCAAGTTGCGCTAAGTTTACCGTCTTCAGCTAGACGAATGTACCCCAAAACTTAAAATTTTTAATATAACTGAAAGGGTACGAAGTTGACAAGGTGATGTACTATCCTGATTACAAATTCTCTTTCAAAAACTAGATAACACATGAACGGTGATCCTTAATATTAGCCCTTAATTGGGCAAATATATTCTGCAAATACCAGAGAGTATTTAAAACTAATTCTCTATGAAAAAGATTTTTTCTAAAAACTTTGCTTATCATTTGATGATTCCAAGTTAAAAATCTTGGACAAATCAAGAAAAACCATTTTCTCCGAGATAAAGCAAACACATACCCATGGAACATATTTTCCTTTAAAATTATCAATACAATCATATGATTATTATGTGTTGCAATAAATAATAAGATTGGTATGCAAGTATTGGTCCCTAAAAATGTACTAGATTCAAAACTCAATTTTCTTGGAAAGATATTTTCTTTGAAAATTTTCAAAGCCCCCATGTTATCATTGATATTCTAAAAAAATGTGATAGGTGGTTTTGACAAAGCAAGTTCGTGAGGTATCCCCAAAATTATAATTTTTCAAAAAGATATTTTCTTTTAGTAGAAGAAAAACTTTATAACATATTTATAGATATGGGGATCGGGGAACAATTGACTCTAACAAACATTTAAAATTTATGTACCTAAAATCGCAATTTATCTCAAGGGACTTATCCTGACCATTGACATGGATATTCATTGGCTTAGGGACATGGCCAAGTTGAAATATATTTTCAGATGCTAATGATTGTACCATTTCACGAATCTCAGGATTATTCGAGTCCTCAAAATAATTTAAATATTCATCAACAGAAATGCAACAAGAGTTATCTCCGTACAAGTCCTCAAAATTGTTTATGGTTATGGTACTCCCATTAGGCTAAGGTAATGGAGGTATGGATTCAAGGAAGTGAGATGAAGAAGGTGGCACTGGTTTGGATAAAGATGGTGCTCGCATTTTTTCAAGAATCAATATTGAATTCCTACTTTCAAGACATTTGTCATCATCCTCATCATTGGATAAATCATCTAAGATTTTGGAAAAATACTCACTTTCTGTCATGGTATCATTTGTGAATTGGTGGGGCTTTATCAATGAATAGATGGATAATGACATTAGTATTTGAATGTTGATGGCAGAACTAGGAGGTGATTGAGAAAGAATTTTATGGAACATGTTAGCCACTTCTTTCAGATCTTCTTGCGACATAGGATCGTCAATCTTAAAATGTTCATCTTCTAAATCTGTCTTGTAATATGGTATCCATTCTCCCCACGGGGAAAATATTCTATGATTACACTTGAATTTATTATTTTCTAAATCACAAGGGGATTTAACTTCAAGTTGTTCTTCTTTATTGCTTGGAAGTTTTTCTTGATCTATTTCACTCCACGTGGTTGACAATTGAGTTTTCTGAGTCTCTAACCTAGAGATAGATTGGGTCGTAAAAGTTTGATTCACTAAAGTTTGTTGTCAGAATTGCATCATTTATTGCTGAAATAGCAACGCTTATTTTTTATTTTCTATTGATTGTTGCATGAAGAAAGCAAGGGTCTCTTCCAAAGATGGTTTAGGTAGAGCCGTTGGGAACTATTTGAGTGACTGGAATGATTGATGGGTATTCATATAGGAATAAGGTTGGAAAGGTTCCAGGTATTGAGAATTTTGGTGATCCCATGATTGAAAATGATTTTGAGGATATTGTGGGATGTCAAAATGTGAGTCGTATGAATTCCAATGTTCTTGCATGTACGACATTTTACAATTAAATTAACACCCAATGCAATAAAAAATCGATCAAGCCCAAAACTGTAGCACTTAAACATTTTTTTAGAAGATATAATTAGGTCTCTCCTATATACTTTTATGTTCACAAAGGGTAGGATGGCCAAAGGCTTTGGTTTCTACATTCCTCTGCATCACTGTACTAGTACTAGCTTAGAGTAGATGTTCAGTCCTCACGCCCGAGCGATTCGCCTTATCGTACGTCAGTACTCAGAACGGTGACGTCGAAAACCTACAAGCAGTATTACGCGGTGCTAGGTTGGGGCCTTATCCTACAAACCAGTGTTTGTACCTCGGTCCGATACACATATCTGTTGGGTGATGAAATCCTACAGGAATCTTGCTACTCTTTTTTATTATCAGTTATTTTTAGGTCCGGGACGTTTAATTTTTTTGTGATACGCATTTCTTCGTATTCCTAATGGGTGGTCTCACTTGTTAGAGAGATTTTTGGGTGATGAAATCCTGCAAGTCTCTAACAGTTTTTACTTTTACTAATGTTGGAATGAAAAGAAATTTAAATACGTCAATAGGTCAATCCAACTGCAGCAAATATTTTATTAGAGCAGTGTGTATTTGCATAGTCCACACGACTTTATGTTCCTAGTGCCGAGGCGGAGTGGATATGAACCCCTTCTAGATGTCAAGTTTTTAGAGATACTAACCTATAAAAGGTATTTCTGGTGAAGCTGTGGCCGCCCCTTCACTTAGGGGGTGAAAGAAAGAAGTGCCCCTTCACTTAGGGAGAACAAAAATTATGGATAGAAGCTTGCCAATGTATTTAATAAATTCCTCACGATCTCTGAGTACCAACTTTGTGACTATCCTCTAAAGCAAGAGAAAAAAGATGAGTAAAATAGCGACTGCAATATTAATCCAATTTCCAAGTTTATTGTAGTCTTTGATTTCCTGATTTTCAAATATGCATATCTTTCATCTCGGTTGAGAGAGAGCATTAAATAATATCAATTTGGAAAGATAATTCAGAAATGAAATATATTCAAGAAGGAAGTTTTCCATAATTTTGCTTCCCTAATACTCAAAACAAGTAATTAATGTACAGCGGCGTCCTTAACGGAGAATGTTTTTTTACAATTTTTTCAAAAGGCTATAACTCACAAACGGCTAAACATAAAAATATGATCTATAACAATTCAGAAAGGGTTTTGAATTATCTAAAACTTTCGAAGCAAACGTATTTCCCAATTATGAAGTATAGATGGTCAAAAATGGTAAAACATTCAAGAACAGACTTCACAGTTACTGTAGCGCCAAAATCTCGAAACAATCCTTTTAAAAAAACAAACTAAACTAGAGAAACAGAAAGGGAAACAATAATAATAGAAACAATATATGCTATTACGGGCCAACTATACTTTTAAAAACAATGAATTTAGAAATCATTGGCACGGTATTAGAAATAATTAATAAAGAAAATTAACAAAAAAAATTCGGTATTAGAGAGAATAGTTTTCAACGATGCCTCCCCGGCAGCGACGCCATTTGATAAGAGGTTTTTATGGCCTCTAGCAAAATACCCACTCAAAGTACGGTTGTCGAATTATAGTATGGGTGAGTAAGATCGAATCTACAAGGAGGTTTGGGAAAACAAATACTTTCTAAGCCGAATTTCAGTTTTATAAGATATAAATCTAATAAAAAGAAGTAAAAGCTAATTATAACACTTAATGAGGAAGAGCTAAGGTTCGGACTTGGCCTCTTCCTTTCAAAGTACTAATCAATATTCAACTAGATACTAATATCCCCACCTATCATATGTTCGTGTTAAGACACATACGATGTTGTAAAATAAACCACTAAATCTATAGTCAAATATTTAGTGATTATACTTTTAAATGATGGTGAAGAGCATCTTAGAGAATTATCAACTCAACCATGGCTAGGCTTGAGTGAGTTCTCTAGTATTTCCTCTTTCTAGATCTCCAAATGAAGTCTATGGTTAGTAGCACTTGTTTGTATCCAAAGTTATCGCACACCAAACCGAAGCTATGGTCAAGCCTTCAATATGATGCACTAACATATCAATCGTAAAACTAAGAGAAAACTAATTAGAACCTAATTAATATCAACTATTGCTCATTCAAGAAGAGACCTCATCCTAGCTTTAGCAAGGAGATTAGCCGCTCATCTCAGACTTCATCGTATTAACAACTAATTATTTATAAAAGTAAATAAAAGAGAGAGAAAAAATTTAAATAAAACTAAGACTTTATTTCTTCTAAACTTGCTCCAATATGAGATGCCTAATTACAATGGGGGAGGGTTCCATTTATAGGAGAAGGAACTCAAATTTAGAAACTATACATTAAATTATAAAGAATATTTGCATAATAATATCTTCTAATTTTATAACCAATCTCCTAATATTCTTCCATATAATTTCCTTAAGTGATGTAAATATCTTTCTTCATGTAACTTTTGCATATATCTTCAATTTAAAATATCTTCTAGGATATTGGATGTTATATATTCTTTGATCTTATTCCCCAAGAATATTTGTGTATATATTTCTTCAATCTTGAGACCAAATATATTGTGTTTTTGACTTTTTGTGCTATGAACTGCTGGAGATACTTTTACTTGACTTTAAGAGCTTGATTTCAAATATCCATCTCCAATAGTTACAATCAAACAAACGTACATAAGTACCTAAAATTAAATTTAATGGATGGCTAAAATATATGTTCGGGTATATTAAAAATGTCATAATTAAGCGCTCATCACCAACCGAGTAAGACTTACAAATTTGGACTCAAGAAAAAAGAAGAAAACATAAGATTAATTGATTAGCCTATATTGGTAAATGGAAACATTCATGTACCCCTTTTTGGCCTTAATGTCCTATATTCCTAATTGATATTTTACCTTGTATTATCCTTAATCGGTCTGATTGATAGTTGTACTTCCATTTGGGGTATGTATGGGTTCCCTAGTATTATCAAGTACATATTTAAGTCTAGTTATATTTATACATCATCTTGAAATTACATTGCTGATGCAATGGTTGTATCATTTATTTTGTGAGTTATTAGTTACTCAAACTGCTTCTTTGATAGAATGTTCCTACAAGTTTGAGTTCCCTTATAATTTTTGCACTTGAATACTTAGTAGAGCTTGTGCACCTCACTAAACAATTTACAAAAGGACGAGGGGAATATATTATAATCATCTCCAGGGAAGGCCAATTGGCCAAAGCTTATTAACAAGTTTCTACTCTTGGAAAACAAATATATGAGCGACATTTGTAGTGCATGTACATCCTGAAATGACTAAACAAAGAAATTAAGCTTGTCTTGCAATATCTACTATGAGGTTGCCATTGCTAACAAAGTTTATATGCGAGCTTGTAGAGGAAGGGATTAAATTCCATCTCTTAGGAACCAAAACTTTCATGTTAAAGCTTTTCTTCCTTGAAAAACTAATGTTTAGTGAAGTATAATGCGCTTACAACCTTAAATTAATGACTAATCCCATTAAGCTCCTCCTGCAACATCTAATAGGTGTTCTTTATTATTTATGTCCTTGCTAAAACCAAAAGTAGTAGAAGAAGAAAATCAACATGTTTGGGTTGGTTCTATCAGTAGTAGCTACTGTTTATGTTTCGAAGAAAATCCAAAACTAGAGTAGTCTTACTCCAGCTACACAAAACTTCCATTACTATGTGTAATGGCCAAATTATGCAAGCTTGAAATGATTAGGAATTAGCTATCACACCAATGAACCTATAACAATATTCTAATGGAATGTAAGAAATGGAAATACGCATTTTTAGCGTGGAAAACCTCTGAATAGGTAAAAAACCATGACTTCGTATGGATTTTTTTTGTAAAAGTATCTTTATTTCTTGAAGTGGATATCTTTATTACAAGTGATCTTTAAATATATAAATGCTTTTGATTTCGTAAATAAGGAGTTTGTGTAATTTTTATGATCCCTGTCTCTTCTAAAACTTTTCCTTTATATTGGCTTTTCTCACAGCTCTTCATCGTGCTGGAGCATGTTTTTTGAATAATGTGGTTAATGGTGGCTGACTGAATAACTAACGAGTTTGTGGGACACAGATGTCTTTGACTGGATAACGTTTTTTGGGTTTAGCTAGATCCACGTTATTGAGTAGTTCGTAGGGCTGGTTGGAATGTTGACTGGAGTGTTAAGTGTTAAAAATGCGTGAGCCTGAGATGGAGGTAAATCAAGCTCGGGGGATGGCTCTTGAAGATAGGATTGCGTCTGAAATGTAGAGGTTGAAGTTAAAATACTTTGGTGACCATTCTTTGGAAATGTCGATACCCACTCCTATTCCTCCGACGTACCAAGGCTTATCAGAAGAGAAAGCGGTTGAAGCTGAGGAAGATTTCTACCATAAGTTGAGATTTCATGTCTTCATCTTAGCAGACAAGGAATGGTGGGCCTCTCTTCATACTCTTGCGAAAGACAGGGTTAGGGCTTTATATGCTAGGATAGGTGTATTTACGGGGCAGATATGCTAATTTTTTGTGTCACCATGGATTCTAAAGTTAGGCCCTCTTCATCTCTACCAAATCTTCGGTGGTGGCGGTTATAAGAGAGGCGGTGATGGCAGTGGAGGATGAGGATTATAAGTGGGAGTCTGCTGATACATTTCCATTGTGTTTTGGTGCTCAAAAGACCTTCATCTTGCTTTGTGAGGGCTAGTACTGAGTTTACTGCTCGCATAGTTTCCATTTAAATTTGACTGGACTTCGACCAAACTCATTTGAGGGAAACTTTTTATTGTGTCCAATGTTTTTTTGCATCAGGGTGAAAAATCACTAAATCAAAAAGAACTGGATGTCATGAGGCCTCGACATACCTGAATGACCTGTGACTTTTAACAAACAGGAAAAACTTGTTTTCTGTAAAGTACCTGGAGTTTGGTGCTGGACGGATAACATTCTGCTATATTATTGAGGTCGATGTGGTGAAAAGCTTGTTTTCTGTAAATTGTATGTAATGTTTTCAACATGAATAAAAGGTGATTATTCAATAAACTGTATATAGGCAAATTTTTATAATCGAATTGAATTGTATTGGGTATTGGGGTGAATAACTGCTTATAAGTGATGAAGGAACGTTGTAATGCCGCTCGAACTAAGATGAGTACGTTCTTACAATGTCGTGTTGATGTAAAAATGATTTATGTTTTTAATAGGTGAAGGAGAGAAATTATAGAAAATATGTAATCGTAAAAATTCAAGCTGCTATAGGTCGAAAGGGACACTACTCGTGGTAGCGTAAGGTCGAGTATAGTTACTAATGTGTGTACTTGTGAGGGGATACGTTCAAATCATGTATTTTAAGATTTTTGGGTTTTGCTGTTACGAGATATAAGGTAAAATATTGCGTATTTCAGGGGAAAGTGTGTGAGAAACGTAAAAATACAGGTAAGATGATCTGGAAAAAGTGGGGGATGGATTAGGATGGTACGGACTCTATCTCAGAGGAATTTTATGCCGCGGAAGGATGATTGGCTATAAAAATTGCTGAAGTACGTGAGAGGATCTTTGGTTCGTTTGGTTATGATACTGAGCTATTGATGAGGGAATGCGAGCTTGAAGGTTTAAATGTAAGGAGTAGAGAACTAGAGTATGCTCACTATTATTATGGGGTGTTCTTCCGTGATTTAATTAGGGATGCGGTAGAACGAGAAAGGTTGGTGGGTTGGATAGCTGAAGTTGAGATCGAATTCAAAGATCTGAGGACTGGCAAATAACGTGACGGGATGACATCATTCAGTTTACTTAGGCTGCGATAGATATTGTATAAATAGTTTCTCATAAATAATATATTTGTTTTGAATGTAGCAGAAATGATATAAGTCAATCGTATCCTCTATAGGTACGGATCCGTTTTGAGACTGTTTTAGCAAATAATTTGAATAATTTTAAAAATTTGCGCAGTTTGATAATGACGTCAATCGCTATAAGTATGATAAGCAAGGACAGAGAAATAAAAATATGAAAATGCAGAAGCTTTTCAGTTTGTTTTGTATATAAAATGAAATTTGACTAAAGGAAATAGGACTCTGACATCGTACAAAGTGAGTCATCATGAGTGCGGGAAGGTCAGGAAAAGATATGGAAATAGGGAGAAAAAATATGTTAAAAAATGAGGAAAGTTGTGATGATGGAAATGTGGATTTATCGAAAAGGTACAAGGCGTCTGACGTGGAGAGTGGAAAGGACGCCTCGGTTCTGGAATCGAGGACGGTTCGTACGAGGAACAATAAATGCCAACCGCTTAAGTGGGAAAGGATAAATAGTGCTTCTTCGTCTCCAATTAAACGTTTTACAACTTCTAAAAATTTGGAGAACACTCAGAGAGAGAGAAACGAAAGATCAGAGGATTTGATAAAGAGTTATCCGAAGGTGATAAACGGTTGAAGAGGGCAAAAGATTCTGGATCTCGTAGGTGGGTATACGACAGCGTTATGTGGGAAAGGCTTGACGCAACTGCCAATTCTCATTCGGATACTGAAGGTTAGTAGATATGTATGCAATATATGTTGACGTATATATATGTTTAAGATATATATTATATGTAAACGACTGATCAGAGATATATGCTGAATATATATATATATACATAGATGGAAGGATGATAAATACCTTAACCTGTATATAGGTCGAGCGTGAGAGGCATCTGTGTAGGTCTAAAACGTGCCTGTAAAAATAGTTTTTAAGATGGGTAGTTCGTCTGTTAATGAGGTATCGACCTCTGGTCGGAGGAATGAGTCTGATAATGAAGGGGAAGTAGGATTGGAACAATTCCAGGGTTTTCCTGGTCAATTGATATCTTATCCTCCTTGTTCTGATACCTTTAGAGAGTTTTGTAAAGCTAAGGCGACTGTAAGAGGGAAATGGGTCAATTGTGCAGAGTTTACAGGTAGGCAATTTTGGGGTTGTATGGTAGCGGTAGGGGAAAAGTATTTTTACCTGTTGGCTGATTTAAAATTGGAAAAATGAGATAAAGGTATAGATGAATCGATCTCGTTAGACTATTTCGATGGGGATGTCTGGAGTGACCTCTTGGAGGGTTTTTTGTGTTACCTATTTCAATTAGAGTATGGGTTGAGCCTTCCACTCACCAATTTGGCGAAGGGGATTATGAATGCAATTGGGGCATGTCTTGTTCAATTGAACGGAAATATGTGGGAGGTAATAACCATGTGTGATCATCTAAATGAAAAATGGGAAATGGAGGGAAAAGTGAGGAGGATAACCCCTGAGGATGTTTTACAGTTTTATGGAGTGAAGAATTATAAGGCCAGTGGGGGGTCATATTTCTGTGCGAGCGTAACTCGGCATCGCTTTTTCAATCTGAATTTAGCAGGTCAAACCTGGAATGAGAACATCATATGGGTAAAGGGTAATTGTCTTTAAAGAGATGATGAAGAACCTTTGGACCTTCGGTTTAGAACTATAAAAAAAAGTAAGTATAGACATGCATAAATATAATTATTGTTACGTTTCGCTAACAAATGTAGTTGATAGTAAAAATGTTGTTATTGCAAGTGTGAAGTCTAAAGTTGAGAGGAAGGAATCTCTGTTGGACAAAGTTGCGGAGGAGGAGATTGAACTCAAACTTGTGTTGGAGGGACTCGGCCTGAGTAGAAAGAAGAGGGTTAATAGTAGGTCAAAAAGGATTTGAAAAGCTCAGCCTACCTGGTCGATTGCGGGTGTTGATGAATGGAAAACACAAGTAAGTGTTGAGGAGGCTTGAACTAATTGTTCCAAGACTCCTGGAACTAGCAGTTTGACTCAGCCGAATCCTGTTAGGCCGAGCAAAATAGCTTTAAAATATCTGAAGAAACAGATGCTAAAGGCTCTGTCAGCCTCTGGCACCATTGGAAGTGGTGAGGTCGCAAAGGATAAGTGGAGGAGGGTCGAACCCTAGGGGGAGTCAGGAGTGAAGGTCGCCGAGGGGCGATCTGCTGCAGTGGACGACCTCAAAGAGGTTGAGGAAAGGGCTAGGTTGGCAGTTCTCCACAGAGTGAAAGACACGAACAAGATGGTAAGTTTATATTATCGGAAAGAACTGCTTAATACATTTCAAGCTAATCGCTGTGATCGATGTAAATTTTACAGGTTGCTCGTCTTGTTAAGGGGATTTGGCTCGGTATTGAGGAAGAAAAAAGTGAGCTGAAGAAGGCAAATATCAAGAGGGAAAAATAATTAGCTCGATCAAAGACTGATGCTTTAAAGGAAGTTAGGCAGCTGAAGGCTTCTCATGCCGTGGCGATTGGTCAGCTGCAGGTGGAGACAAAGGCCAATCTTGACGAGATGGTTGAGGAGCGTGATAGCCTAGGGCATCATTTGATGCTGAAAGGCTTTTTTTAGGTGGAGGTAGATACCTTTAAGGTGGACACCTATTCTGAGGAGAAAGATGAGGAGGAAGAGGAAGTGGTGAGGATCGTGGACGGTCTGGATGGTGTTTCCCGCCAGACGGTGCTCGACAATCAAGGGGATGACATCGAGCTCCTAGAAGGTGGGAATGAGAAGGTAGGGTAGACACGTGTGTGTGTGTATAAATTCTTGTAAGTTGTTTGAACTGTGTGTGGGGAAGAAACTTCTGTAGATTGACTTTGTTTTATAAACCTTTTGTAGGCAATTTGAGAAATGTGTCTCAGAATAAAAGATCTAGAGCCGGGACTTTCTAGGGAAAGAGAGACCTCTAAAGCCTTGCTGTCTGCGCAAGTAGAGCTGTAGGCTTGATCGGAATTGGTCTTTCGACTTGTATGCTATACGAACATTAAGTTATCAAGTAAATAGGATATAAATGTAAATAAAAATCCAACGCTATTAATATAGAGTAGCATATTGAAAGTATGTACATTGTATGCTGAAAGAAAACTCATGAAGTGTTCATCTGAGAATGAACTCCAAAGTTTTAGTCTAAAAGTATTTGGACTGTAGATGTTTAGAAATCATATAGTCTCATTTAAAATGTAGTATGTATATATTCAAAGGCTTTCCTCAATCGGATTGTATTAAAAATTATTATATTTCCCAGGTCGAATTAGATTCATCTCGCTCACGTGAGGACGACGTACTCATGTGTAATTGGGAATATGCAGAGCAGCTCGATAAGATGATGGAGGGGAATGAGAATAGGGAAGATCATTACGTGAAGGCACATTTTAAGCCTGTGGAGGAGACCCAGGCTGTTTCCGACCTGACTCTTCAGGTTGAAGAGAAAGATGCCTTGATAAATAAGGGATTAAAAGAGCTAGCTGAGGTAACAGAACGTGCCGAGAAGCTTCAACGTCGAGTTGATGCGTTGGCTGTGAAGGGTAAGCAGGCCGACACGGCTCAATACCGTGTTCAGGCGATAGAACAATCGGAGCACGGGGATTCGCCAGTAAAGCCATTTCCCAAAATCTATAACACGGACTACTGCCCTCCATCTATTTGGTGAGAAAAATTCAATCAGAAGTCAGTCGAAGCCATTAGATTTCCATTTGTCATGAGGAAGACCAGCGACCTCTATATTAAGTTCCAGCACGAGATCGTTTGAGTGAAGGTACGGGAATTCATCATATCCTGTCAGCACGTCTAGGGATTCAACCAACACGTCATTACATTACAAAAGAACACATGGATCAACAGATTAATGAGTTGATCGAGGCACAAGTTTTGGGCACTATCTGTGATACCACAAAGTTACAAGGAAGTTCAATTGCCAAAGAACTATTCGATATGGAGATAACGAAAGGTTTCCATACTCCCAAAATTCACAAATACAAAGGTACTGACCCGAAGGAGCATATTCAGCAATACCATGATTCATTGGGGTTGTATTCCAATCTCAACCACATTCTCTGTTGTCTGTTCGCCATAAGTTTACTGGAGGAGCCACTCCGATGGTTCCATTCTCTTCCTAAGGAAACCATCTACACATTTGATCAACTTCAGAAGCAGTTCATCAAGATATATGCTCACAACAGAGACATAGAGGAGAACTTGTATTATCATATCGTTCTTAAGCAGTCAAATGGTGAAAGCTCAAAGACTTCTCGAAGAAATTCTTTGAACTTGCAAGAAAAGTGGGTAACCTTGAATAAAAAAGCAGTCGCTACCGCTTTCACCAATGCTCTCCGGATCGACTACAAGGCCAAAAAGTACCTATTCCTTAACAAACTTGTCACATTAGAGAAGATGATCACCAAAGTCAACGGTTACGTCAACTTGGAGAGGATGATGTCTAAGCGACAAAAGTCTACTAAATTTGTCCTCTCCACCAAAGCCCCACCTACAGATTGAGCCAGCGCACCTAAGGAGGAACAGGGAGATCAGAAATACACCAAGGGGAACACTGGATACCCTCAGAAAAGCAGTTCGCAAAACAAGCCCATCCTCCCAAAGCTAAACATCCGAATCTCTATAATTTTTCCACTGCTGTTAAAACACCCACTCTACCGGGTCTCTCAACCACTGGAGCCCATCGAGAATCGACCATTTTGCCTACATCATAAGGTAAATCATCATACTACTGAAAATTACTATGCTGTACAGCGGTTGCTCGAGCACATTTTCAAGGAGGGATGGATGCTCGAATACATTGTTGACCTGAACTCATACCAAGATGGAAACTATAAGAAGCAGCTCAAAGTTGTTCTGGTCAGCGATAGAGCTGAGGAGAAGCATCTCTACTATATGTACTTCAGCAACATGATCGAAATCAACCAGATCACCAATTCCAATCGATCAAAGAGTCGAAGGCTTTCGGAATGCTGTGACCTTACAC
The DNA here is from genome assembly GCA_014058105.1 of Kingdonia uniflora. NCBI lineage: Eukaryota > Viridiplantae > Streptophyta > Magnoliopsida > Ranunculales > Circaeasteraceae > Kingdonia > Kingdonia uniflora. The sequence continues at coordinate 1,459,288 of JACGCM010000696.1, forward strand.
CACAAGACAAAGAAGCCAAACTTCTTCCCGAGTCAAACAATCGTGGACTCGGAATCTCCTTCGAGGATTGTGATACTAGCCATGTCAAATTTCCACATCATGATACCTTAGTCATAATGCTAAAGATGAAACAGTTTGTCATGCACACGATGATGATCGATACTGGAAGCGGTATTGAAATTCTTTTTCAGAGTACGATCGACCACCAACCAAGTTATTTTGAGCCACACCGACATAAGTGGGTTCAATGGCTCCAGGGAGGAACGAGTAGGCAAGATTATCTTACCTATTACCGCAGGTCCAGCCACTATCGATGTCGTCTTCTATGTCATCAATGTCAAAACTCATTATCTTGGGATTATGGGCCGCTGCTAGATACACAATTTGAAAGAAATCACATCCATCTATCATCAAGCACTCCGATTCAAACACGACAACGGTATTTATGAGATCAGAGGTAGTCAAAAACTCTCTCAAGCTTGTGAAAATACTATTTCTGCTATCCTAGATACCTCAGACAAATTGGCCTTAAAGCAATTACAGAAAATTGATCACCTCGATGATCAATTACCCACAGAGGAGCCCACGGAATATGTCAGCATTGATGGACCTAACAGAGGTATGTTCATCAGAACCAAGCTGGTACAGTATTAGAAAGATGCTCTTTTTCAGTTCTTGCAACTCAATCGATACATTTTTGCATGGTCTTTGGAAGAAATGCTCGGAGTCGATCCGGCCATGGCTTGTCACAAGTTAGCCATCAATATCAACGCCACAACGGTCAAACAGAAAAAGCAATGACTTTCACCTCGTTTTCGAGATGAAGTTAACATCGAGATCGAGAAATTGATCAAAGTAGGATTCATTCGAGAAGCTAAATATCCAGACGGGATATCCAACATTTTCGTTGTCCCAAAGAAGAATGGAAAAGATCATGTTTGCATAAATTTCACAGATTTGAATAAACATACTCCAAAGGATAGTTTCCCTCTTACCAATATTCCTCAGATCTTTGATTTCACAACAGGCCATGATCTCCTATCTATGATGGGCGCTGCTTCAGGGTATAATAAAATTCCACTTCTGGAAGAAGATCAAGAGAAGACAATGTTCATTACCGAAAGTGGCCTTTATTGTTACAAAGTAATGCCCCTCTGGTTCAAGAACGCAGGTGACGCATATCAACGATTAATGACTGCTATGTTCAAAGCACACCTAGGGAAAATCGTTGAAGTCTACATCGATGATCTCTTATGCAAAAGCGTACAGTCAGATAATCACATCTCATATCTCAAAACAATAATTAACATCCTTCAATCTTATAAAATATGCCTCAACCCTGATAAATGTCAATTCTAGGTACATTCTGGCTGCTGTCATGGCCACCTCATCCCAAGAAAGGGATTAAGGCTGATCTGGATCAAATTTGGGCTCTCCTTGACATGCCTTCTTCGAAGACATCAAAAGATGTTCAAAAACTCGCTGGCAAGATTGCCGCGATCAACCGTTTCGTCTTTAAATCATCATACTGCTACCGTTGGCTATTCCTATTACTCCGCGGCTGTTCATAATGAGGAAATGTTCAACCAACTACAGAAGTGACATGGATACAAGAATGTGAAGCAGCTTTTAACGATCTCAAAATCTATTCGGGGAGGTCTCCCATAATGAGTACCCTATTAGGCAACGAGGAACTGATAATCTATATAGAAGTCACAGATACTTCTCTCAGCTCAGTTCTCATTTACCTGGAAGGAAAAATAGAAAATCCAGCTTTCTTCCTCAGTAAAACAATCACACCAGCAGAAACAAGGTACTCTAAAATTGAGAAACTTATTTTCACCCTTGTTTACACTTTGAAGAAACTCAAGCACAACTTCCAAATATATTCCGTCAAAGTTATGACAAACTACCCACTTCGGGAAGTTTTATCCAAAAAAAAGAAGTCAAGAACATGATATCAAGTTCAAACAACGTCATTCCGAAAAGGTCAGGCCATTGTCGATTCTCTCGCGGATTTTACAGTAGAGGATCTCGAGTAGGAGGAGCGCAACCCAGACCTTACCGAAGATACGCCAGATAATCCAACCCCCAAGCTATTCGAGAAATGAGCTGACTGGATCACTACGTCAGGGTGGAGGATTCTCACAGATGGATCAGTAAGACCCACAGGGTAAGGGATCGGGATCGTTTTTATTACCCCTTCTAATAACAGAATTGAGAAATCAATCCACTGGGAATTTGAAACTTCAAATAATGCCACCGAGTATGAAGCTCTTATTCACGGACTCTACGAGCTTGACGTCCCCAAACTCCTTAATTTACACAGATTCATTACTCATCGTTCATCATTATTCCGAGCAATACAAAATGAACGGGAAGATGATCAAATACGCAACCCTCGTTGCAGATAAGATGAGTAAGTTTGCAAAGGCAACTCTCGAATTTCTTCTACGAGGTGAAAACAGACACGCCGATTCCTTGACATATCTAGCCGGGGTCTTGGGTATAGAATCTCAATATCTCCATATCGAAATCATTTAAACCCCCCGTATTGATTGTATATCTGTATGCACGATCAACACTGGGGGCGATATAGGGGGAGACGATGATTGGCGAAAGCTCTTCTTAGCCTACCTCAGTGTCGACAACAATTACAACGGACCACTCCTTGCAGATGCAAAAGAGCACCGACAGCTGATCAACAACTTAAAGCGTTACATTACTCAAAACGGCATGCTTTACCGCCTTTCCGTTACAGGGCCTTACCTTAAGTGTCTCTTCAAGTCAAAAATAGACGAACTGCTCTGCGAATTACACGAAGGAACTTGTGGCTTCCACGCTACAGGTAGATCATTAGTGAACAAAGCTATCACTCAAGGTGGATTCTGTCCTGGCATGTACAAGTAAGCAGAAGAGTATTCCCGTAGGTATGACACCTGCCAGGGACATGGACATATGATACGCGCCCCTGCGCTCAAACTCCATGCAAGCAAGGTTTTCTGGCCATTCAAAAGATGGGCGCTAAACCTCGTCAAAGAATTCCCTAACTTTTCAGGTAATCGCCGTCACCTACTCGTAGCTACCGATTACTTTTCAAAATGGGTAAAAGCAATTCTACTATGTCGAACAAGAGAAGAAGATGTTATCTCTTTTATCTGGAACCACATAATCACTCGGTTCGGGTGTCCCCACCTAATTCGTATTGATAACGGTCCCCAATTTATGGGAGATAAGGTCGTAACCATCCTAAACTACCACAATATCATCCACTCTCCATCAAATCCATACTACCCTCAAGGCAATGGCCAAGTCAAAATCACCAACAAAACTATCGTGGATGGACTCAGAAAATAGCTTCACTCACAGAAAAATGGAAATTGGGATTGTGAACTACCTCACGTCCTGTGGGCGTATCGAACCACTCTCCAGTAATCCATTGGGTGTACCCCATTCTTCCTTGATTATGGCACTGAGGCTGTCATTCCTTCTGAATATCATCATCCAGTTCGCGATCATGAGCTGACTGATGAAGAAAATTAGTTCAAATTAGCTTGTAACCAAATTATGATAAATGAGACTAGGGAACGCGTCATCGCTAACCTAGGTTAATATCATCATATGCTTGCCATATCATATAATAACCGAGTCAGGAGCCGTACTTTCCAAATCAAAGATCTCGTCCTCAAAGAAATTCCTCAACATCGCAAAGAGCCTAAAGATGGAAAATTAGCCAATAATTGGAAGGGCCCATTCATTATTACAGGTCTCTCAGGCCTGGGATCATACTATCTCATGACAGAAGATGGAGTCTCCATTTCAAATCCTTGGAACACTAGGCAACTGAAATGGTATTATCGTTAGGCATCTTACTACTGCATTTCCATTGTTCGTTTTTTGTTTTTCAATTCCAAAAGTAAAATTCTCATCTTCATCGAATGTAAATTCTGAACTTCTCAATGAAAGTTTTTTTTGAACAATATCATTCTCTTCACAAACATTCGACCACATTCTTCATATTATGCATAGATAATACTAGCTTACAATCGATTTTATCCAAGTTAGATCAATGATATCACTTGTTTGGCTTCTTTTATAACATATCTGCGATTGTAGCAAGTGTAGAAACTTGTATCATATCAATGATTCTACCAAACAAGGGATAAGGCAAAATTAATACTAGTCTTCATCTTTTTCAACTTGTTTGGACCATTTATACCGGCTGGATCAAGGATATTACTAGGTTTGGTTAACTTTACTAAATCTCTGCAATTGTAGCAAGTGTAAAAACTTGTTTCATATCAAAGACTCTACCAAACAAGAGATAAGGCAAAGGTAATACTAGTCTTCATCTTTTTCAACTTGTTTGGATCATTTATACCGGCTAGATCAAGGATATCACTTGGTTTGGCTAACTCTACTAAATCTCTGTGATTGTAGCAAGTGTAGAAACTTGTTTCACAAGACCCCGTCTCGTGATTAGAGAGTTAAAGAGTTAAGCTCCTTTAGTTCAAGGGGATGTAGTTAGTCTCTCAGGTTGAATTAGGGGCATATCTTGAAGGAAAATGCGAACTCGAAGGAATGCCAGCATTAGTTTGATGTTGCTCTTATCAGGGAAAAAGTTCTGGAAGGGGAGATAAAAGCAAAGGAATCGTCGGTGAAGGGGAAAGAAAAATTATTGAAAGATATTCTGGCTAGGGAAGAGTTGAATGCAAAAATTCAGAGACTTCATACTCGGGTAGTAGACTTATAAGCCATGTGACTTGCTGAATTAGCTATGTATACAAAAAAGTTGGGGAAGAATGTAATCTATCATGCTAAGGTCGATGCGGAACTGACTGAATAAAAGAATGAGTATGCCAGGTTAGAGTCATATCTCGAGAAGGTGAGAGCAAAATTTACAGTAATGGTCATACTTGATACGTCACATTTCGACCTTGTAAAGGCGATTGTTGCATACTTTGTAGAAAAAGTAAAAAGACTTGAGTCAGAACGAGATACCTTGCTCAAAATACTGTCGGATAAGGGATGCATTTGTGGAGCTAAGATAGATTGTGAGAACTGTCTGGGCGTCATGGAGGCCCAACTGGGCCCTCGAACTGTTGAACTGATAGAATCGGGTAGAGCTGCTGTGATCTGTAAACTAAAAGTTTGACCTCTTGATGTAGGGGGAAGCACTACTGACTCACCATCAGCAGAAAAGAAACCCTTATAATATGAATTTGGCCTGAAAATAAATAGTATCTGTCGCAGACACATTGAAATAAATGAAAGATAGTATGACCATTGCCTTATCTTGTATCTGGTGGGGTCTTTGATATATAACAATTTTTTTACATTCATTTCAATCGCCAGGAAATGGCTTTACTGGTGAATCCCCGTGGTCCCAATCTTTTCCTTGCTGAATTGCAAGAAGTCTCTGGAAGTTCATCATGACCCCTGGCTGGAGAAGCCTGCTGAGTATTTTGCAGTGCCTCAAGTGTAGTCTCCATCATCGTCATCTGATCTTCGTGCCGTTTGAGTACTGTTAAACGAGCTTGTCATTCTGTATCGAGCTATTTCTCTTAGAGCTCGTGATCCTTTATAAACAGAAGTTCGAGTTCAGTGCATTTCTCTATCCCGGCGAAGAGATTTGCCCGTAACTCAGTGAGCTGTCCCAGATCCACAGAAAATTTGAGCTGAGTTCCTGCGGCCGATCATCTGGAAGAAACCATAATTAAAAATTATTGCGAAAGACTGAATATCCAATATTGTTGTTCCTCCAAAGAAGAATGGCAAGATCTAAATCTGTGCCGACTTCACAGACCTCAACAAGTACACGCCGAAGGACAACTTCCCCGTCCCAATCATTTTAATACTCCTGGATGCCACGACCGGACATGAGTGACTATCAATGATGGACACGGCTTCGGGTTACAATCAGTTACCCCTCCTCCCCGAGGATCAACTTAAAAATTCTTTTATCACTGAACAAGGCCATTTTTATTTTAATGTCATGCCCATCGGCCTTAAAAATGTGGGTGCCACTTATCAGCGGCTTGTTACCACCATGTTCAAGCCATTGCTTGGCAAGTCGGTCGAAGTTTTCATCGACGACATGTTATGCAAAAGCCTCCAAAAACACACCCACATTAAAGACTTAACCGTAGTTTTCTTGATACTTCGTACATATAATATGAAACTTAACCTAGACAAATGTTAGTTTTGTGTTTCGTTCGGTAAATTCTTAGGCCACTTCATCTGTAAACGTGGTATCGAGATCGACCCTACTCATATTCGAGCCCTTATCGATATGCCTTCCCCCTGAACCAAAAAAGATGTCTAAAAGGTGGTTGGCAAGATAGTAGCCCTCAACCGCTTTATTTCAAAATCCTCAGATCGTTGTGCTTGGTTTTTTTTTTCTTACGCTACCATGGCGCTCATAAGGTCAAAAAGAAAAATAGCCCTAAAATCAATTGGACACATGACTGTGAACATACCTTCCTCGAACTTAAAATATACCTTGGTCGACGACCCATCATCAGTACCCCCATTGAAGGCAAAACACTTTCTTTATACCTCGTTGTCACCAATATTTCTATCAGTTCGGTTCTCATTAGACTCGAATCCAGCGTTGAGAAATCTGTATATTTTATCAGCAAAACCCTGACATCTCCAAAGACTCGATACACAAAACTCGAGCATTTGTTCCTCACCCTCGTCTTCATTTCTCGAAAACTCAAACCATCTTTTCACGCACACCCTATACGTGTAATTACAAGTTACCCCCTTCGAGAAGTACTCTACAAGAAAGAAAAATCTAGACGGGTGCAACAATGGTCTGTTTATCTTGGTAAACATGACATCACGCTTTTAAAGCAGATATCCCAAAAAGACCAAGTTGTCACCGATTTCCTTGCCGACTTCCCGGTCGATGATATCAACTGGGAGGAAGACGAAGATGATCTACCCAAAGACCAAACTGAACAGACTGACCCTTGGAACCCTAACATAGGTTGGTGCCTCTTTGCAGATGGATCTGCTAGTCCTAACGGTTCGGGGATCGGTGTTGTCCTGGTTACCCCCACCAATAATTAAATTGAAAAAGCCGTCAACTTAAACTTTGAATGCTCCAACAACGAGGCTGAGTATGAATTCTTAATCCATTGCCTCGACCTCGCACTCGAGCTTGGTGTCCCTAAACATGTAGTATTTACTGACTCCTAACTTGTGCAAAGATAATACACCGATGAAAATCAGGCCAACGGTCGTATGGCTGAGTATGCTGCTCATGTCCGCTAGCGCATGGACCATTTTCCTAAAAAATCTTCAATTACTTATTACCCTCGAGGTGAAAATAGACATGCTGATTCCCTCGCCTACATAGCATCCATGTTAGGCCAGTCTGAATCTCAAACACTCCATATCGAAGTACTCGAACGCCTAAGTATCGACCAAATGGAAGTCAATGCCATCAATACTGGGGGTGAGAGTCTCGATCCAGATGATTGGCGAATACCATTTCTTGCTTACTTTAACTGTTCTACCCTCCCAAAGGATCCCAAAGACAAATGTTCGCTACTAGAAAACTGTCGCAGATACACCATCCTTAAAGGCAAGTTACGTCGCTAATCCCTAAACGGCATCCACCTCCGGTGCATCTCTCGAGACGAAGCCACTATAATTCTTGCAAAACTTCTCAAAGGTACTTGCGATGCTCACATTGCTGGTTGATCTATGGCCATTCAAGCCATATCCCAAGTTTGTTCTGGCCCTATATGATGAAGCAAGCTGAGGAGTACGCCAAACACTGTGAAAAATGCCAACGTTATGCCCACGACATCCATAGCCCTTCGAAAGACCTCCATTACAGCCAAGTCTTTTGGCCATTCAAACGGTGGAAGCAGGTATTGAATAGAGTTTGGGCAACAAGTCGGATAGAGGTTAATTACAGGGTGGTCGGAGGTAATCTTTGAGAGTCGAAGGGAGAGATTTTCTAACCAATTTATAGTACCTTCACCCTCCTATTTATAGGATACAGAAAGGGCAGAGTCACCATGGGAGTTAAGTTATATGTATATCCTTTGGGGATAACTGTCTTTGACCCAGAGTCGATTCTGACACTGCAGTTGTTGGTTCTGACACTGTAGCTGTTGGTTCTAATATTATAGTTGTCGAGCGGCTTGTTTAACTATTTTGTCAGGTGAGCTGGCTATCAGACATGTCTGCCTTCGACCATGTATGACCATGGTCAAAGTATTTTTGGTACTAATGCTGAGTTCTAGTGCTGCTCATCTATCTTCGACTATGGCAGATAGCCTCGATGATTCTTTCGAGTGTTCGATTAGTCTCGGAAGGCTTCGTCGACTTAGTTACTATCTTGTTGGGCTCCGAGTCTCTAGGTAGGCTTCGATGTCACCTTTGATTATTTGACTTGTGCAAGAAGACTACGAGTAGGCTACTATATTTGCCCCCTTTCAGCAGGGGCCTTAGAAGTTGGTGTAGATTGGTGGGTGCTGAGAAAAATGGTTGGGCATGGGAAATTGGAGAGTTGACTGGCTGAAATGTGGTCAATTATAAGGAGGGTAATTAAGAAAAGTGTTGATTAAAGGGTAATAAATGACCCTTAAACTAAATAATAAATGGCGGGTTTTAGGGGGGGGGGGTTTAGACTATCTTCATCTTCTTCTTTGCATAACTGAAGCCATGGAAACTACACCAAATATGAGGTACCAGAAAAGAATGGAGGCTAGGAAACGGCGTATAGAGGAGAAAATGGACACGCTGAAGGAAAAGTTCTTTGGGGATTATGGTGTAGACTGGGAGCTGCCTGAGTTGGTAGAACTAAAACTGGGAGAGCCTATCTGCAAGATGTTGTACGAACATTGGTGGAGGGTGCTTCAATGGTTGGGTCCCAATGTCAGTAATCGATACTTCCTACTGAAAAGCCTGGACGAAGACCAGGTGGATACGGAGGACGCGGTTGATGATGAGGCAGGGCTCTGCAAGAATTACCCCGTATGCAAATAGGGGGGTCTTGGTGGTGGTGTTGGTGGTGTTCAATTTTAGAGGGTTGTTGCTATTTCTTATTTTCGTTTTTTTTTTTCTGTTGTTGCTCTTGTTTATGCTTCTCCTGTTTAATGTTTATGACGTACACTCGCGTACTTATGTAATGGAACTGTGTTATGTTTGTCGAACTGTAGTAGTAGAATAGCAAAGAGCAATGTAGATGATGATAGTGTAGGCGCGATATTAATTGTTGTACTTCGAACTTAAGTACCGAACACAATTAAAAATGGTAAGAAACTTGAGTTATGTCATATAATCGAAAAATACTGACCGAAGGTTTGAGAACCTGTGTGTATGGACGATGGTTAGAAAAAGAATGCAATGCATGCGAGGGCATGGAAATTTTTGCTGTCGAAGGCATATATGCTTCAATTACAAAGTCTGACAGCCATAATTGTAAACGTATCAGGGGTGGTACTATTCCTTGGGAAGTGTGCCATTGTAGGTTATCATGATGTTTCTCGGGGCATGGGAAAAAGGTAAAGGTGACATGTGGGTTTGAGTAGACAGCTTCAGGCAGTGCGCCAGATGCTTCGATAGGTATAAGAAATATTATTTAATGTGGGTGTATGATGCGCACGGGAGAGGAAGTGAGGGTAAAATTGTCAAGACACTTCTCAGCCAAAAATTAAGGGAGGTGGAGAAGTAATGATGGCGAGTGAGGAAAATTGAGGCGGTTTTAGTTTTGTGAGGTGGTATATTAAGGGGCGAGAGAGAAATTTATTGTTCCCAACTAATCAATCATAGAGAAAACAAAGGAGGAAGACAGGGAACACATACACCATTATTATGGTAGAGCTTGTTAGAGAGGATAGAAGAACACTTTGTGGTTGGTGAGAGATCTGACCCATTCAAACAGGTATGTCTTCTGATTTCTTGTAAAAATAGGTGAGTTGTATTTGTACTTTACTGCTCTGCCATGCCACCTTTTGCATTTGTATTCTGCTTGGATGGTGGGGTAAGTACTGCTAGGTTTTCTATTTGTAATGGCCTGACCGAGGAAGGGGGTAACCCATGTGGCCGGAGGTTCGGCCTAATGGTGAATTGGGGAGAGTGAGGGGGTGATTGAGGCTGTAGTCGAACATTTGACTGTGGGTTGGGCGAGTTTGGGAAGGTAGAGCGTATTATGATATCGAAACGTGATAGTCAAATATATTGATCTAATTAGGTACCTCTTCATCTGTAGGGTATAATGTGTTCCCGTCATGCTTCGATGATGAGGCAGATAGATGAGAAGGACGTAGTAAACAAACCAAGTGTATCTGGTCGAGGTTGAGGGGGTGGGAGTAGCGATGTAGATGTGTTAGAAATTACGACAGCCACTCCATTGGCTATGGTTGTGCTAGGGGTTGGACCTTTGATTAGGAGCTGTCGCAGGGATCGAGTAGTCGAGAAGAGTGACAAAGAGGAGATTGAGGAGGGGGAGGGAAATGGGAATGAAGGTAATGTCGAGCCTTTAGGTGACGAGATGGAGGAAGGGGAAGAGGAGCAGAGTAACAATATGGATGATTCGAACAATGTGGGGACACCGTCGAGACAAGTGTTGGCTCAGGAAAGGGTAAGATTGGATCGATTCATGGTGAAACATGAGTTATCGAAGGTGGGTGTTATACTAGTTCCTGCAAGGGCAGGTTTCACGTTTAAGGATGCCCCGTAGGTGGGTATCATGACATTTTGAGGTCAGATTTGACTAGGGATACAACTGCACCTTCAAAAGCAGGTTAAATAGGCATTGAATTTTTTGGATGTTGCCCCATGCCAGATGAATGACAATTTTTATGAGAAGATGAGGGTTGCCGAGGGGATGAATGTAGAACTACAATGTGAGAATAGGGGTTTGATCGAGTGGTTCGATATTATATCGTTTTACTCGAGGAAAGCAAATAAAAAGGCGGATACATATCACATTCAATGCCATACAAACAAACTGTGGTTATTTGATCTGTGTTCAACGGGGAGTAGGTAGAGTAAGGATTTGGTGGTGGTAAGGGGGAATTATGAGAATGCAAAAGGGGAGTAGGTGTATGAGCTGAAGCATAGGCTGTATAATCCAAGTTAGTAATAATCGAAGGCTATTTATTATGTGGGTTGAATAGTTTGTTGAACTTATTTTCTTTGCTTTGCAGATCCCTGCAGTAATACATTGACAAATCAGAAGAGGTATATTGACAAGCTGATCGACCACGATGAGGAGTAGGTAAATTAGTTATTTGGGAAGTTGGGTATTGTGAGGAAGAGGTAAAAGAAGATAGGCACGTTACTGCGAAACGTACCTATTGCTGTTGTTCAGTCAAAGAAGAGGAAAGAAGGAAGTACTTCGACGAGGGCGGGTGAGATGGAGAAGGGAAGGTTGAGTCGAAAGTCAAGCTATGTGCTGAGGGAGCGGCGAGGAGGGCCGTGGACCGTACACTCGAGTGTGCCCAAGGCTGTTCCTGAGGTATCGCGGCTGGCTAGCATGGGTAAGGGCAAGGTCACTGAAGAAGCTTTGACACTGCAGCAGACGAAGACTACTCTGCATAAGTGGTCTCGTAAGCATGTCGCCATTGATGTGAATAATGCAGTTGAAGTGAGGCGATGCGAGGTCGAACTGGAGGAGCAGGCTGGAGTAAGGGCCGCGTCGATGATGACCCTTTTTAGAACAGACCCAGATAAAGCGGGGAGACAAATGAATAATGCTATGCATCAGGTAAATGTTTCTAAAATTGCGAAGTTATAATTATCCTTTGAGAACTGCTAATTAGTCGAGTATTCGTACAGGTGAATGCCAGGGCTCAATATTTTATCAAAGCCCAGAGGGTATCAAGTAAACAGCTAAAGCAGGCAAGGGACAGTCTAGAGCCCCCTCAAGGGATCATAATGTTGCTTGAGAGTGAGATAGGTATCTTAGGATGAGAGAAGTTGTATATTAGAGCCGAGGTTACGATGGAGGTCCAAGCTGCGATTCCCAATAGTGATCAAATACCAAAAGTGTTGGAGGCTGAGAAAGAAGAGCAGCTAGAGGAGAATAGAGTAATTTTCCAGGCGCAATGCAATGAGGAGTGCGACGCGACCACGACTCTGAAGAGTTTTATAGATGGGTTAGAGTATAATCCTGGGACCTTCAAGCATTTTCCTTTTACCACAGAGTCTGCTATCGAGGACGTGGCGCAGGTAGTACTGATGGAAGTGGACCCTGTAGCGAGGGGCGCTAAAGATGGTGTAGCTAATCCTGCGGTCAAAGGGGATGGTACTGATGTTGGAGGGGATCGACATCGTAGGTACTGCTGATGCAGTGGAAGGAACCCTGCTGTCGAAGTCATTGGAGATGTTGTCGCTGAAGAATTTGTAGAAAGTATCAGTGCGGCCACTCTTGTATGAGTGGGGTACCTGTAGAAGGTATGTTTTGTCGTTGGTGTTATGTAATAAACTCTCTTACCTTGAATTTAAGGTATATTTAATTGGAATGATTGTGTATTGTCTATGAAGAATTTGAACCATGAGTACTGTATTAGAATTTTATCTGCTGGTATGTATTGGACTGGAATAACTTGTGTGTATTTGACTTGAATTGTTGATATGCCTCTATGCTTGTATCTGTGTTGTGCGATTAAAAGTATAGAATGTTCTGCTCTGGTGGGTTTGACCTGGAACCTTGAAGAACTTTGAAGTCACCCCCGAGTATCAGTTAATTTGAAGAGCTGACATGATACTTAGGTTTGACCGAGTCAATAAATGTAGTAAACCTTGAAGGTCACCCCCGGGTCTATCCGCGGGATTGAGCCCAAACAAAGCATTATGTGGTCATCCCCAATGTATCCCCGAAGGTCCGGTTTAACGACCTTTCATGCCCCTCGGGTCTGCTCGAATTGGAATCTTGAAAAACATCGAGGTCTCCCCCAAGTATCAGTCGGGTCGAAGGGTCGACGTTATACTTAGGTTTGTCCAAGAAGTTCACCCCCGAGTCTATCCGCTAGATTGAGCCTAAACGAAGCATTATGTGGTCGCCCCCAATGCATTCCCGAGTGTCTGGTCTTTCGGCCATTCATGCCACTCCGGTTTGCTCGAATTGGAAACTTGAAAAACCTTGAGGTCGCTCGCAAGTATCAGTCGGGTCGAAGGGTGGATATGATACTTAGGTTTGACCAAGAAATTTATTGGACTTCGAAGGCCTGAGCCTAAACGAAGCATTATGTGGTCGTCCCCAATGCATTCTCGAATGTCTGGTCTTTCGGCCATTCATGCCAGTTGGGTTTGCTCGAATTGGAAACTTTAAAAACATCGAGGTCGCCCCCAAGTATCAGCCGGGTCGAAGGGTTGACATGATACATAGGTTTGTCCAAGAAGTTCATTTTGTGATAGGACATAAAGCTCAGGGGATAAAAAAAATTTGTTCATTAATTATACTTCATTTATATCAGTTGAACAAGTTGGTGGTCGCGGCCTGTTGTATGTGGCTAACTGCATTGTGTTCCAAGGGTTAGGTAGAGGCTCCTCAGCTTCTGTCATTTGATAGTAGGATCCTTTGTCTATTTTGTCGTACTTGACATAAGGCCCTTCCCAGGATTCGGCTAGCTTGCCGGCATCGCGAGGCTTCAAAGAGGGTGTGACTCGTCGAAGTACCAAATCTCCAATGTTGTAACTGTGTGGTCGAACTCTCTTATTGTATGAATTCTGAAGAGAGAGGTGGTAACGGCCGAGGTTAGCGGTGGCTCGGTCTCTGGTTTAGTCGATCCATAACATGTTACATCCAAGTTCGAACCCATTATTTTTGTCCGGGAAACTGGGATTGCGTGTTGGTACTTCGAACTAGTTTGGCAGCACAGCTTCAGTACAATAAGCTAGGAGGAAGGGAGTGCAGCCCGTCGACTTTTTTGGTGTGGTACTATAGGCCTAGAGTACATGCTGTAGTTCTTGAACCCATCGGCCTTTCTTCTCATTGACAGGCTTCTTAAGACCATCGACTATAGTTTTATTGATTGCTTCGACCTAGCCATTCCCCTGCGGGTAATAACTTGTAGAAGGGGAGAGGATGATGTTATACTTCTTGAGGAAATTACAAACATTGTTCCCAATAAACTATGGACCGTTGTCACATCGAATCATGCGGGGTCAGCCAAAATGTGTAATGATATTTTCCCATAAGAACTGAATGACTTATTCTTCTCAAGTTCGACATAAAGGCACGGCTTTGGCCCATTTAGTAAAGTAATATGTGGCTACCAGAATATGTTCACGTATGCCCGAAGCTTGGGGGAATGGTCTGACCAGATCAATGGCCCACCTTTTGAATGGCCAAGCTACTTGGCTGCAATGGAGGCCTTGTGAAGGGCTTCAGATATCATGGGTGTGACGTTGGCATTTGTCAAAGTGTTTTGCATACTCTTCAACTTATTTCTTCATATTAGGCCAGAATAAACCTTGTGTTACGGCTCGAAGAGCCATAAATCGACCAGCAGTGTGAGCACCACAGGTACCTTTGTGGAGTTCAGTAAGTATGGTAGTGGCTTCATTTTGGGAGATGCATCGGAGGTGTACGCCATTCGGGGATTTGCGGTTTAATCCTCCTTTGAGAATGGTGTATTTACGATAGTTGTCCAGTAACGAACGTTTGGCTTTAGGATCTTTAGGGAAGGTAGAACTATTAAAATAAGCAAGAAAGGGTGTTCGCCAGTCATCGGGATTGAGACTCTCACCCCCAGCATTGATGGCATTGACTTTCATCTGGTCGATACATGGGCGTTCGAGTACTTTGATATGGAGCATTCGAGATTTGGACTGGTCTAACATGGCTGCTATGTAGGCGAGGGCATCGACATGTCTATTTTCGCTTCGAGGGTAATGTGTAATGGAAAACATTTAAGGGAAATGATTCATGCGATGGCGGACACGGGCAGCATACTCAGCCATGTGACCGTTTGCCTAATTTTCACCAGTGTACTATCTCTAAACAAGTTGGGAATTGGTAAATACTAAAAGTTTGGGAACACCAAGTTCAAGGGTGAGATCGAGGCCATGTATCAGGCCTTCATACTCGGCCTTATTGTTTGAGCATTCAAAGATTAACTTAACGGCCTTTTTAATTTGGTCAATGGAGGGGGTAACCAGGACAACACCGATCCCTGAACCGTTAGGTCCTGCGGATCTATTTGTAAAGAGACGCCAACCCGTGTAGGGGTTCTAAGGGTCATTCTGCTCGGGCTGGTCTTTTGGTAGATCATCTTCATGTTCCTCCCAGTCAATGTCTTCGACCAGGAAATCGGCAAGGAAATCAGCGACTTCTTAGCCTTTTTGAGATATCAATTTCTTAAAAGTGATGTCGTGTTCACCAAGATAAACTGACCATTGTTGAACCCGTCTAGATTTATCTTTCTTGCTGAAGATCTCCCGAAGGGGGTAGCTGGTGATAACACCTATAAGGTGAGCTTGAAAGTATGGCTTCAGCTTTCGAGCAATGGAAACGAGTGAATGGAGCAATCACTCGAGGTTGGTATATCGAGTCTCGACAGGTGTTAAAGTTTTGCTGATAAAGTACATGGATATTTCGATGTTGGATTCGATTCGAATAAGGACTGAGCTAATTGAACTATCGGTAACTACAAGGTATAAAGAAAACATTTCACCTTCGATGGGGGTGTTTAAGATGGGTGGTCGACCAGAGTATGTTTTGAGTTCGAGGAAGGCCTGCTCGTAATCAGGTGTCCAATTTATTTTGGGGTTATTTTTCTTTTTGGCCTTATGGACGCCTTGGTCACGTAAGATAGAAAAAAACCAAGCACAGCGGTCAGAAGATTTTGATATAAAATGGTTGAGGGCGGCTATCTTGCCAGTAAACTTTTGTACATCATTTTTGGTTTGAGGGGAAGGCATATCGACGAGGGCGTGAATATGGGCGGGATCGATATCGATACCTCATTTGCTGATGAGGTGGCCCAAGAATTTGCCGGATGAAACACCAAACTGATATTTGTCTGGGTTAAGTTTCATGTTATAAGAATGAAGTATGGCAAATACGTCGATGAGGTCTTGGATATGGGTCTATTTTTGGAGGCTTTTGTATAACATGTCTTCGATGTAAACTTCGACCGACTTGCCAAACAAAGGTTTAAACATGGTGGTAACAAGATGTTGGTAAGTGGCACCCGCATTATTAAGGCCGAAGGTCATGACGTTAAAATAGTAAAGACCATGTTCAGTAATAAATGAATTTTTAAGTTGGTCCTACTGGAAGAGGGGTACCTGATTATAACCCGAAGCTGCGACAATCATTGATAGTCGTTCATGAGCGGTTGTGGTATCCAGAAGTACTGAGATGATCGGGAGGGGAAAGCTATCCTTCGATATATATTTGTTGATGTGTGTGAAGTTGACGCAGATTCAGATCTTGCCATTTTCTTAGGTGCAACAACAATATTGAGGATCTAGTCAGTATACTTAATTTTTCTGATGAAACCTGCGGCCAAGAGTTTTTTGACCTCGAGGTTTACTGCTTCTCGAATCCTTGGTGCCAATGTGCGCTTCTTCTACTTCACGGCGGTAGAGTGAGAGATGAGATCAAGACGATGGCAGGCCAGGGTTGGGTCGATACCAGACAATTTATGGAAAGTCCAGGTGAAGATATCTGTATTTGTTCAAAGAAACGTGGTGGGCTTGAGGCGTTCAATCTCATCCAAAAAACTACCGATAAATCTACCTCGACCAGGACCGTCGAGTTTGATGTATACTGTGGGTTTAACAGGTGTTGTAGAAGTGTTCGAAGGTTTGGCCACTGCAAGAAGCATTGATTGCTATCAATGGTTTAATGAGTATTTTGGTAAGATCGATCTCAGGGCGCTCGCATGAGCGGGGAAGGCGCTGATAGCCTTACATGTTCCACATGCCATAAGGAAAACGAAGAGTTTGGTGGTAGGTAGAAGGTATGGCTTTCATTACATGGAGCCAGTCACGTCCAAGTATGCCCAGGTATTCAAATTTCTTGTCGATGACTAGAAAGCTAGTTTGGAGGGTCACGGGGCCGATAGTGACAGGCAGGCTGATGCGACCGACGACAACCTTGGCAGTGCCATTAAAGTCGTTAAGCTCGACATTAGCCGGTGTAATGAGGTCTATTTTTTGGATGGCTCGAAGAGTCTGGAGGAAGAGGACGTCGGCTACACTGCCTATATCAATGAGCATGGTATGGAGGACGAGGTGTTCGACCTTAATCATAATGACCAAGGGGTCAGAATAGGGGAAGCGAACATAAGGAGTATCACAATCGATGAAGGATATACCTTTGGGTTGAGGGCATTGGCTTAATTCTGGTAGAAGGATGGGTAGCTTTTCCTGGTAGGTAAGCATGAAACATTCATCGACTCGCTTGCGCTTGCTTTTCGTATGGCCACTGTCGATATTGTTGATTTTGATGAGATAAAGTTGGAAAATATGTACCTCGGCAACATCGGTAGTTGGGGTAGGTTGGGGCATGAGATACAACCCATCGAGATAGCTGGGGAGGTCGGCAACATATCGATGTAGATGACCAACTTTGAGAATCATCTCGAGTGATCGTTGCAGAGCATAATATTTGTTGGTAGAGCGGAAATTGCACTTGTGATTTTGACAGTAAGGCTTGTCTTTTAGGACCTCAATGGGGTAGGGGTTACACCAGATAGGGTTGGCCTATATTTGTGGGAGAAGGGTGCTGATGGGGGCAGTGATTTTTGGTAGGACCGACATCGGTCATTTTTTGTGGATCTCGACAGGAGTAGTATCGAAGTGAGGGCTTTTGCGGCTATCGGTTTCCTATGTGATGGGAACGACCATGGGTGCAAAAGATGGCTGAGGTTTGTTATGGTTGGTGATCGAGGGTTGCCCTGGCGATTTGATTCGTGCAGGCGTTCAAGGTCGATGTATCCGTTAACCTTAGATAACATCTCCTCTAGCGTTCGTGGTTTATGAAGCACGATCAACTCCTTAACACGACTGTGATCTGGTAAGGCGTTAGAGTATGCGAGAACAACATTCTCACAGTTGAGATTTTCGACTTTGTGCGACTCATCGAGACACTGCTTGGTGAATGCTTCAAGCGTTTCGTTGGGGGATTTGCGAAAGTTGAAGAGAGCGTTGATTCGGACCTCACGGTCTTTGTTAATGAAAAATTGAGCGATAAAAAGGTTTGACAATTGTTTGATGCTTTAGATAGAGCTGTTAGAGAGGTTATGGTACTATTTGAGAGGGCTATCGGTTAGACTTGTGGGAAACATTCGACATAAGATATGGTTGGCTGTGGAATACAAACTCAAAGAATTTTAAAATTCGAGGACATGAGACTGAGGGTCGGTATTGCGGTATTTGCTGATTTTAGGTGTATGGAAAATTTGAAGTACTTCAACCGCAAGAAGTTTAGGGCAAATAGGGTTGTTTAACCGACTCCACGAGTTCGGTGTGGGGCTCACACTGACGCGAATTACAACACGGATTTTCTGATCGAGTTTCTATTGAGTAAGGTAGGCAAGATGAGGAGGAGATCGCTGGGCTCGAGGGGGATGAGGCCGAGGGTTCGGTATGTGTTCAATGCTGCGCTTCCCGAGACATTCTCGCACAGAACAGCGTATAGGGTATCGGGTAGTTCGAAGGGTGGAGTCAAAAGAGTCCTCCGTGGAATGTACACCAAGGTGGATTGAACTGGTATGTGAAATGGTAGGAGCGCCCTCGGTGCCAAGGTGAACCGAGGGAACTTCGACTTGGGGGTGGGGCCCAAGGTGAGCGCGGCCTAGAACGCGTGAAAAGAGAGGTGTCCAGAATCGTAGAGGAGCGTCTTGGATGTGAACCTGCTGAAGCTCTCAAACTGTGTGGCGCAGTTCGTCGAGGGCACGATATTGGTGCTCGTTATCATCCAATTGACACTGTCGTTTGGCCTCGAGCTCGTTGCGTCTATCTTCAAGTTCTGGATGTAGTTGATTGGAATGGCGCTCTTCGGGTTGAACAAACTTTTGGCTGATGAGAGCGAGTTGGGCGGCTATGCCATTGGTATATTTTTCGACAATTGCAGAGGTGGAGTGAAGGGTGGGGGGCATTGAGGATGACTGTCAGGGGTAGAAATAAAAAGAGAAAAGAGACAAAGGTAGCTGGGTAGGGTGGGTATAACACAAACGACGCCAATTGTAGAAGCCAAGTTTCGTAGAGAGAGAAACTAATTCTTACACGACAGGGTTGCCACCAACTAGGGGACTATGCAAGCGTCTAATATAATTCTTACACGACCTCTAGCGCGGATTTTTAATGGTTGATGATATATATCAAGTTTTGGTAACAGGTCGAATAGAGGTTTATTACTGGGTGGTCGAAGGTAATCTTTGAGAGTTGAAGGGATAGATTTTCTAACCCCTTTATAGTGCATCTTTCTTCCTATTTATAGAATATAGAAATGACTGAGTCACCATGGGAGGTTAAGTTACATGTATATTGTTTGGGGACAACTGTCTTGCACCCAGAGTCGGTTCTAACACTGTAGTTGTTGGTTCTGATACTGTAGTTATCGAGCTGCTTGTTACACTGTTCTGTCTGGTGAGTTGGCTGTCAGACGTGTCTGCCATCGACCATGTATGACCATGGTCGAAGTACTTTTGGTACTGATACTGAGTTCTGGCGCTGCTCATCTATCTTCGACTATAGCAGATAGCTTCGATGATTCCTTCGAGTGTTCGATTAGTCTCAGAAGGCTTCGTGGACGTAGTTACTGTCTTGTTGGACTTCAAGTCTCTAGGTAGGCTTCGATGTAGCCTTCGATTATTCGACTTGTGCTAGAAGTTTGCGAGTAGGCTACTACAAGTGTTTCTCTATTTAAAGATCAGTTTGTCATCTCCAAACCTAATTTTCATTTTTTGTAGGGTTTTGGGGAGCTTTAGAACTGAGTTTGTATCCTAAATCATTAAGTCTTAATTTAATAATAGCTAGTTTAATTTCTTTAATTAATTTTGTCTATTAAGATGTTAGAGGGCTAGTTCCCTCATACTAAATATGAGAAGGAAGCCATATAGGTCCATGTTAGGAATTTTTTGTAGGTAATAAGTTTGACCTAGAGGTTATTGATCACTCATTTGCTTTATTTTTTAACTCTCTTGAACCCAAGTTATGAAAAGTGGTGAATAATTCTAACCTGGAGAGAAATTGATCTCCTGGATAAGGGGTTGATTTCTCAGTCTACTTAGTGACCTCTAAAATTTGGTCTTTTCTTTATCTTCTCAAAAGAAATGAGAAGCCCTACGTCAGCAACCTAGAGTTTGAGCTTCGACATTAACGAGTCTAGCTATCTGATTTGCTCTTCACGGAGAGATTAAAATAGAACTTTAAACCCCTTGAATTCAATTCAAAATAGTAATTTCACGAAAAAGACCGAAAACCTAATAATTAAAACCTAATATGCTAATATACAGTCGAATATGAAGTTTTACAAATTATAACACCTAGTTTAACATAGATTTTTGACGAAAGCAAAACCCCATTTTTGTTATATTTTAGTTTATCCTAGAATAACACACCTTTTCGTAGATTGGCAATCTACTTGCCCTTTTCTATATTAATTAGTTAAGAAGGATTTTAATTGGACTAATGATGGTTTATTACGTAGATCAATGCTGTCCTCCATTTTCCTTTGAGCAATCTAACAAAAAAATGATTAAACTCGTTTGAACAAGCACCTAGTTAGATGAATAGAAAATTTTATTGGCTAATGACATGACATTTCCTTATTAACCAATCGGTGCCCTCTCTCTATAATGTGGGCTACGCAAATGTTATGGTGGCGTAAAAGATCAGGCGGTCCCCAAGGCAGTGGGGCACAATCCTCCTTGAGCACGTAGATGAGCGAGAGGAAGTAATTGCTTCCAACGAACCAGTACTATCCCCGCCCATGACTCGCACTCATACTAAAGGTTGTGTGCAAGGTTGCTAGATATGCACGTCTACCAAGGCGATGGCGAACGTTGTTGTTAAGAAGTCCCCTATTAAGAAGAGGAAAAAATCTGTGGAACCTGAAGTGAAGATGGAGATGCGTTCTTGCATTCTTGAGTGGAGGCATTGGTATTATATCTCTTATAGGCTCGATAACCCTAAGATATTCGATCTCCCCACCATGGGAAATTACTGGTGTCATCATCCCATTCTCATGACTGGGGCATTTGATTTTGACGATGCTCCCAATCATCATCTCCATCATAACATTTTCAACACTAGGTGTATGCGATTTCTTCTCGTTTGTTTATATAGATTGCCGTTATTTGGCTCACTTCCGCAAGTAAACCATGCATATGCTTATACTATATGTTCAAATGTTACCCTTACTGGACTACGCACAAAGAATCTAAGCTTCGCTGGTTCGAACTACAAGATCTTGAGTGCTATATTTTAAAGTATATTTTCAAAGTTATGTTTAAGGCTTGCTATTTCTAGTCACCTGCCATGTATGCGAAGCAACCCAGACGATCCCCTAGTATGACTATCTCTGTGCAGAGTACTCCTTATAGATCAACAAAATTTGTCGACATGCCTTGCTTTTTCGGAAAACCTAGGGACTCTGTGAGTGCTTCCCAAAACCAAGCACTCACCCCTAGCATGAGTCCGGGCCAGAAGTTGGTGCGTATCAACTCTTACAAGGATGTTCTAGACCCAAAGCACAATAGATCTGACCATGAGAAAGTGGTTATGGATGACGAGCTGCAGGCCCTGAGAGGGCATGAGTGGTGACCCTTGTTGCATTCTTATGTAAAGGATTCGGGCCATTCTACTGGGAGCGGGAAGTTGTTATCGGGGGTCTTGCCCTGCTCAACATACCACTTTTGTAGATGTTGTACGGGTAAGTTGTGTTTGTCATGGTTACGCTTATTTATATTTTCCTTCCCATTTTTATTGTTAAATTTTCAATTGTAGTGTACTCTTACTCTCGTGACTGCTATGAAGACTCGAGAGAAATAGTTGGCAAATGACTAGGTGCAGCGTATGCTGACAGATTAGGCGGCCTACCAAACCCGTGTTTTGCATGAAGAAGTTAAACTCTTGAAGGAGGATAAGCTCATTTTGGAAAGGGACATGGAGGCCGCCAATGGTCGTGTGAACCATCGGAACCTACACAAATCAACGGATGAGAAGCATTTCTACGATCAGCTGGAAGGTGAGCGTGTCATTTTTCTTATGCACCTGGAACGGGTGACATCTCGTAAAGAATCAGTTAAGCGTGGAGGCAAAGTTTTTCTTATCCAAAAATTGGTAGGCCATTACCTTGGTTCCTTCATTGCCAGCTCTTTGCCGTCAGCCGGTCTGTGAGCGTCGTCACCTTTGGGGCCATCTTCCTTCAAATAGTGACAAGGATATAATTCTTAAAGAAGTTGGTCCTCAATGGCCTTGTAATAACCATTTAAAATTTTATGTGCTGAATGCCCGTTGGGGTAGGTACTTTTTAAGCTCTCTTTTTTATATGCTCGCAGTGGCGGATATATATATTTGAACGAATTTTCAAGTATGAAATGCTTTCATAAGTAATTCCTACTATTATCATGGTTGTGTTGATAAAAAATGGATGTTGTTATTTATAAATGTTTGTTTGCAGTCCATAGTTTCCAGGATCCTTTTAAGACTACTAAACATTGGTCACTCCTTATGGCCAATTAGAGTATCCCCCGATTACTTAGTAATCCTCATTTCACTACTTAATTCTGATTGTTCTCTATTATCTGGGAAAAGATAACTGTCACTTGAGAATTTTAGAATTCCCACCAACTTTTTATAATGGTTCTCATAGACTATTAGGTGTTGGTCGTTCTGATGAACTAGCGATAAAATTACTTAGGGATTTTGGAGTACCCACAAACTCTTTTTTTTTGTCCTCTTGGACTTATTAATTGATGGTCATTTTGACAAACCAGTGAGAAAATTACTTAGGAATTTTGGAGTTCCCAACAAATTTTTTGCGTTCTCAGTATCCACCAAATTTTTATTGGAGTTAGTGCAGAAAATACGAGTCGCTACTAGGCAGGCTCGTATCTAGTACATTCCAAACTTAGTAGGGAAGCGTATAACCTGATGGTAAGATGACGGCACTGGTTTCATCACATGGATCCAATATATTCCTAGAATGCCATATTAGTGAACGATGGGCTATTGATAATCATAAATACCGCAGAGATTATTGCAGTCCTAGTCTGTACCTTTGTGATCAGCTCTCCCAATAGCCTTCTAAGTAGATCTATTAAAGCCTAAAATATCTGTTTTCGAGGGGATCATGTAGTCTTGCATATTAATGTTGACCTGCGCATCATAATATAGAATATTTGCTCCGTTCCCTGAGTCTATGAACATTCATTTTACTAGTGCTCCCCAAATAACTATCTAGATTACTATGGCCTCGTCGTGAAGGTGGGATACCGACCCCATATCATTATTTGTGAAGTATATTGCATGTCCATGATTTTCCTTTTGGATTCCCACTTTACCATAGGTCGTTCTCTGATACTCGCTCAGTGTGCAACACTGTCTTGTAGAGTTAGAAATGGTATTGTAGGATGGTACCCCATTGATGTCCCCGAGTATCATCTCATACACAACTCCGTTGACCTGTACTGGCATTACCTCCGTTAGCTCTGCTAGTGCCCCATGAAGGGGCATCTTCAAAGAAGGAATTGATCATTTTAGGTACTGGTATAACTCCCTTCTCTGAACCATATTTCTGTCATGTTGATCAGATCGCAGGACTTTCCTGTTCCATAGTCATGAATCTCATGGTGGGCATAGTAGCGTCGCCCAGGGTGATCGGCTTTGGAGTATTGCTTTCTATATGTCAATTTTTTCTTACAATCTTGAGGAGTTTTGTGCACCTGATGGTGATCTCATGGGTGAATATAGCTCCCAACACTCGACCTTTAGTTTACCCTTTCAGAGGGGAGGCTTGGATTTACACTCGACCTTTTGGTATTTATAGACCTTCTCGTAGAGTTTTTCTAGAGTCCCTAGTTGATTCTTATGTATCACTTAACATAGCTTCGAGCCAGGTAAACAAGCTCCCATAAATGGCTGACAGGCTTCCAGCGCATTCACTAATTCGATGAGTAAGTGTTCATCATTAATCCTTTCTATGAAGTAATCTATTACTTCTCGGACTTGCTGCCTTAGCGAGAAAAACTCGGCTAACTGCTTCTTTGACCGTAGGTTATGCAGGTATTTTCCATGAAAGCTAGCATGAGCTACTTAAAAGTAGAAATTGTGTCGGGTTCTAAGATCTAGAAATAGGCGAGAGTTCCTCCCGATAGGGTTGAGAAGAATAGGTGGCGCATATGCTCATTTGTTTGGTTCTACAAGTTGATATTGTACGGTAACTTTGAAATATGCTGTCCCAAGGACTTTATTTTTTGTCGCGAGTAGCTCTGGCCTAACACGTAATTCTGGATGATCTCTATAAATGGGGTACTATTGACCTTTTGATGGGTCTTTTGTATCAACCTTATGGCCGGATCGCTGTCCTTGTACTGTAAGTATCGTATTAAGGCTTTTATAAAAGTAGTTGTTAACGGGAGCTGGTCACTCCTTCGCTCGTCCTTCCTTGGGCCTCGTCTACCTTGTATTGATGTCTTGTCATATTAACTTTCTTCATCCAACACGCATGATTGCTCCCCGTATCGTTGGCCTTGATAACAATCGTTGTACCTATCATTATATGTAGGACCGTTCCTCTCATGGTATCGTGGGCCCCTTCATCTGTACTATCTCTGGCCATATCCTAGTGGGTAAGACTATCGTCTGGACTATACTGCTGATGCCATAGGGGTAGGTTATCGTGGTAATTAACATAAGAATCCCCTGTGTATAATGGAGGCACTGGGGATCGCATACCATTATGCTGCGGGGTGTACCTACTAGGTGGGGGCGGGCATGTGTGGCTATGTTGGTACATTATTAGTAGGGGTCTTCGCTCGTATGGGGGAGGCACTGATACATGAGGTAGTGGGTACTTATTGTACAATGGGGTATTTTGGGTGTCTTCGCTCGTATACTAGACCATACACCGTCAATAGTTTGTATGGCCTTCCATTATAGTTCCCTGGTGGTATGGAGTCTCCCACAATCTTTATATCGACCCGTATTGCCTGGGGGCACTTAGTTATTGGAGGTGAGATTCTGTCTCATCTCGTTGTTTACCTTCTGGAGTTACCTTATCTGATCTTCTTTTGTCATCATCTATTCTTGAACTTATAGGAGTGTTGCTCTTATTTTTACCATGCTTGATCTTGCATCTAGTTTCACATTGAAGCCTCTATCTTCACTTTAATAGAGATTGTTGTCGCGTGGACACTGGCGGCGCCAGTTGTAGTCCCAAGGGTCTTCTCAGGGATAACAATATGTATTACTTTGTTTGGGGCTTGACACATCTCCCCAGAGGGGGAACCACTCAACTCTCTCTGGGTCTCTTCTCCCTCTTCCTCTAGAGATGTTAAGGTTTAGTAGATGAAGGAGGAAGTTTTGAAGAAAGAATAATCTCTAGGTCCCGTATTTGCCACTATTTATAGTACAGGGTTTGCGACTTAGAGGTGTTTGGGCTCACATGATGTGTATAACAACTAATCTACCCTCACAGGGTTTTAAACTTAAGCTTTCCACGTGAGCCTAATATAAAGTATTCATGTCGATTATGTTACTTTTGATATGGTGTATGAATCGTTAAGTGAGCTCTCCCTGAGACATACTCGTCTAGAGGTGAGGTGGCCATAAATGACCCAAGAGCTCATGAGTTGTGGGAGTGTGCTCTTACGCCAGGAACAAATTTTAGGCTTTCAGCCAAATTTACTACGCAAACAGGGTTTAATTGCTTTTGTAAGCTTCAAACAAGGTCTCAAAAATCCTTTACGAATATATCATAAACATAATTTATTAAAAATTTTCTCTTGAATCATGTTGAACAAGGGAAAACTGCCAACAAAGATTGAAGTCTTCACAAATTGGACAGGATGTGGTAAAGTTACGCTTTATTTGGTAGGTTAAGATCAATGGAAAATACCCAAACAATCTACTAACTATAATAACTTTAACAAATAAGTGAGTTTTATACATACTTGCAAGATTTAATGATCTTACTAATTTTGCAATGCACATTATCATCAACTTCGACAAAACTTTTTGATTCATCTCTTCCGCAAAAGCTTTCAAATCCGAGCACTCCTTGTTTATTCAGTTCCTCCATCACTTCCTCAACTTCCATAAAAGCCATCTAAACTCAGGGACACAACTAAATGAAGTTCTTTTAGTTAGAGACTTTGTTTGATCATGATGGCCATCTTGCCATCCTCTATATTGCTCAAGATCGATCTATCTAGTCTTATCTTTACAAGCTCTTGCAAAATTTTCCTTCAATCAAGTACCATGGATTTTATTTCCAATTTGCGATGGAGTTTGAGAAAGATGAAGACATCAAGCAAGGGCAAGAACACAATATGATAACGTGGTTTGCATCCAACAAGTTCCAATCCTCATGCTATTGTTCAGGGAAAATTAGCTTTTAGACCCAACATAATGACCAAGAATTGGTCTAACCCCTCTTAATTGTCATTTTTAGCCTTTGGACCCTAAAACACTATGAAAGTCCATCTCTGAGATGAAAATAATATGAAGTACAAGAAATATCCCTAGCTCTACCACGTATGATTATATCATAATGCCACGTTGTAATGACACGCTATATTTTTCATCAAACAGATCTAATGGTTACTACAAATTTGACTGTTGCAATACCAGTTACGGCTATAAAACCAACTATGAATTTCACCTTTGTCATATCTCTCACATTAACTACTTCATCTTCAAAACTATAAATGCATGCTAGAAAACATGAAGTTGAAACACAAAATAAGGTAATAAGTTATTTTCGCATCAAATCCACATTATCAACTGCTCACAGCAAAATAAGGTCTAAAAGCAAAATAATTAAGACACAAAGGTCTAAAAACTAAAATTAAGACATTGGTTTTGCTGAATTTTTCACAGGTTGTTTGTCAAATAAGTAATCTTGAGGGTCACATTGTATCGAAATGTCCTTGGATTTACACAAAATGCAAGAAAGCAATGTGCAGTGGCATATTAAAGCTGATGATATCTCTCACTAAAAATAACTATGAAAGGAAGTTCTTAAAGTGTAAATACTCAATTTGTGGATCCTTTCAATGGTTATTTGATGCTGTTAATCAAGCTAGGGTAGCATAAGGAGGTTCATCAAGTTCAAATGGCTATTTTGGATGCGATTAAAGTAGCCATAGGGTGAGATACTGTCCTTGGGATTGATTTCCCTGTACTGCACATGGATGCAATTACCTTAGGGAAAATGTTTACTTCTAAGACACAACAAACATTTGGGCAGAAGTTTTTAAAATGTGAAGATCGAGACTGAAATAATTATATTTGGTTAAGTGATGCAATAAGAGAAGAATCTGTAAAGAATATAAAAATGATAGTGGAGATGTTATTAGATGAATTTGTAGTTCAATTTGCTACAAAAGTGATTATGGAGAAGAGAAAGGAAATGTAATATTCTGCTGAACAATTATCAATGAAATAAAAGTATATTTTTTATACTTCTAAAATAACTGTATTCAAACAAGAAAACACATAGCAATTTCTCTTACAAAAAGAGTCCTACATGACAGTTAAACATCACCATTTTTAAACACATAAATTTTGTGGACTCTCAAAAGCAATATTGAAATAGTTAGCTGCAAAATGATCAAATTTTCAAGGAGCCTTAATTGGTGTAACTTTGTCTGTCCTTCTTCTATTTGATGGTTCTCTTTTCCCTGAAGCTTTAAACCAATATACAAACCCTCTAAATCTCTGAGTAACTCTATATCCACCATGCTCTCTTCTATCATTAGGATCTTACCAGGGTGGTCTATAATACTAACCAGTAAAATAAGACGGTGGGCAATGGTTAGGGTAATATGGATTAGTTTTTTTGAAAATGATAAGATGGTTGAAATGACTATGATAGCTGAGATTATTGCGATGGTTAAGTTACATTATTCTATTGTGGCTGTAATGGTTCAGTAATATTAGTATGTGATGAAAGAGTTGAAGGTTGTGGTGTATATGATGGGTCATATGCTCTAGTACTACCTCTCCCCCTCTGGCCTTGTTAAAATTGGAGATGAAGGTATCCTAAATTTAGTGTCTAATCTCTATGCCTATGCGCAACTCCTCTCTCCATGTTTGGATGTTTTCCAGATTGACCTTTACAAGTTTTGTTATTATTCCCAAATGTTTGACACTTACTGTATTTTCTTGGTTGTCTCACTACACCATTTGCCTCATCTGATTCTTTTCTCCTTAGTGTTCTAGGTCTTCCTGGTAGTCTCAACAATGGTGGTAGTCTGATATCTCTTGTAGGGTCTTTCATAAGAGAAAATGTTAGTATTATAAAATCAAGAGAATTCAATAATCTAGGGGCAAAAGTAACATATTTCTCCCCAGCCTGATAAGTCTGTAATAGGAAATGCAACGTGGCTGTATGTTGCTACATGAGCTACCACTCTTTGGTAATGATTACAATATCTATACATAGGCCCTGATAAAGTTGTCAAATAGTAAAATACACAATGAAATTATAATTAGGATATATTAACTAAAAAAAAGAGCACTTACCCAACCCACTCATATTTTAATTGATCAGTCACTTTAACTGCATATGCACAAGGCAATCTAGTGATCTGCAAAACATTGTAAGTGGTTGTATGTTCTTCCAAGTTCAATATCAACCTTGTGCCATTTTCATTAATGACTAACCACTGATCCTTTTCAAATCCATATAAACTGTAGTGGTACTGTATATTCTCAACCACTCAATCCTCTTCACTACTCTAGGTTCCAATCCATTCTGATCCTACTCTCTTACCTTCAATTTCCTTTCATGCATGAGTGTCATCTGCATCAAATTCTGCTTTTTTACCATCTTGTTTAAGGGATTATCTTTAATCTTAATAATTCAATTGTTAAATTATTATGAGAAATTATTGGTCACATGTTGACTCTTATGTTAATCTCAAACAATGTAAAAGGACGCCAACATCTCCATTTCTATCCATCTCCATCATTTTTTTTCTCTATCTCTCACTCACTCTTACTCTCACAATCACTAATATCTAACAACAACTGTAGGGACCTATTCCTCGATCATACCTAAAATCGAGTTGTCGTCAGTTCAAATTACCTCCATTTTAGACTCACGCATTTTTAACATAACTTCTCCAGTCAACATTCCAACCTACTTCACGAATAGGTGAAAAACATAGGTCAAACTTCAAATTGGAATTTTTTTTCCAGTCAAAGACACCTGTCTTTCACGAACTTGTTAGTTATTCAGTCAACCGCCACTAACCACATTGTTCATAAAACGTACTCCAGCACGATAAAGAGTTGCGGAGAAGGCCCATATAAAGAAAATGTTCCAGAAGAGACAAGGACCAGAAAAACTATACAAAAGATCATCAAGAAACTATTTATTCTAGATTCTCATAAATATTTAAACTTCTTAGTTACAAGGTTCAAGCATTTCTATATCTAGAGATCACTTGAAATAAGATATCCACCTCAAGCTATAAAGATAGTTTTACTAAAATCCTCAACTCAAGGTCATGTTTTTTTACCTATTCATAGATTTTCTAAGCTAAAATCACTTGTATCATTTCTTGATTTCCATTAGAATATTGTCACAGGTTCATTGGTGTGATAGCGAATTCCAAGCCATTTTGAGCTTACGAAATTTGGCCATTACATTTGGCACCGTCTGTGGGAAAGATTACATTTCCACGATATCCTAAGGTATTCTTTTACTACAACTTTCAGTCATGGTAACTTCTAGATGAATGGCTACTGCGACCCAACTGAATATTTTAATAGAGCCGGGGAAACTTATAGAGTTACGGGCGAATCTCAATACCAAAACAGAAAAATGAGCCAAGCTCAAACTTTAGTTAACTAAGGATCGGGAGCTTCATGAAAAAGAGCTTGACACAGAACGACAAGCTCGTTTGACAGTGCTCAAACGACATGAAGATCAGATGATAGTAATGTAGGCTGCCCTAGAGGCTTTGCAAAATACTCTGCAGGTCACGATCAGTTGCTAGAGACCTCCCATGTTTTTGTAAGGGAAAGATTAGGACCTTAAGGTATTGTCAGAAAGCTATTTCCAGGAATCTACAGGAAGAACCACAACCTTCCATACATTTGGGGGGTGATGTTCTGTCTAAAGTCAGTCGAGGTTACTGAATTTCTATCTTTTAGGAGGAAGAACAACAACTTCAACATCAAGTTCTAGCACGAGATCGTCTGAGTAAAGGTATGGGCACTCATCATCCCCCACTTGCTCATCCAGCGATTCAACCAGTACGTCATTACGATACGAAAGAGCATATGGACCAGCAAATTATGGAGTTGATCGAAACAAAAGTTCTGGGTACTGCCGGTGATATCAAAAAATTATAAGGAAGTCCGATTGCCAAAGAACTATTCAATATGGATATGCCAAATGGTTTCCTTACACCAAAAATTTGTAAATACAAAAGTACTAACCCGAAGGAGCACATTCAACAGTACCGGGATTCATTGGGGTTCTACTCCAATCTCAACCACATTCTCTGCCGTCTGTTCGCCACAAGTCTACAGGAGGAATCACTCCGATGGTTCCACTCTCTTCCTGAGGACTCCATATATACATTCGACCAGCTGCAGAAATAGTTCATTAGATATATGCTCACAATATGGAGAAAGAGGAGAATTTATATTCTCTTATCAGTCTTAAACGGACACACGGAGAGAAACTCAAGGATTTTGCAAAGAAATTTTTAGAGCTCGCGAGTAAAGTGGATAACCTCGATCAGAAAATAGATGTTACTACTTTCACCAACGCTCTCTAGCTCGACTATAAGGCCAATGAATTCCTCAAAAAACCTGTAACCTTAGAGGATATGATCACCAAGGTCAATAGTTACGTCGACCTAGAAAGGATGATGTATGAGCGACAAAAATCTACTAAATCTGTTCTCTCCACCCAAGGCCCATTTATAGAACGAACCACTGAGCTAAAGGAGGAGCAGGAAGATCAGTAACACACTAAGGGTAATACTGGCTACCCTCAGAAAGGTGGTCCGCTGAACAAACCCATCTTCCCAAAGATGAATGTCCAAATCTCCATAATTTTACCACTGGAACAAATAGATAGTTGACTATATTGCCTACATTATAAGGTAAACCATCATTCTACTAACAATTGCTATGCTTTACAGAGGTGCTCGAGTATATTTTTAAAGAGGGATGGGTGCTCGAATTTATTATCAACCTAGAACA
Source organism: Kingdonia uniflora (assembly GCA_014058105.1). Classification (NCBI taxonomy): domain Eukaryota; kingdom Viridiplantae; phylum Streptophyta; class Magnoliopsida; order Ranunculales; family Circaeasteraceae; genus Kingdonia; species Kingdonia uniflora. The sequence continues at coordinate 1,490,665 of JACGCM010000696.1, forward strand.
ATACAAAGATGGCTGTTATAAGAAACTACATAAAGTTATTCAGGTCAATGATCAAGCTGAGAAATTTTTACCATATGCACCATAACAACATGATCAAAATCAATCAGATCACCAATTCTAACAAATTAAAGCACAGGAGACTATCAGAATACTGCAATCTCACACCTCAAGAAAAAGAAGTCAAACTTCTTCCTGAGTCGAGCAATCGCCAACTTGGGATTTCCTTCGAAGATTGTGATACTAGCCATGTCAAATTTCTACATCATGATGCATTAGTAATAATGCTTAAAATGAAGAAGTTTTTTATGCGCACAATAATGATCGATACTAGAAGCGGTATTGAGATTCTATTTCAGAGCACTATTGACAAAATGGGTTTGGCCGACCACGATATTCAGAACGACACCGATATTGGAGGGTTCATTGGTTCTAGAGAAGAATGAGTAGGCAAGATCATCTTACCTATTACCACAGGACCAGCCACCATCGACGTCATTTTCTATCATCAACGCCAAATCTCGTTATTTCGAGATTATGGGCCGCTGCTCGATTCTTAACATGGAAGCAATCGCTTCCACCTATCATCAGACACTCCTATTCAAATACGCCAATGATATCTATGAGATCAGGGGTAGTCAGAAGCTCTCTCGAACTTGTGAAAATACCATCTCTGCTATCCTAGATACTTCTAATAGATTTGTTGCATAACAATTATAGGAAGCTGATCACCTCAATAATCAACCTTCCATTGAAGAGCCCATAGAATATATCAATATTGATGGACCTGGCAGATGTACTTTCATTGGTACTAAGATGGTTCAGCACGAAAATGATGCTCTCATTAAATTCTAGCAACTAAATTGAGACGTTTATGCGTGTTCTTTCAAAGAAATTAATGTGATAGCGAATTCCAAGCCATTTCGAGCTTACGAAATTTGACAATTACAACAACGACGTCTGGATTACTGGTGGGACTGGCATTGATACTCCACCACCAACACCCCCAACATCTTACCATAACGATGATGATGAAGGGAAGGAAGCACCACCACCATCATCTGATCATATTAACACCTCAGACGAAGGTAACAAAGACGACTACGATAACGAAAAAAATTGTGAGTTGTTAGATGATGGCGGCGACAAAGAGAAAGATGATGATGATGACGGGGGTAGTGGTGGCAGCAGTGAGGATGAAGATGAGAACGATGATGAACCTCCCCATCAGAGGAGTAGGTTGTATTAGTTTGTAGCCCTAGTTTTTAGGTATTTTGTTTAGTTTCAAGGGGTTTTGTTTAGAAGATGTTGATGATGATTTTTGGAAGATGATAGCGAAAGCCTAGTTTTTAGGGTTTGAATGTTTGAAAGCCTAGGTTTTTGGGTTTTTATTTTTTATTTTTTTAAGGGTTTTTGTTGTCTGGTGATGAATGATGATGTTGATGAATATTTTTTAGGGTTTTTGGAAGATGTTGATGAATGATGATGTTGAAATTAGTTTTCATTAATGAATTTTGCTTTAATTTGGGATTTGTTAATGGTATCTATATTAGTTTAATTTTAATTTGGGTGAATAAATTAATTTAGTTTCAGAGCTTCAATGGCAAAGAAGGAGATGAGAGTTCCTGCTCAATCCATGGCAGAAAAAAATATCCACGTGGATTTTCTTAGTATGATTTTGGGTAATCTAATTAAGCCGTGCCATATCTAATTTAATTTTAAACCATGCCGAAAAGGGTAATTTTGGTAGTTTAACAAAAACCAACAGATTCGGGGTGTTTTGGGATCCAAAAGCTGAAAATGACAATCAAGAGGAGTTAGACCAATTTAGAGTCATTATGTAGGGACTAAAAGCTAAATATCCCTATTACTTAAGGAAACATTTCTTCCAAAGTGCGAATTCCTTCTCTTTGCTTCTTGAAAAGGATTTGGAAGGGTGAAGCAAAGAATAAAGGAATATATGATGTTATAATGCTAGTGTTAGAGAAGGGTACAACTTGTGACTATTGTTCAGTTCAAATTTAGGTCACTCATATGTTAGTAATAGGAATATTTGTATGCTTTGTAAAGACATCTGGACAAGTTCTACACTAATTAAGCCACAATATAAAGTGTAAACACATACAAATATGACGATTTGACTAATTAAACCTCACAGTACTACTACACTTTCTTAAAGTCTATGAAGTTGTCGTAAAGGAAAAAGATTTTTACTCCCGTTTAATGTATCAACTTGAAACTATGGATAGAAATTAAGAAGAAGCAGTTGATGAAAAAAGCTACAAATATTGTAAAAGAGATCGAAGAGATAGAGGGGTACTCAGCAGAAAATGCAAAACCAAGTGTGACACGGATATGGACTGATATCAAAATTAGCCATACCATATGTTCCAAGAAGTTTATCTTCCCTAGTTCTCCACGACCAAGAGATTTCATAGCAGTTAGTAAGTGTCCCATGTATGTTGACAAACACACGGTTAAGATCGGCCTAATAAAATTGACCAAAAGTTGTAGGTGCCGCCACGAACATAAAAAATTAGAGAACTTACGCTTAAAAACCTAATAGAGAGGATGAAATAACATACAATTTTAGGTGTAAAATATAGAAAGATGGAAGTACGGTCAAAGCTTTAGTCATCAGTAATTACGAAAAATATAAAAAATATAGGGGAGGGAGGAATAAAGATGAGTTTAAATCATGTAAACTAAGTGTGGTTCAACTACTTGTCCCCTATTCATGTAAACTAAGTGTGGTTCAACTTCTAGTCCCCTATATGTCATGACTCTTGATTCCTCAATGAACAAAATGCAACTTGATCACATATTAATTAGTACTACACGTCACTTTTGTAACGTTTTATGATAAACATCATTAAATCATACTTACATCATAATTATACTTCAACTTTGATTAGTTCGTCATATATATGATTACAAACTAGCAAAAATGCTTCCTCCAGTTGATGCAGATACTATACTTTTACCTGCCAAGGAAATTTTCCATAGTCCCATAGAAATCATTTAACATCTCAATTATCAAGGATGTTGATAATTGAAAGATATAACATTAGCATCTTCAATTATTTCAGTTTCAAAAAATATTATATCTAGATTAGAAATTTTATTTTGTATAATTATGCTTCAGTTCATGTCTATAAACCTTTAAGCTAGTTGTTAGTATTATGAGTCTTTTACATTTGCTTGAAGTTTCTTTGAGAAATTCATTTTTTCTCAGTTAATTATAAATTTACATCTCTGTGAGTTCTATATCTCTTTCAACTAAATTCAACTAAGATGAATGGTCCTTTTAATGATCCGAATAGTGTTAAAATTGATGCTTTTGAGTTACAAGTTAAGGAGATGAAAGGTTTAGTAACTGTAACTTTTATTGTTTGAGGCTGATATCTTATTACAAGTGATCTCTTGAACTTGAAATAAGAAGTTTTATGGTGTTTTGAATCTAGAAATTCCTGCGTTAGAGTCAAGAAAATTTGTTTTTTCTGGTTCTTATCTTCTCTAGAACCTTTTCTTTATATAGACCTTTCTCGCAGCTCGTTATTGTGTAGAAGTACGTTCTCCGAATAATAAGGTAAGTGGTAGTTGAATGTGTAGCTGTTTAGTTCGCGGGATACAGGTATATTTGACTTGTTCATATTTTACTATAGTATTAGATCTATTTCTCAGTTCGTGGTGTAGATGGCAATGCAAACTGTACATGTCACATGTGTAATGCGTGAGTCTAATATTGGGGTAGTTTAAGTTTGGACTAGGTCGAGGAATAGGTCCCTACATTTGCCCCTTTACAACTTAAGGTACGGGTGGCTTTCCTTGTGAAAGAACCAGTGGACTCTTGGTGTTGGAAATTGAATAGATTTGATGTATTGATGGGGAATATGACTGTTTGGGTACTCGGCAATTATTTATGGAAAAATGTATCTAGCATTTATGATGGTGGAAAGGATTAATGTACAGGACATTTGGGGTTCCCAGATTGGTTTTGCTTCGAATGATGACTGCTTTGGAAACGTATCTATACATTAAATGTTGGTTTGATATAAATAGTACATGTATTGCAGCTTATGTCAAAGTACTCTATTTCTATGTATAAAGTCCTTGTACTCTACTTTGATAATGGTAAGCACAAGGATAATGGTATATGAAGAGAGGGTGGCTGCCGAAGTTCTGAGATTGAATTTGTATTACTTTGACAACCAGGCGCTGGATATACCTACTCCTATTCCTATACTACCGACTTACCATGGGATGATGGAGGAAGGGGCGGCTAAAGCTAAAAATGACTATTACCACATGTGGAGGTTTGATTATGTAGTTCTGTATGGGGAACAGCATTTGAGAGGCCTTCACCTGTTGGTGGAGAACAAGGTTGTGGAGACAGATGTGGAGGCTGGCGTATATGCGAGGTATTTTTGCTGGTATCCTACGATGGACTGGGTTCTAAGGTCAGACTTTTTTTAATCTCTACCAACTCAAAGTTGGTGGGGGTTATGGAGGAGGAAACGATGGTGGTGAATAAGGGAGATAGATAATGGAAGTCTTTCTTCTGCTCATCTTCTCTTATCGCAAAAAAGGTCCTCTTGTTCAAGGTTGGTTTAATCATAGACACTTTAGCTTTCTCGATTTCTTGTAGAAGTAAATGGTGCGAAAGAGGCTTCGAGATCAGTGATTTCCAATTCCTGAACATTTCTTGCAGAAGAGTTTCTGAGAAAAACTGAGTTTAAAATTAAAATCTAAAGTACCCTATAGATCGACTTGTAGAAATGTCTGAAGGAATTGTTATATGTAAAGTATTATGTAAGCTATATTCAAGCTAATGAAAGATATATTTGTGCAAAAAATTTGTTTATAGATTAACTTAATATTTTCTATTGAAATCAAGCTAAAAATGATATATATTGGAGTACGAAAATGTAATGCTGATTTTGTAGAAAAAATGCACTAAAAATGATTATTGCTAGTCGAACTGTTAAAGATATGTTTGTAGATGTAAAAATAGATCTCAAGAATTGTGCTAGGAGGAAAATTCTTACAGAGAATAGATTATGTGAAAATGGAAATATCGAGCTAGGGATTGACTCTGAGGAGATATATTACAGGGGTAATAGATGGTAAAAGTTAGTTCAAAATGTGGATGGACAAAATTTAATGAGGTCGATTTGGAAAGATAAGTTCAAATAATTTTTTGTCATGATCTTAGGGAGTTATGGAAAATGAGATTATACAAAATACTAGATGCGGGGGATTTGATGTTATCTATAAGAAGTGTATAAATTTTATTTTTGAAGTTCATGAGAGATGAGGATACAGTAAAAAATGGTGAAGACTCATTCTCAAAGAGCTCGTCACTCGTTAGAGGGGCGTGAAGCGATAAAAATTGTAGAAGTACGGGAGATGATTTTTGGGCTGTTAGATTATGATGTTGACTTGCCTTAATCTGAAATCCAGTTCAAAGGCTTGGATGCGAGGAAATGTTAGATTGGGAATTATTTCTACTCGGAGATATTCCATGAAGTGATTATGGAGCCTACCGCTCAAAAAGATGCTGTGAGGCAAATTGCTTTGGATAGGAGAGGAAGATGTGAGGATTGTTGGGGGCGAACTGATTAGGTGTCGCTTCCCAGGGTACCTGGGATGTTTTATGTGTAATTATTTGTGAGGAAGCAAACTTAATGAGTTCGAATAAATGATATGTAAATGTTGGTAGAATGTTTCTTCAGAATGTTGTTCTTGTTTTGATGTAAATATTGTTAGAAACTGTTGTTAATAAAAATTTTCAAATTTTGAAATGTTTAGAACATTGGAAATGACGTCAGCAGATCTTTAAGTAATAGAGGTAGGAATGGAAAAAACAGATAAGCTTTGACTTTTATCTTGTAAAAACAGTTTGATTGTGTGTAGATATAGCGTCATCATGAGTCCTGTAGATTCGGAGAAAGATTTGGGTACGAGAGGGAAAAATATGATAAAATATAGGTTGTAGGATAATGATGGGAAGGCGTTTTCATCAAAAAGGCGTGAAACATCTGGCATTAATTGTAAAAGGGAAGCCTCGATTCTAAAATTGAGGGCGACTTACACAAGGCCCAATAGCTATCAGGAGTTGGAGAGAGAAAGTATAAATAATAGTTCGTCATCCTCATTCAAACGCTTATCAAACTCTGAAAAATGAAAAAAACTTGGGAGAGAAAAGAGAAAAAGTTGTAGTGATTCACGTGAGAGATTTAACGAAGGTGATCATCACAGAATGGGAGTGAATGCTACGAAGTTTGAGTCAAGACATTGGCTGCACAGTGCCGTGGTGAGAGAGGGATTAGGTACTGCTTCTGATTCATAGTAAACAATTGAAGGTTAGTGATTTTGAGTTTTGATTAAATCCAAAATTTTCTTTGGGTTTTTAAATTTTTTCTATTTATAGTAAACATTTGAAAAATCTGTTTAAATGTATGTAAAAAGATATATGTATGTACATGTATAATAGTTGTATAGTGTATATATGTATGGATGTGTATAAATAAAAGATGAGAAAATTGACAAAATATCTGGACCTATATGTAGATTGGGGCATGAAAAAAATCTGTTATAGAAATAAAACTCATCCTTATACCCACATCTGTTATGGAAGTTTCACCTGATATGGAGATGTCGACCTCTAGTAGTAGGGTTGAGTCAAAAAGTGTAGAAACTGTAGATTTAGATTCTACGGGGGCTCAAAGTGAAATTTCTAGATTTTCCGTGTAATTTGTTTTCTTATCCTCCAAACTCTTATGTATTCAAAGAAATCTGTAAAATTAAATTTAGTTTAAGGGGGACCTAGGGTAATGTAGTAGAGCATGCCGATAGGTTGTTTAGGGGTTGTATTGTGGATAGTAGGGAAGAATATTTCTTTTTATTGCCTGACTTTGAACATGAGAAATCACAATGGAATGTGGATGAATCAATCTATTTTGAGTATTTCGATGGGAATGTCCAAGGTGATCTGGACCAGGGATTTCTGCATTATTTGCCCCAGTTGGAATACAGACTGAGATTGCCTCTTAGCAATCATGCTAAGGGTATTCTGATTACCATACAATCTTGTCCTACCCAGCTGAATGGAAATATTTTGGAGGCGAAAAATGTCTGTGAGACTCTGAAAAGATTATGGGAGGAGAATGATGTGGAGAGGAGAATAACTCCTAAAGATGTTTTGCAGTATTATGCTGTGAAATATTTTATTGCAATAGGAGGGGCATATTTTTGGTTCTAGTTCATCAAGACCTTTGCTCTTCGATCGGAATTGAGGAGGTCGAGTTTGGAACGATATTATGATATGGGTGAAAGGTGGTTATCTTTAGAGAATGGATGAGGATCCTATGGAACTCTTATATAAAACTATGAAGAAAAGTAAGTAATATAATATCAAACTACTGTAGTTGTAAGGATGTTCCGTGATTTAACCTTTTTTTTTTTATTGTGCAGGTCCTCGATGTAGGGTGACAAGATAGGAATTGCTGCTGGATATTGTAGCTTGAGAAGGGGTTGAGCTCAGGATAGTTTTGAAAGTGCTCGGCATCAACAAAAACAAAAGAGCTAATAGTAGGTCGGAAAAGGCACAAAAGTCTCAAGCCAAGAGATAAATAAAATGGGCTGGAGCTAGCAAGAAGAGATGAGCGGACGGTGATAAACAACCGATATTATGGAAGGCTATGGAAATGTCACGAGAGGACGCTTTCGGAGGTACTACTTCGAGCATGTAAGCTCTAAAGTACCCAAAGAAGAAAGTTGTGAAGGGCGGCTCGACCTTTGGTACCACGGTGAGTGGTGAGGGCCAGAAAAATGCAAAAAATAGAAAGTTTTATTCTCCTGTTATTATGAGAGGGGTGAAGGTTGTTGAGAATCTGCCTATTGAGGAGGATGAGCTGCCGGCTGTGGAAAATAGGTTGAGGCTGGTAGCTCGAAGAGGCATTGAGGGCCTGAATAACTCCACACTGATAGAATTGAGCAGGGTGGTAAGTCGATGGATTTATGATTTTAAAATTTTATATTTTGTGTTGGGCTAAAAATATATTCTTTGCTCTGTTGTAGGCTGCTTGTATGTTGAAGGTTATCTGTTTTGGGCTCTAGGAAGGATGAACTAAGCTCGAGGGTAGGAGAGTCGAGCTCGAGAAGAATGTGGCTTAACTTGAGTCTAATCTGACTCTTGAGAGGGAGCACCTGGTTTCCGTAAAGGCATCACGTAAGGTGTTGATACGCGAGCTCATTGGCGAGGCGCAGAAGAATGTAGATGATGTTGCAATTGCTCGGAATAGGCTTGGGTGCCATCTTCTCGTAATGGGGTACACTATGGCTTATCTCAAGGCCATTATAGTAGGTACCTATGTAGAAGAGGACGAAGTGGAGGAGGAGGTTCAGATTAATGGCGGCTATCTTCCAGATATGGTAATTAGGTTGGACTCAGTTTCTGCTTGAACAGATTTAAAGAACTCTGGGGAAGAAGATGAGAATGTAGAGTAAAATTGCTGGAGTTCGTTTGTGTGTTTGTTGGGTTGAAAAACTATAAGTGTATGGTACAGCTGATGGCCTCTCCAAACTTGGCAGCTCCCAATGATTAGCCCTCTTTTTGACGGCGGCCTCTCTCCCACGTCAAATTCGAGCATCTTATTTCGTGGATAAACTAGGCATGGCTACTGTTCGGCCATAGACTAGTGGCAAGGCTTTATGTCCTCTACTTGTATCCCCTTTTGTTATATAAATAAAATCCATATTCGTTCAAAAAAAAAGTATGGTACATTGTTTTGAAGAACAAATTTGAGATAGGCTGAGAAATGTTTATAAATATTGATTTATAGGAACGTAAAGAGATGTGCCTCAGAATTGAGGAATTAGAGAAAGAGCTCTATGGGGAGAAAAATACCTCAACATCCCTGTTGACTTCGCAAGCAGAGCTACAGGTTAGAAAAGAATAAGAAATATTTTACTTGTATGCTGCGCTACTCTAGAGTTACAATTAAAGTTAGCAGATATATATAGATTGTAAATGTGCCTAAAAGTTTGAAACGGTAGCCATCAAGTATGCCCAGACTATTATTTGAATGATAGATGTTATTGCCAATGTTGTGGGACTACTTCGTAATTTGAAGTCGAAGTATGATCTTAGCTCATTGGTATTTCAGAATAGAAATTAATTTGAAATCAGTAAAGTCATCTGTAGATTGTAACTGTAAAGTATTGTTGACTCGAGCTTGATATATTGTATCTGTGATCTAGGTAAAATTGGAGACTGCTTGCTCGTGCGAACAGCAGACGCTCGAATGCAATCATGAGTTTGTAGTAGAATTTGATAGGATTAACGAGGCATCTGAAGATTTGGAAGATCGATATGTCAATTTCCAGATCCAGTTAACTAAGGTAACAAAAACTGCAGATGACCTGACTATCAAATCGAAGTTAAAGATGCTAAAATAGAAATAGTGCAACTGAGGTGCATACTAAAATGGCAAAGTTAAGAAGTCTAATTATTAGGAAATTAAATAAGCTGGAGAAGGATCGAGCTAACCTTGTAAGTTTTGAAAGTGCTGTTGTGCAACTGAAGAGTAAAATGATTAAGAAAGATAATGAATTGGAGAAAGTTTGAGCTGACCTAGCCAATTCTGAAAGTGTGGCTGAGCAGTTGAGTGAGGCCATGCCTGCTAAAGATATTGACGACTTTCGGATGGATCAAAAAGGGTGTGATTAACTGAATGAGAGGGTAGCCAAATTGAAGGCGGATTTGGTCTTGGCCAATTCGCGTATCACGAAGGCCAAAGCTGGAGAGCGGTCAAAAAAGAAAAAATATGATGTCGAGGTCTCGATCACTAAAGGCGACATGGTTAACCCGTCAGTTCGAATTAAAGAGTTGGAGGCTGATGTAGCTCGTTTTTAAGCGCATATGAGGAAGGAAAGCGGGTGCTTAATATTGAGTGAGAACAAGCTACAGGTTGCTCTTCACAGAGAGAAAGAGTTAAAGAGGGTGGTTAAGAAGAAGGATGAGCTACTGAAGAAGGGTTCTATTGGGGCAAGTAATACAAATGATTGGGAGCTGGTGGAACTTTGTGCTCAATTGGCAGAGTTGAGGATGATTAATAAGGCTGAGTTAGATAAAGCAACGGAGAAGATGGCAGAACATTATGAAATAATGACACGCGTAGAGCATCGCATGGCGCGGGACGGAAAAATTCATAAAGACTTGAAAGAGCATTACTAGAGATTAAAAAAGCATTTTCAGAAGTAGCTATGCTCGATCGAAATACAACTATTCAAGAAATAGTGCACTCACATGAGCTAATGCCTGTTATCGCCTATTTTGCGGAAGAAGTAAAAAGGCTTGAGCTTGATAAGGATACCTTGCATCACTGTGTGTCATTAGAAGGCTGCATTTGAATTGCTGATATAGATCGGGGGAATTGCTTGAACGACATAGAAGCAGAGTTAGGTTTCCGACCTGATAAATTGGTAGAACATGGCAGGATCATTGTAAGTGTACGACCTACAAAATTTATTGCTGAGCATCCCTGTGTATAGGGGAAAGCTTAGCTGACCTTCCATCAGCAGAGAAGCAAATATGGAAGTAACCTATATATTTTTGCAGACTTATAGAAAGATGAAAGCTAGTTTGACCTTTGCTTTATCTTATGTCTGTTAGAGATCGTTGATTGAAAATTAGTATTACCTTCGTTTTAATCACAGATATATGTATAGATGATTAATTGAAAGCTAGTTTTACCTTTGCTTTAATTTGTGAATAGATGATGTTGTGTTTGTTAAAGAAGGCTACGACCTGTTCACCAATGAATTGTGGCCGTTATCAATCCGAATCAGGTGGGGGTATCCGAACCGTGTTAGGATGTGTACCCAGATAAAAGAGATAACCTCTTCTTTTCTGGTTTGACAAAGAAGAACTTCTTCCACCCATTTTGTAAAATAATCTATTACTACCAGTAAGAAGTGTCGATTATCTGGTGTGTTGGGAAATTCTCCTACGAGATCGAACTCCTACCACTTAAATTGTTAGAACACCTTGCATGCATGTAGTTTGAGTGCAGGGGCACGGATCATGTGCCCATGTCATTGACATGTGCCGCATTTGCGTGAGTACTCTTCAGCTTGCTTGTTCATACCAGGCTAGAATATTCTTTCTGCGATTGCTCTGTTTGTTAGTGTTAGACCTGTGGCATAGGAGACATGAGTACTTTTATATAAGTCTTTGAGCATTCTATAAGCCTTCTACTTGGAGAAGTACCTGAGATAAGGCACTGTCACTAATTGGCGGTATAGAAGGTTATTCTAAACTGTATATCAATTCGAGTTTTTGATCAACTGTTGGCACTCTTTTGGATCTGGTGGAAGTGGCCAATCGCATTTGTTCCTCAAGCCGAGGTAGGCAATAAAGAGCTTTTGCCAACAGTTGTCTTCCTTTTCATCGCCCCCAGTGCTGATCATGCATACATAATAAAGATTAATGCTAGGGGTGGATTTCACTTCTATCTATAGATATTGTGCCTCTGTACCCAAGACCCTGGCCAAATAAGCTATGGAATTAGCGTGTATTTTCTCACCTTGTGGTAGATAGTTGAGAGTAGCTTTTGCAAATGTGCTCCTCCAATCCTCAATGATGGCTACATATTCGATCATCTTCCCATTCTTCTTGTACTACTCTGAGTAATTGTGAACGGTGAGTAAAGAATCTGTGACATTGTTGGAGTCATCAAAATCTAAGCAGATTGATTTCTTGATTCTATTGTTGGAAGGGGTAATCAGTACGATTCCAATTCCTGACCCTGTGGGTCCTACTGAACCATTTATAAGAAGTCTTCACCCTTTCCTTGTAATCAATTCAGATCGCTCGTCAAATGCTTTGGCGGGTAGATCATCTATAATTTCTTCTGTAAGGTCAGGATCGTGTTCCTCCCAATCAGGAACTTCTACAGAAAAATCTACGAGGAAATCGGTAATGGCCTAAAATTTATTTTAATGGTGTTGTTCGAACTTAATATCATGTTTTACTAAACTGACTAACCATTGTTGCATCCTTTGAGATTTTTCTTTTATGGACAGAACTTCCCGGAGTGGGTATTTTTTCATGACTTTGATTGAATGAGCCAGGAAGTAGTGCTTGAGTTTTTGTGAATTGTAAATGAGAGTTAGAATAAGTCCTTCGATTTTAAAATTTCTCGTTTTGGCTGGAGTGAGAGTTTTACTGATAAAATAGACTGGCTTTTTAATCTTACCCTCAAGTCGAATGAGAACCGAGCTAATAGAAGCGTCTGCAACTGCGAGATAGATGATCACTTCCTCATTATGTAATAGCCTACTTGCAGCCTTTAAGCCCCAGTTGAACACTCAAAGGCTACATCGAAGCCTACCCGATGACCCGAAGCCCAATAAACTCATAATCGAGCCCTCTAAGAATATACGAGCACTCGACTGAGAATAGGCTTCGACCATGGCCGTACGTGGTCGAAGGCAAGCATGTCAGATAGCCAGCTCACCAGATAGAATAGCGGAGCATGCCGCTCGACAACTACAGTTTCAGATCCAACAGCCACAGTGTCAGAACCAGCAAGCTACAGCGTCAGGAACAATTGCTATAGTGTCAGTTATCTGGAAGATACTCTTGTAATTTGACCTCCTATGATGACTCAGCCTTTCTGATGTTCTATAAATTGGAGAGAGGGGGGATTATGAAGGCTTTTGAAAACTCTCTCCACTGACCTTGAATTTTACCTTCGAATACCCTATAATCATCTTGTTCTCCAAACTTAGACTCATTGATCTTTATATCAGTACTCTTAAAAATCCTCATCAGAGGTCGTGGAGTGACCCATTCTTAGCCTCCATGCAAGTATATTGCCAGTAGATTAGTGCTATTATTGATTATATGCTTGATTCATTTGATTGAAGATAATATTCGTAGCGTAAGAGTCAACTTCCTTCCTTACGAAGTTAGGCCCCTACATTTGGCACCGTCTGTGCTTTCCCACCCTACCAGTTTCTCCCTACCATTTCCTGCCATTTCCATTTTCCTGATCCTGCTAGCCACCTACAATTACCCCCCCCCCTCCGCTCTTCATCCACCCATGCCGGCAACTCTGCCGACGGAGTGGCCACCCAACTTGCCCTACTGACACAGCAATTCGCTTAAGCTGAGGAGCGTCATAGAAGCCAATTATACCAGGAACGTAAAGAACGCAGACAAGAGGTTAAAGCCGAATGGCAATGTTTGGATGACGCTAATAGACAGTATCATGCCCTTGACGATTTGCGTAACATAGTTCGTGAGTTACAACATTATCAGCCACATAATATTCCTCCACCATCCCAAGCACCAGCCCTATCGTGTACCACAGCCTGCGCCCAACTGGGGCCCTACCCACATCCGGACGTACCCCTGGTTCATCTTTGAGCCGAGGGTGCTCCCCCCAGAATCTTCCCTACTGGCTTAATCTACCTTAGCATACAGCCTATGGAGGATTCGTCCGATTTCACCCTTAGAACTACCAGACAACCTCAACGCCACCCTGCTCGAGAATAACATGGGGAGCGAGGCGCTAAGCATACGGTAAATATTCGGCCTCTTCCCTTGCGACCTTAAAAATCCCCTCCTCATCCTGCGTATCTTATACAGGAGGACAACGGTCAGAAAATCCATCCTGCCCTCCGAATCAGTGTGAGCCCCATGCCGAACTCATGAAGTCGGCTAAATAATTCTCTTTGCCCCAAACTCCTCACAGTCGAGGTACCTCCAAAATTTTATGCCCCCAAAATCGGCATGTATCGCAACACCGACCCCCAATCTCACATCCTTGAGTTCCAAAGAACCTTAAGCTCATACTCCACGACCGACCACCTGTTATGCCTGTTATTTCCCACAAGCCTAGCTGATAGCCCTCTGTGATGGTATCATAGCCTCCCCAATGGCTCTATCCGAAGCTTCGAGGAGTTATCTAACCTTTTCATCACCCAATTCACCTTCAACAAAAACAATGAAGTCCGGGTCGATAACCTCTTCAATTTCAGAAAATTCCCCAGTAAAACCCTTGAGGCCTCCCCCAAGGGGTTCCTCGACGAGTCGCGCAAGATCAAAAACCTCGAATGCGTGAATGCCGTCCTCACTTTTTTCAACGCGCTGCCAGATAATAGCCTCGTCAATGAGTACATCATACACCACAAACCTCGAACCCTCAAGGAGATGTTATCTAAAGTAAATGGATACATCTACCTCAAGAGCCTCCGCGAGTCTAATCGCCAAGCGCCAAGCACAACCTTCATCCACCAATCAACAAAACAAACCTGGGTAGAGGCCACCTTCTACATCTCTGATCACTCCTATCTTACAGGAGACTAAGAGTTTTAAACGCCCCCATACTAACGATACAACCAAAGCCCCCAAAAAATGGCCAAAGCCAGTCTTACCCAAGCTTACTCCTCCTATCAACACCCTTCTACCGCAAATCTAGGCAGACCCCATATGATGTACACCTTTCCCTATCGAGGTCAAACAAGGCGAACGATACTGCCAGAACCATAAGTGTAACTGCCACCACACCAACAAATGCTTCGCCCTGCAAGACTCTCTTAAAATAATCTGCAAAGTGGGTCGTCTACATTAGTATGTTGCTGACCTCCCTAGTTACCTCAATTGGTTGTACCTTAGACCTCAACCTGCCCCCGCTACCAACCCAACCGAGGTACACATCTACCAGGTTTATTTTATCAAGGTAAATAATATCGACAACGGCGTTTGAAAAACAAGCGCAAACGTGTCGAAGAATGCTGCAAACTTACTTACTAGGAGAAGCTACCCGCCCTCCTGCCAGAATCAAGTCAATATCCTCGACCCGAAGGTATCTCATTTATCGACTGCGATACATCGCATGATCGTTTTCCCCATTCTGACCAATTAGTCATTATGATTAAAGTCAAACACCTCGTCCTCCACACCATGCTTATCGATACGGGAAGTGCAGCTAATGTACTTTTTCTTCAAACTGTTCAAGCCATGAACAAAACAGACCTCATTACTGCCGCCAGTGTCAAACTGAAAGGTTTTGATAGGGATACCGAAGTCCCTGATGGTCGAATTAGCCTTCAAGTTACTACCGCCCTGTCACACTCCAAACAAGTTTTCTTGTCATCGATAAGAAATCTGAATATCTTGGTATCCTTGGGTGCGACTGGCTCCTGCCATGCTTGCCATACCTTTGACCTACCATCAGACCCTTCGTTTCACTACCTCTTGTTGTACGTGGAATCTTAATGGCTCCCAACGCGTCGCCTGCTCATGTGAACATACAGAGATCGATCAGACCCGAAAACTTGTCAAATAGCCATAGCAATCAATGCCTCTCTTGACCCCCATAACCACGACATCAGCTTCCACACCTATCAAACCCATTGTATATATTTAACTTGACGGTCCTGGTCGAGGTACATTCATTTATTTCTTTCAAGATGAGGCCGAACACCTCGAACTCATCCACTTCCTTCGGGCCAACAAAGGCATCTTTGCATGGACATTTCAGAAGATGCCCGATGTCGACCACTGTTTAGCATGTCATTGCCTCGACCACATCTTTCACGCTATAGCAGTAATACAGAAGAAGAGTACTTTGGCCCCACGACTTCAAAAATCTTTAACCTCGAGGTTGACAAGCTCATAGCCGCGGGTTTCATCTGAGAAGTTAAGTACGCTGACTGGATATCTAACATTGTTGTAGTTCCTAAAAAGAATGGCAAGATCAGAATTTGCATCGACTTCACAGACCTCAACAAACACACACCGAAGGACAAGTTCCCCCTCCCGATCATTTCAGTCCTTTTGGATGCCACTACTGGACATGAGTGACTATCGATGATGGACGCGGCTTCGGGTTATAATCAGGTACCCTTCCTCTTCGTGAATAAACTTAAAGCTTTATTTATTACTGAGCAAGGCCAGCGTCATGCCCTTCGGCCTTTAAAATGCGAGTGCCACTTACCAACACCTTATTACATCTATGCTTAAATACTTGGTTGGCCAGATGATCGAAGTTTACATCGACGACATGTTATGCAAGAGCCCCCAAATACAGACCTACATTGAGGACCTAACTAAAGTTTTCACGATACTTCGAACATACAACATTAAACTTAACCCAGGAAAATGCCAGTTTGGTATTTCGTCTGGTAAATTTTTAGGCCACCTCATCAGTAAACAAGGTATCCAGATTGACCCTACTCATATCCGAGCCCTCATCAACATGCCTTCTCTTCGAATCAAAAAGATGTCCAAAAGGTAGCTGGCAAGATAGCAGCCCTTAACCACTTTATTTCTAAATATTTAGACCACTGTGCTTGGCTCTTCTCATACTTACGCGATCAAGGTATCCACAAGGCCAAAAAGAAAAGCAACCCTAAGATAAATTAGACACCCGACTGTGAACATGCCTTTCTTGAAGATAAAACATATCTCGGTCGACCACCCATCATCAGTATGCCTATTGAAGGTAAAACGCTTTCGTTAAACATCACGGTCACCGACACTTCTATCTGCTCAGTCCTCATTTGATTCGAATCCAACATCGAGAAACCCGCATGCTTTATCAGCAAAAACCCTGACACCGACAAAAATTCGATACACAAAACTTGAGCGTTTGGTCCTCATACTCGTCTACACTTCTCGAAACTCAAACCATATTTTCAAGCTCACCCTATCCACGTTATTACAAGTTATCTCCTTCGAGAAGTGCTCAGCAAGAAAGACAAATGAAGATGGGAATAGCATTGGTCCATTTATCTTACCGAACACGATATCACATTTGAGAAGTAGGTATCCAAACAGTTGTTAATTTCCTTGCTGAATTCCAAGTACAACCTACTAGAAGACCAGCCCAAACAAATTGACCCATGGAACCCTAACACAGGCTGGCATCTCTTCACAGATGGATCTGCTGGACCTAATGGTTCAGGGATCGGTATTGTCCTAGTTACACCCACCAATGATCGAATTGAAAAAGCAGTCAAGTTAAACTTCGAATGCTCCAATAGCGAGGCTGAGCACGATGCCTTGATCCATGGCCTCGACCTCACACTCGATCTTGGTGTCCCTAAACTAGCAGTTTTCACAGATTCCCAACTTGTTCAGAGACAATATACCAGAGAAAATCAGACCAACGGTCGCATGGCTGAGTATGCTACTCACGTCCACCAACGCATGGACCATTTTCCAAAAAAACTTCAATTACTCACTACCGCAAAGGCCAAAATAGAGATGCAGATACCCTTGCCTACATAGCAGCTATGTTAGGCTAATCCAAATCACGAACTCTCCATATCAAAATACTCGAATATTCAAGTATCGACCAGATGGAAGTCAATGCCATTAATACTGGGGGCGAGAGTCTCGATCCAGACGATTAGAGAATACCATTTCTCGCCTACTTCAACAGTTCTACCCTACTAGTCGACCTAAAAGCCAAATGGTCATTATTAAAGAACTATCGCAGATACACCATTCTCAAAGGCAAATTACATCGCAAATCCCTAAATGGCGTTCTCCTCTGATACATATCTTAAAACAAAGACTCTAAAATTCTTGCTGAACTCCACGAAGGTACCTGTGGTGCTCATACTACTGGTCGGTCTATGGCCCTTTGAGCCGTCTCCCAAGGTCTATTCAGGCCCTATATGAAAAAGTAAGCCGAGGTGTACGCCGAACACTGTGACAAATGCCAACGTCACACCCACGACATCCATAGCCCTCCGTAAGGCCTCCATTTTAGTCATGTCTCTTGGCCATTCAAGCGCTTGGCCATCGAACTTGTGGTCCATTTCCTAAAGCATCGGGTAGCCGCAAAAATGTTCTTGTGGCAACAAATTACTTTACGAAATGGGTTAAAGCCGTGCCTTTATGGCGAACCAGAGAAGAAGAAGTCATCAATTTTTTATGATAAAACATTATTACATGCTTTAGCTGCGCTCATATGATTCGATAAGACAATGGTCCACAATTTGTTGGGAACAAGGTCAGAAATTTCCTCAAGATGTACAACATCATCCTCTCCCCTCAATACCTTACTACCCCTAAGGGAATGGTCAGGTCGAAGCAATCAATAAAACAATAATCGACGGTCTCAAGAAGCGTGTCGATGTGAAGAAATGATGATGGGTTCAAGAACTACAGTATGTTCTCTAGGCCTATCAAACAATACCATGAAAGGTGATGGGCTGCACACCTTTCCTTTTAGCATATGGTACCAAAGCAGTACTGCCCACTCAATTTGAAGTGCCCACATGCGATCCTAACCTCCCAGATGAAGATAATGAGTTTGAACTTGGATGTAATATGTTGTGGATCGACAAAACCAGAGATCAAGCCATCGTTAATCTCGGCCGGTATCATCTCTCCCTCCAAAAGTCATACAACAAGAGAGTTCGACCATGCAATTTCGACATTGGAGATCTTGTACTTTAACGCGTCACACAGTCTTTGAAGCCACGAAATACCGAAAAGCTAGCCGAATTCTGGGAAGGACTTTATGTCGTGTACGACAAAACTGACAAGTGTCATATTACCTGATGAAAGATGATGAAGAGCTTCTGCCTAATCCCTGGAATACAATACAACTAGTATCATAGAAAAGGCTGCAGCCTCCTCCTTGTCCACTTGATATAAATAAAAAATAATCAATGAACATTTTATTTTCTCTGAACTTCGCATCATGTCTTTTAGTAAATCTTTAATGTCTCCAATTTCGAGCAAACTTGAGGGACACGAATGGTCGACAGACTAGACCCTCGAGAATGCATTTGGGGCGACTACATTTTGCCTCGACTAGGTTCTGGCCTTCGAAGTCCAGTAAATTTCTACTAACCTTCAGTGTCATAATGAGAATTGGAGTGGATATCCTTCTGAGAGATTTTGCTTAAAACAGATTGTGATTTGCAAAAAACGCAAACATACAACACACGTTTCTACTAACCTTTAGTGTCATAATGAGAATCTGCTGTAGCACCAAGTCCATCCCTCATAACACTGCTGCATAGCTACCTACATGATTTAGTGCCTTCAACTCTCTTAGACTGTTGATCAATCTTAGATGAATCCTTACCAAATCCTCTACAATTTTTTTGCACATCTCTCTCTATGCTTTCCAAATTTTCAGAAGTTGAAAAACATTTGAATGATGAGGATGAATCACTATTTATTCTTTCTCTCTCTAACGGCTAGCAGTTATTGCACCTCACACGACCCATCCATAGTTTTGGAACTGAGGCGTCCTTTCAACTATCCATGTCAGACGTATTGTACCTTCTTAGTAAAACCGTCTTTCCATCATTACCCCTCCCCTCATATTTTAATCTATTCTTCTCTCCTGTTTCCGTATCTTTCTCTGACCTTCCCACACTCATGATGACTCACACACACGCGATATCATATTTTTGTAGCTTTACATAAAAAAAAACCTAGAAGCTCTTGCATTTTTTCTGTTCTTGTTTATTATACTTACAGTACTAGTAACGTCATTTTCAAAGCTAACAAAATTGTCAAAGTTATTCAAAATTTATTTATCAAAACAGTCTAAAACAACATTTGCAACTAAAGAGGATCAAATTGACTTCCATCTTTTCAGTTATATTCAACGACACTTATATTTATTTATGATAAAACTTTACATATAATTACATCTAAAATAGCCTTGATGACCTGGGCGACCACATCCGATCAGATTTCCTCTATCAATTATTAAATCTTCAAATTCAATCTCTACCTCAGCAATTAATCCAACTATCTCTTCTCGATCTGCAGGATCCCTCACCAATTCACGAAAACATACCTCACAGAAATAACGGGCATACTCAAGATCCATACCCCTTACATCTAATCCTTGGAGCTGACAATCCCTCACTAGTAACTCAGCGTCATAGCAAAACAATCCAAAAATCCTCTCCCGCACTTCAGCAATCTTTATGACCAATCGTTCTTCAGCGGCATGACAAATTCTCCGAGATCGAGTCTGCACCATCCTATAATCTCTTCTCCATATTCAAAAAATAATTCTACCCTTATTTATACATTTTTATAACACTTTTCCCTCAAATCGTAATATTGACCTTTTATCTAGTAACAGACACCCCAAAATCTTGAGCAAAATTATTTGGACTTATCCCTTCCCTCGAACCCAAATCTCCCATTATTTTTCAAGTCGAGCTTATTCTTTCAAGATTTATTCTTCTATCGACCTCTATTAGATTGAATTTTTGCATTATTGATTTCCTGTAATTTTTCTCTCCCACATTTTCAACTCGATTTCTACGAATTACTCTATATCTATATCAACGCAAGTAATTAAATGATAAAATTTATGCATGTCAAAAAAGATTATACATTTTTTTTACAGATATCAATTCTTTTAGTAATCCATCTCAGGCACATTACAGATACCTAATCTGGATAGCACCCAACTTCTGGTACTTTAGAGATAACAAGTTTTTCAGTACTTTTGCGAGTAATAGGTCATTCAGGCACTCCGACACATCAAATCCTTCGGTTCATCCTTATTCAGTAATCTTTTAGCCTGGTGTAAAGCAAAAATTGCAAACAACAAAAAGCTTCCCTCACATGATTTTGGTCAAAGTCTAGTCAAACTTCAAATGGAAACTATACAAGCAGTAGACTTAGTGTCGGTACCAACTCTACAAACTGAAGGTCCTCTGTGAGCAAAAATATAATAGAAATGCTAAAGCAGACTTCCACTGTTCTTCTCCCACCTCCACTAACATCACCTCCACCTCTGAAACTGCCACCTCTGAAGAGTTGGTAGAGATGAAGAGGGTCTGACCTTAGAATCCATGGTGATACAAAAAATCAGTATAACTGCCCCACAATTATGCCTATCTCTACATCTAACCTCCCAACATTTTCCTCGGCCAGAGTGCAGAGACAAGTCCAATATTCCCCACCTGCCAAGACGACAGCGTGAAACCTCCACCTACAATAGAAATCCTCCTCAGCTTCAACCACTTCATCTTCTGACATACCTTGATAAGTCGGAGGAATAGAAGCGGGTATCAACATCTCCAAGGATCGGTCGACAAGGAATTTCAACTTTAACCTCTGCATTTCAGACGCAATCCTCTCTTCAAGGACCATCCTGCGAGTCTTCACTATTCTCAATATTTTAGAGAATTTGACAAATCATAAGGGTACTCTGCTTTAAAGACTCGATACAGGTACTATTTATATAACCCTAAATTTACCGTGTAGGTACGTTTTTCCAAACATCACTATTCATTAAAGACGCGACTCCTCATATCATAGCCGTCATATATATTAGCATCCACATCTTCATTCAATACACGTCATTTCCCCATAACTTGCGTAACTTCTATTCAGTCAAAACCATCTTTACTCCCTTTCAAATTTCAAGAACTTCAACCCAAATAACAATTACATATAGATCATTTCTCAACCAAAGCCACTTGTAACATCGGTTGCGAGGGGGCGATTGTAAGGACCTATCCATGATCTCACCTAAATTTGAGCTGTCGCCAGTTCGAATTACTTCCATCCCAAATTCGCACATTTTTAACATAACTTCTCCAGTCAACATTCCAAACCTACTCCACGAACTGGTGAAGATCATGGGTCGAACTTCAAATTGAAAAACCTTGTCCAGTCAAAAATACCTGTCTCTTTCGAACTTGTCAGTTACTCAGTCGATTGCCACTAACCACATTGTTCATAAAACGTTCTCCAGCACGATGAAGAGCTGCGGAGAAGGCCTATATAAAGAAAAAGTTCCAAAAGAAACAGGACCAGAAAAAACTTACACAAGAGATCATCAGGAAACTACTTGTTTTAGATTCTTAGAAATATTCAAACTTCTTAGTTGCATGGTTCAAGCATTTATATATATGGAGATCACTTGTAATAAGATATCAGCCCCAAGAAATAATGATACTTTTACAAAAATCCTCCACTCGAGGTTTTGGCTTCTTACCTATTCAAAGATTTTCCACGCTAAAATCACCTACGTCATTTCTTGCTTTCTATTAGAATATTATCCCAAGTTCATTGGTGTGATAGAAAATTCCAAGCCATTTCTATTAGAATATTACTCATTGGTGAGTAATATTCACCTTGTTTGAGAGGTAAACTGCTGTGGGGTGGATTAGGTTTAAGGTGGATTGGGGTGAATTTGCCCACCTAGCTGCTGCATATGCTCGTACAAGAGAATCTCTGAAGGTTGTTCAGCAGATATATTATCGAGTGATTTAGGTAAAACTTCCACAGTTTCTGCTTACCAAATATGCATCATTAGTCTAAAATACCCAGTTCAAATATGTTAGATTTTTGAGAAGTCTAAAAATATACTTATGTCTAACACAAGCTTAAAATTACAGACAACTATTTTGGTTTGTTAAATTTTTATCTCGTAAGTATCTTGAGGCTTTAAATTTATTTAAATTTGAATTTAATTTTTTTTATTTTAAATCATAAAAGGTGAAGTTGTACTTAAATTTTGTTGATTTGGGTCAACTGTGTCAATTACAGTTGACTTCGGTCAAATTGCAAATCCAAAACTATTGTTGCATATTTGTTAAATCAGAGGACTTAAGTCTAATATTCATGGAAATAGTATGGTTTTTATCTAAATCACACAATGACTTAGGATAAGCCATAGTAGTCAAACCTATTTTCTTCACCAACGCCTCTGAAATAAAATTCTTCTGACTACCTGGATCAATAATTGCCTTTACCAAGCTCTGCTTCACCTGAATACCGACTTGAGAAAGTTCTTCCAGACTTGACTACCCCTCTCCTTTGGACTCCCCCTTGTGCTCATTCTTATAATTAGGCTTTTACCCCTACTTTCTCTTGTCATCTTTCTTGTAACTCTTCAAGTACTTACCTTCAATAGAAATTACCTTAACGGTAGCATTTTTTATATTGGTCGCATTAAAGAGCTTTGATTCCCTTCTAATAGAATACAGAAAATCCCCCGTGCACTTTATATAACAGCTCATACTCATCCACATCGATGTCTAAAACCAAAGCTTTGTTATGAAACTCAGAAATTACTCTTGTACGGATTGCCCATGCTTTTGGTGTAAATGATGACATATGAACCATCTCTCTTGCTCATACTCAATCGAATAAAATTGCTTCCAAACAAAAACCTTGAATTTTTTCCAACTCAAACTTCCTACTATGTTATGCTTCTTATAGGACTTCCACTACGTGAGTGCATGGCTTGCAAATTTCAATGTTAAAAAACATATTCGTAAATACCAGTTATCTATTTGAATATTTGAATATTCGTAAATTGAAAAATAGGTCTCTAACCTATTTAACCAGTTATCTATTTCCTTATCACCAATTGACCCATCAAATATTAAAATTTTAATTTGAAAATCGATACGAAGATTACGCATAGGATTCATGGACATATGAATAACCGATCTTTTTTCCATAGATTAAATATCACAAGAATCTCTATCTTCCTCGTCGTTACCTTCGTTTCTATCCTCCCCCGCAACTCCTTTTTTCATTGTGCGCTCTAGCCATTTCATCGAAGTGGATACTTTGGTGAGGTTTACGGGATATAATTACTCTACCAACTCTCCTAAAGTAGTACTTAGGGCAGAAACCTAAGTTTCAGCTTCGTGAATCGATCTTCAAAATTGCCCATCTCTAAATTTGCTTTGTTCTTCGAGTTAGGCTTTCTGTGAATCTTTAATGGACTTATAAGAATCTCCTTCATTTACATGGGTCAGTCACGTGTAAAGACCACAAACTAACAACCCCCGAGAATCATAACTTAAAAATCTGATACTACTTAATCCATAATTGAATTATAGACTGTCCTTATTGAAAACTTAGTATAAATAACACAATTTGTCAAGATAATTTCCCAATAAGGGCTTCAATTGCTTGTTTGACTGATTTTAATTGAATTCTTCTTTCAAACACTAAGTTCTAGATTACAAAACTTGAATCCTTCCATCATTCCTAGCCTTGCCCTTTAATGACGGTTACAAATTTCCTAGTTACAAAATAGGACAATTATGCCCTTATGCGAACTAAAATATGAAAGAACCGCGATAGTTGTAGGAACGAAACCATAGTTTGCATAAACGACTGGCTCAATTAAGCTTAAAACCTAATACAGATAGAACTTATCTTCAGGAACTTAGAGTCGTTCAAATGACTCCAAATATCATTTGAATGATAAGAAAAATTAAGCCTAGAAAATAAGATAGATCGAATTGGTCTTCTGAACCCATAATCGCTTAAATGACTCCAAATGTCGCTCGAGCGACATGTCAATTTAAGCCTAAAACTTGAGGTAGAAAAATTAGTTAGGCTTTCCTCATATCACGTTTGAACAACTCCAAGGCTCGTTTAAACATGTTGATACCTTTTTAAGGGGTTTGAATCTTTTGATCCCCCTAGATATATTTTAGAATACTATATACCTCTAGATACAATTTATTTTAATCGGGGGTTAGAGATAAAATGAAAGATTGACTAATTTAGATACGACTTGGAGTTATTTCTAAATAAACTATAATATCCAAGATATATGAGAACTCAATCATTGATTGACCTAGTCAGTTTTCTAAAAACATGGCTTTTAGGATCCAATTTTTTGTATCTCGGTGTAATTAGATGTTACCTAATAATATCTAGAAGTATATAGAACATTATAGTACCCTAATATACTCTTAGATTGTTAGTTCCAAGATAGAATTAATCTACCTATCTAGGGCACTCAGTAGAATTTGTGGATTAAACCACTCATCTACTAAATATCTAATATCCCTACATATTTATAACAAATGGGCCATTTGGTAAGAATACACATTCATTATATAGAACCTTGGAGCTTATAACACCCTCAGTGCTTAGATAAGGATCCCAATATCAGGTACTTATAAATAGTTGCCTTGGCTAAGACTCTATTAAAATGCACTTTAAGAATAAGATCACCAATTTATACAGTAAATATGGGATTTTACAATTAATAGCATATCATAAGTATGAAGCCATATTCACTTGCAAGTAATGATTGAGAATCATTCACTTTATTATGCTATATAGTATAAATCACAAGTAATAATTCATAATCATGTACTTAATAGCACTTCATGAGTATTAGAACATGAACAATATTTATCTACAAATAATGAATGGAAATCATTACCTTGAATACTCTAAACTGCCTTATGCCAGAAATGTTTATTGAATACTACTGCTGGAATTGATATACATGTATAACGAATGTTGGCGACACCGAGTACAATTTCTACCTACCCATACTATAACTCTATATGGTACAACAAACTTAACCTCTATGGATTCGAAGATCCATCTGCTTTTACAGAATCTAAACAAGAATATTGTTTAGAATTATGAGTCTCTAATCAACAAATCCGACGCTTTGCTTGTATCCTCGCCCACAAATTTAGGAGGACCTGATAATTGATTACCCTCCCACTTTAGTACAATATCACTATGTTTTGATAGTGCAACTCTACTATGATGTTATATGGAAGAATTGTTAAGAAAGATAGTAAGATTTAAAATATTCTATTTACTTTCTATGTTTCAAATATTATGCCTTTGAGTAAATATTTGATAACTCACTACCTGATTTTAGTTTTGCTCATTCTTGAGCAAAATGATAGTTGTTAGTTCAGAACCACAAGTACATGTGTTTGCATCGTACAATGCCAAGTATGATGACAGGGTTCTAGACAATGTCGTAACCATAGATATGTGAGAGGAGATAATAGTGGAAAGATTTATAATCTAGCCACCAGTAACAAGATAAGGGGAACACGAAGTTTACCTATGAACCAAAGTGACAAAGGAAGTAATAGAAGCTGGACATAGAAGAGTCGGACACTGGGTGCGGGACTGGAAGGTAACCTGGATGATCCTAACAGATTAGCTCCGATCTTATCACGTGATCACGGTTAGGGTATATAAATATTACATCTATAAAGTTTAAAGCCACAATTATTCCAAGATACCTACGATATTTTGCATCATGCCCAAGAGTGATTAGTAGAAGAGTCTCATTAGAAGAGTAATGAGACATAAAGAGTATTACCAAGCAGTATATTTGTTTGTTGCGAGTAGTAATTTTACTTCATTAGTACTACCTTTGATTTAGTTGAAACTCTTTACTGGTTAGCTTCTTTAAATGCTTGTAAAATGCACTAGGTATCACATCTATGAGACCCCTTTTTGTTCTATGATTCTGCTTAAATTTATTACTACAGAAGTAGTTAAATTTTACGCATGATAGTTGATCTATTGCATACAACCTACCCAAAGTAATTCTCTACTTAGAAGAGTGTTCTTTGCTCATAGAGTAATGTCTGCTTACAGAGCCTTCACTGATAACCAAATAAGTGGCGATACATATCTCAAAGACAATAGTACCACACACTCGATCTTTTTTAAATATGCAAATATTTCTTTTCTTTAACCTTGTGCATCTGGCATGTTACCACTATCACTAGCCCAACAAAAGTAATAGAAGGCACTGAAGGTGCCACCCTATTACTCCCCAATGATACGATGTTTGGAATCATATATACTTTATATACTAATAAGTCTATTGATGATTGGCTAAGCTTTAGGGACATACATAATAATGGTTATCAGTTACATATATAATAATGGTTATCAAGTACCTATATGATAATGGTTATGAAGTTGAAAATGATAGGAGAAAATGACAACCGGGTTATGTGTATTCAATCCACGTTTAAGTATTTGACAACGTTATTGGAACGATTTCCAATATACTCCTCCAGGATAGCATAATGAGGAGTGTAGGGTATTGATCTCATAGAGGGGAGACTAAACTGTTATACCATAGGGTTTATACTTTGCTAGGCGTCTAAAAAGTATATTTAATAGAAATAGGGAAAGCTCTATATAAATACACTTGTGTGGAGTCCTAGAATAGGATTCCTCCTCGACCTCTAGTGAGGATTTTTATGATGAGGGGGAATATATAGATAAGATTATAGATTTGGGTTAGAGTAGACTGAATCCTCAAGCTTCTGAAGGCGCTTGAAAGTTATTAGAGCTTCTCCAAGGCATGAATCAGAAAAATCTCTCAACCTCCTTATGGTAGCTTTCCTTCCCAATTTATTGAGGATAGGAAAGGTTACATCGCCATAGGGAGATCAAATTATAAGTGTATCCTTACTGATAACTATTTTCTACTAAAGATGGCTTTGCCAGAGTTGGCTGTCTTTGACCATAAGCTGGGCTGGACTGAAGCATGGTCGAGGATTTATTAGACTCAAATGTACGTTTATTATGAGCTCTAGTTGATTTGCAAGTGCGATAGGCTTCGAATCGCTCAGTAGTCTTCGAGGTTGTATTTAAAGGCTGTTAGTAGGCTACTATATTTGCTCTCTCTCAGTTGGGGCCTCAGAAATTATTGCAGTTAATGCTAAGAAATAATGGTTTGCATGGGAATTTATATGCTTGACCAGTGTTAATGAACAATTTTTTGAGATCATTAATGGCTAATTATACTAATTAATGCATTATTAATGATATCTTAATCTCTCTATAAAAAAAAGGTTAAGGGTTGTGTCAGAATTTCATTAACTCTTGTTTATTTCATTCTCCAAACCATTGCTAAAGTGGGATGAAGATGCATTATCAGAGACAGTTAGAGAAAACTAAAAAACTGGTGAAGGCCAAAGTAGCCAAACTAACTAGGATATACTTTGGATGAAGGGATATGGGGGGCCTTACCACCTGACCTTATTGATTTGAACAGGGAAAAGTCGATCGAACGAGAATAGGAGGATACTGAGTCATTTAATTTATAGTGGGGGGTGTTCTAACATCATCTCCTAAATGTAACTAAATGCTCGACCGCGTTGAGGGCTCTGGCGCAGTGACTGGTAGAAGCAGAGGGTGGTAGTCGTGGTGGTGGTACGGGGTGTTTTGTTATTTATTTTTGTTTTGTGAATGTTGAGGTGTATTTCTTGTCTTCCCACCTTGCAATTATGAATTTTATGAATGAACTATTTTTTAATTTACTTGATGTCCAATATAACTAGTAGATTGCGGTGTATGAATGGTCAAAGGAAAAATGGTGTAGAAGATTTGTATGGCAAGTCCAGTCGTATGCTGAAGGTTTTCAAATGAGATAAGTTTTTGATAGGTTGAACTTGTTGAGATGATTCAAGGAAAAAAGTCATAGTGAGAGTTAAAATGATCACATTTGTTCAGATTTAAAATAAAATAGGATCAATTATTGTTGTTTGTATACTCATTTGTTGGGGTTGTTCAACGTTTATGTTGGGTATAAAGGGGTCGACTGTAGCGATCTGATAGTTACAGGTGATAGTGCTGACATGTGTGACTGTGCCTATCTTGAGCAGTACGTAGAGTTGGCAGTGGTTACTTCATGTCTAAGTGTGGGGGTGGTTTATTTTTCCACATGGCATGTTCATATGAACCTACCTTTTGAGGTCAAGAAACAATGTTTGGGGCTTATCAAAGATAATTTATTCAAGAGGTAGTAAAAGAAGGTCATGTAGATGAAAGAAGTAATGGTGATTGTTAGTTGATGGTTTGTTTAAGAGTGTTTTCAGGAGTTCGAAGGGAAATTTGTGCACGAAGTTATGAGATGTAGGTCCTCAAAGCATTTAAAGAATTGTGAAAAAAAATTGTAAGTGGCAGTTAGCTATAATTATGGAGGGAAGGCGAAGATGTGAGAGAGAGTGGGGTTAATGGGTGTAATGATGACGGTTTAGAAAATTGATATGGTTGGGAATAGTTTATTTAATAGGAAAGAGAAAAGATGAGAGAGTTATTCATCCTTACTTGCAGTTTTCTGAAGAGGAGAGAAGAAGTCTTGAAGCTTTTATCTGTTTGGTCAAAGATCATCAGGAAGCAGTGGTTTTAGGTATGTCTCTTTCATTTTCTATAGATTTGTCCTATTTCTTATTGATCCTTCTATGCATGATAATTAGTAGGGCAAGAATTTGGTGTCTACCATTAATGGCAGATGCTTGGTCTTTAGGGAGATGGCTGCAATTGGGTGTAGTAAATGATGATGTTTGAGATCCATCGAAGCATAACTTTGAGGTTGTGGGATGGATGGAGGTATAAAATAGTGTGGTATAGCCTTATCCAATACCATCGAGGCTGGATGTGGGTGTGTCCGACGGGTAATACTGAGTCAGTCACCAATAATTAGTAACATTGAGGGTTTTAACTTGAATATATTGAGCTAACTTGTTCTCTCTTCTTTTGTAGATTATTAATGCGTACCTATGAATTTTTTAAGATGAGGCTAGCGGATGAGATCAAGAATGTATTGAATGAGCCGAGTACTGTTGGTTGAGTTGAAGAGAGTAGCTGTAATGTTGAGGAATTGCATATTAGAACTAATGTTCCTCTTACGAGTATGGAACCCGACATTAATTTGGTAAGGCGAAACCGAAGAAGGGCGCGGGTTGCTGGGGAGAGTGACGAGGAGGAGGAGGAGGTGGAGGTGACCAATCCTATTGGGGACGAAGGAGAGAACGAAGAGAAGGACGATGAGGTAGTCGGGGAGGATAAGAGTGGTCAGAAGGATGGGGATGATGAGATGGAGGACGATGGCAGCATTTTTGTAGACGTCTATGAAGGACCACTTTAACCTACATGGGGTAATGCCATAATCCCTTCCTCTGGCTCATCCTCGAAGGACCACTTTGACCCACAAAAAATAAAGAAGAATCCCCTCCCAACAAGGTCAAATTTTTATCCTCATGGGGACCAATCCTACGTGCAACTGTCCCTTCGGTGTTTTATGATAGAGGTGCTGAATTTTTAGGATGTTGCACCTTTTCAGATGAATGTCAACAATTATGAGATGATGAAAGTCATTGGGGCTTTAAGTAGAATCCCTGGATATCGTGGCCTTT
The DNA here is from genome assembly GCA_014058105.1 of Kingdonia uniflora. Classification (NCBI taxonomy): domain Eukaryota; kingdom Viridiplantae; phylum Streptophyta; class Magnoliopsida; order Ranunculales; family Circaeasteraceae; genus Kingdonia; species Kingdonia uniflora. The sequence continues at coordinate 1,520,638 of JACGCM010000696.1, forward strand.
TACTCGAGGAAGGGTAATTCAAAGGTGGGGGATATTTCACATACAATATAATCCTGATAAACCTTGGCTGCTTGACTTGTATTCGACTGGGTGCGGGTGGGATAAAGATCTGGTAGTGGTGAAGGGGCACTGAGAGTAACTCAAGGGTGAAGAGGATCTTGCTTTAAAAAATAGGGTTTTTAATCCTGGTAAGTATTATTTGATTACCTTATAATACTTTCACCTTCAGCTATGTTCTTACCATGAATATGTATGTTCTACATGACCTATATGTGAAGTACCATACAATACTCGACATTACTTGGATGATCTGTGCCATAAGAACAAGACTTGGGGTCGACCTCAAAGTTTGTCTGGCATCCACTTAATGAATTGAAGGTCTTCCGGTACTTGCAACATTACCCCAAGTATTGAAGTGTGGTGCTAAGCAGAAAACCTTCAATTAGTTTGTCCAACATCTACTCGACATTACCTTGGTTTGACAAACTCGAAAAGTTCATAATGCTTCGAGGTCACCCCCGATCCTCGAGTTTGAACCTAGACAAAACTAAATGTGGTTTACTCTGAGGTCACCCCCAAGTGTTTGATATTTTGAATATTCATGCAACTTGGGTTTACCCCAATCAGGAACCTTGAAAAACTTTGAGGTCGCCCCCAAGTATCAGTCAGGTTGAAGGATTTACTTGTTACTTAGGTTTGTCCAACTCATGAAATTTATGAAGCTTCGAGGTCACCCCTGAGTATTTCTATCCTTTGGTTTGAACCTAAAGGAAACCAGACGTGGTCAACTCTGAGGTCGCCCCCAAGTGTTTAATCTTTTGATTATTCATGCCACTTAGGTTTTCCCAAATCAAGAACTTTGAAAAACTTCAAGGTAGCCCTCAAGTATCTGTCAGGTTGAAAGATTGAGTTGAAACTTAAGTTTTACTGACTCAAGAAGTTCATGAAGCTTCGAGGCAAACTGTGGGTATTGCTATCCTTAGGTTTAAACCAAAACAAAACCAGGCGTAGTCAGCTCCAAGGTCGTACCCAAGTGCTTAATCTTTTGACTATTCATGGCACTTGGGTTTGCCCAAATCAGGAACCACAAAAAACATTGAGGTCACCCCCAAGTATCAGTCGGGCTAAAGGGTTGACTTAATACTTAGGTTTGACCAACTTAAGAAGTTCATGAAGATTAATTTAGGCAGATGAGCAAGCAAAATGATAGTTGTACATAAATCTTTATTGATTCACGATACTTCGATTACAACTGGGGTAGGTATGTGTAGTCATCTTTTGTTGTAGGAAACTAGCTGTATCATGTTTCAGGGGTTTGGCAGGGTTTGTTCATCTTCTATCACGAGGTAGTAGAATCCATTGTCTATTTTTTCATAGACGATATATGGTCCTTCCCAAGATTCAACAAATTTTCTTGCATTTATTGGTTTAGAGGAGGGGGTAACTCTTCAATTGACCAAATCGCCAATTATAAAATATCAAGGATGAACCCTAGAGACTTCTCTAGTGAGTGGTGGTATTGGCCAAGATTAGCCAGGGATCGGTCTCAGATCTCATCGATCCATAGCATGTTACAGACGAGTTGAAACTCGTTCTCTTCATCTAGAAGTTTTGGGTCTCTTGTAAAGATTTCTAACTGAGTTGGTAGGACTGGTTTACTTCCGTATACGAGTAAAAAAGGAGTGCAACCCTTCACTTTTCTTAGTATTGTGCGATATACTTAGAGGACATGTTGTAGGTCTTGAACCCATCGTCCCTTCTTGTCGTCGACATGCTTCTTAAGATAGTTGACGATGTCTATGTTGATGGCCTCGGCGTAGCCATTACTTTGTGGGCAGTAAGGCGTAGAGGGAGAAAGGATGAGGTTGTAATTTTTTAAAAATGTTTTAACCATGTTTCCCATGAACTGTTGTCTGTTGTCGTATCGGATCATTTGAAGGCATCTGAAACGTGTAATTATGCTTTCATATAGGAACTTAATTACTTTATCTGTTGTTCTGCATAATGGTACTTCTTTAACCTATTCAGTGAACTAGTCTGTGAAACCGAGGACGTATTCTCGCTTACCAAAAATTTTTGGGAATGGGCCCACCAAGTAGATTGCCCATCACTTAAATGGCCAAGAAACTTGGCTGTAGTAGATATCTTGTAAGGAGCTATTGATGTTATGGCGATGTCACTGGCATTTATCGCAATGCTTTGCGTATTTTGTGGCCTATTCTTCATGCTTGACCAGAATAATTCCTGTACTATTGCGCGTAACGCTATTGATCTGCCTGCAATATGTGATCCGTAGCTATCCTCATACAACTTTGTGATGACTGTAGCAGCTTCCTATTATGATAAACATTTTAGGTATACTTAATTTGGGGTTTTATGGTGTAGGCTACCTTCGAGGATATTGTACCTTCGGCAGTTCTCCAATAATGACTATTTTGCATTTGGGATGGGGGTAGGGTTTTGTGGTTAAAATATGCTAGGTAGGAGGTGTGTCAGTCCTCAGGATCGATACTCCCACCCCTAGTTGTCGATGGTCTTAATTTCCATCTGGTCTGTACTTGGGCTTTCGAGTACTTCGATATTAAGTTTTCTGGGCTTGGACTGGCCGAACATATCTGTTATGTAGGCTAGGGTGTTGGCATGTTTGTTTTTACCTCAAGGGTAATGTATTATCGAAGATCGTTCAGGGAAACAATTCATGAATTTTAGAATGAGCTCAACATATTTAGCCATTCATCCATTTACCTGGTTCTCGCCAGTATAATATCTTTGGACTAGCTGCGAGTTAGTAAAGACGGCTAACTTGGGCATACCAAATTCTAGGGCTATATCGAGACTGTGGATTAAAGGATCGTATTCGGCTTTGTTATTGGTACACTCAAAGTTCAGCTTGACTGCCTCTTCTTGACGATCATTGGATGATATGACCAGTACGATAACTATTCCAGAACCATTCGGGCGTACGGAGCCATCGATGAATAGTCATCATCCTGTATTAGGGTTCCATAGGTCATTTTGTTCGATTTGTCCATCTGATATTTTTTCTTCATGCTTTTTCCATTCATCGCCTTTGACTGGGAAATCAGCTAGAAAGTCGATAACTGCTTGGCCTTTCTGAGGTATCTACTTCATGAAGGTTCTTTCGCGTTCGCCAAAATAGACCGACCATTATTGAACCCATCTAAATTTTTCTTTTTTGGCGAGAACTTCTTGAAGGAGATATCACGTGATCACCCTTGTTCCATGTACTTAAAAGTAGGGTTGGAGCTTTCTGGAAGTGTAGACGAGGGTAAGTAGACATTTTTCAAGTTTGGTATACCTGGTTCGGCCGGGGTCAAGGCTTTGCTGATAAAGTATTGATTTTTTGATGCCTCGATCTGTTAGTATGAAGACCAAATATAATGATTCGTCTGAAACAGCGAGATAGGGATAAAATTCTTTGCCTTCGATTGAGGTACTCATTATTAGTGATTGACCGAGGTTAGTCTTGGGCTCATGGAAAGCTCGTTCACATTCTACTGTTCAATCAATGTCAGGGTTTTTCTTCTTGGCTATGTGGGCTTCTTGATCGTGAAGGAGAGAGAATAACCAGGCGCACCTTTCCAGGGATTTGGAAATAAATCGATTAAGGGCTACAATTTTTGCTGTAACCTTCTGTACGTCTTACTTTGTTCGCGGAAAGGGCATATGGACTAGGGCTCAGATTTGCATAGGGTCAATCTCAATACATCTCTAACTGCTGTGGTGGCTAAGGAATTTCTTGGAAGAAGCACCGAACTGACACTTATCAGGGTTTAACATTATTTTGTATGATCGAAGGATTGAAAAGGCTTCGGTCAAGTCTTGGATATGGGTATTTTTGTGGATACTTTTACATAGTATGTTGTCGATATAGACTTCGATTGACTTGCCCAAAAATGGCTTAAACATTGTGATAACTAGAAGCTAGTAGGTTGCGCCTGTATTGTAAAGCTCAAAGCGCATGATGTTAAAATAATATAGCCCTTGTTCAATAATAAAAGATATTTTAATATGATTTTGTACAGAAGGGGTACCTATTTGTAACCTGAGGTAGTATTCATCATCGAGAGGTACTCGTGTCCAGCTGTTGTATTGAGGAGTACTGCGAAAAGGGGGATGGAAAAACTACCTTTTGAGGAATATTTGTTGAGGTCGGTGAGGTCGATGTAGACTCTAATTTATTGCCATTCTTTTTAGAAGCAGCTATGATAATCAAGATCCAGTCTGCATACTTAACTCGCGCATGAAACCTGCGGCTAGAAGTTTATCGACATCGAGGTTAACTGCATCTCAAATCCTTGGAGATAAGATGAATTTGTTTTTTTTGACTGTTGTACACTTAGGTATTAGATCGATTCAATGACAGGCAAGTATAAGGTCAACTCCCAGTAATTCCTGGAAAGTCCATGTGAAGACGTCTTTATTGGATCGAAGAAGCAAGGTAAGCTGTTATTTTTTGTCGTCGGTTAAGGAACTTCCAATAAACATTCATCATCTAGGGACGTTAAGTTTGATATATACACTAGCCTCGATAGCTGGTGTTTTGATGGGGGTAGTCGAAGGTGCGGTGCAAAAAAGTTATTGTGATTGTTATGGTTTTACCAACTTTCTGGTTAGGTCTATCTTTGTGCGTTCACATGATTATGCTAGCTGTTGGGACCCCTTCATGTCTCAGGTTCCGCTCGGGGTGGTGAATTAAAATACTTGGTGGTAGGTCGAGGGTATTGCTTTTATGGCATGCATCTAGTCGCAACCTAAGATGCCGAGGTATTTAGATTTCTTATCAATGACAAGAAAATAGGATTGTAACACCATTGGGCTGGTGATGACAGGGAGGCCGAGTTATCCGACTGCCACCTCTGTGAACCTATTAAAATCTTTTAGTTTAGCATTAGCCAAGGGTCATTTGGTCTGTCATTTGCATGGCTTTGACTATTTCAAAAAAAGTATATTGGTAACGCTCTCAGTGTCGATAAGCATCGTGTGAAGGAGGATGTGTTCTACCTTTACCATGATAACTAACGGATCAGAGTGGGGAAATCTGACATTAGAGATGTCATAGTCAGTGAAAGATATACCTTTAAGTCTGGGAAGCTAACTAGTTTCACGTAAGAGGACTGGTAATTTTTGCTGCTAGGTGATCTTGTAATAATCTTCGACCCTTTTCATCTTACTTTAGGTATGACCACTGCCAATGTTATTGACTTCGATCATGTTAGCTTAAAAGATATACACTTCATTTCTTCCATTGTTCGGGGCTGCTTGAGATCTGAGGTATGACCCATCAAGGTAGCTGGGGAGGTCAGTAATATATTGGTACAGTCATCTTGCTTTGATTATCACCTCAAATGGCCGTTGCAAAGTATAACAGTAATTTGTTGAATGGCAATTGCACTTGTGTTTATGACAATATGGTTTATCCTTTTTGACTTCTATCGGGTATGGAATTCACCATATTGGGTCGCCTTGGATGACTGGTTGAATAGTGCTGATTGAGACGTTAACTTTGGGTAAGACTGGCATCGGGCATTTTTTCCGAGGAATATCAAATTGCTCTTCTTGGTTGCCACATTTTTTGTTGTCGGTCTCGTTATAAACGTGGGCGACCATGGTTGTACTCGGCTGTCGAGGTTTGTAGTGATTGCTAGATTCGGGTTGTCCCTGTCAATTGTTTTAGCAGAGATGCCCAAGGTCGATGTAACCATTAACTTTAGATAGCATTTCTTCAAGGGTTTTGAGTTTTTGGAAGATGATTTACTCCTTGACCCAGTTATGGTCTGGTATGGTGTTGGAGTATGCTAAAGCAGCATTGGCGCAATCGAGGTTCTCAATTTTGCAAAATTCATCTTAGAATTATTTGTTAAAGCTCTCGAATGTTTCCACTTGAGTCTTTTAAAAATTGAAAAGGGCACTGAGTCTGACTTTGCAACTTTATCCTAAGCTTTGAGCAACTATCTTGTGAGATATGAAGAAACTAGATAGTTTATCAAAGCTTTGGATAAAGGTATTGGGTAGGCTATGGTACCACTTTAGTGAGCTATCTGTCAGGTAGGTGGGGATCATTTGGCAATGGATGTGATCCGTCGAAGAGTGAAGGATTAACGAGTTATGGAACTTTAGGATGTGAGATTATAGGTCTGTGCTTCAAAATTTATGAAGTTTTGGGATATGAAAATTTAGAGGGACCTCTATGGATAGAAGTTCCAAATAGAGTGGATTATTGAATCTACTCCATGAGTTTAGGGTTGGGCTCGAACTGATGTGGATGGCATATTTGATTTACGGGTCGAGCTCCTGTTGTGTATGGTAAGCTGCTTGAGTGGGAGAACGATGTATTCGCGATCGATGCAGCTTCGGGTCCAGGGTGTGTTTGGCACTACATTCACCTAGCTAATCTTGGGATGGTCACCGAATTGGGGGTCTCGATGTTTGTAGTATGGAGTCGCTCTAATCTTCCGTTACAGGGACACCTAGGTGGATTGAACCATTGAGTATGGTATTGGGGGCACCTTCGGTGCCTAGGTTGGTAAAGTTATTAAAAAATTGAGGGAATTGCACAGACGGCGCAAAAAATAAGGGCTTAATCTTGTAAAGGGGAGATTAAGCTCTTGCACCACGGGGTTTATGCTCGACTAGGGATCAAACAAGTATACTTAATAGAATTAGGGAAAGTTCTATATAAACGTACTTGTGTAGAGTCCTATAATAGGATTCCACCATGACCTCTAGTGGGGATTTTTAATATGAGGGTGTATATATGGATATGATTACAAATTTGGGTTAAAGTAGGCTGAATCCTCAAGCTTTTAAAGACGCTCGAAGGTTGTAAGAGCTTCTCCAAGGTATGTGTGAGCAAAATCTCCCAACCTCCTTATTGAAGCCTTCCTTCTATATTTATAGAAGATTGAAAAGTGACGTCACAATAGAGAGGTCAAATTTGAAGTATATACTTACTAACAACTATTTTGAACTAAAGTCGGTTCTTCAAGAGTTGTCTACTAAGTTGTCTGCCTTTGACCATAAGCTGAGCTGGACAGAAGCTTGGTTGAAGCTTTATTAGACTCGAATGTATGTTTATTATGAGCTCTAGTTGATTTGCAACTATGGTAGGCATTGAGTTACTCGGTAACCTTCGAGGTAGTCCTCAAAGGCTACAAGTAGGCAACTATAAGGTGAATTATCTAGAATACTTTTCGACTTTATTTTTAGCAAAAAGCTTAGAATTTTATATAAGCAGGATCATAAGTACAAGATAATTACAAAACAAGGACAAAACAGCCCTTAAATTCACTAAAAGAAACAGAAGCATACCCTGTTCGAATAGATTATTAGTCTATTCGAATAAAATCTCATAGGCTGAAATGTATTCGAACAGAGAAGATTCTATTCGAATAAAAAACATTTAGTCCAGAATGTATTTGAATAGGAAAAATTATAATTGAATACAATCACTCAGGAAGAGTGTATTCGAGCAGAAAAACTTTTATTCGAATAAAATCCCTCAGGAATTTTTATAATCGGAGGAGAAGTACTATTCAAATAAAACATCAGTTTCAGCGAAACAAGAAGTATTCGACTTTCCCTTTGAAGGAGAGAAGATCTAGAGAGTGCCCATGTAATGATTGCTTCTAAGAAAATTCTATTATTTATCCAATAATGACCAATGTGGAGTGGCATCTCCAGCCTTTTCTCGAAAGGCAAATATCTTTTGAACAACAGTTGGCAAAAGTGCGAGTGACACTGAAAGTTCTATAGTGGCAACAGATGGCGACATAGATCATCAGCCGACCTTAGAAAAGTAGAAGACATACAAAGCATAAGAACTTGAATCCCTGTGCGAGAAAGACTCAACGAGGGAAATGAAAATCACGACCCCAGAGAGGGGCATTTTCAATACCACAAAATCACAGCTTGACAGATTGTTTCTCAGGAGCACAAGGACAAGCGCATTAATGAAATCTTGGAGGCCCAAACACGTAAAAGAAAAGATGTCTTTAGCAGACTACAAAAGAACATAAATGTGTAGAACTGCTGGACAGTGATGTACCGCCCAACTTCCATGCACCAAAGATTTAAAAATATAAAGAACTGACCCTATCGAGTACATACAGGAATTCCAAGATTCTTTGGGTTATATTCAATGTCAAACCACATTTTTTGTCGTTTATTCCTTACTTGTCTCCAAGGCAAGCCTCTACACTGGTTCCACTCATTGGAAGAAGGATATATCCATTCTTTTGATCAGTTACAAGAACTCTTCATCAAAAAATATTTGAATAATTGGGATAAAGAAGAGAATCTTTACCCCCTTATCAGCCTTAAATAAATACCATGAGAGGAGCTCGAATCATTCACCAATAATTTTTTTGATTTGGCCAAGAAGGAAGACAGTCTCGACCAAAAACTAATAGTATCGTCCTTTACAAAAGTTCTCCTTATTGACAGAAGAGAGATGGAGCATTTCATCTTGAATAAGCCAATAACTTTGAAGGACATAGTTGGAAAGGTAAACAACTACATTAATCTCGAAAGAATGATATCCGAGAGACAGAAGCCGCAAAAATCTATCCTCACAACAAAAGGACAAATTACATAACAATAATTCGAACACGCCACCGATACTGGAGGTTATTAAAAATGAACTAAATTCGAAGGAGATCGACTTCGAAGAGGAAATGATCTTCCAAAGCCTTATCTTTTGAGATATACTACTAAATTGGCTGACTTTGAAGGATAAGTTCTTCAAAAATGCATAACCCCTCCAGCCCATCAAAGGAAAACCATATTGCAAGCACCATAAGGTTAAGCATCGTGATGTAGAGTGATGTTATGCTCTACAAAGACTCATAAAATACATAATTAAAGATGGTAGACTGTACGAATACATTGTCGATGTAGAAAGTTATAAGAATGGGAACTATATGCCAGATAATGAAGTCATTTAGATTGAAGAAGGGACAAAAGAGATTACCTCTATCATGTTCACCTCAATCACTTTACTGAGACACCCAAGATAAACAGGTCAGCAATATCTAAAAGATAGCGGCCCATTCAATGTCATGACCTATCAGTTGTAGAGAAGGAAGCTTGAAGGTTTCCAGAGTCAAGTATTAGAAAAACTAGGATTTCTTTCAAAGATTGCGATATCCGTCATAACAAGTTTCCCCACCATGACGTCCTAATTGTCATGTAAAAAATGACAAAGCTCTTGATATACACGATGATGGCAGATGCCAGGAGTACAATTGAAGTACCTATTCAGAGCATAATCAAACAATTGAGCCTGACAGATCAGGTCGAGGCTAGAGATATGTATATAAGGAGCTTCAATAGGTCAAAAGAAATATGGGTAGGCAAAATTGCACTTCCTATTACAGACGGACCAACAGCAATAGGCATGACGCTTTATGACGTTAATACGAAGTCAAGATATTTTGGAATAATGGGATGTTGTTGGCTGTAAAACCTGGAAGTCATTCCTTCTATTTATCATTTGGCATTACAATTTGATTGGAATGGAGGGATAAATGAAATAAAAGGCAATCAAAAACTAGCTCGAGCATGTAAAAATACCGTGACTATTGTAATAGATCCTTCTCAGGAGTTTGAAGTATAGCAATTACAGAAAATGGGAACCACAGGAGACCCACCATCAGCCACAGAAATTACAAAATTCATTAAGATTGATGGTACTAAGCGCGACATATATATCAGAACTCATTTACTTTTAATAGATCAAAACATACTTATTGAATTCTTAAAGGAAAATTGAGATGTGCTCGCTTGGACATTCCAAGAAGTGCCTGGAGTAAATCCCGCATTAGCTTGTCATAAATCGTGTTTGAAGGAAAATATTGTGTTGGTTAAACAAAAATAAAAAATGTTGGCACCCTGACTCTGAGAAGAAATGAACAAAGAGATCGATAAGCTTATCGAAGTCGGGTTCATCAAAAAAGTGAATTACCCAGAGTAGATTTCAAACATTGTGGACATTCTAAAGAAAAACAACAAGATCGATATGAGTTTGTGTAGATTTCACCGACCTCAACAATCATACTTCGAAAAACTATTTTCCTATTCCTATAATCAATCATTTACATGATTCAACTGCTGGGTACGAGCTTTTATCCATGATAGATGCTGCCTCAGGTTATAATCAAATTCTGCACCAGTCCCATGATCAAGAATAAACAATATTTTTCACATAATATGGATTATACTGCTATAAAGTCATGCCTTTTAGACTTAAGAATGCTGGAGTAACCTATCAAAGATTGATGACTCAAATGATCAATGATAACCTTGGAAAAACAATGGAAGTCTATAATGATGACATACTGCGTAAAAGCCTTAAAAATGAAGAACACCTTACCAATCTTCACACAACTTTAAAAATCCTTCGATCTTACCGAATGAAGCCTAACCTTGATAAATGACAGTTCGGGATCCAATCAGAAAAATTCTTAGGGCCTGTTTCAGAAGATCTAAATTAGGGTCAACCAAGAACAAACTAGGCTGGCCTATTCTGACTGAGTACAAACTCAAGCCGGTTTAGTTTTTAATAATGTTTGATTGGTACACTTATCGGTAAAAAGATATTTTTCTCAAGCAATATCGCATGTGTAATTAAAAAAGATAATGATTTATATAAACTACCATAAAAATCTATAGTAAATTGGATTAGATCTCTCCAAATCCAAGCTTCATGAATCACATCATGATAACTTCAGATCTCTTCAACAAAACCGAATTACTATCTTTGGCAGACCTTCAATATAGAGGAATCATGAGATGAAGAGAGTATAATTTGTACTATCTTAAATGTTCTTATAAATTAATTTTTGAACTGATGAGAGAGAGAGAGAGAGAGAGAGAGTGATTGGATCTCACTTAAATCATAATTATAATGGGTTTCAAGTTTCAACTTCACTTATCACCATGATCAATCAAGAGAGAGAGTATGTGTGTATTAGTGAATGGAACGAAAATCAAAGAGAAGTTTGGAGAATGTCCTGCCGTATAATTTGGGGATAAAATTTTATTGGTTCATTCGTAGAACGTCAAATAGTTGTTTCATGATGGAACTAGTTTTCCGAACTTTCTTGGCCAGCTTTGGTTACAAAAAAGCCAAAAAATGTGGTCCCACTAATTGCCAAATATGGATTTCTAGCTTTGTTTCAGTTCTGAACTGAACTGGCCTTATTTTAGCAAGTTTCCAAATAGCCCCTTTGGATACTTAATCAGCAAAAAAGGGATCGAAGCTAGCACTGACCGCATTCGAGCTCTTTTATCAATGTTGTCACCAAAATCTAAGAAAGACGTACAAAAAGTAGCTTGCAAAATTACAGTGATTAACAGATTTGTATATAAATAATCACATTGATCTAAATGGTTATTCAACCTACTAGGTAGAAGGGACACAAATAGGGAAGAATAAGAAATATCCAGAGATCGAATGAAATAATGAGTGCGAGGTAGTATTTCACGGTGTCAAGAATTATTTGGGAAAACCTCCCATCATGAGTACCCCCACGAAAGGAGAAAAGCATACATTATATCTAACTGTTACAGAAAACTCACTCAGTTTGGTACTCATCCAACTGGATGAAAAAATCAAAAAACCCATGTATTTCATCAGTAAAGCTCTTACTCTAGCATTAATATGGTACACCAATTTTGAAAAACTCCTTTTTACCTTTATGTACACATCGCCAAAGTTAAACCAATATTTTCAAGCTTATTCGATTCGAGTAATGACGATTTATCCCCTTCGAGAGGTCTTATCTAAAAAAGATCTAGATGAGTACTGCAGTGGTTAGTTAACTTAGGGGAGCACGATATACGCTTCGAACAAAGATTTTAGGAAAAGGGTCAGGTGGTAGCTAATTTTTTTATGGATTTCCTAGTCGTGGACCTAAATTGGGAAGAACATGATACCAATCTTGTTGAAGAACAGTCTGATAAAAAGGAAAATTGGATATCAAAAATGAGATGGCGCCTTTTGACCGATGGGTCCGCTAGACCGACAAGTTCAAGAATTGGAATCGTTCTCATCATACCCTCGAATAACAGGATTGAGAATTTGATCTAAATCAATTTTGAGGCAACAAACAATAAAACAGAATACGAGGCGCTAATCCACAAAATAAATAAAACACTAGAGCTCGGAATACCTGAACTGTCTATATACACTGAGTTTTTGTTGATCGTAAACCATTACACAAAACGAAAAAAAAAAAAAAAAAAAAAGATGTTATACTATGTTGCGATAGTGGCGATAGAATGAAAAAGTTTCAGAAGGCCACAATTGATTATCTCCCTCGGGGAGAAAATATGTATGCAGATTCTCACGTAATCTTACAGGAATTCTTTGAACAGAGGTTTGATATTTGAAAATTGAAGTCGTCTCTATTCCTAATATTATTATTGTTGGCTAGAATGTGTTTAACACAGGGGACGACAAGTTTGTAAAAGGCAATTGGAGATTGCCATTTCACCAATATATCAGTTTGCAGAACAATTTCACTGGTAAGCTTCCTGAAGACATCAATCAAAGAGGAAGACTGTTGGACAACGTAAAACGGTACATAATTATCAGCAATATGTTTTACAAAAAATTAGTCGCAGGTCCTTATCAAATGTGTCTTTCCAAAATCGAAGCTAATGATTTATTACGAGAATTACACAAAGAAAAAGTAAATCACATGTAGGAGTTCGATCCTTAGCAAATCGAGCAATTACTCAAGGGTTTTTTTGGCCTAAAATGAGAACACATGGTAAAGATTACACAAAAAAATGTAACACCTGTCAACGACATGGACACAAAAATCATGTTCCAGCTCTAGACCGTCACGTGAGTAAATTATATTGGCCTTTTAAAAGATGAGCGATGAGCTCTTGACCTATTGGAAAAATTACCAAATAATCCCGTGAAGAGACGATATCTCTTAGTGGTAACTAACAACTTTACAAAATGGGTTGAGGTAGTTCCTTCATGTCGAACAAGCGAAGAGGAAGTCATCAAGTTTATATGGAAGAATATTATCACCTGGTTCAATTGCTAACTTATCATCAGGGTCGATAATGGGCCACAGTTCCTTGGTGAATAGATGGTCGAATTTCTCAACAGGCATAATATCATTCATTCTCCTTTAAACCCATATTAACCATAAGGGAACAGTCAAACAGAAATCACTTACAAGATGATAATTGATGGAATAAAAAAGTGTTTGAATAACAACAAAGGAAAATAAATGATGAAGAAAATGATGGATGAAGAAAATAAATTTCAGTTAGCTTACAATATGAACTGGATCGAAGAAACAAGTGACCGTGTAGTTACAAATTTTGCTCGAAAATGTGATGATTTCATGTATCCATGCTGATTGCTCTTATATCCGTCGAAGGGAGCTTTGGAGAGACCTAGCGGTGATTGGCTCTTCAAATCTTCCTTGGATTGTGGTTGGGGACTTCAATATTGTGCTCAGGGCTAGAGAAAAGAAAGGTGGCAGAGGGCTGAGGTGGAGGGCAGTTAAAGAATTCCAAGACTTTGTGCAGAACTCTTGTCTTCTTGAGGCTAACTCTTCCGGGTCGGAGTATACTTGGTGAAATGGGCAAATGGTAACAATAGGATCATTTGCAAACTTGATAGAATGCTTTGTAATCAAGCTTGGTCGAACCTCTTCCTAGGCTAGATATAAAAGGTGATGGCTAGAATGAACTCTGATCACTCGTCGCTATTTGGTTGGAATATGGGTATTACTAAGCCTGCTAATGCTCCTTTTTGTTTTTGCAATATGTGGTCTCGCCATGACTCTTTTCTGTAGGTGGTGAAAGAGAATTGGGATCAGCCTCTTGTAGGAGATCCTCTATTTCAGATTGGTAGTAAAAGTAGGCTAAAGGAGTGGAATATTTTGGTATTTGGCCACAATAAGCAGTACATTCAGGAGCTATCAGCTCGAGTAGAGGCTCTCCAATTGAATATGGAATCTGAGATTGAGAATGACGATGCTGCTCAGAACCTTACAAAAGCTAACCAACTGCTGACTTCAGCTGTTAACAATGACGAAGATCTTTGGAAATAAAAAGCGCGGGTTAACTGGCTTCAATCGGGGGACAGGAATACTGCTTACTTCAACGACCTTGCTCGTATTAAACAGAACAAAAGCCTGATCCATTCTATCCTGACTGAAGATGGCAGAACTCTTAAGGACCGAGATGTGATTAAGACGCACATAGTCGACTTCGTCTCTGAAAAATTCGCTTTTAAAGCCCATCTTAAACTTGATTTGGTGCTTAATCAGGTTATGAAGGTCATCACAACGGCGAATAACATAATCTTGATTATATTGCCTGAGGAAGACGAGATCAAACGGGCAGTTTATACGCAGAATCCAGACAGTTCCCCAGGTCCTGACGGGTTTTTTGGCAGATTTTTTGAAGCTTGTTGGGGGATTGTGGGGATTGACGTGGTGAGAGTTGTTCGTTCCTTCTTTGTCTATTCTACTCTTCCTAGAGGTTTCAATGCAAACTTCATCATTCTTGCTCCTAAAGTAAAGAATACTTCTAAGTTGCGGCAGCTTCGTCCAATACGCATGAGCTATTTTTTGGTTAAAGTTATCTCTAAAATATTGGCATCTAGATTTTCTGTCCTTCTGTCTAATATTATTTCTCATCGGCAATGTGGGTTTATTAAAGTAAGGAACATTCATATTAATATTGGCCTCGCTTATGAAATGATCAACGAGCTTCGAAAGAAGCAATTTAGTGGAAATGTGGGGATTAAGCTTGACATTGCGCAAGCTTTTGGCACATTAAGCTGGGATTTCTTACTTCAAGTCCTTACCAATATGGGCTTCCATCACAAATGTTGTAAATGGATAAGATTACTCCTAAGAAGTGGATATGTATCTATCCTCATGAATGGTGGCCCTTGCAGATTCTTTCAAACGGGAAGGGGGCTTCGCCAAGGTGACCCCTTATCGCCAATTCTATTTGCTTTTGCCGAGGAGGTGCTCAGTAAAGGTCTTTATGAGTTGAGGAGTAGTAAAAAGTGCCCCCTATGGTGATTACCAAGGGGTTTATGGCTCCATTTCACCTACTATTTGCAGATAATATCTTCATCTTTGCGAACGGAAGAACTAAGGGGTTGAAACACCTTAGTAATTGGTTAGAGATGTACCAGGAGGCCTCTAGGCAGATTTTCAGCACTGAAAAAAGTAAACTATTCTTGGGAGCAATGACCAACAAAAAAAACATAGAGTTAAAGCAATACTGAGCTTTGAAGAAGGTTGTCTACCGACAACTTATCTTGGCATTCCTCTGGTTCAAGGGCGAGTTACACAGACGCTTCTGCGACATCTTGTGGATAAGATTAAATGAAGAGCCCCAGGCTGGGCAGATAGCATGTTATCTATACAAGGGAGGGCAGTGTTAATTCAATCTGTGTTGAGTATCATTTCGATTTACAGTATGGGTATCTACTAATGGCCTGCTTCTGCGATAAAAGTGGGAGAAAGAATACTTCGTAATTTCCTTTGGTCTGGGGAACCTGATTCCAGAAAAGCTTGTGTTGTAGCTTGGGATAAGGTGTGTAAACCTATTAAGGAAAGGGGTATTAATCTTCAAAGACTTAAGATGATTAACCAATCTCTAATGATGAAACTCTCTTGGAACTTCCTGAATCCTAAGGATACGTGGGCTAAAATTTATGGGAGAAAAATTCATCTCTAAAGCGGGTAACTTATCTAGGACTACTAAAGGTTCTTCAATTTGGGCCGGTGTTCGAGGGGCTATTGAAGACGTCCGTGCACATTCGGGTTGGGTGATTGGTGATGGAGCTTGCATCGACCTATGGTGAGACATCTGGTTCTCTCAAGTCTCTCTCAAAGATTGGATAAATGATGATTCCATCCCTTGGAATGACATCCATGCCAAGGTGAGTAGTATTATAGTTGAGGGTAGATGGGCTATTCCTCCCAATCTTCAGCTGCTCTTTCACCGATTAGGAGTGGATATCCATACTCTAAAGATCAACAAAAACAAAGCCGATAGGAGGTTGTGGAAGCCAGAACTTATGGGAAAGGTCAACCGGTGTGGTGGATTACTTTTCTCTCTAACAAGGCTATTCATCTTCGTATTGCGATATGGGGCAAGAGATTTTTCTACGGTAAGATTCCTACGGATGATAATATCTAAACAAAAGGTGTTTCTCTGGCATCAAGATGCTGTCTTTGTAAGAACAACTCTGAATCATTACAGCACCTGTTTTGGGAATGTCCTTTTAGTATCTAGTTAAGGAATTGGATGGCTAAAGTGCTTTTGCTCAGCAATCTAAACAAAAATCTTCCCTCCTTCCTCTGGGATGGCAATAAGATGAGTCCATACCTGAAAGACTTATGA
Organism: Kingdonia uniflora; assembly: GCA_014058105.1. Classification (NCBI taxonomy): domain Eukaryota; kingdom Viridiplantae; phylum Streptophyta; class Magnoliopsida; order Ranunculales; family Circaeasteraceae; genus Kingdonia; species Kingdonia uniflora. The sequence continues at coordinate 1,537,060 of JACGCM010000696.1, forward strand.
CAGGCGCTGTTTGGGGTGGCTCCTTCCTGATCTGGAAAGCTCGTAATAACTGTCTATACGAAGGTCTGAATGTATCGCTAGCAAATGAAAAAAGGAAATGGATTAATCAGATTCATGAAACTGCTACGCTCTCTACAAGCCTCATGTACAATAGTCAGTCCGACTTGGGCATTCTCCGTTGTCTTGGTGTGGCTGTCCACTCTTGTAAACATCCCATGGTAAAATCTTGTTATTGGGAGCTTCCTCAGATAGGCGAGATTAAAATTAATACCGATGGGACTGCTAAAGGGAATCCTGGATAAGGAGGCATTGGTTGTATTTCTCGGGATTATAATGGTTGTGTACTGGGTACCCTCTCTAATGGCCTTGGGTTGGTTACAAACTTCATGGCTCAATGCGAGGCAATCATTCATGGGGTGGAACATGCAGCTTCCTTTGGTTAGCTTATTGCTTGGATTGAATCGGACTCCACGACGGCGGTGGAAGCCTTCAAAACAAAAAACATTCCTTGGATCTTAGAAGTGGCTTGGGAAAATGCTAAAAGAAATATGAGGCATATTAGATTTTCGGCAAACTGGCGTGAGGCTAATTTCAGTGCGGATGCTCTCTCTAATAAGGGAGCTCTTCTTCAAGAAGGCGTGTGTGAGACTGAAACAGGAAGACCGGCTTTTCTCAAGAAAATTGAAGTTCCTATGCAGGAATATTTTAGATTCTGTTAACATTGTTTAGTCATTTTGTTGGTTTCAGGGTTGTTAGCCTTTTGTAAGGCTTTTGTTCTCTGCAATAAATTTTTCTTACTTAGCAAAAAAAAATAGTTACAAATTTTTGAAGATATCATCAGGCATTGGCCAAATTCTATAACAAAAGGGTTCGTAATAGAGAATGTGGCATTCAAGATCTTGTTCTACAAGAAATACCCAAACATATGAAGGAATTGAATACTGGAAAGCTTGCAAAAAACTGGAAGGGCCCTTCATTGTGATTGGTAAGAATAACCTCAGATCTTCTGACTTGATTAGAGAAGAAGGAGTTTGAGTTCTAATCCCTTAAAATGCAAGGAGGTTAAAAACATATTACAGATAATCATATTTTTTAGTTTGATTTATTGTTCATCTATTTATATTCCAAAAGCGAGAGTTATTCTTCATTTCTATGTGCGCTGCTCCCTACATTAATGAAATACTTATGTTTGGCCAATGTACGGCTCATTTTAACTATAAAACATCAACTTATAAAATAGTACACATCTACTATACATTCAAGCATATAACTTAGTTTACGAAATTACAACACACAGTGAACAAAGTGTCTCTAATAAAATTTAGGCATATGTCTAAAATCACTTTCTTCCCCTTCTCGTTAACCGCTGAGAGGATTGCCTTTTATTCCCACCTCTAGATGAACTACTGACATGGTCGACCCCGGGCAAGCAAAATCTTACAATACCTTCCTCACGACGTGTTCGGTGGGAGCGTGGTACTAGACCTACGACCTCATCATCATTTGACTAGTCTTCCATAGATAAAGGAGTTGGAATACAAAATGATTAGAGCTATTCGCATTCACATCTTTTACAAACCATAGATTATCTTCCTTTGCATTTTCCAAATAAAAGACTTTTCCACTATCAGTAACGCACTTTTAGAATTCATTCTCAACTCTATCCAATTCATTGCCGAAAAAACCAATCAATGGTTCCACATGTCGCTCGTGGTCATCTTTTGCAATAATCTTTCTCGTGTGGGATACAAATTCTCCCTTATCCTCTTATTTAAATCATATAGCCGATCACGAGTTTGATTTTACGATATCTCAAAAGTCTTCTATTTATCTTCCTCTTTTTTACTTAGTGCAATCTTCTCTGTAACTTGAGCGGCAGCCGAACATTCTAATCGGTACAACGATTTAAAGTTTCTTGAGCCTTTTTAAACCCATTCTCTAAATCAGCTAGTACACTTTTTCGTTCTTTGCTTATTTTGAAAAACAGTATTCTCATCGTTCTTCGACCCTACAAATGGATCGAAGACGTAGGTTTAGCAACTTACATACACAACCCCCATATTATCATAACCTATAAATAATAGATACACCTGTTGGAGCTGAACAATTTTTTGTCTCTGCGCTGTGACAATTTCTTGCTTTAGTCGCCAAATATTAAACTCCAACTGGATCTGGTACCATACCCTTTACATATGCATCCTTTAATTCTTATTCGGTATCAACTTTTCCTAAAATTATAGTGTTAAGGAAAGCAATGATTTCTCACACTCATCTTTCAAGGGGATCTCATTCAACTCTTTTCTAAGCGTCTAAAGCCTATTTGATTCTTTCCTAAGAAACTCATCCCTCTCTATTTTTTACATTAGCATATTTACCTTGAAATTCATACAATTCTTTTCAGTTCTTCACTAACAAGGACTTATAATGTCTACATTCTTATTCAGATTGATCCTTTACTTGATGAGTATGACTCACGAAGTTCCTAGCATATTAGGTACTCTCTACAGGCTGTCAACATTCATCCTTAATTGCTCTACATCCTACACAGATTATGAATTCTATATTATTCACAACATTAAAATTCAGCTTTTAGATAGTCATTTCTTTGAACAAAAAAATCTACAAATTTCCCACATAAATATTCAAACCTTGCACATATCAATATTTAACAGAAAAAACTCTAACAGATTCAATTAGTAAGAGTGGCAAGACTAGCGGCCTTCAGTGAACTCTACCTCTTGAGGTGACACAGTCTTAGCTGTAGTGTTAGGAACTTTAGCAAAAGACTTCAAGAGAGGAGCATTCGCCACATCCGCAGCGTCAGGCCGGTCCCCCTAGACATGTTCATCCCCGACCTCGGAAAGGAAGATAATGTCTTGATATTTACCATCGAGCCCACGGGTAATATCATTATCTGTCAAACCAAAGTAGCGGTAAGATTGGATCAAATTGTTCCATCCAACCCTAATCATTTCTATTACCTCCTTAATAACCTTCTAGTGTTCCAGCTCTACAGCTTCAGTCTAACCGCCATTCTTTCTTCTTCCACGGATCTTTCCTTTTCCTTCACAAACTCTGCATCCAACACACTCAATTGGCCACTTAAGTGAACGTTCTCTCCAATTTGAGTCTCAACCATAGTTTTTTTTACCCAAAACTGAGACGAACCCTTGACAAGCATCGATAGCTACCAAAGCTACTCAGTTTAGGAACCATAGTACCAAAAACAATATATAAGAGATAGCAAAGGTGAAAATATAACTATACCTATGGGATCTGCTCTTGGAACATTTCCTCAAGCTTCTCTATGTTCTTTTCAGCAAGCTGAAAATAGTGACTCTCGACCTCCTTAAGTTTACTCACAACCGCAGTGCGAGATCGATTACTTCGTTCGATCTAATAAGTCTTCTGCCTATTTAGTAAGGGCTCGTCCTCATCATCTACCTCGGTCTCATCGGCCTTACATTTCTTTAAAATTTTTTTTTCAGAATTCCAACTTCATCAACTACCGGTACAGGCAAACCTTTACTCACCAGTGGTACTACCTTTTGTTCTGAGGAAGCTCTTGGCTTGACTTTTTAAACTGATAAATTTTCTAACTAATACCTAAATTCTAAGGAGGCGGGATGTCCTCTAAACTAGCCATAGATGGGAGACCGAGACCACTAGTGTTCGATGATAAACTCTTTTTGTTTTAATTTTTCTCTTGTCTAGCCATAGCTCGCCTCTGATTAACGCGTTGAACTTTAAGAATCTCTGAGTTTACCCTCTTATCCTTGTAGATATTCAGATCAACAAGAACTTCTTTGAGTTTGTTCAGTTCTCGACCCAAATGGTCAAAAAGACTAAAATCGTCGGGAGTAGCAATGGCCAGAGGACCTACAAAAAGGAAATCAGGAATTGATAAGGAGCTTGAATATGCAAAAATAGTTACTCCTCAAGGTTAGCAATATAAACTTACTTGAATTAAAATATTTAAAGTCCAGCGCTCATCTAGGACCTGCGTACATTTTCCCCTAATCAGTACCAGATGGTCATTCCAAGGTCTACCAGCAGAGTCAAAATTAAAAAAATTTATTCTCGACCAATCATTATACAAGTAATAACTCTGACTAACCTTAAGATATTTCATCTTAAAGAATCTCAAAACATCTGAAGCAACAAACTACTTCTCAACCCCATTCGTTCTATATCTCTTATTTAAGGCCTCACAAACCTTCATCATCTCGTACCCATTACAATTTAGCTATGCTGGGCAGAAATGTAGCATGATCATGACCTTTTTTTGGAAAAGAGTCAGAGGTATTCTAAGACCATATACCAATTAATTGGTATAACTCAAAAAGACCATCATCAAGGCCATACTCCAAGGGCTCAATGTAATGCTCTAGAGTCATATCGTTTGGGAGTGGCCTATCCTCCTAACCTGGTTGAAGCCAGGAGCTTAATAATACTATTTTCCTCCCTCTACTGGAAAAAACTCACTAAAACATAAATCTTCTTCCACAATATACCTCGCTCCCCCCTTCTTGCCTTTCATTCTCTTTATATATCCCAAGAATTCTTTCCCAATATTTGCCTCATTTGGATATATACAAAACTCTGTCTTGCTTGCCGCATTTTTTCTCATGATAGCCCCCAATACTTCAGATTTGACCTAAACAGACCTAGTTTCTAATACCCCAATCAATACCTCCCTACTATCCCCAACCCCTTCTTCTATATTATCACACTTATCCCCTAGCCCAAAAGTAGACATTTCTTCCAAGCTCGACTAAACTAAAAATTACACCTAGGACTTAAGTTCTTAGTACGCATACTCGACCTATAAATACAAGAAATGGTCTTTTATTAAAAATTTCTCTATGATTCATCCTAATAGTTTGGGTCATTAATTTCATCACAAATGCAGTAGTACTACACATATACAACTACTTTTAATAATGACCTTGTTCGCATTGCACACATTTTCCAATTCCACCCAAATTTACTCAAGTACCATTATAGTGTGGGAACCGAAATCCCCAAATCAACATAAAACTAAACTCCCAAATCTACAAGAAAAAAATATCAGATTACCCCAACATAATTAATCAAAACAAAAACTGCAGCAAACAACAAGAATCTAGGAACATCACATCCATACATTCAAAATTATACAAATCAAAGAAACATAAAGCAGAATATCAACCTGTACTAGAGGAACCACAATCTTCAACCTTTACAGAAAATATGGGAAGATAACCCTCGTATTATTGCTCATTAGATACAATCAGACTACAACGAGGCATTTTGATCAAAGACTTCGATTTTTTACATGAATTAGGAACTTTCTTTCTCTAGAAGGGTTTTTCTGCATATACATTTCTGTCTATAGAATAGACGAATGCCCCTTGGGAAGAAAGAGACAAGTTTTTGTACTCTCTCTCAATTTTTAAAACGACGGCTCCCAATAACATGTGTCAGTCACCAATGGCTTCTAAAAGGAGGCGCCATTTCCCCTTTGCCGCCCAGTTCCATCATTAAATTTGGGGAAACAAGTTTTGTCATCATTTCCCCTTTTTATATCAGCCATTAAAATAAATTTACAAATCTTCTATTCTAAGACAGTCTAAATACCAAACCCTCTGTGCGGCTACTCACTATTCTTTCCCACAAGATTCGTACTACTGCACTATTTTTAATCTTCTAATTCATAAATTTATAAAACAATAGTTTGAATTTCAAAAAAATTTAAACCGAAGTTTTGGAGAAACAACTGTCACGCATGAAATGCATACCTATATACGGCATGCATCAAGCAGACTCATATCAGACAACTTGAGACACGTTCGTTCTTGACATATGAGGTTGATTTCATAGAAGAATAAGAATAACGTTGTAAATTACAAAATACTACATCCTCCAGAAAATCCTTTATTCACCTAAATCAAACTAGAAAGACAAGCACATATATTCAAATATAATTGCATTTAAAGCAACCAGAATGATTAGGTTAACCATATGGAATTATATCCCCACCCGCTGTTCTCATGTCCTCTTCTGTAAGCTTATCCAACGCGATCTTCCTCACAACACTTTCTCAAACTACCGTATCAAGGATCAGACTATGAAAAACATCGCAAAAGAAGTGACAGTCCAATTCTACCCGCCTTTCCTCCATATTCAGACCCTCCAGCTACCATAGCCACTCTGGTAAAACCACGTCGTAAGGCAATAGTGAAAAATAGTGTTCACGTAATTCAGCTACCTTGATGGCCAATCTACCCTCAACTGCATGTTGACGATGTTAGGAGCGGTTCTTCACCATGAAAGTCATAAGAGCAATGAATAAGAAGATTTATAGAGAAAAGAAGGATGAATTACACACAAGGACCAAGAATTCTATATAGCTGAAGGAAAATAGATATTTGGGATAAACAAATCTTTTTTTTGTAGATTTTTGGGAAAAATTGTTCTTTTTGAAGCAGATTTTTGCGACTACATCTCTTTGGGAAACAGAATCTTGGGGAATCAGATTTTATGGGAACTCAGATGTTATAGGGATGCAATAATATCCACAGTCGTCCCGAAATATATTCCACATAAAATGAAGAAAAATCTTTGACCAAGGGTGCATATAATTATTACCCAACACAGTTTGAGTGAAGTTCCTACAGGTCACATAATTAAGCTCATATCCTACAAGTTCGACATCCTAAAATTTCTAACATTAAAAAAATCTCACACTACTGACAGGAACCAAAACACGCTTTCATTTAAACAAGTATAGAGTAGAAATATGTTTTTCTCAAACCTACTTACAACCTATGCATCCACATTTATGAAAACCCCTCTAACCGGCAGTACTAGCATTATCTTCATCTTCTAGAATGCCTTCTACCAAGCCATGAAGGTAATCCTTACGTTCCACCTCCGACAAAATCATGTTATGATATAGCCCTCACTGGCATTTTTTGCCTTCACATCCTTCTGATCCTAGAAGGTAGGCTCCATTGGGATGGGAGTTGGGTCTATAAATGATCATTGACCAAAGTAAAGAGCTTTTAGTTCCTCTTGCTTGGCCTGAATATGTAACTCGAGTTCTTCATAATGAGTCTGATACTTTATTTTAGCCATTGAGTATTTAAAATTAGCAAGAAAAAGGCTCATTAGATATTATACATGAAAAAGATGATATTATAGGCTGAATAATACCCCTATTGCAGATTCCCACAGTCAAAACGAATGTCATAAATGTACCTCAGAATTTTGAGTGTCCAGTCAAGTCAAGTCCGATATTTAAGGATGAAATTGGTAATGATTCCACCAACTCCAACATCACTCATATTCTTGGTTAAGAGGGGGTGATTGTAAGGACTTACTCTCAATAGCGAACTTAAGCATTGATCTTGACCTCTTGACAAATAGTTTGACTTAATAGTCATACGACGACATTAAAGAGGCCATTATAGAGAAAAAGAATCATAGTCTTACACAATTATTATGAAGACTCATAAAAGGTATTTTATAATAACCATCATTAAAAGAGATAATGGTCATAAAATGGTCAAAATAAGAGACCCATAAATAGGACCCAGGAAGGGCAGATTAGGGAAAAAAAATTCTATCTAGAGAATCAGCACAATACTACCAATAATACTCACTGTATTAAGTAGTCACTCAATCAATACAATCATTATTTCTAAATCCTCAAGAGAGATCGTGGTTTTTACCAATTTAAATATTTTCACGTTAGATCTGATATTTGTTTGTGATTACTTGTTTACTGCCCTGTGTTCTATTCATCTTTGGTGTAAGAAACTAAGTTCAAGATATGAATTTCAGCCCTTACAGCTGGCGTGGCAAATGTACATATTAATAAAGAGATCTCGATCTCTTAAGTCTGTAATGGTACAACGTAGGATTATGTAATAGTGATCGTTGATTTCTCATTTACCCTTGCTACTGTGCTCGCCATCTTGGATGAAAATTCTGAACCGCTTATTGTAAATGGTTATGTGTTGTTGTATATTGGCTAAAGTGGGCATTCATAAACAAAGTTGAGACCAGCTCACTATCAAAACACAAAGTGATGCCATAGAGCCCAGATGTTCTCTAAAGAAACATTGCATAAATTACGATGAGACCTATTCTCTATTATAGACGTTATAACTTTTTTATACTTGATCAGTTTGTTAGTTGTCCAGGACAAGCTAAACATTCGTCTTATGTAAGCAACGCGTATCTATACGGGAAACTATATACAGACTTTTACAAGAAGCTACCCATGTGGTGTAAGTTTTCAAATGCAAATTAATCTCAACGCAAGAAATGTGTATGTAATAAACTGGATAAGTAATTTTTTGCTTGAAGTAATCAAGGCTCAAGTAGTACAGTAAGCTGACTAAGTATTTAAAGGTCGGGGACTTTGCAAATAGTTTTACCTACCCATGCATTCTCACTAAGAACATAAATACTTGATGATCATCAAAACTCTGAGGGAGATCACAAGAGCCACCAAATACTTTTGGGAAAGGAATTCAAAATGGAAGATCTTGGGAAACCAATTAATGTGACGATTTACATATCAAATATCTTGGTTATGGACTTCTCGTTCAATTGGCGATACGGATTTAGCTCATAGCTTCATCATGCCTATTATAGTCCATCACCTGGAGGTGGACAATGATATCTTCCCTTCTCCTGATGAGGTGGAGGAAATTTTGAGGCTAATGTACCTTATCTAGGAGCAACCAGTATTTTATTTAACTTAGTTGGATGTACTAGGATAATAACTATGTCGTAGAAATACAAGCCATTATCCAAGGTACTTAAAAAGTAATAGAGAAAGGATGGACAAAATTGTGCATGGTCTCAGACTCTCAAGCCACTGTTCAAGCCTAGTGTTCACGACAGAAACACTTCCATGAACTATGGTCACTGAGTGGAGACGAATCAAGCAGAAACTAGACTCGTTCCGAATATCTCAAGTATGGAGAGAAGCAAATTTTTTAGCAAATACAATAGCCAAACGAGGGTCCTCAAATGCAGATCCCTTTAAAGAATGGTGTCCAGGGAGACCAACTTTTCACACAAAACTAGAGAGCCTAGACAAAGAATTCTTCAGATTCCAAATAACGCTTATTGGCCGACCTTTGCAAATTGCAAATAATCTTGATGGCAGATTCATCAAGTTATTCGAGCGATGCTAGAAATATATCAAACAAACTGGTAACCTCAAAAGACCATTTCACGCTGAGGCTTTTTACATGTAAAATTTACCAAGTCGTTTGAACTAAAAGTACACCCCAAAAGGTCAATTCACGCTGAAGTGTTTGGAAGATACAATTCATCAAGTCATTCGAACAACTTTGAAAGTCATTCGGACGAACTGGTGATCCAGAAATCCAATTCACGCTGATGCATTTTGAAGGAAAAATTCATATATTCGTTCGAACAAACCGGCGTTGAAGCGAGACACTTTTTTTTTTTTTTACTTTAAGTAGATAGTTCCATCTGCATATGCACTAGTGACATGCACTAGTGTTTGGCTTATTGGTTCTCCATCCCATTATACTATATCATTTTTGTTTTAAATTACTACATTTTTTGTAAAATAAAGGGTACTACACCCGATATGTCATTCTTTCTGAACTGTTTAGCCCGTCACAGATCTACTACTACCTAGAAGCACTGAAATAAGATCAACACATTCTATAGTACCTAAAACTGGTATAATTGATTTGGGTCAATTAGTAAACTTAAAATTATAGGGTATACCGAGGCATGATACTTGTCAAACCCACATAGAGCCCATTGTCAAGCGTATGTATGGACATACGGCAATTTGATGGAGATTAGTAAAGCTGACGGCGATCGCTATATCCTCGAACCCACGGAGATCTTTATACTTTATGAAGCTGGCTAATATTGTTTTTGGTTACGCTCCATGATGAATTACATCAACGAAACTTGTGGATGAAGTTTTGTCTAGAAGAAACCCGCGACTCTCTATGAAGACAATTTTGCATGAATCGCCCAAATTAGAGAAGGTTTTATCTAAGGTGACAGAACCAGCCATATTTCAAGAAAAGTTCTTCCATACTCACGAATTACAGTAGAAGAATAAAATTGATATTGTTCAAGACCATTCAGCAGACAAGAATCTATTCACAAAGACTCTTGCACCAGGTACATTCAAGATATTAGTACATTGAATAGACATGCAAAGTTTGTATTCTTTGATGTTAGGGAGATGAATGTCAGAGGGAGTAGTCTCAACCTAACATGGCACATGCGCGTTGTACTCTTTTTCCTGATAGCGCAGTTATTTTCCATGGAGGTTTTAATGGCTGGAGGATTTGAAGAGCCAACGTTATACGAGCCCACTACCCATCTGTGACATAAGATTGTACTCTTTCCTTACATAACTTTTTGCCTACATTATTTTTCTAGGCAGAGGTTTTAATGAGGCCAATCGTCTAGATGTAGAACACCCCAAGGGGGAGTGATCGGAACAAGTTCGGTTTAGGTCCATCCCGCAATGGGTTTGGGTGAGCCACCGACTCCTAACCCAACCCAAGGTCTATGGGGAGAGTTTTAAGAGACCTTATCGAGCCTCCTATATATATACACCTTAATGGATGTATTCTCTATAACCCTACAAATTCATTAACAAAAGCTATTTCTCCTCTCTCTATATTGTGTTATATTCTATGTTGTGTGTACATGCTTAGTAGATAGTTGTAGAGATGCTTTTGTTCTCAACATATAATAAAATAATGTGAAACCATCAAACATTCTTTCATCAACAATAGTTGTTGTCATGGACAAAATAGAGGAAAATGAGAAAATAGGAGAGAAGAAAAAATTTTAACTTGGAAAAGGGATTAGTGAATAAACTTGAATAGAAACAGAAAGAGACGAGAATAAGAGTGTCTTGCGATTCTCCACTTGATCTTGTTTGGTCAAAACATTATCAGAAAATGGTCAAAACAAGCCTTGCGGTTTTAGGTACTGTGATGGTCAAATTTTGTAAGCTTGAAATGGCTTGAAGTTTGTTGTCACGGCATTGAACCTGTAACAAATATTCTGATGGCAAATAAGAAAGTGACACAGGAAGATTTTAGTGTGGAAAACCTCTGAATAGGTAGAAAAACCACGACCTCGAGTGGAGGATTTTTGTAAAAGTACTTTTAGTGATTAAAATAGGTATCTTATTACAAGTGATCTCTAAGTTTATAAATGATTGAATCTTGTAACCAAGAAGCTTGAATAGTTTGAGAATCTCAGCAAGTAATTTCTTGCGTAATTTTTCTTGTCCTTGTATCTTTTAGAGCATCTTCTTTATGTAGGCGCTCTCCGCAAATCTTTATCGTGCTGAAGCACATTTTCCGAACAATACAGTTAGTGGTGGTTGACTGAGTAACTGACGAGTTTGTGAGAGACAAGTATCTTTGACTTGTCCAGGCTCTTAAGTTTAAGCTCGATCTATATTCTTCACTAGTTTGTAGGGTTGGTTAAAATATTGACTAGAGGAGTTACGTTGATAAATGCGTGATCCTGAGATGGGGGTGAATCAAACTAGCGACATCTCGATTTTTGGTGAGATCGAGGGCCCTTACAACCAAAGTCACGAGTGGCTTTAGTTGGGAAAGAATCAGAGGGTAACGGGCAATTGATTAAATCTTTTAAATTTAAAACGGAGTAATGATAGTGTTGACTGAATGGAAGTTACATGATATTTGGAAGTGATGGGTATTAAATGGTGAGGTGGATGCCGATGTATGTGACAGTTACGATTGAATTGTCGCATCTATAATAAATGATGACGCTTGGGAAAATGTACCAGCCCAATAAATGTAGAGTTATATAAATAGTACCTGTAGAAAATTTAGAAACAATGTCTGCTTGCGTAACTTGTTCCGAAACTTGAATGATTTTTGAAATGGTGAAAACTCGGAGGATGGTTCTTGAAGAGAGGATAGCGATAGAAACGCAGAGGTTGAAGTTGAAGTACTTTAGTGACCAATCCCTGTAGTTGTTTATTCCTGCTCCTGCTCCTCTGATTTACCATGGTATGTCAGAAGTGGAAGCGGTTGAAGCTGGGGAGGAATTTTATTGTAAGTGGAGGTTTCATGTTCTCTTCTTGAAAGGTGAGGAACATTGGGCTTGTCTCTGTACTCTAGCGGAGGACATTTTTCTGGCTTCATATGCTGGTGTAGGCATAACTGCGGGGCAATTATACTAATCTGTTATATCGCCATGGATTCTAAGGTCAGGCCTTCTTCATCCCTACCTACTCTTCGGGGGTGGTGGTAGTGGAGATACGGTGTAGTTATAAGATATGCTTATCCATTTCCATCATGTTATGGTGCTAATAATACATTTAGGTTGTGGGGTTGAGGCTAGCACTGAGGTTACTGCTGGCATAGTTTCCATTTGATGTTCGACTGGACTTCGACCAGACTCATGCAAGTGTAGCTCTCTGTTGGATCCAATGTCTTTTTTATATCAAGCTAAAAGATTTCTGAAGCGGGATAAACTAAAGGACTTAAAGTTCTAGCATGTTTGAACGACCTGTTACTTGAAAAAGTATTGGAAAGACTTGCTATCTGTAAAGTACTTGAAGGTTATGTTGAATAGAATGATGTATTTTGTATCATGCCTGTGATTGATTATTGAAAGACTTTTTATCTGTAAAAATGTGTGTAACAGTTGTTTTTATGAATAAAATTTGACAATTGATCACATGTGTTGTATATATAGATTATATAGAAGTCGAGCTTGAAGAATGTTGTGATATAAGTAGAACGTGTAATGTGAGATAAAAATAGTCGAGGCGAAAAAGTGTTTAAGATTTCCGTGCTTCACAAATTTAATCTAATAGAGTTTTAAAAAATAAGAAATCTAGACAGAAAATGCTTGACCTAGAAAGTAATATAACAGACAAGCTCGAAGGAAGAGATAAGTGTAAATATTTTTCCCATGATTCTTGGATTTTTTGTTGCGAGATACAAGGTAAAACGCACGTCATTTTAAGGGGATAGTTTGCATGTTGAATATATATAACACAAAGGGTAGGATGATTTTTGAAGGTAGAGAAGAGGCTAGGATGGTACGAACTCGATCTCAGAGGATTCGACACGCCGCGGAAGGACGATTAGCTATAAACATAGCAGAAGTGCGAGAGAGAATTTTTTGTACGTTTGGTTATGATGCTGAGTTACCAGTGAGGGAGTGTCAGCTCGAATGATTAGATGTATGGAGTAGGGAACGTGAGTGTGCCTGGTATTTCTATGTGGTATGCCTTCGTGTGTTGGTGCTGGAACCTGCAGCTCAAGAAAAAATAGTTAAATTGAATGTAGAGGTCGAGATTGAATTGGAAGATGGTTGATTGAGTGGTGACGTGATCGGATGTTATGTTCTAGGTTATTAAGTCTATTTCAGATGTGATATTTTAAAATTTTGCTTCCCATTAAAATAAGTTTGTTAAATGTGAACAGGAAATAATGCAAATCAATTGGATCTTCTATAGTTGCAAATGTCGTTTGAAAACTGTTGCAATAAGTATTTTGAATACTTTTGAAATGTTTGTTAGCTTGAAAATGACGTTACTTTACTATTAAGTATGGTACAAAAAGGAGGAAATGCGTAAGCTTTTAGTTTTGTTTTGTATGTAAAGCTGAGAAATTTGATAACATGTTGTATGAATCGTCATGAGTGTGGGAAGGTGAGAAAAAGATATTGTGGCAGGAGAAAAGAAAATGTTAACATATAAGGGGAGGGGTAAATGAAAGTTTATTTAATTGAAAAGGTACAAGATGTCTGACATGGATAGAGAAAAGGATGCCTCGGTTCCCAAATTGAGGACGGATCGTGCGAGGCACAATAAATTCTAGCCGCTAGAGAGAAAAAAGATAAATAGTACTTCTTCTTTATCAGTCAAACATTTTTCAACTTCTAAAAATTTGGATAACACAGAGATAGGGGCAAAAAAAAATTGCAGAGGACTTGATACAGAGTTGTCTGAGGGCGATCAACGGCCGTGGAGAGTAACAGATACTAGATCGCGCAGGTGGCTATATAGCACTATTGAGAAGGAGGGGCTCAGTACTACTGTAAATTCCTACTCAAATTCTCAAGGTTAGTAGAGACGCGTGGGATATATATGTATTTCTGCAAATCATAATCGCTTTTATTTTGAAGTAAATCTTAACATCAGCCATATGGCAATAACTGTATAGTGCATATTCACAGAATATATTAAAGATATATGTTGAACATATATGAATGATTTATACGATGTAATGGTAGATACCTAAACCTGTATGTAGCTTGAGCGTGTGAGGCAATTATGTAAGTTAAAACTTTGCCTGTTAAAATCATTGCTATAGGAACTTATCCCTCGATCTCACTCATAATCAAACTCACGCAGCTCGATTTACCTCCATCTCAGGCTCACGCATTTTTTAAGCACTTAACACTTCAATTAACATTCCTACCAGCCCCACGAACTACTCAAGAACGTGGGTCGAGATAAACCCGAAAAATGTTATCCAGTCAATGACACCTGTCTCCCACGAACTCGTCAGTTATCCAGTCAACTGCCACTAGCCACATTATTCAGAAAACGTATTCTTGCACGATGAAGAGCTGTGGAGACACTTATATAAAGGAAAATTTCCAGAAGAGACAAGGACCATAAAAATTACTCAAACCTCTTATTTACGAGATCAAAAGCATTTATATATTTTATAGATCACTTGTAATAATGAAATTCACTCCAAGCAATAAAGGCACTTTTACAAAAATCTTTCCTACGAGGTCGTGGTTTTTAACCTATTCAGTGGCTTTCCATGCTAAAAATACTTGTTTCCATTTCTTACATTCTAGTAGAGTATTATTAGAGGTTCATTGGTGTGATAGCTAATTCCTAATCATATCGAACTTACAGAATTTGGCCATTACATTTGGGGGAAAGATTGTATTTCCACGATATCCTAAGGCAGTCTTTCATTATAATTTTCAATTATTGTTTCATCCAGACGACAGGCCGCAAGAACTCAACTCAAAATTTCTATGGATCCGGGGCAACTCACCGAGTTATGGACGAATCTCAATATAGAGGTAGAGAAATACGCTGAGCACGAACTTCAATTGACAAAGGATTACGAACTCCAAGAGAAAGAGATTGATGCAGAACAAAAAGCTCATTTAACAGCACACAAACAACATGAAAATCAGATGACAATGATACAGACTGCTCTCGAGGCTCTACAAAATACTCAGCAGGCTTCTCCATCCAGGGGACGAGGTCAACTTCCAGAGACCTCTGACATTTCAGCAAGGAAAAGATTGGGACCTCGGGGAGTTGCCAGTAAAGCCATTTCTAGAAATTTACCACATGGAATCCAGCCCTCCATCCATTTGCGAGGTGAAGTTCAATCAGAAGTTAGTCAATGTTACCCACTTTCCATCCGTCAGGAGGAAGACCAGCGACCTCTACATCAAGATCCAGTACGAGATCGATTGAGTGAAGGTAGGGGAACTCATCACCCCCTGCCACCACGTCCAGTGACTCAACCAACACGTTAGTACGTCACAAAAGAACACATAGACCAACGAATTAAAGAGTTGATCGATGCACAAGTTCTGGGAACTACCGGCGATGCCACGAAGTTACAAGGAAGTCTGATTGTTAAAGAACTATTCGATATGGAAATACCGAAAGGTTTTCAAACTCCTAAAATTTACAAATACAAAGGTACTGACCCGATGGAGCATATTCAGCGATACTGCGATTCATTGGGGTTGGACTCTAATCTTAACCACATCCTCTGCCTCCTGTTTACCATAAGTTTACAGGAGGAGCCATTCTGATGGTTCCATTCTTATCCTGAGGAATCTATCTATACGTTTGATCGACTGCAAAAATAGTTCATCAAGACATATGCCCACAACAGAGACATAGAGGAGAACTTGTATTCTCTTATCGGTCTTAAGAAATCACATGGAGAAAAGCTTGAAGACTTCACATAAAAAATTCTTGAGCTTGCAAGAAAGGTGGATATCCTCGACCAAAACAGAGCCGTTACCACTTTCACCAACGCTCTCCGGCTTGATTACAAGGCTAAAGAATACCTCTTCCTTAACAGGCCTGCGACATTAGAGGAGATGATCACCAAAGTCGGTTACGTCGATTTGGAAAGGATGATGTCTGAGCAATAAAAGTCTACTAAGTCTATCCTCTCCACCAAATCCCCACCTTTAGAATGAACCAGCGAGCCTAAGGAGGAACAGGGAGATCAAAAATGCACCAAGGGAAACACTGGATACTTTCAGGGAAGCGGTCCGCAAAACAATCCCGTCCTCCCAAAGATGAACGCCTGAATCTCCTCAATTTTTCTACTACTGTTGAAAGACACGCTTTACCGTGTCTTTCAACCTCTGGAGCCCATCGAGAATCGGCCATTTTTCCTACTCCATTAGGTAAATCATCATTTTACTGACAATATCTATGCTCTACAGCGGTGGCTATAACTCATTTTCAAGAAAGGACGGATGCTCGAATATATTGTGTACCTGAAGTCATACTAAGATGGCAGCTATAAGAAGCAACTCGTGATTGTTCAGGTCAACGACAAAGCTGAGGAGGAACATCTTTACTATATGTACCTCAGCAACATGATCAAAATCAGCCAGATCACCAATTCCAACAGATCAATGTGCCGGAGGCTCTCAAAATGCTGTAATTTTACTCCTCAAGTCAAAGAAGGCAATCTTCTTCTCGAGTTTAGCATCCGCTGACTCAAAATCTCCTTCGAGGATTGCGATACTAGCCATGTCAAATTTCTACATCATGATGCGTTAGTCATAATGCTCAAGATAAAATAGTTTTTCATGCACACAATGATGATCGATACTGGAAGCGGTATTGAAATTCTTTTTCAGAGTACGATCGACCAGATGGATCTGGCAGACCAAGTCATTCATAACGACACAGACATCAGTGGGTTCAATGGCCCTAGGGAGGAACGAGTAGGTAAGATTATCTTACCTATTACCAGAGGACCAGCTACTATCAACATTATTTTCTACGTCATCAATGCCAAGTCTCGTTATCTTAGGATTATGGGCCGCTGCTGGATACACAATATGGAAGCAATCGCTTCTGCCTCTCATCAAGCACTTCGATTTAAACACGATAAAAGTATTTATGAGATCAGAGGTAGCCAAAAACTCTCTCGAGCTTGTGAAAATTTTGTCTCTTCCATCCTAGATACTTCAAGCAGATTGGCCGCATAGCAATTATTGAAAATTGATCACCTCGACGATCAATCACCTATAGAGGAACCCACGGAATATGTCAACATTAATTGACCTAGTAGAGGTGCGTTCATCGGAACCAAGCAGGTTCAGCATGCAAAAAATGCTCTCATTCAGTTCTTACAACTCAATCGAGACATTTTTGCACGGTCTTTCAAAGAAATGCCCGGAGTCGATCCACCCATGGCTTGCCACAAGTTAGCCATCAACATCAGCGCCACAACAGTCAAACAGAAATAGCGACGACTTTCACCTCGTCTTTGAGATGAAGTTAATACCGAGATTTAGAAAATGATGAAAGTAGGATTCATTCGAGAAGCCAAGTATCCGGACTGGATATCCAACATTGTGGTTGTTCCAAAGAAGAACGGAAAAGTCCGCGCTTGCATAGATTTTACAAATTTGATCAAACATACTTTAAAGGACAGTTTCCCTCATCCCAACATTCATTAGATCATCGATTCCATAGCAGGCCATGACCTCTATTCTATGATGGACGCTGCTTTAGGGCATAATCAAATCCCATATCTGGAAGAAGATCAAGAGAAGACAACGTTCATCACTGAAAGTGGTCTTTATTATTACAAATTCATGCCCTTCGGGATCAAGGACGTAGATGCCACATATCAACGATTGACAACTGCTATGTTCAAAGTACACCTAGGAAAAATTGTTAGAGTCTACATCGATGATCTCTTGTAGAAAAGCGTACAGTCATATAATCACATCTCAAATCTCAACACAATATTCAATATCCTTTGATCTTACAGAATGCTTCTCGACCCTGATAAATGTCAATTCGGGGTACATTCTGGCCGCCTCCTAGGCTACCTCATCAGTTAGAAAGGTATTGAGGCTGATCCAGATCAAATTTGTGCCCTCCTTTACATACCTTCTCTAAAGACAACAAAAGACGTTCAAAAACTTACCGGCAAGATTGCCACTACCAGCCGTTTCATCTCTAAATCTTTAGACCATAGCCGTTGGCTATTCCTATTACTCTGCGGATATACCAAATGACGAAAGGTTCAACCTACTGCTGAAGTTACATGGACACCAAAATGCGAAGTAGTTTTTCAAGATCTCAAAATCTATTTGGGGAGGTCTCCCATAATGGGCACCCCAGTAGGTAATGAGGAACTGATAATTTACCTAGCAGCCATTAACACTTCTCTCGGCTCAGTTCTTATTCACCTGGAAGGGAAAATAGAGAAACCAGTCATCCTCATTAGCAAAACACCAACAAGCAAAGTTAAGTCTTCATCATCTACAAAACACTCACACCAGGAAAAACAAGGTACTCTAAAATTGAGAAACTTCTTCTCACCCATGTTTACACTTTGCAGAAACTCAAGCACTACTTCCAAGTACATTCCATCAAAGTTTTGACGAACTACCCACTTCGGGAAGTTCTGTCCAAAAAGGAGAAGTCACGAAGAGTGCAACAATGGTCAGTCAGTTTGAAAGAACATGATATCAAGTTTGAACAGCGCCATTCCAAAAAAGAGCAGGCCATTGCCAATTTTCTCGCAGATTCGATGAAAGAGCTAACTGGATCACGACGTTAGGGTAGAGGCTTCTCACAGATGGATCAGCAGGACCTGCAAAGTCAGGGATCGGGATCGTTTTGATTGCCCCTTCTAATGACAGAACTGAGAAATCAATTCTCTTGGATTTTGAGGACTCAAATAATGTCACCGAGTACGAAGCTCTCATTTATGGACTCGACTTCGCACTTGAGCTCGATGTCCCTAAACTTTTAGTTTACACAGATTCACTACTCATCGTTCATCATTATTCCAAGCAATAATGATATTATTACAAAAATCTTCCATACGATGTCATGGTTTTTTACATGTGCAGAGGTTTTCTACGCTAAAAACATATGTTTCTATTTCTTACGTTCTAGTAGAGTATTGTTACAGGTTCATTGGTGTGATAGCTAATTCCTAATCATATCGAACTTAAAAAATTTGGCCATTGCAGTTACAGATATGGGTTGCGTACCTGTTAATGAGGAATCAACCTCTGGTCGGACGGTGGGGTCTGATGGTGAGGTTGAAGTACGATTGGAACAATTTCTTGGTTTTCCTGGTCAATTAATATCCTATCCTCCTGGTTCGGATCCCTTAAGAGAATTTTATAAGGCCAAGGCCACTGTAGGAGGGACATGGGGTAATTGTGTAGAGTATGTCGATAGGTACTCTGGGGGTTGTACAGTAGCGGCAGGGGAAGAGTATTTTTATCTGTTGGTCAATTTAGAAGTGGATAAATGAGATAGAGGTATAGACAAATCGATCTCGTTAGAATACTTTGATGGGGGTATTCGAAGTGACCTTGATGAAGGTTTTTTGTGTTAGCTATCTCAATTAGAGTATAGGTTGAGTCTTCCTTTGACAAATTTGGCGAAGGGGATCATGAATGCAATTGGGGCATATCCTGTTCAATTGAATAGGAACATGTGGAAGGCAGTAAATGTATGCGATCATCTGAATGAGAAGTGGGAGATCGAGGGGAAATTGCGGAGGATACCCTCTGAGGATTTAATGTAATTTTATGGGGTGAAGAATTATCGTGCTAGTGGTAGGGCATATTTCTGTGAGAGGGTAACTCGGCCTCGCTTCTTCGACATTAATTCAGGAGGTCAAACTTTGAATGACAACGTCTTATGGGTGAAGGGTAATTCCCTTCAGAGAGGTGACAAAGAACCTCTTGATCATTGGCTTAAAAATGTAAAATAAAGTAAGTGCTTCCATGCATAGATAATATATATTGATATACTTAAACTAATACTTGTGGTTGATAATGAAGTGATGTTGTGCATTGCAGGTATTAAATCCCACGTCAAGAGGAAAGAGTCGTTGGGCGAGGTTATTGCGGAGGAGGTTGAGCTTAAATTTTTATTGGAAGGAGGTCTCAGTAGAAAGAAGGGAGTTAATAGCACGTCGAAAAAGGTAAAAAAGGCTTAGTCGATCAGGCTGATAGCGGGAGTCGAGGAAGGAAAAAAGCAAGGAACTGTTGTGGAAGGTCGAACTCACTCGGCTAAGACCTCTAAAATAGAGAGTTCAGTTCTGCCTGAACCAATCATGTCGAGCAAAATAGCTCAAAAATATTTAAAAATATTGATGCTAAATTCTGCGGAAGCCTCGGTACCACTGGAAGTGGTGAGTCTGCTAAAGAAAAAAGGAGGATGGTCGAATCTTCCAAGAAGTCTGGTGAGAAGGTCGCCAAAGAATGGCCTGTTGTGCCTGATGACCTTAAAGAGGTAGAAGAAAGGGCCAGGCTAGCGGCCCTTCACGGAGAGGAAGATATGAGCAAGATGGTAAGTGTATATTGATTATATGAAATATATTTATTACATGACGAGTTGATGCTTAGGTCGATATGTTTTATACAGGTTGCTCAGTTAGTGAAGGGGCCCTGGCTGGGAGTTGAAGAAGATAAGTTAGAGTTGAAGAAGATAAGTTGGAGTTGAAGAAGATAAGTTGGAGTTGAAAAAGATAAAGATCGAGCTTGAGACAATGTTTGCTCGAGCAAAAACTGATGCAGCTATGGAAATAAAGAAGTTCGAGGATCTGAATGTCTCTCATGCCATAGCAATTGGGTAGCTACAGGTAGAGGCGGGAGCCAAGCTGGAGGAGATGGCCGAGGAGCGCAGCAGGCTTGGGCGCCATCTGATGTCAAAGGGTTACACGGAGGAGGAAGATGAAGTAGATATAGATGAGGTTACGGTGGGAGTTGTGGATAGGATATATGTTGTCTCCTGTCAGACTGTGATTGACAATCAAGGGGACGACATTGAACACCTCGAGGGTAAGACTGAGCAGGTAGGGTAGGGAAATAAATTTGTATGAACATATTTGGCATTTATCATAAACTGTTAGATTGTGTATATTTAATAGACTTGTAGTCTGAGTTTGTCCGTAATTCTCAGGTAGGCATATAGAGAAATCAATCTTAGGATAAAAAACCTAGAGACTGTACTAGGGAAAAAGAGATTTCTACATCCTAGCTATCTTCGCAAGCGGAGCTGCAGGTTAGATCGAAAAGGGCCTTTTGGATTATACGTTATATATATATAAAAAATAAAGATAGTGACATATAGGAAATGTGAACTTGAGATGCTGAAATACATGTCTGAAGTATTTTACTGAGTAGGCACTTTGACGTTAAGTCTAAAAGTAGTCGTACATAGTAGATGCTAGAAATTGGAAACCTTGTAGAAATGAGTTGTATCTAAATCCGTGTATGATCGTACAGTACATAATATATTTATATGGTGTAGTTCAAGTTGGATTCAATTCGATCGCGCGAAGATGAAGCGCTCCAATGTAACCTAGAATTTGTAGAGGAGTTCGATAGGATGAGGGGAGCGAGTAGGGACAGAAAAGACCCGTAGTTAAAAGTACACTTCAAATATGATGACACAAGTCAGGTTGTTGTCAACCTCAGTCGTAAGCTCAAAGAGAAAGTGGGTGAGATCGGCAAATTGTCAAAAAAGCTTGCAGAGTTGAAGGAACAAGCCGCAAAACATTTGAGTCAGATTGACATTCTAATGTCAAAGAATAGGTTATTCGAAATGGCTCAGTATCGTATTCAGGTGCTAGAAAGGTCAGAAGGGAAATTTCGGGCTAATCTCCAAAATTGTAGGAGAACGACTGAAGACAATTTTGGTGTAAAAGGATAATGTGCTGAAAGTAGCTCGAGAGAATCTATCGGTCTCGAAGGCTGTAGTGGAACACTTGCATGTAGTTTTACCTGCAAAGGATATGGAATTTTGGGAGATGCAACGTAGACGTAATGATCATAATGAGAGAGTTGTTTGATTAATGGCCGAATTGGCACAAGCCAACGCACGTACCAAGAATGCAGAAGCTGGAGAGTATTTGTAGGGGGAGTTAAAGGGATGTTCAAATTCCTCTAGTACGAGAGGATGTAGTGAGTTTATCAGGATGAATTAGAGAGCTGGAAGGTGATGTAGCTCGAATACGAGGGCATGTACAGAGAGGTAATACAAGCTTAAGGGAATGCCAGTAGAAGCTAGATGCTGCTCTTATCAGGGAGAAAGTCCTAGAAAGGGAAATTCGGGCGAAGGAGATGCTGATGAAGAAGAAAGATGACTTATTAAAGAATATTCTGGTTAGGGAAGAGTTGAATGTAGAAATCAAGAGACTTGGTGCTCAGGTGGTAGACCTAGAGGCCAAGAATTTTGCTGAATCAGCTAAATATGTGAAGAAATTGGAGGAAAATATATATATTGATTCTTGGTTACACATAGATCTGATCCATTAGAAAAAAAATCACGCTAATTTAGAGGCACGCCTCGAGAAGTTGAGATCAAAATTTACAACGATGGTCATATCCAATGTATCACTTTTTGACCTGTTAAAGTCGATTGCTGCATATTTTTTTGAGGAAATTAAAAGACTTGAGTTAGAATGAGATATCTTGTTCAAAAGATTGTCGGATAAGGGATGCGTTTGTGGAGTGAATATAGATCGGGGGAACTGTATGTCTTTTATGGAAACCCATTTAGGTCCTCAATCTGCTGAGATGATAGAGCAGGGCAAAGCTGTTGTAATCCGTGAATTGAAAGTTCGACCTCTTGCTGACGGGGAAAGTGTTGTTGATACCTCATTGGCAGGAAAGAATCCCATTTAATATGAATTCAACCTGAAAATAAATTGTATATATCGCAAACACATTAAAATAGATGAAAGCTAGTATGACCTTTGTTATATCTTGTGTCTGGTAGGGTTTTTGATGTATAACAAGTTTATACACATGTTCCAATAGCAGAGGCGGGTTGAGCCAGTCGACTATTGATTAAACTGTAAGAATGCTGCAGTCATATTGAAAGAGATGAAGGCTAGCATTATCTTTGCCATATCTTATGTCTGTTAGAGTCTTTGATATTAGACAAGTTTCTACACTCGCCTCAATCGCAGATATTTAGTAGAATCAGCCAAACCAAGTGTTATAATTGATTTTACTAGTATAATGACCCAAACATGTTGAAAAAGATGAAGACTAGTATGACCTTTGCCTTATCTCTTGTTTGGTAGAGTCTTTGATATAAAAAAAGTTTCTACACTTACTTTAATCACAGAGATTTAGTAGAGTCAGCCAAACCAAGTGCTATCCTTGATTTAATTGGTATAATGACCCAATCAAATTGAAAAAGATGAAGACTAGTATGACTTTTGCCTTTTCTCTTGTCTGGTAGAGTCTTTAATATAAAACAAGTTTCTACACTTACTTCGATTGCTGAGATTTAGTAGAGTCAGCCAAACCAAGTGTTATTTTTGATTTAACTGACATTTGATCAATAGAAAACTAGTATTATCTATGCTATAATCTATATAATGTGGTTAAATCTACGTAAGTATAGAGATGTTGTGAAAAACTTGGAAGTTATATTAATAAGTTCAGAATTTATATTGGATGTAGATGAGCATCTCACTTTTGGAATTGAAAAACAAAAGCAAGAAAAAGAAATAGAGTAGTAAGACGCTTAACGATAGTTCCATTTTAGTTGCCTAGTATTCCAGTGATTTCAAAAGTAAATTCCCACTTCTGTCATGAAATGATATGATCCCAAGCCTGATATACCTGTGATAATGAATAGACCCTCCCAGTTGTCGACTAATTTTCCAGCATGAGGCTCGTTGCGATTTTAAGGAATTTCTCTGAGGACAAGATCGTTAATTTTGAAGGTACGATGTCAGACTCGGTTGTTGTATGATTTGGCTAGCATATGATGATATCGGCCAAGGTTAGCAATGCTACGTTCCCTGATTTTATTAATCATATTGAGGTTACAAGCCATCTCGAACTCATTTTCCTCGTCGGTCAGCTCGTGATCTCGAACTTGATGATGATATTCAGAAGGAATGATAGCCTCAGTGCCATATACCCATAGAACATGTGGCAATTCGCGATCCCAATCCCCCTTTTTCTGTGAGTGAAGCCATTTTTTGAGTCGATCATCAATGGTTTCGTTGGAAACTTCGGCTTTGTCGTTGCCTTGAGGATAGTTAGGATTGGATGGTGAGTGGATAATATTTTGTTGGTTGAAGAATGTGACTATCTTTTCTCCAACAAATTGGGGACCATTATCAATACGAATTTGGTGGGGGCACCCAAACTGAGTAATGATGAGTTTCGAGATAAAAGAAATGACATCTTCTTCTCTGGTTCAACATAGAAGAATAGCTTCTACCATTTTGTAAAATAATCGATAGCTACAAGGAGGTGATGGCGATTACCTGGAGAGTTAGAGAATTTAACCCTGATATCAAGTGCCTATCTTTTGAATAGCCAGAGCACCTTGCTTTTATGGAGTTCGAGCGCAGGGGCGCGTATCATGTGTCCATGTCGTTGTCAGGTGTCGCATCTACGTGAGTACTTTTCTGCCTGCTTGCGCATGCCGGGTCAGAATAATCCCTATGTAATAACTATATTTGCTAGTGATCTATCTGTGACATGGGAGTCACAAGTCCCTTCATGTAATTCACGGAGCATTTTTTTTTTTGATTTAAAGAGGTATTTTAGATAAGGCCCTGTGACGGAAAAACTGTATAGCGTAGTACTTTGAGTTGTTGATCAACTATCGGTGCTCTTTTGGATCCTCTGGAAATGGTGCATTGCAACTGTTGTCGACGCCGTGGTAGGCTACGAAAGGCATCACCAATCGTCATCTCCCCCTTTATTTCCCCCAGTGTTTATCGTGCATACTGAAATGCAATCAATTTTGGGGGTTGAAACGATTTTGATCTTAAGATATTGAACTTCTGTTCCCAAGACCCCAGCTAGATATGCCAAGAAATTGGCGTGTCTATTTTTACCTCGAGGAAGATAATCGAGAGTTACTTTTGTAAACTTGCTCATCCAATCTGTGGCGAGGGCTGTGCACGTATTCTATCATCTTCCCATTCTTCTTATATCGCTCAGAATAGTGGTGGATGATAAGTAACAAATCTGTATAAATGAAGAGGTCTAAGACTTTGAGATCAAGAGCAAGATCGTGTTCATGAATGAGAGCTTCGTATTCGGTGATATTATTTGTGGCCTCAAAATCCAGGCGGATCGATTTCTTAATTCTGCAATTATAAGGGGAAATTAATATGATTCTGATTCCAGACCCTGTGAGTCCTGCTGTTTCATCTGTGAGAAATTTATACCTTTTTGTTGTATTTCATTCAGCTCGCTCGTCAAAAGCTACGGGAGGTGGATCTTCAAAATTTTCATCTGTTAGGTCAGGATCGTGCTCTTCCAACTCAAGATCATCCACCGAAAAATCTGTAAGAAAATTGGCAATAGCCTGACCATTTTCTAAATGACATTGTTCAAACTTAATATTATGTTCTCCCTGACTGATGGACCAGTGCTACACTCTTCTTAATTTTTCTTTCTTAGATAGCACTTCTCAAAGTAGGTAGTTCATCATGACTTTGACTGAATGAGCTTGGAAGTAGTGCTTGAGTTTTTGTGAAGTGTAGACAAAAGTGAGAAGAAGTTTCTCAATCTTTGAATACCTTGTTTCTGCTGGAGTGAGGGTTTGCTGATAAAATAGACTAGTTTTTTTACCTTTCCATCAAGGCGGATGAGAACCGAGCTGAGTGGAGTATCAGTGACTGCTAGATAGATAATGAGTTCTTCATTATATAATGGGGTTCTCATTATGGGAGACCTCCCTAAGTAGCTTTTATGGTAGTCATCAACCTTTGATATGTGGCCCCTGCATTTTTGAGTCCGACGGGCATGACTTTGTAGCAATAAAGACCTCTCTCAGTGACGAAAGTTCTATTTTCTTGATCTTCATCCAAAAATAGAATCTGATTATACCACAAAGCAGCGTCCATCATCGATAGGAGATCATGGCCTGTTATAGAATCGTGTATCTGATGTATGTCTGGAAGAGGGAAACTATCTTTTGGAGTATGTTTGTTCTGATTGGTAAAATTGATGCAAATTTGGACTTTTTCGTTCTACTTTGGTACAGCGATAATTTTGGATAACCAGTCAGAATATTTGGCTTCTCAAATGAATCCCACTTTGATCAATTTCTTAATCTCGGTATTAACTTCATCTCGAAAAGGCGGTGATAGTCGTCGATGTTTCTGTTTGACTGTTGTGGCATTAATGTTGATGGATAGCTTGTGTCAGGCCTTGGCTGGTCGACTCCAGGCATTTCTTCGAAGGACCGCACGAAAACGTCTCGATTGAGTTGCAAAAATTGAAAGAGGGCATCTTTTTTGTGTTGAACCATCCTAGTAACAATGAAAGTTCCTCGGCCTGGTCCATCGATGTTAATATATTATGTAGGCTCCTCCGTGGAAGTTTAATCGTTGAGGTGAGCAGCTCCCTGTAATTGTTATGCAGCAAATTTGTCGGAAGTATCTAAAATAACAGAGACAATATTTTTATAAGAATGAGAGAGCTTCTTACTACCTCTTATCTCAAAAATGTTGTTGCCGTGTTTGAATCAGAGTACCTGATGATAGGTGGAAGCGATTTCTTTCATGTTGTGAATCCAGCAGCGGCCCATAATCCTGAGATAACGAGATTTGGCGTTAATGACATAGAAAGCGATATCGATGGTGGTTGGTCCTGAAGTGATAGGTAAGATGATCTTGCCTACTCGCTCCTCTCTGGAACCATTGAACCCACTGATATCGGTGTCGCTCTGAATAACTTGGTCGGCCAAACCCATTTGGTCGATATTGCTCTGAAAAAGAATTTCAATACCTCTTCTAGTATCCATCATCATTGTATGCTTAAAAAACTTCTTCATTTTTAGCATTATTACTAACGTATCATAATGTAGAAATTGAACATGGCTAGTATCGCAATCTTCAAATAAAATCCCAAGCTGGTGATTGCTCGACTCAGGGAGAAGTTTGGCTTCTTTGACATGGGGAGTAAGATTGCAACATTCTGATAATCTCCAGTGCTTGGATTTATTTGAACTGGTAATTTGGTTGAATTCGATCATGCTCTAGTGGCACATTTAATAGAGATGCTTCTCATCGGTTTGATCATTGACCGGAATAACTTCAAGCTGCTTTTTATAGCTGCCATTCTCCTACTATTCCAAGTCGACTATGTACTCGAGCATCCGTCCCTCTTTAAAAAGGTATTCGAGCAACCGCTGCAAATCATAGCAATTGTCACTAGAATGATGGTTTACCTTATGATGATGGCAGTACGGTCGGCTATCGATTGGCTCCAGGGGTTGGGAGACGCGGTAGAGCTTGTCTTTCAACAGCATTGGAAAAAATATGGAGATTCGGACATTCAACTTTGGGAGGATGGGCTTATTTGGTGGACTGCCTTTCCTAGGATAGCCAGTGTTGCCCTTGGTGCGCTCCTTATCTCCCAGTTCCTCCTTTGATTTGGTGTTTTGATCTGCTGATGGACCTTTGGTGAAGAGGACGGATTTAGTAAATTTTTGACACTCAGACACCATCCTTTTCAGGTCAACGTAACTATTGGCCTTGGTGATCATATGCTCCAAGGTCACAGGTTTGTTAAGAAAAAGAAACTCCTTGGCCGTATAATCGAGCTGGAGTGCGTTGGTAAAAGTAATAACAACTATCTTCTGATCAAGGTTATCCACTTTACGCGTCAGCTCCAAGAAATTTTTCGCAAAAGCCTGAAGTTTCTCTCCGTGTGACTGTTTGAGATTGATTAGAGAATACAAATTCTCTTCTTTATCCCTGTTGTGAGCATATGTCTTGATAAACTGTTTTTACAGCTGCTCGAATGTGTATATAGAATCTTCAGGGAGAGAATGGAAAAATCGCAATGGTTCTTCCTGCAGACTGGTAGCGAACAAACGACAAAGGATGTGGTTGAGATAAGAGTATAACCCCAATGAATCACGGTACTGTTGAATATGTTCCTTCAGGTCAGTATCTTTGTATTTTTGAATTTATGGAGTATCGAAACCTTCCAGTATTTCCGCGTCGAATAGTTCTTTGGCAATCGGACTTCCTTGCAACCTGGTGATGTCGCCGGTAGTTCCTAGAACTTGTGCTTCGATCAACTCCTTAATCCATTGGTCCATATGATCTTTCGTGACATAATGATGTGCTGGTTAAGTCACTGTGTGGGTGGGTATTGGATGATGAATATCAATACCTTCACTTACACGATCTTGTGCTGAAATTTGTTGTTGAGGTCGATGTTCCTCCTCCTGGAAGACAGATATGCGGCAACCTTGGCTGGCTTCGAATTAAACTTCTCCTCCTAAATGTATAGAGGGTTGTGGTTCAAGCTGAAGATTCATGGAAATAACTCCTCGGGGCCCTAACCTTTTCCTTGTAGAAATACGGGAGGTTTTGGGCAATTGATCGTCACCTCTCGTTGGGGGAGCCTGCTGAGTATTTTGCAGAGCCTTGAAAGCAGTTTGTATTGTTGTTAATTGGTCTTCACGCCATTTGAGCGCTATCAAATGAGCTCTTCTTTCTACATCAAGCACTTTTTCACGGAGCTCCCAATCCTTAGTTAACTGAAGTTTGAGCTTAGCACGTTTCTCTTTTTCGGTAACGAGATTCGCCTATAACTTTGTAAGCTATCCCATCTCCAGTGGCACCACAAGCTGGGCACCTATAACCGGTCATCAAGAAGTGACAATGATTGAAAATTGTAGTGAAAGACTACCTTAGGATATCGTAGAAATGCAATATTTCCCACAGACGGTGCCAAATGTGATGGCCAAATTTCATAAGCTCGAAATGACTTAAAATACGCTGTCACCCCAATGAACATATAACAAATATTCTGATGACAAATAAGAAAATGACATAGGTGAATTTTAGTGTGGAAAAACTCTGAATAGGTTAAAAAACAACGACCTTGAGTGGAGGATTTTTGTAAAAGTATTTTTTGTGATTGAAATAGGTATCTTATTATAAGTGATCTCTAAGTTTGAAATGCTTGAATCTTGTAACCAAGAAGCTTGAATAGTTTGAGAATCTTGACAAGTGATTTTTTGTGTAATTTTTCTGGTCCTTGTCTCTCCTGGAACTTCTTCTTTACATAGGCGCTCTCCGCAACTCTTCATCGTGCAGAAGCACATTTCCCGAACAATGTGGTTAGAAGCAGTTGACAGAGTAACTGACCCATTCGTGAGAGACAGGTGTCCCTGACTTGTCCAGGCAAAAATTTTAGCTATGACTCGCCAGGGTTTTACCCTATTGATTGTGGGGCCAATCTGGGATAATTTAGATGAGTATGGGGCTCGAGATTCGAATCTCAAGAGACGCACTCTTGTTTGACATTACAATTTTGTCTTCTTTTAAGGTCAAGAGACGATGATTTTTTTTTCTTTTCGGCAAGAGATGATGAAAATAAGGCCTTTCTTAATAGTCTTATGGTTTTCTCAGTGCACGCTGATGCTTCTAAAGAGCAGCAACGATTCAGCTCGAGTTTCTTCACAAAAACATTCTACAACAGGACAAGTAATCTTAAATGTAAATCACCAATTTTATCAAACTAAATGGAGAACCAGGAACGTTATATCCGAATCTCTAATGGTTTTTGATAACGGGATATTTTCTATGTGTGCTCGTTTACATTAGTTATAAAGCCAACAAAATGTCCGATGTACTACAAATTTAAAACTAACACTGATACTAGAATACGCGATTACCAAGCACCACCACAACAGTATGAAAGAAAAGTTAAAGATGTCAATAACCATCTCTAAATATAAGTAAACAAAGAAGTCTTTCATAAGCCGATGATAGATGGAGATGAGTTCATAGAGCATCTCCACCAGGGTGGGTGCTTGGGTTGGGTTTGTCAACTTAAACCCAAACCCAAACTATTTGCCTCGCAGCAACTCTAAAATGGGTTTGAGTTTGCCAGCTGGCACTGTCAAAACTCAACCGAGTTTGAGGAACTCAAACTCAAAAAAATGATCCTAGCGGTAAAAGAAATTCCTTCAAACTCAATTATTTTTCCTGAGCACTCCCTGGCAACATCGTCTCTCCCAAACCCAATTATAGAGCATAGAAGTTCTCCACTATGCTTTCCTCAAATGGCAAACTCTGACACCAACAGTAATAACTCCACACCGTCGACCCCATCCTCCCATAACCCACCTTCAAAACTATTCTCTCAACACCCATCACTACAATTCACTCCATACCTTTACCACATCCAATCTCAATTCCAACCTCAATTCTAATCACAGACCCCACCTCCGTTTACTATGCCGCAATGCGATCCAAGTTATGGATAATATCAAAATCCATTTACACTCTCTCAACCGCAACCTCGGGAGTTTAGCCCATACTATCAACCCTATCTGCTCACTCAACCTCAAGGTTTTCAACTTCCAAATTACTTTTAAAACTACCTATTCCTGGGTGAATCTACTTAGCACAGTCAAAGTGATGCAAATGCCTCAATACCTGTGTACGTGACGGTTCCCCAGAATAAAAAAGGAAAAAGAAGAAAGAACAGAGTACTTGTATAACAAATACAAAGCATGCAAGCGCCAGAAGATCCTGTGTTTTTAGACCAGATGGGTGATGTTGGACTTCATTGGACGAAAGTAGATTTTACGTGTCTCGTAAGGGCGCGGGTAACAATTTTTGTCCAGACAGTGGGCCGCAGAAAGGGTTTTACTTTCTATCCAAAGGTAAATATTGCCTTTAACAAGGACCCTGAATGTCCCACACGACAATAAAGTGAGTTGAGCAAAGCTCAGTGGTATACCCTTAATACACAATGTCTGGCGCACAAGGGGCAAGTTGGTCAAGAACGATTTAGGTACAACAGCGGGAAAACTGAAGAAGATCAGGTACGTTCTAATTTCCTTTAACTCAATTTCGTTTATTTATCTTTGATTTACACGATATTTATTTGTATTTTGTAATTTTGCAAATTGTAGGAAAACGATGCACACAACATCTATCAAGGCTTGAATGGCGGCAATGGCTTCAAACACCATGAAGCGTAAAAGATTTTGGCGCAAAGACTGCGATGGGTAAACCTATGGGATGATCGGTTGAACCATGCGGGGAATGTACCATGAAATATAGCCATGTGAATTTCAAACAATTCTTCTCTAGGGAACTCGGTCGGATCAAACAATCTATCGAAGGACCCCGATGACACATCTGCACATCAATCCGTAGGCCAAAATTCTGAATTAGATGGTTTGTTGTATGAGGGTGGAAGTAGGCCCATCAGCAAAAAAAAATTTAGAAAGAACCTTGCAATACAAAAGGCCCTAGATGGTGTTGTTGCATCTGGTAACAGTATCTAAACAATGCTGGATAAACTATGGTTGGAGAAGAGACAAGCGAAAGAGGAAAAGGAAAGATGAAGAGTAGAAGTAAATCAACAATGGAAAGCCAAAATAGATTTAGAAGAAGCAAGGGAAGAACGTAAAATCATAGAGAAAGACCTGAGTAATCTTTCTCGATATTAATTGTAATACTATCTGTAAAGGTAAGCTGATGTCTAGGAACGTCAGGCCAAGAGGGGCGGACCAGGTACTTGAAGTAGTGGCAAAATATTATTTAACCTTGTTCTCTATAGAAGTTTTCTTTCCAATAATGTAGTTTACCTTTTAATAATGCAATCATTTGAATAATGCACTTTGTTATTGAAGAATACAATCTTATTTTTGAAATATTAATTTCCATGAATATTACGCTAAAACAAATACAAGAATAATGCAATTTAAAAAAATTATTTTATAAACTTGTACGACAAGAAGCAATAAATTACAACAAGAGCACTCAGATAATGCAAGAAATAGAGTTCTAGGTTTGAAGATTTTCCTTCACGACCCACAAATGCTCAATTAGATCATCCTTTAGATCAAAGTGTAGTTTTTTACTTCATATAAATGAATC
This sequence comes from Kingdonia uniflora, assembly GCA_014058105.1. Classification (NCBI taxonomy): domain Eukaryota; kingdom Viridiplantae; phylum Streptophyta; class Magnoliopsida; order Ranunculales; family Circaeasteraceae; genus Kingdonia; species Kingdonia uniflora. Next base: position 1,569,249 of record JACGCM010000696.1, read on the forward strand.
TATTATTCCGCGTTCGCGTTCGCGTACAATATTGGACCATTCGCCTTCGATAGTTGAGGGATCGGCCGGATTGTAGTCTAAGTATGATGGGAATGAACATCGTTGCTCTTCGACGATCATATTGTACAGTATCACGCACACCTTCATGACATTGTTCAAAACCTCAGGTTTTCATAATTTAACTAGATTTTTTACAATACTGAACCGAGATTATAAAATCCTAAACGCTTGTTCTACATCTTTTTGGCAATTTTCATGTTGTTAAGTAAAGAATTTTTGTTTCATTGTAACCGGATTGGATATGGTTTGGATAAGTGTTCTCCATTTAGGGTATATGTTATCCGCTAGGTAATACCCCATATTATAAGCTTTTCTGGCAATTGTATAATTACAAGGCGGGGCGATACCATCAGCCAGGTCGGCTAAAAGATGTGATTGTTACAGGACATTGATATCATTATTAGACCTTGGTAACCCCAAAAAAATTGCCAAATCCAAAGGTTGTGTGAAGCTACCACATCAAGAATAAGTGTCACCTTGGGGTAATGACCAATAAATTGATCCTGCAATGCTTTAAAACAATTTTTCCATATTTAATGCATGCAATCAAGACTTCCTAACATGCTGAGAAATCCCAGTGACTCTCCGATCGCTTTTAACCTTTCGACGTCGGCCGCGTTTGATGGTCGAAGATATTCCTCCTCAAAAATTTGTATAACCGCAACACAAAACCTTTCCATACATAACAAGGTTGTTCTTTCTCTTATTCGGATATACTCATTAAAAAGATCTGCCGTAACACCGCAGCTTAGGAAACGTAGTGCGGTGACTATCTTTTGGTGCGGTAATAACCCCATATTACCAGCACTGTTACGTTTTTGGACAAAGTAATGATCATGTGCAATGACTGCATCGAATATACACATAAACATGTCTCTACTCATACGAAAATATTACCAAAATTCTCGTGGCTCATATGCATACTCTAGCTTGAAGTAGTGCCGTATAATGTTGTAAAGCCTCAATTGGTGATCTCGGTTCTTTCTCTTATTCTTACGGCCCATGAAACTTCCGCCATGACTCAAAGTTGCATCATGTACTACTTGGTTTGTTGCAGTTTGATACATACGCAAATTACTGCCGTACAATCAAAAGATAAGATTGTCAGAGGAGGACGACGATGCACGTGAAGGATCATCAATAGATGAATGGGATGATAAAGAAAACATTTGAGGCTATGGATTTAAGAGAAGGGTATTGAGGGTGCAAGGGAACAAGTTTCTAATCGAAGAGATAATTGTAAAAGGGGAAGAAGAAGTAGGTCTTAGAAATAAGGTAATTGGTGGTAAAAGGAACATCGCGCGCTATTCCTTTTACCGTGCGGTAAATGGAGCACCGCGCGATATTATTTTTACCTCGAATTATATTGATTTTACCCCCAATTTCCAACAGTAATGGCTACTTCCTCTGGTGGGTCCTTCACAACGGCTAGTTTTGGATCACAACAACTTCTTGTTTTGGATCACAATGGCTAGTTTTTGATCATAATGGCTACTTTTTGCTTTAAATATATGTTGGCTGGAGATGCTCTAATAAGATTCCTCTACTTGAACTTAACAATACCGATTTTTTATGCTCTAACACAGGATTCTTCGATGGTATTTTGCTGGAATGAAGACTGTACCCTGGCTGCGTCCTGACAGTATTTTATTGATAATTTACCTCTCCGACAACATAACTTCAATCAGCTAAAGAATAGAGTTCATGTCAAATTTAGGATGCGCACGAAACTTCATTACCCTCCGGAGATTTATATAATAGGTGGAATGTTATTAAGGCTAAATGTGATGAGTTTTATGAGATACGGATGAGTATTGATAGACGGATGAGTTTTGAGGCTAAATGTGATGAGTTTTATGATAAGCTTTATACAACAGGTGGAATATTATTAAGGCTAAATGTTATGATTTTTATGAGATACGGATGAGTATTAATAGAAGGGTCAGAGGTGTTCCACTAACCTATATTCTTCGCAAAGCTAGAGATGAAAAGTATGAGAAATATAGTCAGCCGTTACCGTTTGAGACTCCATACGATATTTTTTACCGGAAGAGCATCCTGCCTGATGAGTTTCCTGCAAATTACCAACTTTCCAACTATGGACGGGATCCGCTCCCCCTTACTGAATGGTCATGGTTTAATCCCAACATCAGTCGTGAACGATGAATTAAGTGTAATTATATATGTTATGAGATTCATTTCGTGCATAGAACTGTTATTTTAAAAATAGTAATTGTATTTCTATTTAAATTCAATACTCAAAATAAATTGAATAATATTGATTTATATAAAAAAAATGTGGCATCAGGTCGTACAAGTACTTATATAGATAAACAAACCCAAAATTAACAATAAAATTTGTTCAACAGTGATGTTTACAATAAAAGATTACGTCTAAGAAAACATCAAAAACACTAATAAAAGATTACGGCCACAGCGGCTCACCTGGTTCGTTGACCAGATCCACGGTTCCCTTGCCTCGTCCTCGCGCCACCTCCAGGTGGTAGTGGTACCACCCGTACGTCACGCCCCCTCCTCAGATGTTGGTACTGAACATGACAAAGAAAATTTATAAATATTTTAACAAAATAAATATTTTATTAAGAAAAAAAAATACATAAATAAATTATATACATATGCATATAGCTGGTCATCTACACTGTCCAAGTGCCTCCTCAGAATAGCGTTATCATCAGTCAACTCTTAGAGCCTCTAGGCGTCTCGCGCAGATTCTGAAAGGCAAAGTTGCCACATATCATGAGTCAGGTGCCCCAACTCCTCTACGTCGTTGGAGGCAAACATGGGTAGCGGGCCCCTCATGCAGTGGATGGGGGCAGCTCACACCTCCTTGTCTACTCTATGTGCCACCCTAGGTCAGGCCCCTCGGGCTCCCTAGGCAAACTGAAGTCCTGGGACAAGCAATGAATCGACGCTGACGTAGCCACCACGGGTATAATACCAGCCCTGAGTGTAGATGGTCCGAACAAATCTATATTCTCCATCTTCTGGGAATCAGGAAACAGGTGGCCTACTACCCCAGTTTGGTCAGCCTAATATGAGGCATAAGTTTCTCGCTCCTCCCCTAACACAAACTGCTCACAGTCAATGAAATCGACCTATCTCATCGCCTTTAAATCCGCTGGACTAAGATGTGGCAACATGATAAACGGAGGATCCAAAGGATACCCGTATTGCCAGTCAACTGCCTCTAATATCTATTCCCCAAGTAATACTCATAGTTTCCATTTAGGACTTGAAGTGGCATTCTCTTACGGGATATGAGCAACGCAGTCCGTACGTCATCTAACTCAGAAACCGCATAATCCAACCAAGGTCGCCCGGTGAACGTCTCATTAGTCTGGTGGCCAATATGGTATCTGCCTAGAATAAAAAAGTTGGCTGCCTGGCTATTTGTTTTCTTCTTGTTCCCCCTCTCCCATGCTCTGATGCGCGGATAAGCTGAGAACTTAACCTCTTCCTTGCCAATAGGGTGGCAATACTCGTAGAACCAATACTGTATTTCAAAACAACATAAAAATCAATTATAAATTATATTGAAGACGTTTATTGGAAGATATTTGATTTGTAGCTTGTAAAGAAAAAGTGTTAGTGTACCTCAAAAGCTGGGAAAATCCAGTGATGGCACCCCCGGTCGTGACTGCGGTATCCAAACCATGGTACAGGGAAGCAAGTATATCAGAACCTCATTCATATTCGGCAACCTCATCAAAATCGGCCACGACCGCGAGATATCCAAGCGGGGCGGTGTTGTTGGCAGTTTGGAACCACACATGTCCCATCATGAAGAGGATAAAAATACGAGTAATAGTAATATCATCCTCCCGATCAGCTGCGATGGTCAAGTACTTCCTCAAATGTGAAATGCTGATATTCTTACTGTATATATTATTGGATTTAATGTTGGGGAGCAATTGCTTCATATTGGATAAAACACACCATACGTCGTCATACGGTACTTGTGTCGAACATCAGCCGATTGATAATGATGTCAACATCTCAAAATCTAATGGAATAACCCCTATCTTTGCATACGGGAACAAAAATGTGTGCATTGTGGACCACCAGCGCTCAGTAAGCGCTTGAATTAGGCGATTATCGGAATTACCCTAGAGTATATTTATAAAGCAACCGAATATCTTGACCACGGCATCCCTAATTGTCGATATTATGGAAATATCCTTCTATACTTTGATTACCATTATTAATGAGCCGTGCGGATGCATCGAATCCCGATTCTGTTGATTGAAGTATTTTTTCAAACACTTGATTTATGGAAATAACAAATTTGCAATTAAACAAAAACTTACCGTAAGTTCATTGCCAGTATAATAGATATGACTGATGTCGTCTGGGAGTTGGGTAAAAAATCTTTGCGGGTAGTTTTCTTAGGGTGGGTTTGGTATAGGTTGGATTTGTTAGACATCTTCAAATTTTACTCGTTTTTTCTTCCTTCCGGACCTCGACCGAGTTATGGCTCGCTCTTGATCTTTTGTCACTCTAAACCCTGGTAATATACTGGCGTGCGGGTCTCCTTGTAACATCTCCATTTTACATTTGTCGGGGGAATAAGTTTTTTACCTTTGAAATGAGATAGAGAGGAAGAAATAAAATGTGAAGAATGAGTTAAGTTGTGAAGCAAAAATTATAACAATTGAAGCGGTGGTAAAAGGAATACTACGTGGTAATCTAAACTCTTCCTGGTTAAATTAAAAAAAAATGACGTCACATACCCAAACTTGCTGCTAGGAGAGGCTAGGTGTGGGTTAGGTTTTTTCTGGGGCCCCTATCAGAGCCTGCACCCACACCCCAATTTGCTACAAGATTTGCTCTTAATATACCGAATAAAGAAACTAGGCTACCACTGTAAAAATTTCACATCAAGTTTATGTTTCCTAACAGTTAAATCATTTTGTGAACTAACTAGTTGAGAACATAACTACATCAAACTTGCACCACATATTCGGAAATCATATATTATCGGGGCGAAGCCAGGACTTGAGTCTACTGGGGTCAAAAAATACAAAATGAGGGGGGTTCGGGGGCATTGCCCCCGAGAAAAAAAATTATAAGCCATATTAGGGTATTTTTGTATCTCTTATATTATAACTCATGCCAAATAAAAAAAAATCTTAGAAGAGAGTCCTCAATCTTAAAGATAATTCTTAATTATGTATAATGTTAAATGATAATCATAAAATGTAAAAATGAGGTTGTGGTGGCGACTTGAACCCTTGTTTAGGTAGTCTAAACCAACATACTTGTCCATTGGACCAATAGTAATTATATGATTAGAACTGAGTGGGGTAAAATATATACAAATTATACATATATGTATCATTTTTGGCTATCTGGTAAGTGATTTCTGGCCAATACAGTGGGGTGACCTCACTGGTCCCCCCTAGCTTCACCACTGGCTGTGTATCATATCACCAATTAGCTGGGAGCTTCTTCCAAAGACTTAAAGAAATCAGACGCAAACCAAAAGTGACTAGCTTTAATAGTTGTTCTTTATGATCTTTCTAGAGGGGTTCTTCAACCCACATCCAATACATTGGAGTATAACTATTCCTGTGGATAGATTAGGCTTGATATCAAATTTCACTTTAAGAAAATCCTTGATGTGCCTTAGTGTTTCTATTCCATAGGCAAAGAGCTTTCCCACACAAACTTTTTAGGCTACTGCTCAAAAATAGGGGAAGTCATTCGAACAAAAAATGCTCTGTTTGCTTGTTTTAAAGTTCATTCTGAAGGGGATATATTGTAAAGCGATGGTTTATTTCATGATACATACTATGCTGATGACCTAATAGAATGTCTATAAATATAGAGTGTAAGTTAAGGTCTTCTATATAGAGAGAAATAGTTAGAGAGAGAAAATGAAGAAATCAACGGTTTTTCTCAGGAGAGATTTCTTGGGATTTCTTTTTATGGTTTCTTACTGGGGATTATATGTAAGGGTAAAGGTGAGATTGAGTGATCTCTGGAACTTCTGGTAACCTTAAGTGATAATTTATTCGTCGTGCTTGTCTGGGGTGGTTTTGATCCTTTGGGGTTTCCACCTAATGCAAACCTAGTGTATGTATTTTATTGTTTTGGATTGAATTATCCGTGGGTAGAATTAGATCTTCGGTTCTTGCTCGATAGTATTGTGCTTCCGCGTTGTGATTCGCCCCCTCGGTTTCCTAGCAGAACTTTAGAAACATCTTGCGGGCATAAAGAACATAGATGAAACAACAAACCCTACAGAAAAACAACAAATGTTATATTTGGTTAAATCCATACTAACCATTTTCACATAACCTGTCATTTTTTTTTAAATTAAAAATTCATTGTAATATAGTTTGTGCTTCTCACCTGCAATAACTGTAAAGAAAAAGATAGTTTGCACTTTTTTATAGGTTTATTCATAAAATATGAACTAGTAATTATAGTGGTTCTACCTCTATTGAGTTAGTAAACTTGGTTAATTTAAATGTATGTCTGGTTTGCATAATAAAGCATCTAATTTATGATAGTGCGTCACGTACATAAAATTTTAGGATGAAGAATTTGGTTCCTAAGAATATTACTAAATGTATGTCTTGTTTGCATAATAAAACATCTAATTTATGATAGTGCATCACCTACATGAAATTTTAGTATGAAGAATTTGGTTCCTAAGAATTTCACTATACTAAATAAAAATGGATAACAACATAAGGTTCAGTTTAGGAATATAAAAATGGAGGCCAAATAATGATTTGGTGAGTTTCGAGTGAAATCTCAACCCTTAACATCGAGAAGGAAAAGTTGGGCATTGATCCAGGTGTTGGACTAAAAGAGGTGAGAATTGGTGAAGCCAAGGATGGACCTGCTAATGCTTTGAAGCAAAACTATGCTAATACCTCCAAAGGGAAACACATGGAGGTGAACAAAATTTCGTGCTTGGATCAGATAATTTAAGACCAAATAGGAATGATAGAAGATATGCCAGGAGCTGTGGACCTTGGGGTGTAGAGGGATGTTAGATCAGATTAATGCTCTTGAGTAAGAATTCTAGCCCAAACAATTATAGAACTTCTAATGCTTTGATTTGGGTTAAACTGCTTGGTTTGAGCATAGAGTACTGAAAGGTAACAATCGTCAATGGTGGAAGACATCACAAATTTTGGTCAAGGGAGCAATTAGATCTTCGACATTATTACAAATGAAACCTATACTCAACTAAGGATCTCTGAGGTCATAATAGAGATATTGCAAGCTTTTTGTCCAAGTTCAAATCTTTAAATCTTAACAAGTAGAAAAATATTTAGGAATGAATTATAATATTCCTTATCTTTAGTGACGTTAATTTCTAGTTTTTGAATCTTAAACTCTTATGGAACATATGTTTAAAGCCGCAATACAAATGATAAATAATGATAATCAAACTACAAATTCCACTAAACAACAACATTACCGAAGATAGGCAAATTTATGGTTCATGACCGGACAACCTCTCCTCTAGCGATTCAACTATGTCAACAATACACTCAAGATTTGAATTTATGGTTCTATGATTGGCAGCCGTAATATTGTCAATTCCTTTGACAGCTGATTGAAGCTTGTTAAAAAAATTAATAAAATGATAGATATTGAATGAAAAATGAGAAATGATACATAACCAATGACAACATGTTAATAATACCATAACATATGATGGTAAATGACAAACATGCAAAAATAAATGATTGACTACTTTCTGATGGATGACATATATTTCTTATAAAATGACTACAAATACATTCAGCACCCTCATTTCCAATGGGCTTGGTTAGCATTAAATATTGATGTGTTTTAATTCATTCTGACATTGGGATTTGGAACTTATTATTAAATACTGCTGTAGTTTGCAGTGGTATGGTATAAATACTGTTGTGGTTTATTCGGTAAGTACTTCCTTATTTTAATCTCGTGCAACTATTTCCTCTGTAACTGCTCTGTGAAGAAGATGGTGACCACCAGACACCAAGCGTACGAGGTTAAGGTTCTTGCCAAGATGCAAGAACTGCAGCTTTAATACTTTGAGACCCAATCCCTTGAACTTCTTACTTCAATTCTAATGCATCCTACCTTTCATGGGATGACGTATGAAGAGGTAAAAGAGGCGAATGAAGAATATTATCAAATGCTCTGCTTTCACTATATAGTGACGTCGGAGTAGGGGCGGAGGGATGGTCGGCATCTTCTGAAAGAGGATCCTGTTACAGTGGCGGATAAAGCGGCTGGTATATATCCGTTTATGTCTTGTCGGTACCCTAAGTAGAATCAGAGGAGGAGATGGTAGTGGTGGTGGGGGTTTAGAAATGAAAAATAATATATAACAAATGAAATATCATGTATAACAACTAACCAATCATTGATAACAACTGAAAAATTATAGTTGACAAATAACAAATCTTGTATAACAAATGACAATTCATATTTCCAAGCAAACACAATTTATTATTTCAAACAACCAAATAGACCATTCACTTATATCAAATGTTTATTTACAAAAATAATAGATCAATAAATGGTTCATGTTTCACAAATCATATATAAAAAAATTGATCATTCATTGATAACCAATCACAAATCATACCTAAGAAATGTCAAATTATCCATGACAAATGACAAACCAAATGATGATAAATACGCGATAATAAATAACAAATCATAGTTGACAAATGGTAAATCTCAGATAATAAATGACAAATCTCAGATAATCTAGAAAACATAATTTATTATATTAAATAAACAAATAGACAATTAACTTACATCAAATCATTGATAACAAATGATAAATAGAATATAACAAATGAAAAATCATATCTAACAAATGACAAATCTCATATAAGAAAGGACAAGTCATATCTAACAGATGAGAAATTATATCTAACAAATGACAAATCATATCCAGGAAATGACAAGTCATACCTCACAAATGATAAATCTCATATAACAAATAAATAATCATATTTTTAAGATTAAATGTTGTCAACTTACATCAAATATTGTATACTACAAAACAAATAGATCAATTGAAACTTCACAAATCATTGATAACAAATGACAGATCATATCTAATAAATGAATAATCATATTTTTAAGAACAAATGTTGTCTACTAACAAGAAAACATAATTCATTATATCAAATAACCAAATAGACCATTGATAGTTAACAAATGACAAATCATTGATAACAAATGATAAATCATAGATAACAAATGACAAACCATAGTTAAGAAATGAATAGTCATAGCTAGATAATGAATAATCATATATAACAAATGCCAAATCATAGAAAACAAATGACAAATGACAAATAATAGATAATGAATGACAAATAATATATAACCACAGATAAAAAATGCCAAATCTCAGATAATGAATGACAAATCATACATTAGAAATGACAAATTAATTATAAGTGGATAAAATAATTCATAAAATGACATACATCCATCATCTCATCTCCTAGACTAGATTTTGACTTTATTCTAACAAATAACAAATATGTCATATACGAATGACAAATAAGATATAACAAATGAGAAATATCATATAAATAAATGATATTAGTAATTGTTTATAATTTTACAAAATTACAGAAATTATACATTACAACAAAATGCAGATCAAAGTTTTTAAAAATCTCCTAACGCTCAACTCCCAACCTCAATATGTCATAAGAAATTTTTTAATGGCATTCCTTGCCATTAATCAAATCTAGAAATTTCATCCCCATTAGGAAATTGTCTATATAGACGAGCATATAGACCCCGCAGTCATAACTATTTGGCTGTATTGGACATTTCCCAAAATGAGTTGTATATTTGGAGTTTAGACCATAATTCTTTACCTCTGAACCAGTAGGTAGACTGCTACGATCGGTAAAATCTATCCATATCAACATTTTAGGGAGGATCTTTGATAGCTGATCTTCAATACGCTGGTGTCCTGGAGATAACTTCTTCTTCTTCCGTGCATTTATAATTTTTGCATCCACCAGTAAATCGTAAATGCATATTTTTCTTTCCTTAATAGATATAACACAAAGGACCCAGTGGTTGTTATTGAGATTCCAGGGAATGAGTATTAATTTTGAATTGACTACTTTCAAATCTCTTCGACTGAAGCAATTAGAAACTGTACGATCCAATTGCATAGATGTAATTTGTTCCCAAATTGTGTTCTTCTTCAATTCCACATCTGCTGGAGAGGACATAATACTAGTCCAAACATTAAAAGCCCCGCAAATATATTAACATCCACCAGCATAATTTTTTCTTTAGCTTCGCGGGTACGATGTTGTGTAACAAAATATTGAATCAGGGCTTTAATGTACACATCAATGACCTGAACGGAAAAAGAAAATGATAAATTATATATCAAAAATGATAAAGTTTAGTAATATAAATGCCAACAACATAAAAAAAATGATAAATTTCAATGAAAACAACTTCTGTTTAAATAAATGCCAAAGTGCAACAAAAATAGGATTGACAAATTGAAAACAAATGGTAGAGACTCCAGTACAAATAACAACTTCCTAAAAAAATAAAGTATATGACAAGGATAGCCCAATAAATGATAGAGGAAAAGAAATAAATGATATAAATATCTTATAGTTCAACCATTCTTTTGAATATAAGGTGCAGAGAGTATTAAGGCAGACAGTTTCTTCACTTATGCTCCTATAGGTACTATTGTTGTCCTTCATAGCTTCAGGAGATAATTCATCTTTCCTCAGTGACTAGACTTTGTCTACCTAGTTTTTCTCATCATGGGAGATGGGCCATAGAATAAAAGATTCCAATAAACTCCCAGAAGAAGCTCATCATGGAGGGCATGCAATTAGTTCATTTGATAAGCCATTTTGAAGGCTCTTTCATTAATTTCTACGTCAATTAGTGTATGCCTCTTTTTTAAGGTGGCATCCACTTCTGACTTCATTAAAACAAGGTGGAACATATATGTCAAAATAAGAAAATGAAATATAAATGGGCATATTACATGAGAATGAGTAATAAACTAGTTGTTTGGTTTAAAAGTACTTCATACATTGGTCTGGTCAACAGCCATTTCTTTTATTACTTGTACAAGGTCTGGTTTTTTCTATGAATTTCCATCATCATCATCCTTTCCTTCAACCACCTACTCTTTACTCTATTCTGCCTCCTCTTTACTCTTTTTAGTCTATAAATAAATATACTACAAATGATAATCGCAATGGCCAAATTCCGTGAGCTTGAAATAGCTTAGAATTTTCTATCACACCAATGTACCTATAATTAAATTCGAATAGAAAGTAAGAAATCAAAAAGGTAGTTTTAGCCTGGAAAACCTCTGAATAGGTAAAAAACCATAACCTCGTATGGAAGATTTTTGTGAAAGTCTATTTATTGCTTAAGGCAAGTATCTTTATTATAAGTGATCTATAAATATATAAATGCTTTGAATCTCATAAATAAGAAGTTTGTGTAAAAATTATGGTCTCTGACTCATCTGAAACTTTCTCTTTATATAGGCCTTCCCCACAGCTCTTAATCGTACTAGAGCACATTTTTTACGTAATGTGGTTAGTAACGATTGACTGAATAAATGACGAGTTCGTAGGGTTGGTTGTTAAAAAGACGTGAGCCTGTGGTGGAGATAATTCAAACTGGGTGAGCTCAATTTTAAATGAGATCGAGGGATAAGTCCATAAAATTATGCATGAGTGGCTTTGGTTGAGAAAAATGTATGAAAACTTTGAAATTTGAAGTGGAGTAATGATGGCGTTTGACTGGATGGAAGTTACACGATATTGGGAAGTGATGGCTAGTAAATGATTATGTGGATGCGGATGTATGTGACGGTTGCTATTGAATAGTCACGTCTGTAATAAATGGTGACGCTTAGGAAAATGTACCTGCACAATAAATGTAGGGTTATATAAATAATACTTGTAAAAAATCTTTGAAACAGTGCTTGTTTGCGTAACTTGTTCTGAAACTTGAAAATTTTTTGAAATGGTGAAGACTCGCAGGATGGTTCCTGATGAGAGGATAGTGACTGAAACGTAGAGGTTGAAGTCGAAGCACTTTGGTGACCAATCCTTGGAGATGTCAATACCTGTTCCTATACCTCCGATTTATCAAGGTATGTCGGAAGAGGAAGCGGTTGAAGCTGATGAGGAATTCTACTACAAGTGGAGATTATATGTCATCGTCTTAATTGGCGAGGACCGGTGGACCTGTCTCCGTACTCTTGCGAAAGATAGGCTTAGGGCTTCATATGCAAGGATAGGTGTTTCTGCAGGGTAGATATGCTAATTTTTTGTGTCACCATGGATTTTATGGTTGAGACCTCTTCATCTTTACCAATTCTTCAGAGGTGGCAGTTTTAGAGGAGGGGGTGATGGTAGTGGAGGCGGGAGACAACCAGTGGGAGTCTGCTTATGTATTTCCATCACGTTTTAGCACTCAGAAGACTCTTAGTTCAAGAATTTAGTTCTAGCACTAAGTTTACTGCTTGGATAGTTTCTATTTGATGTTCAACTAGACTTCAACCAAACTCATACGATGGAAGCTCTTTGTTGGCTCCAATGCATGCTTTACATCTAGGTGAAAGATCACTGAAGTAAGAAGAACTGGAGAATTTGATGCCTCTGTGTGCCTAAATGACCTGTGACTTTGAACAAACAGGGAAAAATCTTGTTATTTGTAAAGTACCTAGAGTTTGGTGTTAGACGGATAACATTTTTATTATATTCCTGAGATCGATGTACTAAAAAACTTGTTATCTGTAAATCGTATGTCATGCTTTTCGATATGAATAAAAGTTGTCATTCAATAATTTGTATATTGAAAAAAAAATTAGAATCGAACTGAATTGTGAAAAATGAATAAGAGTCAATAAGCAATAAGAACATTATTGTTGTGATGTTCGAATTGAGATGAATACGTGGTAACAATAACATTGTGATGCAAGTATGATTTATATTTTAAATAGGTGGGGGAGAAAAGTTGAAGAAAACATGTAATCGTGGAAATTTGAGTTCCTAGAGGTCGATAGAGGTACAACTCTCGGTAACATGAGGTCACGTATGGTAAATAATGTATGTATTAGTGAAGAGATAAGTTCAAATAATTTATTCCCAGATTCTAGGTTTTCTGTTACGAGATACAAGGTAAATCATGTTTTTGAGGGGAAAATGTGTGAGAAACGTATAAATATGGGTAGGATGATCTGTAAAAAATTGAGTAAGGAATAGGATGGTACGGTCTCGATCTTTGAGGATTTGTCGTGCTGCGGAAGGACGATTGGCTGTAAAAAATATTAAAGTGCGGGAGAGGATTTTTGGTTCGTTTGGTTATGATGTTGAGCTATCAGTGAGGGAATGTCAGCGCAAAGGATTAGATGTATGGAGCAGAGAACTTAAGTATGCTCATTATTTTTATGGGGAATTCTTTCGTGAATTAGTGAGGGATTCGGCAGATCGAGAAAGGTTGGTTGGTTTGATTGCTAAAGTTGAGATCGAATTCGAAGATCTGAGGTCCGACGAATGATGTGACTGGATGACATCGTCCAATTTAATAGGGCTGCAATAGATGTTGTATAATGTGTTTATCATGAATAATACATTTTTATTAAATTTAATAGAAATGATATAAGTCAATCGGATCCTCTATAGGTGCAAATCTATTTTGAGACTATTTTGGCAAATAATTTAAATAATTTTAAAATTTTGCGTAGTTTAGAAAATGACGTCAATTACTATAAGTATGATAAATAAGGGCAGAAAAAAAAATGAAGAAATGCAGAAGCTTCTATTTTTGTTTTGTATGTAAGGAAGTAGGAATCCTACATCGTAGAGAGTAAGTCATCATGAGTATGGGAAGGTCATGAAAAGATATGGAAATAAGAGAGGGAAATATGTTAATAAATGAGGGGAGTTGTAATGATGGAAAGCTAGTTTTATTGAAAAGGTACAAGACGTTTAACATGGAAAGTGGAAAAGATGCTCGGTTCAAAAATCCAAGACGGTTCGTGCAAGGTGCAATAAATGTCAGCCGCTGGAGAGAAAAAAGATAAATAGTACTTCTTCATCTCCAATCAAACAGAGAGCACACAGAGAGAGAGGCAAAAAATTAGGGGATTTGATGCAGAGTTATCCGAAGGGGGTCAACGGTTGAAGAGGGCGAAGGAGACTGAATCTCGTAGGTGGCTATACAGCAGCATCGTGAGGAAAAGACATGGCGTTGCTGCAGATTCTTATTCGGATACTGATGGTTAGTAGAAATATATGCAACATACGTTACCGTATATACTGAATATGCTAAAGATATATGTCGTGCGTAAATGATTAATAAATATATATATAGATGAAAGAATGATAGTTACTTTAACCAGTATGTAGGTCGAGCGTGAGAGGCCTTTGTGTAGGGTCGAAAACGTTCTTGTAGAAATTTGCTGTTGAGATGAGTAGTTCATCTGTTAACGAGGTATCAACCTCTGGTCGGACGAATGAGTTTGATAATGAGGAGAAAGTAGGATTGGAACAATTCCCATGATTCCCTGGCCAATTGATATCTTATCCTCGTAGTTCTGAAGCCTTTAGAGAGTTTTGTAAAGCTAAGGCAGCTATAGGAGGGAAATGGGGAAATTATGTAGATTATGCCGATAGGCAGTTTAGGGGTTTTACAGTAGCAGAGGGGAAGAGTACTTTTATCTGTTGGTAGATTTGAAAGTGGAGAAACGAGATAGGGGTATAGATGAATCAATCTCGTTAGAATACTTCAATGGGGATGTTCAGAGTGACCTCTCAGAGGGTTTTTTGTGTTAAATATCTCAATTAGAGTATGGGTTGAGTCTTCCTCTTACCAATTTGGCAAAGAGGATTATGAATGCAAGTGGGGCATATCCCATTCAATTGAACAGAAATATGTGGGAGGTAATAACCGTGCGTGATGATCTGAATGAAAAATAGGAAAAAGAGGGAAAAATGAGGAGGGTAACCCCTGCGGACGCTTTGCAGTTTTATGGGATGAAGAAATATAAGGCCAGTGGAGGGTCATATTTTTGTGTGAGCACAATACGGCGTCGCTTCTTCGATATAAACTCTGCAAGTCAAACCTGAAATGACAACGTCATATGGGTGAAGGGTAACTGTCTTCAAAGAGATGACGAAGAACCTTTAAACCTTTAGTTTAGATCTGTAAAACAAAGTAAGTATAGCCATGCATAGATAGAATTATAACTATATTTCACTGATAACTGTAGTTGATAATAAAAATGTCATGCATTACAGGTGTAAAGTCTAAAGTGGTGAGGAAAGAGTCTCTGTTGGATAAAGTTGTGAAGAAGGAGATTGGGCTCGAATGTTTGTTGGAGGGACTCAGCCTGTATAAAAAGAAGAGGGTTGATAGCAGGCTGCAAAAGGTTCAAAAAGCTCAGTCGATCAGGTTAATGGCGGGTACTGACGAAGGGAAGATGCAAGTGAGTGGTGGGGAGGTTCGAACCAACTTGTCCAAGACTCCTGGAACAGGCAGTTCGATTCAGCCGAATCCCGTTACGTCGAGCAAAATTGTTCAAAAATATCTGAAAACATTGATATTAAAGGTTTCGTCGGCCTTTGGTACCACTGGAAGTGGTGAGGTCGCAAAAGAGAAAAGAAAGAGAGTCGAACCCTCAGGGGAGTCAGGGGAGAAGGACGTTGAGGGGCGATCTTCTGCGATGGATGGCCTCAGAGAGGTCGAGGAAAGGGCTAGGTTGGGGGTTCTCCATGGAGAGGAAGACATGAGCAGGATGGTAAGTTTATATTATAGGAAAGAGTTGCTTAATGCATTTCGAGCTAATCGCTGAGATCGACTTAATTTTTATAGGTTGCTTATCTTGTTAAGGGGATTTTTCTCGGTATTGAGGAAGAAAAATCAGAGCTAAAGAAGGCAAATATCGAGTAGGAAAAGGAATTAGCTCGATCCAGGACTAATGCTCTGAAGGAAGTTAAGTAGCTGAAGGCTTCTTATGCCATAGCGATTGGTCAGCTACAGGTAGAGACGAGGGCTACTCTAGATGAGATGGTTGAGGAGCGTGACAGACTGGGGTATTACTATATACTAAAGGGCTATTCTGCGAGGAGGTGGATACCATTAAGGTGGACACCTATATTGAGGAGGAAGCGCAATGGTAGTGATCATAGACGGTCTGGATGGTGTTTTTTATCTGACGGTGCTCGATAACCTAGGGGATGACGTAGAACTCCCAGAGGGTGATAGTGGGAAGGTAGGATAGAAACGTGTGTTTGTATAAATATTTGTAAGTTGTTGAATTGTGTGTGGGGAAGAAACTTTTTTAGGTTAACTTTATTTTATAAACCTTTGGTAGGCACTTAAAGAAATGAGTCTTAGAATGAAATATCTAAAGTCCGGACTAGCCAGGGAAAGAGAGGCCTTTATAGCCTTGCTGTCTGTGCAAGCGGAGCATTAGGTTAGATCAGAAAAAGTCTTTTGACTCGTATGTCATACCAATGTTAAGTTAGCAAGTAAATAGCATATAGATGTAGATAGCACTAGTAGGATGCATGGTAAAAATCCAACGATATTTATATAAAGTAGCATATCGAAAGTATGTACCTTATACTACGCCAGAAACCTCATGAAGTGTTTTTCTGATAATGCACTAAAGTGGTAAAATGAAGAGTTAGATATCATATAGAATCTTTAGAAATGAAGTATGTATATATTCAAATGTTTTTCAGAATTGTATTGTACAAAAAATTGTTATATTCCCTAGGTCGAATTAGATTCATCTCGCTCTCATGAGGACGACGTACTCAAGTGTAATCGGAAATTTGTAGAGTAGTTCGATAGGATGAGCGAGGCGAACGAGAATAGAGAAGATCAATACGTAAAGGCACATTTTAAACTTCTAGAGGTGACCCAGGCCGTTTCTGACCTTACTCTTCAGGTCAAAGAGAAAGATGCTAAAATAGGTAAGGGGTTAAAAGAGCTAGCGGAGGTAACAGAACGTGCTAAGAGGCTTAAAAGTCGGGTTGACGCGTTGGTGGTTAAGAGCAAACAGGCTGACATGGCTCAATACCGTATTCAGGCATTAGAAAGATAAGAGGGGCAATCTTGATCAAATCTTCAGACTTGTAGGAACGAGCTGGAGCGAATGAGAATAAAAATTGCTAAAAAAGACAATGAGCTAAGGGTAGCTCGAGAAAATCTATCAGCTTCGGAAGCCGCAGCTGAACACTTGCAAAGAGCCCTACCCGCCGAGGATATGGAGTTCCGGGAAATGCAACGACGGTGTAACAATTTAAATGAGAGGGTTGAACGACTTAAGATCGAGCTGGCACGGGACATCACGCGTGCCAAGAAAGCTGAGGCTAGAGAACATTCTGGGGGAAGTAGATCTGATGTTAAGGCTCCTCTAGTTAGAGGGGATGTAGTTAGTCTATCAGGTCAAATTAGTGAGCTAGGGAGTAATGTATCACCTATTCAGGGGCATGTTCAGAGAGGAAATACAAACTTGAGGGAATACCAGCAGAAGTTGGATACTGCTCTTATCGGGGAGAAAGTTTTGGAAGGGGAAATTAAAGCAAAGGAATCGTTGATGAAGAGGAAAGAGGAATTATTTATCGAGAAACTTCGTGCTTATGTAGTAGACTTAGAAGCCGTGATCCTGCCTGAATCATCTAAATATATAAAAAAATTGGAAGAGAATATAATTTACCATGCTAGGGTCGACGCGAAAATGATTGAACAGAATAGTTTGTATGCTAAGTTAGAGTCACGCCTTAAGAAGGTGAGAGTAAAATTAGCAATAATGGTCATACCTGATGCGTCACGCTCAGATCTACTAAAGTTGATTGTTGTATATTTTGTAGACGAAGTATAAAGACTCGAGTAAGAGCGAGATACCTTGTTCCAAAGACTGTCAGATAAGGGATGCATTTGTGGCATTAACATAGATCGAGGGAACTGTTAGGGCATCATGGAAACCCATTTGGGCCCACGAACTGCTGAGCTAATAGGGATGGGTAGAACTGCTGTAATCCATGAACTAAAAGTTTGACTTCTTGATAAGGGGAAGCATTACTGACACTCCATCAGCAGAAAAGAATCCCTTGTAACATGAATTTGACCTGAAAAATAAATAGTATCTGTCGCAGACACATTGAAATAGATAAAATCTAGTATGGCCTTTGCCATATCTTGTGTCTGGTGAGGTCTTTGATAAAAAACAAATATTTACATTCATTTCAAAAACTTGATTTGAACTATAGTAATGTTGCATACATATTGATAGAGATTAAGGCTAGAATTACCTTTGCCTTATCTTATGCATGGTGGGGTCTTTGATATAAAATAAATTTTTACATTCATTCCAATCGTAGAAATGGGATGAGTTAAACAAAGTTAAAACTTGATTTGAACTATAGAAATGTTGCAAACATATTGAAAGAGATTAAGGCTAGTATTACCTTTGCCTTATCTTATGCCTTATCTTATACCTGGTAGAGTCTTTAATGTGAAATAAGTTTCTACACTTGCTACAAATGTAGAGATTTAGTAGAGTCAGCCAAACCAAGTGATATCCTTGATCCAGCCACTATAAATGACCCAAACATGTTGAACTAGATGAAGGTTAGTATCACCTTTGACATATCTTTTGTTTGGTAGAGTCTTTGATATGAAAAAAGTTACTACACTTGCTACAATTGCTAATAGATTATGTAGAGTCAGCCAAACCAAGTGATATACTTGATCCAGCCGTTACCAATAACCCAAACAACTTGAAGTAGATGAAGGTTAGTATTACCTTCGACCTATCTTTTTTTTGATAGAGTCTTTGATATGAAACAAGTTGCTACACTTGCTAAAATCGTAGAGATTTAGTAGAGTCAGCCAATCCAAGTGATATCCTTGATCCTGCCGTTATAAATGACCCAAACCAGTTGAAGTAGATGAAGGCTAGTATCACCTTCGACCTATCTTATGTTTGGTTGAATCTTTGATATAAAACAAGTTGTCAAACTTGCTACAATTATAGAGAATTTGTAGAAGAAGCCAAATCAAGTATTATCCTTGATTTAACTTGGATAAGATTGATTGTAAGCTAGTATTATCTATACTTTAATATATAGAATGTGGTTGAATTTCGTGAGGAGAATGATATTGTAAAAAAAACTTTCATTGATAAGTTCAAAATTTACATTAAATTGAAATGAAAATCTCTCTTTGGGAATTGAAAAACAAATGGGAGAAATGGAGCAGTAAGATGTTTAATGATAGTACCATTTCAGTCGCCTAGTGTTCCAAGGATTTTAAATGGGGGTTCCCTCTTCTGTCATGAGGTTGTATGATCCCAGGCCTGAAAAACCTGTAATAATTAATGGACCCTCCCAATTATCGGCTAATTTTTCAGCGTGAGGCTCTTTGCGATGTTGAGGAATTTCAGTGAGGATTAGATCTTTTATTTGAAAAGTACAGCCTTTGACTCGGTTATTATACGATCTGGAAAGCATATGATGATATCTACCTAGCTTAGTGATGGCACGTTCCCTGGTCTCATCAATCATATTGAGGTTGCTGGCCAATTCAAACTCATTTTCCTCGTCAGTCAGCCCGTGATCCAGAACTGGATGATGATAATTATAAGGAATTACAGCCTCAGTGCCATAAGCAATGAGGAATAGGGTATACCCAGTAGATTAACGGAGAGTGGTTCGATATGTTCACAGGACGTGAGGAAGTTCGCGAACCAAATTCCTTTTTTTCTGTGAATGAAGCCGCTTTTTGAGTCCATCCACGATGGTTTTGTTGGTGATTTCGGCTTGGCCATTACCTTGAGAGTAGTATGGATTTGATAGTGAGTAAAAGATATTATGGAAGTTTAGGATGGTTACGACTTTATCTCCCACAAATTAGGGCCCGTTATCGATACGAATTAGGTAGGGGCACCCAAACCTAGTGATTATGTGTCTCCAGATAAAAAATATGACCTCCTCTTCTCTGGTTCGACATAGTAGAACTACTTCTACACATTTTGTAAAGTTATCGGTAGCTACAAGTAGGTGGTGGCGGTTACCTGGAGAGTTAGGGAATTCGCTGATGAGATCTAGTACCTATCTTTTGAATGGCCAGAAAACTTTACTTGCATGGAGTTCGAGCGCAGGGGAGCATATCATATATTCATTTCTCTGGAAGGTGTCACATCTGCGGGAGTACTCTTCTGCTTGCTTGCGCATGTCGGGCCAGAATACACCTTGAGTGATAGCTATGTTTGCTAATGATCTACCTGCAGTATGGGAGCCACAAGTTCTTCCCTATCATTCGCAGAGCAGCTCATCTTCTTTTGATTTGGAGAGGCACTTGAGATAAGGCCCTGTGACGGAAAGGTGGTATAGCATACCATTTTTAGTAATGCAATGCTCCGAATTGTTGATCAGCTATCGGCGTTCTTTTGGATCTGTTGGGAGTTGTCTGTTACAATTATTGTCGACACCGAGGTAGGCTAAGAAAGCCTTTCGCTAATCGTCATCCCCTTTAATCGCCCCCAATGTTGATCGTGCATACAGAAATTAGATCAATGTTAAGGGTTGATATAATTTCGATATGAAGATATCGAGCTTTTCTACCTAAGACCCCAGCTAGATATGCCAAGGAATTGGCATGTCTATTTTCACCTCGAGGAAGATAATCAAGGGCCGCTTTCATGAACTTACTAATCATATCTGCAACGAGGGCTGCGTATTCGATCATATTTCGTTCTTCTTGTATTGTTCTGAGTGGTGGTAAATAATGAATAGTGAATCTGTGTAAACTTAGAGTTCAGGGATATCGAGCTCAAGTACGAGGTCGAGTTCGTAAATGAGAGCTTCATACTCGGTGATATTATTTGAGGCCTCAAAATCCAAGCTGATTGATTTTTCAATTTTGTCGTTATAAGGAGTAATCAAAACGATCCAAATTCCTAGCCCTGCGGGTCCTGCTGATCCATCTTTGAGAAGCCTCCACCCTAATGTAGTGATCCATTCAGCTCGTTCATCGAATGGCTTGGGGGCTGAATTCTCTAGTGTATCTTCGATAAGGTTCAGGTCGTACTCCTCCCACTCGGAATCCTCCACTTGAAAATCCATAAAAAAAATTGGCAATGGTTTGACCTTTTTCGGAATGGCGTTGTTTGAACTTGATATCATGTTCTCCTAAACAGACTGACCGATGTTGTACTCTTCTTGATTTCTCTATCTTCGATAGAACTTCCCGAAGTGGGAAGCTCGTCATAACTTTGACGAAATTTGCTTAGAACTAGTGCTTGAATTTTTAGAAAGTGTAAATAAGGGTGAGAAGAAGTTTCACAATTTTAGAGTACCTTGTTTCTACGGGTGTGAGGGTTTTGCTGATGAAGAAGACTGGTTTCTCTATTTTCCCTTCCAGAAGAATGAAAACCGAGCTGAGGGAATATCTATCACTGCTTGGTTGATTATCAGGTCCTCATTACCTACTGGGGTGCACATTATGGGAGACCTCCCAAAATAAATTTTGAGATCCTGAAAAACTGCTTCGCATTCTGGTGTCCATGTGTCTTCTGCAGTTGGCTGAACCTTTCCACGTTTGGAACATCCGCGGAGTAACAGGAATAGCCAACTGTAACGGTCTGAAGATTTAGAGATGAGACGGTTAATAGCGGTAATTTTGCCAGTGAGTTTCTGAACATTTTTTGTTGTTTTTGGAGAAGGCATGTCGATGAGTGCCAGAATTTGATCTGGATCAGCCTCAATCCCTTTTTTGCTGATGAGGTGGCCAAGAAAGCGGCCAGAATGTACCCCGAATTAAAATTTATCAGGGTTGAGACGCATTCTAAAAGATCAAAGGATATTAAATGTAGTGTTGAGATCTAAGATATGATCGTCTGACTGTAACCTTTTGCACAAGAGATCATCGATGTAGACTTCAATGATTTTCCCTAAGTGTGCTTTTAACATAGTAGTCATCAATCATTGATATGTGGCACCAGCGTTTATGAGCCCAAAGGGGCATGACTTTGTAATAATAATGACCTCTTTCAGTTATGAAAGTTGTCTTCTCTTGATCCCCTTTAAAAAGAAAATTTTAATTATACCCTGAAGCAGCGTCCATCATAGATAGGAGATCATGGCCTGCTATAGAATCGAAGATCTGATGAATGTTGGGAAGAGGGAAACTATCCTTTGGAGTATGTTTGCTCAGATCTGTGAAATCTACGCAAACTCAAACTTTTCCGATCTTCTTTGGGACAGTAACAATGTTGGATATCTAGTCTTGATACTTGGCTTCTCGAATGAATTCCACTTTGATCAATTTCTCAATCTCATTGTTAACTTCAACTAGAAGACAAGGTGAAAGTTGTCACTGCTTCGGTTTGACTACTGTGGCATTGATATTGATGGCTAACTTATGACAAGCCATTGTCGGATCGACCCAGGGCATTTCTTCGAAAGACATGCAAAAACATCTCGGTTGAGTTGCAAGAACTGGATGAGAGGGTCTTTTTTGTGTTGTACCAGCTTAGTTCTGATGAAATTACCTCGGTTAGGTCTATCAATGTTAATATATTATGTGGCCCCCTCAGTAGGTGATTGATCATTGAGGTGATCAACTATCTATAATTTATATGCGGCCAATCTATCTGAAGTATCTAGGGTGGCAGAGACATTATTTTCACAAGCTCGAGAGAGTTTTTGACTACCTATGATCACATAAATACTGTTGTCGTGTCTGAATTGGAGTGTTTGGTGATAGGTGGATCTGATTGCTTCTATACTTTGTAACCGACAGCGGCCCATAATTCCAAGATAACGAGATTTGGCATTAATGACATAGAAAGCGACGTTGATGGTGGCTGGTCCTGCGGTAATAGGTAAGATGATCTTGTTTGCTCGCAACTCCCTCGAGCCATTAAATCCATTGATGTTGGTGTCTCTTTGAATAACTTGGTCGGGCAAACCCATCTGGTCAATCGTACTCTGAAATAAAATTTCAATACTGCTTCTAATATCGATCATCATTGTGTGCATGACAAACTTCTCCATCTTGAGCATTATGACTAATGCATCATGATGTGGAAACTTAACATGGCTAGTATCGCAATCATCAAAAGAGATTTCGAGTCGGCGATTGCTCGACTCGGGAAGAAGCTTGGCTTCTTTTTCTTGAGGTATAAGATCACAACATTCTGATAGCCTCCTACGTTTTGATCTGTTGAAATTGCTGATCTGATTAATGTCGATCATGTTGCTGAGGTGCATATAGTAGAGATGCTTCTCCTCAGCTCTATCATTGACCAGAACAAATTTGAGCTCCTTCTTATAATTGCCATCTTTGTATTACTTCAGATCAACAATGTATTCCAATATCCGTCTCTCCTTAAAAATGTATTCAAGTAACCGCTGTAGAGCATAAAAATTATCAGTAGTATGACAATTTACCTTATGATGTAGGCAGAATGGTCGATAATTGATGGGCTTCAGTGGTTGATAGACGCGGTAGAGTGGATCCTTCAATAGCAGTGGAAAAATTGTGGAGATTCGGACGTTTAGTTTTGGGAGGATGGGTTTGTTCTGTGATCCTCATTTCGAAGGGTATCCAGTGTTCCCCTTGGTGCGTTTCTGATCTCCTTATTCCTCCTTGGGTTCCCTGGTTTAATCTATAGATGGGATTTTGGTGGAGATGACAGATTTAGTAGACTTTTGTCGCTCAGGCATCATCCTCTCCAATTCGACGTAATCGTTGACTTTGGTGATCATCTCCTCTAATGTCACAGGTTTATTAAGGAAGAGGTATTATTTGGCCATGTAATCGAGCCGGAGAGCATTGATGAAAGCGGTAACAGCTATTTTTTTTTCGAGGTTATCCAATATTCTTGTGAGCTCTAAAAATTTCTTTGAGATGTCTTTGAGCTTTTCTCCATGCGACTGCTTAAGACCGATAAGAGAATACAAGTTCTCCTCTTTGTCTCTATTGTGAGCATATGTCTTGATGAACTGCTTCTGTAGTTGATCAAATGTGTAGATGGATTCTCTGGGAGAGAATAGAACCATTGGAGTTGTTCCTCTTACAGACTTGTGGCGAACAGATGGTAGAGGATGTGGCTTAGATTGGAGTACAACCCCAATGAATCTCGGTACTACTGAATATGTTCCTTCAGGTTAGTACCTTTGTACTTGTAAATTTTGGGAAACCTTTCGGTATCTCCATATCGAATAGTTCTTAGGCATTAAGAATTCCTTGTAACTTTGTGGTAACACCGGTAGTACCCAGAACTTGTGCTTTGATCAACTCCTTAATCCGTTGGTCCATGTGTTCTTTTGTGCCAAAATGTCGCGCTGGTTAATTTGCTAGATGTTGTGGCAGGGGATGATGAGTTCCCATACCATCGCTCAAGCGATCTTGTACTGGAACTTGATGTAGAGGTCACTGGTCATTCTCCTAACGGTTGGAAATTTGGTGGCCTCGACTGACTTTTGATTGAACCACCCCCCGCCCCCAAATGGATGGAAGGCTATAGTCCGTGCTATTGATTCCTGGAAATGGCTTTACTGGCGACTCCCCGGGGTCCTAATCTTTCCCTTTCTAAAATGCGGGAGGTCTCTGGAAGCTGATCGTGACCTCTGGTGGCTGGAGGAGCTTGCTCAGTATTTTCAGAGCCTCGCGGGCAGTCTGCATTGTTATTATCTGGCCTACGTGCTATTTGAGCACTGTCAAACGAGTTTGTCATTCTGTATTGGGCTCTTTTTCCAAGAGCTCTTGATCCTTTGTTAACTGAAGTTCAAGTTTGGTGTGATTTTCTATTTCAGTGTGGAGATTCACTTATAACTCTGTGAGCTGTCCCGGATCCACAAAATTTTTGAGCTGAGTTCCTGCGGCCGGTCGTCTGGAAGAAACCATAATTAAAAGTTGAAGTGAAAGACTGCCTTAGGATACCGTGGAAATGCAATCTTTCCCATAGACGGTGCCAAATGTAATGCCCAAATTTTGTTAGCTCGAAACAGCTTGGAATTCGCTATCATACAAATGAACCTGCAATTGAAAGTAAGAACTGAAACAGGTGGTTTTAGTATGGAAAACCTCTGAATAGGTAAAAAAACCACGACCTCGCATGGTGGATTTTTGTGAAAGTCTCTATATTTCTTGAGGCATATATCTTTATTACAAGTTATCTCTAAATATATAAATGCTTTGAATCTCGTATATAAGAAGTTTTGTAAAATTATGGTCCCTGTCTTTCGAGAACTTTCTCTTTATATAGGTCTTCCCCACAGTACCACTTAGCCACTGAGCTAGATGTGATAAATGAGACCAGGGAACGCGCCATCTCAAACCTAGGTCGTTATCATCATATGCTTGCCAGATCATATAATAACTGAGTTAGGAGCCGTACTTTCCAAATTAAAGATCTCATCCTCAAAGAAATTCCTCAACATCAAAAAGAACCTCACGCTGGAAAATTAGTCGACAATTGGCCTGGGATCATACTACCTCATGACAAATGAGGGAATCCCCATATAAAATCCCTGGAACACTAGGCGACAGAAACGATACTATCGTTAAGCGTTTTACTATATCCATTTCTATTTCTCACTTTTGTTTTTCAATTCCAAAAGTGAGATTCTCATCTCCATCCAATGTAAATTTTAAACTTATCAATGAAAGTTTTTTTTACAATATCATTCTCCTCACGAAATTCAACCATATTTTATAGATTAAAGCATAGATAATACTAGCTTACAATCGATCTTATCCAAGTTAGATCAAGGATATTACTTGATTTGGCTTCTTCTACAAATTCTCTATAATTGTAGCAAGTTTAACAACTTGTTTTATATCAAAGATTCAACCAAACATAAGATAGGTCGAAGGTGATACTAACCTTTATCTACTTTAACTTGTTTGGGTCATTTATAATAGCTGGATCAAGGATATCACTTGGTTTGGCTGACTCTACTAAATCTCTACGATTGTTGCAAGTGTAGTAACTAGTTTCATATCAAAGACTCTACCAAACAAAAGATATGTTAAAGGTGATACTAACCTCTATCTACTTCAACTTGTTTGGGTCATTTATAACGACTAGAGAAGTATATCACATGGTTTGGCTGACTCTACTAAATCTCAACGATTCAAGCAAGTGTAGAAACTTGTTTCACATCAAAGGCTCTACCAGGCATAAGGTAAGGTAAATGTAATACTAGCCTTAATCTCTTTCAATATGTCTGCAACATTTTTATAGTTCAAATCAAGTTTCAACTTGGTTTAACTCATCCCATTTCTGGGATTGAAACGAATGTAAAAAATGGTTTTATATGAAAGACACCACCAGACACAAGATAAGGCAAATGTAATACTAGCTTTCACATATTTCAATATGTCTGCGACTGATACTATTTATTTTTCAGGTCAAATTCATATTACAAGGGATTCTTTTCTGCTGATGCAGTGTCAGCAGTTCTTTACCCTTCATCATGAGGTTGAACTTTTAGTTTGTGGATTAGAGCAACTCTTCCCGTCTCTATTAGCTCAGCAGTTCGAGGGCTCAAATGGGTTTTCATGATGCCAGACAGTTCCCTTGATCTATGTTAAAGCCGCAAATGCATCCCTAAACTGACAGTCTTTGGAATTAATAATTTTGCTAACACGTTGTTTTGTGAAATTACTTAAGGCAATAAGATTTAATATGCTGAAATTAGAAAAACTATAGCTAGATCATAATGTGGAACTTTCTTAACCTTTAATACCCTAATAAAGCCAAATGCCAAGTTTACCCTGTTTGTTTTATAAATTATTCACATGGTTGGAGTAATTTTTTTAAAGTGAGCTCTCAATAGGGAGGAGTGGTTCAAAACAAAAAAGATATAGGATTAACCATAACCAAACCTACAGAACCTAGAACTATAAACAATACTACAACTATTGTAGATCTTTCCCTTGGCATCATCTTTAAATATCTGCACAAGGGCTAGAGGCTCTAAAACAGGATCAAAGACCCTCACCCCATCATCAGAGGCACGTGATGCTTGGTAGTGTGCACCTTAATTGGTCTCTTTCATGACATGAGTTATCTTAAAAAAATCTAGCTCCCTACTTTGCTGCTTAATCTCCTCAACAAAGTGTCCACTCTTCTAAGGATAACCAGAAGTGCCCTTAATGATTCACTATTTAGAAACAGTACCAACAATCAACCTTTTGTACCCTTTCATTCTGCATAACTACAATTCATTGCTCATACTATGGAGAATATGGCAGGTTTCATCCACTCCCTCAATAAAACCACTGTAGGCAGCTTTGTAATCCCCAGCCCAGTCTCTAAAGAGTGCCCCCAAAACAGCCTCTAGTGTTCATACAAGCACCTACATTAAGCATAATACAACCATTAGGAAGGTGCTTCCAGCTACAAAGAATTGCTTACTAGGCCAAAAACTGTAAATAATGACACTTTTGGAGGTAGATTTACGACTTGGTTGCTCTGTCGTAACAATATGACTTCCATTAACAGTCGTTATTTTATAACCACAATCATTTTTTACTTTTCCTTTCTAATTTTCGACTCAAAAAAATTGACTCCTCCAATAGTCGAGAAAAAAATTTAATTTCGACTTTAGAGACTGTCATTTCTCATTTTTTTCCCTTTAATACATCATTCACAACAAGAAAAATTACATTGACAGCGTTTTTTCTATTGCGTTGCTATCATAAGTGAACATTAATAGCATTTTACATGCTAATGCCATCTTAACTCATGCTTTCTTCGTAAAACCAGATAGAATGTTGAGGACTACCTTCATCGAACTCTATACATTTTTTCTCCTCTCTCCCTCATCTCTTCTCATTTTTTTATCTTCCCAAAATCAAGCTTCTCTTCCTCTTATTCCATCTCATTCTCTCCAAATTTAAAACTTCCTGCCTCTCAATCTCACCCTCCTAATCTCCATCTGCAATGGGTCTCTAAACCAAAATCCTTCCCTTTACTCCTCCAATATCATCTTCCCCAATGTTAATGATTCTATTAGATTTAAGGATGTTTTGGTGAGATGTTCCCTGATTCGATTTCTCTTCCAATTTGGCTTTGGTGAGTTTGATTTCATACCCTAACTTTGAGTTCGATTTCATGCCCTAACTCTGAGTTCAATTTCATGCCCTAACTAACTCTAAGTTCGATTCCCCACATTGATTTGTACAAGTTGCACTCGGCATTGAAGCAAAAAGGTGAGTTTTTATTTAGGTTTTGAAATTGTTTCCCTTGGTAGTGATTTAGGGTTCTTTTAGTATAATTTGTGGGTTTATTACAATTGCAGAACACATGTGGATGAAGGGGTTCTAAGTTTCTGAAGCATTATGGTTGGGATTAGGTTAATTATGGTGTTCCTTGGTCCCAATATATTTAGTGAAATGTCTATTTTTCCTTGGACTATTTGCAAGGATCAAGACTCCATTTTGTAATACTTTTCTGGCAGAGAATGACCGTGACGAAGCCCTCATATGCTTTGTTGTTCTTAAAAATGTGGACACAATGAGACAGGGAGATGTGCTCAAGCATTTCCATGATTCAATGAAAACAGCGGGTATTTTAATCTAAGTCTTGTGGAAGATGTTGACATCTTGGAAGAAGCTAAAGTTCCTTCTCAGGATGGATTGAAAGAGAAATATTTGATTGATAGCTTACCGGGACAACCCCATGTCAGTTTCACTCAATATGGAGGTTATGTTACTATAAACGAAAAAGCTAATCGTCCTTTTTAATATTATTTTACAGATGCCGTGCGTTCAAAGAAGACGAAGCCTCTTCTTCTCAGGCTCAATGGAGGTCCTGGATGTTCGTCGCTTGCTTGCGGTGCAATGAAGGAGTTAGGACCGTTTCGGGTACACAGTGACGGTAAAACGCTTTACCACAACCCGTATGCATGGAACAAAGTGGCAAATGTTTTGTTCTTGGAGTCTTCAGCCGGAGTAGGGTTTTCATACTCGAACACAACTTCTGACTATTAAAATAGTGGAGATAAGAGGACTTCGGCCGATAATTATGCTTTCTTGGTGAACTGGCTTGAGAGATTTCCTGAGTACTAGATTTATAAATCTCGGGTGAAAGCTACGCCAGGCATTATGTGCCACAACTTGCTCATACAATCATGCAACATAATAATAGAGCTAATAAGACCATCATTAATCTCAAAGGAGTCATCATTGGAAAAGCTGTGATCAATGATGAGACCGCTACACTCGGAATGTACGATTACTTTTGGTCACATGCTCTCATTTCAGATGAATCCATAAACAATATGCATAAGCATTGTACTTTTGCCCCAAACGTCAATGAGTCTCAAACTTGCACGGATGCCGCAAAAAATGTTGATAGTGTACTTTATCTCCTTAATATCTACAACACTTATTCCCCAATTTGTTTGAATATCAATCTTACCGACACGCCCAAGAAGACCTCGTTGGTCACCGATCCATGCAGGGAATATTACTCGGACGCTTATCTAAACCTTCCAGATGTCCAAAAGGCTCTTCATGCCAATGCTACCAAACTAGACCATGATTGGGAACCATGCAGCAATATAATTTCATGGGGGAACAGTCCGTCGACCATAATACCGCTCTTACAAGAGTTTATGGCTAATGGACTCAGAGTTTGGGTTTACAGCAGGGACACAGACAGTAGGGTCCCAGTTACCTCAACTCGATACTCGTTGAATAAAATGAAACTTGCTTCCAAGATTCCATGGTACCCTTGGGTTATCAAAGGAGAGATTGGAGGGTACGCTTTGGTGTAGAAAGGAGACCTGACATTTGTCACCATTAGAGGAGCAGGTCATGAGGTCCCTAGCTACGAGCCTCTAATATTACTTGTACTTATCAAGCATTTCTTAGATGGGAAGCCACTTCATACGGTTCCACCGCAAGAGTAGTTGGAACATCATCTTAGCTAGTATTTATGGTATATATATGCTATTGCACTGTTTTTCATTCTAAGATAATCAGATTATTCTAGAATCTTCAAAATGTTTCAAAAAAAAAAAAAAAAAACCCAAAATGGCAAAATGAAATTATAGCAGAGAAGTTTGGGCCCTAGAAACTTTTTGAGACACTAACATAAACCTTGAGAATTAGATTCAAACATTGTGTTTGGTCACTTTGGTGTATAAATAATCATTGTTAAGAGAAATTCACATGCTTATGGAAAAGCATAAAAATTTTAAGTAGAATCAAAAAATATTTGTAACTATGGTTTTGTGTGCCTTCTTTTTTTGCTTCATATACAATTTATTGGACCTCTTCAAAATGTTTTTTAATTAGTATTTGTTTTTCTTGCAGAGTTTTGCCCCTGAGCTTTGAACTTGAAGCTACCTTGAAATTGGCTTGATTTCTTTGCAGGAATGGGTTGCATTACCTTATGCGCTCGAGATGCAGGCTTATATTTTACTAAAAAAAATTCCTGTTTTGTCAACCAAAAAAAAGTACTCTCCTCTCCCCCAAGGACACCTATAAATACATGCAACCATCAATATTATTTTCTTAATTTCTCTTCTCTCCTAGAAAAATAAGAGTTTTGCAGAGATGGGTGTCTCTAGTTTTTTATTTCTTCTGTGTTTGATACTATGTGCATCATCAGTGTTGGTCTGCAATTGAGGAATCCTTAGTACTTTTGTCAAAAAAATTGAACCATCTGTTGATTTTCCCTGTGACAGTGATGTGCTTAGAGTTCCTCCTGGCTACAATGCTTCACAACATGTATAGCTCTTTTCCTTCTTTTATTGGGGTTTTAGACCAAACAGATAAGCCCCATTGTTTGATTTTTCAAATATGTTGTGGGTTTTGAGTTTTATGATTAATGGTTTATGAAATCTACAAATATTTTGTAAGTGAGATGATTCTCTTTTGGGGGTTTAAGCCCATTGTTTAATTTGTAAGTTATGTTATGGGTTTTAGAGGTTTCTGATTGATGGTTTCTAAAATCTAGACATGTTTTGTAAGTAGGGGATTTTGTGTTTTAATTCCTATTTAGATGGGTTAAAGGGGGTTTATATTTGATTCTTATAGTGGATGTTGTTTCTCATAGTTAAATTTTGTTTACTTTATGTGGTGATGTCTGTCCCACTTCATGCTAATTTTGGTATTGATAGATTGGACTAAAAGGGGTGGTTTAGTTTTATTGTTATATGATTCTTAAAGGCTTTCTTTTTAGTTCTTCTTAATATTTTATATTTATAATTAACTTTTGGTTATTGTTAAATTGAATTTATGTATTTCCAATTTATTGTAATCTGATTTGTTGGTATTTTGTTTTAAGATTCATATAACTCAAGGAGATCAAGTGGGGAGGGCAATTATTATATCTTGGGTAACTGTGGATGAACCTGGTTCAAACACAGTGGTTTACTGGCCTGAGAATACCAAGCACAAGCATAGTGCTGAGGGTACCGTTCTTACATATAAGTATACCAATTACATTTCTGGATGGGTACATCCATCACTGTACCATCTAGAAATTGAAGGTGGGTTGTTTTAGGTTACAATGTGTTTGAGGTTACTAATTATCATGGGTTTGTTGTGAATTATGAAGAAGCTGATAACTATGTGTATGCTATTTTTCCAGTTTGACACAAAGTACTTCTACGAGGTTGGGCTGGGACTCACCACGCAACAGTTCTTGTTTACAACTCCCCCTCAAATTGGTTCAGACGTTCCTTATACTTTTGGGCTCATGGGTAAATTAATTTCATATTTTCATATCATAACTCTCTCTTTTTAAGTAACTGCCAACTAAAATCTTAATTTCATAATGTTAATGATTCATTAGCAATTTTCTTTGTGCGTATAATAGTTGTAATGTTGCAATTATATGTGTTTTTTTGTTTGCTTAAGTATTGGTCTCAACGTTCATCCAGGGGATCTTGGTCAGACTTATAATTCAAATAGAACACTCACTCATTATGAATCAATCCCTTCAAAAAGATAAACGGTGTTGTTCGTTGGTGAAAAATCTTATGCAGATCATTATCCATTGCATGACATACGCAGGTAGGATTCATGGGGGAGATTCGCTGAGCGAAGTACTGCTTATCAACCTTGGATATGGACTGCCAGAAATCATGAGCTTGATTTTCTTCCCGAATTTGTGCGAACTGGCAATTTAATCTAATTCTCTGATAGTTCGATCGATTTTTTAGTTCTTAGCTCTTGAAATATTTCTGGATTTGTCCATTATAGGTTTGATAGAATAATGTTCTTTCAAATTGTAAACCAGGTTCTTATGGGGCCTAATTAGATAATTTGCAAATTGTCTTCACAACTTCCATATTTTCTAGATGCCTTTACGAACTTGAGGCCTATGATTAATTTTCTTTGGGGCATGTCTAAGAGTACCCAAAAAAAGTAGTATTATACTTCCAATAGTCAAAATATAAGGAAACTAGTTAGACTCTGAGCCAAAAAGTGACTAGTTGAAGTTGCAACCTCAGTTTGATACTTTTTCTCTGCTATAAGAAACTTAGTTTTATTTCACTGAGAAGTCTGGCTTTCACCAACACTTTTTATTCAAGAAAATAGCTTCCAATTCTAGTGACTTTTCAGTTATGACTACTTTGGGCTTCTTTCTCGTTTCCATATGGTCCCTTAGTGCCCCCACTTAGTGCATAATGTAAATCTACTACCATCATGATACAGATTTAGTATTAAATCTTAACAACTAATAAAAAAAAAATTCCTGATAGCTTTTCTCCCCTTCTACATTTATTCTTTATCTATAGTTATTTTTTAGTTTAGACTTGTCCTAATCAAAATATTTCATACTTTGAAGACTTAAGCAATAGAAGCTCTTAAAGTTTGATGAATTATGGTATATATTCGCAGGGTGAGTCCACTCCCTTTAAGCCATATACGCGCCGATAACATGTCCCATATAAAGCAGCTGGTAGTACTGCTCCCCTTTTGTACTCCATCAAGTGAGCTTCAGTGCACATTATTGTACTATCTTCGTTTTCGGCATATGGTAAGAGCTTATACTTTATTTTATAAGTTTATGTATCTCTTTTTCCTTGTAAAGAGCTTAGCTTTAAGCTGGTTTTAATATACAGGCATGTACACTCCTCAGTACAGTTGCCTTGAAGCAGAGTTCCACAAAGTGAATAGACCTGAAACAACATGGTTGATTGTCCTCCTGCACTCACCATGGTATAATAGCTATAACTATCACTTCATGGAAGGGGAGTCAATGAGAATAATGTTGGAGCATTGGTTCGTAAAATTCAAGGTCGATGTTGTATTTTCTGGCCACGTTCATGCCTATGGGTCATATATTCTGTAAGTGCAAATCCTGCCCCTTTGGGTCATATATCAACGTAGTGTGTGTATTGTTTTGACAGTCCTAATTATTCTTTTCCAATACACAAATCATATGGTTGTATCTGAAAGTATCAAAGGATCAATGTCGTAAATTTTATTTTTATATCTGAAATAGATTGAGTTCGAGGCAAAAAGGTCAATTGAATTTAGCGCGAAATAAAGCTTTTATTCAAGTTGTTAAAAGAGTATAAGCCTTATTAACTTACCCTCTAATTCATGTATCCTTCAACAATTTTCTACTAATATTTAAGAAAAGAAGATCATTACCGCAGTTCAGGCTCTAGTGTTAAACCAAGGTTCGCACAATGTATCAGATATCCCATGGATTGCTTTAATTGGTCAGTCTGTGTCTATTGCATCACATTGTCTTTTTATGCATCTTTATTGATAGAACTATATGATCTAAATGGCACGAGCTCTAATGAACTTGAGACAATGATGGTTCAAATCCATCTAGTTCGAATTGTAAAACTATAGAAAAAATTATTTAAGTAAGGTAATATTATTTAATAAAATTTTGAAATTTATAATTGTGATAAGCGACTAAAATCATCGTCAATAATTATGTCTAATACATCGACATTTTTACGTGACAGATAACACGACTAGTTTGTATGTCAAAAAAATTTAGAATTACGACAAATTAGGCGATTTTGGCGTCGTAAAATTGTGACGCATAAAACAACGGATAAATAAATTGCTAAATGGAACAAATACGACGAAAATATCGACTGATACAAGTGTTTTTTTTTTTTGCGACGTATAAAATGACTCATAAAATGTTTCACAATTTTAACTAAAAACCTCAGATATTACGACGTGGTTTACAGTCGTAATATTATGACCCATTCCAAGTCGAAAGCATAAAACTATTGCAAAAAGAACAACGCTTTTTTTGACTAAAATGGAAGTCACTTTAGCAAAATAACGACTGACCTACCCAGTCGTTTTTTACTTGTTTTGGTCTAGGCGTAACTCTAACTAAGCATACAAACTCTTCTGTTCAATCATTTCCGCATCAACCTGAGCATGGTAAATTGCATTCTCTTTCAATTTTTTTATATATTTAGCTGATTCAGCCAGGTTCATGGCTTCTATGTCTACTACTCGAGCACAAAGTTTCTCGATTTCTGTGTTTAACTCTTCCCTAGCCAAAATATCTTTTAATAATTCCACTTTCCTCTTCATCAGTGATTCCTTTGCTTTAATTTCCCCTTCCAAAGCTTTCTCCCTAATAAGAGCAGCATCCAACTTCTGCCGGCATTCCCTCAAGTTCAAATTTCCTCTCTGAACATGCCCCTGAATATTAGATACATCACTCTCTAGCTCTCTAATTCGACCTGAGAAACTAACTACATCCCCTCAAACTAGAGAAGCCTTAACATCAGTTCTACTTCCCCCGGAGCATTATCTAGCCTCAGCTTTTAAGTCGTACAACCCTCTCAATTAAATCGCTGCACCTTCGTTGCATTTCTAGAAACTCTATATCCTTGGCGGGAAGGGCTATTTGCAAGTGTTTAGCTGTGGCTTCCGAAGCTGATAGATTATCTTGAGCTACCCTCAGCTAATTGTCTTTTTCAATAATTTTTTTGTCTCATTCGCTCCAGCTCGTTCTTGCAAGTCTGAAGATCAGATCGGGATTGCCCCTCCGATCTTTCTAACGACTGAATACGGTATTGAGCCATGTCAGTCAACTTACCCTTATCCACCAATGCGTCAACCTGACATTAAGCCTCTCGACGCATTTAGTTACCTCCGCTAGCTTTTTTAACCCCTTACCTATTTTAGTATCTTTCTCTTCGACTTGATGAGTAAGGTCAGAAACGGCCGGGGTCATCTCTACAAGTTTAAAATGCGCATTTACTTATTGATCTTCTCTATTCTCATTCACCTTTCTCTTCTTATTGAACTGCTCTGCAAATTCCTGATTACACTTGAGTACGTCGTTCTCACGATAGCAAGATGAATCTAATTTAACCTAGGGAATATAACAATTTTAAGTACAGTACGAATCAGGAAAATATTTAAATATATTCAAACTTCAATTCAAGAGATTCTATATGATATCTAACTCTTCATCTTTACCACTTTAGTGCATTATCATATAAACGCTTCATGAGGTTTCTGGCAGAGTATAAGGTACATACTTTCGATATGCTATATTATATAAATATCTCTGGATTTTTACCATGCACCCTACTAGTACTATCTGCATTTGTATCCTATTTACTTGCTAACTTAACATGGGTATAACATACAAGTCAAAAGACCTATTCCGATCTAACATGTAGCACCACTTGCGCAGACAGCAAGGCTGTAGAGGTCTCTCTTTCCTTGGCAAGTCTGGACACTAGATCATTTATTCTGAGACTCATTACTCTAAGTGCCTACAAAAGGTTTATAAATCAAAGTCAACCTACAGAAGTTTCTTCCCCACACACAATTCAACCACTTATAAATATTTATACAAACACACGTTTCTACCCTACCTTCTCACTATCACCCTTTATGAGTTTGACTTCATCTCCTTGGTTGTCGAGCACCGTCTGACGGAAGACACCATCTAGACCATCCAAGATCCGCACCACTTCCGCTTCCTCCACATCTTCCTCCTCAATATCAATGTCCACTTTAATAGCATCTACCTCCTCCTCAGAATAGACCTTCAGCATCAAGTGACGCCCCAGTTTGTCATGCTTCTCAGCCATCTCGTCTAAAGTATCCCTAGTCTCCATCTATAGCTAACCAATCGCCACAGCATGAAAAGCCTTCAGCTGCTTTCCTTCCTTCTGAGCATCAGTCCTGGATCGAGCTAATTCCTTTTCCAGCTCGATATTCTCCTTCTTCAACTAAGATTTTTCTTCCTAAATGCCGAGCCAAATCCCCTTAACATGATGAGCAACCTGTATAAATTAAATCGATCTCAACGATTAGCTCGAAATGCATTAAACAACTCTTTCCTATAATATAAACTTTCCATCCTGCTCCTTTCTTCCTCTCCATGGAGAACCGTCAACTTGGCTCTTTCCTTGACCTCTTTGTGGTCACCCATTGCAATAGATCGCCCCTCAGCGACCTTTTCCCCTGACTCCACCGAGAGTTTTACTATCCTTTATTTCTCTTTTGCGACCCCGCCACTTTTAGTGGTACCAGAGGCCGGCAAAGCCTTTAACATCCATTTTTTTGGATATTTTTGAGCTATTTTGCTCGACGTAATGGGATTCGGCTGAACTGAACTGCTTATTCTAGGAGCCTTAGAGAAGTTGGTTTGAACCTCCCCACCAGTCGCTTGCGTCTTCCCTTCGTCAGTACCCGCCATCGACCTGATCGACTGAGCTTTTTGAACCTTTTCGACCTGCTATCAACCCTCTTCTTTATACTCAGGCCAAGTCTCTCTAACACAAATTTGAGTTCAGTCTCCTCATCCGGAACTTCGTCCAATAGAGACTCTTTCCTCTCCACTTTAGACTTCATACCTGCAATGTATAATATTTTTATTATCAACTTCAGTTATCAGTAAAATATGGCAATAATTTTATCTATGCATTGCAATACTTACTTTGTTTTACAGATCTAAACGGAAGGTTCAGCGGTTCTTCGTCATCCCTTTGAAGACAATTACCTTTCACCCATATGACGTTGTCATTCCTTGTTCGACCTACTGAGTTTAGATCGAAGAAGCGACGCCGTGTTGCGCTCACACAACAATATAACGCTTCACTGGCCTTATAATTCTTTATCCCATAAAACTGCAAAATGTCCTCAGGAGTTATCCTCTTCACTTTTCCCGCTTTTTCCCATTTTTCATTCAGATGATCACACACGGTTATTACCTCCCACATATTCCTGTTCAATTGAACGGGATATGTCCCAATTACATTCATAATCCCATTTTCCAAATTGGTAAGGGGAAGACTCAACCTTTACTATAATTAAGATAGATAACACAAAAAACCCTCCGAAATGTCACTCCGAACATCCCCGTCGAAGTATTCTAACGAGATCGATTCTTCTATACCCCTATCTCATTTCTCCACTTCCAAATCTGCCAACAGATAAAAGTATTCATCCCCCTCCGCTACCGTATAACCCCTAAACTGCCTACCGGCATAATCTATACAATTGTCCCACTTCCCTCCTACAACCGCCTTAGCTTTACAAAACTATCTAAAGGCATCAGAACAGCAAGGATAACATATCAATTGGCCAGGAAAACATAGGAATTGCTTCAATCCTACTTCCCCCTCACTATCAGACTCATTCATTCGACCAGAGGTCGATACCTCGTTTACAGACAAACTGCCCATCTCAACAACAATTTCTGCAGGCACATTTTCAACCCTACACAAATGCTTCTCACGCTCGGCCGGCATACAGGTTATTGACGCCATTTTCTAAACTATGCTAATTTTCAAAATTATTCAAATTATTTGCCAAAATAGTTTCAAAACAGATTTGCATCTATAGAGGATCCGATTGACTTATATCATTTCTGTTACATTCAACAAAAATGAATTATTCATGATAAACACTATATACAACATCTATCGCAGCCCAAGTAAACTGGACGATATCATCCACTCACATCATTAGTTAGTCCTCAGATCTTCGAATTCAATCTCAACTTCAGCAATCAAACCAACCAACCTTTCTCGATCTACCAAATCCCTTACCAATTCATGAAAGCATACCCCATAAAAATAACGAGCATACTCAAGTTCTCTGCTCCTTACATCCAATCCTTCGAGTTGACATTCCCTCACTGATAGCTCACCATCATAACCAAACGAACCAAAAATCATTTCCCGTACTTAAACAATTTTTATAGCCAATCGTCCTTCCGCAGCATGAAGAATCCTCTGAGATTGAGTCCGTACCATCCTATTCCTTACTCAATTTTTTACAGATCATCCTACCCATATTTATACATTTTTCACACATTTTCCCCCTAAAAAATATGATTTTTACCTAGTATTATGTAATGGAAAACCTAGAATCTGGGAATAAATTATTTGAACTTATCCCCTCACCAATAAATACATTATTTACCATACTCGACCTCATGCTACTAAGAGTTGTACTTCTTTCGTCCTGTAGGAACTCGAATTTCCACGATTACATTTTTTCTACAACTTTTCTCCCTCACCTGTTTAAAACACAAATCATACTTACATCACAACGTCATTGTCAGGACGTATTCATCACAGTTCGAGCATCACAGCAATAATATTCTCATTACTTCTAAAATCTTATTCATTTTTCATAATTCAGTTCAATTCTAAAAAAAAAATCATTATACAGATTATTGAATGATAACATTTATTCATATCGAAAAATATTACATACGATTTACTGATAACAAGTTTTTCAGTACATCGATCTCAGGAATACAACAAAAATGTTATCCGTCCAGTACAAAAATCTAGGCTATTTACAGATAATAAGTTTTTTCCCTGTTAAATCGAAGTCACAGGTCATTCAGGCACGCAGTGGCATCAACTTCTCCAGTTCTTCAAGCTTTAGTGATTTTTCACCCAAATGGAAAGCACGTATTGGAGCCAACAAAGAGGTTCCCTCGTATGAGTTTGGTGGAAGTTTAGTTGAATTTCAAATAGATACTATGCAAGTCATAAACTCAGTGCTAGAATGAAATTCTTGAACTAAAAATCTTCTGACCGCCAAAACGTGATGGAAATACAGAAGAAGACTCCCACTGGTTATCTCCCTCCTCCACTACCATCACCCCCTCCTCTGAAATTGCCACCTCTAAGGAGCTGGTATAGATGATGAAGGCCTAACCTTAAAATCCATGGTGACACAAGAAATCAGCATATCTACCCCCGCAAATATGTGTATCCCTGTATATGAAGCCCTAACCCTATCTTCCACAAGAGTACGGAGACAGGCCCACTAGTTCTCGCCTGTCAAGACGACGACATGTAATCTCTACTTATAGTAGAATTCCTCCTCAACTTCAACCACTTCCTCTTCCGCCATACCTTGATAAATCAGAGGAATGGGAGTGGGCATCGACATCTCCAATGATTGGTCACCAATGTACTTCAACTTTGACCTCTGCATTTCAGTCGCTATCCTTTTTTCAAGAACCATCCTGCGAGTCTTCACCATTTCAAAAAGCGTTCAAGTTTCAGAACAAGTTATGCAAGCAAGCACTGTTTCAAAAATTTGCTACAGGTACTATTTATATAACATTACATTTATTGTACAGGTTCATTTTCCCAAGCGTCACCATTTATTACAGACATGACTATTCAATAGCAACCGTCACATACATCTGCATCCACATCATCATTTATTACCCATCACTTCCTAATATCGCGTAACTTTCATTCAGTCCAACGCCATCATTACTCCATTTCAAATTTCAAAGTTTTCACACATTTTTTCTCAACCAAAGCTACTCGTGCCTGATTGTAGGGACTTATCCCTCAATCTCATTCAAAATTGAGCTCACCCAGTTCGAATTATCACAATCTTAGGCTCACGTATTTTTAATAACTAGCCCCACGAACTGCTCAAGAATGTTGACCGAGCAAAACCTGAGAAACATTACCCAGTCAAAGACACCTGTCTCCCACGAACTCGCCAGCTATTCAACCAACCATTACTAACCACATTATTTGGAAAACGTGCTCTAACAGGATGACGAGCAATGGGGAAGGCCTATATAAAGATAAAGTTCCATAAGAGACAGGGACCAGAATTTATATACAAACTTCTTATTTACGTGATTTAAAGTATTTATATATTTAGAGATCACTTGTGATAAAGATATCTGCCTCAAGCAATAAAGAGACTTTCATAAAAATCCTCCATACAAGGTCATAGTTTTTTACCAATCCAGAGGCTTTCCGCGCTAAAACTACCTATTTCAATTCTTACTTTCCATTTGAATTTTATTACAGGTACATTAGTGTGATAGCTAATTCCAAGCTATTTCGAGAGCTCACGGAATTTGGCCATTACAATATGAGTGATACAAGATATGGGAAAATAAATAGTAGAAAATGAGAACTTACCAGCAAAGAAATGATAAGTTATTTGACTAGCTTCATCAACATCTTCCTCGAATTTACTTTGTTCCATCTCCTCTTTACTCTCTTTTGTCTATAAATAAACATACTGCAAATGATAAGAGTGAGACAAGATATTGTAAAATAAAAGAAGAAAATGAGAAATCACCTACAAGCAAATGGTAAGTTACCTGATAAGCTTCACCAACAACTTCCTCCCTGTTGAAAAATATTATATGAATTTTTACTACCTCTGTAGCCCCCATAGTTTGTACAACAAAGGTCAAAGAAGAAACAAATTAAAAAAAATAAAAAATGGTATGGATAGGTGATGTTAATATTATGGATAACTCAATACAAACCAATATTACCTGTAGTCAAGTAACTTGAGGTTTTGAATCCTCTTCTTGAGCAAATACCTCTTTGGCATATTGTACATCTTTTTTTCATTATAATACTACACTACAGTTGGTTGTTCTAAATCCACTTCTTCAACAACTTGAGGTTGCTCTTCTTCAGATTTAGCTTTATCCTTGCCATCTTTCTCAACATCATCAACTTTCTCATCATCATTCTTCTGTTCTTCTATCTGTAAAATAGGATATATATACTACGAATTCTAAAATTAAATGAACAGACAATAGGGTAGCAACAAATATGATAGATAACTCAAAACAAATGTTAGATAAATACCTCTTAAACTTCCTCTTCTTTAGCAACTTGAGGTTGCTCTTCTTCAATAAATTTATCTTTATCCTCGACATCTTTCTTATCATCATCATCTTTTTTATCACCCTTCTTCCACTTTACATATAACAAATAAAATAAACAAAGACTTCAGAAAAAATAAAAGTTTTGGAAAAAAGAATGACAAAGACATCATAACAAATGCCAAAATACTCTGAACAAATGACAAACTTCTAAACAAATGACAAAGTTCATAAAGTAAATGCCAATTTTGAAAAACCAATGTCAAATAAAATCATATAAATGATAAGAATTAGGAAACGGATAATACCTCAGGAAGACCACCACCATATTCTGACGATATCGCTTCCAAATTTACTTTCATCGCAACTTCAATATCATCATCTACCATTAAATCTTTTACCACCTCCAATCCCTCTCTATGCATAACTTGCTGAAGCAAATTTTCTGTAGTTGATGGAAATTTATCAAGTTCTGGGAATTCCGCCCGTCTCTTCCTTGGCGCTCTATTAGCCAAGCCCTTCTTAGGGATCTTGAAGATTAAAGTTTTCAATTTGATCAGTAGGTCATGATACAATTCTTCATCAGTAAGATCTTCCATCTTTATGCCTTCAAATTTTTTCTTAAGGGGCACATGAGCTTCTTCTGCCTTCTTGTTCTTCTTGTTGACATTCGTCTTCTTCTGCCTTTCTCCCTTACCTTTTCTCATTTCTTCAATCTTTTGATTTTTTTGTTGGTGGTCTCTTTGCTAGGTTCTCGGCTTCGCCTTCTTCTTTTTCATTACCTTCGTCTTCTCGCTTGAATTTCGCAGTTTTTTTCAGAAGTAGAGAACTGGTACTGCCGAAAGAGTAGAATATCCCCAAGTGGTAGAGTACTGTCTCTAACTATAGACATTGAAATTCATTCCAACATTTTACCATGGCTCTACAACCTTTTACCATGGTCATCCAACTTCAACAACATTTTACCATGCTCCTCCAGCTGGGAGAATACCCTAACCACTGCAGCTCTGATCTTAGTGGCAGAAGAACTGCTACCTATTGCATGTGCACCGACTGCAGGTGCACTGACTACAGGCAGTTCGATTGCAGGCACACCACCGATTGCAGGTATTTCGATGTAATTTCTCTAAAATATTCAAACAAAGACGATGAAAAGGGCAACTTAAAAATAATAGAAATAAGTTTAACAATGATAATAGGCATACAACAAATGACAAAAAGGGACTTAATAATGACAGAAAAATAAAACAAATGACAAGAAGAGGATACAAATGCCAAATATAAGTAAATTAAATGATAGGAAACCTAAATTAAATGGCAATAATACAATAAAATGAATCAATCATATAAAGATTGAAAGATTACCATGGCCTCTTGCACAAGTTCTTGTTGCATGTCAGTCTCAGACGCCGTAATAGCTATTACCAGAAAGTCAAGGTTAGAAAAAACCTTTTTAAACATCATAATTTGGTGATGCTTAAGGGATGTCATCCTCCATCCCTGTAGCTTAAGGATCTGATGCATACATTCGTGTATTCTTGGAAACTTCAGACTAGGAACAGAGAGGAAAGTCCATATCATCAACACCCAGGTACATCCGTGCTGTGATAAAGCTTTATCCGATTTTTTATCAGCGGCCGGTCGATATTTGGCAAACTCTATTATTTACCTCTATAAGAATTTATAGACTTACTCACCCCAGGGGAATTTTTTAAACTAATCTAGATCATCTACAAGATCAACATACCTCACCTCAACGTTTTTCCCTTTATTCGAGAGGAGAAAGGATAGTATAATTTTTAACAAATTTAATCGAAGAGCATCGCCTAAAAACCAAAATGACATAATGTAATGATAAGACACTACGTGAAAAAGGCTTATTAGCGATGGATATAGCTGTTGTTATTACCTATTGAACGACTTATATTATGTCGCTAACAACTGTCGCCAAAAATGGAGTCGTTATTGTTACCAACAGTTATAAATGCCGTTATTTACAAAAAATATAACAATTATATGTGTCGTTTTTTATGTCGGTTCAATAAGTTAAAAGTCGTTTAATTTAAAAATAGAAGAAAAAAATATATGTCACGTTTTATGAATAAAAACGACTATAATATATGTTGATTTTTCTGCCATGAATTTAATGAAATCCAACAATTGTATGTGTCATTTTTCCGTCATTATATGAGAAAAAGACATTTAGAATTAAACATACGCGACTTAAAAACATGTCGTTTTTGAGAATGAATACCATTTTTTTTAATTGAATGAAATACCATATTTTTCCATTTACCTAGACAATGCTCTTACCAAAATATATTTAAACATTAAACCTTATTATTCTAAACTAAGCTTTATTATTAAAAATATTCAAAAATGTGTTTCGAAATAGCTTTCAATTCTGCATCAAAGAAATAACATACATTTTTTAAATAAACACGGTACAACTTTTCTCCCAAACTATGATCTCACCAGTGACAGCATCCTCAAGGGGTCCATTTTCTGTTAAATGAACGATCTCATCTATTAATATATTATAGAAATCACGGGAAGCTCTTCCACCTTGCTGAAGAGTTCCATAAGCAAATGTAGTACCATACCAGTCTAATAACTCACATGACCTTGGCAAAATTGGCATGGTTGGACGGTATGCATTAGCAAATAGTGAACACCCACTCTACAGATAATGAAAATTGCATATAAGCATTCAAATATAATAACGTAATAATTTATGATAAGCAATCATAGCATAAATAATATATAAGTCAATACACGAGATGATGTTTCGATGTCAGAAGTATGACGCTTTTGTGACCCACGAGGAGAATCTCGAGATTTGAATAATGTGAACCTCTCTTCAAGTTACTTTCGTACATTGGC
This sequence comes from Kingdonia uniflora, assembly GCA_014058105.1. NCBI lineage: Eukaryota > Viridiplantae > Streptophyta > Magnoliopsida > Ranunculales > Circaeasteraceae > Kingdonia > Kingdonia uniflora. Next base: position 1,613,332 of record JACGCM010000696.1, read on the forward strand.
CTCAAAAGCCAATTGTTTCCCCAGAGACTTCAATTAAGATTGTAAATTCGTGTTTGTCACTTTTTTATTTGCAAGCTTCATTCTGAAAGGTAGTGTAATCTCCAATTCGACACTAGACATATCACCAAAGCTCCTTATGTAACCGCTTTAATCTTTTCCAAACACCTGTACATCAAAGAGCAACTCAATTGCAAAAATACCATTTCAATAAATAAATATATGAGAAATTGCAATAAAGCAAAGCTTAAAGCTGCAGTAAGTTAATAGCGTTTGAACTCAATTATACAAATACCATATGAATACCTGTATGTTACATCTTCTCCACAAGTACGGAAAGAGGAGAGAATATCTAATCAAGACAAGCATGCAGAAAAGATATCTCAACACTATCAAAATGTATCAAGAAATAATTTCTCCAACTAAAAATGAATTCAGAAGAAAATGAAATTCAAAAAAAAAATATTACTTGGCAGAGAGAATAGCTACCAACAATTTAACTTCATGCCCAATTCATAACAGTAGTGATAACACCAGGACAAACAACAATAAGTGGTGTAGGTGCATCATCCTAACCATTGCCATCATCTTCAACTGCAACTGCAACTGGCTGTGCAGTCCCCTCAACGCCAGTTAAGATAAGATACGAAGCCAAGATGCTATGCCGAAGCCTCCATAAAAAAAACTTGGATCCTCATCAGTATAAGAATAAGACTATAGAGGTTGCTTGTTGTCACCTACCTCTTTGTTAGCATTTCCACTCCTAAAACACAAACACACTACTTCGAGGCTTATTCAGAGTTTGATAGCAGAAGGTGTAAGAGATCGAAGGTGAGTGGTTCAAATTGGCAGGAGCGTAGGAGGATCCGGTGTGCGTAGGCTAGCTTCCAATTTTCCTAAATACCGCTGATCGCAGGTGAATAAGAGACTAACCTCTTCTCCTATTTCTATGAAATGCAGTGAAACTAGTCATAGGGAATCAGAAGCAAGAGTCAAGCTCAAAAGGCGGAAGATAAGGGTAGGCCTCTTTCTGAACACCCAGCTTGAGTATAGAGTGAGAGGTTTTGTTGAGTATAGAGTGAGAGGTCTGGTTAAGTATAGAATGAGAGGCCTAGTCAATCAGAGTAGCAAGATCTGTTACTAGATAATATCGAGAGTGGAAGAGGATAGCGTAGCTCAGCCCATATCGGGAGTGGAGGAGGATAGCCTAGCTCAGAGTGAACTTGTGTACGCCGATCAGACGAGTAGAGAATAGCATCGTCGCATTAAAGAAAATAAGAAGGCACATTTTTTCTTGCGTATAAATCTCTAGCTCCTATTGACTCTTAAATGCTAAGGCTACTACTATTGCCTTCACCTTCTAGCTCTAGCTCCTTTTAAGAACCGCCTTCTGCTTCTAATTGCTTTTAGACTCTAGCACCTACTGGCTGTCTGAACAAAGGCGTACTTAATTAAGATCCTACCTGAAAAGCCAAGAAACAGTTGAAAATTAAGATCCCCATATTTTTTAGATGCCCCAAAATCCACCTTATTAACATATACAACATGTAAATTTATGACACGGCCCCCTAGAAATCCACAGACACAACTCCTATAAATCCACAATATACATCCATACATATATGTATAATCTGGAAATAAGCATTATAAAGAGTGTAACAGGGCTGCTATTAGGAATGAACAGAACTTGTAAATATAACCAAAAGTACCTTGTAAAGATCAGAACTCATCGTTTGTTGGGAGAATCAACAGAATATCCTGGTAACGTTATATCAATCAATAATGAAAATTATAAAACATAATTTATTAGGAATTAAATAAGTAATATACTGCAGATACTACAAAAAAGTTAGCCCAATACATAAATCACAAACTTTCTTACAGTCGAATCGGCTAAATAGAAAAAACAATTTTTAATCAATTCTTGGGTAAATTAAAGGTTTATAAATACCCAATAACTTGCTAGGATTGCGAGAGAGATTAGTTAATCAATCCGCAACAATCCTTTTAAGGTTTTAATTAATTTCTACAAACATAAAAAATAGTAATTAAATTTCCAGTAAGTTCATACCTTTGTCGGATTTTAGATTGAGAGCCAAAAGGTGGAATAACTCTTCAATCTGATAAAATTCGACCTTTAGGGCAGTGAGGGAAAGAAAAACTGCAAGATCTATTTTTTTAGTGCCAACCAAATTGGGATTTCCTATTGTAGATTACGGGAGGTAAAACCCATATCTTTTCACGCCAATCTTAAAAATATTTAGGGGAGATAGAGAGAGCGAGATAAATTTTGTGAATTTCAGGGAGAAAGAGAGGAAGTGGGCAGAGAAGAGGAGATCGACTCCAAGAAGATGTTTGAGTTTTTAAGGATTTGTTTGCAAAACAACATATATGACTGCCGCAAAAATTTTAAACTTGAGTTTTATAAGTGTTGTTATTTTTTAGGACATTTTTAATAAAATACGACACTTTAATTAAAGTGCGTCATATATAAATGTCGAGAACTTAGTTGGTTCTCCAACAAATAGAATAGTCATTATTGGTAGTGTACAATTGTCGCTAATAAGCCTTTTTCACGTAGTGAAAACCTCAGCAAATAATGACCCAAAAAATTGCGAATGCAATACAAAAATATTTGGGCTAACAAATACAATGAAGAATGATGATAAAGCAGACAAAAAAATGACAAATTAAAACCTTACCATAATATCTTTCCAATTTTCCCCATTTTAAAGCCCCATCAATTTCCTTCAACCCATATGTATTCCTCTTCTTGGGGAATCATCTCATTTTGAAGTTAGTTATATGCTCAGGATCAATAAATAAAAACTCATTTACAATAGGAGAGACACGTAGCCCCAAAATCAGGCAAGCATGAATAGCTTTCATCTAAATTATCATCCCCCCAAATTAGAACTTTATATCACATAGATGAGGATCAAATAATTTAACAACCAACGTCGACATCATCGTTATTGGATCAATCAGCAGTAAAGGCGTAAATCAGGTGGTACGAAGAGCACCCTTCTCCTCCTCAGGAAGAGCTACAAACATTTTCTGAAGTCCCGCACCTGTACACTGAGAGGTATATTTTTTAGCATTAGAGGTGCCCTTCTTGGCTCCACCCTCCTGCGTTTGGTTCTCGTCGTCAAATTGCTCATTCACTTCTTTATTAGACTTCAGTGTGAAAGAAGAAGATTTTAAATAGAATTTAATCAAATACCTTATAGGAAGTTGTCACACAGATGATTTTTCATTGAAATAACACTGAAATCACACACACACACACGATATGTAGAATTATGACGATTGTGAGAAAAGGGTTTATGCGACCGGAACGGTTTTTGCTGTTGTCAATCACACACACGATATGTAGAAACGGGGCAATTTTTATGGTCTTTATAGTGGTCGTATAAGAAGAAAGTATTTGAGGAATGGGGATAGTTTTTGGCGCCAAAAGCCAAACGAAGTTGTGTGAATCACACGTATTACATAACCCTAAACAACATTAAACAAATTCTAAATAATAAAATGATAGTGACAGAGTCTGCACGATCCAATATAACTGATGTTTTGATGCCTGACAAATTGGCTTCAACAAATGACAACAAATGCATAAAATGGTGACAGGTCTGCCTTACATGTCTCGAAATAGTAATGACATGTGTACATCAAGGAATTAAATTTGAACACGTGGTATGATAATATATATTTTTAAATGATTTGAACTTTTATTATTATTATTTAGGAAGTGATATTCATAGAAGCATCCACAGCAGCTAGGTAGATTTTGACGTGGCAGGGTGAATTTCAAATACACCCTCAAATCCACCCCAAATCCTTCCCATCAGCTAGGTGAATCGGTGACGTGGTATACACAATATTCACCCTGAGGGTGGATTCACCACCCTATGGATGGATTTTGGGTAAATTAATGTCGCGTCCTTCTAAACTACGCATAGACATGTCGCGCCCTTCTAAACCGCGCATAACTATTCTTCACTAAGATGTTGTCACGTGTCAACAATCTAATCGCTCTCGTTGTGTGTAATTCTGAAGTGCACTTAAATACCACGACTGAGATTAAAAAATGTGGACGGCTGATATTAAACTTGAACTTCAAACGGCTAGTTTTGCCGCGCGGTTTAGAAGTACGCAGCAAAAGCCTGTAAGAAAAATATCTTTAGTTCCCCGTTATTTCACCTTGGTTTTATCCTGATCAAACTTCTTCAACAAGATGCTCAACGACTAGTTTTTTATCTATTTATAAACCTCATTCATCTTCTACTCTTTTCTATAATCAACTCATTCATCTTATATCTCAAAACTCAACTTTCTTTATTTCTTATCAATTGCGCCGAATCATGTCTGACAAAATCATTGCTGACCTACTCAAGCCTGACACATCACTCTCATCTTGGGAGTTATCGTCCGGTGACGAAGAGCTATTCTGACGTCAATTTGAGTTGATGTACGAGTATAGCAAGATTATGATTGAGATGGGAGAAGCAAAAGAAAAAGTGCAAGAGGCGACATCATCATGGAGGCGGGGAGGTAGTAAAAGGGAATGGATTGATAAGCAGAAAAGTGGTGGGCATAAATTGAGGGAGGTTAGCCTAAACCGGGATTACTTCGGTGACAACACAAGATTCAAAGGTATCTCATTTCGTCATTGATTTCGTATGAGCAAAGGTGTGTATAAGCGTATTTTTGATCAAATAATTTCTTCGAACCCCTATTTTATTTAAAGAGAAAATGCTACTAAGACTATGGGCTTATCCTCGTACCTAAAGGTAATGTACGCACTTTGCATGTTATGTTACGGTACAAGCACAGACGCCCAAGAAGAATAACTTCAGATTGGGGAGTCTGCGACTATTTTATGCTTGAAAGAATTTTTTGTAAAACTATTATAGCACAATTCAAAGCTCAATACCTTAGATTTCCCAATGAAGACGATATATTATACTTGTTAGAAGTGAATGGATCGCGAGGCTTCCCGGCGATGTTAGGTAATTTAGATTGTATGCATTGGAAATGGAAGAATTGTCATACCGGGTGGGAAGGACAATCTACCAAAAATAAGAAAATCCCGACGGTGATTTTAAAAGTGGCTGCATCCCAAGATCTTTGGATATGGTACTCATTATTTAGGGTGCCTGGTTCTAACAGCGATGTGAACGTCTTGTATCAAGGGTAGGTTTTCAACAACTTGTCTAATGGAGTTACGCCGCCATGCAATTATAATATAGGCACGGTACCGCACACTATGGGGTATTACTTAGCAGATGGAGTCTATCAAAATGGCAAATACTTGTTTAAACCATAAGAAACCCATCCAACGATGCCGAAATACATTTTTTGAAGATGCAAGAAGCATACCGGAAAGACGCAGAACGTGTTTTTGGGGTATTACAAGCTAGGTTTCAAATATTGGAACAGGGTGCGCGATTTTGGAAACCTAGTGATCATGGAAATGTTATATACGCAGGTATATTCTTGTACAATATGATCATCGGAGATAAAGGTCATACATACATCCAAAAAATGGACATTGATCCCGATTTTAGAAAATCCGTGAATACTTGGAAGGAGGACTTAAATCCAAGACACGTGATCAACACTATGGCAGAGTACATCCAGAAGGTTCATGAAATTATAAATGAAGGAGCTCATTTCCAATTTCGTGATGAACTTGTCGCGCATTTGTAGAATCGAAAAGGGTCGGAGTAATTGTAGTCTCCATCATTGTTTGTTTATTTTCCAAAGTAATGTATTTTGTTTCCAATTTTAATATTGAAGTTATAATGTATTTTTTTTCCAAGTCTTCATCATTGTAACACTTTATGGAAACATGGTTTACAGCTTCTACTTTTTGACTTTGTAACAATTTTAAGGATTACGAACCATTAATAACAATTTTATTGAAATAATAAAATTACATAGAACTTAATAACTACTATTAACGCTAAGGATTACATTAATCTTCATCACTGAAAGGCTCATCATCACTTGGACACTGCTCCTTCAACTTCATCGAATATTCTTTAATCTGCTTTTTCATCCAACGCCTTTGTGTCGGTAGTAGGTTACTTGGGTCTGTTTCATCACCTAAAACATATGCGCATCGTCGACGACTTTTTTTTGTGTTAGCTCTGCTTCACACTACCTATGAATCTCAGCCTCTCTAGCCAACTTTAGTTCCTCTCGTACTCTAGCCCTAGCATCCTTTTCCTCTTTCTTTTTCTTGTCTCTCTCATTCAATGACTTCATCATATTGGACGTTGTATCAAGATTATCTTCCCCCAAATACCTATACTTGACTTTGCCGCTTCTTTTGCTTTGTATTTTTTTTTTGTCGTCTGGTCGTACATCCCCACAAGAATATAGTGGTGCATCCACATCGATAAAATCATCCAGAATTACGATATTTGGAGCATCAGATGTAGGTGTTTCAGGATTGGTATTGGTAGAGTTACCTGGGTTATCGTTAAAATTTGACTTCCTAGTAACGTTGCGGCCGGGTTGGCTAATGTGATGAATTTGTAACCATTTTGGGCAAGTTTTTAAAACTTTGAACGCTTACCCAAGTATAAATGGTTTGCGTTATAGTTGAAAAAATGTATCGTATGCCATACGTTCCAAGAAATCAAGTTAGAAAATTCTTTAGAGTATAATTCACCTTTGAACATTAATGAAATAAGAAAAATAAATGAAATACTTCCGAAGTCATTCATTCCAATATCGGTATGATGTTGGCTCTCAAGGTGTTGAATGATATTTCTAAAAATTAAACATTCCTAATTCAGCCACCCCTTATACGCACAATTGACACCATTGTACGATCACCACAACGATTGGTCAACATAGAAGGAGTTGAATTGATCACGCACCTTGAACCTAAATGTAACAGCTTTTTGGTTGTGCGTGGTAGCGAGGTTTTAAGATACTTGGGACCAAAAGCATGCAAGATTCACGGGACAACCAATTTTTAGAGTTGGAGTATTATTTTTTGTCGTCATGAACTTCATCTAAAGCCCCTAGTACATCCTCAACTATAATAGGTGTCGATGCCGCCTTTCTTTTAGACTTTGCCTTCCCACGCGTATTACTTCTTCGTGAGAATTGGATTGAGTTCCTCTGCCTCAGTAAAATCCTCAACTATAATAGGTATCGATGTTAATTTTCTTGTAAACTTTGCCTTCCCGCGCGTATTACTTCTCGTAAGAACCGGATTGAGTTCCTTAGCGATGACCGGAGAGATAACTAGAGATGCAACCGGCGATGTATTAAGATTAAAATTATTTAAACCCCACGTACCTTGTATCGGCGTTGTACTCGAACTTCCACCCGCGAAACCGGTTTGAGATGAATAATATAGATTTCTTGGATGAGGCTACAAGCCCGTATACCCATCAAATTGAGGGCAATATCCTTGGATTGGGCAATAAGGGTAATATCCACGGGTTTGAGATTGAAATTGATTGCCAGGTGGTAGGAATAGTTGGCGCACATGGTGATTCCGATATTGGGTAGTGTTAGGCATTTGCGACGGATCGAATGTGTCAAATTGATGAGGAAAAACATTTCCTTGTTAGCTCGTATTGGAGGATTGAGAGTGGTTTTGAGAATTAGATTGGGAGCTTGAGGAAAATATAGTGGTTTTGTTTGTAAGGTAAGGAAGGAGGAGAGTGTAGAAGATTAGAAGGGAGGAGAGTCTAGGAGATGAATGACATTTATAGATGAAATAAACTAGACGTTAATATAGTAGTTAACAAGTGTCCAAAAAAACTAGTTGTTAATATAACCGTTAACAAGTGTCCAAAAAAAAACTAGCCGTTAATATGGTCGTTGAGTAACTTGTATAACAAGTTTTCATAAAAAAACTAGCCGTTAATATGGTCGTTGAGTAACTTGTGCAATAAGTTTCCATAAAAAAACTAACTGTGAATATGGCCGTCGAGTAACTTGTACAACAAGTTTCCATAACAAAAATTAGCTAAGGTTAACATACTGAAACATTGGTTGGGCGACTCCAATAAGAGTGAAGTCAACCAGACTTGAGACTCCTCACTTCACTTCAGTGTCATATTAATCAAGCAATATTAATATTAGCCGTTGATGATTGAGTAACTTGGACAACAAGTTTCCAAAACATAAATCTTAAAAAAAAATAATATTAAAACTCAACATAGTTTAAACAAAACATAGTTTAAATAAAACATCGCTTAAACAAAATATAGTTTAAACAATATTAATACACAACATAATTTAAACAAAACAAAAATAAAAGTTTTAAATAAAACATAGCCTAACAGGGACGACCTCTCTTCATTTGGCAGACACGTTTGCCACGTGCGATACTCTTGTCATAGGTATATTGCACAACCGGATTTGTTTGGTAGGAAATAGACATCTTTGTTAGTCTTTCGGACGTCTCTCGAATGACCTCCTGTGCCTGGCTCAGCTCCCTCCTCAACTCAGTATTGTTGTTAGCTAATTGCCTCGAGTTTTCTTATGCCGCATACCGCATTCCATGGAACTGATACCATAACTCATCTACACTATACTTAGGTGGACACGGGTATGGTACCTGCATCACCGGGATCGGTATCCGTCTACATTGATCGTTCGGTCCCTCCACATCCATGAACCATCCCATATCACGTGGATCGTCGGTCGCCTGAACACCATAGTCTTGCACCTAAGAAGTCGTATCTAAACTCAACGTAGGTGGATAGTATACATCGGGCCTCAATAGATTAAATATTTCCCGCCCTCTTTACTAAACTGCAACCGATCTCGGGATTTGGATGAACGACATGCCAATATGTCATGTAATCTATATCGGGAACAAGATAATCGTGAACATCGTAAGAGTCCACATCCTTCAAACTCTGATATAACTCTCCATCGTACTTTGGGAATTCCATAATCTCTTGAGGGGGGTCATAGGGCACACTATCTCGCCCGGTTATCTGACGAATACACCAGTCTCCTAAATACCAAAGCGTACCATGGTCATATGGGACTGACACCAATAGAACCCTCAAAAAGCTCAGTGCTGAAGAACCTCTTACCTCTGGACAGATTAATTTCCTTGACTTGTGTTATGGTTGCCAATCTATGTTGGTTTTGTCCTTCCATTCTATCATATCTCTGATCATAGCAAAAGAGTGATAGATTTCAGACCCCGTACTCGCCCATTTATCTCTCCACCCAAAAATATGGGGATAAATATGGTTAAAGTTTTGTACCTTAACTAGATACATTCCAACCTTACAGTACTCAAAGAACCAAAACTCCAATATCGCATAGAATCAGGTAATTGATTTCTTTACCTTCCCGTCCCTCAGAACTGAGACTTTACCAAGCCCCCGAAACAAAGATGCCATAATCAGCGTACCTCAGTCAAAACCCAATAAACCAAGAATATTGTAGTCTGTCAAGGCTACATGATAACCCGCCCGAAGGGATGTGGCACCATTTGAGAAGAAGAGATTACCCATCATATAGGCAATAAATGCCTGTGCATACACGATATCTATTTATGGGTCATAATTGTGGAAACATGGATTGAAAGGCTCTTTTCGCTTTTTTAAATAGGCGTGAGTGATGTTACCGTACCTGATGTCAGAGCTTGTGATTCCCATGAACATTTTTTTTGCTTCCTTTAACTTGGAGTACCTCTCGTCATACGGAAGTTCGCGTCCCCTCCCAAAATATATGCCCGTTAGCATGACAAAGTCTAACGGTGTGAAACCCAGTTCCCCGCAAGGAAAGTGAAAGGAGTGGGTGGAATGCCACCACCATTCCACGAGAACATGAATGAAACGGTTATCCAAGTTTCTCACCTTAATCTAGCAAAACTCCTCAAAACCCATATCGTCGACCAATTTCTTCAGCGTCGGGTACACGGCAATCCATTGGTACTACTTTAGTACCTTATCCAATGATACCCTATACTATAATTTATCTCAGTTCTGACAAAAAAACACATTTGCACGTTAGAAGTTCATTTTGGCATTTCATCGAATACATTGCAATATATACTTTAATAACTCATAAAATTTATACAAAACTTACCGGCATTTCCTCTGATCATTTTATTCCTTAGATATGCTTAATGCCTTGGATATGCCAAGCTTAATGCCTAATGCCTTAGTTGCAAATATAACACTTGAAAGGAAGTATAAGAATAAGCCTAAAAAATACAGGGTGAAGCCGCACAGTTCTGAACAGCGCAGCTTAAAAAAAATTTAAAATTCCACGTGTCAATTTATTATTAGCCCAAGCCTGCCACACGGTTAAAAAGTGTGCCAAGACTGGAAAGATGAGATGCTGCCACATGGACATATCCTATCTGTTGGTTTTTGCCCGCAGTTTAGAACTGCGTTTGGCAAATTCACCTTGGGGTAGATTCACAACTGTTGTGTGGTGGATTGGATTCACCTAGATCTTGGGCAAATCTACCCACCCTACTGCTGTGGATGCCCTAATAGTGGAGCCCACAACCTTACCTATGGCCTTGTGGATCCCATGGCCTACAAACCTACTGAAATATTCAAGCAGTTAATATTTTTCTAAAAAAATTAAAAAGTTAGATAAAATAAATGACAAAGTAGGCAGAACAAATGGGAAATTCGTTATTTATTATGACAACTAGTTGTTACCAAATGACATAGATGTCTGAAAGAATACCACAGTTTAACTAAATAAATGACATTATTTGGTTTATAGCAACCACACAGATGATTTGCCATCGTTTGTTCCATGAGTTGAGTAGAGTAGAGTACCATCTAGAGGAGTTACAACTACAATCATTTCCTCAATGCCCAAGGAGTAGAATACATGCCTTTAATCAAACTCTTGGTAGGCAGCAGTGACGCAGACGGTTTGCGATAAATAATCATAAAAGTTTTTACGGTAAAGTAAGAAGAAGAATTTGTTTGATGAATCGGGATTGTTTTTGGCGCCAAAAACCAGATGAATACCTGTGAATCGTACGTAATGCCTAACTATAAACGATGGGAAATTCTAATAGAATTGGTGAAAGAGTTTGCCTTCTTACAAATAACAAATCTCGTAAAAGGTAGGACAAACTCTTCTAAAACAAATGACAAGTAATTTATTAGATGGTGAAAATGTCTACCTTACATGTACACGTGGCTTGATATAATAGTTTTAAATGAGTTAAAGAATTTGCTATAATTTATAATTACGCCGGATGTGACATTCGTACTTGTGGAGCCTAAAAACAGATAGTTGTCTACTGTAATATTACAACTTTAGTAGGGGCAAAACTGGTTTTTCCTCTTGCTAGTATCGATTTTGGAATTTATTATTCCCTAGATCCGATTTTGTAAAGATGGCTAAAGTAGTATTTATTCTTATAATTTCCATAAATGCAACAACGATACTTATATTTTTTGATGACAGCAAAAGACCGTTGCCATTACTATCAGTAATAACCCGTCCCTAAAAGTTAAGGTTGTCTCTCTGAAATCCTTTTTTTTGGCGGTGCCTTGTGTAACTAAACGAGCTTTGTACCTCATTATATTCCCAAGATCATTATGTTTCCATATGAATACCCATTTATATCTAACTAGCTATGCAAAATATTCCAACTAGACTATTCGTCTAAATACGCCTCACTTTCCTTGAGGGTCCAACTCTGATTTGATTGATAATTTCTAAGATGGCCAATCTTGTCGTTATTGACATTCAGTAACTGTAATGACCTAATTCCGGGATTCAGACTTAGCCATTATACCAGATGTGTTTAGAGCGCTCAAGAACAGTAAACAGTAATCAGCAAGGTAATTTAGCGTGGAAAACCTTTGAATCAGTTAAAAACTACGACCACTCTTGAAGATTTTGAGAAAGAGAAGATGATCTTATTAAGTTTGCTAACTTATTACAATAAGTGCTCTGAGTATGTGGAATTTTGGAGTAAGGATTCTTCTGTATATAATTGCCTGCCTTTAACTTGTAGTTCTCTGGTACTATATATAGGTCTTATAATATGACCGTTTGATGACCATTAAGATTCCTAATGGTGAGCGCTACAAAGTATATGTCAAATATTCTTTGACCAGATAGTGAAATGTTTTGACCTTTGTTACTTTACAATAGCTCTATTGATGACTGTACATTTGCATAAATTGAACTGTTGATGTGGAGGTCGAAAGCGATGACTTGTACTGAGGAATATTGAATATGTCTTTAGTAGTGTTTCATGTATGATGATGAGGCCAAGGATGATGCTTGATTCCTAGATAGAAAATAAGCTATTACAAGATGGTTCTCAACCAAAAGCACGAGTAGTATCAGGGATGAGTGGTGTTGGTTAAGAAACTTATGCTACATGTACTTCTGGATATTACTGTCTCGTTTCTGTCTGTGCTACATGCTATGTTGGTAGGTCAAAAGTTCAAATATTGGTCAAAGATGACGCATGAGTTTGAGATGCGGAATAAGTCACTACAGTAACGGTTTTTGGATCAGGATCCTTGTCCAAAATGGAGAGAGCGACTGCGTATGCTAATTTCTTATCGACAATAACTTTTGTACGATCAAGTTGTTCACCTTCTGGGGAGACAAAATATAGAAAGCTCTAGGTTAGCTACTTGGGTATTTTCCTCGATTTGGGCTAATTCTTTATATGTATTCTCGGCAGGTACAACTGATTCGGTAGCTATAGGTGCCTAGATATTATTTATTGGTATTTTGCATTATCTTTTAATGATGTTATACCACTATTCGAAGGTTTTAGTCCTTCTATGACTTTGACCACACCATCAGTCTACAATCCTTCGACATGTTTTGATAAACGTCTAGTAGAAGCCTTTTGTTGCTTTTTTGGTGGAGGCATTGTCTGATCAGTATCCACTTGGGTCTTTCTGGGTCTACCATGCCCACATTTTGCATTTGATTCATTCACTATAATGGGAACAGATACCGCTACTAGTATCTCAACGCGTACTGGTACATTTCTAAAAGGTACATGTGACATTTTTTTTCTTTAAATGCATCATTAAATGGATCAGGTAGTTCAAGTGTTATCATGTGCAAGTGTACTAGCTTAGAAGCCTATTTTTCACTTTGGAAGTTTAATGGTTCTAGATGAGAAAGTTGTGGTATATTCCATGAGATTTCAACATCTGGAACATCGCGCCGTATGTTTGTTTAAATATCCCCTAACGGCAGGAAAACTGTCTCAACAAAGTGATAATCTGCAAAATGTACAGTAAAGGTATCACCCGTATTAGGTTCTAAAAATCAAATAATTGATGGTAAATCAAAACCTGCGTACACTCATAGTCGTCGTTAGGGTCTCATTTTGGTTCTTTGTGGTGAAGCAATTGAAACATGTACTGTAGATCCAAATGACATTGGGTTGATACCCAGTCACTAGTTGCATTGGTGTGTATTGATGGTAAGTTATGGGTTTTCATCAAATGAGGTCTGCTGCATGCAAAATTTCATGACCCCAAGTAAAGACTGGTGGTTGATTTTTCATCAATAGAGGTGTGGCGATCATATGTAATCGCTTGATTAATGATTATGCTAAACGATTATGTGTATGTACGTAGGGAACAAAATGTTCAAGGTCTATTCCCATTTACCTAAAATACTGATTGAATGTTCTAGAAGTAAATTCTCTAGCTCCATCCAATCGTATAGATTTAATAGAGAAATCTGGAAAATGTGATCACGGGAATATAAATTATGCTAGTAATCTTTCAAATGCATTATTCCTTGATGATAATAAGCATACGTGTGACCAGTGACATGATGCATTAATCAAAAGCATAGAATAATGGAATGGTCCACTTGCTGAGTGGATTAGTTTGTAGATATCACCTTGTATTCGCTGAAGGAAAGTTGGTAATTTTGTTCCTACTTTGGTTACTGATGGTCTAGTTGCATGTTACCCCTGTGAACATGAGATGCATGGTTTTTCTCTAAACAAATAGATCTTACGATCTCTTAGTGGGTGTCTAATTGAGTTATTAACAATTCGGCGTGTCATTATGAATCTAGGATGTCCCTAGCAATTATGCTAGATACGGTATATGTTCTCATTACAAATCTCAAAATTATTTATTGCATGAGATTCAATGATGCGTATATGTTTGTCTGGTAGATACCACTTCATAGACTATGCAGTCGTTCCCAAACATACCTTTGACCATCTTTAATGGAAGTAATATGATTAAATTCTTTTTCTTCTGACACGTGGGTTTCAATATGATATCAAATCTAGCATATATTTTTGAAACTGCGCTAGTTCCTTGTGGACTTACTAGAGTATAAGGATTTCTTAATGTGTAATATCATGCCTGTAGGGAACATGATGCAAGCTTCACCTGATCCCTATAACAAGCTGGTTGTGCCAACAATAATGTTGATATTACAGCCTTCTAAGGTCAAGTTAATAAATTATTCCTTCTTATAGAATATTGAATAGGTAGTACCACTGTCTATAAGATATGGTTTCCCTAAATTGTTAATAGTAGCATGAAAAGCATATAGATCCATATATGGTCTATATAAGATAACTACTTAAACTAATAACTAGAATTCTACATTATTTTTTGTTAGCACAAGATATATTAATATAATCAAAAATAAATATTAGTATTTTCTATTAGATAATGGATAAAGTGCATTTTATTCATAATAATATGGTTTTACATGTACTTGCCCTCATTATCTTACAATACAACTACTAAGCGGAAATATTAATATAATGTGCTAAAAAATGTGCGCTTAGACGGCCCAGACACGCCATAGTCTTCAATGAAGTTAGGAAAATCAATTGAAGTGTCGTTGTTGTCCACATATGTCATATGTACTTTAGGGCACTTATTCATATAGTATTACTAACATTCCACTGTTGCCTTTGAAGATCAACAGTCGCGCACCTAGTGACCAACTTGTCTACACTTGTTGTACATATTGTTATTCTTTGAATTATGCTTTCCTTTGTGGATGGTTGGGCGAGTTTTTCCTATCTCACTTCTACCATTCTTTCCTTTTGTGTCCCTTGACCACTTGTTCCATTATTTCCCTTTGTGAGGCTATCTCTTAGAGAAATTTCCCTTTTCTAGTTTAAAACCAGTTGTAACTGCTGCATATACATCTGGTCGTCGTGCACTCCCAGTAAGGCACCTTTCATGATTTTGCATAAACAAATCATTGTTCTGCTCAGCAATGATTTGAACAATGATAAGGTCTACATAGCGCTCATACTTTTCTGCTCGATACAACCATTGCAGTAAAACATTAAAGGCATGGAATGTGGTAAGAGTCTTTTCAATCATGTTACTGTCAGTGACAATTTTACAACATATTTTCATTATGGTTGCGATCATGTGGACTTCAGAATTATAGTATAAAATTGATTTGATGTCTTGGAGTGGCAAGTTGAGCTATTTGAATTTGGTCTTGGGTAACAGAATAGTCTTCTAAGTATCGAACCTATCTTTGATAGCATTCCAAAGATGATATGGATCATTAAGTGAAACATATTCAGCTTTAAGGCCATCACAGATGTAATATCAAAGGAAAATCATGGCTCCTTGATTGGTGCCCTCCAATACTCACCATTACTAGCATTTTCCTTGGCTGCGTTGATCTTATCCTCAGTGGTGTCCTCAGGAGGTGTCATTGGTTTGGGTTTCTCTATGGCTGATTGCATGGAGTAATTTGTAAGATGCATCTTGGCATCAAGAACCCATGAGATATAGTTGTCCCCAGACATGCCTAATAGGGTAAACTTTACGTTCGATATACAAGCCATCTGTTGGCGTATATGGACCATATTTTAACAGTATGTGAAACAATAAACTAGATTTGAATAACTAAATATTGATCACCATACCATTGCTGTATATATTTATCTGAAGCTTGAACGGCATTTTTGTTATATGTCCGGCAATTTTCATATTACTAGTCTATGTTATGTCTAGCATCGATATAACCTAACTAGTGTTTATGTCTTTGGTAATGGGTTTGTGATACATAACATGCTCGTATAGTATATATCTAATACTGTATCTATATTATAAATCTCAGTTTTGACCTACGTAGCGGCGATTGTCCCGCGTGGCGATAACGATTGTCTCACGTAGCTTCGTTTATCCTACATGGCGATAAAAAGCTAACTAGGATTAAATAACATGCCATAAGTTGAAGGGTACCTTTGTAAGTTACAGTTTAATCTTTATTTTCTCAGGACTGCTTCTCTTCCCCTATGTCTCTCTTTCATATGAACCTTCCCGACACGGATACCTCTTACATATTCCTCACTCTGCAGGTACAACAGAGATACAAGGATTAATCAGAATCAATGATATCCTCTTTCTTCCTCATCTCTATCTCAGGAAGAATTTTTAACCTCAACCAGCGAACCATACTCAGCGTCTTCAATCGGGTCTACCAACTATGTATGATCGTCCCTCTATGAAATAAGTCATTCCTAGGCAAGTTACCTCTCTATCATCGCTCTATCTTCTTTGATTCACTCCATTGATTGGGTTGAACCTTGATTTTTCAAAATTACTCTCTACTTTGATTGATGAATACATGGATTCATTGAAAATTAACTTTAGGTTTTCATCTTATATGACTTCATCTTAATTTCATCTTACCAATTGCAAAAAATTTTATGGAATCAATTGCTGAAATTTTATGCACCATAAAAAATTTTGGTATGCTCTCTCTCCAAAATATTGTGCTCAAACTCTATATCACAGTAATTTACCATTCCATCTCTTTATATCGACAGAGGATGAGGATTTACTGTATTTTATTTTATTTTTTCCATTGAGATATCTCTATGCAATCTTTTTCTGTCTTTTTTTACTACTAAGTAAGCTCATATTGAATGCGAATTATAATATTTTGGCTACTTTATCAATAAGGTGGGATTCTATGTTGTATGATTTTCGATTAATATTCTGACATATGTGTCTGATTCTATGTCCCAATCAAATTGTATCTCTTTTTAGTGCCTTTGCATTGGGCTATGATTCTAATAATTTTTGTTGATATTCAGTTTTTTCTTATGTTCATGGTTTTACAGATTATGAAGGGATTTAACTATTTATGTAGTCAATCTTTAACTTTATGACAATTTCAGCATTCTTTAAATTATCTTTTATTTCAATCTCCATAGTATTTAACTTTTATTATTAAGTTAATTTTCTTTTAAAATTATAATATCCAAGAAAATTTGAAACTGCAAAAATAAAGATATTAGCCAAATGTCATGGAAAATTAGTGTCAATCTAAGAAGCGGTGAGTAGATTGCATACTTCTAACATCTTTTAAGTGTATCACAGTAGTATCTTTTTACTCTCTAATGTACCGAATACCCTCTTAAATCTTTTTATCATAATTTTTTTTTCTTTTGTATTTGTACTTTGATTTATTTTTTATTGAAATGGATGATGGTTTGGTAAACAAAAAGGCTCCAATTAACCAACATTAATGTATCTTTGGGACTGAGAAATTAATATGCATGCTTATGATGACTCAGGCCATAGGATACTTTTTAACTTTACTGGGTATGAACTTTAATCCTTCTTACCATGTCTATATAAAAAGTAATCCAGTTCTTTGGTTTGAGTATAAGATATTGCTTTCAACCATTTGAATTTTTATCTTACAATATAAAGGTACCTTAACTCGTCATTTGTGGCAAAATATTTTATCTCAGAGCCACAAGGAATAATTGGCTAATATCATAACGTCCTCTAGAAATTTTATTTTTCTGTTACCGAAAGCCACATCCACTCAATGCAACTAACTTCATTCTATTATGCATGAGTATGTATAATATTCTTTAGTAGTACTGTTTGAAACTTTATTGGCCTTGGTTTCGAGGGTGATTTCTTAGGGAATTGTTAGGCTCAGTTTTTATGGTTTTACTTGCATAATGAATTTGTAGAATATTCTCTTATTGAATGTTTTGTAATTGAAATTGTTAGGTTTAGTTTGTATAGTTTTATTTGTCTTTATGCTTTTTGTCGAGTTAGTTTCTGATTATAGGATGTTAGATTTTATTGTAAGTATCTCCATGTGATTTTTTTTTTACATCTCAGCACATAAAATCTTAGACTAAAGAAGCTGCGATTTACCTAAGTCGCATTATGGATTCAAAAACTAAAAATAATATCAAGTAAGAAAGAACCTAGAGCTGGGTATAAGTGTCCATTCCAATAGCTTCATTAGTTATGGATGTAGAGTTTACTAAATTATTACTAAACTACTACACCAGAGAAGAGGAAAATATTATAATTCTTACTAATTGCCTCTCCGATTCATCTTTATTTCATACAATTACCTAAATTATTGTAAGACTCTCCATGAGATTTATTTTTTTACATATCAACACTTTTAATTTTAAACTAACCCTAGTCGCATTATGGATTCCAAAACTAAAATTGACTATGGCTTCATTAGTAATGGATTTAACGTTTACTAAATTATTTCAAAACTTCTACACCATATAAGAAGAAAATTTCATAATTCCTACTAATTACCTCTCCAACTCATCTCTATTTTAGATGCTTTCTAAAATATTAGGTATTAAAAATCTATTCGTTTTGATCCTAAATTTATTTCCCATAAACTTAATTTTCAGGTAACCTAAACATAGGTACATAAATATTTATCTTCTATGGTAATTGGAGATCCCCGAGTATCATCGATGGACAACTAAAAAAATAAAATGACCATAATCTATATATATTACCTTAATTTGTAGAAGAAATACATTAGCCTTTGTGTTATATTTCCCCTTTAGTAGTGACATAATCTATTAAAAAAACACTCCAATAAGGTTGTCTTTTGACCAGGCCTTATCGTGGTTGATGTTTTCAAACTTTTCATTTAACCAAAATAATCAATCAACCTTATTCACCTGATATTTTGCAAAAGGAGTTTGTATTCCATAATTTCAATGTTCTGAGTTTATTAATTGTAAATGTGGATATGCATGTATTATTGTGAAAATGATAGAATAGTCATTGTCCTAAAAAATACCTTAAAGCTCGTTATAAAATATATTACTGGGAAATCCCATCAAAGAGAGGGGAGAAGGGTGCGCCAGGATTTGTGCAAAATCCCTGAGAGTCGGTAAAATAAAATGGCAATGAGTTGAAACCAGGGAATGCACTTAAGTATGTTTAGCCATTTTTTCTCTTATGACTTTTCTTTATTAGGGATGCACTTGGACATCGACTTTGCAAAGATAATCTCTCTCTCTCTCTCACACACACACACACACATTATAGGAGTTCTTTATCCATTTAGCCTTGTATTCATCTATGTTATAGTAGTTTTGTCCTACGTGGCAGCATTTGTCTCGAGTAGCGGCGATTGTCCTATATGGTGGTGCAAAACTCATTAGGACAAAATGAATGAGATTGATTACTACATTTGAGAAACTCATCGGTCTTTCCTCTTTACTTTTCTTTAACTTCACTATTTCATCTTCCATAAAAAAAATCGAAAAAGGTCTAAGATATTACTTTCTTCACCTACTATATTTAAACCTCTCTATTGACCTTAACCACTCCATAACTCCTTATTCTAGTAAAAGCTCCAATTGAGCCTCTAAACCCTTCTCAGAACTCTTTATTCAGATATTGTTGGCATCTTATCAGTTTGTAAGTTCCAATTTCAACTGGATTTTGATGGAACAATTCAGGTTTTGCTCAACCTTATATTTGTTAATTTTGTATTGTAGATGTTGTTCATAAAGCCAAAATTAATTTTATTTATAATTTCATTCCCTGAGCACATTCGTCTCCGTGATTATCATAGTGGTCTATTCAAATTGATTTTCCTTAACCTAATTGGAACCCCCTATCTCTAGTAGCAACATTTGTATGGTTGATTCATCAATAGACACATGGTTATGGACTACTCGCAATTGAATGCCTTCCAAAAGCTCATTGAAGTTGTTAACATAGAGTGCACATTAATTCAACATGAGAATGCCGTCCTTTAATAGATTCTTCTTCCATCCAGAGTAGAGTGCATAAATCAAAGGTATATCCTTATTTAGTATTGGTAATTCTTAATTTTTGGTCCTCTTGCAGTTTTTTGTCAGTACATTTATTTTAGGTTGCAAATGCTTTGAATTTCAGGTATATATTACCCCTAAATCCTATTCCATCTTTCTTTAGCTTACATTGGTATTGGAGTATATCTTATAATTTATTTCTTTATCATTCCTTTACTTTGAAAGTTTCTCAAATATGAAATTTTTTATAATTTTTTTGCAAGTCAAGCTGGAGTTATATAGGGATCCGTAATTCAAATATGTAATTCTTTGTTCCTTATACTTTATGTTTTTTGTCTTTTTGTTTGTGATAAAGAATGAGATTGTCATTTGATTTTCTCTAATTTAATATGAGTTAGGACCCCCTCGAGTAAAGACTTCCACATTAGGTTAACAATTTAAGATATCTTAACATTTTTTTTCTAGATGGGGTTTATTGTACAAATAGGAGATTGCAATTTGAGTATATCCATATTTGCTTTTCTTTTTTATATACAAATTATTGCTTTGTGTTGAAAATAAATTATGTTTTGTGCCGCATTTTCTGAATAAAGATATAGAACATTCACCAAGAGGATTTCAGATCAAACTAAACTTCAAAATCAGGAATACCTCTAAACTTCATCTGCATTCGCCTTTTTTTTAGAAATATTATTTTTAGCTACATCTTGATCAAGTTAAGTTGATTTTCAGTGGACATTTGAAGCCTTAATCTATTGAAGAACTTAGAATATGGTCATTACAGGTAAGTTAATATTATCGAGGTGTTAAGTATGTTTCTTTCTATATTCTTACTCTATTTTCTATATTTTATAAATAATATATGAAGGGCTTAAAAGGCACCATTGAACGAAACCATTACATGCTTCATATTCTAAGGCCTAACATCCTAAAAGCTTAGCACGGTAAATTAAGATTTTAAAAGAAATAAGTTCTTAATTTTTTTTTACTTTTACTAGACTTATGATGATATTTTGTAAACTTAAAATCCATGTACATAGCTTTTATAATAGAGGAAGAAATAAGATTTTAGAACGAAACCCATTGTCACATAAATGTTTACGATTCGGTATAGCTTTTATAACAGAGGAAGAAATAAGATTTTAGAACGAAACCCATTGTCACATAAATGTTTTCGATTCGGAATTAGTGACAATCCATAGATATCTACTTTTAAAATTAATAGTGTGTTGCGGCTATTAAGCGGAAGAAAAAAATGCAACCAAATTTTAGGACAGAAGAAATTGATTTTGGAACATGATACCTAGTTGTGCCTTACTCTCATAAGTATACTTGAAATAACCTTCTAAAGCTCTGGAACCTAGACTCTGTCTCATGCTATACAATATATGATCATATAATGTTAGGTAATGCATTAGAAATCTTTGGTGAAGAGACCGAATTGAGTAATATAATTTAATAAATAACTTAACAATTGAATCTTTGTTACTTCACATTATGTTATATCTAAATAATAAATATAATCTAATTCCTTAAAAGTATGCAATGAGTTCGTCTTTTAGTGGTAATTGTATTCCTAACTTCGAACTTAATTATTTACCCTTAAAAGTGAGATTCTTACTAATTTAAATGAATTTGGCCTATTTCATGGCAAAAAATTGTTAAAAAGGTACGACATGCGAAGGAAAAATTAGGGCATTGACATTTTATTTCCATCCTTTAATATTTTCTTTTAAAAAAATATGTGACGGGATAATACTTTAATGGCATTGGCTTGAGGACCAGTGTTTTAACCAATTTAGGCAAAAAAAGTCGATATATAAGATTAGTTTTGAGGATTTGACATCTCATGGCCATTTGTTTCATTAAAGGATTGCAATATTAATACCCATTAAGCTAAAATAAGTTGTGTAATATTTAATGAATTTTTAAATATGTGGTAAATACAGGTTCTTGCAAGGATAGCTTTGATACAATATACAAGTACTTTTTGGTCGTGCAGAATTTCCATCTTTGTGTTACTCAACTATTTAAAAGCATAGAGGTTAGTTTAAGTGCTATTTCTCTTTCTCCCTCCCTTTTCTTAGGTGGTTCTACAAAAATTAATATTAACATCGTATCTCTGTTTTAGGTTGCTAAAGGGAATATTAACTCGCTCTAATTCCCCACCTTAAGTTGTTAAAGACCGATGAGCGTTTTCATAAAAGTTCAAGTTAGCACACAAAGTCTACACTACTCGTAACCACCAACTAAATTTTCTTCAAGCAAAGCCGAAAGGAAGAGTTTATCATATTTTGAAGCTTCTGGAATCAAAGGAACATGCTCAATGGACATGTTTAACACTTTTGGGTGAAATTTGCCATTCAATAGAAAGTTATGCATCAACAGATAGAGGTACCAATTTTGTTGACAGTCTT
Source organism: Kingdonia uniflora (assembly GCA_014058105.1). Lineage (NCBI taxonomy): Eukaryota > Viridiplantae > Streptophyta > Magnoliopsida > Ranunculales > Circaeasteraceae > Kingdonia > Kingdonia uniflora. The sequence continues at coordinate 1,635,787 of JACGCM010000696.1, forward strand.
GCAAAGAAAGGTCCACAATTATTGAACCCTACTATTTCATAATCTAAGACTATAGATAACGTATTGTGCATTTAGGAAACATTGCTGGCAAGCCCAACTCTAAGGGCTCTCATCTATAATAATTTATCTTGTGGTTTTTTGTAGGCCCATTGTCCTTGCCAAAGTTTGTCAATAAACAATATGAAAAGATGTATCTTTTTTACCATAATTTTTTGCTAAATTGCTGCAAAGTAATCCTTCTTATTTTAATTTTTGAGAAAAAATTGCATAATCTATTTATATACTGTGCTATTGAAAAATTCAAAGAGGTCTTTGGTTTTTCTTTTCCTTGATTGGTAAAACTAAGTATTTTTAGTCCCACATTGGGTATGAAGGAAGCTCAACTCTATAATATAAGTAAGTCTAACACTTAAATTGTTGTGATGTGTGTGAGAGTTGGTGAGTCACACACGGATCTGCGATATGTCTAACCCTTGTATGCAAACTAGCTTGGGTGCATGAGTTATGTAATAGCTTATTTTGAATCTCGAACTCAAGCTTCATCCTCGACATCATCAGCATACATGAATCACTACTAAATACATGTTCAACATTCCTTAGTTCGAGTTATCACTTTCTACCTCCATATCAGCAGTTTGATTTATACAAGTATACAATCATCAATAGAGCCATTATACAACAACAGAGGTCAGAACGTTACACAATCTGGTCAAAGAGCATCTTGCATATACTTTGTAACATCTATTATTAAGAATATTAATGGTCATCAAACGGTCATATTATAAGACCTATAAATAGGACCAGAGAACTACAGATTACGGACAGACAATTCTACACAGAAGAATCCTTACTCTGAAATTTCACATACTCAGAGCACTCATTGTAATAAGTTAGCAACCTCAATATGATCATCTTCTCTTTCTTAAAATCCTCAAGATAGGTCATGGTTTTTAACCTATTTAAAGGTTTTCTACCCTAAATTATCTTGTTGATTATTGTTTACTATTCTTGAGCGTTCTAGACATATTTAGTGCAAAGTCTAAGTCTGAATCCCAGAATTAGGTCATTACATTTGGCACCGTCTGTGGGAACCAAAATTCTCAAACCCATTGTCTCAGAAACCACTGATCATCTTCTTTCAGAATATTACCTCCAGGTCAGAGCTCGTTGATAGTTCAAGCATAAGAAAATGTCGTACTAGCAGATCTGTGAGCCACTTTAAATTCTGAAATAGAAAGACATGCTGCTTTGGAGCAATAGCTAGAGAGTATACAGGATGCACTGAAGGTTCTACAGGGTCAGTAGGTTGCCACCCATAATAAAAATACCGTGTAACCTGAAGGCTTACAAATTTCTGTTCATGGCATAATAGGACCTCTTCCGAAAGGCAATCACGTAGGACGTGCACTTCGATCTAACCATCATCAATAGAAAATGGAACCCGTCCCGATCCAGGAGGCCCACCAGAAAGTAGATGGAGGCCCAGTAGGAGTCAGTCAGGCTGAAAATCTACCTCGAAGTGTTTGAGTCCCGTCAAAAAAACGTCTAAGTGAAGGGTAGCGACCAAAATCCTAGAGAAGGACGCGTCACACGCCCAACCATCGTAGCTCGACAATATATGACTCAGGAACATGCTGATAGGCGAATAATAAAATTACTCGAAGCTCAGACTCCAACTAATAGAATCCACAATAGATTACAAAAAAGCCCGATCGTACAGGAGCTGTTGGATGGCAAGGTCCCCACCGAGTTCCATACTTTGAAGATCTAAAAATACAAAGGAACTGATCCAGTGGAACATGTCGAAGAGTTCCAAGATGCTTTAGGCCTGCATTCTACGTCCAACCATATTCTACGCCGGTTCTTTCCGAAAAGCTTATCAGGCAATCCCCTGTGATGGCTCCATACACTACCTGAAGGATCAATCACAACTTTCAAACAGCTGTGAGAACCCTTTGTCAAAAATTACTCATACAACAAAGACAAAGGGGAAAATCTATACTCTCTTTTTAGCCTTAAATAGATGCCTGGAGAGAAGCTTGAGATATTTACTGAGAAGTTTTTGGAGTTAGCTCAAAAGGTAGATTGGCTCAACCAGAAGATTATTATTTTAGCTTTTACCAATGCTTTACTTGTTGATGGGAGGGCAAAAGATTACCTCGACCTAAACAAGCCAGCAACTCTGGAAGACATGATCGAAAAAGTCAACGGGTATATCGACCTGGAAAGAATGGTGTTTGAAAGGCAGAAATCTCATAAGTCAACATTAGCACCTCAAGATCAGTCAGCCAGTCAAGATTTTAATTGTGTTATCGATCAGGGAGGAGATAGGAAATGTTCAAAACCTAATGACGAGTGACCTCGAAAGGGGAGTAACTTGCCAAAACCATGTCTTCCCATGATGAACGTGACCATAGCCACCATTTATCCTATACTTCTAAAAGATATGTTTTTTCGCAATGCACAGCATCTCCAACCTATCAAGAACAAACCATATTACATTCACTACAAGGTCAGACATCATGATACAGAACATTGTTTTGCCTTATAGCAGTTGTTCGAGTATATCTTCGTTGATGGACGAATGCATGAGTACATTGTAGACGTCAAAAGTTACAAGAATGGAAGTTACAAACTTCTTACAAAAGCCATACAAACCGAAGAGCCGGCAGGAGAGAAACACTTATATCATATGTCGCTCTGCTACATCGTTGAGACTCAGATCGTCAAACAATCGATCAGAAGAAAAAGGAGACGCGTCGGCCATTGCCATGACCTATCCATGAAAGACAAAGAAGCTCCTTTACTTCCTGTATCTAGCTCTCAGCGAACTAGAATTTCTTTCGACGACTGTAATTTTTGTCATATCAACTATCCTCACCATGATGTTTTGGTGATCATGTTAAAAATGAGGAATATGGTGGTTCACACGATGATGATAAATACTGGTAGTACTATCAAACTACTTTTTCAAAGTGCGATTAATCAGATGGGGTTGGCCGATAAGGTACAACCCAGTGATATTAATTTTTGTGGATTCAACAGATCAAGTGAAGAACGTATCGGAAAGATTATATTTCCATCCACCTATCATTTGGCGCTGCGATACGAATAGAATGGCGGCATATATGAAATCAAAAGAAGTCATACGCTAGCTTAAGCATGTAAAATTTTTGTCATCATCATTTAAGAATCCTCAGAGCTACAGCTTGCATAGCAATTAAAGAAAATAGCAGGACACACTACCAAAAACTATACAGTAAACTCTTCAGAAAACCATCTGCCAACCGCAAAAATAACAGAGTTCGTCGAAATCAATGGAAAAAGCAAGGAACATACGCTGGCACTCTTCTAACGACGGCAGAACAAGATGCCCTCATCCAATTCCTTAAAGACAACACTAATGTTTTCGCTTAGACCTTTCACGAGATGTCGGGCAATGATCCAAATCTGGCCTGCCATAAGCTCAGCTTGAAAGATAAGGTTAAAGCTGCCAAACAAAAGTAGAGGACCTTAACACCAAGGCTACGAGATGAAGTCATTAAAGAAATTGACAAACTTATCAAAGTTGGCTATATCAAAAAGGCTAATTACCCAAAATGGATCTCAAACATTGTGGCAGTCCCAAAAAAGAATGATGAGATCAAGGTGTACGTGGATTTTATGGACCTCAACAAATATACTTTAAAGGATAGTTTTCCACTTCCTATCATAAACCATCTACTCGATTCTACTGCAGGATACAAACTCTTATCCATGATGGATGCCGCATCAGGATACAATAAGATACCTATGCTACCTGATAACCAAGAGAAGATAGCTTTCATTACAGAACATGGCTTATACTGCTATAAGGTCATGCCTTTCAATCTCAATAATGTTGGATCCATTTATCAACGCTTAATGACACAGATATTCAAAAATCACCTCGAAAAAATGATGGAAGTCTACATTGATGATATATTATGTAAAAGTCTTAAAAATGATAACCATATTACAGACTTACGCACAACTTTTGAAATTCTCCATTTCTACAAGATGAAGCTCAATCCTGAAAAATGCCAGTTTGGGGTCCAGTTAGGAAATTTTTTGGGACATTTAGTCAATAAGAGAGGTATAGAAGCTGATCCAGATCGTATTCACGCACTATTGTCTTGGCCATCTCCAGCAACAAAGAAAGATGTACAAATGTTAACAGGCAAGATTGCAACAATAAATAATTTTGCTTCAAAGTCTTCAGATCGATGTTGATAGTTGTTCAACCTGTTGCATGAAGGGATAACAAAACAGAAGTCTAAAAAGGATCCTAAGATTGAGTGGACAACTAAATGTGAAGCAGTATTTTAGGAACTCAAACTTTACTTGGGATCACCACCAGTGATGAGTACACCTAACGTGGGGGAAGAACTCACAATATATATTGCAGTCACCGACGAATCATTAAGTTCTGTTCACATTCGACTTGATGGGAAGACGGAAAAACCTGTCTACTTCAATAGCAAAACCCTCACTCCAGCAGTGTCCCAGTATACCAAGATCAAGAAATTGCCCCTAGCTCTCGTGTACACATTGCCAAAATTGAGACAGTATTTTTAAGCATACTCAGTTCGAGGGTGACAAATTACCCTTTAGAAGAGATCTTATCCAAACGAGAAAAATCCAGGCGAGTACAATGATGGTCGTCACTCTTGGAGAATATGACATCTATTTTGAACCTTGACATTCCTTGCGGGCTTCCCAGTAAAAGATCCTGACTGGGAATAAGATAGCACAGACACAATGAAAAATAATTAGAAGAGAAGCCAGACTGTATAACTCAAAAGTGGTGGCATCTTTTAATTGATGGTTCTTTTAGACCTGTAGGATCCGAAATTAGAATCGTGCTTATAACACCTTCTAATGATAGGATCGAAAAAGCAGTCAGGTTAAAATTTGAAGCTACCAACAATACGGTCGAGTATGAAGCAATGATTCGCAGTCTAGATATGGCTCTTGAGATTGGATTCTCTGAGTTTTCTGTGTACATGGACTCTTTACTCATTGTGAACCATTATACAATAAAATTCTAAAAGAACGGAAAGATTATTGACTACGCAGCAGCAGTAGTCGACAGAATGAGAAGATTCAAAAGAATTACTATCAAACATTTACCGCGTGGAGAAAATAGACATTTGAACTCTCTCACATATCTAGCAGGAATCCTTGGTATGGAAGCTCGTTATCTGAAGATCGAAGTATTATCCACCCCAAGTATTAACATCATAAGCTCAAATTCTATCAATACTGGGGAAGTTGAAGTAGACGAGGATGATTAGAGACGACCTTTCCTCAAGTATATTGGGACTAAAAACACGTTTGACGGTGAACTCCCAACATATCCCAATGAAAGGAGACGCGTGTATGATAATGTTAAGCAGTACATCATAGAAAACGGCCTCCTATACAAATTTTTGGTCGCAAGGCCATATCTTGAATGCTTATCTAGAAATGAAGCTCAAAAATTCCTACACGAACTCCATGAAGGCACTTGTGGTTCCCATACAGCAGAAAGATCCCTAGCCAATCGAGCTCTTACTCAAGAGGTCTTCTGGCCTAAAATGAAAGCTCAAGCCATTGAGCTCGCATGTAAGTGTGATGCCTGTCAACGATATGGCCCCCAAATTGGAGCCCCAGCCTTAAAACTCTATTCCAGGAACGTTATCTTGTCATTTAAGAGATGGGCACTCGATCTCGTAGGAGATTTCCCCACCGCGCCAGGCAAAAGGAGGTACTTCTTAGTAGCAATTGATTACTTCACTAAATGGGTACGAGAAGGCGAAGTCATGAAATTTATATGGGAAACCATCATCATCCGTTTTTGGTGCTCCCATCTCATTAGAATCAACAATGGACCTCAATTCGCTGGCTCCAGAATCATCGAATTCCTTAATGAGCACAGCATCATACTCTCTCCTTCCAATCCATATTACCCACAAGGAAATGGTCAGGCCAAAATCACAAATCATACTATCGTGGATGGAATCAAAAAATGCTTGACAGAGAAAAAAATAAATTAGGTTCAAGAATTACCACACGTGTTATGAGCGAATCACACAACACCTCGAATATCAACTGGATGTACGTCGTTCCCCCTGGCTTATGGTATAGAAGCAATCATCCCCACTCAGTATCATCACACAATACGTGACCATACCATGACAGATGAAGAAAATAAATTTAGGTTGGAATATAACAAGAATTGGATCGAGAAGACTAGAGACGGAGCAATTATGAATTTAAGAAGATACCACCAAGCTCTAGCCCAAACCTACAACAAGCGCATTCTTCACAGAGAATTTGAAATCAAAGATCTCCTCCTAAGAGAAATTCCTAAACACCCAAATGAAGTGAACGTTGGGAAACTGTCCAAAAATTGAGAAGGTCCTTTTGTTATTGATGGAAAAATTGGCCTTGGCTCTTACGATCTCGCCACTGAACACGTAGATCGAATCCCTAATCCTTAGAATACGAAGAGATTGAAGTTGTATTGCAAATACAAATCTATCATAGTGTACTTTTTTACAAATCAATGAATCATCTTGTATGGCGGTCTTACATCAATGAAAGATTTATGTTTGGTCCCCATACGTCCGAGTACTTTCTACTATTTCATACAGTACTCTATCTAACACATTCATCCTACATTAATCTTACACCAATGAAATACTTGTGTTTGACTGGCCTATACTATATAACTTTTCTAATATATCCCACAAATACTTATATTTACATATTACAGACCATTTGTTGCTTCAGCCAAATAGATCATCTATACATTACAGCTTGTTTGATCCTTTGGCCAAATTGATCATCTATACATTACTGATTGGTTGTTGCTTTGGTTAAACTGATCATCTATACATTACAAATTGTTTCTCGCTTTGGCCAAACTGATCATCTATACATTACAGATCATTTGTTGCTTTAGAAAAACTAATCATCTATATATTATAAATCATTTGTTGCTTTGGCCAAGCAGGTCTGACATTTATGCTCATCTACGTTCATAGCCTCAGCAATCACCTACTATACAATAGCCTTTGGGATCATCCTATACAATAGATATTCAACTCATACAGTATCATTGGTTTATCAAAAGGATAGTATAAATCACTATTATAGATAATCCCATTTTCATACACTTTATCATCTATACGCATCAGTGTACATAGCGCCCTATCACAATGGTTACTCATCGCCATAACTAGTACTCAAATCATCACCTAAATTAGAAGGTCCCGCAACGTCGCGTGCATAACCCTTGTACAGCCGTTGACGCATAAACTCTGGTATTTTCCCCACAATGATTTTCTTTCCATCTCTAACCATACTCTATTTCAAAACTCTAATTTTGGCTACCATCGGACCTAGATACTCAGACCGTATTGCCTCCAAGTCATAATGCGCACTTTTGCCAACTAAACCATCATACACCTGTTTACTTTCTACTTCCAATCTCTTGAACTCTGATGAAAATAATGAAATCACTGCTGTTATATCTCTCTCATACACATTACCTGCCTCAGTCTTTACATGTTTAGACATAATAATCTCGTTAAGTTTTCTTTGAACTTCCTTCAACGAAGCTTCCAAATGATCACAACGGTTCTCTGTTTGTCATTTCTCATCCAACACATCAGAATTCCAAGACTCCAATACCGTCATGAACTCATCCATCTGATAACTCAAAGATATTGACCCATCAATTCCCACTTCACGATTCTCCCATTCTACCTTCCTTTCATCAAGATGTATCTCCATCTATAATAGGTCAACATCTAACTTTGTATTTGCGTCAGGCAATTTTGCATTCTCTTCTACGTGTTCCAAGGTATTTAACTTCAGCACCTGTATGGTATGCTCTAGAGTCACTACTTTGTTCCAAGCCACATTTTTTTTTTCATTCTGTTTATTACGGGCCTCTTCCAACTTCTTTATTAAAACATCAGCAACTTGCCACAACACTTCATACTTAGAAGCGCGAGCTCGCGTATAAGCTATCTCCGCTTCAAGAACATTTACTTGGAATTATAAGTTATTCACAGCTTTACCTTCCTCCTCTAATTCTACCAACAGTTTTGTAATTCAAACTCAAGCAGATGTCAACTCCGCCCCCTGCTAGCTCACTTACCTCGGGCTACCTGTAAACCCAAACTTTTTCTTAGTTATAATTTCTTTTAACTCTTCTATTTTTCTTAGTCCACTGGTTAGGTCCTCCTTTTTCTTTTGTAGCTCCTCAGAGAATTGAGCTCCTACGTTTCATTCTCGAGCTATCTTCGTCTTCATGCATTCATCTAATCCAATAGTGCTCTTTAGTGCCCCCTAACACAAACTTAGCTCAACGTTCAATTGACCATTTTGGACGAGTAACGCATCACACTGACTTTGAATAGCTATCAGTTCTACCAATCATTAAAGTTTGCCTTTATAATAGTTCGATTATACCAAAAGATTACATATCACAGTTAACAAGTTTAAATCAAGAACATGGTATCTGAGTAATATCGATACATTATTATATTCATCATCACAGAGAATAAATTTTATTTATCATCAATAACAATATACAAAAATTAAACACATATGCCAGGCCGATAAAGGGAAAACGAGAATACACTATTTTTTATTCTTCAAGAAATGAGAAGACTGCCCTTTATCTCTCAAACTCTTTCTATTCGTTATTTGTACATCTACCGGAGTGGTAAAGGTCACCACCTCCTAATGACTTTGTTTACGCCGCGATATGGGTATCAGGATTTCGACCTCCTCCCCACCCTTTTCTGATGACAGTTCCCTCAGTCTCGTAATGGGTTTATCACCAACAATTTCTCCATCACCTTTGGTAAACCATATATTCTCAGCCTTGGGGTTCTCTACATCAAAATCCTTCCCATATTCTGTCATAAACTTCCTAAATTTGTTCTTTACCCATGATAGTTCTCCCCCATAAAAATTAATAATATTGTCTATATGGCACTCATGTTTTGTTTGAGCAGCGTCATTTTCTCGTGAAGGATATAGATGCTCCTTCAATGTCATATGTGCCTTGTGCAGCTCTGGCACGTTTCTTTCTACAATATACCTAAAGCCCTCAAATTGGCATCTATCTTTATTCGAACAGTCACTTTTTTCGGCAATCGCGTTGATAAAGATATTTTTTGCTCCATGTGTTGCAGTAACTCATCCTGTAACCCCTTTAATTCACCCTCTAATCACTTTTGGAGCTCTATTTTCTCTTTTCTTATCCTAAAAAAATAGAATTCTCATGGACCTCCGATCCAACATAAAGCCAAAATCATCAGATAAAGGTTCTATATCACCCTATACAGCAGACACACCAGCTCGAGCAGAACACTTTCTCGCTTCTAAACTATGACGATTAACTGCTTCTTGAGCTAAAAACATAACTAGAGCTGGGTCTGAAACTACACCTCTCTCCTTCAAAAGCTCTACATAAGCTTATTTTAACCCTCATTCACTATCTACTTCGACCTCGAAATATAATGTCAGAGCTATTAACATAATTTGACACCTAGCCTTATCACTCGGGTCATTAAAATAGGTCAACTCTTTTGGTTTTCGCTCTAATGCCCCCCTTTCCTCTTCCTTTATTAACATCTCATCCCTTTCTATTTTTATCTTAGCATATCTACACTGGAGATCATATAACTCTTTAAAAGATTTCTCTGAATTCAACTTATATTGCCTTCTCTCATATTCAGTTTTATTAAGTACTGATTGAATACGAGCCACGGATTCCCTTGCTCTACTTAATGACCTCTCCAGTTTGAAATTAGTTTTTCTCTGTCACTCTATCTCCTACACATAGTACAAATAGTTTGTTATAATAAAGACATCCAAAACAAACATGTTTCAAATCATCACTCCAACTTTAACAATACATAGTACAATTATATTGATATCAGACAAACTGCATCAAATCATAAATAGAATACCACAGAAGGTTTAGGGATTCTTGCTAATTTTTATCTGAGATGGAGGATCCAATGTTTGCCCAACCAAATGACCTGGATTAACATGTTCAGAAGAAGGATCCAATGTTTTTCCAGCTACTCAAAAAGGCTCAGCAATTTTTATTTTGCTGGAAGCTCCAGCATTTTTTAGTAGAAATACCAACATCGGCCATCACTTCCTCCAGAACCTCTAAAGGGAAAAATAATTCATTGTACCTACCGACCCGGCCTAGCTCCACATCAGCTAGACTCAATCCAAAATCATAATAAGATTGGACGAAGTGATCTCGTTTGACTTTAAGGGCCTCGACCGATTTCGACATCACATCATTATGCTCCACTAGATCAGAATGCTTTTCTACAAGCTTTGCAGCCGCTTTAGCTTCTTCAACTCTCTTCTCCTTCTCCAGCCTAAGCTCAACTTCGAGCTCCCTCACACGAGCGGATTGATCTCCAAACTCCGTCATACAAGCAATCTAAACTTCAAACTTCGCTATAAGAGCCCCAAACTCTTGGCTCCTCTTTTCCTATCACATTTTTACCCCCTTTAGCAGCATCAAGAGCTGCCAGTACAAATATACATAGACAAAGTCAGCATAACAGTTTTTAGCCCGAATACAAAGACAATTAGCGATTCCAAGAACGTAATACAAAAGTATGTTCGTGATACTCATTATCGAACTGCTCCAGATCTGTCTCAGCCATCAGACAATATTTCAACTCCAGCACTTTCGGTTTAGCCATGATATAAGGATTAGTTCGAGAACTACCCTCTTTATCATGCCTTTTTCTTTTCATCAAGCTCTTCTCGACCACAGTAGGGGCAACCGCATTCACTTCAAGTTTCTCCTCCACATTGACAGACACAGACTTTGCGATTCCTTGTGCCATGGCTGCCACCCCAGTAATAGAGGTACTCAGCTGAGCTGGCCTCCCGTACCTTTGAGTATTCTATTTGGTGGTTTGAGGTACAGAAGGTGGAAGACTAAGAACATCATCCACAATCAGGTGAATTTTCCCTTCAGCCATAGCTTATTTCTCGTGAGCTCGTTGAACTTTGGGTAATACGGAATCTACCCTTTTATCCTTATGGATACCGAGCTTATCATGTACCTGCTTTAGCTTATCCTAATCTCAAGCAACACAGTTGAATAGACCTGCCTTATCAGGCGTAGATAAAGGCTTGGGTTCTGCCAAAGTAAGGAGCACAACATTCAGTAGCAGATCGATGACAAGTTATTGGTTATTTGAAGATTGGTCAACAATACTTACTCAAATTATAATATCTATGGTTCAGTTCGAGCGCCGGTTCATCTGGAACCTCTATATAGTTACCCTCTACCCATACAAGGTGGTCGTTCCATGGTTTACCAGCGGATTCAAAATTAAAGAATTTTGGCCTAGCTGAATCACTATACAGGTAACCACTACTTCGACCATCAACATAATTTCATTTATAAATCTTCATCACATCTTTAGCTTCGAACTGCTTCGTAGTCCCTTCCTTCCTCCATTTTTCATTCAGTGCCTCATATACCCTCATCATTTCATAAACATTCCAATTTAGCTAGGCAGGACAACACTATAATACATTCATAACCCCTTTTTAAAAGAACGTCAGAGGAATTTTAAGGCCATATAAGACCTGATTTAAAAAGCATAATGACCCATCACTCGGGCCTGATAGCCCGAGACCATTATAATATGAGATATTAGCCACCTCACTAATCCATCTATTCTTCTTCCACTTCTCCAAGCATGGAACTCGGAAGTATACAACCACTTCCCCTTTACCAGGGATATAGACCCTGAACCATAGACCTTGCTCCTCCATATAACTTCCCCATTCTCCCTATAATTTTTTTTTATATTTCAATGTTCTTTCCCTACATCTAACCCCTCTGGGTATATAACAAGGAATTTCTCTTTCTCTGATCTATCCTCCCTCTCTATCACCTCCACAATTTTACTGGGTCTCCCACCCTTTATGTTTATCTCTACACTATTTACAATATATTCCATCACAGTACACTCGTCCCCCCTCCCTGACGATGATGTTTCCTCGGAACTGGATGATATTACTAATAAATTGGTAGGAATACTAGGTTTAGAATGCATATCGAACCTACAAATATAGAAACAAATTTAATCATTATCTCTACATTGCATACAGACAAAAGTAACTCAGCTTCTACCTAGTCAACACGTCTATTTTTCAAATTCCTAAAACAAAAAAAGCAAAAATCAATAATCAATAATTTCCATCTCCTTCTTCAAGTAAGCATTTTCTCTCTCTACAGTCTGTTCATATATGAAAATTTACCAACTCTGAAACTCTCTCATATTCATTTACAAAAATCCAAAACCCCTATATTATATCAAACAGGTTACTAGACATATTACATAGATTGTTACAAATATCATCCAGATTACTAAACAAATCAGACGGACAGAGCTTTATATTACCAACCTACACTTGAAGAATAACAGATCTTCTGCTTTGCCCGGACGCCTTACCGAGATTGAGCGCTCCCGTCGTTTCCCTGATAGTTTTATATCACCTGATAAAGATTTCCTTCTCAAATCATACTCAGAGCTCAAACGTTTCTTTTCCTTGGAAATAAGATTTACACCACTTTTTTCTCTCTCTGAAACTATAAATAATTTATAAGGGAGAGAGAGACACATTTTTATACTCTCCCTCAGTTTGTGTAACGACGGCTCCTTCAAACATGTGTTAGTTACCCCTACTATCTCTGCAGGTACGTATTTTCAGTTAAAGGCATCATCATGACTTCCGTGATACCGTCTACCATTATCACGTCTGTCTCTATTGTCTGCCATTAAATAATTTTGCACCTCTTCCGCAAACACAATACAAACGGCCAATCACCTTACTTTTATACCCTACCATGATCTACCACTTTCCTAAAATAGATCAATATTCAAAATTTGAAGATATCTATACAGCTGTTAAAATACTACAGTTGTCTCCCACAATATCTATACACAAAGAATAAAACATAATACTTTGTTCTTATTTAAACAGATCAAGACATCACATTACTTTATTCTCTCAAAAGTCCTCACCTTACATTATTTAGGTTCCAACACAAAAAATTTAAAACAGAACACTTTGTACAAGCTCTCATACTTTAAGCCTACCGAGCTCACCAATTATATCTAAAGCAACCTTGATGGTATGCCTCCTCACACAGAATTATCTCCCTATTTTCTGCCCTTGCATCTTCTTCAGCGATCTTATCACACGCGAGCTGTCGAACAGTCAGTTCTCGCACCGTGGCACTTAGCAACAATCTCCAAAACACATCATACCAAAAAAAGTGATCATACTCTACACGATTACCTTCATTATCTAATCTAACCATATTCAATGGCCACTCCGGAAGAACAATATTATAAGGCAATCAACAAAAATATCGCTCACAAAGTTCAGCAACCTTGATATGGAAATGACCATCTACAGCTTGCTGAGTACGCTGAGCACAAGTCCTTACCATGATAAAATGCACTACCCTCAGAACAAGATTATCTCTACAAATGATACATATCATAACAGCAAGGAATCACAACTTATAGCCCTGAGGATGATCTCTGAAAATCCAAATCTACCCACAGATTTTGCTGAGAGAAATATTTTGGAGAACATTTTTGGGATAGCAGAATATCAACATCAAATGGAGAATATTGTGACAAGTCATTCTTTCCATAGTATGAAATATCTCCTCAGATTGTATACGAACAAATATAAAATTGGCAACATATAAAGATCAAGCGAATTCAGCAGTAGCACCAACAAATCAATGTCAACCTTTTCTCATAATTTGAAACCCTCTGCCATCCAGTTCGAAAACACAGATCGCAGAAAATAATATGTAATTACTTCTGCCAAGTCATATTTTTGAACTCCTCTAAATTTTCAAAACTCACCTATCATTACCATTTGCCATCATACACACAGAACTCTTTACAACTCGACATTATACGCTATGACAACTAATTCTTATTGACTGACCCCTATTTTATACTAGAAAACTACACAAACAAGTTTGATACAAGGATACAAAATACCAGAACATCGACATTTCATTAGTTTGAAGATTTTTCTTACAGAATACTTTACAGATAATAAAATGTTCCAAATAAATTATAACAAATTACTTCACCAAGTTACAGTTCGAATTTCTTTCCAGGAGACCACAGAGAAGATGATAAAAAACTGAAGCAACTTCCAAACCCTGATCCCATGCTGCAAGATCCGGGAAGCTGTTAGAACTAGAAATCACATATGAAAATCTTCTTCATGGCCAAAATCTATGGTCCATGGAAGAAAATGATCCTTTCCATCATCGCCACCTCTTCCACCATAACCCCCACCCCGTATACTAAAGATTGACAAGAGGCCTCATTCCTTCAGCAAGACCCACTCATTAGAAAGGTACCAATGAGACTCCATCAGACAAATGCCTACTGCTTCATCTTCAGTTGTCACTGCCCCCTCCGCTAGCAGCCGAAGGCCATATCAGCAATCTGCCTCATATGTAAGCAGATAGTAGAAACGTACTATCTGGTAAGAATCATCCCCCGCCTCCATCACTTCCTCATATGACATATAATGGTAGGAAGGAGATACAGGAATTTGCATTGGAACATACAACGGTTGGTATTCGAAATACTTGATACACATTTCTTCCATCTTCCTACGAATCCTAGACTCCTGAGCCTGAGTCCTTGTCGTCACCATGCTCTCAAACACTTAAAAATTGTTAAATTACAGCAAGATAATTTACCACAGTAGAATACAGAAGATGACCCAAGAAGAATACTTGGTTCATCATGCACAAAACAAGTCCTCTTTATACTACGATCGGCATTAAGGGTGACTCTCCAAATTTCCAACATCAGTAAGATTCCCCATGAAATAACATTGACTAGAACCATTCGTTCTGAGAAGCCCATAAGGCACAAACAAGATACTTCTGAATTTATATTGGAATTGAGTCTCAAATATTAACTACAACAATTAATGTCACTTCTCAACCAAAACAACTCGCCTGCAATGTTTCTTGTACTGTTGGCTGAGAGGGGGCAGTTGTAGTGGCTTATTCTGCATCTTAAACTTACGTGCCATCTTTGACCAACAAAGTACGTGGTACAGAAAGAAACAAGGCAGCAATACCAGGAAGCAAATATAGTACGAATTTCTCAACCAGCACCACTCGTCCATGAGGCTCCTCGTGCTCTTGGTTGAGAGTCGTCTTGTAATAGCCTATTTTGTATCTCGGACTCAAGTTTTATTCTCGACCTCATCAGCATACAGGAAGCACTACTAAAGACATGCTCAACATTCCTTAGTTTGAGTTATCACTTTTGACCTCCACATCAATAGTTCTATTTATGCCAGTAAACAGTCATCAATAGAGCCATTGTGCAATAATAGAGGTCAGAATGCTACACAGCCTAGACAAAGAGCATCATGCATATACTTTGTAACGTCCATCATTAAAAATATTAATGGTCATCAAATGGTCATATTATAAGATCTATAAATGGGACTATAGAACTACAGATTACGGACAGGCAATTCTACACAAAAGAATCCTTACTCCAAATTTTATATACTCAGAGCACTCATTATAATAAGTCAGCAACCTCAATAAAATCATCTTCTCTTTCTTAAAATCATCAAGAGAGGTCATGGTTTTTAACCTATTCAAAGGCTTTCCATGCTAAATTATCTTGTTGATTATTGTTTACTGTTCTTGAGCGTTCTAGACATATTTGGTAGAAAGGCTATGTCCGAATGCTAAAATTAGGCCATTACAGGTTACCCATGGGCTTGCTTGACCTAGGAAACCTGCTTATTATTATAAGTCTATGACTCATCCTTGGGGCCTTGGGCCATGGGCTCATGGGGATTCCTTGGAGTAGTTAGTAATATTTATAGGTTTGAGTTATGAGTTAGGTTATCTCCAATAGGTGCATTTTAAGATGTGACTTTTAGTGAAGAGGTACTAACTTAAGGTATGACCCTTGGTAAAGAGTCATCTATGCTCTATATAACCCAACTTCGTTTCAATTTATTAGTATCAGTTTTTCAGAGTTTTCTTGAATCATTTTCATGAGAGAAAATATACACAATCAAGGTTCATTTGGCAGAGAGATAGAAGTGTTTTCTTCTCTCTGTGACTGATCATTGTATCTTGGGAGACATGGGCCTACATTCCTGCAAAGCACTGTGGTAGGGGCGAATTTGTCTTAAGAAGACAGTGTGTATACACTAGACTCAATCATCTCCTTAAAGAGGTATTATTTGTTCATGCAGATTGAATATCAAGTGTTATACTGTTGCATGTGTTATCAGTATTTCTACCAGCCTGTGGTCAAATATACTAAAAATGATAAGTGTTTGTTGATCCTAATAGTAACACATACCATTTTTTCCTATTATATTGAGATGCACTTATAATTAATTTATCATAAAACTAATTAAGGAATGTTATGATAATTATGTATACTACCACTTTATCTTCATAGATAAACATATTAATGACTTGGTTGCTTAATTATGGATTTCCTCCAAAGTTTGGATGATAAGCACTCAAAAACTTATGGCCTTCTTCATTTATGGATTTATCTATCATTATAAACTAAAGCATATGTGCGCTTATAATGAATGAATACATTTTCTGCACAATACATATTTAATCTTCCTACCATAATTTTAACTAGCATTTATCATACAACATCTATTCGGTAAAGGTAAACAAGGATAAATATTTCAAGGGCTTGGTTTCTTATTCACTATTTCCTCATAATTTTAGTTAAAAACATCCGTGCGTAGCACGGGCTCATAACCTAGTACTATATAACATACAATAGCGTATTTAATTCTGGAAAATAAATTAGCTAATTTTGAAAATATTCATAAATTAAGTATCATTAATTTTTTGAAAATAGAGATCAATTCAATGATATAGTATAAGGTTCCACGATGTTCTATAATTTTTCATGATTTTACATCATTTTCTCCGACTGAAATTAATCATATATGGATATGTAGTAGGCGTAAAGGCTCGTTCCAAATCTACTAGAACTAGGTTGGATTAGTCTACTATCAAAGTCAAAGTCATCTCTAGGTTAGGTTGACCATGGGCTGACTTTTATTTTTTGTCGAGCAAAAAATAATTGATCGTATGCAATATTTTGGTCACATATAGTATTTATTTACTATGCATGGCCTAAGGCATTGTACATGTGTCCACTCACCCTTGTGCACATCATTGCACATAACCTTTTTATCCTCAAATGTGTCCTTACATACATCTAGCATCATGTTGATGTCATGGAGCACATGTGTGCCATAGTGAGGTCATTTTTATGCCACCTATTCTTTTGCTTTGAAAAAGAATTTGTAAAAATAAAAATATTCAAAAACTGTCGATACAATGTGGCATTTGTTTTTTTTTATTTTTAAAATTTAAATCAATTTTTAAAAAAATATTTTTTCATAATAAACTGACACCGTGTCGGTGTGTCTAATTTTATTTTTTATTTTGAACCGGTGGCAGTTAAGGATTTGGGGTGTGATCCCCTGCGGTGCGAAGGACCGGATCACACCCTATATTTCTTCATCGAAACAGTATGAAGAAAACCTATCAAAATCGGCGTCGATCGACATGGTTATCGGCGTCAGTTCGAATCCAAACTTTGAAGTTTTACTCCTCAGGTCGGTGCGGATTTTTTTTGGTAGTAAAATTCTATTTCAGTCAAAAAATTTCAACGGTGGGGAGATAACATCGACACCGTTAACATTTGTGTCGGTGGAGTATCTGGTGTGTCCCCTCGATCCACTTTGGTGGTTTACTCTGGGCTAGGGTTCTTGTATTACCAAATGCAAAAATATTAGTTGTCGGAGTCGTGGTCTTAACGCCATGATTTCGGTTTTGGTTTTGTCTGTGAGAAACTCACTAATCCGGCTTCCAAAAATTATAAGGAGTAGAAAAATGGTAGAAGAAAAAAAATCCCTAGAAAAATGTGGGTCCCTGTATGGGGACCATGTTTGCATGTGATTTGGTCTAAAAATCAAAGAATAGTAGAAATTTTAAGTCACAGTAGGATAGGGGGAAAATATTTCCCAAAGATTCCTTACAATTTATACCCTCTAATCAAGATCAATCTCCTCATAGTGCATCCCTTGGTGCAATCCAAGTGCCAATAACGTGCAATAACCCAATGTAACTAAGTGGAAAGAGAGAGAAAAAAAGGGAGAAAGGAACGAGAGTTTCTATTAAATGAAACGTTAAGACCAAATGGGGTCCTTATTACATATTTATACCCCCCAAGGGGTGACACTCTATAACCAATTAGCTGCCCTAACTAATAACTAACTAATCTCTTGGGCTTCCATATCCGGTCTTCCAAACCCTTCTAACTTTGGCTTGGACCTGAGTTATAACAAGGCCAACTATATATGCAAGAATTTCAAAAAAGCAACAAACATGAATTGTATACTCAAGCGATAATTTTACCAACCTACTAACATGAAAATGAACCTACAAGATCATTTCTACTCTTACTAGGTGGTATTACTTGCCTCTTTGGAAAATTTCGCTTTACCCGTGTTTTCCCCAATGTTAAATTCTTCCTCGATTTCTCGAAACCTCCAATTCTTCGTTGCTTTTCTTCTATGTTGCTTGCTTGTTTAGCCTTCAATCCTCCTTATATATGACTTTAATTTTAGCTCTTATGCCTTTAATCCAAAACTTTCTCCTCTAAGTATTTCTCTTGTTGAAGATAGGTGGACTATGGGATGGATTAGTCATAAAGGATAATGATATGATGGTGATGTGGGTAAAGAATTTCAGATCATAGCTCTCCTTTTCTTTAAGCATCAAAGGAGTATGAAGTATTCGGGTAAGGTTATTTATAGTTGTTCTTAAGCATGCAATTAGAGGTGCTTTTCTTAAACATGATGCGGTATTAAGCTAAGTATGAGGTGGTAAATGCCTTTATCCTTATGAATACACATTAGTTAGGTGATGGCAGCCCATAACTTCAACACATAGCGCCAATAATCACGCTCCAACAACAATATTTTCCGCTCAAAACTTTGTAAATAAGCTGCCCAAAATTACTATTTTATCCCTAAACTTTACTCACCTATAACTCTCACACCCGATATCCGATTGAAATTCTATAAAATCCTATGAGTTCCTAAGATCGTAATCTACAACTCCTATTCAATAACCTAGGTCCATTTCTAAGCCTACAATTTACTATTTATTATTTTATCAGTAGGTCTCTATATTACTTCATTTAAGGGCCTAAATTTTTGGGATGTTACATACCAGTTTGCTATATATTTGAAATTGGGATCCCTTCTAGATTAATGTCAAGATTCTCTATTTATGCCTTTTGAAACATAATATTTTTGTGCCTTAAATTGTAGAATCATTATTGCAATCTACCAGGATAAACATGCAATGGTCATGAAATGATTATCGACTAGTGATACCCCCGACAACATTCATGTATAATGCATGAAATTGTCGGTTACATAAATGAATCGGTAGAAAAAAAAACCTGAATTGCCACGATATGATTGGATCGTAATCTCATAATGACCGGTAAGAAACAACAGACCAAACCACCAGTACTTACTAGTATCCATAACAAGGTTCTCGAACCTTTGATCCTTCAATTTGAAGTTGTTTTTCCGTGCCCAAAAGAGGGATAAAAATGTATATCCTAAAGTATGACTGATGAAGACCACAACATCTTCATAGCCCATGGCTAGTAAATGACTCATATGCTTATACTCCACATATTGATAACCAAATAAAAAAGCTCACAACAATGTTTCATACACCTTCTCACCCTTGTAGATTGAAACGTATATCCAGGGTCTAACTGAAAACAATCTTCCAAAATATAGGGTCCTTGGTCATAAAGGACTTCCACCCTTTCATTACATCCTAAAATATGTTCTGACTCTGATGTTAAATCGTTGTAAGAACCCTAAAACAAGAATTGTTATCAGAAAGGTTGACACCCCAAACATCTAGATGACACTTCACCAATGGTTGAAATAGAACTTCTTGTAACTTCTACTTCAATTCTTAGACAAATTTTCCCTCCTAGTAATCATGACTTTGTCTTGAGTTAGCCCTGTTAATGGGAAGTCTTCTTGATAATCTCCCAAGGGCCCTGCAGTGCTATTGTGAAGAATCTATTATTTTGTTCAAAAAGTTCTTCAAAGGTTGGGTTTACCCCGTCTGCCATCTCTAGACTTTGAATTGCCTTCTTCAATGATTGACACCAAACCTTCTACAATAACAATGAATGGATATTATAACCTTACAAACACGTGCATTAGAGGCGATATTAATAATTTTATAGGTACGGGGAATTAAAAATAGCTCATACCCATTCATCGCTATCTTCTTTTAGAGTTTTCTTCATCTCTTCAGCAATGGGTAGTTTCTTATGTTGAAAAACCCCTAACATTAGGATAAACACTGAAATTACTATTCCATAACCTAAATGGGGGGGTGGTAATTTATGA
Organism: Kingdonia uniflora; assembly: GCA_014058105.1. Classification (NCBI taxonomy): domain Eukaryota; kingdom Viridiplantae; phylum Streptophyta; class Magnoliopsida; order Ranunculales; family Circaeasteraceae; genus Kingdonia; species Kingdonia uniflora. The sequence continues at coordinate 1,656,388 of JACGCM010000696.1, forward strand.
GATTACTAGTTACCTACATATATCTCGTAGCTTCTTTTTTATACGTGGTACTCTAATATAGTATCTATACCAAAGACATATAGAAGTTGAACTATATGCATGTTGAGCAGTATTTGGAGGCAGTTAATGGTGATATGACTGTCGATTATGTCGATCACATTAAGGAAAGCATTCTGCATATTCTTGGCTAATGCATGCATCGACAATGCCTGTGTTGTGTAAATATAAACATAAATGTAGGCATGTGCATTCAATCCACAATTCCAGCCATACAATTATTGATTGATGAAGTGTCCTGACAATGTAGCGGCCTAACTTCGCAAAAGGGGAAGTTAACTCTTACACGATGAAGTTTATCCTCTACCAGGGGGTTCAAGCATATAATCAATAATAATAAGAACTAAGTTACTGACATTACATTTACGTGGAGGCCTTGAATGGTTTACTCCGCGACCTCTAATAAGGATTTTTAGGAGTGATGATATAAATATCAAGTAGTTGAAGTATCGAGTACAGGGTAATTTGCAGGGTATTCAAAGGTAAACTTGCAAGGATTGTTGGGGAGATTTTCTAACCCTCTCCATAGTTTCTCTTCCCTCTTATTTATAGAGCATAGGATGGGCTGAGTCACCATGAGAGGTCAAGTTACATTTGTATCCTCCGGGGGAAATTTACTTATACCTGGAGTCGGTTCTGACACTGCAATTTGTCAACTCTGATAACGTAGTTGTTGGTTCTGATACTGCAGTTGTTGGTTCTGACACTGTAGTTGATGGATCTGGCACCGCAGTTGTCGAGCGGCGTGCTCCACTGTTCTGTCTGGTGAGATGGCTGCCTGGCATGTTCCCCTTCGACTATGTGCGCTCATGGTCAAAGTATTTCTGGTTTGACATTTCCTTCGAGTGTTCGAATAGTCTCAAAAGGTTTCGTGGGCTTGATTATTGTCTTACTGGGCTTCGAGTCTCTAGGTAGGCTTCGATGTAACCTTCGAGTGTTCGACCAGTGTTAGAAGGTTACGAGTAGGCAATTACAGACAATATTAATGGTTCTGCCAAGATCAGTCCAAGCATATCTATTACCCCATATTGAATAGGGGTCCCATTAAATAGAAAATTTTATTTTCAAACAAGTAGGTCCTAAACATTATTAAACTTAAATTAAAATACCTATTATAAAATCCAAGTCAATTTTTATTCTTATCAAACACATACTTTATTATACCACAGTTCACAAAATCACATGACGAACAACAACTAATTTCATTTTAACTTACGTACAAAATCTTCTTTCGCACTCAACTTCTTAACTTCTTCATACGTATATAATAATTCATCATATTTTTATTTGAGGTTTAGGTCTAGCACGGTAGACAACAAGTTGTTCAAAACATGTACCATAACAAAAATGTTATGATAGTTACAAAGAATGCATTCAATTTATTTTAAAATAAGTAAAGGTTTTGTAAACTTACTGGTATAGCTATTGGAAGTTGGAGGTCCAACTGCTCCATTGAATTCACATTGATATTTTTCACTGACTCATTTTCTTTAGTCTACTAACATTTACAAAATATATAAGCCACAACAATGATTGAGTAATTATTAGCATCTAGAACACCATATTACCTTCTTATTCAACTCCCCATATAAGCTCTGATTGCAGTCTTTAACCTTAGATCTTTGCCTTAGCTCGGCCACCAACTTTGTTTTTTTTTTGCGAATTGTTCTACTCCAATATCTGCAGTTAAAGCTTTTATTATGACCACAGGTTTGGAATAAACAATGAAGGGTAGGGGACAATGATATCTTCCTAAGACCTTACCTTCGCATCTAACTCGCCTGGTAATTCTACGTATACTATTGAATATTGTTTGTCAATTACATGTTTGAGGTGCATACCCTCTTTCATTTGATTAATAGTCTCTCTTAGAAGATTACATTCAATTGTTCATGGTTAAGATGAGATGAAATAATTATTACAGGTAGAAGTATATTTAACATCTCTTATTATTACGGGGAGGTGTTTTTGGCACTTTGGACAAGTCTACCTTATGTCCAGAGACAAAAAGGGGCCATGATGTATTATTGGCACCTCGAGAATTGCATAAGGAAGGGTAGTTTCAGAAGTTAGAGTTTTAAGTTCAAAGGCTAAAAAAAACCCGAGTAGAAACTACTCTTCTCCTTCCCCGACACTTTCTTCTCTCCGCTTCTCTTTCAAAAACCCCTTACCCTCAAATGCCCCTCTCATTATCCCTCAAAGATAAGAGACTCTCCCTCATTTTCTCTCACCGCGTCTCCCTCTTTTATCACTCTCAAAGATTAGCGCATATCTCTCTCTCTCTCTCATTAGTGGGCTTTGATTTGGATTTTTTTGATTTTACAATTCTGAGAGTGAGATTGGTTGTGATTAAAAGTAAAATCAGTGATGACATAACAACCATTTCACATGATCGACTGGCTTCTTTGTCATTCTCTCCAAATAAATTCATACTATCATTTAAATCATCCTCAATTTTCAACTAAATTTAAACTTCTTAGGTTTCAATTTCAAACTTAAACGCCTCTCTGAAGCTTAAAATCCCAAAACAATGGTGGAACATGAATAATCGGCTCAAGAATGCCCAAGAAGAAGAAATCTTCATTAAAGGATAAGAATGAGAAGAGGTAGATTTTAAAACTTGGAATTGCTTAATTAGTGGGAATAATTCGACTAATTGTTATTGAGTAATTCGGACGAAGAAAATTGTAGCAGGGAGTTTGATGAAAGCTGGGATGAGACCAGGAGGTAGAACTACAAAACTTGTAGATGGTGATCAGGTACATACATTTTTCTCTTCTTTTTTTCTTTAGCGCATTTGGTTTTCGGCAGATTGTAGTTTTTGGGATTAGTTAGTTGTATACCATTGATAGTACTAAAAATTTCTGGCGAGTTTACCATGAATATTGATTAGAGATATAGTGTTAGAAAGAATTATAGTGTTAACCCCATTATATTATATGCTTGTGGTCATGAATATTTATGAATGATTGAGAATATTGAGTAGCAAGTTTTTGAAGTTGAAGTTATTTGTTTTGCAGGTTATATATCATACTACTATTAGAACTCTTCACGATGTTGTTGTGAAGTCTACAAGATCTGAATTAAGAGGGAATTTTTTTTCCTTAGAGTATTTCATATGTTTTGTCCTAGTTTTAATCAAGAAAGTTCATAGTATTATATTCGTCGAAGTTATGGAACATATGGAGTATAGATGCATGGGTAAGATTAGGAGGAACTGCTTTAAAAAAATTCTTTTATTAAATAGTGCTTTAGAGAGATACCCATTTCAGTTTTTTAGGGTTTGGTACGAAGATTTATTTCGATCTGATAATATCTTTCTCTCTCTCTCAACCAAAACAAGTTTAGAGATTCTTATTTCTATGTTGATTGATGAAGAAATTTTAGTGGTATGAAACCTCTTTCTACAATGGTGGTTTTGTTTTGATGTTTAAGGTCCAGAAATTTGATATAAGGCCTAGAAATTCAACTTATGAAATCTAGAAATATTTTTGGGTTTTGAATTTTCGTTTTAATAGCTCCAATTATGGACGAAATGGGTATCGATCACCCTGGGTTTGTTCAATTTTGCGATATTGGATTTAAGTTCTCTCGACTTCAAGTTTTAGTGTCGATTGATGTTCAAATTAGAAAAACTATTAATGCATCTCATTTGGGTCATGATCGTTCGGTGACTCTTCAAATACATATAGATATACTATAACATTTACGGGCTTAGGATTTAAACTATCTTTTACTGATAGTCTTGGAGGGGAAAGTTGAGATCCTTGAGTTTTCTGTTGTGATGATTGATGCAAGGACTTTGGAGTTTGTAGAATTAAATTGAGAAATATCCATGATGATCATGTGCAGCAGTTGCTTATGTTCTTTAAATATCAGTCCCTTAAATATTTGTTATCTAGAACCACTCTGTAATAGAATCTAAGGCATCTGAGTATTATTCTGTTATTAATCTTTCTAATAGATTCTTTCTTTCTTTTTTTCTTTTTCCAGGTTATATATTTTTTGATTTTTAGGTTCTTGACGCTCAAAGTTTTTTAAATTTGGTGGATATGAATGAATTATAGATAACAGACTGTCTTGTGCCATGTCTTTCATATGCCCGCTCCAAGGTAATAGAGTAATCATGATATACTTTTAAGAGATTGTGGTAGTAAATATGTACATAATTGTTTCTAGCAAAACACCGAGTACATATATGTACAGTAAGAAAGTAGGTTATTATTTGGAATGGGAGAGCTTAGGTTTTATAAAATTCAACAAGCCATTAACAATTGTTTCTCTATATATTAGATATTGTTTGGTCTCAGCAGGCTCATATATCAATTATGTGCACACACAAAAATTCTTTAAGGATATCCGATCTTAGAGTAAATTTTCATTTATTTAATTGTGTTCACTTTAACCTATATTAGTCATACTATTATGAAAAAAATCATACAAATAAATATTTGATGACAAAAACATGTTTAATAATGTACATAAAATTAATTTCAAAACTGTATAAGTAAATGTGTCAACTCATCATTTATAGCATCGCAGATGCATATCAAATTGATAACGTCGAAGGTGTATCAACGTTGTTGCCATGACGAGCCACGGGTAGTACTAGGCGAGATGCTTCACCCCATATATGATTTATTAATGTAGGTTTCTAGGATTTAGGTTTTTATGAAATTAGATTCAAAAAATTGGGGATTTATTGTTCTAGGGTTTTGGCATTTTCAATGGTGGTAATGGAGAATGTTGGTAGTTTTGGGGGTGGCGATGGGAATTCAAATGGTGATAGTGGTAATTGTTTTCATGGTAAACCTTTCCCACTCTCTCTCTCTCTCCCTTCAAGTATAAGTGGATCATTCTGTTATTTGTTTTGTAATTGTAATAGTTTTCTCTTTCTATTTTTCCTCTTCTTATTATGATTCGTATAGGGATTACTACTTTTCTAAACTTAGGTACTGAATCTACTAATGCCTATTCTTTCTTTATATGATTCCACAGATCAGTTCCAGTTTTTGGGTTCTAAAACTATGTTTTTCATTGGTCTATATAACATTGTAGGAATATAATATCATTGTTAAGTTAGGCTAATGGGTATCTCATAACTAATTGGAATCTCATGGCTAATTCTTTTGAAGAATTTACAAATCATGCATTAGACAATTACACCTCTTGGATTCTAAATGACATGGTATACTTCATCATTAATATCCAAACTGATTTGATAATCCCTCTCAAGCTCTGCCCATTTCAATTCACCCCATAGTTGGGCCTGAATTCATCAAAAGAGTGTTGGAGTTCATTAAAATAAATAAGTAAATGATTGCCTCAACCATATGGATGATTTTCTTCTTGAACCCATTGTCGGATAGAGGTGTTTATCATTCATGATGTGATTCACATATAAATAAATCCCATGTCCTAGGGAAGAAAAACCCAATAATTCACATACTCTTGAATAGATAAAAGTTAGCTTTTATCCTTAAAGCATTGTAAGACTAACAATTATTTCTATCTATCAAGAAAAATATTATTCTTTAACTGATGAAAATGATAAAAGAGAGTGGGGGATTGCTAGATCCTATTTGGTCTCTGCTTTTACCTTTAGTTATAAAAGTTGTTTAATAACCTTTCTCTACTTTTGAAGGAACTCTATTACGGTCAGTTTTGCCAATATAAATCAAATATGAGGTACATTTTATTCTTACTTTATCTATTTGACGTTATCTTTACTTTCAATGGGGAAGGTTAGGTCTCTAAAAAGAAGCTTTTGTTTTTGTAAAGATTTCAACAAGACTCTTATTTATAATTTACGCTTTTTTATTTAAATTTTTTGTCTTAGTACCTAAATTTCACCTTTATCTGATATAAACAGTAGCTAGCCATACATATATCACCTTCTATAAGTAGTACGGAGATGACGTGGTTTTGCCACCACCCCTATACCCACTTTACGCTCATGTCTTTCAAGTATTTGATATAGTTTTTAATACAAATATAAGTTTATTTTATTGCTTTTTTAGTATTATGGAAATGGGAATTTTACTTAATGTATTACCACAACATTTGAAAAATGGTGAATGTTTTGTTACGGGGACAGCTTCATTAAGTTCGTAAATGAGGTTTGTAAAACTTATTGGTTTGCGCTCATACTTTGGTAAGAAAAATACCCAATTTTCTATTGCTCCATCTTTATGAAGTTTCTTCAACCAAAGTTTGGAACTTCGTATCAAGATCATTGCTCTTTTTCTTCTACCTATTATGGGGCACTAAGACTATATATATGCATTAACAACTCCATATAAGGAAATCTGAGGAGTTTCTTAAGCATGGTGTGGGTTAAATCTTTACAATGGTGTTGAAGTTCTTATATTTCACCGCCTTAAGCATTAATATGTTACTTTGACTTGCAATTTTAGGTTTTATTCACATCATTTCGCGACCAGTTCTTTGTTTTTCCATAGGTTCCTCAAAAGCAATTGATAAGAAATTGGACTCATTGAATGATAAGTTTTTCTTACTATTTTTACTCTAGCTATCTTCTACTGCACCATATGTTTTAATTTCTTAGAAATTAAATTCTAGGATTATGAAAGTTTTCCTAAGAAATTTTATGTAGTGGAGTAATGTCCAAAACTCCTCAATTAAGATCATCAACGAGTTCCCAACTCTTTATCTTTTCCAGCTTTACCATTCTCATATTCTATTTCCCAACTCCCAGCTTTATATCTTCTTAACGAAGGTTTATCTTGTATTGGTTAGTAGTAGTTGCATTGATTTTGATTACTTCTAGAACCCCTGAAGGAAGATAGTCATACTTTTTCAGCTCTTTTCATATTGGATTTTAGTTTTTATTTGTTATTAAAGCAATGTTATGGATCTTTAGCTCACATGGTAGAGCGTTTGAGGAATGGAATTAAAATTTCAATTATCTTAAGTAATGGCAGTTTAAACCCTCCAAGATTCGCCACATTAAGTCTGGTATTAGAGATCGAGAGTTATATTTTAAACTTTTCATTATCTTCCAGTTCTTTAGATTCATTATTCAACATTTAACATTGGTAATAGCGCATAGAATTTAAAATAAGTATTTAGGTTTGTCTTCTTAAAAGAGCACACTATCTCTTAGCATATATAAATATTATGCGTAGAGCTTTGATAGCATATCCATTACAGAATGGATGAAGAAAATTAATGTACTGGATTGACGAAAAAGTGAATACAAACTTTGAAAGAACACTACTACATTGAGTGCGGATAAATATTTTAATGAGTATGCTTCCAAGTTGTAGGCTTGCTCGTAGTACATGAAATAGAGAAATCAATGAGATTTAACTATGATTTTTTTTATTTCAAAAAATTAAAATTCATAGGATAAATTAAAAATAAAAATGCCTATCTCCCATCAAAATGTGTATATTTCACGTAGGGTAAGTGATGATAAAGCTCTTATTACCTTCTCTTCTTAGGCATCAGAATATTTTTATGGTATTGATGGCACATCGAGCGTCATATAGGAAAGCTTCAATTTGTGGCAAACTAGGGGTATATAAACTTGGTATACTTTTTTAGGGCTACAGTGCCAAAGGCACGCAAAGTGTTATCAAACAACGAGCGCAGCAGTGGTGTGCCACAGGTACAACTAGTCTATTATACATTAGTATACATTATTTTTCAAATAGACAAATTTTTCCATTGTCTCAAAGATAAAGAGGGGCTGGGATTTATGGGAAAGAGAGAGATGGACAGCCTAGATTTGTTTCTCTCATACTTGGGGTACTTTGGATAAAACACAGAAATGGATAGTTTAGTCTTACTGCTTTTCTTTATCTCTCCTATCTTTGGAACAACTAAGCCCGACTCTTTATCTCTCCAAAAGCCATATCTTCATCTCTCCCAAAGATGTCTCTCCAATCAGCGCTTCCCTCTCTCTTTCTAAGCAAGGTACTTCCCTCTCTCTTTCTCTCTCTCTCTCCTCTCTCTCTCTCTCTCTTTCTCTCTCTCAAAGGGGTTATACTTTCTATTGCTATTATTATACTTTATGATTGGTTATACTTGTTGTTGTTGTTAGTATAATAGATACCTGTTGTTGGTTATACTTGTTGTTGTTGTTGGTTCAAATATGAATGTTGTATATTGCTCACATCAGTGTTGCTGTTGTTGTTCATTTAATAGATGCAAAACAAACTAAAATAGAGTACCCTGTTATATTTGTAAACCCAATCAAATGTAAACCACGCAGTTCATCGCAGTTATCGGTTCTGGTCTGCCTTTTCATTTTCAAATGTGTGTTCGGTTTTATTCCTCAGTGTAATACTTGGTGCAAGTACAGATTTTATTCTGTCTACTACTAATTGGACCTAAGATTCATATCAAGAATTAACTCTGTAGAAATGAGTTTGTCATTGCTGTCTCATTTCGTAGTAATCCATCCAGCTAATTTTCTTAACCTGTGAACTACAAATATCATTGTTAATCTAATGGGCATTGATTCACAATAATTTTCTGAGTTCTTTAGTTGTCTTCCTCTCTTTTTTCCCTTTCCTTGAAATCTGAATTATACAATTCTCATTGTTAATATCATGTGATAATATTGCTCATGAGTTCATGGTAGACCTATTTGAGTACCTAAATATTTTTGTAGCTCTTCGCCTTCATCCAAATTCCTATTGAACAGACTAATGCTATACATATGCTAATTGATATTTTTGCAATTGTGTTTACTAAAAGACATTTTTGCAATCGTGCTTACTTAACGACGTCTTTGTGGAAAATATACTTGTCGCCCTTAAGTAACTCTTTATGGTAACAATTTACCGCAAGGCTATGTCACTTCTAGCATTACAATGATCCCCAAAGTTGATACTTCAAATATTTTTGCTGATTATAGACCGATCAGTTTGTATAACCTTTATCTACAAGGTATTCTCGAAAATCATTACTTCCAGGATAAGCAAAATACTTCCAAAACTTATATCTGGAAATTAGGGTACTTACATTCAGGGTTATGAAATTTTCGAAAACATTTGTTTGGTTCAGAAAATGGTAGGTAATTTTAAGAGGAGGCTAGAGAGAAACAATGTAGGGATCAAGATAGACATGTTGAAGGCTTATGACTGTTAATTGGGATTTCTTGAGAGCTGCGTTACTAAGATTTGTTTTTTCTTAGGAAATGGGTGCTATTTATTGCTCAATGCATGTAAACTCCATGGTTTTGGTGATATTCTTTAAGGGTATACAAAGGCTATTTTAAGTCGTCCAGATGTTTAAGACAAGGTGCTCCATTATCTCGTCTATAATTCATTTTGAGAAATCAAGTAGAAGATGTATGCCTCTTTCTCACTTGTTATACACAGATGATATTGTTGTCTTCTAAATGGGAGTGAAAGATGCATTTGAGGCCTCAAAATGCTCTGGACAACTTATCAACAACAAAACTAGGAGTGGATTATTTGTTCATGATAAATTCTTGTTGCGACGAAGAATATGATACAAGCAGCAGCTGGACTTACATTGCGATGTTTTTCTTTTTCTATTTGGGTACCCCAATCTCTTATGGCAGGATGAATTTTTCTTTCCAATAATCTCTTTTACATGAATTATTAGGGATCACCGCATATTCCTCCTGCTGGCAGAATGGCGATACAATCAGCACCTTCAAATGATAATACCCCATCAAATAGGGTGTATACAACCAATAATGTTACGTCACTAAGTTCTTTAAAGCCGAAGGCACGTCAATGGATAATTATGTAGTATCGAAGGCGCGTTGACGTAATCGTCGTGGCGAGCCACATGTAGTACTAGTCTATTACACATTAGAGAATGGTGTTTTTCAAATAGACAAATTTGCCATTGCCTCAAAGATAAAGAGGGGCTGGGATTTAATGTTATTTCTTTAAAATTTCCTGGAAAGAGCAAGATAAACGGCCGAGATCTTTTAAAATCTTGGTAACACAAGGGTTGTTTAGACATTACATATACTAAGGGTACTTTAGTCTAAGTATTCACTATCTAAACCACCCTCTTATCCCGGCTCTCTCTTCTCATCACGTCTATCTCTCTCCTAAGCCGTCTCTTACATCACTCCGTCCAGTCTTCTTCTACAACTCTCTCTCCACCCAAAGCCTTTTTGCCTAACATCCTAAACCTAGATACTCAATAAACTCTGGGTATTTGATAATTTGATTTAGGATGTAAAAAGAATTGAGAAAAATTTGAATTTGTTATTTGCAACATTGTGCTTGTTTGTTTGATATTGCAGAAAAGTTAGAGATAAGTTATTAGCTTGATGGATTTGGTGCACTTGCAACCATAGAGGAGAATGAGGTTAGTATCACTTTCACCATCTCAGACTCCTAGGGAATTACAAAATGGGGATGGGAATATGAATGGTAAACATGATAAAAATAAAGGGGTTAATGTACAAGTTCTTTAACGTTGTAGGTGAGTGAGCACATTTAGTTTCCTAGGATTTTCATCCATAGAACGAAGCGGCAGTAACTAAAAATTCAAGTACTAATTTGCAAAAGTGAGGTTTTCATTGGTTATTTGGGGGATTTGTTGAAAGGTATTGTTTACTTTTGAGTTTTTTGATTTTATATTCATTAGGGTTGGTTGATGTTGTAGTTTTGTTAATGAGGTTTGGCATGAGGTATTGTTAGAGAAGAATATCAATGTATGTCTAAGTTCATCCGAAAGTTTGTTGATAACATGGAACTGGTGACCGGAGATATTGGGAGCATACCCAAATGGATGAATGTAGGTATAAGTTTGACTCAGATTTTGGAATTTGTGGCTTTAAATTCAAGTATTAGTTAGCTTTGGATTTGAGAGATATAAATCTGCAACTTGAATTTCTGCCTAATTCTGAAAGTACGGGCACCAGAGGCAAAGTTCTGATCAATGATCCGGTAGGCTATTGCTTCAAGCATTTTACTGAAAGAAGGAAATACATAATGAGTTTAAATACTACCAAAGCTATGTTTCACTGGAAAACGATGCGCAAGCCAACCTTTCTCTTGAAAGGAAAATAAGAAGTAAAGTTGCATACATTGATTAAAAACATATTGCCGTTTCCAAAGATGAACATGTTTTTGCAACTTTACCATGTTTGTAAATGCTTTATTTTGTGTTTGTTTTTTGCAATTTTGAGGTAGGTCCATTACTCTCGAACTGATTCCGACAATGGGATTTGCTATGGTGATGGCCGATGGGAGTCGAGCATGACTATTATGGGCAACATTATTGTACTTAAGGTCATCGAATACGTATTTCACCAATTAAACATTTATTAGGTCATAGAGCATAATTTAGGGAGCCAATAACAAGTTCTTATGTCAGGGATTCTTCTTCTTGCAGCCAACCCCAATAACAAGCATAGGCTTTAGTTCATGTGAGTTGTTTTTCATAACATCCTTTGAGTTTATTGCAGTGGCTCTAACTTGACTCTGAATATTTATCTTGGCAAAAGAAATTAGTCAATGCTCTTCATGAACATATATATTTCTAGAATTCCAAATATAATTTAGAATGGAAAGCACCATATTTATCCACTAGTCCTGCACATAGTTACTACACTAAGAAGCTTCATTAAACAAGTATTTGAAAGTCCATCTTACCATTGTAAGATCAAAATGATTTAGGGCCTAGCACCACACAGATGAAGCAAATGGGAAAAGAATGGACAGGTAATTGGGGTTTTCTAAATATGACTGCCATAAATAGTATCTTATAACAAGTTGAATCTGGTATCTCAGAATTTTGTCATTAGTGGGGATTGTATTGTTGAAGATTCCATCTTGCCATTATAAGATCAAAAAGATTTAGAGCCCAACACCATATAGATGAAGAAAATGGGCAAAGAAGGAACAGGTGATTGGGGTTTTCTGAGTATGACTGCCATAAGTTACATCTTGAAGCAAGTTGAATATGGTATCTCTAAATTCTACCATCAGTGGGGACTATATTTTTGAAGATTCTCCAAGCTAGGGAACACTGTCTTGACCAGGAAGTTGCAGTTTTATGTGTGCTATTGTGAGTTGGTTAATTTTGTAAGTCTTTTTAGTGATGAGGAGCAACTGAGTCGTGCCATTTTTCCAGCATATATTTGTAGTGCCAAAGTCACATTAATGCACATATAAGTATATCATACGATGTGTTGATGTCGTGGCAATCATTAGCACTGATAACATCGAAGGTGTATTGGCATGTTCACCGTGACTTGGTTACGAGTAGCACGCAGAAAGACTATGTTGCATGCTAAGTTGTCAATCCATTCGATTGGATATTTTCCATAATGTTCTCTATAATATTTATTTATGTAAATATTTAATATGTGAAATAGTTATGAGTTTTAGCGCCAAAGGTGCGTTAATAGATAATTTATATAGCGCCGAAGGTGCGTCGACGTATTCAATATGGCGAGCCGCGGGTAGTACTAGTATGACATTATCAACTAGCCCATTATCAACAAAAATGAGCTTACCTTCTTGTCAACTAAATTTTGTATCGATAATTGTAAGATAAGCTTTAGTACAATAATGTCGAGTACATGCCCATCCGAGAAATATGGCATATGCCTTGTGAAATAAATGCCGATTGCACCCATAATCGACAATTTTAGATACAGTATAGGTAATTAACAAAAAGCATCATGGGAAACAAAATTACTTTTACTAATCACTGAGTATAACTTACCTTCACTTTTAGGGCCTCTACTAACTTTAAGCTGGTATGAGACTCTTTCTCTTTGACTTCCTTAAGCTTCTGAATTTTGACATTTAAGAATGATATTTGCTCCTCCAACCCACAAGTTTTGACCTGTGTTTACAAAGTATCATGACCAGGTTAAGAGAGAGTGGAATTGTCATTGGGCTATACAAGTGGGGCATACAGGTGAACAAAATATTAGAGAAGAAATATCTTTGCCTCTATACAGCAAGTATGTTAATTCGTCAAAGTGTAAGATGCACTAACCGGTCCATCATGTTGTTCACCAACAACTTTGCATTGCTCCACGGGTATATCACCCTCAACATTGACACAAGCTCACTTCCGTGGATGAATTCCAGGTAACACCCCATCATCATCTATAGCCAAGCCAACAGTAGTGTGACATATCTTCGTCAACGAGACAGTGGCAAATCACTTCAAGTATCCCTCAGTATATACTATAGGTCCCTTTTGTACCCTCTACTTTTTTTCATCTTTCTTCAATATTCATTTCTTTCATTTTCCGCTTGAGAAGCGATCAACCTACTTATATTTAGGGTCGTATTTTCTTGGCTCTTTCGTGGTCCATAGCTTGGAATTCTGAACATCTTGCCTTTGTCAGGATGTCTTGAATCTTAGAGAACTGTCGCACAACTCTATTTGAGCAATAGGACTCAACATGGTCTGGACTTAATAACGACCCATAGAAATAGGTGATCTCCTTGAACGCATGTGTAATATCTCTATTATATCCATATTAATCCTATACAAACTATACCGGAACGATGCCAAAAAAATTATTTAGTCAAGTACTAAGCAGGTTAACTTGAGTAGTGTGGTACAACATTCAAATTGCCTCCCATTATCTCGAGACGCTACACCGAGATTGTTGTACATGTGCACAAGAACTGCTGACCCCCATGACCGCTTTTTTGCCACTATATCCTTGGAAAACAAGTCAAGATACCGCGCTCTTACATCAATGCCCTTTTTAATGGAAAATTAAAATGAGCCGAGAATGTACAACATGTGCGCACGAGCAACAAAAATGGTTGTTAACCCCTTCTTCTTAGTAGCTATAGGTGTACTATCATTGATAACCTTTTCCAACTTGTATGGAAAGTGTTCTTTTAGTTTAGATAGTGACAAAGAGTTCCCTTTGCCACCAGCTTTCATAGTTTTGAACACAACATCTAGAAGAAGATTCTTGTTGAAAATATCAATAAGGGCGGGGAATCCCCTAGAACTACCAATTACCGCGGCATCACCCTCTACAGCCAACCCAATCAACTAATCCACATCATTCAAAGTTGGAGTCATTTCTCCCTATTTGAAATATAAAGTATTAGTTTCCAGCTGCCAACGTTCTCCAAAAGCGGTAATAAGCTCGAAGTTGTAATAGCCGTACGAAATAAGGTCAATTATGTCTAAACTCTTAAGATTATCCAATTCTTGAAAAATCAATGGCTCCCTCGTAAGATCTCACATTAATAGGTGATAGTGAACACCAATTCATGAACCATAACATTGAAAATGTCACGGTAACATGATTAACGTAATTCTATAGTATAAACTATAATTATTTCAATTTCAAAATTGTACCAAGCAATAATAATTAAATGGTATACCTGACCTAGTATAATCTAATCGATCTCGCTCTATGGAACTTGAAGCTACTGAGCAAACTTTTAGCAATCGAAACAACATCACCATTATTGATAGCCCCTTAATTTTGACCATTACCCTCATTATTGCCTTGTGCATTTTTATGTTGCGTTCCATCACCATCTCCATTTCTAATGTTAGGTTCATTGCTATCATCAGCGTCATTATTATTGAAATTTACCTCATCGTTCGGTCTACTGCGACATTCAGCCCACATTAGCTGAGTTCCAAAAGCAGCTTGGGCAGACTAAACCTGCATTTGAGAGCCCAAACTTAGTGGAGGCTCATCACCATCTTCGATATTATGTTCTTGACAATCTTCATTGACCATATCTCTATCTACATTGTCATTTTTCTTCATTGCCTGAGGTCCATTATTTTAAACCACAACCTCCATTGCCTTCTTATTGGGCTATCAAACTTTGGGTGTTATAGGTCTTCCCTCTCCGCCTCTCGCTTTTTTCTATTTGAAGTTGTATGAGGCATCTTCTTTAGCATTGTTTACCTGTTGTAGGAAGCAAGGCATGTAAAATATATAGTTTGCATAGAATTTTACGACTAATAGACAATTGTATGAGTACAGGTATTGTCGACCAGAGCATTGGTCGACAAAAACTATCCTACATACTCTATTAGATATTGTTGATGCTTGCATGTATTGGCAATACTTTATAGGTAACACCCAAGATTATAACTTGTTATTGTCGGCGGGGGCATAAATCAACAATTCTGTGAAGTGTAGTTGAACTAAATTAAACAAGAGGGGTCATCTCAGTTTTACAAGCACTGAACAATCCCTTTCACAAGGGGGGAAAGTCATACACATAACCAAGAAGGTATCTTTGGATAAGGTGATCACTTTAGTTGCATACTTTAAAAAAATGGGAAAAGAAATGCGATAGAAATTATGCGGGAAAAAAAATACAAAATATGTTTCACATGCACCAATAAAATTGAATTTCAAAGCATAATTAAACTAAAATTTATCACAATGGTACCTAGAAATAGAGAGAGAGACCAAATAACAAAGATGATCCACAAAAGCTGAGGTTTTCCCTTTAATTTGGCGAATAAACAACAATGAAAGAGTTGAACCCCAACAGTGATAAAACCTTCGTGAGGACCCCAACCAAACCCTAACACCAATGTTTATTGAAACCCCAACTACTAGAAATTGTAGAATGTAGAGGGGAACCCAATAACCCTAATTTAAGATGGGTGAAGAACACAAAAAAACCCTAATTTGGAGATACAATCTATCAGACCTAACCTAATTTGATAAAACCGTAGTCAAAAACCCTTAGTTCGTCTCTAATGGCAAAGATAGAGAAAGAGAGAGAGAGAGAGAGATAAAAAAAAAAGCAATAATTGAGAATTAACCCATGATCTAATAGGATCATAGTAGCTATTTTTTAACTAGCTAGGCTACATGGGTTTTATGGAAAATTTTAAGGAGTTTAAACCCTCTGGCTCCGTGCCCTAACTGAAATCTTGAGCCAGTAAGCAAGTTCATGTTGCTTACTAAATATTGTTGAATAGAAGTGCTAAAATAGGCTTGCAAAAAATGCACATCAGTTAATTGTTGAATGAGCATAGTCAATTACCCATTCAGTGGTTATTGATTTCAAGTTGAAAAACAAACACCTCCTAGTAATTTGCCAAAAGTGCACCGGGATAGTTATTTTTTCGAGCAAAAAATAAATTAATTAAGGCCCTAGGCGACAAATAACCAGTTACAGAGTCAATAAGTCATTGGGCCTCCTCCGACACCTAACAAAGTACAAGAGTGTGAGAAGCTCCGAGAGCAACTAACTCATGGGCTTCTCTATTACAATTCCAACTATAATATATTCAAAATCTGAAATCACAAAATAAAATAAAATAATCTGAAGCTTGTCTGGAACTAGAGAGAGTGCTCCCCAAAAGAGAGATCGGTAAACTTCTCAGTAAAAGTTTTGACTATTGTGTAATAATCGATATAAGACTAACAGTTCTATATCTTAAGAGCAATAGAGAGAAGAAAGATTTCTTATTGATATTGGAGAATTGTAAAACTGTATGTAATATAATAGTTGATAGCCCTATTGAATTGGTTGCCAAACCTACTCAAACTCTCCCCATAACCCTAAAAGGCCCATGCGATTGTTAGGAGTCCTATAGGACACCCCAACCTTGTTGGGACCCTAGCTTGGGGTGGACCCAACTCCTAACACTCCCCCTTAGGGTGTTCCATACCAAGATGACTTGCCTCATCAAAACTTCCGCCTAGCAAAACCCCCTTGGGCAAAAAGTTGTACAAGGAAAGAATACAATGATATGCCCTATATGAGTTGTGGATGCGTATACGTTACCTCATCAAAACTTCTAATCTGTAAAACCTCCTAGGATTAAAATTGCACTATCAAAAAAAAGAGGACAACATGGATGTGTCCACATCAGGCTGGGACTACTCCCCCTGATGTCGATCTCCCTGAGATCTATCTCCTTGTGATATTGATAAATAAATCTACTACAAGCCGATTCCGTGTACTAGCTGCATAGACGTAAGTGGTGCAAGAGTCTTAGTGAATTTATTTGCAAAGATGTTTTATTGAAATGGACTTGAATAACGTTGATCTTATTCGTCTTTTGCAACTTATGTATGTGGAAGAATTTTGGTGAAATGTGCTTCGCTCTGTCACCTTTAATAAATTCGCCCTTGACTTGAACGATACAAGCTGCATTTTCTTCATAAATAGTTGTCAGTTAATCTTGGATATAACTAAAACCACAACTCTCGTTAATGTGGTTGATCATAGACCATAACCAGAAGTATTCTCTGCCAGCTTCATGAAGTGCAAGAATCATCGTGGTTCGAGGTGTAGCTACCGTCGTCTGCTTTATGTATCCCCGTACATAAGCACATAATCTATCTAACAATGGCCTTTATGTGGGTCTGACAAGTATTTTGTATTGGTGTACTCTATACTTTAACGTTTACGATTTCAAGTAGAATAGACTCCAGTCTTTCATACTGATTATATACCTCAGTATGTGCCTGATCTCACTCCAGTGCCTTTGGGTAAGAATATAACTATGGCAAGCCAAACAGCTCACTATGAATGAGTCATCGGGTCTAGTATGCCCAGCTACCTATAGCAAAGCACCTCCTATCTATGACGCCATAGCCCTAGGAGTTTCTCCCCCCATTAGAATGGCAAAAAATATCGTTGTCCAGACCCAAGTGATGGACGAGCAATAAACGACTTAACATCATGTGTTATATCTATACCGAAGTGTTAGCTAACTCTTCCGATATATATTGCTCGGTGTACGAGAATGCCACTATTAAGATGCTCAATCTACAAATCGAGACACTACTTGATTTCTCAATGTAGGGGCCTACCCCTCGATCTAATACCAAATTAAGCTATCTCTAGTATAAATTACCTCCATGTCAGACTCATGCATTATACGCATGACTTCAATTGTCAGTATTTCCACCTACTCTACAAACTGATAAAGGATGTGGGTTAAGCTCAAACAGAAAGCCTGAATAAGTCAAAGACACATATCTCTCACTAACTCAACTATTACACAATCAACTACCACTAACCACATTGTTCGGAGAACGTACTTCAGCACGATGAAGAACTGATGAGAATGCCTATATAAAGAAAAAGTTCCAAAAGAGACTAAAACTAGAAAATTACATGAGAAATCACCAAGAAAACTACATTTTCTAGATTCTAAAAAATTTCTAAAACTTCTTATTCACAAGATTCAAGTATTTTTAAGTTGAGAGATCACTTGTAATAAGATATCAGCCTCAAGCAATAAAAGTTACAATTGCAAAAATCCTCAAATTGAGATCGTAGTTTTTTTACCTATTCAGAGGTTTTCCACGCTAAATTACCTGCGTTATCTCTCTTTTTAAAATTAGTTTTTATCACAGGCGTATTAGTATAAGGGCTAATTCGAAAGCCATTTCGAGCTTACGGAATTAGGCTATTACATTTGGTGTCGTCTATGGGAATCGAACCCACGACCAGGTGGCTAAAAGCTATCCACCACCTCAAATGTCGTCTGTGGGAATTGTTTGAGTGAGAGAACCGGTACTCACCATCCTCCACCTCCTCATCAAGCCACTCAACCGACACGTCAATATGTCGCATAAAAGCATATGGATCAATGAATTATGGAGTTGATCGAAGTACAAGTTCTGGGAACTACAGACTACCTTACCAAGTTACAAGGAAGTCCAATTGCCAAAGAACTATTCGATATGGAAATACCGAAAGGTTTCCATACTCCAAAAATTTGCAAATACAAGGGCACCGATCTAAAGGAACAAATTCAGCAATACCATGATTCATTAGGGTTGTATTCCAATCTCAACCATATCCTCTGTCATTTATTCGTAACAAGTCTACAGGAAAACTGCGCAGGTGGTTCTACTCTTTACTTGAAGACTCCATACACTCATTCGACCAGCTGCAGAAATAATTCATGAAAACGTATACTCGCAATAGAGACAAAGAAGAAAATTTATATTCTCTTATCAGTCTCCAACAGTCACACGGAGAGAAGTTCGAGGTCTTTGCAAAGAAGTTTTTGGAGCTCACACGTAAAATAGGCAATCTCGACCAGAAAATAGATGTTACCGCTTTCACTAACGCGCTCCAACTCGATTGTAAGGCCAAAGAATACCCCTTCCTTAACAAACCTGCGACTATAGAAGTTATGATCACCAAGGTCAATAATTACGTCAACCTGGAAAGGATGATGTCTGAAAGGCATAAATCTACTAAATTTGTCCTTATCACGAAAGGCCCATCTACAGATCGAAGTACTGAACCAAAGGAAGACCAGGGTGATTAAAAACACTCCAAAGGAAATACTGGCAACCCTTGGAAAGGTAGCTCACAACTCAAATCAATCCTCCTAAGGTTAAATGTTTGAATCTCAACAATTTTTTGAATCCTTTCTAAGGATAATTTATACCGTCTCTCTCAACCATTAGAACCACTCGAGAAGCACTTGTATTGCATGCATCATGAGGTAAACCATCATTCAACTGAAAATTTCTATGTATTACAGAGGTTGTTGGAATATATTTTCAAGGAGGGACAGATGTTCGAATATATTATCGACCTGGAATCATGCAAGGATGGTAGCTATAAGAAGCATCTTAAAGATGTCCAGGTCGAAGATCATGCAAAAGAGAAACATTTTTAGCATATACACCACATCAATATGATCAAAATCCATCAGATCACTAACTCTAATTGATTTAAGCATAAAAAACTATCAAAATTTTGCGATCTCACACCTGAAGACAAAGAAGCCAAGCTTCTACCTGAGTCGAGCAATCACCGGCTTGGGATCTCATACAAGGATTGCGACATTAGTCATGTCAAGTATCTACATCATGATGCATTAGTCATAATGCTCAAGATGAAGAAGTTTATTACGCACACAATGATGATTGATACTGGAAGTGGTATTGAGATTCTCTTTCAGAGCATTATCGACCAAATAGGATTGGCCGATCAAGTTATTCTAAGCGACACCGATATCAGTAGATTCAATAGTTCTAAAGAAGAGCGAGTAGGCAAGATCATTTTACCTATCACCGTAGGACCAGGTACCATTGACGTTATCTTCTACATAATCAATAACAAATCTCATTATCTCGAGATTATGGGCCGCTGCTGGATTCATAACATTTAACATGGAAGCAATCGCTTCCACTTATCATCAAGCATTCCGCTTCAAACACAATGATGGTATCTATGAAATCAAGGGCATTCAAAAGCTTTCTCGAGCTTGCAAAAATACCGTCTCAGCAATTCTAGATACCTCTGATAGATACGTTATACAGTAATTACAGAAAGCCGATCATCTTGATCAGCCACCCACAAAAGAGCCTACAGAATACATTAATATTGATAGAGCTAGAAGAGGTACTTTTATCGATAGTAAGCTAGTTAAGAATGGTAAGGATGCTCTCATTTAATTCTTACGACTAAATTGAGATATTTTTGTGTGGACTTTCGAAGAGATACCTGGGGTTGATCCGGCCAAGGCATGTCGCAGGTTGGCCATCAATATTAACGCTACGGCGGTCAAGCAGAAATAACGACGACTATCACCTTGACTTCTTGATGAAGTTAACATGGAGATTAAGAAATTAATCAAAGTGGGATTCATTCGATAAGCCAAATATCCAGATTGGGTATCCAACATCGTCGTTGTCCCAAAGAAAAATTGAAAAGTCTAAGTTTGTATAGATTTTACCAATCTAAACAAACATACCCTAAATGATAGTTTCCCTCTTCCCAACATTCATCAAATTATTAACTTTACAAAAGGTCAGGAACTCCTATCTATGATGGACACTACTTCTGGATGCAATCAGATTCCACTCTTGGAAGAAGATCAAGAAAAGACCACTTTCATCATTAAAAGAGGACTTTACTGCTACAAAGTTATGCCCTTCGGACTCAAAAATGTAGGCATGAATTATCAACGGTTGATGACTATAATGTTCAAAGCACATCTTGGGAAAGTCGAGGAAGTCTACATTGACGACCTTTGGTACAAGAGCATACAGTCTACCAACCACATTACAGATCTCAGCGCAATATTCAACATTCTTCAATCTTATAGGATGTGTCTCAATCCTGATAAGTGTCAATTCAAAGTACATTCAGGTTAATTTTTCGATCATCTCATCAGCAACAAAGGGATTGAGACCGATCCAGATCATATTTGGGCTCTCCTCAGCATGCCATCTCTAAAAACTATAAAAGATGTACAGAAACTTGCTGGCAAGATTACCGCTATCAACCGATTCATTTCAAAATCTTCAGACCGTTGTTATTGGCTGTTCCTACTACTCCACGATTGCACCAAATGAGGAAAAATTCAGCCAAATGTAGAGGTTCAATAGACATCAGAATGCGAAGCAGCTTTTTAGAATCTTAAAACCTATTTGGGGATGTCTCCCATAATGAGTGCCCTAATAGATAATGAGGAACTGATTATCTACCAAGCAGTTATAGATACCTCAACAAGCTCGGTTCTCATTTGACCTGAAGGGAAAATCGAGAAGTCAATCTACTTTATCAGCAAAACCTTCACTTTAGCATAAATGAGGTATTTTAAAATCGAGAGACTTCTTCTAACTCTGTTTTACACTTCACAAAAACTCAAGCACTACTTCCAAGATCATTCAATCAAAGTCATGACAAACTACCCACTTCGGGAGGTTCTATATAAAAAAAATCAAGGAGAGTGCAATAATGGTCAGTCAGTTTGAGAGAACATAATATCAAGTTCGAACAACGTCAATCCAAAAAGGGTTAGGTTGTTGCCAATTATCTCATAGATTTTCAAGTGGAAGATCCTGAGTGGGAAAAGCACGATCCTGACCTTATAGAGGAAATTACAGAAAATCTGCCACCCAAAGCATTTGATGAACGAGCTGAATCGATTACAAGGAAAGGGTGGAGATTTCTCACAGATGGTTCAGCAGGACCCGCAGGGTAAGGAATTAGAATTGTACTGATTATCCCTTCCAACGACAGATTTAAGAAATTAATCCGCTTGAATTTTGAAGCCTCCAACAATATCACCGAATACGAAGCTCTCATTAATGGACTCGACCTCGCACTTGAGCTCGGTGTTCCAGAATTCTTAGTTTACATAGATTCACTACTCATCGTCCACCATTACTCTGAGCAATACAAGAAGAATGGCAAGATAATCGAATACGCAGCCCTTATTGCAGATAGGATGAGCAAGTTTATGCAAGAAACTCTCGATTATCTTCCACGAGGTAAAAATAGACATGCCAATTCCTAGGCATATCTAGTCGGGGTCTTGGGAACAGAAGCTCGATATCTCCAAATCAAAGTAATTTCAACCCCCAGCATTGATCGCATTTCTGCATGCACGATCAATGCTGGGGGAGATAAAGTGGAAGACGATGATTGGCGAAAGCCCTTCCTAGACTTCCTCGGTATCGACAACAAATGTAATGGACCACTTCCAATGGATCCAAAGGAGTGCCGACAACTGATCGACAACTCAAAGCGCTATAAAATTAAAACGGTTCCTTATACCGCCATTCAGTCACGGGGCCATACCTCAAGTGCCACACCATAAAGAAAGCGGACGAGATGTTCAGGAATTTACATGAAGGACTTGGGGCTCCCACGCCACAGGTCAATCACTCGCAAATAGAGCCATTACACTAGAAGTATTCTGGTTGGACATGCGCAGGCAAGCATAAAAGTACTCAGGCAAATATGATGTATGTCAATGACATGGACAAATGATACGCACCCCGGCGCTCGAACTACATGCAAGCATGGTATTTTGGCCATTCAAAAGATGAGTGCTCGATCTTGTAGGTGAATTTCCTAATTCTCCATATAACCGTCGATACCTACTCATAGCAACTGATTATTTTACAAAATAGGTAGAGGCAGTTCGACTCTGTCAAACCAGAGAAGAAAATATTATCTCTTTTATCTGATAATGGATCATTACTCGGTTTAGATTCCCCCACCTAATTCGTATCGATAATGGGCCACAATTCGTTGGAGAAAAAGTTGCAGCTTTCCTCAACTAACACAATATCATCCACTCACCATCCAATCCCTACTACCCTCAAGGCAATGGCCAAACCAAAATCACCAGCAAAACCATCGTGGATGGACTCAAGAAAAGGCTTCATTCACAAAAAAAGGAAACTGGGTTCGAGAACTTCCTCATGCTTTTTGGGCATATCATACCACTCTACATTAATTAACTGGCTGCATACCATTCCTCCTTGCATATGGGAACGAATCTGTCATTCCCTCAGAATACCATCATCCAGTCAAGGATCATGAGCTAACTGACGAAGAAAATAAATTTAAATTGGCCTGTAACCTCAATTAGATCGATGAGACCAAGGAATGCGCCATCGCAAACCTAGGTCGATATCACCATATGCTGGCTAGTTTGTATAATAAACGAGTCAGAAGTCGTACCTTCCAAATCGACGATCTCGTCCTCAAAGAAATCCTTCAACACAAAAAGGGGCTTCTCTCAGGCTTGGGATGATATTACCTCATGACAGAAGAGGGAGTTCATATCTCAAATCTTTGGAATACTAGGTGACTAAAACGGTACTACCATTAAATACCTCGCTACTCCATTCAATTTCTTGCTTTCTTATTCCAAAAGTGAGATTTCTATCTCCATCCAATGTACATCCTTTTCAATTCAATGAAAACTTCCAAGTTTTTTTCTCCTGCACATCTCTCAACTTCGTAGACAATACATTGATTAAAGCATAGGTAATACTAGCTTTCAATCGACTTTTATACCAGTTAAAACAAGGATAGCACTTAATTTGACTAACTCTACTAAATTTTTGAGATTAAAACAAAGGTAATACTAGTTTTTAATCGAGGAGCTCTACCATACATAAGATAAAGCAAAGGTAAAACTAGCTTTCATCTCACTCAATATGGCTGCAACATCATACCAGTTAAAACAAAGATAACACATGATTTGACTGACTCTACTAAATTTTTTAGATTAAAACAAAGGTAATATTATCTTTTAATCGAGGAGCTCTACCAGACATAAGATAAAGTAAAAGTAAAACTAGCTTTTATCTTACTCAATATGACTGTGATATCATACCAGTTAAAGCAAGGATAGTACTTAATTTGACTTACTCTACTAAATTTTTGAGATTAAAATAAAGGTAATACTAGTTTTCAATCAAGGTGCTCTACCAGACATAAGATAAAATAAAGGTAAAACCAACTTTCATCTCACTCAATATGGCTGCGACATCATACTAGTTAAAGCAAGGATAAGACTTGATTTGACTGACTCTACTAAATTTATGAGATTAAAACATAGGTATACTAGTTTTCAATCGAGGAACTCTCCCAGACATAAGATAAAGCAAAGGTAAAACTAGCCTTCATCGCTTAATATGTCTGTAACAGATACTTTTTTTAGGTTACATATATAACAACTACAATAGATTCTTTTCTGCTGTGGGAAAGTCAGCAACACTTTCTCCTACTACAAGAGCACGACCAGCCATAAATTCTTGAGATCAAACAGCCACAACAATCCTGCCCTATTCTACTAATTCAGTAGGTCGAGGGCCAAACTCCATTTCCAGGGAGTTTATGTAATTTCCTCGATCTATATCAGCTCTACAAATACATCCTCCTTCTGACAAACAGTTATACAAGGTATTCCTCTCTAACTCAAGCCTTTTTATCTCCCCTACAAAATAGACGATCACCGCCATTACCAATTCTGAGTGCGATGCCTCGGGTATAACCACCCCAGAGAAATTCGTTCTCGCCCTGTGAAGGTGATTTTCTAACTTCTTATACCATTTTTTTTGCCATTCTATTTCACTGTGTACTCGATCCATGGATGCGATGTTCTCCTCCGCCTTCTTATCAGCTTTAGCTTATTCAACCTGATTAATCACCTTCAAGTCCGTTACGTGAGCTCGAAGTGCCTCAATCTCCCTGTTTAAATCTTCCTCAGCTAGAGTTTTTTGTAACAGTTTAACTTTCTTCTTTAACAAAATCTCCTTCCCTCTGATAGCCCGCTCTAACCCTTATTCCCTGAAAAGAACAGCATCTAACTTACTTTGGCACTCCCTTCACCGTTCATTTCCATGTCGAAAACTACCTTGAGTTCGAGCCACAATTTCCTCCAACTCTCTTATTCGAGCTGATAGGCTAACTACATCCCCTTGAAGAAGGGAAACCTTGGCATCACTTATATTCTTCCTCAAGCGCTCCCCAGCCTCGGCATTTTTGGCACTCAAATTGGCCTACGCCAATTCAGTCTCCAATTGTGCCACCCTTTCATTCAACTCATCACACTTCCGTTGTACCGTACAAAGCTCCATATTTTTAGCAGGTAAAGCTGTATATAACTGCTCAGCCGTAACTTCAGAGGTAGATGGATCATCTCGAGCTTTCTTCAGCTCGCTATCTTTCTCAACCATTTTTTTCTTCAATCGCTCCAGCTCATTTCTGGTATTTACTAGATCAGTTCAAGTTTTCTCCTGATCATTCATTTTGTTGATTATTTGGTCCTTCATACTAGCCACAGAATGACTTAACCCTTCCTCTAATTTTTTTGATGCATGTATACAGCATTGAGCCATGCCAGCATCCCTACTATTTGCCATCAGAGCATTATTCTGACTTTTGAGCTTCGCTGCGTGTTCTTTCATCTCCGCGAGCTTTTCTGCCCTTTACTAATTTCGGCATCCTTCTCTTCCATCTTACAAGCAAGGTCGACAGCAGTTTGAGTTGCCTCCCCAAACTTGAAGTGGACTTTAACATGTTGAACTTCCTTGTCTTCATTCGCCTCTCTAATCCTATTAAATTCCTCCGTAAAATCTTGGTTACATTAGCGCATCTCATCTTCGCTCAAGTGAGCTGATTCCAATTTGACCTTCACATTACAGATACAGTATATGAAGTTCGATTCAGAATACTCACTAAACACATACATCTCTTTTCGAACGAGATATCTATTTTTTGACTTCTATTGTGGGAAACTACTTCATAACTTAAGGTTGAAGTACAATCGCAAATGGATGATCAATAACACATACTTCCAATTCTAAGGTACAGATTCTCTATACGTTAATCTGTCAATAATTTGATATTTTCTATACACCATTTCAATGCCATTGCCCCTAAACAGATAACAGGTTTTTGGTATGTCTCAATACTCTATTTTTTTTTACTTTGTAGCTCTATACTAATGAAGCATACAAGTCTAATATTTCTTGTTCTTGTCTAACCTGTAGCTCTGCTAGCGAAGATAACAGGGATGATAAACGTATCTCTCCTTAACAAGCTCAGTCTCTAAATCTTTTATTCTGAGGCGTATTTCCTTAAGTTCCTACAACAAGGTTTACAAGAACAACTTAGCCTACAAAATTCCATCCGACAAATAATATCCCATCAGTTTACAATATTCCAAAAACCATTCATACAGCTACATAATCAACATTCTACTCTACCTTCTCGTTTTCTCCCTCCAGACGCTCATTGTCATCCCCTTGGTTGTCTCGTACCGTTTAGGGAGAGACACTATCTAGCCCGTCCATAGTTCCAATAGCAGCATCTTCTACCTAATCATCTTCCTCCTCAACATAGGTATCCGCCATAATGGCATTCACCTCATCTTCAGAATACCCCTTTGATATAAGGTGGCGCCCGAGTCTATCGTACCCAGTTGCCACATCCTCAATGTTCACTCTCACTTCCGCGGACAGATTATTGATCTTCACCACTTGAGAAGCCATCAGGGCCTTCACAGCTTCCCCTCCTTGATCAAGTCAGCCTTCAATCGAACTACGTTCTTTTTAAGCTCAACTTTCCCCTTCCTCAGCTCAACTTTCCCCTTCCTCAGCTCATCTTTCTCCTCCTTAACCGCGAAGCATATCCTCTTCATCAGACGAGTAGCCTACAAAATAAACAAAATTGACCTCATTGTTAGCTCGAATCACAATGCAAAATACATTACATATTCAAGCAAATGAGCTTACCATTTTGCTCATCTCCTCCTCCCCATTATGAGCTGCAAGCCTCGCCCTTTTCTCTACTTCCTTAAGCTCATCTTCTATAACAGGTCGATCCTCTCTGACCTTTGCCCCTATCAGTTTAGAAGGATAAACCCTTCTCTTTTTTGCCTCTTCTGCAGCCTCACCACTTTTTGTGATTCCAAAGGTCGAACTACGCTTCAACATCTTCTTCTTGGGAAATGCTTAAGCTAGTTTGTTAGGCATAGTCGACTCCGGCATACCCGCGAAGTCTATTCCAGAGGCCTTGGGTAGATTCGCTCACCTCACCTTGCTTATCCTCTTCAGTTCTTTTCTTCTTGTTGCCATCACCCGTCATTAGCCTCGTCGATTGACACTTTTGAACATTCTCAGATCGGTTGTTAGTACATTTCTTTCTTCTAATGCTGAGTTCTTTTAGTAATGCCTCGAGCTCTATCCTTTCCAGAACAACTGTATCCAGTAGAGACTTCTTCCTTGTCACCTTAGATTTTGGACCTGTAATTAACAACACATAATCATCTACAGAGCAACATACAATTTCAACATATCAATCTTATACATTTTACATTGTTATACTTACTTTGCTTTACAGTTCTATACAAAAGTTTCATGGATTCTTCATCATCACTCTGAAGGCAATCACCCTTAACCCATATCATATTATCATTACATGGTCGACTTGTTGAGTTCAGATCGAAGAAAAAAGGCCAAGTCGAGCTCACAAAAAAAATGCCCCTTCACTTGCAAAAAAAAAATTACCCTATAAAGCTGTAAAACATCATCAGGAGATATCCTCCTCTCACTCTCATCCTCCTCCCACAGCTTATTCAAAAATTCACAAACATTTATCACCTCCCACATGTTCCCGTTCAACTGAACAGGACAATCCCTGATAATGTTCATAATCTCTTTCGCCAGATTGCTGAGAGGAAGACTCAACCCGTACTCCAACTGAAGCAGGTAACACAAAAAGCCTTCCTTCAGGTTTCCCTGGATGTCCCCATCAAAATACTTCATAGAAATCGATTCATTTAAACCCTTATCCCTCTTCTCCTTCTCCAAATCAGCCAACAGAGAAAAGTATTCCTCCTCAGATCCAATAATACAACTCCTAAAATGCCTACCAGCATGTTCTATACAGCTACCCCATCTACCCCATACAGAAGCCTTGGCTTACAAAACTCTTTGAACGTATCAAAATTCGGAGAATAGGTTACCAATTTTCCAGGGAAATCTAGAAATTGATCAACCCTTATATCTCCCTCCCTATCAAACATTACAATCTCAGAATCCGATCGACCAGAGGTCGATGCCTCATTGACAGGTAAAATGTCCATATCACTATAACTCTAAAGATGAGGGTTTGATCCTACACAACACTCCTCACGATCGACCTACATACAGGTCCAGGTATCCATCATTATATTTTACATATGCATCGCTCACATACATATATCTTTCATATATCATATATCAAGTAAAAATTTTGAAGATTACTATAAATAGTAATTTTTAGATTTGCCTAACATAGAATATGATCTTCTAAAACAAAACATCACAAATCATCTACCAACCTTCTATGTCAGAATGTGAGTCTGACGCAGTTCCAAATCCTTCCCTAACAACGCTGTTGTATAACCACCTTCGTGACTCAGTCTCTACAACTCTCTCACACTTTGACTGCTGATCACTCTTAACTAATTTCTTACAAGATTCTCTACTATTTCTTCTCCTTCCTCTCTTACTACTCTTTAAGTT
Organism: Kingdonia uniflora; assembly: GCA_014058105.1. Lineage (NCBI taxonomy): Eukaryota > Viridiplantae > Streptophyta > Magnoliopsida > Ranunculales > Circaeasteraceae > Kingdonia > Kingdonia uniflora. Next base: position 1,685,183 of record JACGCM010000696.1, read on the forward strand.
TTCAAAAGTTGAGAAACGTTTGAATGGCGAAGATGAAGCATTATTTATATTTTCTCTCTCTAACTGCTGGCATTTAATGAGCCTCGCATGAGCCGTCCTCAGTTTTAGAACTAAGGCATCCCTTCCACTATCAATGTCAGATGTCTTGCAACTTTTCGGTGAAAATACTTTCCCATCATTACCCTATATTTTATTCTAATTTCATCTCTATTTTCTAAATCTCCCTCTGACCACCCCACACTCATGATGACTCACACTTACACGTAATCAGGTTTTCACAGCTTTTATACAAGGGATAAAATCATAAGCTCCCTGCTTTTTCAATTCTTGCTTCTTCTACTTATAGAAGTATTGACGTCATTTCCAAAGCTCTCAAAAAATTTTAAAATATTCAAATCCATTTTTCATAACAGTCACAAACAGAATTATCAACAATAGAGAATCGATTCAAGCTTTATTCTCGTTTCATTTCTTTACCAATTATTCAAACCTATTGCATACATTCATACCACCCTTACTTATATTCACTTTATTTACCTCACATATAATTATACCTGAAACACCCCTGATATCCGGATGAACCACATCTAATCAATTGGCCTCCAACAATCTTCACATATTCCAATTCGATCTCTTCTTCAGCAATCAATCTCACAACATCTTTTTAAGATGCAGGATCCACCATTATTTCCCGAAATAACTCTTAATAGAAGTGACGTTCATACTCCATTTCCCTACCCATCCAATTTAAACCTTCAAGTTGAACCTCCCTTACTGGAAGTTCAGCATTATAATCCAATAAACCAAAAATCCAATCCCACGCTTCAGCTAACTTTATCGCCAACCTCCCCTTAGCAGCATAATAAATTATCTTAGACCGAGTCCACACCATTTCTGTTCATTTCCACCTGTTTAAAGTTCATTTCCCCCTATTTTATGCAATTTTTTGGACTGTTACGGATCCTCCATAGTTCGTGATATTATTTTATTCTTTCATAACAGAAAGGTTATCTGAACATATCTTTCCCTATCAAACTCTGTTAATTCAACCTATTCCATATCGAGTTATTCTTTCCAAATCTAATTTTACAATACGACCTCTCTGAGCTCAAGTTGCCCCTCCTAAAACTTCTACAATTTTCTCTCTCCCCCAAATTTTAACCCCCAGGTCGAAGATCATATATTACAGAAATTTTATGTTATAGCTTGATTATTATAACCAGGTTGTACGTTCTAATCTCATACATAGCATTCCAACTATATTCATAAATCTTCAGATCATTCATAACTTAATTTTTAGAGTTATTTTGTATATATATCAAAACAGAGTTTTGATAACAAATTTTATTCAACTCGAATACAAATTACAGGTACTTTACAGATAACAAGTCTTTCAAGAACTCCAACATCAGGTACTTTATATATAACAAGTTATCAAGTACTTTTATAGATAACAAGTCTTTCCAGTACTCCAGCATCAGGCACTCCAAAACATCAAATCCTTCAGTTAATCCGACTTCAGTGATGTTTCACCTCAAGAATCCTCTGATGCAAAACAAACATTGGAAGTCCCCATAGGTCATTCTTCTTTCACACCATCTTACTCTGAACAAAAGCTTAGTTTGGATGAAGTCTGGGCATGAAAGAAAAGGACTCAGTACTTGAGCACACTCTTCAAACAGAAGGTCTTCTCAGCGCCAAGAAATGATGGAAGTACAGAAACATATTTCCATTCTTTGTCTTCCTCCTCCATTACTATCGCTACCTCTTCTATTACCACCACCTCTACATAGTTGGTAGATATGAAGAGGGCCTGGCCTTAGAATCCAGTCCTGCACAAGATATCGGTGCAATCACTCTACAGTTACACAGAACCCCGCATCTGCCACCCCAACCTTGTCTTCTATAAGGATAAGGAGACAAACCCAATGTTGCTGACTTGTCAAGACAACGTGGTGAAATCTCGACATACAGTAAAAATCTTCCTCAACTTCAGCCGCTTCTTCGCCCGACATACCGTGATACGTCGGAGGAACGGGAATGGGAGTAGGCATCTCCAAGGACTGATCGCCAAAATATTTCAACTTCAACTTTTGTATCTCAATAGAAATTCTTTCTTCAAGAACCATTCTCTGGGTCTTCACCATCGTCAAAACTTTTAAAGAATTTGGTAATAAACAAGAGTACTTTGCCACAAACCTCGGTACAGGTACTATTTATATAACCCTACATTTAATGTGCAGGTATGTTTTCCCAAGCATCATCATTCAATACAGATGAAACTCTCCAAACCCTAAATGACGCGTACCTCAATATTCCCATCATCATTTAATGTAAAAACATCCCCCCATAACACGTGCATTTTCCATACAGTTAAATACACATCGTTTCTTCCTTAATTTTCAAACTTACAAACCTGAATACCCATATATCCACATATTCTTTCTTAACCAAAGCCACTCGTGACTTCAGTTGCGAGGGGGCGATTGTAGGGGCCTACCCCTCGATCTAAACTTAAATTGAGTTGTCTCAAGTTCAAATTACCTCCATGTAAGACTCACGCATTATACACATGACTTCAACAGTCAGCATTGCCACCTGTTCCATGAATTGATAAAGAATATGGGTCAAACTTAAACAGAAAAGCCATAACAAGTTAAAGATACCTGTCTCTCACGAACTTAACAGTTACTTAGTTAACAACCATTAACCACATTGTTTGGAGAACGTGCTTCAATACGATGAAGAATTACAGAGAAGGCCTATATAAAGAAAAAGTTCCAGAATAGAGAAAAATTAGAAAAATACGCGCAAAATTACCATGAAAAGTACATTTTCTAGATTCTAAAAAACTTCTAAAACTTCTTATTCACAATATTCAAGTATTTCTAAGTCGAGAGATCACTTGTAATACAATATCAACCTCAAGCAATAAAAGTTGCTATTACAAAAATCTTCAAATCGAGGTCGTGGTTTTTTTTACCTATTTAAAGGTTTTCCACGTTAAATCACCTGTGTCATCTCTCTTTTTAAAATTAGTTTTTGTCACAAGAACTTTGGTGTAAGAGCTAATTCCAAAGCCATCTCGAGCTTACGGAATTAAGCCATTATACCCAAGGTCTTTTATTTTAAATTCTCTTCCATGGTATTCGGCGGCTCTCACAATCTTCCCCAGAGTTCTAATATATTCCAAATCATTTAGTATACTGTTATGATGATACTAAAGATAGTTTTTGTGTTCTAAATAAAAACGCTTGGATAGATAAGTATATTTTCAATGTCCCCGACCTTCAAATACTCAGTTAACTTACTATGCCTCATGGGCCCGAATTGCTTCAAGTCAATAATAACTTTTCCAATTTTATTACGTACACACCTCGTGTGTCAGGCTTAATTTCTTCTAGAAGCTTATACCTCCTCAGGTAGCTTCATGTCGATATTCGTATCTAGTTTCCCATATAGATACGCAGTATTTACATTAAACATATGTCTAGCTTATCTTCGACAACTTGACAGACTAATCAGCACCAAAATATTATAGCGTCCATAACCGGGTAATAGTTCATAGTGCAATCGATGCCTGATTTCTTAAAGATTTCCAGGGCAACTAGTTTTGCCTTGACCAAATTATCTTTCTGAGTTAATCGTGTTTTTATACATTTCCCATTTATAACCAACAGGCTCAATTGTATTACTTCGTATTATACTAGCAAGCTGAGCCTTGCTTGGATTCCAGAAGCCCACTTTGGTCAATATATAACAACACACAGTTATTTACAATAAGTGGTTTTGAATCTTTATCCTTGATGGCGAGAATATCAGCGAATATGAATACCTTGTCGATAAATCTCTACTGAACGATCCTACGTTGTGCTTATTACAGACTTTTAATAGATCGAGATCTTATTATTATTATACGTATGTACCACCATGGGCTAGTCTCATAATGCATCAACTGATCGCACAACTTCTATTGCCTCGTTGATGGGTGGTTTCATCCATGATGAACCGACTACACCATTAGTCATATTTATCCCATATTCTCTAGCTCCCCGACTTAGGATACTTTCTTCCAACGGTACTCTACACTAAACGTGAGCCTCAGATTCGTTTGCGGTACTAGTTCCCCTGAAATGTTCTACTGTGTAGGTGTATTACTTGTAGGTACATACACATACAGTACTTTAATAGTTTCTATGAATGTGTTTGGCAATTCATTTACGACCTTTTAGAGGTTTGTAATCCGTTAAACCTTATTGTCACCTAACTTATGTATATGGATCTAGATGAGATAATGATTATATTTTCTAAGACCTCTTGGAAACATTTTAATCATTCAATGTTATATCTCCCTTTAATGTTGGGAATATCGTCTCATCAAAGTGATAATTATCTGCCCTACAGTATATACGTCGCCAGTGGGTTCCAAATATCCAGTAATAAATACAAATCTTAACCCACATAATATCAGGCTGACGTTGAGGGTCTCATCTTTATACATTGTGGTACGATTGGCACCTGTACAAAATTTCTAAATATTTGTCAATAGGCGACACCGGGCTCCGACACAGTTACTAGTCACTTTTGGGGGAAAAATAATTTGATGATTTGCTATGGGACGAACCCTAATCAATGTGTAGGAGCAAGAATGCAAATCCCACACACTAGCCAGAAGTTGTGATCATAATAATAGTGGCCTAGCGATTATCTTAAATCGCTTGATTTTGCTTTTCACCAATCCCGAGTTGGGTATGGTATAGGGTACTCATAATGCTCAATTATTTATCCTATTTAGTGGTAAAATAATCATCAAGAGCCTGTGAGTCTAACTCCCAAGCCCCCGTCAAGTCGCATCGATCGATTATGATCGGTTAATCCAGGAATTGAGTCTATGATCGAATGATATAAGTGAGAAGTCATGCTAACATTGCATTCATAAATTTTAATAATAGGCAAACGTAAGACAATCTCCTAGATGCATCTATTATGACCATAAATATTCAAGTGGGCCACTATGTGGATGGATAAGTCTACATGTGTCTCCATGGATGCATTTGGAACAAAGGCTGAAGATCCGACTCTACCTTGGTCATACTAGGATGAAATACTAGACATTCCTCAAAAACAATCGTTACACATGCACTCTTTGGATCTTCTCTCCTTTTAAGGAAAGTTGTGATGTAATCCCGATAATCCTCCTCACTATCCGAACCCTGAGAAGTGTATTGGAAACCGTTTCAATAGCGTATTTTAACCTTTAGACATGGAGTGAATGCATAAAACCTTGTATGTCATTTTCTTCGATAGTCATTATGTGATAAGCATTATCATGTATCTCTCTAAACTCAAAAAAATTTGGCTAGATATACAAGTTTATAAAGTAGACTAGATACCCCGTATCGTACCGTTAGAGAGTAATAACGCGACGTACTCAGTGCGTTCTATCATGTTGGTTATGCCAATGATATTTATCCCATCCCCGATGTATAAGGTTAGACAAGAAATATATTCATATCTCAAAAGGATTGAGCGCGTGGTACTAATATATTTTAGACATGTGTCGTCACTCATCCGATTATCGATCATGTAGAAAGATCCATAGGTGAGTTGTATATAGTAAATCAGCTATCATACATAAAATTTAACTATTTCTCAAGCAATAAATTCATAAGAGAAAATTAAGGAACAATCTCACATAGATAGGATACCGAACCATTGCACGTCACGAGTATTCTATTAAACTAAATACTAAAGAGTTCCCAACTCAGTCAAAGATAGAACTAATAAAGCAAAACTACTACTATAGAATAAGTAAAATTACTACTTGGCAATACTCTCTAGGTGACATTATTCATATATTGAGAATTTACTACTGTTTATTCTTAGAACTTGATCTAATGCTGCATTGGTATCATGAAAGGAATATAAAGCTACAGACTCCACTGTAGCGTGGTATGTGCTAGCTGCGATCACGTAATAAGTCTGGGGCTGATTTCTTTAGATCGTATAGGGTGCCTTGGAATTTTCTTGCCCGACTATCTTGTATCCATTTAAGAATTCTTCCTATTCCATTTTGGTCCATTGGTGAACTTCTTGTTCCCCTTACCTCAGGTTACTAATGGCTGAAATTTAATCTTGCCATTGTTACCACCTCTCATCAATCCACGGTTGTGACCCTATTCGTAACTTCACCTGTCACTAGACCCAACATTGTGCGACCCTGTCATATGCTTACTCTTAGTAGGCAAAAGCTTGAGGTTCCTAACTAGTAGCTCATTGTTTTCCTCAAAATGAGGAAAATATGAATTAAGCTTGCGTGCACAGTAATCTATCAAATGTTGCCTCGGAAGTAAAATATTTAAAGCATAGAAAATATAATATAATATTCTAAATATTTATATTTACTACAACTATTTCTCGATTTTAGATTATAGTGGAGTTGTACTGTCAAATAAAAATTTTACCGCAGTCGTATAATACTATCATAGTATAAGGTAATCCATTATCAGGCCTTCCTGAATATGGAGGCAAGGGTGTCAAGTAAAGCTCATACTTTGTTATTTAGAGACTTATTGTGCTCAACGATAGTCTTTTCTAGATTCTGTACTAGCATATGGATTTCAGTATCCATACAGGTCAAGTTTATTGATACCTGAAATATAAATTGCAGTATAGGAAGTACTTAATGTTCTGAGTATCACCAACATCTATTATGCATGTAGATCAATACCAATAGTAGTACTTGATAAGCATTCCTTGCATAAAGGTAATACATAGTATTTAAGTCAGTAATTCCCAATTATTACTTGTAGGTGAACCTTGTTCATATCTTATTACTTATAAAATCATTTTTAAGTATATGATTTCCAATCATTACTTGTGGTTCATAGTATATAGCGCAATAAAGTACATGATTCCTAATCATTACTTTCAAGTGAACTCTATTCATAACTTTATACTCATGAGATCCTATTAAGTGTCAAATACCAATTTTACTTTGTAAAATTGACGATCTTAACCTTAAAGTGCATTTAAATAGAGTCTTAGCCATGATTATTATTCAAAACCACTAGATGTTGTATTCCTTATTTTGAGAACTAGGGTGTTCTAAACCCTTAAGTTCTATAAGGATGGTATATTCTAGCCAAATGACCCCATATGCTACGAATATGAAAGGTATTAGATATTTAGTTGACAAGTAGTTCTACCTCAAAGTCTACTGAGTTCACAAGATAAGTTGATTATGCATGTCTTTAAACTAACATTATAGGGTATAGGTTGCTATCAGTGCCTATATACCTCAAAATGTTATCATATAACATCTAATTGCACCTAAATATGAAAAATTGGTTCCTCAGATACCAAGTTTTTAGAAATAAGACTAAGTCAATTCCCAATTGAGCTCTAATTATTTGTCCTTGACAATTAACTGTGATTTAGATATGACTCCTAGTCGTATCCTAAATTAGTCTTGGTTTCGTATTATCTGTGATCCCCAGATCATGATAATTAGTATCTTATGAGCATACTATTAATATTCTATTAGCTATCGTAAGATACTTAAATAAGTATTAATCATTTTGCTTATATCCTATATTAGTGAATTAACTTTCCTATACAATGCACCTGTTCCCAAAAAAATTAAAAAATATTTTTCATAAAAAAAATATAAATGGGTCCCCCACGGGGTAGGTCCAGTCAATATAAATTTTTTTAAAAAAATTGGACTCAATTTGACCAAGAAATGAGATTTTATAAGAGTTTTAGTGTCTGAACCGGTATGACTCGGTCTAGGTCAATGCTTGGACCGAGTTCGGTCACACGTGCCCCATACGTGCCACACGTGTCTGTCACATGTACTACGCACGTGACAAACACATGTGTCTCACACGTGTCACTCCGGTACAAGTCCGGTGACTGCCACGTGTCACCATGCGTGCCTGCCACGTGTCCTCGACACGTGTTACTACTTACGTCAGCAATGCGGACCTCCACTACCACATCAGCATGCCACGTGTCTTTGACAAGTGTCACTACTGACGTTAGCAATAGATAATGATGATGTCAACAAATAGATCATTATTAAAAATATATAAAATAATTAAAAATAATATTTTATTTTTGCTAATGTAATCTGACCTAAAATTGCCATTTTTGGCCGTGAAACTGCCTAGTTTCAACGTGACTTTTTTGGCGATTGGGACATCTCCTTGAGACGTGCCTTATACCGTTAGAAAACTCTTGGAATATGCTTTCTAACAAAAGTGGTCTCGCCTCTATCTGATGTCCATAAAGAAAGTAATTTTGGTTTGAAAATAGTCATTTATCAAGTGTAAAAAATACCAAAATTTGTTATTTTTAATCTGAAAAATAGATAAAAATACTTCTAATCCATATTTAAATATCATAAAACATTGATTCGATATAAATTGAATCTAAATTTGAAAATCTTTAAAAATACCTCTCCTAATCGCAAATTTTTTGAAAACGCTGATTGGAGAGTGATTTTCATCTCCTCTTGATCCACTAGCATACGTGCTGATAACGTGTTGAGTAATAATCGATATATGACTACCAGTTCTATCTCTTGAGAACAATAGAGATAAGAGAGATTTTTTATTGATATTGGAGAACTGTAAAACTGCACGTAATACAGTAGATAACCCTATTGAATAGGTTACCAAACCTACTCAAACTCTTCCCATAACCCAAAAGAGCCTATAGGCTTGTTAGGAGTCCTATAGAACACCCCAACCTTGTTGGGCTCCTAGCTTGGGCTGGACCCAACTTCTAACATTGACCAAGTGTTTGGAAACGATCAAAACGAGAACTCTATAAAAGTCTACAAACTGCGCTACCTCCAATCACGAGCCTGGGCCCGCTCTGCCTCTTCAGGATCGTCTACTGGTGTGCCAATATATCAACCAATGTGTCTTTCTATAACCATTTTTTTTATAGTACCTACCCACTTCTTGTACTGAGAGCATCTCCAAACAGGGTGAGAGTTTAGGTTTGTGTTTGGAAACCCAAACTCAAACTATTTGCTTCCCAACAGCGAAAAAACGGGTGTGGGTTGGCTGAAATGGACATGTCATAACCCAATCGAGTTTGAGGAGCTCAAACTCAAAAAAATGAGTTTAGCAGTGTTTTGATTACCGCCGCGTTTATTTTTTTTTTTTGAGTATTATTGATGTGCGAGAGAGATGAATAGTTGTACGGACAAAGGAATACCGCGCAGACTAAATTTAAAAAAAAAAACAACTAACTGCTGGAAAAGGGTTGGGTTTTTTGTGGGCCAACTTGTCAAAGCCGACACCCAAACCCGTACTCGCTGCTGGAGATGCTCTGAGTTCTGAGCGTACACTCTCTGGAGTTTGGCAACATACAATAATCAACGCGCTCTCTCTCTCTTCTCTCTCTCACTCAGGCTCTCGGCATTCGTCTCGGGAAGGATTAATAAACAAACAGAGGAGCAAGCAAATCAAAGCAAAGCACAGCAGAAGTATCAACGACGAGCATGGCTTACACAGGAGCCATGGGAGCACCACTACAACCACCCACAACTTCTTTATCATCAATTCGTCAAGTAAAACTTGACAAAGAAAGCGAATTAAGAATCGAAGTTGGGACTGAAACCTCACTCAAACTTCGACTCCTCAATGGCACTGCAGAGATCTTTGGCACTGAAATCCCAACTGAAATCTGGATTTCTTTCCCACCTGGATACAAGTTCGCTGTAAGCACCATCACTACACTTTTTACTGATACCCATTTCAATATATTTGATTTTTATTCAATCTTACAAAACCCCTCAAGTTGGGGTTTTGTGAATTTTGATGGGAAGGTGTAGTATTACGTAAATTAGGGTTCTTTGCTGAAAAACAAAGATGGGGTTAGGTTGTAGTGTTTAGAGATTCCGTATTTTTTGGGGGTTTAGGCGCTGGGGATTGATTTTGATATGTGTTTTTTTATGCAAATTATGACCATGTTTTCGATGATCTCATGCTAGAAAATAGAAATAGATACAACCATAGATGTGAAATAGACTGACGAATGTGAAATTACCTGGAAAAGTTTCAGTCGTGTAAAACCTTGTTGAAATACTAAAACAAAGCCTTTAAATGTCTGTCCATCAAATTACATTGAAACTCTAAAATCAGTAATAAATAACAAATACTATTAGCAGGAAATCATTATGTCATTGATAGTACGGAAGTATTTGGCTGCCAGTACTTAACTTGGCCTCACGGCTTGAAAGTATGTAGAGGATTGTGAGAGAGATATATTTCTGATAGGGCGGACATGATAATGTGATAAATTGGTGCGTAGGAAGACGTAGGCAACCATACTCTTGGAGTCGGTGTAGATTGGCTTGAAGATACCATGTTGAATAGCATGTGACAGTACTTTTTCAAGTTTCTAGTGCCTGATTTCCTGGTAGGTGAAAGAGGTGGGAGCACACCTCCCACTATAAGCTAGGGAGTTAGCTCTTGGCGCTCATGCACCCGCATCGCTCGTAGCGGACGCCCGACCGTGACAAAAGCTAGGGATTGAAAAAGCACTCCTAGCCTGCGAAATCCTTAGCAAATAGCTCCTAGCGCAAAATCCTTAGGCTAAAGCTTTGGCCTAGCCTTACCCTTGGGGATGCAAGAGCTGGTGACTCTAGTTAACAAAGAGAAAGTTGGAGATACGTTCAGTGTTGGCAATCTCCACATCTGAGATGCTTTCAGGGATAATGTTATGGTCGAAAGTCTGACACGAGTCCCAATTAATTTTAATGTACTTATACATGAACTTTTTTCCGAAGAAGGAATCTGGGGTTAGGCTAGAGCCCCACCAGATTTCATTAAGACAGAAAAAATTACAAAACCCAAGAGAGTCAGCTGTAAAAATCTTAGCTAAATCAAGGCGAAAATTACATGGGAAATAAATGCAAGATTCTGTGTAATGTAACACTACGTATCTAGCTGCTGTGTTAGGGGATTTGTGTCTTTGCTTGAAGGAGATCATTGTCATATGCCTTTTCCTTCTATTAATTGATCTGCATGCCTATCAATTAATCTACCCATTCAGAATTAATAACATAAGGTATATAACTAGATTCTGTCAAAACAGTCAGGCTTGTCCATCCCAGCTTTGTAGCAAAATCTAAACCATCAATAATTGCTTAGAAGAGGAGAGTAGTTAAACTCTGAGTGTCCTGTGGTATCTTAGTATATGCCATTATTGGAATCCATTGACCATTCTGAAGATTCCTCCGTATGATAAGGAGCTTCCATTGCATGCTATGTCCAGAACTAAGGGAATATTTGAAGGCTTCTTCCACTGCTCTATGATTTTCTGGTTAGGCTTAATTCTTGGATTCAAACCCCAAATTACAAGTAATCGTTTGTTACTTGGTCATTCCCAGATCTTGAACTTTGAGCATTGAGTTTTTACTGCTACAGCATGCGTGAGTATAGTCTCCTTGGAAGTAGTAAACCCTTTAAACTGTGTCTGATTTATCTCCTCCCAAGATTGAAGCAAAGCAGTCTTCAGTATTTATCATAATGCTGAGTCCAAGTTTGCTTCAATTATAGAATTGTGCTCATCTGCCCATTTTCCAGCTGTTCTCAAGATAACAACACTATGTAGGATAGCATCCATATGAAGTTTGAGAAATGACATTCAAAAAAAGAGATAATTTCTGTTCTTTTTTTTTCCTTTGAATCACATTAGGAACAAGAGGACTCCTGTATAACTTCTGTTTGGACTAAGAAGTCTCTGGTTTTCATCTTATTTATATCAGATAACCAAGATGTGAAAGAGTGTTTTGGTATAGAGTTTTTATTCCAAATCAGTCTGTACCATGGAGTAATTGGCCTTGAAGTTCTCAGCTTTTCCCATGCTTATTTAGTGCTAATTTGCCATTTTTACCTGATATCTATACAATAGCATCCTCATAATCTGTTGAAAGGGTATCATTTAGTTGCACTTCCCTCCACATTTGGACTAACTCTGAAGAACTTGTCCTACTGGTTGGAATTTTCCAACTGTTTTCATTTGTGATTTTCACTACTCTGTCTTCATTCTTGATTCCTGATAACATGATGTTAGACTTGCTAAATCTTTGCAGTACAGATTGATTCCCCAATTATGGATTATGCCAGAAGGAGAACTTCTCTCCATTCTTTATAATATTTTCGCAATTATTTTGCCAAACCCTCTCCTTTTAAGCATGGATATCAAAGTCCCCAAGAGCAGTCTTCTGGCGGAATTAATGTCTGGAAAGTACAATCTTTCATATAATTTTCTTTAAGCCAAAGTGACCAGAGATTCTGCTTACTCGCAATAAGATTCCAAACAGTCCTTGTGATCATAGCATTTGCAAAATCCTTGAGACTAATAATCCCTAATCGCCCTTTTATTAGGCAAGAAAATATCACTCCAAGCAACACTTGAGATGACTTTAGTACCAGTGTTTCCTGTCCATGGAAAATCCTTAAATGCTCTGGCTATTTTAGAGATAACAATCTTTAGAAGCCCAAAAAACTCAATCCAGTAAACTGTAAAAGATTGGAGCACACTCTTGATAAGCTCTGCCCTGCCACCAAAGGACAAGAACTTGTGTTTCCAATTGAGGATCCCTTTCTGGATTTTATTTACCAATGGGAGACAATCTTGTTCACTTAGTTTAGAGCAAAGAAGTGGAAGTCCAAGGTATTGCACTGGAAGATTCTTCTCAAACTTAAGAATATATTCTATAGAATCTCTTACCTCTGTTGCAGTGGATCCTGTAAAATAGATAGAATTTTTTGCACCATTAATTTTAGGCCAGATTTGTAGCAAATTTTCTGTAAGATCCCCTCAGTTGAAGTAGCAGCTTGTAAGTTTGCTTTGAGGCATAAGAGTAAATCATCTGCAAACATTATGTGGGAGATTTGAAGATTCTTACAGCTGGGATTTTATTTGCAGAGAACCATCTACTACTGCTCTGTTGAGAATCTTATATAGAGGCTGCATGGCTATACTGGAAGACATGGGTGTAGAAAGCCAATTTCAGGATCTTAGTGACCAGCTTCCCTTATGTCAAACTATACATTGAGTCTTCTGTTGTATCTGCACGTAGACGCAATTTTGCCCATATTTTTTTAGCAGCAATGCAATATTTAAAAGGGTGTTCAGAGCTTCATTAAGGACTTTACACAAGCACCACAGTGAGCTGTTTGGATCATTCACTTGTCTATCATTATAGGTAACTACCCAGTCAGCATTTACCATACTTGGAAACTATGTCGAACACCCTTTATAATCCACCCAATTGTAGACCACCAAGGCATTTGAGCAACTTTAGCTCTAATATGATCAAATGTACCTGCGAAAATGAACTTCTCATCAGGAGGCGAGGTCCAAACAAGGATATTAGTCATTGGCGAGCTAGCAGTTGAGGGGAGTCATTACACGTCTCCCTAAATTCTGTTCCTCATATTATCACGAATACGGCCATTGCACTTGGTTTAGCAACATTGCTTTAGCATAGATAAGCAGATAAGAATCATACTTCCAAGTAATTTGTATCACAAATGCCTTTTTTTTCATGGATCAAGGCAAAACTTTGTTTTACTCCTCTACCAATGACGTGTCAATTTTCAAAATGCTCCTTCATGCCCAAGTGTATTCCCTGGGGATTTTGAGACTCCTAAAGTTTCTGCCTGTAAGGAGATGTTTGTCCAGTCCCTCTGCCCAGTGACAATTATCTTTTGTGGCTATTTTCTATGTCTTTTTATAATTGCAGCTATATTCCAACATGTCCACTGTCTGAACCCCAAATTGTGATTCGGGTGCATATAGTTGCATATACAAATTTTATACTTAATAGTTTTTTGACATTATTTCTGATTCAACTGCATGCACCCTATTTACTAAGTTCATTCCCTACTTCAAATTTTGATTTGTGCTCCGTTTCTCACCTTGGCTCGATCCTCACAATTTTATTTTTTCAGGTTTTTACTTGGAATGGTGCAACTATTGAAATGGATGGGACCACTGAAACTGATTATACTGCAGATGAGGTATACACCTTTTGTTTTATTTTGCGTACATTATTTTGTGTTGGCCTGCAAATGATCAGAGTATCTCCTCAGAGTCAATTTTTGTTTCTTTGGTATTTTGTGAAGATGGTATATATGTTGATTTTAAGCTTTTGAATTTCTGGAGTAGACACCTATGATAAGCTATGTAAATGTTCACGCTGTACTAGAAGGACGAAGAAATTGTGCTAAAGCATCCTCTGCTAAAGACCCTGATTCTTCGCAGGTACTTTTACTAGTTATTATCTCTGTTTTTTTTTTGAAAGGCGTAGTATATGTTATGTTCAAGCACTCTCGCAATGCGTGTATAGCTTAACGGAACTTAAGAACACTATGTGGACTAATTATAAAAATGGTGGTTTCTAATTTTTTTTTTTTCCTTGTTCTTTTTTGTGTTTTGCTAAATATTTATGTGAGATTCCAGTGTACCTCAATGTTTCGTTCATATCTTAGATTTATAGTTTCTTAGTCAAGGGACCATGGGTGTTCCTTTTCATGTCGTTTTGCAGCACAATCAGTCTCTACTTGCGTCTGTTTTGATATTGCAATTGATTGGTTAGACTGGATGCTCAGCGGTGCAATGCACCTACTTGCAGGAGAAAGAAGGTCTCTTAATAAATTTCTTTAACGACTTGCAGTTAAAAATAGACTGCAGGCAATGCCCTACAGTCATTTGTCGTCCACTCGTGAAGGATCTTAAACGCTCGACAAGTTCTCAAAAAAATAAAAACGTGACAAAAACATCTCAACTTTTTTCTCACCTTAAATCTCGTACTCCCTCCGATCTCCCCCTTTCTCTTGGCTTGCACTGCCTTGCATGGACTCGAACCAATCAGCAGCAAGGTTGTTGCAGAGTAAGTGAGTGCAATGCAAGTCGACGTAATTGCACCTGTTTGCGAAATGCAAGGGCTTTACTGTGACCCAAGCACAATCGTATTCTATATGACACGCATCACTTTATTTCTACACCCTCTCATTTGTATCTAAATATCAAGAACAGCCATAGTCCTCCAATCATATATACTATGTTACCTCTCCTGAAGATCTCTGCTCATCGATCTCAACCATCTGTGAGTACCATACAATATGAAGTTGATCCTCTTTTTTATGTTTGCTGCTTGCTGCAATCTTGTTTTCGATCAACCAAATTATGGTTTCTTAGTTTTTACGCATTCATGGCTCGGTTGCCCTGATCTTCTCGTCTCAGGTTATTCTTCGTTGCTGTTGTAAAGAAAGCCGATTTTTCAAAAAAGTTTGTGTTTTGTTGGTCCATCATTAGGTGTGAAGTGCTAGTTTGTTTTTGCTTTGATGGTTCAGTTTGAACTTCATAATTCTCTTGGTCGGATATTGTTGCCAACCCATCAGGGTAAACTATTCATAGATTACTGTTACCATCTTTATTTTTTCTTTCATGGAAAGTTTGGTTTATCAGACCGATGTTAGGAGGTCTCTCTTCCTTTAACTTGGTGGGAAAATGTCACTTGGGTAGTTATGAGTGTCTGACTGAAGCTTTTTGCTATTGCCGTAACGCCCTTTTGTTTGTTTCTATTTGCATTTAGTGCTTCTAGCATAAACCACAAATAAGCAATAAAATTATTACCCATTTTGGTCACTTTTTAATTCAAATAAAACTGAAAACCACATTTATCTCCTATAATCAGGGTGCTCTCCTATAATCGAGGAGAAATCTTGCGTATGAGCAAGGAACACAAAGTCCCACTCCCCCTTGTTTCTCTCTCTCTCATCCCCTTCCCTCTCTTTAATAATTTTCGCATTAGTCTGTAGTCTATTCTCCAACCAGGAGTATATACAAAACGAGACTCAAAGTTCTGGTACCAAATTGCGTTGTTTTTCTTTGAACAGCTACGAACCCATATATGCGTTGAGTGATCAGACAGTGTAATGCCTTTAGATAAATTGATCCATTAGTTAAAATGCATTTGGCCGAATTTCCATGAAGAACTACACGGTCGGTCCACACTGCAATGCGATATACTACTTTAGTTCATATTTTTAACATAGTAAGTCTGAGACTTCTTACTTGACAAAAATTGTTTGCATGCTAATATGAGCTCTTGCTTACGCATATTCGCATTGAAATGTTAAAGCTTAAGTTCTGTTACTTTTAGTGGTTCAGGGTCCCAGGGTGATTGTCGTAGGGCAATCAGATTCAGGAAAAAGTACCTTGTCCAAGATGATCCTAAGCTGGGCAGCTAAACGGGGGTGGAAGCCTACTTTCGTGGATTTGGATATTGGTCAGGGAGCTATAACAATTCCAGGATGTATTTCTGCTAGTCCTATTGAAATGCCAATAGATCCAGTGGAAGGAATTCCTCTTGATATGGCCCTCATTTTCTATTTTGGCCATGCAACTCCCAGGTAACAAGCGTTATGTTTCACTATCACAGACTATTATGTTCACTGATTCATAGATATTTCCGTGAACACTTGGTTACTTCGTTGCTACAGTTTGAACACAGAGTTATATAAAGTGCTTGTAAAGGAGCTTGCTCAGACCATTGAGAGACAGTTTGCTGGAAATGCTGAATCCAGAGCAGCGGGCATGGTAATCAATACCATGGGCTGGATAGAAGGTCCTGGTTATGAGGTATCATTTACTTTAGTTAATTTAATAGTAGTTTAATTTTTCTAAAGTAGTGAAAATGTGTGCCTCATATTTTGCAAGCGTACACTGTTCCCTAGATGTGTACCATGTGTTTGTTATGTATCCCGATGGCAGTGTACGACAATCAAACACAAAACAAATGTTTTCGTGTCCTTAGAGATGTGCAAAATTCTTTCCTGTTTGTGTAACACGACTTGTCCCGAGTTTCGTAAATTGTATTTGCACGTGAACAAACGGTGTTTTTGTTTTTTTTTACTGTTTTCTTCATTGTTGTGGTTGCAGCTGCTTCTTAATGCAATCAACACATTCAATGCTGATGTTATTTTGGTAATTGGCCATGTAAGATCAATTCATATTCCTTTGGTTTGTGTAATTTATAACCTAACTGTGCATACAAATAATATTTATTTGGTGGGACAGCTCAAATCCAACTCTCCTAGCTGATCTCACAGTTAAACTTGTGGAAATGTAATTAACTCCCTTAGTAAGCAAATAGTACAAATATGAATATTTTGACAATTTTATCATATGGCGGACCCTGGACGAAATCTTACCTGCCAACTGTATGCCGGACCTGTGACATGTGGGTCCCTATTCTCTGCAAGTGGGCCCACCTGTCCCAGAGATTTTTTTATATATTTTCATTTTTCTAGGAAATGTAATATGCTTGTAATTGTAAACTGTGTAGGATAAAACTTGTAGCAGGCTTAAAGATGTGTTAAAGACCAAGCCTAATGTGGATGTTGTGAAACTTCAAAAGTCTGGTGGTGTCGTTTCCAGAAATCATAAGGTCCGACAAAAAGCCAGAAACTGCAGAATAAGGGTAAGCTGCAGCATTTCAATAACTAATCACTCTCTGGTAGGAGAGGTTGCACTTATTTACAATAATTGATGTCCAGGCCTACAACACCACTGTGAAATCAACCCTTTCCACAAGATTGTCTTGTGTAATCGACTAAACTTGCATTTTTTTAATGCCTTGATTATATCTTTTCTATATAAATGTATATTCACAACAGTTTTTGTTTAAGAAATGTCAAATTAATCGAATATATTCTGCTAAGTCACGTGGTCGTACCCACGACCACGCAAAACACGTTTCGTACATCATGTGTGCACCCTCTTATTTAGTTTATGCTATTTACTTTAATTGCATTATAATTAGGAGAAGTCTCCTAATTAGAGTTTAGCTAAGGTTTCTATTTGTGCGATCTCTTCTCCTATAAAAGAGAGCTTAAGCTTAGTTTTTTTAGTATGTTAGTTTTAGTGAGAGAAAATGTTTAGCCTTAGAGAGAGATTGTAGAGTTTGGGGTAAATCTCATAAATCCTAGGTTTTTAACCTTTATTTTATTAAATTGAGGGATCTTAGTATTAATCAAAGTTAATTTAGCTTTCGCGTTATTAGTTTTTTAACATATTCCCTAATATCTGTCATGATCTCTCTATTGTAACCCATTCTAGCATCTCTACTCATATATCGTAGTTATTTCCCTAATATCTCTCCTACGATCTTGTTATCATTTATCTTTACTATTATAAATCTATGTCGTCAGGGACGCCGCCGGGGCGCCCAATTTTAAACCATCCGCCCCGCCACCCTAGGGCACTTAAAAGGGCGGGGCACCTCTCTTAAGGCGTTGGGCGCCTAGGGCCATTTTTTTTTATTCTAGTTTTGCCAAATGATTTGGCTTAATAAAAAATAAAAAACAAAAGGAAACAAAACACAGAATTACCAAATCATTTAGCATTTTCAAACAAAAATAAATAAAAATAAACCAAATCCTCAATTTCTCATTAACTCCCCTCTCTCTCTAGTACGCACGTCTCTCCAAGACCCAAGTTCAAGGAAAAAACTGTCTTTCTTTGATTGCGAATTGTCTCCAGGTCTCTGTGTAGTACGCAAGTCTTTCTCAAAGACCCAAGTTCAAAAAAAAAATTACATTAAGTCATGTTTGAATTAAATAATACATTACGAAAAGAATAATTATACATTACAAATTTGCATTGACATGTTATACACATGGTGTTCCGGCTCCGCCCCGGCCTAACAACCTGCCCCGCCCTGACACTTGACCATGCCCACTGCCTAGCTCTCCCCCCCCCCCCCCCCCCGACAACATAGTTATAAATGCAAAGCCCCTAAGCTCAGTTGAGTAAGGAAGGATTCCAAAAAATCTTGAACTCTTTCATGTATCAAGAGCGTCTTTGAGAGACTTAATTTTTCTTCTTCTGTTTAGCTAGAGCTTTCTATGATATGAACTTTACAAATTAAAACACGTGTCAATAGTTCTTTTTATTATTTGCTAACAAAATTATGGTAAAAAAGGAAGAAGCAAAAAAAAAAAAAACTTTTCACCGTCGGTTATGTTCTATAATGCATAAGTTTTCGTTTACCCTTGGCTGCAATGGAAGATTATAATCTTTAATGCCAATGTTGTTGTTTGCATTTAGCATCATGATTTTTTTTTTTTTTTCACACCCTCATCGTTTTTCTTAAAAGGCTCTGTATTAATATATTTTGATTTTGAGTTTTTACAGGAATATTTTTATGGGCTCTCAAATGAGCTTTCTCCGTATTCTAATGTTGCAAACTTCAGTGATTTCTTTGTCTATAAAATTGGAGGCGGACCTGCGGCTCCGCGGTCAGCTTTACCAATTGGTGCAGAACCAACAGCAGATCCTAAACGTGCAGTGCTTGTAAATATCAACCGTGACTTGCTTCATTCTGTTCTAGCAGTTTCATTTGCCAAAGAACCAGATCAAATTATCTCCAGGTAATATCAACAAACCACCTTATTTTTAGTGGGATTGTTAATTCACTAAATTTTCATACCTCCATCCTCAGCAGGCTTCCACGTTGAGGATGAAGAATTCATTTTCGACCATTATAATTCTCCCTCTCTTTGTTTTTCCTTAGTTGAAACCGTAATAAGATAGATTGGGGTCTCGAAAAGAACTGTCGAGAACAAAGAAAAATGCAACAGGAGTGGGGAGAGGTGAAACTATAAAACAAGCAGGGTCACGACACGCCTCCTCCACCCTGAACCATGGACTAAACAAAATCCCAAAGTTCCACCATCAGTTGGTCACAAATTCTTTGAAGAAACCACCTATAAAATATACGTGGGCCTGTGAAGTAAAATTCCCTTGACTTCCATCAAGGGAAAAGAGGGTGGGACCTTCCTTTTAAGCATGCTATTGTTCCTTTCTCACTGTATGCTCTATCTGATTGAGATGGAGTAAAACCTCATAAGAACAGGATATGAGACATTATAGAATTTGATCAACATATCAATAACCAAGAGGGGAATTGCGCCCGTATCAAAAGAAGAATCCCGATACTTGCCTCTCTACATTAGATTTTTAATAGGTATTCTTAACCATGTAAACTAATGTAAGATGGGTATTATTATTTTTTCTTGTTCTAAAGAGGTCCCCAACGGGCTAGTACCCTGAAACAAATAAAGCAATAGCATGAGTAAAGCGAATATGTATCTGAGTAGAAAACTCCTGGCAACCCTTGACAAAAATTGACTTCTTTTTCAACTAAATAAAGCAATAACATGAGTTTAAGCGAATATGTAACTGAATATCTGAGTAGAAAACTCCTGGCAACCCATGACAAAAATTGACTTCTTTTTCAACTGAATAAAGCAATAACATGAGTTTAAGCGAATATGTAACTGAATATCTGAGTAGAAAACTCCTGGCAACCCTTGACAAAAATTGACTTCTTTTTCAACTGAATAAAGCAATAACATGAGTTTAAGCGAATATGTAACTGAATATCTGAGTAGAAAACTCCTGGCAGCCCTTGACAAAAATTGACTTCTTTTTCAACTGAATAAAGCAATAACATGAGTTTAAGCGAATATGTAACTGAATATCTGAGTTGAAAACTCCTGGCAACCCTTGACAAAAATTGACTTCTTTTTCAACTCTATGATACTTGAACCCAGTACAATCTGATACTTGATATTAGGTTGATATGATATTAAAATTTATTGACCATGAATCTTTTACATCCAAGGATCATTCTAGGAACCTTTTGGGGGTATATAAGACGGGGAACCAATGGAGCCCGGTAAGACTTCTAGAATGATAACCTTGGATTATGGTATAACATCTGAAGTCTTCTGTCCCTATAATTCCTTTCCACAGACCAAATTCAGTAATGTCCTAGATACAATTCCTCCCACTCTTAATTGTTATCCTTTATTTGAGTAGACTCGTGAACTAGCTCTCATTTCTTGCTTTTTTATTTATTTTTCCAAGTTTTCTTCAACCATTGTCGTGGACCCCTTTCCAATTGGCAATATGGGCTAATATAGTAAGATACACACTTTAAACTTTGGCTTATCCAACTGCACCGCTATGTCTGTTATATAGGCCTTACTTTGCCTTGCCTATAATGAACTACTAACCCAATTGATATGTTAACAATGTACAGCTTTTCCTGTAAAAAATGATAAACCTCCAATACCTAATTTATATATATTTTTTTCTATCTGATATGTATCATCATTACTCTATTACTTCCAATCTGAAAAAATGAAGTGTTGAATGGGGATGTAAACAAAATTTTGGTGACTGATACATATCTATTGAATGCAGTAATGTTGCAGGTTTCATATATATTACAGATATTGACATGCAGAGGTAATTTATTCTTTCATCAAACATGCTTCTTGGTTTCATTTTACATTCCTTATGTTTTCATACCAGCTTTTTTGGCACTAATAATTGATGGCCATTAACAGGAAGAAAATAACATATCTTGCACCATCGCAGGGGGAATTACCTAGTAAATATTTGATAGCTGGAACCTTGACTTGGCTTGAAACTTGAAGTAGTTTTTGGGTGGGCGAATTTCTTTTTTGTATTTTTTTTTGTACCTTTAACTATGAAGCTAGCTTTGAATTTCTTAATCTAAAGGCGGGTTGGGTTTATCAATTCTGATTATAGAATTTCAAGTCTAATGAATGGTTCTTTGAAAGATATGATTATCCTTGTGCAATATTAATTATGATACAAAGGCTTAATAAAATATTAATCTCCTTACACATAAAAAAATTGTACTTATAATCTTCTTGTAGAAACTTAGATTCGATATGATATATCCGAAAGTCTATTACATTACTATCTTGGATCATAAAACAAGAAAGCAAAAACAACTAATTAACCAGAGAAATTGGTGTTGGCAGAGGCATTTCCACTACCACTTCGAGCGTCACAAAATTCTGTAACCTAAAGAGGATACGATGGATCTTGATGGGATCTTAATATAACCGACACAGTACTCTTAGCATTATTGAGAGGAGTAGGGGCGGATTTATAGGCTTATGATGATGGGATCTTAATATATACCTTTAAACGTTACATTTTGGATCCTTCAAGGAGTCTTGTGGCGGATGATGCGATTCTGGCTGAAGGGGTGGAGCCGAGTGCGCTTGTCGAGGATCCGACTGTCGAGAGCTAGGTCATTGCTCCTGATGCTAGCTTGAACCAAAGTCCTGGTACTGCCAAGACTAATGAGGAGGATTTAAGCCATCCTCTCGTGTAATAAGTTGTTGTGGAAGTGAGAATTAGTGGTATTCAATTGTCTTTCTACTTTGAATTTATAATTGTTGAGACTATCTTGTTTTTACTTCGAGTTTGTATGGTGACTTTGTTATATAATTGCTATCAATTTGCTTTTGTCTGAATGTGTATTGAATGAAGTGTGAACTGCCTTGGCCATAACTATTATGTTGGATATAGTCAAGCTTTAGCTTATGCATGTCCATAGGATCCTTGAAAAACTTCAAGGTTGCCCCCAAGTTCACGAGGCTTCGATGTCAGCTCCAAGGCCGTGGTCAACTCTAAGATCGCCCCCAAGTGTTTAATGTTTCGGTTATTCATGTCACTTGGGTTTTCCCATATCAAAAACTTGGAAAACTTCGAGGTCGCCCCCAACTATCACTTGGGTTAAAAGTTTGACTTGATACTTAGGTTTGACCGACTCAAATAGTTTATAAGGATTGATTGTTGTAGATGAACAGGCAAAATGATAGTGGTTCAACAAAATAAAAAGATTTTTTTAATTATTCATAATGCTTCGATTACAACTGTGGTAGGTATCCGTGGTCGTCTTCTGTTGTAAGAGACTAATTGTATCATGTTCCAGGGGTTCAACAGAGGTTCTTCGTCTTCAGTCATGAGATAGTAGGATTTTTTGTCTATTTTGTTATATATGATGTATGGTCCTTCCTAAGATTCAGCCAATTTTCCTACGTTTTGAGGTTTCAAGGAGGGGGTGACTCTTCGAAGGACCAAGGTTTCGATTGCAAAATTTCTAGGATGAACCCTTTTCATTTATGACTTATTAAGTGAGTTGTGGTATTGGCCAAAGTTTGTCAGACCACTATCTCGGGTCTCGTCAATCCATAACATGTTACAAGTGAGTTGAAACTCGT
The DNA here is from genome assembly GCA_014058105.1 of Kingdonia uniflora. Classification (NCBI taxonomy): domain Eukaryota; kingdom Viridiplantae; phylum Streptophyta; class Magnoliopsida; order Ranunculales; family Circaeasteraceae; genus Kingdonia; species Kingdonia uniflora. The sequence goes on from JACGCM010000696.1 coordinate 1,708,333, forward strand.
TTTCTTCGTCTTAGAGTTTGGAGTGTCTTATAGGGACTTCAAACTGAGTTGGTAGGACTGCTTCGGTTCTGTGTGTGAGTAGAAAATGAGTGTACCCCGTTGCTTTTCTTGGTGTTATGCGATAAGCCCAGATGACGTGTTACAGCTCTTTTACCCATCGTCCCTTCTTTTTTGATACGTTTCTTAAGGCCGTCGACTATGGTTTTGTTTATAGCTTCGACCTGACCATTGCCTTCTGAGTAGTAAGGCATGCATGAAGGGAGAAATGATGGTGTTGCACTTCTTCCAGAATATTCTGACCTTGTTTCCCACGAACTGTGGTCCGTTGTCGCATCGGATCATGTGAGGGCATCCGAATCATGCAATAATGTTCTCCCACATGAACTACATACTTCTTATCTTATTCCGCATATTGGTACCGCTCCAACCCATTTGGTGAAGTAGTCCGTGGCCACGAGGACGTGTTCTCTCTTACCTAAAGCTTTTGGGAACGGGCCCACCAGATCGATGTTCTATCGTTTAAATGGCCAAAAAACTTTGCTACAGTGGAGATCTTGTGAAGGGCTATTAATGTCATGGCCGTGTCACCGGTACTTATTGCCATGTTTTGCGTAGTCTTCAGCCTATTTTATCATTTTTGGCCAGAATAGTTTTATGTTATTGCGTGTAGCGTTATGGATCTTTCTGCGGTATGTGAGTCACAGCTACCTTCATGCAACTATGTAATGATGGTGGCAATTTCTTGTTGAGATATACATTTGAGGTGTACCGCGTTTGAGGTCCTTCAATGTAGTTTGCCTTGGAAGATGGAGTTCCTTCAATAATTCTTCAATAGTGAGCATTTTGCGTTCGGGTCAGTCGGTAGGGTTTTGTTATTAAAATATGCCAAGAAAGGGGTGTGCCAGTTTTCAGGATCGATACTCTCGCCCTCAGTATTTATGGTATTGATTTCTATCTGATTTATACATAGGCGTTCGAGTACTTCGATGTTGAGTTTTTTAGATTCAGACTGACTAAACATTGCAGTAATGTAGGCGAAAGGGTCAGGGTCTTTATTTTCGCCTCGAGGGAAATGTTTTATCCAGTATAATGTCTTTGGACTAGTTGTAAGTCAGTAAAGACAGCTTTGGGCATGCCCAATTCGAGGGCCATATTGAGACCATGAATTAAGGCTTCGTATTCAGCTTCATTGTTGGTACATTCGAAGTTTAACTTGATTGCCTTTTCTAGATGATCATTGGATGGTGTAACTAGGACGATACCTATTATAGAACCAACCATCAGTGAATAGTCTCAAACCTGTATTAATGTTCCATGGGTCTGCTTGTTCAATATATTCATCTAGGATTTCATTTTTGTGCTCTTCCCAATCAGCATCTTGTAATGGGAAATTGGCTAGAAGTCGGCAACTGCCATGGAAGATAAGGTAGACAAACCATTGTTCGCTTAGATATCTATTTCTAAGAATTCTATTTCTCGAAAATGATATCATGTTCACTGAGGTAGACAAACCATTGTTGTACCTGTCTAGATTTATCTTTTTCGACGAGGACTTCTTGAAGGGGGTAGCTCGTGATCACTCTTATTCGATGTGCTTGGAAGTATGGTGAGCTTTCTAGAAGTGTGGACAAGGTTAAAGAGAAGTTTTTCCAGTTTCATATATTTGGTTTTGGCTGAGGTCAAGGTTTTACTAATAAAATATACTGGTTTTTCAATGTCTTGATATATCTGTATGTGCATCGAACTTAAGGATTCGTCTGTCACTGCAAGATAGAGGGAAAGTAGTTCGCCTTCGACTAGTAAACTGATTATTTATGGTTGACCGAGGTAAATCTTGAGCTCATGGAATGTTTATTCACATTCTGTTGTCCAATCAATGTCTGGTTTTTTCTTCTTGGATTTGTGGGGCCCTTGACTATTGAGGAGAGAAATTAACCAAGAATATTGTTTAATGATTTTGAAATGAATCGATTGAGGGCGACAATTTTATTAACAACCTTTAGTACGTCTTTCTTCGTTTGGGGAGATGGTATATTGATTAGGGATTGGATTTACATAGGATCGATCTCAATACCTCTTTTAATGATGAGGTAGTCGAGGAATTTTCTTGAAGAAATATCAAACTGGCACTTATTGTGGTTTAACTTCATTTTGTATGATCGAAGGATAGAAAAAACTTCGGTCAGGTCTTATATATGAGTGTTTTTGTAGAGACTCTTACAAAGCTTGTCGTCGATATAGACTTCAACTGATTTTCCCAATAATAGCTTAAACATGGTGATAACCAGTTGGTGGTAGGTCGCGCTGCATTTTTAAGCCCGAAGGGCATGACATTGAAATAATATAGGCCTTTTCTATAATAAATGATGTTTTGATTTGATCTTTGGGTAGGAGGGGCACCTGGTTGTAACCAGAGGCGACGTCTACCACCGAGAGGCATTCGTGCCCTGCTATTGTGTCGAGGAATACTGTGATAATGGGGAGGGGAAAACTGTCTTTTAGAGTATGCTCTTTGAGGTTGGTAAAGTTGATGCAGACTTTAATTTTGACATTAGTTTTTGGAACTGCCATGATATCTAAGATCTAGTCTACACACTTAACCTCACTAATGAAACCTGCGGTTAAAAGTTTATCGACTTCAAGATTAACCGTGTCTCGAAACCTTGGGGCTAAGGTTTATTTCCTTTGCTTGACTGTTGTGCAATTTGGTATTAGGTTGAGTCGGTGACAGGCAAGGGTAGGGTCGACTCGTGGCATCTCGTCGAATGTTCAAGAGAAGACGCCTCTATTGGATCATTGGAAAATGGTCAGCTGTTGTTTCTCTTCATTAGTCTACGAACTTCCAATGAATGTTCCTCATACGGGGCCATCGAGTTCGATATATACTGTTGGCTTAATGGTTGCGTTTTGATAGGGATAGTCGAAGGTTCAATGAGGGACAATTGTTGTGATTGCTATGGATTTACTAAATTTTAGGTTAAATCGATCTCTGGGTGTTCGCATGATGGTGCTAGCCGTTGAGACCCTTTCATGTCCCATGTTCTGCTCGGGGTGCTGAACCGTAATACTTGGTGGTAGGTCGAGGGTATTGCCTTGATGACGTGTAACTAGTCGCAACCTAAGATACCGAGGTATTCAGACTTCTTATCGATGACCAGAAAACTAGTTTTTAACACCATTGGGCTGGCAGTGACAGTGAGGCTGATTCGTCCGACTGCCACCTCAGTGGACCCGTTAAAACCTTTGAGTTCAATGTTGGCTGGGGTTATATGGTATGTCATTTGCACTGTTTTGACTGTTTGGAGAAAAAGGACATCGGTAAGTATTTTATATAGAATGATGTATTTTATATAGAATGATGTATTCAACCTTTATCATGATGACCAACGATTTGAGTAAGGAAATCTGACATGATCGCAGTCGATACAGGATATACCTTTGGGTAGGGGATGCTGGCTGGTTTCGAGTAAGAGGACCGATAGTTTTCATTGGTAGGTAAGTTTGCAACGGTTTTCTACTCTTTTCCTCTTGCTTCAGGTATGACCGCTGTCAATATTATTAACTTTGATCATGTTAGCTTTGAAGATATGCACTTCGTTTCTTCCAGTTTTCGGGGTTGCCTGGGTTTTGAGATATGATCCATCGAGATAACTTGGGATGTCGACAATATACCGATACAATCGTCCTACTTTGAGTATCATTTCAAGGGACTATTGCAAAGCGTAACAATTATCTGTTGAATGGCAGTTGCATTTGTGGTTCTGACAATATGGTTCATCTTTTATGACTTCGATTGAGTATGGTGATCGTCATATTGGGTCGGCTTAGATGATGGGATGAATAGCGATGATGGAGACGTTGAGTTTGGGTAGGACTGGCATCGAGCGTTTCTTTCGCGGCCTATCAGACTGTTCTTCGTGATTGCCGCCTTTCCGATTATCGGTCTTGTTATTAGCGGGAACGACCGTAGTTGTATTCGACTGTCGTGGCTTTTTGTAATTGCTAGTTTGGGTTTCTCTCTGTCAATTATTTTTGCGGATGCGTTTGAGGTCGATGTAGTCATTGACTTTGAACAACATTTCTTTTAGTGTGTTGGGTTTCTTGAGGACGATGTACTCCTTGACCCGGCGGAGGTCTGGTAGGGCATTGGAGTATGCTAAAACTGCATTGGAGCAATCGAGGTTCTCGATTTTGTGGGATTCATCTAAGAATAGTTTGGTAAAGCTCTCAAGTATTTCCACTAATGTTTTTCGAATGTTAAAAAGGGCATCGACTTAGACTTCTTGATCCTTATTGAATGCAAAGTGAAATATGAACAAACCAGATAGTTCCTCGAAGCTTCAGATAAAACCATTGGGTCGGCTATGATACCACTTGAGTGGGATGTCTGTAAGTCTAGTTGGGTACATTCGATAAAGGATGTGATATGCCAACAAGTGGAAGATTAATGAGTTTTGGAACTCGAGGACGTGGAACTATGGGTCTGTATTTTTGTCTTTACGGATTTTAGGGATATGGAAATTTATAGGGATCACGATGGCTTAAAGCTTTGTGCAAAGTAAATTGTTAAGTCTGTTCTTTGATTTTGTAATTAGGCTCAAGCTATTGTGGATGAAAGCTTTTATTTGCTGGCTGAGCTTCTTTTGTATAAGGTAAACTGCTCGAGGGGAAGAACGACATGTTTGCGATCGATACGGGCTCGGCGCGGGGGTATGTTCAATACTGTTTTCACCTATATGTTCTTGGGTTGGTCTCTGAAAGGGTGTCTAGATCTTCAGAGAGTGGAGTCGCTTGAATCTTTCGAGACAGGGATAACTAAGTGCACCAAAACTTTGGGTATGGGATTTGGGATACCTTCAATGCCTAGATGGACCGGTGGTGCCTCTGAGTGGGGGTGATGGTCTAAATAGTTATATTTTATTGCTATTCCGTTTATATTTTACTACTTTGAAGTGTACTTTATAGTGTAATATTTTGCGTAGCCTGCATTCCAACGATTGTAGGCATATACTGTACGCCTCCTGGAAGTGAACGGATCGTCACAAAATTGGTCGTGAAAACCTTAAAAAATCATGACAAATCTGTCAATTTTATTTTACGACGACCGACCTAAGGATGACGTCATCCTAGGGTTTCAAGCTAGCTGGCATTATCCCTAGGATTGATGACGCTATCAGACTGTGGTAGGACCCACAGCACTGACGTGCCCATTCCAGATTAGGCTGAGTTAATGGGTCCCACACGTGCTAAAGTTGTAGAAAGGGTCCTAAAAGTACTGATGTGTCATAATGACGTATCGAGCACGTAACAATGCTGGCATGGCACCTGGGGTCCATGTGATCACGTATTACTGCCACGTTGTAATGATAATACGATACCAATGGTCCCACGTGCTAATGTATCATTACTATGTAGTAGGCTGACGTGGCACCGAAGGTCCTACAATTACTAAAGTTGTATGCCACATGTCATCAATGACGTGGCATCAGGGAGTCCTGCCTGATGACATGGCACTGCCACATGTCATAAATGACATGGCATCAGGGGGTCCCATGTGCTAACACGGTACTGTCATGTATCATGTTGATGTGGCACCCGTGGGTCCTATGTACTGACATGGCACCTTGGGTCCACATATCTGATGTAGCACTTACATGTCATTATGAAGTGTTAGGCCACGTGTCTTGATCACAGGCGTGCCACATGTTTCAGAGATACGGTAACACATCACCCCGTCCAAACCCGATCCAGATCTGACCGGACCCTGAACTCGATCCAAATCAGCCTGACTCGATCTAAACTTTGTTCTGACCCAGTTTTCGGCTCTGAACTCGGCTCTGACCGATCTAAACCAAGTCAGACCCCATTTTTTTTAATTTTATATTCCTACTTTCTTACGAAAGCTAGTAGAATTTTAAAACACTGTATGCCCCTATATACTTTTTATTATAAATGAAGGTTAGAGATAAAATGAAACATTAACTAATTAATATATGACTTAGAGTTATTTTTGAATACAGTCTAATTTCAAGGATATTATTGAACACTCAATCACCGATTGACCTAGTCTAGTTTTTCGTATCTTGGTGCAATTAAATGTTACCTAATAACATCTAGAAGTATTTATAGGTCATTATAATACCCTGATATGCCCTTAGATCATTAGTTCCAAGATAGGTTTAAATACATATTTGGGAAACCCATAGGCGTTTCGGGATAAAACCATTCGTCTGCTAAACATCTAATATCCCTACATATTCGTTATAAATGGTTCATTTAGCTAGAATATACAGACCTTATAGAACTATAGAGATTAATAAACTCATGATAGTTAATTAAGGCTGCAGCAACAAGTGATTTTGAATATGCTGTCTTATCTAAGACCTATGAAAATACACTTCTTATGTTAAAATCAACTCTTTTACTCGGTAAGTTAGTGATTTAACAAATATCATGAGTTTTAGAATATGAACCAGGTTCACATATTAACTTGATTGAGAATCAGTTACATTCCCTAATTTTTCTAAAAATTATTATAATATACATATATGCATGGGAATGTATATCGTTGAACTCCTACTGAATCAAGATTTACAAGTTGTATTTCAAATAGCTACAAAACTCTAGAATATTAATTTTGAAGCACAACTACTTTCTGGAGCCAACTACCTCACTTTATACTTGGACGCTAGATTGCATCTCAAAGCTCTGGGGCTTGAAGAAATAATCGCAGACAAGAACACTGAAACTCCTACTGACGAGGCAAGGGCCTTGGTCGCTCTCCATCACCACATTCAACGGGATCTGAAGACGAAATACCTTACTGAAACTGAACCCAGCGGCCTCTGGGCCAATTGGAAAGAGTGCTTTGGAAAACAAAAAATGGTTATGCTTCCCAGAGTAAGGCACCGATGGAACATGCTAAGGTTCCATGATTTTAGGATTGTCTCGAACTATAACTCTGCAGTCCATAAAATCACTTCCACACATAGGTTGTATGAGGCACCGGTCACTAATGAAGATATAATAGAGAAGACTCTATCTACTTTCCACGATCCTATATTGGCCTCCAAAGGCAATATAGGTAAGAGGGATTTAGGAAGCACTCTGCTCTTATCCAAGCTCTGCTACTTTATGAGCAGAATGACGAACTCCTCACGAGAAATCATGAGATGAGGCCAACTGGAAGCAAGTTGATACCTGACATACACAACGTTAGAACTCCGGGCAATAACAATCACAGCCAGGGTCGCAGTTGTGGTGGTGGACAGACTCGTGGAAGATACAACGGGAGAAAGGGCAGGAATCAGAATTCCCTTCCTCCACACAGAGGAAAAGGGAATAAATGAGCTGGCAAGAAAGGAGATGGGAAGAAAAAGTAGCCTGACAAAGGCTCTCTGTGCTTAAACTATAGAGGAATTAGACACTGGGCGCGGGACTGTAGATCACCTACGATGTCCAAGCATGATCGTGTTCAAACCTACAATATGACTAGTGAAGTCAATTTTGCGGTGATAGAATTTTTTATGACAAATTTTTTTGAGGATACTGCTAAAGTAATAAACTAGACTCATGAGTATTCAGTAGTACTTTCTCATATGATGAATGATATAACATATTGAGAGTACGAAGTAGTTTCTTTGCTTGGTTGTCAGTAATATATTTGCTTCATTAGTACTTTTTCCACATTATGGTAAAAACATAGTTGTTGGTTTAGTTTAATAAGTGTTGTGACATACATTCAGTATCATCATCTATGAGATATTTAATTTTTAATAAAATTGCTATATACTAGAATTTTTGCTTGTCATAGTAGTTAATTCTATTATATAATAGTTAATTTTCTATATACAAGTTGCCCATATGGATCTTTCCGCTCATCGAGCATTTTTCGATAATCGGATGAGTAGTGACATCTACTTGGTTGACAATGGTACCACACTCAATCATACGAGATAAGAAATATTTCTCATCTCTAACCCCGTGCTTTGGCGATGTCACGACTATCAGTGGCTCAACCAATATGATAGAAGGTACTGGTAGTACCACATTACTGCAGTTTGCAGTTTGCTTTATACGCCATTAATTCTACCAGGAATCTACTCAGCTTTTGGGATAATGGATATCAAGTAGAAACTAAGGGAGAAGAACAAAACTAGGTTTCATGTATCATTTCAACCACTCCCCAAGGTGATCAGAAAACATTATTGGAACAGTATCCAATACACCCCTCAGGGCTATATTCTACTGACATTCGATATGTCGAGACCAATGCTATAATGAATTTCTCTCCCTTACAGGAGAAAACATTCAAATTATGACACGATTGTTTGGGCCATCCAGGTTCTAGGATGATGAGGAAAATTATCGACAGTAGCTCCGAACATTCTTTAAAAGGAGAAAAGACCCGCGTACTACGAGACTACCATTGCAACGCCTGCTCTCAAGGTAAGTCGATTATTTAACCTAGCATGATCAAGGTGGAGTTAGAATCTCCTGCCTCTCTCCAGCGCATCCATGAAGATATATGTGAACCTATACATCTATATAGTGGCCCATTTAGGTATTTTATGGTCATTATTGACATATCTTTGAGATGGTGGCAGGTTTGCCTATTGTCTACTAGGAATATGGCATTTGCAAGACTTCTTACACAGAATATTTAGTTACAGGTTCATTTCCCAGAATACCCGATCAAGTTGATCCGACTTAACGATGCAAGTGAGTTTACCTCCCGTGCATTCGATGAGTATTGTATCGCTAATGGGATAAATATGGAATATCCGGTACCCCATGTCTATGCCCAAAATGGTATGGCGGATAATCTAATCAAGCCATTGCAGACAATCGTTAGGCCATTGTTATTAAGTTCTTAGCATCCAACAACTGTTTGGGGCCATGCAATTTGTATACTAGAGCATTGATTAGAGTTCTTCTAAGAGCGATTCACCAGCTTTCCCCAAAGTAATTAGTCATTGGGTTAGAACCCAATGTCGCCCATTTGTATACCTTCAGATGTGTCGTGCTTGTACCGATAACACCTCTACAATATACAAAAATTGGTCCCCAACGCCGCCTTGGTATCTACGTGGGTTACGATTTACCATCTATCATACGATATTTGAAACCTACTATAGGAGATGTATTTACTACGAGATTCGCAGATTGTCACTTTGACAAAGTAATTTTTCCACTATCGAAACCCACTATAGGTGATGTCATTATATGACATTTAATGGCATGGAAGTTCCTAAGTTAACTTGAGAAACACTATGCCCGCTCTTACAATGACTGTAATAACTAGACTTGTACCACGGCTTGTTCTTGTCATATTCCTTGTCACTCTTTAAGTACTTGCCTTCAATAGAAATTACTTTAATGGTAATGTAGGGACTTATTCCTCGAGCTATGGGATACTCGAACTTACTTATCACTCGATTTCTATAAGACTCGATCTTATCTTGTGCCAGACTAACGCAGTTACAAACACGTCAACAGTTACAGGTCGACCACGAACTCAGGCAGAACGTGGGTCATCCATAACAGATGTAAACAGAACAAGTCAACATACACCTGTCTCCCACGAGCTACTAGCTATACACTCAACTGTCCATGACTCCCACTTTCAAGAGAACTTGTTCAAGCACGATGTCAAGTTGAGAGGAGGGTCTATAAAAGGGCAGAGCTCCTAAGGAAACAGGAAGGTCGACAAACATATCTATACATATAATTATCTGATCTCTAGCTATATTTTCTTAGATTAGCTCTTGTAATTAGATTATCTCAATCTCTCAAGCAATAATACTACTTTCACAAAATTCTCCACTCGAGGTCGTGGTTTTTACCTATTCAAAGGTTTTCTACGCTAAATCCCCCGTGTCAAGTGTTATCTCTTAATTAATTCTTGTCATAGTAGTTCTTGGTGTAAGGATCGATTTCAAGCTAGTTCGAGCTTTACGAAATCTGGTCCCTACATTTGGCGTCGTCTGCGGGAATTGCACAGTTTTTCCACGTTCTCCAAAGCCACGCTGATATTCAGTAATCAGATATTCTACCATGGTGTATTTCAGGCAACAAGCATCAGGAGTTCAGCATGACAGCTCCCTAGAGCCTGATCTGTTATTAGAATTATGAGTAAACCTCAATGTCAAGATTGAGACTCAGAGTAATATCAACCCCCAGCATCGATCATACTTCGATGTGCGTTATCAACACTGGGGCGATAAAGAAGAGGGAGATGATTGGAGGAAGTTTCAGATTCAATCTCAACTTTAAATTCTAAACATTTTTAACTTTAGCTCGCTTTCAGCTTTAGCAACTCGAAGTTACTGTACCAGCTCAAGTTGCTGTAGTAGCTCGATTTAATATAGCACGAAGTTACTGCAGCTCGAAGTTACTTTAGCTGCCATTCTGAATTAAAAAAAGGAAATGGGAAACCTAATTACTGGTTTTCTTTACAAATTATTTCTAAATTTTAGCTCGTTTTTAGCTGTAGCTCTCTTTCAGCTTTAGCTCTCTTTTAGCTTTAGCTCCTTTTCAGCTTTAACTCACTTTCAGCTTTAGTTCGCTTTCAGTTTTAGCTCATTTTCGGCTTTAGCACGCTTTCAGCTTTAGCCCTCTTTCAACTTTAGCTCATTTTCAGCTTTAGTTCGCTTTCAGCTTTAGCTCATTTTTAGCTTTGGCTCATTTTTAGCTTTAGTTTGCTTTCAGTTTTAACCCATTTTCAGCCTTAGCTCATTTTCAGCTTTAACTCGCTTTCAGCTTTAGTTCTCTTTCAGCTTTAGCTCTTTTTCAGCTTTAACTCGCATTCAGCTTTAACATATTTTCAGCTTTAGCTTGCTTTCAGTTTTAGCTCATTTTCGGCTTTAGCTCGCTTTCAGCTTTAACTCTCTTTTAGCTTTAGCTCGCTTTCAGCTTTAGCTCATTTTCAACTTTAGCCCATTTTCAGCTTTAACTCGTTTTCAGCTTTAATTCTCTTTCAACATTAACTCGCTTTCAGCTTTAGCTCACTTTCAGCTTAAGCCTTCATTTAACTTCAGCTCGGGCAACTTAGCTCGATTTCTTCAGCTCTCTTGTCCAATATGGTATCAAGGCATAGATAATACTAGCTGAACCCCTGAGGACGCACAAATTTCCGGGACAAGGGCCATAAAAAGCCTCAGTCTGCAGGATCAATATCCAATATGGTATCAAGGCATAGATAATACTAGCTGAACCCCTGAGGACACACAAATCTCCAGGACAGGGGCCATAAAGAGCCTGAGTCTGCAGGATCATTATCCAATATGGTATTAAGGCATAAATAATACTAGCCAAACCCCTGAGGACGCGCAAATCTCCTGGACTGGGTCCATAAAGAGCCTGAGTCTGCAGGATCAGTATCCAATATGGTATCAAGGCATAGATAATACTAGCCGAACCCCTGAGGACTCAGAAACCTCTGGGGCTGGGGCCATAAAGAACTTCAGCCTGCGGGATCAGGCCTAAAGCACGAGTGAGACGTTGCTCGCTGCCGATAAGCCCAACTCTCCAATATGGTATCAAGGCATAGATAATACTAGCCGAACCCCTGAGGAAACACAGATCCGAGGTGGAGGCCATAAAGAACCTCTTAGCCTGCGGTGACCGCCTAAAGTACAAGCAAAGATAATACTAGCACGCTACAGGTAAGTCTCCCCTAAGTCCAACGGTTGAAGCACATATAATACTTTCTTCTGCACCCGCGGGCTTATTCTAATTCAAAGGATAAAACTGGAGAACACATTACTGCAGTTCAAACTTTCATTCAACAATTAGCAGTGAAGCACCACAACAACGATGAACGGTGATTGGTCTCCCTCCTATTTATACACAGGAAAACACTCAATATAGGTTGTTCCTAACGCAGCCATTATTCGCATTAGTTAACACGTGCATCAATCGCTCGTCGAAGACATTAAATGCAGTACAATCATCAGCGTAAACGTCATATTTTCTAAACAGCCACTTACATTAGCAAGGTGTTCCAGATTCTCAGTGATTTCTCAACTAAAGTCACTCATGACTTCAGTTGCGAGGGGCGATTATAGGGACTTATTCCTCGAGCTATGGGATACTCGAACTTACTTATCACTCGATCTATATAAGACTCAATCTTATCTAGTACCAGACTCACACAGCTACAAACACGTCAACAGTTACACGTTGACCACGAACTCAAGCAGAACATGGGTCATCTACAACAGATGTAAACATAACAGGTTAACATACACCTGTCTCCCATGAGCTAGCAGTTACACACTCAAATGCCCATGATTCCCACTTTCAAGAGAACGTGTTTAAGGACGATGTCAAGCTGAGAGCAGGGTCTATAAAAGGGCAGAGCTCCTAAGGAAATAGGAGGGTTGACAGACATATCTATACATACTATTATCTGATTTCTAGCTATATTTTCTTAGATTAACTCTTGTAATCAGATTTTCTCAATCTCTCAAGTAATAATACTACTTTCACAAAATTCTCCACTCGAGGTCAGGGTTTTTACCTATTCAAATGTTTTCCACGCTAAATCCCCTGTGTCAAGTATTATTCCTTATTTAATTCTTGTCATAGTAGTTCTTGGTGTAAGGATCGATTTCAAGCTAGTTCGAGCTTTACGAAATCTGGTCCCTACAGGTAACATCTTTGATATTTTCCATAACAAAGAGCATCGACTCCCTTCTAATGGACTCTGAAAGCCCCCCCCCCCCTTATACATTATGAACACCTCATACTCGTTCACATCAATGTCCAAAACCAAAGCTTGGTTATGAAAATCTGTAGTGAACTCTTGTACGGATTGCCCATACTTTTGGTGTAAGGTATGTCATTTGAACTATCTCTCTTGCTCATACTCAATCAGATAAAATTGCTTCCTCACAAATACTTTGAACTCATTCCAACTCAAACTTCCTACTTCGTGACATTTCCAATAGGACTTCTACAATGTGAGTACATGACTTGCGAATTTCAATGTAGAAAATAATTTTTTTGAGCATTGGAGTATTCGTAAATAGAAATATAGGTCTTTAATCTATCTAATCAATTATCTAATTTCTCAGCATCGATTGAACCGTTAAATACTAGAATTTTGATTTTTAAATCGATAAGAAGGTTATACATAGGATACATTGACTTACCAATAACCGATCGCTCCTCAACGAATTCGGCATCACTTAAATCACTATCGACCTCCTCATTAACATAATTATTCTCCTCCACCATAATCCCATTCTCCTTTGTGCGCTCACGCTATTTCGTCGAAGTGGAATCTTTTATGAGGTTTGCCTGACGTAATTACTCTACCAACTCCCCTAGAGTAGTAGTTAGGCCAGAAACTTTCGTTTCCTATTTTGTGAGTCAATCTTCAAAATTGCCTATCTCTAAATTTGTCCTCTTCTTTGAGCTAGGTTTTCGGTGATTTTTCAATGGACTTACTAGAATCTTTTTTGTTTACTTGAGTTAGCCACGTGTAGAGACCATAAACAACAATCCCCCAAGAATTGTTACTTTAAAATCTTATACCACTTAATCCACAATCGAATTAAGATTAACCAAAAATAAAGAAATAAATATGAAGAAAAATTAATTGGTGGGAGAATTTCCCTTTAAGAGCTTTAATTGCTCAATTACTTTATTTTAATTAAATTCTTCTCAAATCCTAAGTCTCTCTTACCAAAACTTATATTAAAACTAAGATAATTTCATCTTGCCTAGTCTTGTCCCTTTATGAGAGTTAATAGTTTCTAGTTACAAGATAGGAGAAAAATGCCCTTAAAATGACTAAAATATTAAAGAAAACATGATAGTCGTTCGAACTAACCCATGGGTCGTTCGAATGACTGGCTCAATTAAGCCAAGGAATCGAGGCAGCCGAATTTGGTATTTCTGGGGATAAGTAGTTCGAACGAACCAAAATATCGCTGGAACAACTTGCCAAATTTTGCCTAAAAATAGAGGCAGCTATAAATTGGTCTTCTGTTTCCTCAAACTCGTTTGAAAGACTCCAAGGTTCGTTCGTGCGATATGGCATCTTTAGAAGTGGTTGAATGTCTAGATCCTCCTAGATGAGTTTAGAACCATTCGGTGGGGCCCTACCCGAACTGGTTTTCGGGTGACCCACTAGCTCCTATCCTTAGAGAGTTTTAGAGGCTTCTATTCATATCCCTATAAAGGCTATATTTCTGTAACATAATAGGTTCCTAATGAATGCCTACCATTTATCTATGTCTATATATTTATGTATGTGCGTGGTTAGATAAATCGTGGTTTATTTTTGTTCTCAACAAGATCATCATAATTAGAAACCCATAATTACTAAAGGGCTCCTACCCATGTGGACTATAATAAGTCTTTCATTCTCCCACTTGCCCCATGCAAAGTTGTTTTGAAAATCATACTCGATAAAACTTAAGTTTGTAAAAAATTTGTCTCAAAGTGGGCTCAACAATTATATAACTGACACGCGCGTGATTTAAAATATATCGAAGTCTTACTATCTTTATTGATCATCATAATACCAAAATCAAACAATTTACTAAAGCGTATCATGGTGGACTTATACAAATTTGTGACACATTTTCTTTCATGTACTACAACAATAATAAATATTTAACTTTTTTCATAAGTGAGGTTTATAAGTGTTAACAAATATGTCTATAAATGGTCCATTAATAATGTCTTACCTAAAGACTTTCTTGTTATTTTTCATCCAATTACATAATTTTGTTCATATCATTAAACAAAAAAAATATCATAATCATACTGTAATAAGATATCAATAAGATGTTTAAAGAGAACAATCAAACTAAAAATCCTTAACTATGAAGAAAAATATCATGGAATCCGCTCAAGACCCATACTCTGAGCATGTTCCTAAATATCTTTGGCGGTAATCCTTAGTCAATGGATCCACAGCTAAAAGTATTATGCTTATGCGTTCTTTAGACATTCGTTGTTTTTGAATATACTCCTTTACTGATAAGTATTTTAGCTCTATGTGCTTAACACCATTAAAATGCTTATCATTCTTGGAGAAAAAGACTGTTGCAGTACTATCATAATAAATTCTAAGTGGCTTGGCAATAGAGTCGACAACTCCATGTCCTGAGATAAAATATTGCAACCATAAACCATGATCTGTAGCCTCATAGCATGCCACCAACTCAGCCTCCATAGTTGATTAAAAAATACTATCTTGTTTTGCACTTTTATATGAAATTACCCCTCCGGCCAGTAGGAAGACGAAACCAAAAGAAAACTTCTTACTATCAGGGCATCAAGCATTATCTGGGTCTGAGTAACCGAGATCCCAAACTTCATTCAGGTCCATTGATTTTAGCTATTATTTCATATCATCAATCCACTTAGTAGAATTACTACTATCCATGGCTTGTGAAAATGAAACTGGGTCCTTAATAATCTCTATGTCAAATTTAGATTCCTGTAACTACACCACATAGTCATCTGAAGTAGTAGATCTCCTTTCCCGTAAGGAACGACATGGTATTATTTCTTGTGGTGCCTCAATTATCGGTTCGTTAGTGACAATCTCATTATGAAGTAGTTGATTATCTACTTGTTACTCGGTATTGTTGATTTGATCAACAACCATAAGAATAACAATAAAATTAGAAGTTACGGGTAATGGGACTTGCACCTTAAAATTTTCAATAACCATATTGTGTGATTCTCTACTCCCCTCCCTGATTTTACCATTTTCAAGGAATCTTGCATTGCCAGTTTTAACAATTCTTGTACCATTGGTAGGACAGTAAAACTTAAGCTCTATGGACTTATCAGGGTAACCAATAAAGTACCCACTGATAGTTTTATGGTATAATTTCTTTTCATGTAAATTATAAATTCTAGCCTCTATTGCACATTCACAAATATTAAGATGTTGTAAACTAGGTTTCCTTCAAGTCCAAAGCTCGAATAAAGTTTTTTGGAAACTGCTTTACAAGGAACTCTATTTAATAAACATACAAAAGTCTTTTGAGATTTAATCTACAAAACTACAGGTAAAGTAGAATACTTATCATTCTTCTAATCATTTCCATTAAACTGTAATTACGCCTTTCATCTAAACCTTTCTGCTATCGTATTCCTGGCATTGTGTATGGAGTCGGAATACCAAGCTTTTCTAGGAGTTTGGCAAATAGGCCAGGGCACTGACCTGACTCACAATATCTACCATAGTATTAACTATAATGGCCTAATTTTGCAGCTCAAAATGGCTCAGAATTAGCTCTTATACCAATGTACCTGTGACAAAAACTAATGTAAAGTAAGAAATGACATGAGAAATTTAGTGTGGAAAACCTTTGAATAGGTAAAAAACCACGACGTCGAGTTGAGGGTTTTAGTAACAGTAACTTTTATTGCTTGTGGCTGATATCTTATTACAAGTGATCTCTCGAACTCGAAATACTTGATCTTGTAAGTAAAATTTTTTGTGGTATTCAGAATCTAGAAATTCCTGTGTTAGAGTCTGAAAAATATGGTTTTTCTTGGTCCCTGTCTCTTCTGGAACTTTTGCTTTATATAGACCTTACCCGTAGTACATTTTTTGAATAATGAGGTAAGTGGCGGCTGATTGTGTAACTGTTTAGTTCATGGAGGACAAGTGTCTTTGACTTGTTCATATTCTTCGATTGTGCTCAATCCACGTTCTTCATCAGTTCATGGTTTAGGTATCAATGCTGACTGTTCACGTCATGTTTGAAATGCGTGAGTTTGATATGGAGGTAGTTTGAATTTGAGTTATGTCAAGGGATAGGTCCCTACAATCGCCCCCTTTCAACTGAAGGCACGAGTGGCTTTGATTGAGAAAGAACCTGTAAATTTTTTGTGATGAAAGTTTAATAGAAATAATCTATTAATGCTGATTTGACTGGCTTTGAAGTGGGTATTTTTTATGAAGGGATTTATCTCACATTTATGAGATGGAGGGGATTGATGTATTTGACGCTTGGGGTTCCGAAAGTAGCTCTACCTTGAATGATGCTGCTTTGGAAACGTACATGCATATTAAATATGAATTTGATATAAACAATAGATGTACTGGAGTCTGGCAAAGTACGTTGTTTTATAACATTCTATGTTATTTCTAAGTGATAATGGTGAAGACCTGACGAATGGTGTATGAAGAGAAAGTCTCTGCCAAATTGCAGAGGTTAAAGTTGGGGTACTTCGGGGATCAATCAATAGAGTTGCCCACCCAATTCCGGTACTACCGACGTATTATGGTATGTCGAAAGACAAAGCGGCTAAAACTGAGGAGGACTTTTACTGTATGTGGAGATTTTATTACATTGTCTTGACAAACGAGCAATGTTGGAGGTGTTTCCGCATCCTTGCGGAGGACATGGTTGAGGAGATAGATGTGGTGGTCGGCGTGTCTGCGAGGCAGTATCGCCGGTATCTTGCGAAGGACTAGATTTTAAGGTAGGACTCCTTTTCATCTCCATCAACTCTTTGTTGGTGGGGGTTATGGAGGTGGAGGTAATGGTGGTGTAGGATGGAGATGGATATTGGAAGTCTTGTCCTTGCACAATCATTGTCTCTTGGCGCTAAGAAGGCCTTCTGTTTGAAGAGTAGATTCAAGCACTGACACTCTTGCTTCTATGTCTAGACTTTGACCAAACGCAGTTTCTTGTCGAAATAAATGGTATGAATAAAGATGGATGCTCAGTAATTTCCAGTTCCAAATTTTCTTCATAAAATTCTTGGAGTGAAACATCACTGAAAACTGATATGATTTTAATAGTAAACTGTAACAGTATTTGAAAGACATGTTATCTGTAAAGTACTTAAAAGATCTATTATCTGTAAAGTACCTGAAAGACTTGTTATCTGTAAAGTATCTATAGTTAATATTCGGTCTTAATAAAAATATTTTATTCAAACTTTGTGTTGATAGATAAAATTAACTCTTATGAATGAAATCGAGCGATAAGAAATGCATATATGTATAATTAGAGGACAAAATGTAATATTTGAGATCGAAGAAGAAAGTATATTTTAGCAAACGAGCCATGAAAAATGTGTCTATAAAATAGTAGATGTGTAAAAATCTGTTTTGAACTGAATAAATTATAGAATTATGGGGGGAGAATATCGTTGAAGATATAGAATTTGCAAGAATTGAAAGTTTGAGCTTAGGGAGATCTCGCTTAAAATGTTGAATTTTAGGGACAGATTGTGATGAATAGGTCAAAATGGGGTAGGACGAATCCAAAGAGGTCAATGTAGCGGATAAGGTCAAATAACTTTCTATCAAGATTTTAGAATTTCCAGTTATGGAAAAAATAGATTTATATATACAGAATGTGGGGGATTTGAAGTGATCTTGAAAATTGTATAAATATGGGAAGTATAATTTAAAGAAGAAAAATACAGATAATTTGGTAAGGATTCGATCTGTGAGAGTTCGTTAAGCTGCTGAAGATCGGTTGGCGATAAAGATAGCTGAAGTGCGAGAGAGGAAATTTAGGTTGTTAGACTATGATTATGATTTTCCTGAATCTGAAGTGTAGTTCGAAGGCTTAGATTTGAGGACAAGGGAACTTGAGATTGGGCATCATTTTTACTCGAAGATATTCTGTAAAGTGATTATGGAGCTTGTAGCTCGAAGAGATGTGAGGCAAATTACTGGGGAAGAGATTGAACAGCAGAATGTGAGGATTGCTGGGGGCGAACTGATTAGGTGTGGCCTCCCAGGACATCTGGGATGTTTTATGTGTAATTATATTTGTAGGAGTGAATTGTATGAGGTCGAATAACTGTCATTGAAACATAGTTTAAATGATGTTTTGAATTCGTCCTCTTTTGTTGTAAATATTGTTTGTGACTGTTGTGAATAAAAAAATTGAATTTGAAATGTGATCACTTTGGAAATGACGTCAACAGTTTTATAAGTAGCAGAAGTAGGAATAGAAAAAGTTGGTAGCTTTGATTTTTGTCTCTTGAGTAATTGCAAGGAAAGTTTGATTGCGTGTGAGTATTAAGCCATCATGATTATGGGGTGGTTAGAGGGAGATTTGGGTATGAGAGATGAGAATATATTAAAATATTGGACCAGGAACAATAATAGGAAGGTATTTTCATCGAAAGGGTGCAAAATGTATGACATTAATTGTGGAAGGGACACCTCGGTTCCGAAACAGAAGGTGGCTCGTACGAGGCCCAATAACTGCCTGCAGTTAGAGAGAGAGAGAGATAAACTATAAATAATACTCCATCTTCCTCATTCAAACGTCTATCAACTTATAAAAAATTGAAGAATAGCTGGAGAGAAAAGAGATAAAATAGCTGAGATTCATGTGAGAGATTAGAGGAGAGTGGTCAACAAGCAAGGCGAGAAAAAGTTGTAAAGACAGTGTCTAGACAGTGGTTGTACAACAGCGTTGTAAAGGAAGGATTTGGCGCTGCTTTAGATTTATATTTAGACGTTGAAGGTTAGTAGATGATTTATGATATTGTAATAGTGATTTGTTGAAAGCTTTTTTACAGTTTTCAAATTTCAAAAAATTGTTATTTAAAGTAATTTTGTAAAAAATTATTTGATATATGTGTAAAAAAGAGATACGATATGATATACCTATATGTATGATAGATGTATGGTAAATGTGTGTATGGATTTGTGAAAGATAATGATAGAATACTTGGACATATATGTAGGTCGAGCGTGAGGAATATCTGTGTAGAATCAATCGTCATCCTTAGACTTGTAATTAAGATGAAGACTTCACCTGATATGGAGGCGTCGACCTCTGGTCGTACTGTTGAGTCTTATAATGTAGAATCTATAAATGTAGAATCTAATAGGGAGGACTTATGGCCAACGAACTGAGATCATACTTCAACCTTAAGTTTAGAAGCAATATCGCAACGATAGAATGTCAAAAAATAAAAATCTATTAGAATTTTGAAAGTGTCTTGTATTATGATCTGAATGTACTTGTGCAGATATGTTTATTCAAACTTGATATATTATATCTGTAATGTAGGTCGAACTGGAGTCAGCTCTCTTGAGTTAATAAGAGACACTCAAATATAACCAAGAGTTTGCGGCGAAGTTTAATAGGATGAGAGAGGCAACTGAAAATAATGAGGATCAACATGTCAAAGTATATTTCAAGTTTGTCGAGGCAACACAAACTGTTGAAGATCTGACTAAGAATATCAAGGGAAAAGATGCCGAAATTAATAAGGGGCAAAAATAGCTCGAGGTGGCGAAGGTGGAGAGTGCGATGCTCAAAAGTTAAAATAATGCGTTGACGGTGAAGAGTAAGGAGGTGGACATGGCTCAATACCGTATCCAGGTGTTAGATAAGACAGATAAAGAGTTACGGGGTTTTGTGGCCAGTCTGAAGGGCCAAATGATTAGAGAAATAAATGAGCAAGAGCAGACTCGAGCTGATCTAGTGAGTTCCAAAAATGAACTGGAGCGATTGAAGAGTAAAATGATTAAGAAAGTTAGGGAGCTGAAGAGAGTTCGAGCTGACCTATCAAAAGCTGAAATTGTGGTTTAGTAGTTGAGTGAAGTTTTACCTGCTAACGATATATATTTATGGATGGTTCGAAGACAATGCAATGAATTGGATGAGAGGGTGGTCCAATTGATGGCAGATTTGGCTAAGGCCAATTTACGTGTTAAGAAGGTCGAGACTAGAGAGCTGTCGAAGAAGAATAATGGCGATGTCGGGGTCTCCATTGTAAAAAGGAATGTAGTTAACCTATCAGCTCAAATTAGAGAGATGGAGGGAGATGTAGTTCGCATTCAAGCTCACGTACAAAAGGGAAATAAGCGTTTAAGGGAGAACTAAGGTAAGTTGGATATTGCTCATAGAAGAGAGCAAGAGTTAGAGTGGGAGATCAGGGGTAAAGATTAATTGATAAGGAAAAAAGATAAATTGCTAAAGAAGTCTCCTGTCGGGGGAAGTGTAGGTAAAGACGAGAAGCTTCAGGAACTTTGTGCTCAGCTGGCGGAGCTGAGGACGACGAACCAGGCAGAGTCAGATAAAACAACGGTAAAGATGATGGAGCAGAATGAGATTATGTCCCGTATAGATAGATACATGGAGTGGCAAAACGAACGACATATAAAGTTGCAAGAGCATTATCAGAGGTTGTAAGAAAGTTTTTCCAAGGTAGTTATGCCCGAAGCAACGCACTCATAGATGCTAATGGCTGTTATTACCTATTTTATGGAGAAAGTGAGAAGACTTGAGTTCAAGAAGGATACCTTGTATGACTATCTGTCGGGAAGAGGATGTATTTGTAAAGCTGATATAGATTGAGGAAGTTGTATGAATGCCATAGAAATGAAGCTAGGTTCTCAACCTTTTGAATTGGTAGAGGAAGGCAAGATTACTGTAGCTGCTTGAGCTTTAATTTTTATGGCTGAACGTCCTCCTATTGTAGGGGAAGGCGTAGCTGACCTCCCATCAGTAGAGAAAAACCTTTAGAAGTTCCTTATAGGTGTAATATGTAAAAGTTTATGTAGTTGCAGACATATTGAAAGATGAAAGCTAGTTTTACCTTTGCTTTATCTTATGTATGTTAGAGATCTTTAATTGAGAACTAGTATGACCTTTGTTTTAATCGTAGATAAATGTATAAAAGAGCAATTTAAAGCCAGTATTACCTTTGCTTTAATTTTTGTAGAGGTCGATTGAAAGCTAGTTTTATCTTTGCTTTAATATTGTTAGAGGTCGATTGAAAACTAGTTTTACCTTTGCTTTAATCATTTTAGAGGTCGATTGAAAGCTAATATTACCTTTGCTTTAATCTGTTTAAAGGTCAATTGAAAGCTAGTTTTACCTTTGCTTTAATCTGTTTAAAGGTTGATTGGAAGCTAGTATCACCTTTGCATTAATCTGTTTAGAGGTCGATTGAAAGCTAGTATTACCTTTGCTTTAATCGGTTTAGAGGTCGATTGAAATCTAGTATTACCTTTGCTTTAATCTATGTAATATAGTAGAATCTATATAAGTAGAGAGTAATATGGGAAAAAACTTGGAAGTTTTCATTGAGTAAAATAGAATGTACAATGTTTGGAGATTGAAATCTAACTTTTGTAATGGAAAGAATGAGAATATTGAAATGGAGAAGCCAGAGGCTTAACTAGTACCGTTTCAGTCGCCTATTATTCTATGGATTTGAGATTTGAACTCCTTGCTCTGTCATGAGATAATGTGATCCCTGACCAGTTCAACCAATGATGAGGAATTAACCTTCCCAATTTTATGCCAGCTTCCCGGCATGTGCTTCTTTTTTATGTTGTGGGATCTCTTTGAGGATGAGATCATCGATTTGGAGCTCACGGCTTCGGACTCTTCTGTTATATGAGCTGGTCAGCATATGGTGATATCGACCTAGGTTGGCAATAGCGCATTCCCTAGTTTAACAATCCAATTCATATTGCCGGCCAATTTAAACTCATTTTCTTTATCTGAAAGCATGCAATCTCTGACAGGATGGCGGTATTATGTTGGAATGACGGCCTCGGTTCTTTAGTCTAGGAGGAAGGGGGTATAGCTAGTTGTTTGACGTGGAGAGGTACGGTACGCCCATAAGATATATGAAAGTTTCCATATCTAATTTCCTTTTTATGTGATTGAAGCCTTTTCTTAAGTCCATCTTCTATGGTTTTATCGGTGATTTTTTTTTGCTTTGCCATTGCCTTGAGGGTAGTAGGGATTGGATGGTGAGTGGATGATGTTATGTTTGTTGAGGAAGGCTACAAATTTCTCACCAGACTGGGGGCTGTTATCGATTCTAATCAGGTGAGGGCATCTAAACCTTATAATAATGTATTCCCAGATAAAAGAGATGACCTCCTCTTCGCTAGTTTAGTAGAGAGAAAATGCTTCTACCTATTTTGTAAAATAATCTGTTGCTATGAGTAGGAATCATCGGTTACCTAGAGTATTAGGAAATTCTCTGACGAGATCGAGCGCCCACCGCTTAAATGGCTAGAAAACCTTGCTTGCATGTAGTTCGAGCACAGAGGCGCAGATCTTGTATCTAAGTTGTTAACATGCATCGTATTTGCGTGAGTACTCTGATGCTTGCTTGTGCATTCTTGGCCAGAATATTCCTTGTGCAATCGCCCTATTACCGAGTGATCAACTTGCACCATAGGAGTCACAAGTTCCATCATATAAATCTCTGAGCTTTCTATTTGCTTTCTTCCTAGAGAGGCACTTGAGATAAGGCCCCGTGACTGAACGGAAATATAACAGACCATTTTAAACTGTATAACGCTTCGAGTTCTTGATTAACTATCGATATTCTTTCGGATCTGTTAGAAGGGGCCCTTTACATTTGTTATTAGGGAAAGGGCCAAGATAGGCTATGAAGGGCTTTTAGCAATCGTCATCCTTCTCTTCATCACCCCCAGTATTGATCGTGCATACATAATAGAAATCAATGCTGGGGGTGGATATAACTTGGATCTGTAGATATCGTGTCCCTGTACCCAAGACCCTAGTTAGATAAGCTAAGGAATCGGCATGTCTGTTTTCACCAAGAGGGAGTTAGTTGAGTGTTTCTTTCACAAATCTTCTCATCCTATCAGCAACGAGAGCTACATATTCAATCTTCTTTCCATTCTTCTTGTACTTCTTATTGTAATGGTGGATGATTAGTAGAGAATCTGTATAGACTGAGAGCTCTGGGATGTCAAGCTCAAGAGTGAGGTCAAGTCCATGAATGAGAGTTTCATATTCTGTGATATTATTGGAGGCTTTAAAATCTAAGCAGATTGATTTCTCAATTATGTCGTTAGACGGGGTAATTAATACGATTCCAATTCCTAATACTGTTGGTCTTGCTGAATAATCTGTAAGACATCTCCACCCTTTCGTTATAATCCATTCAATGCGCTTATTAAATGCTTTGGTGGGTGGATCATCTATATTTTCTTCTCTATGGTCAGGATCATGCTCCTCCCAATCGGGATCTTCCACTGGAAAATCCACAAGAAAATCGGTAACGGCCTAACCTTTTTTTGAATGTTGTTGTTCGAACTTGATATCATGTTCTCCCAAACTGACTGACCTTTGCAGCACTCTTCTGGATTTTTCTTTTTTGGAAAAAACTTCTTGGAGTGGGTAGTTTGTCATGACTTTGACTGAATGAGCTTGGAAGTAGTGCTTAAGTTTCTATGAAGTGTAAACAAGAGTTAGAAGGTAGAGAATGGAACCACCGGAGCGGTTCCCCCTGTAGGCTTGTTGTGAATAGACATTAGAGAATATGGCTGAGATGGTAGTACAATCCCAATGAATCACGGTATTGTTGAATGGGCTCCTTTGGATCGGTGCCCTTATATTTACATATTTTTGGAGTATGGAAACCTTTTGGTACTTCCATATCAAATAACTCTTTGGCAATCAGACTACCCTCTAACTTGATAAGATCGTCTTTGTTGCCTAGAGCTTGAGCTTCAATCAACTCCTTGATACGCTGGTCTATATGCTCTTGTGTGAAATACTAACATGTTGCCTGAGTGGCTTGGCGAGGTGGTTGAGGATTATGAGTACCGGTATCTTCACTCTGGCGGTCACGTGCTAGAATTTGAGGTTGAGGTCGCTGTTTTTCCTCTTGATGTTTAGAAGGTTGGAGACCTCTGTTGATATTAGACTGAACTTCACCGCCTAAATGAATAGAATTTTGAGGTTCGTGTTAAACATTTCTTGAAATGGCTTTGCTATTGGCCCCTTGAGGTCCTAACCTTTCTCATGCAGAAATTTGGGAGTGCTTCATAACTTGATCATAATCACTGGTTTGGGGAGCCATTTGAGTGTTCTACCAAGCTTGTAATGTGGTTTGCATGGTTTTTATCTTGTTTTCATGTCATTTAAACGCTGTCAAACGAGCCTGTAGCTCGGCTTTGGGCTCCTTCTCACAGAGCTCACAGTCAAGAGTTAACTTACATTTGAGCTCATTACATTTCTCTTTTTTGGCATGGAGATTCGCCCGTAGTTCTGTAAGCTGTTCCGACTCAATTGAGAGATCAAGCTAGATTCCAGTTACTGATCGTCTGGAAGCGATCAAGATTGGAAATTGATATTAGGGTGAATGCATTTCTTAGGATATCGTGGAAACCATATCTTTCCCATAGACGGCGCCAACTGCAATAGCCTTATTTTGTAGCTCGAAATGGTTTGAAATTCGCTCTTACACCAATGTACCTGTGGCAAGAACTAATGTAAAGCAAGAAATAACAAAGTTGATTTAGCGTGGAAAATCTTTGAATAGGTAAAAAACTACAACCTCGAGTTGAAGGTTTTAATAATAGTAACTTTTATTACTTGAGGCTGATATCTTATTACAAGTGATATCTTGAACTAAAAATACTTAATCTTGTAAGTAAGAAGTTTTATGGTATTTAGAATCTAGAAATTCTTGTGTTAGAGTCTAGAAAATTTAGTTTTTCTTGGTCCCTGCCTCTTCTTGAACTTTTGCTTTATATAGACCTTACCCGCAGTTTGTTATCGTGCAGAAGCACGTTCTCTGAATAATGAGGTAAGTAGTGGTTGACTGTATAACTGTTTAGTTCGTGGGAGACATGTGTCTTTGACTTGTTCATATTCTTCTATTGTGCTCAATCCACGTTCTTCATCAGTTCGTGGTCTAGATATCAATGCTAACTGTTCACATCATGTGTGAAATGCGTGAGTCTGATATGGAGGTAGTTTTAATTTGAGTTAGGTCGAGGGATAGGTCCCTACATTCACCACCTCTATCTAACCAAATGACTTTAACCTTTTTTCCTTATTATTTTTCAACGTCAATAATGTACACCTCAACGTCATTCACTGCTTGAAATTTTTCACTTAATAAATAGGCATAATTATAACGTGAATAGTTATCAATAAAGGTGATAAAATACTTTTCTCCCATAAAAAAAGGAGCGATAAAAGATTCACAAATGTCTGTATGAATAATTTTAAGAAGCTTCGTACTTCTAGTAGTACCCTTCTTGGTGTATTTGGTTTGTTTGCCTTTAATACAATCCATACACATACTGAAATCAGTAAAATCTAGGTTTGGAAGGACCTCATATTTTACTAATCTATGCATTCTTTCTCTGAAGATATGCTCCATTCGTTTGTACCACAAGATGGTGAAATCTTCATTAGTTATGCTACATTTTGTTCCAACATTAGGATGCACGGTCAAAAGGGGTTTGGCAAACATGTTAACAAGATTTAATTTGTATAGGCCATTACATGAAATATCATAACCAATAAAAGTGGAATTTTTGAATAAACTGACAGAACCATTCCCAAAGTCAAAAGAATATCTGTCAAGGTCTAAAAGAGCTAAAGAAAGAAAATTGTGGGAAACTAAAGGAATATGGAAGGTAATCAATTAATCTAAATGATGTTTAGTGTCTAAGAATAAATGAGAGGTCCCTACAGCTTCAACTGAAGCTTTAACTTTATTTCCCATAAATATGAGTTTTTTATTTGGTTCAACGTTTTAGGTCGTAAGGAATCCCTGTATCCTATTTGAAACAAGAATAGTAGCACCTAAGCCAATTTACCAAGTATTAGAAGGAACTTTAGTTAGATTTGATTCGAAGCATACAAAAGCTAAATGATTACCTTTCATTTTAAACCAAGCCTTACGCTTTTGCTGAGAAAACGGTTTGCATGAGAATTTGAAGGTTTGATCAGTGTGAATGCGCCAGTTTCAGAGATCATTAATGGTTCATTATGTTGATTATAGCATCATTAATGATCTCTTAATATCCTTTTATGCTACAATTGATGTATCTCTCCTTTTATTTTTTTGTTGCAACGGAGAAGACATTGAATAGATTTATTATTAATTTTTGTGTTGTCAAAGGTAATGGGTAATATGTGTTGT
The DNA here is from genome assembly GCA_014058105.1 of Kingdonia uniflora. Lineage (NCBI taxonomy): Eukaryota > Viridiplantae > Streptophyta > Magnoliopsida > Ranunculales > Circaeasteraceae > Kingdonia > Kingdonia uniflora. Next base: position 1,735,237 of record JACGCM010000696.1, read on the forward strand.
TGTATGAGCGAAGAAAATATTGTAGACAATAGTTAGTGTATTAATATTCTCTGTACTCTGAAGGTCTTCAAGTAAGCCCCTCGAGTGTATGATAAAATGTCATCGAATAAAAAAGATTAAAGTAAAAAAAGAAAATGTTGAAATGTGGAGTCGAAGGTTAGGTGAAAGGTGACATAAGTTGATTGTTGTAAATAAGTTGCAGAAAGAAGGTATATTGATCTTATAAGTCAAATATGTTAGTATTCTATGAAGGGAATTGTTGTAGTAAGAGTCAGGATGACAAAGATTGTTTGGATTCTAATTTGAATATTATCGATTGTTGTTGTTAGGATAATGGTATATTTGAATTGTCAAAGTTTATGTTGTGGTCAAGGGTGTTGACTGCAGCAATCTGATACTTGCAGGCCATAGTGCTGACATGTAGGGCCTTGCCTGTCTTGACCAGAGCACAGGGTTAGCAGTAGTTACTTCATGTCTGAGTTTAGGTATGATGATGGTTGTCACATGACAGACCCATGTGATTCCTCCATTTAAAACTTCAATTTGCAAATAACGCTTGGGTGTACTAGAGATGATTTTGTTCGAGGCATAAAGACAAAGGTTGTTTGGATCAAAATATTAATGGTGATTATGTATTTGAGGGTTTGGTTGTACGTAATTTGAAGAGTTCAAAATGTTTACAGAGGCGGGAAAATTTTGTAAGAGACAATTTGCTAAAATTATTGGGGGAAGGCTAAGAGGTGAGAGAGAATAGGGTTAGTGGGTATAATGATGGCGGTTTAGAAAACTGATACTATTTGAGAATTGTTTATTTAAGAGGAGAAAAAGAGTGAGAAATAGAGTATTATTCAATCACCTTTGTATTTGTTTGAAGGAGTGATAATGGTCAAAATTCGGTGTTTAGTATGGGTAAAAATTAGAGTGTCGTTCACTTTCGAACAGAACTAGAAATTAGTTTTGGTCTTGTGTTTTAGTAATCTAAGGTTGTAAAACCGATATGGTTTTAATCAAGAATAAAGGTCTAGGGGCTTCGGATTTCACCACCATTTACATACAATATCAACATAGTATCGTATATTAAATTCTCCACTTAATTGAAATAACAAACTTCGACCTTTTATCGATGTAATCCCATGATTAATTATAACTCAAGTAAAATATATTGTATGAACTAAGTATGTACTAAAAGCACATTCCATGAAAGCTATGCTAACTATGAAATGTTAATTAGGATCATACCTTTGAAAAATGCAATATTAATACAATTTTACTATATCATTTGTGAATCACAAAACTCTTCCTATATTTCTACTTAAAGAGATTATAGGATGATAATGGATGTCTCCAACAATATAGTTTTGGGATTTGTGATAATATGCTCATATTGTGTTGAAGAAAAATACATTCTACTACATCATATCATACGCTTATGGCGGATCCATCCTCACCCCTAGTGAGGACATAGCCGGCCATTATAGCAATTATAAAACCTAAATGATATGTGAATGAAATGAACATAAACTAACAAAAAAAAGAGGAATTTAATTGACTTACAAAATGAAATGCTCCAAATGCTTACAAGATTTGCACCAACTTACACCAATAATGCTCTCTTGCACTCTACAAGAATGATTCTCTCAAAATTGGATGATTTTATGAGCTCACCACCTCTTCTTTTATAGATGAAGGAGATGGTTCTTATATTTAATATTATATTTATAACCTATGCCATGAATGTACATAAATTTGTAACCTGTAAGAGTTATCCTCAAAAATTGTAACCTCCCCAAGTGAGACCCTTGTGTTTGACAACGCTACATCCTTCTCCAACAGTTCATCCTTTGAGCTATACATCCTGGTATTTGTACATATTTGGTAAATGAGCTCCATGTGACCTGAAATATAAAAATTGGTTTTCTAAGTCATGTTTAATAATAAAATTAAGAATAATAAACATTAAGTCATACGGGAATAGTGGTCATTTTATGTGTCCATCAAATACCCCCAAACTTAAAGTTTGCTAGTCCTCGAGCAAAAAAAAGAATAAAGGCATAACTCTTTCATGATTAAGACGATTGTATTTAGCGTATGCAACAAGCCGTGAACCTATAGGTTACCCATATAGGACGAGTTTTGTCTCGTGAGGGTTTGCAGTGACTATACCCACAAAAGTTAATAAGGGCATTATAGTAGTTTAGATACTCATTAGGTCATTTCGACTAACTTATTGATATCTGATAATGTTAAAAACATTAAGAAGGTAAACCCCTTAAAATTTAATTCTTTCACATATATATAATCAGAGAACTTGGAGAATTATCCAAAACTAGGGATACTACCTAATACTTAAATGAGATTTCACATATTTTTTTAATATCCTCAAGTGTTGTGAAAATAGTTACTGCACGTACAACTTTATTTAGAGGCTCTTGAGTCAATATCCAGTCATTTCGTATTTCGTAAAACAAATCCAACGATCAGTTTGATAAGTGCCATAGTCAATTCGAATCCTGTTATTTATTTTTGGGGAATAACTATAAGCCTTATTATTTTGGTACTTGTTTCCTTAGTGACGCCTCCATAATATGAGTTATTGGTCAACAATCCCGGCCAGTTGGCTTAGGTTGCTGGGGTTTGGTACCCCTTCGTGACCTAGGCTCTGGATTCTCACAAGTAAACTTTATTCCTTGCTTCTTTCACATAGTTCATGACTATACTCAAGATTGGTGATAATTCTTCCTCTTTCAGTTTTAATCATGCAATATGCCTTGCATCGTGAATGTTTTTAGAGCTATTTTGGCTTATAGAAATCCTTATTATATTACTTCAGGATCAAACTTATTCCCTAGGCAGTTATTTCCCTTGTAGTGGATCATTCCTACCTCAAATACTTGATTCCCTTTGATTGCCCAAAATTCTAGCAAAAGTAATAAATGTAATACTATCGTGAGGTGCATTTGTTTTGAGAAATATCAGTCGACATGAAATTTTCTCTAATTAAAGGGTAGTACCTCTAGCTTAAGATAATGTTCCAAAATTTTCTAAGCATATATTTGATGAAAATTTTAACTTCACGGTTTTTACGACCAAAATATTTAGACCATATCAAATACTTATAAGCTTGTAGAAACTTACTAAAGAGTCTCATAAATTACCATAATGACCTATCTTTTCTCTAAAAAAGTAAAAAATGTGAACGATTTTTCCCCACCCCCAAACTAGAAAGAAGCATTGTCCCCAATATTTAAAAGCATACCTTAAAAGAAGGGAAAAAAAAATCGGAACATAGTACTTGATATAACATGGGTTGCTTCCCAGATAGCGCTAAGTTTATTGTCTTCAGCCGGACAAAATGCGGAACCCCCAAACTCAGTGAAAGTTGGGTGAAAAGGATATGAATGTCACTCCTCATAAACTGGGCCCAGAAGCTTCAAGTCTTCATTGGTGAAGCTAAAATGTTCATAATAAGGCTTAAGCCTTTGCCCATTCACTTTTTATATTTTGCCAGTACTCGGTTCTTCAACCTTAACCTCCCCATGTGGATATACCATTTTAACAATGAGAGGCCCGGTCCATCGTGATCGTAGATTGCTAGGAAATAAATACAACCTAGAAGAGTACAACAAGACTTTTTAGTTTGGTTCAAATGATTTTCGCAAAATGTTTTTGTCGTGAAACGCTTTCATGCGCTCCTTGTAAGTCTTTGCTGAATGGTATGCATCATTCTGTAGTTCTTCTAACTCATTGAGTTGAAGCTTGCGATGCAAATCGGCCTTCCCAATGTTTAAGTTTAAGGCCTTTATTGCCCAATATGCTCGGTGTTCTAATTTAGCTGGAAGGTGACAAGCCTTTCCATATACTAGCCGGTAAGGGGACATTCCAATAGGTGTCTTAAAAGCAGTACAATAAGCCCAAAAAGCATCGTTTAGTCGAGTTAACCAATCTTTACGGTTTGGTCTTATCATTTTTTGAAGAATAGTCTTGATTTCACGATTGGAAACCTCCACTTGCCCAATAGTCTGCGGATGGTACGGTGTATCAACCTTGTGTGTTACTCCAAATTTTTTCATTAAGTTCGCAAACATTCGACTGTTAAAATGTGACCCCTCATCACTAATTATTACCCTCGGCGTACCAAAATGAGAAAAAATATTCTCTTTAATAAATTCAATAATAACCGAACTATCATTGGTCCTGGTAGGAATAGCTTCAACCCACTTAGTCACATAGTCAAAGGCTAAAAGGATGTACATGAACCCAAAAGATGGGGTGAAGGTACCAATAAAGTCTATGCCCCAAACATCAAATAGTTCAATGATCAAAATTGGGCTTAGTGACATTATATTCCTACAGGCCAAGGCTCCCATTCTCTGACATCTATCACAAGCCTTGCAAAATTCGTGAGCATCACGAAATAAGGTAGGCCAATAAAATCCACACTGTAAATTTTTTGTAGAGGTCTTTTTGGAGCTGATGTGACCACCTCAGGCTTGGGAGTGACAAAATTCTATGACTTTGGTATGCTAAGAATCTGGGACACATCTCCTAATGATTTGATCAGAACAATATTTAAACAGGTACGGGTCATCCCAGAAGAAGTGCCGGGCCTTACTAATAAATTTATTCTTATCTGGTTTGGTCCTAAAACTAGGAAGGTGCCCTGTGGTAAGATAATTCGATATGTCTGCAAACCAGGTACAGAAGACATAGAGCAAATGGACATGAGTTGCTCGTCAGGAAAGGATTCACGAATAGGTAACGACCTATCTAAAGAATCATTGTCTATTCGAGAAAGGTGGTCAACTACCACATTCTCGGCACCTTTTTTATCCCGAATCTCAATATCAAACTCCTGAAGTAATAATATCCATTGGATTAAGTGTTGTTTGGTGCCCTTCTTGGTAAGGAGGTGTTTGATAGCAGCATAATCCGTATATACTATTACTTTAGAACCTATGAGATAAGAACGGAATTTTTTTAGAGCAAAAACTATCGCTAGAAGTTCTTTCTCTGTGGTTGTATAATTGAGTTGCGCATCATTAAGAGTTTTACTGGCATAATAGATGGCACGCGGAAGGTTATCAATGTGTTGTGTCAAAACTGCACCAATGGCATAGTCAGATGCATCACACATTAACTCGAAAGGTTCGTTCCAATTTTGAGGTTGGATGATGGGTGATGATGTTAGACGTGTTCAGAGATTCTTAAAAGCTTTAAGACACGTATCATCGAATAGAAATGTGGTATCCTTGGCGAGGAGATTGCTGAGGGGTCGAGCAATTTTGCTAAACTCAGGAACAAAACGTCGATAAAATTCTGCATGCCCCAAGAATGAACGAACATCCTTGATTGTTCGTGGGGGTGGGAGACTAGATATGTCATCAATCTTGGCTTTATCTACTTCAATACGCTTTGCTGATATGACATGTCCTAATACTATGCCTTTTTTCACCATGAAGTGACATTTTTCCCAATTTAGAACAAGATTTTTCTGTTGACACCTAGCAAGAACAATAGATAAGTGGTGGGGACATTGGTCAAACGAATCTTCGAAGAGGGAGATGTCATCCATGGAAACCTCAAGGAAACGCTCAGCCATGTCGGAGAAAATACTCAACATACATCGCTGAAATGTTGCTGGAACATTGCATAACCCAAATGGCATGCGGCGATAGGCAAAGGTTCCAAAAGGACAAGTAAATGAGGATTTATCTTGGTCCTCTAGAGCGATGGGTATTTGATTGTACCCAGAATACCCATCAAGAAAACAATAGTATTCATGACCGGCGAGACGTTCAAGCATTTGATCCATGAATGGTAAGGGAAAATGATCTTTTTTTTTTTGCTAAGTAAGAATAATTTATTGCAAAAACCCAGAATCTTACAAGAGGTTAACAGCCTAAAGAAGAAAAAAATACAAGAGTACAATCAACAAAATCAAAAATATTCTTGCATTGGTATTTCAATTCTTTTTAGAAACTCGGGTCTACTCAAACTAAACTTGCATAAGCCATCAAGAAGATAGGCTCCTCTCCTTGATAGAGCATCAACACTAAAATTAGCTTCACTCCATATGGCAGCGATTCTAATTTGTTGCATAGATCATTTAACATTAGCCCATTCAGCTTCCAAGATCCAAGGAATGTTATCCGAGTGAAAAGCCTCTACTGCAGCCTTAGAATCAGATTCAACCCATGCTATAAGCCAACCATTTAAAGCCGCCAAATCCACCCCCTTTATAATCGCCTTACATTCAGCCGTGTAATTTGAAACCAAGCCCAAGCCTTGAGCAAAAGAGCCGAGAATCTTACCTTCGCTGTCTCTAAAAATGTAGACAATGCCGCCCTTTCCAGGATTACCTCTGGCAGCTGCGTCAGTGTTAATCTTGATCTCACCGTGGTTAGGCAGCTCCTAAAAATAGGAAGCAACCTTTAGCTATTTTCTAGGATGAAGAGGGATGCCTATCTTGTGGAGAATACTCAAGTCGGCAAGACTGTTATTCATGCAGCCCCGAGTAAACATAGCAGTTTCATAAATCTGTTTATACCACTTCCTCTTTTCTTGATCCAAAGAGAAGTTTTGCTCTTCGAAGATGTTGTTATTTCTAGCAAGCCAAATCAGATTGGTTCCTCCCCAAACAGCCCCAAACCACAAATCTTTAAGGTAAGGACTCATTGAGTCTCCAATCTCGAGAAAACTTTTCAGATTTTTATCCAGAATCTGAACTTGAAAGAGGTCTTCAAGCCAAGTCCACAAGCAAATGCTAAAGGAACAATCCCAAAACAGATGATGAATGGATTCAGAATTGTTAGCGCAGAGACAACAACGAGAAGCTAGAGTAATGCCTTTCTTTTGCACATTATCATCCGTAGGAAGCTTTCCGTGACACAACCTTCATCCCCACATCGAAAACCTAGGGCGTATAGCACTTCGAAAGAGGAACTTGAACCACCAGTTTTGCTGGCATTTATTGCAGATGGTTTCAAAGGCGCCTTTGGTAGAGAACTTGCCAATAAGATCTAGTTTCCACACTCTCCTATCTGGTTTATGATGGTTAATCTTGATTCAATGAATATCAACTCCAAATCTGTCTAAAATCAGCTGAAGATTGTAAGGAATAAACCATCTGCCCTCGGAAATAATATAACTAACCTTAGCATTCAGATCAGTCCAGGGAATAGCATCGTCATTTATTATGTCTTTTAGGGAGAGAGGAGAGCACCAATTGTCACGCCAAAGGTCAATACATTTCCCATCTCCAATCACCCAACCCGAATGAGCAGAAACATCCTCAAGAGCTCCTCGAACACCCACCTAAATCGAAGATCCTTTAGTGGTAGTTAAGAAATTTCTAGATTTTGTAATAAACTTGGCTCGCATAAATTCAGCCCACTCGTCTTTTGGGTTAAGAAAATTCCAAGCAAGTTTCATCATCAGAGATTGGTTTATCTCTTTTAATCTTCATAAGTTCATACCACCTTCCTTATAAGGTTTGCACACTTTATCCCAGGCAACCACGCAAGCTTTCTTAGATTCAAGTTCCCCAGACCAAAGAAAATTCTGAAGAATCCGTTCACCCTCTTTAATCACTGAAACAGGCAACATGTATATACCCATACTGAAAATAGAGATGCTACTCAACACTGATTGAATAAGAACTTCCCTCCCTTGTAAGGAAAACATATTACCCGCCCAGCCAGTAGCTTTTTTTTTTTTATCTTATCCGCCAGAGGTCTCAAAACCTCCTTACTAACTCTTTCTTGAACCAAAGGAATGCCGAGATAAGTTGTTGGTAGACAGCCTTCGTCAAACCCCAAGATATCTTTAAATTTTTGCTTCTTAACATTGGTCATAGCTCCCAAGTATAGCTTACTTTTCTCAGAGGTGAAGACCTGCCCAGAAGTCTCCTGGTACAAAGCAAGCCATTTGTAAAGTAATTTCTGCCCCTTTGTTCTACCATTTGCAAAGATAAAAATATCATCAGCAAAGAGTAAGTTTGAAGGGGCCATAATCCCCTTAGTGGTCACCATAGGAAGCACTTTTTGAGTGAGGCGCAGCTGGGATAAACCTTTACTAAGCACCTCTTCAGCAATAGCAAAGAGAATAGGAGATAGGGGATCACCTTGTCTTAAACCCTGACCGGTTTGAAAGAACCCACAAGGGCCACCATTCACAAGAATAGACACAAACCCACTATGTAGGAGCAATCTAATCCAATTGCAGGATTTGTGATGGAATCCCATTTTACTCAACACCTGAAATAAGAAGTCCCAGCTTAGGGTGTCAAAGGCTTGAGCAATGTCAAGTTTGATTCCCACATTCCTACCAAATCTCTTCTTCTGAAGCTCATTGATCATTTCTGAAGCAAGCCCAATATTACTGTGCATATTTCTCCCATGTATAAATCCACATTGCTCATTTGAGATGATACCAGGCAGAAATCCAGAGATCATGGAGGCTGAAATTTTAGATATAACTTTGATCAGAAAATTACCCATACAAATAGGCCGGAAGTGGCGCATGGTAAAGGCATTCTTAACTTTGGGAACAAGAATAATAAAGCTAGAGTTGAAGCCTCTAGGCAAAGTGGAGTCAATAAAGAAAGATCGGATAACTTTAATCACATCAAGACCCACAATCCCCCAACAAACTTGAAAGGATCTCCCAGAAAAACTGTCGGGACCTGGAGAACTATTGGGGCTCAAATCAAAGACAGCCATTCTAATTTCATCACCATCAGGATATCAATAAGACAAGCATTATCCTCAGAAGAGATGACATTGGTAATCTGCCTGAAAACCAGATCTGATTTTGGGTGATCTTTAAAAGAAAATTTCTCCGAGAAGAAGTTGACAATGTGAGTTTTGATCTCGTCTTGATCTTCAAGAAGTCTGCCGTCCTCATTTTGAAGAGCGTGGATAAGGCTTTTGTTCTTTTTGATACGAGCAAGGGTATGAAAATAGGCTGTGTTACGGTCTCCAAATTTCAGCCAGTTAATTCTAGCTTTCTGCCGCCAAAGTTCTTTCTCATTATGCAGTGCTTGATTAAGTAATTGGTTAGTCATAGCCATCATTTTCCACCTCATTATCAAGTTGTTGATGAAGCCTTTCTACTTTATCCGACAGCCCTTGAATGTAAAGTTTACTATTTCCAAAAGCTAGTTTATTCCATTCCTTAAGCTTGCTTTTCAATCTTCTAAATTTCCAACTGATTTGATAAAGGGGATCTCCCTCTAAAGTCTGATCCCAATTGTCTTTAACCACCTGAAGAAACGAGTCATGTGTAGTCCACATATTATAGAATCTGAAAGGAATATTGATTGGTTTAGCAATCCCCAATTTCCATCCAACCAACGGAGAATGTTCCGAGTTACTTCTAGCCAACACCTTGTATTTCCAGCCCGAGAAGAGATTAGAACAAGCTTGATTGCACAACATTCTATCCAGCTTGCAAAGAATTCTCTTATTCCCCATTTGCCCATTACACCAAGTAAAATCAAATCCAGAAAAATAAACTTCCAGTAAGCAAGAAGAGTCTACAAAGTCTTGGAATTCAGCCGAGGCATTCCATCTCACACCCCTTCCACCTCTTTTTTCTTCACCTCTGAGAACAACGTTAAAGTACCTACCACTAGCCACGGTAAGTTAGAAGTACCAAACACTGACAGATCATTCCAGAGATGCCTTCTACGAATGTACGAGCAATCTGTATGTACAAAGGAAACAATCACATTCTCAACCAACACAGTAATATGCTGTTTACAGCTTGCCAAGACAGTGGGAGTAGATATCCCTTTACGCCAAAAAACCCAAATATTTGGAAAGCTTAACCCATTATCAAAGAAGAACATCTCTCGATCCATTGAGTGCATAGATAGTCTACGCAGATTCTTAGCATCCGGCTAAACTTTAGGCTCTACAATGCAGAGTAAGTCTGGGGAGTGTTTAATCATCAAATTTTTTAGACAATAGGAATTATTTGAGTTGGCAATACCCCTACAATTCCAATATAAGATCTTCATCACAATCTTCTATTAGTTTGCCTTCTTGTCTGCTGCTTTGTAACTTGTTGGTTACTCGCTTTGGACTTGTTTTTGCGAATGTTTTTTCTACTCAAGACATTATGCCATTCCTCAGCTTCCTGAGTTTGGTACGAGATGCCCGTGTCCGAATTTGAACCAGATTCAGGATTACTCTCACTCCTAGAGCCATCCTCTATCTCAACTCCTTCGTCAGTGATTTGAGATGTACCATCCCCTTCTTCAACCATATCTGCCCAAGACTGATTAACCATACATGCTTCTCTATCCACGTCCCTAGAGTTGGATGATCCATCCCATTCTCGAGTAGTTTTGTCCCACATTTCAACAACTCCTTTATATTTCTTGTTCATCGATGCCGGCTGTGTTGAAGGGGTTTTATCAACAATGACCTCCTTAAGTTTTCCATCCTTCTTTTGATTTTCTTTCTCTTTTTCTTCTTGATCATTCTTGTTTGGTTTCTTCCTATTGCGTCGCTTCTTTTTGGGTTCCTTGTCCGCTTCGTTGTGAATCACTTTTTCTTTCTCAATTGATTTCTCCACATCTTGACATTCCGACACTAAGTGACCCACCACTTTGTAGTGTCAACTGATTTTAGGGACCTTTCCCAGCTGAATTTCTTGGCAAAACTCGAATCTCTCCCGCTCCACCATGATTTTGTTAGGAATTGGTTTTGTAAAATCAACATCCACAAGCACGGACGCATAAAACCTCGTATTTTGACACAATGTGCAGCGATTAACTGGTACTGGATTCCCCACTGTTCGAGTCATAGACATTAACACATCTTCCTAATATTCTGCACCCAAAGCAGGAAATTTGACCCAAACCATAGCATGTGTGTTCTTCTGCTTGTTGATGTCAAAGTTTGGCGTCCAAATGGTTACTCTCAACAATTGACCTTCGATATGCCAAGGTCCTCCACTCCAAATTCTCAATTTATCAGATTCATTATCAAGCAGAATTGTAAAATAACCCTTACCCAAAGGAATAAATTGACAATTGCCGGCAGGACTCCATTTGCTCATAGCTTCTGTTCTTGCAACGACATGTTTCACCTTCATCAAGTCCAGTCTACCGATCAAACTGAATTTATGGTGTTCAACGCCTCTGAGAAAACCAGCTTCAGAAATGTGGATCGCCGGAATATCACCTCTCATCGTAGGAATTGGAAGGGTGCTAAGATCAGTCGGCTTGGCTTTTAGTAAATCTGCAAATGCTGATTTCTTCACATTATATAGTGTTTTGACCTGTATGGTCATCTGCATCCCCCAAAGATCCATTGAAATCAATCGATCATGAAGGTTTATGTATAAGTATTATGATCTTTTCGAGTGATCGAATTGAGTTTTCTATAATCAATACACACTCGCCACCCTGTGGTCATGCGAGTGGGGACAAGGTCATTGTGATCATTCTTCACAACAGTGATTCCAGACTTTTTTGGAACAACATAAATTGGGCTTACCCATGGGCTGTCAGAAATAGGATAAATGATCCCAGCGTCAAGCAGTTTCAAAATTTCTTTTCTCACAACCTCAGCCATAGTCGGGTTAAGCCTTCGTTGTCCTTCTCTGGACTTCTTGGCATTATCCTCAAGTTTTATCTTGTGCATGCATACAAAAGGACTAATAATATTTGAAATATTCCATCCAAGAGCTTTTGTGTTTCCCTTTAATACACGCATTAATTTATCATCATTCTCAAGTTCAAGGTCGGATGCTATGATAAAAGGAAGAGTCTCATTAGGACCTAAGTAGACATATTTGAGATTTTCAGGGAGAGGTTTAAGTTCTAACCTAACTGGCACTTCTTCCGCTTCTGGAACAGGATCCTTGACTTTCAGCATTTTAACATTATTATTGCTATCCACAATAGGAACAGAATCCAACAAGGCATTGACCTCATTGATAAGGTCATCAACATCTAAATTATCTCCAAAATGTGCAAGAGAAGCTTCTAACGGGTCCCTAGGATTGGAACTATGAAATGTACTGTTTACAACAGTACGAAGCATGTTACACTCATCGGGTTCATTTTCAAACGGAGAATGAGTTGCATTGAAGATATTTAGATCGATGGTCTTATTCCCATAAGTCAGCTTCATAGCTCCGCTACGGCAATTGATTAATGCTTTATCAGTGGCCAAGAAAGGACGGCCTAGGATCACAGGTATCTAACTATTTGGGTCTTCTATCGGGTTTGTGTCAAGGACCACAAAGTCGACAGGATAGAAAAAATTGGCAACCTGGACAAGTACATCCATCACAGCTCCCCTAGGAATTCTAATGGATTGATCAGCTAGTTGCAAGTTTCTATGTGTCGGTTTTAGTACTTCTAGACCTAACTGCTCATATACCGAATAAGGGATCAAGTTGACACTGGCACCTAAATCAAGTAAGGCTTTTCCGATACAATTTGTCCCTATGTGACAAGAAATTGTCGGCATTCCTGGATCTTTGTATTTCATGGGTGCTTTGTTCATGATTATAGAGCTAACCTCAGTATCCAATTGAATAATATTTTCACTGTCATGGACATTGAAAGATTTCTTGAAAACATTCATACGTTTCTTGAACGTGCAGAGGTCCTTGAGATGTTTTGCATAGGAAGGAATCTGTAGTAACGCATCGAGGAAAGGAATAGTGATTTTAAGATTCTTGAACCTCTACTTAACCTCTTCATCGGGAATGTTCTTCCTATTGACTAAAAACCATTGGGGATAAGGTGCTGTAGGAATTCTAGGCGGATCATTTTCGATAATCTTCTCACTTAGCGAGACCTGCTCAGTCTCTTCCTCAACAAAAGGAGTTTCTTCACATATAGGCTTGCCTCCTTCTACAACTTTCTCAGTACTAGGATTAGGACTTTCATGTGATTTGTCCTCAGGCATCCTAACTTTGTTGTCTACAGTCTTTCCACTTCTAACTGTAATCACCGCATTCGCCTGATCGCGGTGTAAACTCTCGGTTTGATCCTTCGGATTGGGTTGGGTTTGACTTGGAAACGTACCTTTGTCTCTAGTACTTAACCCAGATGCCAATTGAGCAATTGATGTTTTTATTCGACTCATGGATTGCTAATTGATTTGCATGAATTGCTGCATCAACTGGTTATTAGATTGCAATAGGGCTTGGATGCCATCATCCGAAGGTGGTTTCCTATTATGAGGAGGAATGTAAGGAGTATTTTGCTGAAAAGGTTGCTGATTGGGAGTAAAGGACATACCACCTTGATTTTGATTTGAATTACTCCCATGCTAATACGGTCTGCCAAAATAGTTACTCGAATTATTCCTCCCTGAAGAATTTCCTTGATGATGTGACTGGTTATAAGGAAAAGAGAAAGGTTTTTGATGAAACATATTTACCTGATCCTTCCTGGTTTCCCTAATTTCATGAATCAAAGGGTAATCCTGAGTATAATGTCCAACATTGTTACACGCAGCACAAGTTTGCATCTCAGCATGAAAAATTGGTGCTTTAACATACATTTTGTTTTTCCCTATTTCTAAAGACTCTATCTTACGCAGTATGGTGGTCAGCGTAGCTTTTGAATTGGAGTTAGATCCAACTCCAAAGGCATTATCCCCCTTTTCTTAAATATCAGTTTCTCTCATGATGCCCCAGGTTTGCAATTTTTTAGCCATCTCTTCTAAGAAGTCCAAACCCTCTAAATCATCCTTATCAGTGAATTTCCCTAAACAAAAGGATTCTACAGTTTTCTTGGTTTCAGCATCTAATTCATCATAAAGATTTCTAGTTAGGACCTGGGAGTCGATACTGTGATGAGGGTACTGTAGGATCAGTCCCTTATATCTCTCAAGATAATCCTTTATGCTTTCTCCATGAAGTTGGGTAATCCTAAGAATGGCCCTACGAAGGGTCTCAATTTTCTTAAGAGAGATAAACTTCTTGTAAAAGGCTTCAGTAAGCATCTCAAAACTCATGATTGATTTTGGCCGCAGAGCTTGAAGCCAGCTCTTAGCTTTCCCTAGTAAATAAAAGGGAAACAGCACGAGTTTCATGGCCTCCATTTTGTTCTCATTCCTATACTTTTGGAGGAACATTAAGTCATCAAAATCCCTAACATGAGCGTATGGGTTATCATCTTCTCCTCCTGAGAATTTTGGCAATGAATTGATCAGCGCATTTATAAGTTCAAATTGCCCAGTTGTAGGAGGTAAAACAATGTATGAGGCACGATTTGCCATTTTTGGGAACATGTGATCCTTAAGAGGAATTTGCATGGGTCCCTGACCATTCTAATTATCATTGGCATCTCCCATCTCAAGTGATTGGGGTGGAACACTAAATGGAGTGAATAAGGAAATTTGACTCGGATTAAGTCTCAATGGAGAGACAGGGAAATCAAAAGTTTCAAACTCACCCTCAACAGGGAAGAGTTCCCTACGAGTAAGGATTGCACGGTCTCTTGTATCAATAGAGATTGTAACCTCCAGTTGGGTTGACTCGCCTACCTCAAAGTGGATCAGAATATCTATCAAATAAGATTTTCTGAGCCTCTCAAGATGACTTTTAGGCCCTCAAAACCATTCTTTCATACACTAATAGATGTGCGCACTATGATGATCACACAACAATGAGGTGCACAAAAAATAAGCACAACAACCTTTTCAGATAGGCCTTAATTACGGTCAAGTTGTGAACCCGGTCTCAGGATTCGGTTGCTCCTATTCCTGACAATGGATTGGTTCGCACGTTGAGTTGTGTATACTCACTTTAGCAATAACTCGCACGTAGTTCTAATCACCTAGAAGCACCTGTGCTGGAAGGTGGGGCAAACCGCTTAGAATCATTTTTCACACTAGTTATGCCAGGGAACGTACTTCCTCCAGACAAACGTAGCCACTATCTCGGGTGTTAATAAGCGCGTTCCTAATTCTTCTGGTCCGAGCTCTATAAGCCTTTTTGTCTATCTATCTATTTTATGGCTTAATCTTGGTTTCTTTTAAAGTCAATGTCCTGTTCCGTAAAATGTTAAACCGGGTCGTGATCTCCCGGGGTCCTAGTATGCGGTGCCACACACGGGTGATGAAATCCCGTTTTTTGTTTGCCCTTTATCTAAAGTTTAGAATTTAAAAGTGCATAAACATCAGGCACATGAACAAAAATTGATCGCCTCGCAGGAGGGTGCGGTGGAAGAAAGTACCTGCGGGGCGGCCTTTTTAGGGGCTCGTTGTTTACACCGGTGAAACCGTTGTGATGGCACACCCGGGCTCTCTTGCTCAAGTAGGCATTGTAGAGAGGTCCTCCCCAGATGTGGGTTCCAATATTGCCCCAGCAGAAAAAAAAAAAGTACAATTTTATCCTTGCTTTAATTACGTACTTTTCGCTCAAGTGTACAATATTTTACCTCACTACAAGTTACTCAAAGAGAGGATGAAAAGATAAACTTATCAAGTTTTTGGTCGGTCCTTAGCTTCCTTTGGTAGTCACTGTAAAACAAAGAAAGTAGTCACCACAAAAGAAAGAAAAATTCCTCAAAGTGCAAAAGTAAAATAAAAATGTAATAAGCGAAATTTATGTTCTTCTAAAAAGTGAAACCGAAAAACAAATTAAACAGAATAATTTTTTTTTCTAATTACCACTCGTCCCCGGCAATGGCGCCATTTTGATAACGGTCAAAATCCAGTGTTTAGTATGGGTAAAAATTAGAGTGTTGTTCACTTTTGAACGGAACTAAAAATTAGTTTTGGTCTTGTGTTTTAGTAATCTAAGGTTGTAAAACCGATATGGTTTTAATCAAGAATAAAGGTCTAGGGGCTTCGGATTTCACCACCATTTACATACAATATCAACATAGCATCGTATATTAAATTCCCCACTTAATTGAAATAACATACTTCGACCTTTTATCGATGTAATCCCATGATTAATTATAACTCAAGTAGAATATATTTTATGAACTAAGTATGTACTAAAAATATATTCCATGAAAGCTATGCTAACTATGAAATGTTAATTAGGATCATACCTTAGAAAAATATAATATTAATACAATTTTATTATATCATTTGAGAATTACCAAACTCTTCCTATATCTCTATTTAAAGAGATCATAGGATGATAATGGATGTCTCCAACAATATAGTTTTGGGATTTGTGATAGTATGTTAATATTGTGTTGGAGAAAAATATATTCTACTACATGATATCATACGCTTATGGCGGATCCATCCTCACCCCTAGTGAGGACTTAGCCGGCCATTATAACAACTATAAAACCTAAAGATTTATAACCTATGCCATGAATGTACATAAATTTGTAACCTCCAAGAGTTATCCTCCAAAATTGTAACCTCCCCATGTGGGACCCTTTTGTTTGAAAACTCTACATCCTTCTCCAACAGTTCATCCTTTGAGCTATACATCTTGGTATTTGCACATATTTGGTAAATGAGCTCCATATGACCTGAAATATAAAAATTTGTTTTATAAGTCATGTTTAATAATAAAATTAAGAATAATAAACATTAAGTCATTGAGGAATAATGGTCATTTTATGTGTCCATCAAGGGGAAAGGAAAATTCTTGTTGTTTTTTTCTTAAATCATTTGAAAACTCTATTACCTATCGTTGGTATGGACAAAGATCATTAGAAAGTAACAGTTTTATATACGTCTCCCTTGTTATTATCTTTGAATTGGTCACAATTTTTGTTTGGTCTCTTTATGTCTGATAATTAGAGTAGAGAAGGCTTGATGTCCACCATTAATGATTGATGCTGTAGTTTGGAAGAGATGGTGGCGATTAGGTAAATAAGGGTTGGCCTGAGTGGTTATTTATATTTTAGATCCTTTGAGCATTAACTTTGAGGTGATATGATTATAGGATGGGTAGAATGGTGGTTAATTCAACCGGGTGTGATACCTTCAAGGCCTGATTTGGGCATATCCGATGGGTAATACTTAATAAATTACTAAGAGTTGGTGTAATTGAGGGTTTTTGCTCGAATATATCGAGCTAACTTGTTCCTTCTTCTTTTTTAGGGTGTTAATGCGTACCCATGAATCTTCAAAGATGAGGCTAGCGATAATGTCGAAGATGTACTGAATTGAGCCGAATACCTCCGGTCGTGGGGAAGAAAGTAGTAGTGACCTGGAGGAATTGCATAATGTAACCGATACTCCCCTAGCGATTATGGAACCCGATGTCAATTCTATAAAGCAAAGCCGAAGAAGGGCACGGGTTGTTGGGGAGAGCTATGAGGAGGAGGTTAGGAATGATGCTGTAGGGGATGAAGGAGATGGAGAAGAGAAATATAATGAGAGAGATGAGGAGGATGATAGGAGTGGTCACGAGGATGGTAGAGAGGAGACAGAGGATGATGGTGTCAGTTTTGCAAGCGTTACCCCTTAGGAGCGAGTGAGAGTTGGCCAGTTTCTTAAAAACACGACCTAGTTGGGAGGGGATATTTCTTAATTCCATATGGGCCAAAGTGATACATCGAGGATGAGCCTGCCAAAGTAATTATGGCTATTCGAGGCCAGATTAGGCTAGGCATGCGGCTGCCCCTTCGACGTCTTGTTAAGGAGGTATTGAATATTTTGGATTTTGCGCCTTGCCAAATGAAGGGCAATTTTTATGAGATGATAAAATTTGTCGGGGCCTTGAATGGGGAGTTGTTAGCCCAAGGTAGACCTCTTATGGAATGTTAGGACATCGCAGCCTTTTATTCGAAGAAGGGTAATCCGAAGATAGAGACATTTCACATGCAATGTCATCCAGATATATCTTGGCGATTCGACTTGAGCTTGACTGAGCACGGGTGAGATAAGGATCTGGCAGTGGTAAAGGGGCATTATGACCACTTCGAGGGCGAAGAGGAGCTCATGTTAAACAATATGGTGTTTAATCGTAGTAATTGTTATTTGATTACTTTGTAAAGTATTAATCTTTGACCATATTCTTATCTTGAATATGTGTGCTCTGCAAGACCTCGAAGTGGAGTCTAGACAGCGACCGATTCTATTTGGATGATCTGATCGATGGGAATGACGATCGTATAAACAAGATATTCCAAAGGTTGAAGCTGCTGTAGAGGAGATAAAGAAAGATACATACCCTTCTCTAAGGTCCTTCGAGTTCGACAGGTCCCTCGAAGAAAAGAAAAACTTCGACTCCCCCAGAAGGCTAGGGTATAATGGATTATAACACTCAGACAAGGCCGAATAGTAGTTTTGTCTCGAGGGCTCGACGGGGGAATACCGGTGTAGGAGTTTTGCCCACCTTAGGTAACCAGGCCTCGACTCAATAAGGGTTTCCTCATCTAACTCAGAAGAGAAGAGCTAAAGCCATTGGAGAGTATTCGAGTTTGTAGGTGCCTAGGTCGATGTCTCGAAAGAGAATACATGATCAGATGGAGGAGATGCCACCTTCAGTCAAAGGCAGGCGGCTCGTAGCTAAGCAGGATAATCTTGCCCAAGTTACCACTAAGTCGATGGTAAATCTATGAATATCAAATTTAGGTGAAGTTGGGCGTCGCATCGATGTGGCCATGAGACAGGTTAAACTATGTTGTGCAGCCTCTTAAATACTACTTCTTGGTTCAAGCTTGGATGTTTTTTTTAAAAAGGCCTAGAAGGGAGTTGGCCAAAGGTTGAAGGATGCGACTGAAGGCTGGAAGCTTGTGAAGGGGACCATAATGTCATTGAACACCTGCGTGTCATAATTGGAGCACCATCTATTTTAGGCGTGATCTAATTCGGCGAGGGAAAATCTTGCCATAGTCGGGCGTTACAATGCGATTGTGGAGGAGCTCGAGGCTAAATTTTGTGAGAACCATGCGAGGTTTCAAGCGGTCTTCGACCGGGAATGCCTCGTGACAACTACATTGAAGTAGTTTATTGACGACCTGGGCTATGGCCCATATAACTTCAAATGTTATATTTTGGATCCTTCATGGTGTCTTGTGGTGGATGATACGATTCTTGCTGAAGGGGTGGAGCCTAGTGCTCTAGTCGAGGATCCGATTGCTGAGAACCAGGTCATTACTCTTAATGCTAGCTTGAACCAAAGTACTGGTACTGCCGAGACTAATGAGGAGTATTTAAGCCATCCTTTCATGTAATTAGTTGTTGTGGAAGTGTGAACTAGTGGAGTTCAACTGTCTTTCTAGGACGAACCCTTTTCTTAAATGACTTGTTTAGTGAGTTACGGTATTGGCCAAAGTTAGCAGACCTCTGTCCCAGGTCTCGTTAATCCATAACATGTTACAAGCGAGTTGAAACTCGCTTTCTTCATCTGTAATTCGGGATGTCTTGTAGGGATTTCGAACTGAGATGGTTGGACTGTTTCGGTTCTGTGTGCGAGTATAAAAGGAGTGCACCCCATTTCTTTTCTTGATGTTATGCGATAATCCCAGAGGACGTGTTGCAGCTCTTATACCCATCGTCCCTTCTTTTTTGATGCATTTCTTAAGGCCGTTAACTATGGTTTTGTTTATAGCTTTGACTTGGCCATTGCCTTTTGAGTAGTAAGGCGTGTGCAGGGACCTATCCTTCGACCTCACTTGTAATCGAGCTATCACCAGTTCGAATACCCTCCATCTCAGGCTAGCATATTTTTCAACATAACTTTTCCAGTCAACATTTCAACATACTCCGCGAACTGGTCAAGAATGTGTGCCGAACTTAAACCAGAAACTAAGAACCAGTCAAAGACACCTGTCTCTCACGAACTCATCAGTTTCTCAGTCAACCACCACTAACCACATTATTCGGAGAACGTTTTCTAGCACGATGAAGAGCTGCGGAGAAGGCCTATATAAGGAAGAAGTTCCAGAAGAGATAGGGACCAGAAAAATTACACAAGAGATTACCTTGAAAATATATATTCTAGATTCCCGATCAATCATCAGAGCATCTTAGTTACAAGACTCAAGCATTTTCTATTCTAATAGATCACTTGTAATAAGATATCTGCCTCAAGCAATAAAGATACTTTCAATAAAAAAACTCCATACGAGGTCATGGTTTATTTACCTATTCATAGGTTTTCCACGCTAAAATTACCTGTTTCATTTCTTAATTTATATTAGAAAATTGTTACAGGTTCATTGGTGTGATAGCAAATTCCAAAGCCATTTTGAGCTTACGGAATTTGGCAATTACATTTGGCGCCGTCTGTAAGAAAGATTGCATGTTCAAGATATCTTAAGGCTGTCTTTCACTACAACTTTTAATCAATGTTACTTCTAGAAGACCGACTGCAGGAACTCAGCTCAAAGTGTCCATGGAGCTTGGGTAACACACTGAGTTACGGGCGAATCTCAATGCCAAAATGGAGAAGCGCGCCGAGCTCGATCTTCAGTTAACTAAGGATCGAGAGCTCGGT
Source organism: Kingdonia uniflora (assembly GCA_014058105.1). Taxonomy (NCBI): domain Eukaryota; kingdom Viridiplantae; phylum Streptophyta; class Magnoliopsida; order Ranunculales; family Circaeasteraceae; genus Kingdonia; species Kingdonia uniflora. The sequence continues at coordinate 1,755,634 of JACGCM010000696.1, forward strand.
GAGAAAAAGCTCGAAGCTGAACGACAAGCTCGTTTGGCAATGTTTAAAGGACATGAAGATCTGATGACAACTATACAGACTGCCCTGGATGCTCTGCAAAATACTCAGCAGGCTCCACCAACCATAGGTCATGATCAGCTTTCAGAGACCTCCAATATTTCTATATGGGAAAAGTTCAGACCTCAGCGAGTCGCCAGTAAAGCAATGTCCAAGAATTTATACTGCGAACGATAGCCCTCCATACATTTGGGGGGTGAAGTTCAGTCCGAAGTCAGTCAAGGTCACAGAATCTCCGTCCGCCATGAGGAAAAACATCGACATCAACATCAAGTTCTAGCAAAAGATGGCCTAAGTGAAGGTATGGGCACTCATTATCCACAGCCAGCTCATCCAACAATTCAACCGATACGTCATTACGTTATAAAAGAGCATATGGACCAACAGATTAAGGAGTTGATCGAAGCACATGTTCTGGGTACTACCGGCGATACCACAAAGATTAAGGGAAGTTCAATTGCCAATGTACTATTTGATATAGAGATACCAAATGGTTTTCATACTCCCAAAACTGGCAAATACAAAGGTACTGACCCGAAGGAGTACATTCAACATTACCGTAATTCATTGGGGCTGTACTCCAATCTTAACCACATCCTCTGTCGTCTGTTCACCTCAAGTCTATAGGAGGAACCACTCTGATGGTTTTACTCTCTCCCTGAAGACTCCATCTACAAATTCGATCAGCTGCAAAAGCAGTTCATCAAGACATATGCTCATAATAGAGATAAAGAGGAGAACTTGCATTCTCTTATCGGTCTTAAATAGTCGCATGGAGAGAAGCTCAAAGATCTCTCAAAGATATTCTTAGAGCTTGTACGAAAAGTAGATAACCTCGATCAGAAAATAGTTTTCACCAATGCTCTCCAGCTCGAGTGTAAGGCCAAAAAATGCCTTTTCCTTAACAAACCTATGACCTTGGAGGAGATGATCACCAAAGTCAATAGTTACGTCGACTTAGAGAGGATGATGTCCGAGCGATAGAAATCTACTAAATATGTCCTCTCCACCAAGGGCCCATCTACAGATCGAGCTAGTAAACCCAAGGAGGAACAAGGTAATCAGAAGCACACCAAGGGAAATGCTGGTTTCCCTCGGAGAGGTGGTCCACCAAACAAACCCATCCTCCCAAAATTGAACGTTCGAATCTCCATAATTTTTCCATTACTATTGAAGGATCCACTTTACTACGTCTCTCACCGCTGGAACCAAAGGACAGTCGACCATATTGCCTACATCATAAGGTAAATCATCATACTATTGACAATTGCTATGGTCTACAGCGGTTGCTCGAGTACATTTTTAAAGAGGGACGAATGCTCGAGTGCATTGTTGATCTGAAATTGTATAAGGATGTCAACTATAAGAAGCATCTTGAAGTTATTCAGGTCAATGATCAAGCTCAGGAAAAACACCTTTACCATATGCACCACAATAACATGATTAAAATTAGTCAGATCACCAATTCCAATAGATCAAAACGCAGGAGGCTATCGAAATGCTACGATCTCACACCTCAAGACAAAGAAACCAAGCTTCTCCCTGAGTCGAGTAATTGCCGAATAGGAATTTCATTTGAAGATTGCGATACCAGCCATGTCAAATTTTGACATCATGATACGTTAGTAATAATGCTAAAAATGAGGGAGTTTGTCATGCACACAATGATGATCGATACTGGAAGTGGTATTGAGATTCTATTTCAAAGTATAATCGACCAGATGGGATTGGCTGACCAAGTTATTCAAAGCGACATCGATATCAGTGGGTTCAATGGCTCTTAAGAAGAACGAGTAGGAAAGATTATCTTACCTATTACCGTAGGACCAGCCACCATCGACGTCGTATTCTATGTCATTAATACAAAATCTCATTATCTCGAGATTATGGGCCGCTACTGGATTCACAACATTGAAGCAATCGCTTCCACATATCATTAGGCACTCCGATTCAAACACGTCAATGGTATTTATGTGATTAGAGGTAGTCAGAAGCTCTCTCGAGCTTGTGAAAATACCGTCTCTGCTATCCTAGATACCTGCGACAGATTGGCTGAATAGCAATTACAGGAAGCTGATCACCTCAACGATTAACCTTCCACAGAGGAGCCCATAGATTACATCAACCTCAATGGACCTGGCCAAGGTACTTTTATTGGTACTAACCTAGGTTAACAGGAAAAAGATGCTCCCATTTAATTCTTACAGCTTAATCGAGACATTTTTGCATGGTTTTTCAAAGAGATACCAGGGGTCGATCCGACCAAGGCATGTCACAAGTTGGCCATAAATATCAATGCCACAATGGTAAAACAAAAACAACGATGTCTATCACCTTGGCTTCGAGATGAAGTTAACACCGAGATCAAGAAATTGATCAAGGTGGGATTCATTCGAGAAGCCAAATATCCTAATATTGTCGCTGTGTCGAAGATGAACGAAAATGTATAAGTTTGCGTAGATTTTACCGATCTAAACAAGCATACTCCAAAGGACAATTTTACTCTTCCCAACATTCATCAGATCCTCGATTCTATAACCAACGATAATCTCCTATCTATGATAGACGCTGCTTCAGGGTACATTCAGATTCTACTTCTGGAAGAAGATTAAAAAAAGATAACTTTCATCACTGAAAGAGGTCTTTATTGCTACAAAGTCATGCCCTTCAAACTCAAAAATACAGGTGCTACATCTCAACGGTTGATGACTACTATGTTCAAGGTATACCTAGGGAAAGTCATTGAAGTCTTCATCGACGATCTCTTGTGCATGAGCGTACAGTCAGCCAATCACATCTCAGATCTCAACACTATATTCAACATTCTTTGATCTTACAGAATGCCTCTCAACCCTGAAAGATGTCAATTTTGGGTCCATTTTGGCAAATTTCTTTGTCACCTTATTAGTAAGAAGAGGATTGAGGCCGATCCAGATCAGATTTGGGCTTTCCTCGACATGCCTTCTCCAAAACAACAAAAGATGTTCAGAAACTTGCCAGCAAGATTGCCGCGATCAGCCGTTTTGTTTCTAAATCTTTAGTCTACTGTCGTTGGATATTCATATTACTCCTCGGTTATACCAAATGAGGAAAGGTTCAGCCAAATATAGAGGTCACATGGACACCAGAATGCAAAGTAACTTTTAAGGATTTTAAAACCTATTTGGGGAGGTCTTCCATAATGAGCACCCCAGTAGAAAATGTGGAACTAATTATGTACCTCGCAGTCATAGATACTTCCCTCAGCTCAGTTCTCATTTGCCTAGAAGAGAAAATAGAGAAACTAGTCTTCTTCATCAGTAAGACCCTCACACCAGCAAAAACAAGGTACTCTAAAATTGAGAAACTTTTTCTCACTCGTGTTTATACTTCACAGTCAAGCACTACTTCCAAGATTATTCAGTCAAAGCTATGACGAACTACCCACTTCAGGAAGTCCTATCCAGGAAAGAAAAATCAAGAAGAGTACAACAGTGGTCAGTCAGTGTGGGAGAACATGATATCAAGTTTGTGCAACATTATTTTAAAAAAGGTCAGGCCGTTCCCGATTTTCTTGCAAATTTTCCAGGGGAAGATCCCGAGTGGGCAGAACACGACCCTGACCTTACAGAATAAACACCTGAGGATCCACCCCCCAAGCCATTCAACGACCGAGCTGAATGGATCAATACATCAGGGTGGAGACTTCTCATAGATGGATCAGCAGGGCCTGCAGGGTTAGGAAACCAAATCGTTTTAATTACCCCATCCTATGATAGAATTGAGAAATTAATCTGCCTGGATTTTGAGGCTTCAAATAATGTCATCGAGTATGAAGCTCTCATTCATGGACTCGACCTCGCTCTTGAGCTCGATGTTCCCAAACTCTCAATTCACATAGATTCACTATTTATCGTCCACCACTTCTCTGAGCAATACAAGAAGAATAGAAAGATGATTGAATATGCAGCACCCATTACAGATAGAATGAGTAAGTTCACAAAAGAAACTCTAGATTATCTTCTTTGTGGTGAGAACAGACACGCCGATTCCTTGGCGTATCTAGTCAGGGTCTTGGGTACAAAAGCTCGATATCTCCAGATCGAAATCATTTCAACCCCCAGCATTGATCGTATTTTTGTGTGCATGATCAACACTGGGGGTGTTAAAGGGAGATACGACGATTGGCGAATGCCTTTCTTAGCCTACCTCGGTGTCGACAACAATTGCAACAGACCATCCTCAGTAGATCCAAATGAGCGCCGACAGCTGATTAATAACTCAAAATGCTGTACTAATCAAAACGGTGTGCTATACCACCTTTCTGTCACAGGGCCTTACCTCAAGTACCTCTCCAAATAAAAAGTGGATGAATTGCACCATGAATTACATGATGGGACTTGTGGCTCCCATGCCGAAGGATGATTACTAGCAAACAGGGCAATCTGATAAGGAGTATTTTGGCCTGGCATGCGCAAGCAAGCATAGGAGTACTCCCCCATATGCAATACCTGCCAATGACATGGACACATAATACGTGCCCCTGCGCTCGAGCTCTATGCAAGCAAGGTTTCCTAGCCATTAAAAAGATGGCACTAGATCTTGTCGACAAATTCCCTAACTCTCTAGGTAATCGCCATCACCTACTCGTATTTACCAATTATTTTACAAAATGGGTAGAAGTAGTTCTACTATATCGAGCCAGAGAAGAGGAGGTCATCTTTTTTATCTGGAACCACATAATCACTCGGTTTGGGTGCCCCTAGTAAATTTGTTTCGATAATAGGCCACAATTTGTGGGAGAAAAAGTCGTAAGCATCCTAAACCACCACAATATTATCTACTCACCATCCAATCCTTACTATCCTCAAGGCAATGGTCAAGTGGAAATCACCAACAAAACCATCGTGGATGGAATAAAAAAAAAGGCTTCACTCGAAGAAATAAGTGAATTGGGTTCGCGAGCTACCTCATATCCTATGGGCCTATCGTACCACTCCCCAATAATCAACTGGATGTGCCCCATTCTTCCTTGCTTATGGCACTGAAGCCATCATTCCTTCTGAATATCATCATCTAGTTCGTGACTATGAGCTAAGTGACAAGGAAAATGAGTTCGAGTTGGCCTGCAACCACAATATGATAGATGAAACTAGGGAACGCGCCATCGCTAACCTAGGTCAATATAATCATATGCTTGCCAGATTGTACATCAGCTGAGTCATAAGCCATACCATCCAAATCAAAGCTCTCAACCTCTAAAAAATTCCTCAATATCGTAAAGAGCCTCACGCTAGAAAATTACCCAACAATTGGGATGGTCAATTCATTATCACAGGTCTTTCAAGCCTGAGATCATATTATCTCATGATAGAAGAGGGAATCCACATTTTGAATCCTTGGAATACTAGGCGACTAAAACGGTACTCTCGTTAAGCATCTTACTACTTCATTTCCTTTCCTCATTTTTGTTATATTGTTGTTCAATTTCAAAAGTGAAATTTTCATCTCCACCCAATGTAAATTCTGAACTTATCAATGAAATTCCAAGTTTTTCACAAATATCTCTTTACTTATGGAGATTGTATTAAACAAGAGATAAGGCAAAGGTAATACTAGTCTTCATCTTTTTCAACTTGTTTGGGTTATTTATAACAACTTGATCAAGGATAACACTTGGTTCGGCTGACTCTACTAAATCTCTGCGATTGTAGCAAGTGTAGAAACTTGTTTCATATCAAAGACTTTACCAAACAAGAGATAAGGCAAATGTAATACTAGTCTTCATCTTTCTCAACTTGTTTAGGCCATTTATAATGGCTAAATTAAGGATAACACTTGGTTCAGCTGACTCTACTAAATCTCTGCGATTGTAGCAAGTGCAGAATCTTGTTTCATATCAAAGACTCTGCCAAGCAAGAGATAAGGCAAAAGTAATACTAGTATTCATCTTTTTCAACTTGTTTGGGTTATTTATAATGGCTAGATCAAGGATAACACTTGGTTCGGCTGACTCTACTAAATCTCTGCGATTATAGCAAGTTTAGAAACTTATTTCATATCAAAGACTCTACCAAACAAGAGATAAGGCAAAGGTAATACTAGTCTTCATATTTTTCAACATGTTTGGGTAATTTATAACGGCTAGATCAAGGATAACACTTGGTTCAGATGACTCTACTAAATCTCAGCAATTGTAGCAAGTGTAGAAAATTGTTTCATATCAAAGACCTCACCAGGCATAAGATTAGGCAAAGGTAATATTAGCCTTCATCTCTTTCAATATGTCTACAACATTTCTATAGTTCAATCAAGTTTTTGCTTGTTTAACTCAACCCATTTCTGCGATTGAAACAATTGTTAAAACTTGTTTTATATCAAAGACCCAACCAGACACAAAGATAAGGCAAATGTTATACTAGATTTCATCTATTTCAATGTGTCGGCGACAGATTCATATTACAAGGAATTCTTTTCTTCTGATGGGATATCAGCCATGCTTCCCCCTTCAGTAGGGATGCAATCCGTGCTTTCCCTAACAACATTCATTTTACAGATTATAATAACTCTACCCCTCTCTATTAGGTCAGCAGGCCGAGGGTCCAAATCGGTTTCCATGGAAGCCATGCAGTTCCCTCGATCTATGTTAACTCCTCTGATGCATTCCTTATTCGACAAAGTTTTAAACAAGGTATCTTGTTCTAACTCAAGTTTTTTTACATCCTTTGCAAAATATGCAACTATCGCCTTTAGAAGATCTGAGCGTGGCGCATCAGGTATGACCATCCTTACAAATTTTACTTTCACCTTCTCAAGGTGTGACTCCAATCTAGCATACAAATTTTTTTGATGAATCATTTCCATAAAAAAATTTAGCATCATATGCTACATTCTCTTCCAACTTTTTTATTATATATTTAGCTGAGTCAGCCAGGTTCATACCCTCCAGGTTTACTAATTGGGCTTGAAGCCTCTTAATTTATGCGTTCAACTCTTCCCTAGCCGGAATATCCTTTATTAATTCTTCTTTCCTCTTCATCACCATTTCCTTTGCCTTAACTTCCCCTTCTAAAACCTTCTCCATGATAAGAGCAACATCCAACTTCTACTGGCATTCCCTTAAGCTTATATTACCTCTCTGCACATGCCCCTAAATTTAAGCTACGTCACCTTCTAGCTCTCTAATTCATCCTGATAAACTCACCACATCCCCTCAGACTTGAGGTACTTGAACATCCTTCTTACTCTCCCTCGAGCGCTCTCCAGCCTCAGCTTTCTTGGCACGTGTGTTTGCTTGTGCCAGTTCAGCTTTTAATCGCGCCACCCTCTCATTTAAATTATTACACCTTCGTTGCATTTCTCGAAACTCTATATCCTTGGAAGGTATAGCTATATGCAAGTGTTCAGCCGCGGCTTCTGATGCTGATAGATTTTCTCGAACTACACTCAGCTCGTTGTCTCTTTCAACAATTTTTTGTTTTTGTCGCTCCATCTCATTTCTACAATTCTGAAGATCATATAAAAATTGTTCCTCCAATCTTTCTAGCACCCGAATACGGTACGAAGCCATTTCAGCCTGCTTACCCTTAACCATAATCATGTCAGCCCATCTTTGGAGCTTCAAAACATGTTCTATGATCTCCACCAGCTCTTTTATCTCCTTGGCTATTTCGGCATCTTTTTATCCGACCTTATCAGTCAGGCTGGAAACAGCCTGGGTTACCTCCACAAGTTTAAAATGCACCTTTACATGTTGGTCTTCTATGTTCTCATTCGCCTCCCTCATCCTATCCAACTCCTCTCCAAATTCCCGGTTACATTGGAGTATATTATCCACACACGAGCGAGTTGAATCCAATTCGATCTATACGATATAAAATTTTTAGCACAGTTCGATCCAGGACACAATCAATGCGCATCTATATTTCATTTCCAAACTTATATATGATTTCTAACATCTGCGATGGGTAAATTCTTCTTGACTAAAGGTTTAGATACATTAATTGATAAACGCTCCATGAGGTATATTGTGAAGTCTAAGGTACATACTTTTGATATACTACTTTGCACAAAGAGCGTTGAATTTTTCAATGCATTATATTAGTGACATTTTCCTAAAGCCGATAGAAAATTTGTGGCCTACATCTACATCCGAATTACTATGTAGCTTTATATCGATATAGCATACAACCAAAAGGCCTTTTTTTAATTTAACCTGCAGCTCCGCTGGCAAAGACAATGAAGATGTGGAAATCTCTTTTTCCATGACAAGCTCAGTCTCAAGGTCCTTTATCCTGAGACTCATTTCTCTAAGTGCATACAAGAGGGTTACAAGAAAAAAAAAACTCAGCCTAAGAGTCTATTCAATGTACACAATCCAACAGTTCACAATACCCATCCAAAATGTTCATACAAAACTAAATCATTTATCAATCCTACCTTCTCGTTCTTTCCCTCCGGGAGTTCGTTATTGTCCCCTTGGTTATTCAACACTGTCTGACGAGAGACACCGTCTAACTCATCAGCTACTCCCGCCGTGACCTCATCCATCCCTTTATCATCTTCCTCCTCAATGTAGGTGTCCGCCTTAATGACATTCACCTCATCCTCAGAGTATCCTTTCAACATCTGGTGGCACCCCAGCCTGTCATGCTCCTCCACCATCTCCTCCAAATTGGCCCTTGCCTCCACCTATAGCTAACTAATTGCCATTGCATGGGAAGCCTTCAGAGCCTCTGGCTGCTTGGAATCCTTAATAGAATCAACTTTAGCTCGAGCTAACTTTTTCTCAAGATCGATTTTCATCCTCATCAGCTCGAACTTGTCTTCCTCAACTCCAAGCCAGATCCCTTTTGCCAGCTGAGCAACCTGCAGAATAAAAATCGACCTCAACATCAGCTCGAAGCACAATCCATAATCTTTTTCGCATAATCAGTATAGACTTACCATCTTGCTCATATCTTCCTCACCATGATGGATCGCCAATCTGGCCCTCTCCTCAACCTCTTTGAGGTCGCCCACCACGGCCGATTGCTCTTCAACAACCTTGTTCCCCAATTTCTCCAAAGGCTCAACCCTTATCCTTTTTTCCTTTTTTCTTTTGCGGCCTCACCGCTTCCAGCGGTACCTGAGGCCGACGAATTTTTTAACATCTGCTTTTTCGAATATTTTTGATCTATTTTGCTCGACATAATATGTTTCGGCTGAACTAGCCTATATGTTCCAGGGGACTTGGCTAAGTTGGTTTGGCCTTCCCCGCCAGTTCCTTGCCTCTGCCCTTCGCCATCACCCGCCATCAAACTTGTCAATTTAGCCTTTTTAACCTTCTTCGACCTGCAATCTATCCTCTTTTTCCTACAAACCCAAGTCCTTCCAACACAGCTTCCATCTCAGTCTCCTCTTCCGCAACTTCGTCCAATAGTGACTCTTTCCTCTCCACATGAGATTTCACACCTGCCATACAAAACATTTTTATTAGCAACTACAGTCATAAGTTCAAACACATAAGTAATATTATCTATGCATGGTCATACTTACTTTGCTTTACAGCTCTAAACCGAAGGTTCAAAGGTTCTTCGTCATTTTTCTGAAGGCAATTACCCTTTAGCTAAATGACTTTATCATTCCAGGCTCGACCTGTTGAATTTTGATCGAAGAAACGAGGCCGGTTTACGCTCGCACAGAAGTATGCCCCACCACTTGCGTGATAATTCTTCACCTCATAAAATTGTAGCACATCCTCAGGAGATATCCTCCTCACCTTCCCCTCATTCTTCCACCTTTCATTCAGATGGTCACAAATACTAATTACCTCCCACATGTTCCCGTTCAATTGAATGGGACATGCCTCAATTGCATTCATAATCCCCTTCGCCAAGTTGGTAAGGGGAAGACTCAGCCCGTACTCTAATTGAGATAGGTAACATAGAAAACCTTCTTCAAGGTCACTACGAACACCCCCATCAAAGTACTCTAGCGAGATCGATTAATCTATGCCCCTATCTCAATTTTCTACCTCTAAATCCGCCAGTAAATAAAAATATTCCTCCCCATTCAGTATCGTGCAACCCCTAAACTGCCAACCAACATATTCTGCACAATTACCCCATGTCCCTCCTACAACAGCCTTGGCTTTGCAAAATTCTCTAAATGTATCTGAACTAGGAGGATAAGATACCAATTGACCCAGAAAAGTTGGAAATGGTTCTAACCCTACTTTAACCTCATTATCAGACTCAATCGTTCAACCAGAGGTCGACACTTCAGTAATAGGTGAACTATCCATTTTAACTATAATTTCTACCGACAAGTTTTTGACCCTATACGACTGCCCTTCACACTCGACCTACATACAGGTTCAGGTATCTATTATTATTTCATACAAATCGGTCATATCAACATATAGCATATCTTTAATATATTCTGTTTATATGTCAAAATTGCAAAAAATTACCGTGTAGAGCTGTTGTTAAGATTTTCTTCAAAAATGATTTACACAAATAGATATATACTGTGTACGTCTCTACTAACCTTCAGAATCCGAATGAGAATCCGCAGTAGTGCCAAACCCTTCCCTCACGACGCTGCTGTATAGCCACCTGCGTGATCCAATGTCTTTCACTCTCTTTAACTGTTGATCACCCTCAAATAAGTTATTATCAGGTCCTCTAAAATTTTTTTGTGCCTCACTCTCTGTGCTCTCCAAATTTTTAGAAGTCGAAAAATATTTGAATGATGAGGAAGAAGCACTATTTATCTTTCTCTCTCTAGCTGCTGGCAGCTATTATACCTTTCATTACCCGTCTTCAGTTTTGGAATCGAGGCATCCTTTCCATTATCCATGTCAGACGTCTTATACATTTTCAATAAAATAAACTTTCCATCATTACCCCTCCCCTCATATTTTAACATATTTTTCTCTCCTATTTCCATATCTTTTTCTGACCTTCCCACACTCATGATAACTCACCCTACTTGATATCAGATCTCTATAGCTTTACATACAAAACAAAACTTGAAGCTTCTGCATTTCCTCATTTTTTGTTTATCTATCCTTGTCTATCATATTTATAGTGATAGTGATTCTCAAAGATGAGGAAATTTTCAGAATTATTAAAAATATTTATCACAATAGTTTTAGCAACATTTGCAACTATAGAGGATCCCATTGATGTACATAATTTTCATTTAAAATTTAACAAACTTATATTTATGCATGATAAACACGTTATGCATTATTACATCTAAACAACATGAGCGACCACGTCAGATCACATTACCATTGAATCAGCCATCTTCAAATTCAATCTCGACCTCAGCAATCAATTTAACCATGTTCCCTACTCCTAACGTCTAATCCTTTGAGTTGACACTCCCTCACTGGTAACTCAGCATCTTAACCAGACATACCAGAAATCCTCTTCCGTACTTCAGCTATCTTTATAGCCAATCGTCCCTCCGCGGCATGACTTATCCTCAGAGATCGAGTCCGCACCATCCTAACCTCTTCTCGAACTTCGTAAATCATCCTACCCATATTTATACATTTTCCACTCACTTTCCCCTCAAAACGTGATTTTTACCTTTTATTTCGTAACAGAAAACCCCAAAATCTTGAGTAAAATATTTGAACTTATCTCTTCCTTCGAGTTTGTCCTTTAAATTACTTTCTAGTTCGAGTTATCATAACTGAAGTTATTCTTCTATCGAACTCTGTTAGAACCAATTTTTAAATTGCTAGAATCTTAAAAATTTTTGCTCCAACTTTTCAACACACGAAACAGAATCTACTTACGTCACAATACACATTCTCACACATACTCATCTCAGTTTGAATAAAGCAAGGCAATACTTGCAATATCCATACATTCTATACATTCTTCATAATAATTTAGTTCAATTTCTATAGAATCTATATCTACAACAACACAAGTAATTGAATGACCAATATTTATTCATATCAAAAACATTACAAACGATTTTACAGATAACAAGTTTTTCAGAACACTGAACTCTAGGTACTTTACAGATATCAAGTTTTCCACTATTTTTTAGAGCCACAAGAAATTCAGGCGCGTTAACGCATCAACTTTTCCAGTTTTTCTTGCTTCAGTGATCTTTTACCCTGATACAATGGAAAAATTGGAACCAACAAAGAGCTTCCCTCGCATGAGTTTAGCCGAAGTCTAATCAAACTTCAAATAGAAACTATGCAAGCAGTAGACTCAGTGCAAGAAAAAAATTCTTAAACTAAAGGTCTACTTGGCACCAAAACATGATGGAAATACAGAAGCAGACTCTCAATGGTTGTCTCCCTCCTCTGCTGCCATTACCCCATCCTCTGAAACCACCACCACCGAAGAGCCGCTAAAGATAAAAAGGGCACCTTAGAATTTATGGTGATACAAGAAATCAGCATAACCGCCCCGCAGTCATGCCTATCCTTGCATATGAAGCCCTAACTCTGTCTTCCGCAAGGATACAGAGACAGACCTACTGGTCCTCACCTGTCAAGACGACGACATGAAACCTCCACTTGCAGTTGAACTCTTCCTCAGCTTCAATCGCTTCGTTTTCCGACATGCCTTGATACGTCGGAGGAACAGGAGCGGGAATCTCCATCTCCAAGGATTGATCCCCAAAGTACTTCAACTTCAATCTCTTTGTTTCAGTCACAATCTTCTCTTTAAGGACCACACTACGAGTCTTCACCATTGATAATTTAAGAAAGAACAAGCATGCACTGCTTCAAAGATTTTCTAAAGGTACTATTTATATAACACTACATTTATTGTAGATGTACATTTTCCTAAGCGTCATCATCTATTACTGATGCAACTTTTTGAGTAGTAACCGTCATATACATCAACATCAACATCAACATCATCATTTAATGCCCATTCCATCTCAATAACTACACAATTTCCAACCCGTCAACACCATCATGACTACGTTATTTATTCACAATTTTCAAACCCCAATAGCTGTTACCCTCTAATTCTTTCTCAACCAAAGCCACTCGTTACTTCGGTTGCGAGGGGGCAATTGTAGGGACCTATTCCTCGACCTCACTTGTAATCGAGCTATCACCAGTTCGAATAACCTCCATCTCAGGCTCATACATTTTTCAACATAACTTTTCCAGTCAACATTTAAATATAATCCATGAACTAGTCAAGAATGTGGGCCAAACTTAAACCGGAAACCTAGAACCAGTCAAAGACACCTGTCTCTCATGAACTCATCAGTTACTCAGTCAACCGCCACTAACCACATTGTTCGGAGAACGTGCTCTAGAACGATGAGGAGATACGGAGAAGGCTTATATAAGGAAGAAGTTTAAGAAGAGATAAGAACCTAAAAAATTATACAAGAGATCACCAAGAAATTATATATTATAGATTCTCGATCAATCATCAGATCATCTTAGTTACAGGACTCATGCATTTTCTATTCTTAGAGATCACTTTTAATAAGATATCCGCCCCAAGCAATAAAGATACTTTCATCAAAAATCCTCCACACAAGGTTGTAGTTTTTTTAGCTATTCATAGGTTTTCCACGCTAAAATCACTTGTTTTATTTCTTAATTTTCATTAGAATAATGTTATTGGTTTATTAGTGTGATAGCGAATTCCAAATCCATTTCGAGCCTACAGAATTCGGCCATTATAGCGCGCATAGAGGGAGAAAGGATAATGTCGTACTTCTTCAAGAATGTTCTGACCTTGCTTCCCATAAGCTGTGGTTCGTTGTCGCATCAGATCATGTAAGGGCATCCAAATCATGTACTAATATTCTCCCACAAGAACTTGATTACATCTTCTTATCTTATTCCACATAATGGTACCGCTCTAACCTATTTGGTGAAGTAGTCCGTGGCTACGAGGACGTGTTCTCTCTTACCCGAAGCTTTTGAGAACGTACCCACCAGATCGATGGTCCATCGTTTAAATGGCCAAGAAACTTGGCTACAGTGGAGATCTTGTGAAGGGCTCTTGATGTGATGGCCGCATCACCGATACTTATTGCCATGTTTTCCAGTCTTCGGCCTGTTATATCATATTCGGCCAGAATAATTTTATGTTATTGCGTATGGCATCATGGATCTTCCTGCGGTATGTGAGCTACAACTGCCTTCATGTAACTCTGTAATGATGGTGGTAACTTCTTGTTGAGATATACATTTGAGGTATACCCCGCTTGAGGTCCATCAATCTAGTTTTCCTATGAAGATGGTGTACCATCGATAATTCTTTAATAGTGAGCATTTTTCCTTTGGGTCAGTCGGTAGGGTTTTGTTATTAAAATATACCAGGAAAAGGGTATGCCAGTCTTCGGGATCGATACTATCATCCTCAATATTGATGGTATTGATTTGTATCTGGTCTATACATAGGCATTCGAGTACTTCAATTTCAAGTTTTTTAGATTCAGACTCACTAAACATTGTAGCAATGTAGGCCAGAGGGTCTACATCTTTATTTTCACCTCGAGGGAAATGTTTTATGAAAGATCGTTAAGGGAAATGACTTATGCGTTGGCGAATGGGCACTGCATATTCAACCATTCGATCGTTCGCCTGGTTTTTTCTGGTATACTGTCTTTTGACTAGCTGCGAGTCAGTAAAGACGGCCTTGGGAACGCCCAATTTAAGGGCCATATCGAGACCATAAATTAAGGTTTCGTATTCAGCCTCGTTGTTGGTACATTAAAAGTGTAACTTGATTTCCTTTTCATGACGATAAATGGATGGTGTTACTAGGACAATACCTATTCTAGAACCAGCCATCGGTGAATAGTCTCCAACCTGTATTTGAGTTCCATGGGTTTGTTTGTTCAATTTATTCATCTAGGATTTTATTTTTGTGCTCTTCCCAATCGGCATCTTCTAATGGGAAATTGGCTATATGTTGGCAACTGGCATGGAAGATGAGGTTGACAGACAAACCATTGTTTGCTAAGATATCTATATCTCAAAAAGAATATCATGTTTGTTGAAGTAGATAAACAATTGTTGTACCTGTCTAGATTAATCTTTTTTGGCTAGGGCATCTCGAAGGGGTACCTCGTGATCACTCTTATTTGATGTGCTTAGTATGGTCAGCTTTCTGGTAGTGCAGACAAGGTTAAGTGGAAGTTTTTAGATTTTTGAATATTTGGTTTCGGCAAAGGTTAAGGTTTTATTGATAAAGTATACTAGTTTTTTATTGCCTCGATATATCCGTATGAGGATCGAACTTAAGGATTTGTCTGTCACTGTAAGATAGAGGGAAAGTATTTTACCTTCGAATAGTGAACTCATTATTTATGGTTGACCGAGATAATTCATGAGCTCATGGAATGTTTATTCGTATTCTGTTATCCAATCAATGTCTGGGTTTTTCTTCTTGGTTTTGTGGGGCCCCTGACTACAGAGGAGAGAAAATAACCAGGAACACTTGTTCAATGATTTGGAAATGAATCGATTGAGGGCAAATATTTTGTCCGCAACTTTTAGTACGTCTTTGTTTGTTTGGGGAGATGGAATATTGATTAGGGCATAGATTTGCATAGGATTGAGCCCAATACCTCTCTTGCTGATGAGGTAGCCGATGAATTTTCTTGAAGAAATATCGAACTGGCACTTATCAAGGTTTAACTTCATTTTGTATGATTGCCCTGCTATTGTTTCGAAGAGTACTGCGATAATGGGGAGGGGAAAATTGTTTTTTGAAGCATGATTGTTGAGGTCGGCAAAGTTGATGTAGACATTAATTTTGCCAATATTTTTGGGAACCGCCATGATATTCAATATCCAGTTTATGTACTAAACCTTGCAGATGAACTCTACGATTAAAAGTTTATCGACTTCAAGATTCACCGTGTCTTGAAACCTTGGGGCTAAGGTTCATTTCCTTTACTTGACTGCTGGAATTAGGTATTAGGTCAAGTCGGTGACAAGCAAGGGTCGGGTCAACTCCTGGTATCTCGTGGAATGCTCAAGAAATGACGTCTCTATTGGATCAAAGGAAAGCTGTAAACTGTTGTTTCTCTTTATTAGTCTAGGAACTTCCAATAAATATTCCTCATCCGGGGCCATCGAGTTCGATATATACTGTTTGCTTGATGGTTGTGTTTCGATAGGGATAGTCGAAGGTTCAATGAGGAACAGTTGTTGTGATTACTATGGCTTTACTAATTTTCAGGTTAATTTGATCTCTGGGTGTTCGTATGATTGTGCAAGTCGTTGGGACCCTTTCATGTCCCATGTTCCACTTGGGGTGGTGAACCACATTGCTTGGTGTAGGTTGAGGATATTGCCTTGATGACATGCAGCCTATCGCAACCTAAGATACCGAGGTATTCAGAGTTCTTTTCGATGACCAGGAAACTGGATTGTAACACCATTGGGCCAGCAGTGACATTGAGGCTGATTCGTCCGACTGCCACCTCTGTAGACCCATTAAAGCCTTTGAGTTCAATGTTGGCTGGGGTTATATGGTCTATCATTTGCAAGGTTTTGTCTATTAAGAGAAAAGGACATCGACTACACTTCCTATATCGATAAGCATTGTATACAGGATGATGTGTTCGACCTTTATCATGATGACCAACAATTTGAGTAAGGAAATATGACATTAGAGATGTTGTAGTTGATAAAGGATATACTTTGGGTAGGGGATGCTGGCTAGTTTTTAGTAAGATGACTGGCAGTTTTTGTTGGTATGTAAGTTTGTAGCAGTCTTTTACTCTTTTCCTCTTGCTTTAGGAATGACTGCTGTCAATGTAATTGATTTTGATCATGTTATCTTTGAAGATATGCACTTTGTTTCTTCCAGTGTTCGGGGCTGCCTGGGTTAGAAGAAATGATCCATCGGGATAACTTGGGATGTCGACAATAGACTGGTACAATAGTCCTACTTTGAGTATCATTTCAAGGGACCATTGTAAAGCATAATAATTATCTGCTGGATGGCAATTGTATTTGTGGTTATGACAATATGGTTCATCTTTTCTGACTAAGATTAGGTATGGTGATCATCATATTGGGTCAGCTTAGATGATGGGATGAATAGCGATGATAAAGACGTTGAGTTTGGGTAGGACTGTCGTAGTTTGTTGTGATTGCTGGTTTGGGTTTCTCTCTGTCGATTGTTTTCAAGGATGCATTCGAGGTCGATGTAGCCATTTACTTTAGATAGCATTTCATTTAGTGTTTTGGGTTTCTAGAGGATGATATACTCCTTGACCCAGCGTAGGTCAGGTATGGAATTGAAGTATGCTAAAACTGCATTGGCACAATCGAGGTTCTTGATTTTTTGAGATTCATCAAAGAATTGTTTTGTAAAGGTCTCAAGTATTTCCAATTATGTTTTTCTAATGTTAAAAAGGGCATCGACTCGGAATTCTCAATCTTTATTGAATGCAAAGTGAGATATGAACAAACTAGACATTTCCTCAAAGCTTCGGATAGAACCATTAGGTCGTTTTGTGGACTGTCTGTAAGGCTAGTGGGGAACATTCGACAAAGGATGTGATTTTCCAACAAGTGGAAGATTAACGAGTTTTGGAACTCGAGGACGTGAAACTATGGGTCTGTATTTCTCTCTTTACAGATTTTAGGGATATGGAAATTTATAGGGACCACGAGGGATTAAAGCTTTGTGCAGAGTGAATTGTTAAGTCTGTTATTAGATTTTGTGATTGGGCTCGAAGTAATGTAGATGACAGCTTTGATTTCCAGGCTGACTTGCTATTGTATAAGGTAAGCTGCTCGTAGGGAAGAGCGATATGTTTACGATAGATACGACCTCGACGCGGGGGTATGTTCAACATTGCGTTCAACTATCTGTTCTAGGGTTGGTCTCCGAATAGGGTGTCTGGATGTTCAGAGAGTGGAGTCGCTTGAATCTTTTGAGACAGGAATAACTAAGTAAATCAAACCTTTGGGTATGGGATTTGGGACACCTTCGGTGCCTAGATGGACCGGTGGTGCCTCTGAGTGGGGGTGAGGGTCTAAATATGTGCGAGCAAATATGCGTGAAGGGATTGGTATCCTAGGACTGCACAGGGGTGTCATGTGTTAGTGCCTGTTGCAGACCCCAAACAGAGTTGCGAAGCTTATCAAAGTTATGATAATGTTTATTTGTTTCTTCAACAGAACGTTGGCATTATTCTTCGAGCTCCTGTCATCGAGCTTCGTGCTCATGGCAAAGTTGGTACGTATGACGCTCTTTAACCTGAGCAATCTACTCGTGCGCTAGGGCTAGTGGAGCGATGATGTCCTAAGCCACGTTTCTTACTATGAATGAGGTAGAGAGAAGGGTAGGAGCCATTGGAGGTGTGCTCGGTTGGTAATATTGTAGAAAAATGAGGGTATAGCATAGATGGCGTAAAATGTAGGGGCCTAATCTCGGTGAGGAGAGATCAAACTCTTACAACATTGTGCTTACGCTCGACTAGGGGTTTTAACAAGTATATTTAAAAGAAATAGGAAAAGCTTCTAATAGAGATACCTGTGTAGAGTCCTAGAATAGGATTCTTTCACGACCACTGGTGAGGATTTTTAAGGCGATATTGTATAAATTGATGAGATTACAAACATAGGTTTGAGTAAGGTGAATCTTCATACTTTAGAATGTACTCGGAGGTTGTTAGAGCCTCTCTAGGGTATGTATGGGGCAAAATATCCTGACCTCTCTATGGTAGCTCTCCTTCCTTATATATAGAAGATAGGAAAGATGATGTCACCATACGGAGGTCAAATTACAAGTGTATATATATTTACTATTGTTTTGTACTGAAGTTGGTTCTGCTAGAGTTATAAGCGGAGTTGTTTGCCTTCGACCAGGAGCAGAGCTAGACTTAAGCATGGTTGAGGCTTTAGTGGTCTCGATGGTAGGCTTGTTGTGGTTCTAGTAGATTTGTATGTACGGTAGGTTTTGAGCTTCTCGGGAGTCTTTGAGTATCTAGTTCATTCTTGAAGGCTGGGAATAAGATACTACAAAAGTAATTATTCATGAATAGCTTGTTGAATAATGTCAGGCAGGGTATTAGTATCTCGCACTTGAGAATCCAATAGTCATCTTCCGAGTGAGGTGCGGTCACTATGTCAAAAATTGTTATTAGGGAGTAGCAACGGAAATGTTTGTCGTTAATGTTGGATTAACGACAAATATTCTGTCGTTAAAAACGATGTCGTTTTTGTTATCGACATTTATAAATGTCGTTTTTTTATAACATTTTATATATCATTATTTATATAATGAAAAAATACGACGCTTATAAATGTCGTGATTTCTATCATTTTATGGAGGCAAAAGTCATTTAATTTTAACATAAACGACAAAAATATATGTGATACCTTACAAAAATGCGATAGTAATATGTATAGCTTTTTAGTCACTAAATTTAAATATTAATAAAATAAAAATACATATGTCGTTCTTTAGGGTAAATACAACAATAATGTGTCATTCTTTAAGACCATTAACATCTCAAAAATTGGAACTAGATGCCTCTGAACCATTAACCTCTCAAAATAATTAAGCTCTCTCAACATTTTGAGCTTATTTATATTATTCTCTTGAAGGAAAAAGCCTTAGAATGAGAACACATCTCGACTGTTGATCAGATTCGTCCACACAAGTTTAGGAGTCATCAAAGACTATATTTATAACCCAAAATTGAGGATTAAATGTTGGCCATTGGATATATTCGGCCAAAATCAATGAAAAAGTATATTTTTTGCCTGCTTAAGTTACCCCTTATCAAATAAAATTTATAGTCTAAAATAGTTTTACAAATTTGTCACATATTTAAATTGTTGGAGGGTAGTGTTGTATTCTTGTAGCTTCAAATTACCAAAGGTTTGATAACTCATCTCTCTCTCACCATACTTCTTCTCAACTCCGGCGAATGCTTGACTTTGGGGTTTCAAATTCAACTCCTCCTAAACCCAAAATTACTCCTAAAATTAAAAATTGAAACCTTAACTTCTTCGATTTTGCTCCAAATTAAAAACCCTTGCTACAAATCACCATCCCCAAATCACAAAATTCTTGTCCCCCTGAACCCTAAATTAGTCATGAAATTACAAATTGGAACCCTAGCTTCTTCAATATAGCTCCAAATTGAAAATCCTTACTATAAATCACCATCCCCAAATAAAAATTCCTTTATGGGTTATTGTTATAGAGTGGTAATCACACTCATTCTCGGTTAAGGAATATTGTACATAGTTCATAATTTTGGTGGCATTTTTGGCCAAGATCATGTATAGGTTACTTTATATCTTAATCTCAACCCATTATCTACATCCTACGTTGATTTATTCGTAGTTATAATTTTTCTCGAGTTTCGGGCATATATAAATGTTGTTGTGTTGCTTCATAGAACTTTGAAGACTATTTTTTTATTTTTTTAAAGTGTTTCCAATTGTTTGTTTTGGTGTTTTTGATTTGGGTTTTGATTGATTTGTGTGATAACAACACATAAGGAGTTCATTGGAGATACAACTACCATTGTATGATTCTCGATTTACCCTTTATTCGCTTTGCTCTTTAGTTTGTTTTTTTTGGTGTCGTTGAAAGATTTGAAGTTTGGGTTTTTTTTTTGTTGATGCAGAAATTGAAAACTGATACTTTGAGACTAAACTCGGTCCAACAGGTATTGTTGATGATTGCTTAGTATAATGTTGTTTTTTTTGGAATTTATGGATTGGGTTTGCGATTATAGTTAATTTATGAGATTGGGTATGATTGAAATGTAGGATATAGGAGATGGTTTGAAAGAGCCTACATTAGTTGTGTACAAAGATGGGGATACTGATTAATTACTTAAATTTGGCAATAGAAGTTTTGATATACTCGA
Organism: Kingdonia uniflora; assembly: GCA_014058105.1. Classification (NCBI taxonomy): domain Eukaryota; kingdom Viridiplantae; phylum Streptophyta; class Magnoliopsida; order Ranunculales; family Circaeasteraceae; genus Kingdonia; species Kingdonia uniflora. The sequence continues at coordinate 1,776,523 of JACGCM010000696.1, forward strand.
GAGGAATGGTTAGTATTTATTTATTTGTTTTTAGTTTTTATTTGTGTAGATTCGGTTTAAGTTGTTCGGATGATTTATTTAAGGCTTTATGTGTTTCAGGATCTTATTAGAGTGGGAGCGGGATGATTCAACACAAAAATATAATCTAGAGGAAAGGAATGTTTTTGGTAAGCTTCAGGAAGTTGTATTTATCGTCTAATTAATCTATTATAAAAAGTTATTGAGTGAATGCTTGAGTGAGTGTGGACCAGTAATTAAGTATGAATTTCATTATTTTTGGTTTGAAAATTTTAGTCATGTACATTTCACTCCCAACTTCTTACTGGGTTTCTCGGATGCTTTAAGAGGAAAGCATATATATTGATTGAGATGGTACGTGGTACATTAAATCTTTTCACTTAACCAAATACAAGGTCATATAAAAGTGCATGTTGAGAAGTTAGATTCTGTTAATCCTAAATAACTAGGGGATAAAGATTTTGCAATGATAGACGAAAAAATCATATCTCATTAATCCCTCTTAGTATCTATAATTCTCCATTTCTGCCAACTAAGTATGTCACCTTGTCAATGTATCATAGGCTTTAGGCTTAGAAGTCTTGTAAAGTATACTATTTGGTTATTTAACTTACTCAAAAGAGCCAAATTAATCATATTCATATATTATGAACTATCATGAAAATAAAAATCTAGATCACTTGCTTTCCTATTTCTAAAGGAAATAAGGGCATAAATATGCAAGAAGTAAGATATCTTATCAATTACTTATTGATGACTTTTTGTTCAATGTTTTCCATTCAAGCCTTTCTTTCTTGATCCCTCTATATCAATTTCTGCATGTGCTAAAGTTTAGTGTGGCAGTTTCTCCAGTTGCCCACCTTTGACCACCATAGGGACATGAACTATGAGAATTTAACTATGATTGATCTAACAAATTACACCATCCCAAACTGAGGAGTTGCGACAAAAGCCTGGATTTGAAGTTATAAGTGCGACATTGTTTAATGTGTAATCTTGGGCATACGAATTGAGCATGCTACAATATTTGTAACTAATTACCACCACTTGCTTTAAAAATTTACAAAATTTTCCAGCTCATACCAGACCTAGGAAAATTATTGATGATTATTTTATGTGTACCTATAGGAATTTTGAAAGTAGGGGCAAGCTAACAAAAATGCTATACGAAGAGGCACAAATCGGAATTCCCAAACTAAAAGTGTAAGTGATGAGAAAGTAAGAGAGATGAAATAACAGTTAATCAGGGCAAAGGCATACTTAAATTTTGCACCACCAAGCAACAACTCCTATATGGTAAAAGAGATGAAATTGTATATCAAGTGGATAGAACAGACTCTAGGAGAAGCCACCAAGGATTCAGAGCTACTTTGAAGGTAATGTAATTTATTTAGATTTTTATCTACCATTGGAAGGATATCTGAAACATTATCTAAAATTAGAAGAGTGTAACAGTGTTGTGCATAGGATAAAATCAATGGAGGGCACATTGTATAAAGCCAGTCAAATTTACACTGACTGTCCTGTCATGGCAACAAAGCTCCGCGCAATGACAAATAAGGCCAAAGAACAATTCTAGGTACATAAAAACCAAGTCACATATCTTGTTCAGCTTGCTTCACGGACTACTACAAAGGGTCTACACTGCCTTTCTATGCGTCTAACAATAGATTATTTTGCAAGGTTGCAAGAGGAACAAAAGCTCCCTAACAAGCGAAAATTGCATGATCCGGATATTTATAACTTCGTTATTATTTCTGACAATATCCTTGCATGCACGGTGGTCGTTAATTCCACCATTTCCAGTTTTGTGGTAGGAAATCTTATTCTAGTTCAACACTTAGTTCCAAATTCTTACATCAGTTTCCTTTTTTTGATTTATTAGTTGGGGAAATCTTTTAATAAGAAAATAGAGAAATCAAAGTTAATCATATAATATGTGTATACTAATCTATTATAACCTGAAACTAACAGTAACTCATTACTGTAGTTATCTTCAGTGTTATATGGTAATGATGTATAAATAACCTCAAAAGCTTATCATAGCATTAAAACAACACATCTTTCTTAATCATCATATTAAATTTCATTTATACTTTGTGTCATTATATTTAGGGATATTTCTTAAAAGTACCATCATACTGATAATGCCGATATGTTTTAGTATCAAGTATGTATATAGAATTATTAGTAAATCATCTGTCTCCGATATTGTTAGTATTTTCACATTGCATTTGGGTTTTAGGATTATAGCTACATACTTTCCTGAACGTGCATAAAAGAGCATTGAATAATTAGAAAGGCATAGTATTTTCTATTTCTCTTAGGATAATATTGTTTGTTGACAACGAGAGCCTAATATGTCAGGAGCCTAGATTGCAATCTCATGTTTAATTTGTAAATAATAGAAATAATTAAGAGAAAACTTATGAACATGCTAATTTAATTGGAATAGCAATTGGGTGTTTTTTATCTATCCATAATAAAAGTTCATCAAGGCTATAAGCGTGATTTTTTTTCTAAAACTAAACTGATTAACAATTGTGCCTACTTGACCACTTTGCAGGAACCAAAGAAAATCATTTTTCATATTGTGACCAATGCCCTAAATCTCCCTGCCATGGAAATGTAGTTTTTGTCAAAGCCACCTAGTCATCTTGCAAAAGAAATTGAGAGCATTGATGATTTCAAATGGATCTTTGTAAAATACAACACTAAGTTGATAGAGACAAATGCTCGGGACCCATGAGATGTTTTGTCTCTAAGCCACCTTCATTTCTATTTATCTGAGGTCTACCCTTTACTTGATAAGATTGTACATCTTGACCATGACATGTTGGTGCAAAGGGATTTGAGGGGATTATGGAAAGTAAACTTGAAAGGGAAAATAAACGGAGTTGTGAAGACTTACAAGGAAGGAGACTCATCATTTCATCGCATGGATATGTTCATCAACTTTTTAGATTTAATGGTTGCAAAGAACTTTGATAGTAATGCGTACACATGGGCATTTGGGATGAGTGTGTTTGATTTACGAGAGTGAGGAAGAAAACAGGTGATAGCGGTTTACCAAAAATACCTGAAATTGGTAATGCGACTCATGCACTTAAATTTTTATACACTTATTGCATGCATAAAAAGTTGAAACATGTCTTAAATTATTTTATATGCGTCTATCTACTCACTTTAATTTTTAGCACTACACTTATTCAAAATAAATCATCCTCAGTAAATATGTTGAATGGTGGTTTTCATATTAAAAATATAAGTTTATATGATCCAGGAGGATCTAGGCAAGTCCTAATAGGACTAGGAACTTGTAACCTTTATAAAAGGGGCAAGGCTAGGCAAGTCCTATTGGGACTAGAAACTTGTAACCCAGCCCTATTGGAACTAGGAACTTGTAACCCATATAAAAGGGGGTAATGTTAGGCATTGTTAGGTTATGTTAGATCTAAAAAGAGTTCTGAGGAAGAGCTTAGGGTTTTGGAGCGATTCCTTGTAATAACTTCATTTTTAAGCAATTGAAGCTTTTATTTTCCCAATCAATTGGCGTTCTTTGCACTTTTTAGCTAACTAAAGCTTCTTAATCGCATTGTGGATTATTATAACTTGTGATACTGTAATCCAACCAAACAACCACTCACAAACAAACATATTGCTTCATGCGAGAACTATTTCAGTTTGTTTAGGTTATTACTGTACCTTCCTTATAAAAAGTATTGGTGAAGATTATCCTTCCAAAAAGCACTCCACTACAATTGGCACCGTCTGTGGGAAGTTCCATACTTTTCTTTACCACCCGTGATCTAAAAATAATCTGATAATAAATATGAATCTTCGAAACCATTACAGCACAGTAAGAGATCACGAGATCAATCCTATACTAGAAATAGTCAACCTGCACAGTGCAGTGATCGAGCTTCAGAGGCAAATGGAGTAAGAAAATGACCAAAGGCTGGAAAATCAACGCATTCATGCTCAAGCTCTTCAAGTGGAAAGAAACAAAAGAATAAAAGCCTTGGACCAACAGAGTCAAACATATAAGAAGGAGATGAAGAGATTAAGGAGAACCTAAGATCGACTTACTGGTCGTCAAGCGTCACCTTCACAAGACCGAAATGATCATCGACCAAGAGTGACCCAAAGAGATTATCAGTCAAGAGAGGACAGATAATGAACTTCTCAAACTAGATCTAGAAATCAAGTAAGGGCTTCTCGACACTTAGGACTTACATTCACAGCATCGACAATTCAAGGAAGTCGATGCACGCATCATCAAACTCCCCTACCACCAGAAAAATGACCAGTCAGGAACCGATTGGGACCAGAAGGACAACGAGATTTTTGATCCACAAGTTGCAACCTTACAATTCCTCCTCCATAGTTCGTCACCTTTGATGGACTAAACAATAAAATCCAAGCCTTAAACTCTGATATCTCAGGCTGAAGGTCTGTACTCGGCAGAATTGAGATAAACCCTATCTCCTCTGATCTTGAGGTTATGCCCATCCCAAACAATTTCCATATGCCAAAGGCTATTCAATATGCAGGCCTAACTGACCCGCTCATCCATGTCTAACACTTCAAATCTGCAGTTAGATTGTATTCCAAACTCGACCACATATTGTACAGGCTATTCAACAGGAGCTTGAAAGAAGAACCTCTCAGATGGTTCCATACAATCCAAAAGGGATCCATCAGCACATTCAGCCAATTACAGCGTTTCTTCAAGACTAATATTGCTCACGCTAAAGAGTGAGAGTTCACAGTGGATTCATTGTTCTTCTTAGAGCTAAGTGTAAAAGAAACCTTGGCAAGCTTTAACAAGCGTTTCTTACAGGAAACACTGATAATTGGGAACTCAGATCCCAAAATCATCGCTCTAGCATTCACCTCAGTCCTATATATTGACTCTAAGGTTTGGGAAGAGCTTATATAGCACCAAACCAGAATGGTGACAAAAATGATCGATGTAGTTAATAAATACATTGAATTAGAATGGTCCAGACAAAATAAAAGGAAAAGCTCCTTTTCCATTCATTCTTGGGAAGCAATTTCATCACTACTACGAAAGTCGACCACTACCAGAACACCCAAGCAATGCGGCAGAAACGCCAACAACAATAGAATAAAGAACGGAAGACCTGACCTACCCATCCCAATTCTGCATCCAATGACAACGACTCTCTCTGCTGCTATCTTACCAACGATAAAGGAAGATGAGTGTTAGCGCACAATACAAGTAATTTCCGATATCCCCAACAAACCTCTATATCAGTATCACAATGTGCATAGTCACAAAACTGATAACTCCTACTCTCTCATTAGAATCTTTCAACGCATCCGATTAGTTGAAAGGCTTCATAATTATGTCCTCTACATCAAAAAATTTCTCGAAGATGAGGCAAAAAAAATAAGCGCTGAACAAAATTAGGGCTAAGGGAAAGCTCGCCACCTTTACATGATCGAGATTGAAAAAGGAAAGAAAAGGAAATAAGGCGATTGGATTACATCTTGTTGCAAAATGACCACCTCTGATAAATTAGCTAAACATCTCCCCAGCTCGAGTAAATCAAAACGCCCATACCATATTAACTTCGAGGACTGTGACACCAGCCATGTGAAATATTCTCATGATGACCCTCTAGTCATTATGCTTAAAGTTGGACAAAACTACCTGTATACGCTTCTCGTCGATACAGGAAGCGCCATAGATGTTTTATTCAGAAGGGCGATTGAAGTTCTGGGAAACAAAGATTCTGTGAGAGCTTCGACAACTACAATCACCAGCTTTAACTGTTCGAAAGAATTGGCCATAAGATAAATTACCCTGCCAGTTCAAGCAGGCTCATAAACCACTTTTGTTAAATTTTTTGTCATCGATGCTGAGTCGAAATATTTTGGAATTTTAGGACGAAGTTGTTTACATTCGATCAAAACGGTACATTCTACATATCATTTAACATTAAGATTTCCAGCAGATCACGGAGTCTACGAAATCAAAGCTTATTAAGCAGTTGCACATATGTGCAAGAATACCACCACAAATTCTCACACAACAAAATTTCTTAAGGCATAACTGCTATAGCAGGAAGCACCCCCCATATTCGAGCAGCATGACACTGAAATGGTCAAATCTATTGAACTCGATGGGCCTGGGTGTCATACCTTCATCGGCTCTAGGCTGCTATCCATCGAGTAAATAACCATGATCCAGCTACTTAAGAAAAACATCGACATCTTTGCCTAAACTTTCCAAGAAATGCCTGGCATTGATCCATCAATCGCGTGCCACTAACTGAACCTCCTTCCAGACAACAAAGCAGTCATATAGAAATACTGAAACTTAGTTCCCCTCCTCTGCGAACCCGTGAATGAAGAAATTGATAAACTCTTTCGTGTAAAATTTATTCGAGAAGGAAATTATCTAAAGTGGGTTTCTAACATTGTGGCAGTCCCAAAGAAAAATGGGAAGATCAGGGTTTGTGTTGACTTCACATAACCCAACAAATTCATGCCAAAATATAGTTTTCCTCTCCCACTGATCCCACAACTCCTCGATTCTATAGTAGGGCACGAACTACTTTCCATGATGGATGCCACCTCCGGCTAAAATCAAGTTCCACTTGCCATAGAAGATCAAGAAAAAACAATCTTCATTACTGAAAAAGGTCTTTACTATTATTACACAGTGATGCCTTTCGGGTTAAAAAATATAGGAACTACTAACTAAAGACTTATCACTGAAATGTTTAAAGGCCATCTAGGCAAAATTATGGAAGTCTATATCGACGATATGATCTGCAAAAGCTTGAAACCTAAAGATCATTCCAACAACTTCCAAACCATCTTTGATATCTTTCGAACTTGCCAAATGGAACTCAACCCAGAGAAATGCCAATTTGGTGTCGTATTTGGTAAATTTCTGGGACACCTGGTCAGAAAAAGGGGAATCAAAATTGATCCGGCGCAAATCAAGGCACTCATCTCAATGCCATCTCTGCAAACAAGGAAAGATGTCCAAAAATTTGCTGGCTAAATTTTAGCTCTTCAAACATTCATCTCCAAGTCATCTGATCGATGCAAACTTCTTTACCTCCTTTTTTGTGGAAATCCTACTATACTTTCAAAGAAATAACACAAGGAGATCATTTGGACTCCTGATTGTGAGTTAGCCTTCCAGGATCTTAAACGATACTTGGGGTGTCCTCCTATAATGAGTACTCCGGTTGATGGCAAAACACTAACAATGTACTTATCCACAAATGAAGATTCCATTAGGTTTATACTTATTCGGGAAGATGAAGGAGTAGAAAAACCAATCTGCTTCTTCAGCAAGACTCTCATGCCTACAGAAAAAAGATATACAACAACATAAAAATAACTGCTCGCCTTAGTCTACAACTTTCACAAACTCCGTCCATACTTCCAAGCTCATCCCATCGAAATCATTAAGTATCCCCTTAAACTGGTACATTCCAAAAAAGAAAAATCTTAAAGAATTCAACAATGGCCTATTTTCCTTGGCAAGTATGACATCTCCTTCGAGCCCCAGATATCTGTTAAAGGATAAGCAGTTGCTGATTTCTTGGCCAATTTTCCAATTAAGGACCCTGATTGGGAAGAACTCTACAAAATCTTTACAGATAACTCAATCACAGAACCAGATGTATGGTCAAGAAGCACCAGATGGCGACTCTTTGTAGGCAGATCAGCTAGACCACGAGGATCAAGAATTGGCATCGTCCTTGTTACATCTTCCAATCATCACATCGAGAAAGCTATTCAACTAAACTTCTATGCCATAAACAATAAGACTGAATATGAAGGTATCCTCCATGGACTAGATCTCGCAATCGCACTTGGAGCAGAAGAAATATCAGTTTATGTCAATTCTTTACTCGTTGCCAATCACTACAACAAAACGTTCTGTACATCAGGAAAAATGGTTGATTATTCATCCCTAGTCAAAGAAAAAATGAACAAATTTAAACGTGCATCGATCTCTTACATACCTCGATAAGAAAATTGCCATGCTGACGCATTGGCTTACATTTCCGCCATGCTAGGAGACAGTGAAAAAGGATCTTTAGATATCAAAATCATCGAGCATTCCAGTCTCGATATACAATCAATGATGTAAATCACTGTTACTTAGGATGAAGACACTGAAAACTGCAGAAGACCATTTTATGCCTACCTCAACTCCAACATCCTCCCAAGTAACAATGAAGAAGCACGTTCACATTTGGCAAAATGCCCCAGATTCACATTTCAAGATAAAGTCTTTTATCGCATCACAGGTGGAGAACCCCTTATTGAATGCATCTCTTAAAAAAAAGCTCAAATGAAATTGAAGAGCTTCACGAAGGTATATGTGGAGCCCACATTTTAGAAAGGTTATTAGCCCAGCGTGCGTTTACACAAGGAATATATTAGCCCAAGATGAGATAAGACTGCAGAGATTTTGTATGAAAGTGCTACAAATGCCAAATCTACGCTCAAGACATCAAAAGCCCAACACTTGACTTTCACATTAGCAACGTCCTCTAGCCATTTAAAATATGGGGAATCGATATCATCGGACCCTTCTACCCAGCATCGGGAAACTAAAAGTTTGTCCTTATTGCCACTGACTATTTCACAAAATGGGTCGAAATAGTTCCTCTATGTTACACAGATGAAAATAAAGTAATCAAGTTCCTTTGGGAGTACATAATCACCAGATTTGGTTGCCCAAAAATGATACGACTTGACAATGGCATGCAATTCATCAGCAGTAAAGTCTTTGCTTTCCTCTACACGTATCAAATTTAACTATCAACTTCCATACCTTACAAACCTTAAAGCAACGGATAAGCTGAAGCCATCAACAAGAACATTAAATTAGGTCAACGTAGGCGTCTCAACGAAAAGAAAGGGAGATGGGTCGACAAACTGCTTAGTGTTCTCTTGGCATACTGGACTACTCCTCGAACTTCCACCAAATGCACACCATTCATGATGGCCTTCGGTACTGAAGCAATTATACCTTCAGACCTCGATCTACCAAGTGCTTGAAGAAAAGTAAAAGATGAGGACAATGAGCTCGGTCTCCCTTACAACCTTAACTGGATTGAAGAAACCCAAGACAAAGCCATAATAAACTTAGGACGATATCATGACACACTGTGAAAAGCTTACTGCAAGTTCAAAAAAGAAAATTTGGTATTGGCGACCTTGTCCTTCAACGGATCTAAGATAGTACTCGGCTGAAGAATTCTGGAAAATTGTCTGAAAACTAGGAAGAGCTATGCATTATCAATAACACAATAGATAGTGTGACTTACTGGCTAATGACAAAATATAAAATCCAGTTCGAATATCCATAAAACGCAGATCAACTGAAAATGTTTTACAGATAACAACTGTAATAATTACCATCGACTCTAATACAATAATCTTTACTGTCACTTACATCTTTTCTATCTTATGTTTATCTCGATCTGTACTTGATAAGTATGCATTAGACAATCAATCATCTTTACTATCTTAACTTGATCTCGATCCATACTTCATAAGTATGTATTAGACAATCAATCATCATTTCTATCTTATGTTGATCTCGATCTGTACTTGATAAGTATGTATCAGATAGTCAATCATCCTTACTATTTTAACTAGATATCGATCCATACTTGATAAGTATGCATCAGACAATCAATCATCTTTTCCATCTTAAGTTGATCTCGATCCGTACTTGATAAGTATGCATCAGACATCAATCATTTTTACTATCTTAACTTGATCTCGATCCATACTTGATAAGTATGCATTAGACAATCAGTCATCTTTACTATCTTAACTTGATCTCAATCCATACTTGATACGTATGCATCCAGACTATCATTCAATTTTTGTGAACGCTTCCCAATTACATGATACTCTACTTCGCATTTCGTACTTATCGAACAAAATATAACATGTTTTGTTCTGTTCAAAATCAAAATCCAGATATCCCACTAAGGATACACATCTGGTACACATTCACATTACTTGCCATTTCATGGCCATCGTTTACTTATCACGCCAACATGCATTCTTTACTTATCTGCTGCAATTTACAAACACACTTCACAATATCATTCTTATCGAATATAAACACTTAATATAAATTTAACTATGCATCAATTATTTTTAAAGAACATCGTTAAAAACAAAGCATCAGCATTCATAAACATAGTTATTGTCTCGGTCCCATCGACCATTTTCATATCACTTCTCACAAACCACCGAAATACTATTTTAAAAAATTTATTTAAACTATAGAAGAAGACACTATTTCATCCACTTTCGAAAACCCTTCAGGAGTAAACACTTTCAACAATTCCCCTGGATGCAAACCATCATTTTCCATCATCACAAAGTCGTCCACAACTTCCGTCCCAGTGGGAACTTCAGGCGCTTCCAGAACATCATCGTCCAGATCTGAATCCTCAAAGATGGCACCCTTCAATGATCACTATCACGACTTATCTCATCAAAATCCTAACATAGTCAAAACTTCAATAACTTGCAATCCATCAAATTCCATCTACCAATAGACTTAACATATCTACATTTACACATATTTACAATCAATCAATCAAACAAATATGCACAAACAATACTGTTACTAACCTTGAACTCGCGCAACTTTGGTATCCCTCTCTTTCGCCCACTTTTCTCACTTAATCAAAACACTGATCTCCTCCTTCCCAATCGGCGACAATGATTCTAGTGGCGAGCACAAAGAGTTCACACTAGACAAAGTTTTTGCAAAATTTGATAAATATGAACAGTCGTCTACTAAGGGACTATTTATAGGCCCCACACGACTGTTCATTACACTACTTCACGACAATTCAAGTAATTGAGAATAACGCCTTACATATCTCTCCTCGAAGTCTTTAACTCATCACCTTCAAAATGATAACAAACCACTACATTGTTGCTCCAACCCTTCCATATCTCGAAGAACACTTTCTGGCATATCCATAATCGACAGAGTACAACCTATTTTTTCAAATAGATGCTGCACATCCATATCTTTATACTTCAAAATGTCACTTACCGGAGTACACCTAGCCATTTTTATTTTTATTTTTAATTCTCATTATTCCCTCGACAAATTTATCATTATTTAGATTCCCCTATATTCTCGATAAATCTTCAAACATTCTCTTTTAACATTCAAATTTTATTTGACACATCAATTACCCACATTCAACTTTATATTAGTACTTGGCATTCAATCACACAAGTCCAAAATATATTCAATAATCAATTTACATTCCAAACATCGACAACTGCAATCTGACAAACAAATTTATTCTCAGTTCCCAAATACAACAATACTCGTTCACTACATTAGACTACTTCTACAGCAAATAAAACTTAAATACTCCTCACCGTAACAGCGTCATCTTTCCTGATCATCATTTTTGCACAGGTATACATGTAACTCACACGTTCAGGAGGACTCCAAAATTGTAGTTGGCAACAAAACTAAAAATCTTCTTCAACATCCTTCGCCTCTGCCTCTCTCATCCCTTCATAGTTTGGTTCAACAGGATCTTCCATGTGAATATTAACATTCTGATTACTAAAGTACCGACTATATAATTACTAATACTTGGCTTGAACGTGGCTGAACACCTCATTCTGTACTTGAAACCTAGTCTTCACCATTTCTTAAAACACATCTCTCAATTTTGCAAAGTAAATGGGATACTTATTATAAACACAATCAACATATATTTCTCCTTGAAACTTTACAAATTTCAACAGTTAAATCAATAAACCTCAAAATCCATTCCTGTCCCTACACAGTCAATTATACTTTGAGATGTATTATACTCGAGACTTATACACATTCAACACATTTTACTTCGACATCATACTAATTCAATCACTTATTTGTTTAACAACACAAGACGTCAAATGCAGTTTATTAAATGAACTATCCATTACATTTTACATTCGATAAGTCTTTCCTTCAATTACATTACCTCCAATTACAATTCTATCTTTACTTCATCTTATAAGGTTAATTGTTCAGCCTATCTTTTGACCAAAATCTAACATTATTGCTTCTTTTCACCAGAATCTAACATTAACTCTTTGGCAAGGGGGAAACAATATCCTAATAAACTTAGATTAGGGAACTTCTAAACGAAGTAGCTCCTACAAAAGAACGGCAGTAGAAAATTGCAAGAAGATACTTAGTTTCGACAAGATCCCTGGATGCCCAACCAACCTTCACGTCATCTTCAATATGACCAGTAACCCCTTCTCCAACAATTTGATAAACTTCATTACCTTCACCAATGGAAGATAAAACCAACCCCAATAGATACCCTGCGTGTAACCACTCTCTAACTCCACCTCCCCCAAATCCCTCCACCATGATGACTACTAGTTCAAATTTATCATGCAGAAACCTTACCTCTACTTGGTCATCTTGGTAGCCGTCTTTCTCCTCGGGCCACTTGCTATGCCACACTTCGGACGACATCTTTCAAAAAAACCACCATCCAATCCTTCTTTACACCACCTATTTATACCCCTTTTACAATTGCCAAATACCATGCTCTGCAATAATTGCTCCTCGGGAAAGACATTACCACGTTAACTTCAATTTGACCTTAAAAAAGATAACATAATGACTTTCTCATACATTTGGCAACCTCTTCGAATTCTAACTTCTTCTCGACATAACCACAAGTACTTCTGTTGCGAATAGGGCGATTGTAGTAGTCCAAATTCTGCAAGGATAGGCCAGCATAGTCAAAGACAATCAGTATTGCATAGCCGAAGATAGGTAGTATTCGAAAAGTTACCACAAGTCCTCGACCTACTAAAAGTTGCCATTATGCCTTGTCAAGAAAGAGCCGTTAGAGATCCGCAAAGTTCTCCCACTATCCCTGAAATAGGAGACTGTTTCTATCCTTTTGTAAACTGCTTATATCTACAATAAATATAGGCAGAGAATAGATTATTCACATCCACAACTCTACTATACTTATTTCCATACCCTACTGTCACTCTAAAACATGTAATAACTAACAATATATTGGATTTTACATCAAAATCCTCCCCACGGTTATGGTTTTTCTCAGGTTTTACGAAGTTTCTATGTAAAATCTTGTTTGTTTAGGTTATTAATGCACCTTCCTTATGAAAAGTATTGACGAAGATTATACTTTCGGAAAATACACCACTACACTCTTTTTTTTTAATATTTTTGATGTACGAACGTCAGCACGTTAACTTTTTGTATTAACATCTAATAGTTGTATATGATCTTCCATTAATGACACACATGCATCACAAGTTTTGTGAAGTTTGCTTTCCAAAAAAAGTTTTGTGAAGTTTCAAGGAAATGTTTTTTTTTCTTTTCTACAAGTTACAAAGAATGTTTGTTGAGCTTGACTTTTCGAGCTCAACTTCAACAACTATTGCATTTTTGACTTCATTGATAACGTTTAACACCTTCCACAGTTGATCCACTTTCATTGCCATGGAAGAGTCATATTTTCATATTTTCAACCTGCTTGCATTGAATGAACATATCTATATTAACCAGTTGTGGAAGGGTAGGAGCTTGCCTTTTGGCCGGGTTACCTTCTATAACCAGAAGGTGGGGCTAGACCCGAGATGGCATGAAAGTCTGCTTGGCTACGAAACAAGAGTTCTCCGAGCAGACATTGATCGAGCTGCAGTAATTCATTTCGATGGAAATATGAAGCCGTGGTTCATAATTGGGATTGGAAGGTACACAAAATGCTGGAATAAATACATTAAATACGATCACCCTCACTTGCAACAATGCAATATCTACCAGTAACTTCAACCCGAAATTTCAGTTACTTGTTATTGCACAATTGAGAATACATAGATAATAGAATTCTGATTCTTTTATAGCCTTTTTTTTTACATTTTCCATGTAAATTTTAATTTTTTCGTTTTTATTTTTTTCGGCAATAATCTTTGAGAGTAGTCATTTAGGTAATAAACAGAGATGGAATAAAAATCTCCCAGTGTACAATAGTAATTTTTAGATGTATTTGTAGTTCAGAACATGAAATTTTGTTATTAGAAAAGCAGATTCATTTCAATGCCCTGTATTTTCAGCTGCTTCTACTCTTTCAACTCTACCAGATATTAGCGGTGTCATATTTATTTTATAGGCATGTCTTCCATAGTTGAAATTTGGATTTGTCATCATTGTAAAATCAAAACACGGTCTGAAAAGAAATTTATGAAATTCTCATGTTTTTTTCCAGGGACTTAACAGGAAATATTTCCGTAATGGATTATGCGAGACGTGGTTGAATTTAATTGGGCAATTGGAGATGAGGAAATATTATGTAAGGCTATGAATCTATCTGCTTATTTATCTTGTGTGGTTTATGAAAATAATTTTTATATTATACCCAAGAAAATAATATAGATCAGTCTACAAGCCTTTTAGGAAGCACTCTGCTCTAATCCAAGCACTGCTACTTTATGAGTAGAATGACAAACTCCTCACGATAATTCATGAGATGACGCCAGTTGGGAGCAAGTCAATACCTGATTTACATAACGTTGGAACTCTGGGTAATAACAATCACCGTCGGGGCCGCATTCGTGGCGGTGGACAGCCTCGCGGAAGATGCAACGGAAGAAAGGGCATGAATCAGAATTCCCTTACCCCACACAGAGGAAAGGGGAACAAACGAGCTGGCAAGAAAGGATATGGGAAGAAAAAGTAGCCTGATAACATTTGTACTGTGGCCGAGCATGATCGCGTTCAAACCTACAACATGACTAGTGATGCTAATTTTACGGTGATAACATTTTTTATGATAAATTTTTTCAAGGATACTGATACAGCAATAAACCAGACTCATGACTATTAAGTAGCATTTTCTCATAGGATAATTAATATAACATATTAAGAGCAAATAGTAGTTTCTTTGCTTGGTTGTCAGTAATATATTTGCTTCGTTAGTACTTTTTCCAGATTATGGTAAGAACATAGTGGTTGGTTTAACTTAATGATAGACACGTAATATTTACGTGAAAAACTCCCAAATTTATATCTACCTAGTCATTTATTAAATAAATGTGACACTAATAGTGCTTTTGTTTGTATTTACAGAAATCGGTCACAAGATAAACAAGTCGAAAAGTTTTCTGGTTTTTAACGAAGAACAAGTGCGATACACTCCAACAATGATTCTCATTTGAAGTTGTCAACCAAAGGCCCATGCATGGAAGCCCATTGAAGAGAATTAGATATATATATTATTCTCATGAGTTGTAATACATGATTTTAGGCATTGTTTAGGGGATTTTATATTAATGGTGATTTTTAGTAACCCTTCCTATGCACTATAAATAAGAGGGGAATCTTACCCATGAGGGATCATCTTAGAGAGTATAAATCAAAGTTCATAGCAATAAAGTTTATTCTTTTTCTTTTTTTTGTCTTTTACTTTTTTTCGCAGCAATAGTAGTATCGCAATGATCAAATGGATGAGTAGCTAATCTTCTGAGCCAAGGCTAGAAGAAGCTCCACCCAATGTAGCCTTAGTGTAGATTGTGTAGTTTAGTTAGAGTAATTACTTTCTCTTTATCCTGGAATATTGCATATTTGTATTCCTTCATCCTAGGCTTGACCATAACTAGGATTAGGAGGAATAAGTAATATAAGTAACCATCTTGTTTGACCATAACAAGATAGGTTAGGAACATGAAGAAGATAACATAATCCATGTTTATCAACCGGACCATGGTTGAATAAGTTGGTTTATGGGTAGCTCCTAATTTCTAAATCTCTTGTATCTTTTGATGTATTGCATATACCCGACCAAGGATATGCGATACGGGAACTCGTAATTTACTTTAATTATTTATGCTATCTAACGGTTATAATGGGTGGAGTAGAATCGATGGCTTGGTTTCCACTCCAATTTATCTTGTAATTTATTTCGTTCTTCTTTTTATTTTAAAACCTACACAAACTCGTTGTTATTGGATAAAACTAGTAGCTCGAAGTATAATTTGTACCACAAGTCTCTTGGGATACGACCCCGCTTTCCTTTGTACTCAACGGTACACCATGTGCTTGTAGGCCTTTTAAGACGTCGGTTTATAATCGATCAAGTTTTTAGCGCCGTTACCGGGGACTAAAGTACACTTTATTGAGATGTTATTTTAAGCCAATTTTTCCTTCTTTTATATTATTTTTATTTTTTTATAGTAAGTTGTATTATAGTGACCGGTAATAGCATATAGTATTTCTATTATTATTGTTTCTATAGTTTTGCCTTTAAACAAAATAAATTTTTTTTTTTTTGAGTTTTTGGCGCTAAAGTTGCTTTGAAGTCTGTCCCTAAATTTTTCACCATTTTTGATCTTCTATACTTCATAGCTGGGGAAAACGTTTGCTACGAAAGTTTTAGATAATTCAAAACCCTTTCCGAATTGCTATAGATCATAATTTTCTGTCTTGTCGTTTGTGAGTTAGAGCGTTTTGAAAAAATGGTACTAAAACAGTCTCTCTTAAGAACGCCGCTATACATTCATCATCTGTTTTGAGCATTAGGGAAGCAAAATTATAGAAAACTTCCTTCTTGAAGATTTTTCCTTTCTGAATTATCTTTCCAAATTGATATTATTGAATATTCTCTCTCAACCGAGTTGAAAGATATGCGCATTTAAAAATCAGGACAACATAGACAACAATAAACTTGGAAATTGAATTAATATTGTTGTCGCAAGTTCACTAATCTTTCTTCTCTTGTTTTGCAGGATAGTCACAAAGTTGGAAATGAGACGGACAATTCGTAAAGTAGAAAGCATCATCAAATCCATCATTCTTGTGCCCCCAAGTGAAAGGGTACTTCCTTCTTTCGCCCCCTAAGTGAAGGGGCGGCCATAGCTACACCGGGAAACATTTCTCGTAGGTTGGTACTTCCCAAAAGTTGACATCTAGAAGAGGTTCATATCCCCTCCGCCCCGGCACTAGGATCATAAAGTCGTGTGGACTGTGCAAATACACGCTGCTCTAATAAAATTTGTGCTGTAGTTGGATTGACCTATTGCTGCGTTTAATATTCATTTTCATTCCAACATTAGTAAAGGTAAAAACTGTTAGAGACTTGCGGGATTTCATCACCCAAAAAACTCTCCAACAAGTGGGCAACATTAGTAAAGGTAAAAACTGTTAGTGACTTGCGGGATTTCATCACGCAAAAAGCTCTCCAACAAGTGGGACCACCCATTAGGGATACGAAGAAATTCGTATTACACAAAAATTGAACGTCCCATACCTTAAAATAACTGTTAATAAAAAAGAGTAGCAAGATTCCCACGGGATTTCATCACCCAACGGATAGGAGTACTGGACCGGGGTACAAACACGGGTTCATAGGATACGGCCCCAGCCTAGCGCAGCAAAATGCTGGTTGTAGGTTTGCGACGTCACCGTTCTGAGTGTTGACGTACGATAAGGCGACTCGCTCGAGCGTGAGGACTGAACATCTACTTTAAGCAGGTACTAGGATAGTGACGCAGGGGAGTATAGGAACCAAAACTTTTTGCCATCCTACCCATTTTAAACATAGAAGAATATAGGGGAGACCTAATTATTACTTCTAAAAAATGTTGATGTGCTAGAGTTTAGGCTTGATTGGCTATTTATTGCATTGGGTGTTACTTTTATTTTAAAATGTCATACATGCAAGAACATTGGAATCCATACAGCTTACAATTCGACATCCCGCAACAACCTCATAATCATTTTCAATCATGGGATCACCAAAAATCTCAATACATGAAACCTTTCCAATCTCATTCATATATGCACGCTCATCAGTCCGTTCAATCATTCAATCAGCTCTCACCCACTCTACCCGAACCATCTTTGGAAGATACCCTTGCTCTCTTCATGCAACAATCAATGGAAAGTCAAAAACAAGTATTGCAATTTTAGCAACAAATAATGCAATTCCAGCAACAGACATTAGTGAATCAAACTTCTACGACCCAATCTATTTCAAGATTAGAGACTCAGATAACTCAGTTGTCAATTATGCGGAGTGAAATTGAGCATGAAAAACTTCTAAACAATGAAGAAGAACAATCTGAAGTTAAATCCCCTTGTGATTTAGAAATGGATGAATTCAAGCGTAATCAAAAAATATTTTCTCCGTGGGGTGAATGGATACCATATTGTGAGACAGATTTAGAAGATGAATATTTTAAGGTTGGCGATCCTATGTCACAAGAAGATCTTGAAGAAGCCTTCCAAATTCAACCATCGATGTCACCATCGATCATTTCATTTGTTAACCCAATAAATTATTTCGAGGAAACTATGACCGGGACTGAATATTTTTCCCTCTCCTCTAATGATTTTTCAGACGATGATGATGACGAGATAAAATATGAATATATGGAATCACCATCTCATTATACGATAATTTACGAGGAATTTGTAGATGATGATATTTGTACCAAAGTCAAGAAATTAAAAATTGCTGAACCTGTTGCAGATGTTATCAACTTGTCATTTCCTTTTCAGTCACCTTATGAGCCACCTCAGCCTTGCCTTGAGCCGCGTCCATCTGACACAAATTATAATATAGGAAACCGGTGGGTGGACGAACCTTCTTTATAGGATATACCACAATTATTAGGGGCTGATTCAGTTTTGGTTACTCATTTACCAACCGCACCTATACCTATGACAACATCTCCATTTTATGAGCCTAATGGGAGTACCATAACCATAAATGATTTTAAGGACTTGTATGGAGATAATTCTTGTTGTATTTCTATTAAGGAATGTTTAAATTATTTTGAGGACTCGAATGATCCTGAGATTTGTGAAATGGTACAATCATTAGCATTTAAAAATATGTTTCAACTTGGCCATCTCCCTAAGCCAATGAATATCCACGTCAATGGTCAGGATGAGTCCCTTGAGATAAGTTATGATTTTAGGCACATAAATTTTAAATGTTTATTAGAGTTAATTGTTCCCCGATCCCCACATCCACAAATATGTTATATAGTTTTTCTCCTACTAAAAGAAAACATCTTTTTGAAAAATTATAATTTAGGGGATGCCACACGGACTTGCTTTGTCAGAACCAGCTATCACATTTTTTGGAATATCAACGATAACATGGGGGTTTTGAAAATTTTTAAAGAAAATATCTTTCCAGGAAAATTGAGTTTTGAATCTAGTACATTATCGGGGATGAATACTTGTATACCAATCTTCTTATTTATTGCAACATGTAGTAATCATATGATTGTATTGAAAATTCTAAAGGAAAATATGTTCCCTAGGTATGTATTTGCTTTATCTTGGAGAAAATGGTTTTTCTTGGTTTGTCTAAAATTTTCAACTTGGAATCATCAAATAATAGGCAAAGTTGTTAGAAAAAAAATTTCATAGAGAATCAGCTTTAAACTCTCTCTGGCTTTTACATAATATATCTGCCCAATTAAGGGTTAATATTAAGAATCACCATTCATGTGTTATCTGGTTTTTGAAAGAGAATTTGTAACTAGGATAATACATCACCTTTTCAACTTCGTACCCTTCCAGTCATATTGAAAATTTTAAGTTTGGGGGTACTTTTGTCTGGCTGAAGACAGTAAACTTAGTGCTTCTTGGGAGGCAACCCATGACACATTCAGGTGAGAAATTATAGTTTTTATTCCTCCATTTTTTTTATGCTCTCAAACATTGAGGGAAATGTTTCATTTAAGTTTGGGGGTAGGAAACCATTTCTTTAAATGCTTTTTGAAGAAAAGTGAAATAATGGTACTTTGGCAATGCATGATATATTTTTGACGAATTTCCAAACACTTAAACTGATTTTACCTTGACATAAATATTATGGAAAAACCTAAATTTTGAAATTGTACCAAGTATACAATAAAATATTTTGGAATATCTTAAGCTTGATGTACTATCTTTTTATTAGCGACTAATTCAAGTTAAACTTGGCATATTTTGAAAACGTGCACTTCATTGTAGCTTTGCAATTAATACCTTTAATAGATTTTTGCTCAGTATAAGGGAAATTTAGTATTTATGTTAGAAATAGTTTACTACAAGGGAGACAACTGCCTAAGAATAAGTTCATTCCTAAGAAAAAATAATAAATAAGCCAAATATGCTCTAAAAACTTTCACGCTGCAAGGCTACTCGCATGATTAAGAGCTGAAAGAGGAAAAATTATCACCAATCTCAAGTTTGACCATGAACTATGTGAAATGAGTACAAGAAAATGTTATTTGTGAGAATCCTGTGTCTAGGTCATGATGGGGCACCACACCCTGGTAATCTTAGCCAACTGGCAGGGATTGTCGACCGAAAACTCCTTGTTACGGAGGCCTCACTAAGAAACAAAGTACTCCAAAAAAAATGCTTACAAAAGAAAAAGAAAAAAAAGGAAAATTTTAGGAAGATGAATTGACTAAGGCACTTGTCGATCTGACCGTTGAATTTATTTCAGTAAGAACTAGACTACCAAAAACTGAGTAAATTATTCTAAACAACGTATTAGGCGATAAAAATATTTTCATTGTACACTTAAATATAGCTAAAGCAAAATACATAAATTTCTTTCTAATTTTGAGGTAGTACCTCTAGTTTCAGATAAGCTTAAAATATTTTTTGATATACTTGGGAGAATAACAAGTTTAAGAATTTTTTTCATTGGTATATTTTTGTCACAACTAAGTAAGGTTAAGTTCACAGGATATGAGTCATGTGTATTCTAGAATTGCTTAAAATGTCATTATTTACTTTTGTGGGTATAGTCACTTCAAACCCTCACGAGACAATACTCGTCTACCAGGCTAAACCTGGGGGTTTAACGGCTTGATGTATACGCTCAATGCAACCGCGTGACAGGCAAAAATAATTTTTGTTTACTTTTGCTTGAGGAATAGCAAGATATAAGTTTGGGGGTATTTGATAGCCACATAATATTTACGTGAACAACTCTTAAATTTATATCTACCTAGTCATTTATTAAATAAATGTGATACTAATAGTATTTTTGCTTGTATTTACAGAAATTGGTCACATGATAAACAAGTCGTACAATTTTCCGGTATTTAACGAAGAACAAGGGTAATACACTCCAACAATGATTCTCATTTGAAGTTGTCAACCAAAGGTCCATGCATGGAAGCCCATTGATGAGAATTAAATATATATATTATTCTCATGAGTTATAATGCATGATTTTAGGCATTGTTTAGGGGATTTTATATTAATGGTGATTTTTAGTAACCCTTCCTATATGCACTATAAATAAGAGGGGAATCCTACCCATGAGGGATCATCTTAGAGAGTGTAAATCAAAGTTCATAGCAATAAAACTTATTCTTTCTTTTTTCTTGTCTTTTACTTTTTTGCGTAGTAATAGTAGTATGGAAATGATCAAAGAGATGAGTAGCTAATCTTCTTAGCCAAGGCTAGATGGAGCTCCACCCAATGTAGCCTTAGTGTAGATTGTGTAGCTTAGTTAGTGTAATTACTTTCTCTTTATCCCAGAATATTGCATATTTGTATTCCTTCATCCTAGGCTTGACCATAGCTAGGATTATGAGGAATAAAGAATTTAAGTAACCATCTTGTTTGGCCATAACAAGATAGGTTAGGAACACGGAGAAGAGAACATAATCCATGCTTATCAACCGGACCATGGTTGAATAAGTTGATTTATGGGTAGCTCCCAATTACTAAATCTCTTGTATCTTTTGATGTATTGCATATGCCTGACCAAAGATATGTGATATGGGAACTCATAATTTACTTTAATTATTTATGCTATCTATCAGTTATAAAGGGTGGAGTAGAATCGATGCCTTGGTTTCCACTCCAATTTATCTTATAATTTGTTTCGTTCTTCTTTTTATTTCAAAACCTACACAAACTCATTATTATTGGATAAAACGAGTAGCTCGAAGTATAATTCGTACCACAAGTCTCTTGGGATACGATCCCGCTTTCTTTTGTACTCAACGATACACCGTGCGCTTGCGAATCTCTTAAGACATCGGTTTATAATCGATCACTTAATATGTGTTGTGACATACATTCAGTATCATCATTTATGAGATATTTAATTTTTGGTTATAATTGATATATGTTAGAAATTTTGTTTGCCATAGTAGTTAATTCTATTGCGTGATAGTTAATCTGCTATATACTAGTTTCACATATGGATCTTTCCGCTCATCGTGCATTTTTTAATAATCGGATGAGTAGTGATAACTTTTTCGTTGACAGTAGTACCATACTTAATCATACGAGATAAGAAATATTTTTCTCTCAAACCTTGTGCTTCAGCAATGTCACGACTATCACTGGCTCTGCAAACATGATAGAAGGTATTGGTAGTGCCACATTACTACTACTTAACGGTAAACAATATTGGAGGTGTCTCCGTATTCTTGCAAAGGACAAGGTGAAGGAGATAGATGTGGTGGCTGGAGTGTCTGTGAGGTAGTATCATCGGTATCCTGCGAGGGACTGGATTCTAAGGTATGACTTCTTTTTGTCTCCATCAACTCTTTGTTGGCGGGGGTTATGAAGGAGGAGGCAATCGTGTAGGAGGAAGATGGAGATTGGAAGTCTTGCCCCTGTATAATTATTGTTTATTAGCGTTGAGAGCGCCTTCTGTTTGAAGAGTTGGTTCAAGCACTGACACCCTTGCTTCTATATCTTAACTTCGACCAAACTCAATTTCATGTCGAAATAAATTGTATGAAGAAAGATGGATGCTCAGCGATTTCCAGTTCCAACTTTGCTTCAGAAGATTTCTGAAGTAAAACATCACTGAAAACTAATATGATTTTGAGAAAGAGCTGTAACAGTATCTGAAAGACATGTTATCTGCAAAGTACTTAAAAGACCTGTTAACTACAAATTACCTGAAAGACTTGTAATTTGTAAAGTATCTGTAATTGATATTCGAGCTTAATAAAAATGTTTTATTCAAAGTCTGTATTGATAGATAGAATACACTCTTGTGATTGATATCGAGTGATAAGAGAAATAGATATGTATAATTAGAGGACAAAATATAATATTTGAGATCAAACAAGAAAGTATATTTTACCCATCGGGCTATGAAAAATGTGTTTGTGAAATGGTAGATGTGTAAAAATCATTTTCGAACTGAATAAATTATAGAATTATGGGGGGAGAATATTGTAGAAGATATATAATTTGTAGGAATTGAAAATTTGAGCTCAGGGAGATCTCGCTTAAAATGTTAGATTTGGGGGACAAATTGTGATGAATAGGTCGAAATGAGGTAGGACAAATCCAAAGAGGTCAATGTGGACAGATAAAGTCAAATAACTTTCTATTACGATTTTAGTATTTCCAGTTATGGAAAAAAAAGATTTATATATGCGGAATATAGGGGATTTGAAGTGATCTTTAAATTGAATAAATATGGGAAGTGTGATTTAAGGAGGAAGAAGAAAGATAATATGGTGAGGAATCGATCGGTGAGAGTTCATCAAGTTGCTGAATAGCGGTTGGTGATAAAGATAGTTGAAGTGCGAGAGAAGATTTTTGGGTCGTTAGACTATGATTCAGATTTTCTTGAATCTGAAGTGTAGATCGATTGATAAGGAAAAAAGATTTTTGGGAAGTTGGATATTGCTCATAACAGAGAGCGGGAGCTAGAGGGGGTGATCAGCGGTAAGGATCAATTGATAAGGAAAAAGATGAATTGCTAAATAACTCTCCTGTCGGGGGAAGTGTAGGTAAAGACAGGAAGCTAGAGGAACTTCGCGCTTAGCTGGCAGAGCTGAGGACAATTAACCAGGAAGAGTCAGATAACGCAACAGAAAAGCTGACGGAGCATAATGAGATTATGTCCCGTATAGATAGACACATGTAGTGTTTAGATGGACAACATAAAATGTTGCAAGAGTGTTATCAGAGATTATGAGAAAGTTTTTCCTAGGAAGTTATGCCCGAAGTAACGCAGTCACAGATGATAATGGCTGTTATTACCTATTTTGTGAAGGAAGTGAAAAGACTTGAGTTCAAGAGGGATACCTTGCATGAATATCTGTCGGGAAGAGGATATAATTGTAAAACCGATATAGATTGAGGAAACTGTATGAATGCCATGGAAATAGAGCTTGGTTCTTGGCCTATTGAATTGGTAGAACAAGGCAAGATTATTGTAGCTGCTTGAGCTCAAGTTTTTTTGGTTGAACGTTCTCCTATAGTAGGGGAAGGCGTAACTGACCTCCCATCAGTAGAGAAAACATTTAGAAGTAGCTTGTAGATGTAGTTTGTAAAATTTTATATAGTTGCAGACTTATTGAATGATGAAAACAAGTTTTACCTTTACCTTATCTTATGTCTGTTAGAGATCTTTGATTAAAATCTAGTATGACCTTTGTTTTAATCACAGATAAATGTATAGATGGGCGACTGAAAGATAGTATTACCTTTGCTTTAATCTGAATAGAGGTCAATTGAAAGCTAGTATTACCTTTGCTTAATCTATGTAATATAGTAAAATCTACGTAAGGAGAGAGTAATATGGGATAAAACTTAAAAGTTTTCATTGAGTAGAATAGAATGTACACTGTTTGGAGATTGGAATCTAACTTTTGGAATGGAAAGAGCGAGATTATTGAAATAGAGAAACCAAAGACTTAATGATAGTACCGCTTCAGTCACCTAGTATTCCATGGATTTGGGATTCGATCTCCTTACTCCATCATGAAATAATATGATCCCAGACCAGTTTGACCAAGGATGAGGAATGGACCTTCCTTATTTTCTGTCAGCTTCATGACATATGCTTCTTTTCTACGTTAAGAGATCTCTTTGAGGATGAGATCACCGATTTGGAACTCATGGCTTCAGACTCTCTATTATACGAGCTGGCCAGCATATGGTGATATTAACCTAGGTTGGCAATAGCGCATTCCCTAGTCTCATCAATTCAATTCATATTGCAGGACAATTCAAACTTATTTTCTTCGTCTGTAAGCTTGTGATCTATGACGGGATGGTGGTATTATGTTAGAATGACAGTTCTGGTACCATAGGCTAGGCGGAAGGGGGTACAACCGATTGATTCACATGGAGTGGTATGGTACGCCCAAAAGACACGAAAAAGTTCCCGTATCTAATTTTAATTTTTTTGTGATTGAAGTCTTTTCTTGAGTTTATCCACTATGGTTTTGTTGGTGATTTCAACTTTGCAATTGTCTTGAGGGTAGTTAGGATTGGATGGTGAGTGGATGATGTTTTGTTTGTTGAGGAAGGCCATGACTTTCTTACCAACAAACAGGGGGCTGTTATCGATTCAAATTAGGTGGGGGTATTAAACTGTGTAATGATGTATTCCTTGATGATAGAAATGACATCATCTTCTCTAGTTCGACAGAAAAGAAATACTTCTACCCATTTCGTAAAATAATCTTTCACTATGAGTAGGGATCATAGCTTACTTAGAGTATTAGGAAATTTCTTGGCAAGATGGAGTACCCACTGCTTAAATGGATTGAAAACCTTACTTGCATGTAGTTTGAGCGTAGGGGCACGAATCATGTTTCCACGTCGTTGATATGTATCGAATTGCGTGAGTACTCTTTTGTTTGCTTGCGCATTTCTGGCCAAAATATTCCTTGTGTAATCGCTATGTTAGCGAGTGATCAACTTACACCATGGGAGCCACAAGTTCCTTCAAATAAATTTCTGAGCATTCTATTTGCTTTCTTCCTGGAGAGACACTTGAGATAAGTCCCCGTGACTGAATAGTAATATAAAAGACCATTTTGAATTGTATAACGTTTCGAGTTCTCGATTAACTATAAGCAATCTTTTGGATCTGTTAAAAGTGGCCCATTGCATTTGTTATTGGGGCCAAGATAGGCTATGAAAGGCTTTCGCCAATCGTCATCCTCCTCATCATCGCCCCCAGTATTGATTGTGCATACAGAATAAAGAGCAATGTTAGGGGTGGACATAACTTGGATCTGTAGATATCGTACTTCTGTACCCAAGACCCAGCTAGATAAGTCAAGGTATCGGCGTGCCTATTTTCACCAAGATAGAGATAGTCGAGAGTTGCTTTCACAAATATACTCATCCTATCAGTAACGAGGGATGCATATTCGATCATCTTGCAATTCTTCTTGTACTGCTTAGTGTAATGGTGGACGATTAGTAAAAAATATGTGTTGACTAAGAGCTTTGGGATGCTGAGCTCGAGAGGGAGTTCAAGTTCATGAATGAGAGCTTCATATTCTATGACATTATTGGAGGCTTTAAAATCTAAGCGGATTAATTTCTCTATTCCGTCGTTAGAAGGGGTAATCAATGTGATTCCAATTCCTGTTCCTACTGGTCCAACTGAACCATCCGGATGAAGTCTTTACCCATTCGTTATAATCTAATTAGCTCGTTTGTCAAATGCTTCGGTGGGTGGATCTCCTGTAATTTCTTCTGTAAGGTCGGGATTGTGCTCTTCCCAATAAGGATTTTTCATTTTTGGACAAAACATCCCGGAGTGGGTAGTTTTTCATGACTTTGGCTGAATGAGCTTGGAAGTAGTGCTTAAGTTTTTATGAAATGTAAACAAGAGATAGACGGCAGAGAATGAAACCACCGGTGTGGCTTCACCTGTAGGCTTATTACGAACAAACGACTGAGAATGTGCTTGAGACTGGAGTACAATCCCAATGAAACACGGTATTGTTGAATGTGCTCTTTTGGATCGGTGCCCTTTTATTTGCGTATTTTTGGAGTATGGAAACCTTTTGGTACGTCCATATCGAATAACTCTTTGGCGATCGGACTTCCCTGTAGCATGGTAAGATCGTCTTTGTAGCCTAGAGCTTAAGTTTAAATTAACTCCTTGATTCGTTGGTCTATATGCTCCTATGCGATGTACTGACATGTTGCCTGAGTGGCTTGGCGAGGTGGTTGAGGATTATGAGTATCGGTCTCCTCACTCTGGCGATCACATGCTAGAATCTGAGGTTGAGGTTGTTATTCATTCTCGTGACGTTTAGAAGGTTGGAGACCTCCGTAATATCAGACTGAACTTCACCGCCCAAATGAATAGAAAGTTACGGTTTGTGCTTAACATTTCATGAAATGACCTCTGTTATCATCTAGTCTTCATGTTGTTTAAGCGTTATCAAACGAGCTTGTCGCTCGGCTTCGAGCTCCTTCTCCCGGAGCTCTCGGTCAAGAGTTAACAGACGTTCGAGCTCATTATGATTCTCTATTTCGGCGTGGAAATTTGCTTGTAGCTCTGTAAACTATTTTGATTCAACTGAAAGATCAAGCTAGATTCTGGTTGTTGGTCGTCTGGAAGTGACCATGATTAGAAATTGATAGTAGAGCTAATATATACCTTAAGATATTGTGGAAATGTTATTTTTCTCGAAGATGGTGCCAAATGCAATAGCCAAATTCCGTAACTCGAAATGGCTTAGTATTAGCTCTTACACCAATGTACCTGTGACAAAAACTAATCTAAAGCAAGAAATTACACAGGTGATTTAGTGTAAAAAATATTTGAATAGGAAATAAACCACGACCTCGAGTTGAGGATTTTAATAATAGTAACTTTTATTGCTTGAGGCTAATATCTTATTTCATGTGATCCCTTGAACTAGAAATAGTCGATCTGGTAAGTAAGAAGTTTTGTGGTATTCATAAAAAATATAACTTTTCTTGGTCCTTGTGTCTTCTGAAATTTTTGCTTTATATAGACCTTATTCGCAGCTCGTTATCGTGCTGAAGTACGTTTTCCAAATAATGAGGTAAGTGGTGGTTGACTGTATAACTGTTTAGTTTGTGGGAGACATGTGCCTTGGTCTTGTTCATATTCTCCTGTTATGCTCATTCCATGTTCTTCATCAGTTCGTGTATAGGTATCAATGCTGACTATTCACATTACGTGTGAAATACGTGAGTCTGATATGGAGGTAGTTCGAATTTAAGTTAGGTCGAGGGATAGGTCCCTACATTCACCACCTATATCTAACCAAATGACTTTCACCTTTTTGCATAATTGTCCTTTAGCCTCAATAATGTATACCTCAACATCATTCACTGCTTGAGATATTTCACTTAATAAATAGGCATAATTATAACGTGAATAGTTATCAATAAAGGTGATAAAATACTTTTCTCCCATAAAATAGGGAGCGGTAAAAGGTTCACAGATGTCTGTATGAATAATTTTAAGAAGTTTCATACTTCTAGTAGTACCCTTCTTGGTATATTTGGCTTGTTTGTCATTAATACAATCCATACACACACTAAAATCTGTAAAATCTAAGTTCAAAAGGACCTCATGTTTTACTAATCTATGCATTCTTTCTCTGAAGATATACTCCATTCGTTTGTGCCACAAGATGGAGAAATCTTCATTAGTTATGCCACATTTTGTTCCAACATTAGGATTCATGGTCAAAAGGGGTTTGGCAAACTTGTTATCAAGATTTAATTTGTATAGGCCATTACATAAAATAGCAGAACCAATAAAAGTGGAATTTTGAAATAAACTGAAAGAACCCTTTCCAAAGTCAAAAGAATATTTGTCAAGGTCTAAAAGAACTAAAGAAAGCAAATTACGGGAAACTAAAGGAACATGGAAGGTAAGCGATGAATCTAAATGATGTTCAGTGTCTAAGAATAAACGAGAGGCCCCCACAGCTTCAATTGAAGCTTTAACCCAATTTCCCTTAAATATCAATTTTTCATTTGGTTTCGCGTTCTAGGTCGTAAGGAATCCCTACATCCTACTTGAAACATGAATAGTAGCACCTAAGCTAATTTACCAAGTATTAGAAGGAACTTCAGTTATATTTGATTCGAAACATACAAAAGCTAAATGAAAACCTTTCTTTTCAAACAAAGTCCATTTTATTTTTCTTTTTAATTCTCATCATTCCCTCGACGAATTTATCATATTTAGATTCCCCTATATTCGCGATAAATCTTCAAACATTTAATTTTTGACATTTAAATTTTATTCGACACATCAATTACCCACATTCAATTTTATATTAGTACTTGGCATTCAATCACACAAGTAAAAAATATATTCGACAATCAATTTACATTCCAAACATCGACAACTACAATCTAGCAAACAAATTTATTCTTTGTTCCCAAATACAACAATACTCATTCACTACATTTGACTATTTCTATAATAAATAAAACGCAAATACTCCTCACCGCAACAATGTCATCTTTCTTAAGTAACATATTTGCATGGGTATACTTGTAACTCACACGTTCAGGAGAAATCCAAAATTGCAGTTGGCAGCGAAACTGAAAATCTTTTTCAGCATCCTTTGCCTCTGCCTCTCTCATCCTTTCATAGTTTGGTTCAACTGGATCTTCCATGTGAATATTAACGTTCTAATTACCAAAGTATTGACTATATAATTCCCAATACTTGATTTGAACACGGCAGAACACCTCATTCCGTACTTGAGACCTAGTCTTTACCATTTCTTAAAACACAACTCTCAATTTTGTAAAGTAAATGGGATACTTATAGTTAGCATAATCAAAATTTATTTCTCTTAGATACTTTACAATTTGAGAAACTTCATTACCTTTACCAATGGAAAACCAACCCCATCAGATACCCTGGATGTAACCACTCTCTAACTCCATCACCCCCAAATCCCTCTACCACGATGACTACCAGTACAAATTTATCATATAAAAACTTTACTTCTGCTTGATCATCGCGGTAACCATCTTCATCCTCAGGCCACTTGCTAGACCACACTTGGGGAGAAATCTTTCACCAAAACCACCACCCAATTCTTCTTTACACCACTTATTTATACCCTTTTTACATTTGCCAAATACAATGTTCGGCATTAATTGCTCATTGGGAAAGACATGACCACGTTCCCTTCAATTTGACCTCAGAAAAGACAGCATAAAGAATTTCTCAAACATTCGGCAACCTCTTCGAATTCCAACTTCTTCTCGACATAACCATAAGTATTTCTGTCACGAATGGGGTGATTGTAGTAGTATATTTCCCAGATTCGGCAAGGATAAGCCGACATAGCATAGTCGAAGACAATCAGTATTGCATAGTCGAAGACAGACAACAATCGAGAAGTTACCTTAAGTCCTCGACCATTTAAAAGTAGCCGCTATGCCTGGTCAAGGAGCCGTTAGAGATCTGCAAAGTTTGCCCACTATCCCCGAAATAGGAGACTGTTTCTTTCATTTTATAAACTGTTTGTATCTACTATAAATACAGGCAGAGAATAGATTATTTATATCCAAAACTCTATTACACGTACTTCCTTACCCTACTATCACTCCAAAACTTATAATAACTAACAACATATTGTATTTTTCATCAAAATCCTCCCCGCAGTCATGGTTTTTTTTCAACTTTTATTGAGTTTCCATGTAAAATCTAGTTTGCTTCGGTTATACTAAACCTTTCTTACAAAAATTATTGGCGAAGATTATCCTTCCGGAAAATACGCCACTACACACTTTATTTTGAATATTTTTGATGTACGAACGTCAGCACGTTAACTTTTTGTGCCAGCATCTTATAATTGTATGTGATCTCTCATTAATGACATACATGCATCACAAGTTTTGTGAAGTTTGCTCTCCGAAAATAAGTTTTGTAAAGTGTTGAGGAAATGTTTTTTTTCCTTTCTCTTCTACAAGTTTCGAAGAAAGTCTGTTGAGCTTAACTTTCGAGCTCAACTTCAACAGCTATTACATTTTTGATATCTTTGATAACATTTAACACCTTCCACACTTGATTCACTTTCATTGCCATGGATGTGTCATATTTTTGTGTTCTCAACATGCTTGCATTGCATGAACATATCAATAATAACATCATTTTGGCCTATTAAGGTATTCTGAGTTTGTGAAGAGCACAAACCTGGATGTATCTTTACATATATGTTCCCCGTCCATTGTTGTAACTGTGTGGATATGTGGTTACAGGGTAAAAAACAATAGTTTTGACAGGGTAGGATCATACCTTTCGGCCTGGTTACCATCTATAACCTGACAGTGGGGTTATACCGGAGATGGTATGTAAGTGGGCTTGGCTACGAATCAGGAGTTCTCCATGCAGACATTGATTGAGTTGTAGTTATTCACTACGATGGAAATATGAAGCCGTGGTTGGAAATTAGGATTGGAAGGTACAAAAACTACTGGAATATATACATTAAATACGATCACCCTTACTTGCAATAATGCAATATCCACCAATGACATCAGCCCAAAATTTCAGTTTCTTTATTATGCCACAATTGAAAAAATATAGATAATAGTATTTTAATTCTTTTATAGCCTTTTTTTTTACATTTTTCATGCAAATTCAACTTTTTTCATTTTTTATTTTTCCAGCAATAATCTTAGAGAGTAATCATTTAGGAAATAAATAGAGATGGAACGAAAATTTTCCAGTGTACAATAGTCATTTTTAGATGTATCTGGAGTTTTGAACATGAAATTTTGTTATTAGAAATGCAAATTAATTTCAATGCTCTATATTTTCAGTTCCTTCTACTCTTTCAACTCTACCAGATATTAGCAGTGCCATATTTATTTTATATGTGTGTCTACCATAGTCGGAATTTGGATTTATCATCATTGTGAAATCAAAACATAGTCTAAAAAGAAATTTGTGAAATTCTCATGTTTTCTTCCAGGGACTTAACCGGAAAAATTTCCGTAAAAGATTATGTGAGACATGGTTGAATTTGATTGGGCAATTGGAGATAAGGACATAATATATAAGGCTATGCATCTATCTGCTTATTTATCTTGTGTGGTTCATGAAAATATACTTTATATTATGCCCAAGACAATAATATAGATTAGTCTACAAGTCTTTTAGGAAGCACTCTGCTCTTATCCAAGCTCTACAACTTTTTGAGTAGAATGACGGACTGCTCATGAGAAATCATGAGATGAGGCCAGCTGGGGGAAAGTCGATACCCAACATTCACAATGTTAGAACTCTGGGCAATAACAATTACAGCCGGGGGCACAGTCGTGGCGAGGGATAGACTCATGGAAGATACAACAAGAGAAAGGGCAGGAATCAGAATTCCCTTGCCCTACTCAGAGAAAAGGGGAACAAATGAGCTGGTAAGAAAAGAGGTGGGAAGAAAAGGTAGCTTGATAAAGGCTCTCCGTGCTTAAACTATAGAGGAATTAGACACTGGGCGAGGGACTGTAGATCACCTGCGATGGTCAAGCATGATCGTGTTCAAACCTTCAATAGGACTAGTAATGTCAATTTTACGGTGATAGATTTTTTTATGACACATTTTTTGAGGATATTGATACAGTAATATACCAGACTCATGAGTATTCAGTAGCACTTTCTCATAGGATGATTGATATAACATATTAAGAGCAAATAGTAGTTTCTTTGCTTGGTTGTCAGTAATATATTTGCTTTGTTAGTACTTTTTCTAGATTATGGTAAGAATATAGTAATTGGTTTAGTTGAATAAGTGCCGTGACATTTATTTAGTGTCATCATCTATGAGATATTTAAATTTTGGTCATAACTGCTATATGTCTGAATTTCTGCTTGCCACAGTAGTTAATTCAATTGTATGATAATTAATATGTTATATACAAGTTTCCCATATGGATCTTTCCGCTCATCGATCATTTTTCAATAATCAGATGAGTAGTGACAACTTTTTGGTTGACAGTGGTACCACACTCAATCATATGAGATAAGAAATATTTCTCATCTCAAACCCTGGGTTTCGGCGATGTTACGACTATCACTGGCTCAGCGAACATGATAGAAGGTACTGGTAGTGCCACATTACCACTACCCAATGGTAAGATATTGAGTTCCCAGTCCGCTTTATACACCAATAATTCTTCCTGGAATCGACTTAGCTTTTGGGATAATGGATATCAAGTAGAAACTAGAGGAGAAGAACAAAACTAGGTTTCATGTATCATTTCAACCACTCCCCAAGGTGATCAGAGAACATTATTGGAATGGTATCCTATACACCCCTCAGGGCTATATTCTACCGACATTCGATATGTCGAGACCATTGCTATAACGAATTTCTCTCTCTCTTACAAGAGAAAACATTCAAACTGTGGCACGATCGTTTGGGACATCCAGGTTCTAGGATGACGAAGAAAATTATCGATAGTAGCTACGAACATTCTTTGAAAGGAAAAAAGACCCGCGTACTACGAGACTACCATTGTAATGCTTGCTCTCAAGGTAAGTTGATTATTTGACCTAGCATGACCAAGGTGGAGTTAGAATCTCAAGCCTCTCTCCAGTGCATCCATGAAGATATATGTGCACCTATCAATCTACATAGTGGCTCATTAAGGTATTTTATGGCCATTATTGGCATATACTTGAGATGGTGATACGTTTACCTATTGTCTACATGAAATATGGTATTTGTCAGACTTCTTAGACAGATTATTCAATTACAGGCTCATTTCCAAGAACACCTGATTAATTTGATCCAACATAATGACGCAAGTGAGTTTACCTCCTGTGCATTCGATGACTATTGTATCGCTAATGGGATAAATATGGAACATCTGGTTCCCCATGTCTATACCCAAAAAGGTATGGCGAAGAATCTAAACATTCCATTGCAGACAATCGCTAGGCCATTGGTATTAAGATCTCAACTTCCAGCAACTGCTTGGGGCAATGCAATTTTGCATACTGGAGTATTGATTAGAGTTCTTCTGAGAGCAAATCTCCAGCTTCCCCAAAGTAATTAGTCACTGGGTTAGAATCCAATATCTCCCATTTGTACACCTTCAGATGTGTCATGTAGGTACCGATAATACATCTACAATATGCAAAAATAGGTCCCCAACGCCGCCTTGGTATCTACATGGGTTGCGATTCACCATTTATTATACGAAATTTAGAGCCCACTATGATAGATATCTTTACTACGAGATTCACAGAATGTCACTTTGACAAAGTGATATTTCAATTATAGGAACCCACTATAGGTGATGTCATTATATGACATATAATGGCATGGAAGTTCCTAAATTAACTTGAGAAACACTATGCCCGCTCTTATAATAACTGTAATAATTCTCCTCAGACGAAGACCCCTTCTCTTTTGGACTCTCCCTTATGCTCGTTCTTATAACTAGACTTGCACCCTGACTTGTTCTTGTCATTTTCCATGTCACTCTTCAAGTACTTGCCTTCAATAGAAATTACTTTAATGGTAGCATCTTTGATATTCTCTATATAAAAGAGCATCAACTCCCTTCTAATGGTCTCTGAAAACCCCCCAGCATACATGATGAATACCTCATACTCGTCCACATCAATGTCCAAAACCAAAGCTTGGTTATGAAAATCCGTCGTGAACTCTGTATGGATTGCCCATACTTTTGGTACAAGGTATGCCATATTAACTAGCTCTCTTGCTCATTCCCAATTGGATAAAATTGCTTCCTCGTTAATACTTTGAACTCCTTCCAAATCAAACTTCCTACTTTTTGACATTTCTGATAGGACTTCTACCACGTGAGTACACGACTTATGAATTTCAATGTAGAAAAGCATTTTTTTTAGCATTAGAGTATTTGTAAATAAAAAATTAGATCTTTAACCTATCTAACCAATTATCCAATTTCTCGACATCGAATGAACCGTCAAATACTAGAATTTCAATTTTATAAATCGATACGAAGATTACACATAGGATTCATTGACTTACCAATAACTGATCGCTCCTCGACGGATTCAGCATCACTAGAATCACAATCGACCTCCTCACTAATATCATCTCTCTCCTCCTCCACAACCCCTTTCTTCTTTGTGCGCTGACACCATTTCGTTGAAGTGGAAGCTTTTGTGAGGTTCGTGAGACATAATTATTCAACCAACTCCCCTAGAGTAGTGAGTCTATCATCAAAATTGCTTATTTCTAAATTTGTCTTCTTCTTTGAGCTAGGATTTCGGTAAATTTTTAACGGACTCACTAGAATCTCCATCATTTACTCGAGTCAGTTACAGGTAGAGACCATAAACCATAATCCCTAAAGAATTATTACTTTAAAATTTATACCACTTAATCCATAATCAAATTGAGATTAACCTAAATTAATGAAATAATTATGAAAAACAAATAATTGGTGGGAAAATTTCCTTTTTAGAGCTTTAATTGCTCAATCATTTGATTTCAATTAAATTATTCTCAAACCCTAAGTCCCTCTTACAAAAATATAGATTAAAACTAAGATAATTTCATCTTGCCTAGTCTTTCCCCTTTATGAGAGTTAATAGTTTCTAGTTACAAGATAGGATAAAAATGACCTTAAAATACCTAAAATATCAAAGAAAACATGATAGTCACTCGAACTAACCCATGGGTCGTACGAATGACTGGCTTAATTAGGCCTAGGAATCGAAGCAATCATATTTGGTATTTCTGGGAAAAAGTAGTTCGAACGAACCAAAATATCGTTCGAATGACTAGCCAAATTTTGCCTATAATTGAGGCAGCTATAAATTTGTCTTTTGTTCCCTCAAACTCGATCGAAAGGCTCCAAGGATCGTTCGTGCCTTATGGTATCTTTAGAAGAGGTTATATGTCTAGATCCTCCTAGATATATTTAGAATCATTCGGTGGGGACCTACCCGAACTTGTTTTGGGGTGATCCATAAACTCCTAACTTTAGTAAGTTTTAGAGGCTTCTATTATTATCCCTATAAAGGCTATATTTCTATAACCTAATATGTTCTTAATGAATGCCTACCATTGATCTATGTTTATGCATTTATTTATATGCATGGTTAGATAGATCGTGCTTTTCTTTTGTTCTCATAAAGATCATTATAATTAGAAACCGATAATTACTGAAGGGCTCCTAACCATGTAGGCCATAATAAATCTTTCATTCTCCCACTTGGCCCATATGAAGTTGTTTTGAAAATCATACTCGATAAAACTTAAATTTGCAAAAAAATTATTTCAAAATAGGCTCAGCGATTACATAACTGGCACGCGCATGATTTAAAATATATTGAAGTCATACTATCTTTTTTGGTCATCATAATACCAAAATCAAACAATTTACTAAAGTGAGTCATAGCGGACTTATACAATTTTGTGACACATTTCCTTTCATGTACTACACCAATAATAAACTATTTTACTTTGTTCATAAGTAAGGTTTATAGGTATTAACAAATATGTCAATAAAAGGTCCATCAATAATGTCTTGACTAAAGACTTTCCTGCTATTGCTCATCAAATCACATACATGTGTACACATCATTAAACATGAAAATATCATAATCATACTGTGATAAGATCTCAATACGATGTCTAAAGAAAACAATCAAACTAAAACGACATAACTATGATGAAAAATATCATGGAATCCGCCAAAGACCCATACTCTAAACATGTTCCTTAAATGTCTTTGGCAGTAATCCATTAGTCAATGAATTTACAACTAAAAGTATTATGCTTATGCGTTTTATAGACACTTGCTGTTTTTAAAAATACACCTTTACTGATAACTTTTTAAGCTCTAAGTGCTTAGTACCATTAAAATGCTTATCATTCTTGGAGAAAAAGACTGCTGCAGTTTTATCACAATAAATTCTCAGCGGCTTGGCAATAGAGTCGACAACTCCAAGTCCTGAGATAAAATTCTGCAACCATAAACCATAATCGGCGGCCTCAAAGCAAGCCACAAACTCAGCTTCCATAGTAGATTAAAAAATATAATCTTGTTTTGTACTTTTCCATTTAATTGACCCTTCGGGCAGTTGGAAGACATAACCAAAGCTAGACTTCTTACTATCAGGGCATCCAGCAAAATCAGAGTATGAGTAACCGAGATCCCAAACTTAGTTCAGGTCAATTAATTTAAACTCTTCCTTCATCGCATCAATCCACTAAGTAGAATTACTACTATCCATGGCTTGTGAAAATGAAATTGGGTCCTTAATAATCCCTATGTCAAATTTAGATTCCTGTAAGTACACCACATAGTCATGCCAAATAGTAATTCTCCTTTCCCTTAGGGAATGATATTGTATTATTTCATGTGGTGCCTCACTTATCAATTTGTTAGGGAAAATCTCATTATGGAGTGGTTCATTATCCACTTGTTTCTCGGTATTGTAGATTTGATCACCAACCATAGGAGCAACAATAAAATTAGAAGTTACGGGTAATGGGACTTGCACCTTAACTTTTTCAATAACAATATTATGTGATTCACTACTTCCCTCCCCAATTTTACCATTTTCAAGGAATCCTGCATTGCCGGTTTTAACAATTCTTGTACTATTGGTAGGATTGTAAAACTTAAACCCTATGGACTTATCAGGGTAA
The DNA here is from genome assembly GCA_014058105.1 of Kingdonia uniflora. Classification (NCBI taxonomy): domain Eukaryota; kingdom Viridiplantae; phylum Streptophyta; class Magnoliopsida; order Ranunculales; family Circaeasteraceae; genus Kingdonia; species Kingdonia uniflora. Next base: position 1,813,999 of record JACGCM010000696.1, read on the forward strand.
CCAAAAAGGTACCCACTGATAGTTTTAGGGTCTAATTTATTTTCATATAAATTGTAAATTCTAGCCTCCACTACACATTTACAAACATTCAGATGTCAGAAACTAGGTTTCCTTCTACTCGAAAGCTCGAATGGAGTTTTTTGGAAACTGCTTTAAAAGGAACCCTATTTAATAAATATACAGAGTTCTTTAGGGCTTAATCCATAAAGATATGGGTAATGTAAAATACTTATCATACTCCTAACAATTTCCATTAAAGTTCTATTATGCCTTTCAACTAAACCATTCTATTATGGCATTCCTATCATTGTGTATGGAGTAGGAATACAAAGCTTTTCTAGAAGTTTGGCGAATAGGCCAGGGCACTGACCCGAATCGTAATATCTACCATAGTATTCACTGTAATGGCCTAATTCTATAGCTAAAAATGGCTCAGAATTAGATCTTATACCAGTATACCTCTGACAAAATCTAATGTAAATCAAGAAATGACGCAGGTAATTTAGCATGGAAAACCTTTGAATAGGTAAAAAACCACAACCTCCAATTAAAGGTTTTAGTAACAGTAAGTTTTATTGCTTGAGGCTGATATCTTATTACAAGTGATCTCTTAAACTTGAAATACTTTATTTTATAAGTAAAAAGTTTTGTGGTATTCAGAATCTAGAAATTTCTATGTTAGAGTCTGCAAAATCTTATTTTTCTTGGTCCCTGTCTCTTCTAGAACATTTGTTTTATATAGACCTTTATCATGCCCCAAAATCCAATAATCGGTAGCTAGACCAATTACTATCATTCAGGATGTGCAGGTCGGGGAATCCAACCGATTCGCGCCCACAAATAACCGAGCCATAGACAAGTTCAGGCTAAGTCATTGACTATAGTAATATCATCAGAGTAAAAATAAAATAAAGTGGAAGCCAAGATATATATATACAACTGAAAATGTAAGTATAATATCCGAAACATACACCGTCAAAAGCTGAGAACATACAAGAAAATACTAAAACCGGAGCAGGAACAGTAACTGCAACTCCGGAACTAACAGCTGAAACTCTCAGCCAAACCCTGCAACTACTCTGCCTCTGAAAGGGGGAAATAAAGCAAGAGTGAGAAAAACCATGGCTCACTAATGCCCAACAAGGCTAAACAACCTACTAATATAATAAGTACAGAGAAAAGGAGAGGTGAATGAGATGAGGAGTGTTATAAAGTGTAGTAATACATATAAGTGCAGAAAGGAGTAAGGAGTGGGTGAGCGAAAAGGAACAGAGACACATATACGTATGAAGTAATGCGATGAAGTGATGATTTGCTGATATGATATGGCGTGAGATGATTCTAAAATTATCCTGATCATGAATATTTATGATGTTGTGAAATCAAGAACTAGATCCTATAAATCAATATATTGGGCTGATCAGCAGCTAATGCATAATAACCTTAACGAGGCCTCAATTGGATATAATGGTACGATTTCTTGTCCAAACTTGACCAGTTAAAAAGATATTATCACTTGATCAGAGTGTTCCGAGCTTTACAACCCACATAGCCAATGTCCTAACTTTATTTCACTTATTCCAAGGAATTTCTACCACACGGAGGATAAAGCCTGGCTCTTGAGGACTGTCTCATACCATCCCACACTCCCAGATGGGTAATAGATATGATAGTACCTGTCGCCAAAGAATCACCCTACTATTTCAACCCGATGTAGGAATCCTGGTAACCTATCGAGGGTCAGTCGGCGTAGAGTTAGTTTATGTATCCGATCCCGTTAAGCTAAATGAATAAAAGTAACACACACTAAAACTAGATCCTAAGGATCAAAACACCACAACCGCCCCCACGGCCCACACACACAGGATAACCCTTGCCTCATAGGAGGGCAACAATCCTAGCCCAATAACCACAACCTGGCCAAACACACAGGATAAACCCCCTCTTCAGAGGATGGTAAACAATCCAAAAAACAAATGCAAACAGTGACTAATTGACCAGTCACAACATCCAAACATAGATGAATAGTGACTAATTGACCAGTCATAACATCCAACAACATCAGTCTCAACAAGATTGGAACACAGCAGTCAAGGACAACCCATGAAAATGCCACGCAAAGTGCAACTTCCTAAAAGACAAAAAGGGAACACCCCCTACATGCCTAACCATAGGAAACCACAGCCCTGAATCAATCAACTACAACAGAAGAAACAATATAGTTTAAAACCAATCACAAACACCTCAATGCCAAATGCATGCTCTAAATAACACAATTTAGCCTAGTATAGATATTTAGCAATGAAAGGATACTCGCCTGATAAAAGATAACTTACAAATCCGCCAATCAACAGGTTAACCCAACCGCAACCTCCATAACCAACAACAATCACACCAACGCCAACATCTCAGCATGTCACACCCCAAAATCAAGTAATCGATTGCTTGATCATTTACTAGATTCTAAGTAGTGCAGGTCGTGGAATCCAAAGATTCTACCCCACAAATAGCCAAGCCGTAGACAAATTCTGGCTTGGCTATTCACATATAACAATAATCATCAGAGCAAAGAAATAACAGTACAACAATATAACGCGGAAGCAAAAGACATATATATACATGTCAGATAAAAATGTAATACAACATCTTGAATAAAACTCTGTAAAATATGCTGAGAACACCTACAGAAGTCTAGAACCAAAGGAAATCTGCAGTGGCAAACTCTGTCTCTGAACTGGCTACCCCCGCGACAGTCAAAGCTAATCAACCACTGAAATGGTTAAAATGCAAGAGTGAGCAAACAGCGAGCTCACTAATCCAACAAAACTAAATAACTTACTAATAACTGGTACTGAAAAAATAGAGTAGAGATGAATGTAATATAGAACAGGTAAATACAATCTAGCAATATAATAAGTGACCATAACAGATACAGAGTTGATAAGGAAAGGAAATAGAATTGATGAGAGGAGAGAATATAGAAGGAATGTGAGAAGAGAGTAGAGTAAGGAATATGAGAAGACAATGTGATGATATGATAATATGTAATGCCATGATGTGAAGTGATGACTAGTATAATCCCATACCTATCTTAGATGCAATGATATGTTATGATGAGCATGGATATTCCCATAAATATCCCCTAATGCAGAATGATTCAGTATTTTAAAAGTGTACGCGATCCTATTATAATGTTGGTTGATCAACCGCTAACGTCTAATTTCTTAAAGAGATCAGTAAAGGGATACACAGGTACAATTTGGTTAAGCTCGACCAAGCTAGGATGGTCGCACTTGATCAAGGTAGATTTGGGTGTATCAACCCGCGGAGCAATAGTCCATAACATTTCAAGGAATTTTGACCTCAACGTGGATAAGTTGGGATCTCACTGACTTAGCCTCATACCATTTCACACTTTGGAGTAGTTGAACTAGGTATGATAGTGCCATTCCCAATCTCACCGTGTCTTTTAACCCGATCTCACGGACTCCTTGGATCCTGTCAGAGGTCAACCAAAACCGAGTGTTCGTGTATCCAATCCTAATAAGTTTTGAAAGATGGGGTAAAAGTTATAAAGGTGCAACAGGTGCACAGGAAAACTACACAGCTGCCGCTCACACGGCAGCACAAACAGGATGAATAGGGACTCGGTTGCACCGACTATGCATAGCCGACACAGCAACCTAAACGTCTCTATATCCAGCCCAATAAACTCTTAAGGCTGGAAGAGGCATTCCAGGGCAAGCCACGAGAATGCTAACCCAACCACCACTAACTAACTCAGGTTCTATGCGAACCAAAAATCAACTCCATAAACAATTACAAACCCAAACTACAGGATAATACTTCTAACAGAATAATTCTAAGGATAAACAATAGTTAATCACCAAACATTTCTAAGTTTAATATAACTTTCAAAAAAAAATACTCCGAAATTAGTATATAAACTTAATAATGCTGGAATAAAACTCGCCAGAAAGAAATCCAAGTCCTGTGGAAGAGCCAACTCGGAAACCCAACTAAAATCTACAGAACGGTAACGGTACGCCTGATAATGTAACACCAGCAATGGAGAACAACAAACAACCATTCAATTAAGGAAACGACATCAAAACCAAACCCTTGAAATCAGACCTACGCCGAAATCGAGCGAAAAGAACGGAAAAGGAGTCGGGAATTTTTTACCGAGGATAGGAGCGAATCTTGCAACGAAGCGAGCGAAGAATCCTCGATGCGATGGGGAAGATAGGATCTAGAGTATGGAGGGGAGGGGAATAGGTTAGGGAGAGTAGAGTGAGAGAGAAAAAGGGAAAGTGAAGAAAAGAATGTTTAAACAAAAAAGTGGAAGATGAGCATCTGTTCGAATAGGAAATGATCTTGCTCGAACAGAGTGAAGTCTATTCGAGCAGGGACCAGTCCTATTCGAATAGAAAAGGGTCTATTCGAATAGAAAAGGTCCTGTTCGAACATAATTGCTCCTGCACCAAAAAAAATGACCCCGGACACACCACGGACCACCCTGGAAATACCACAGACCACCACCACTACCACACAAACACTACAACAAACCCAACCACAGTTTCTCAAGGTAAAAATACCACCTCCAACACCTCACGGCCACCAAAACGCCTAAACCCCCAAAAAGGAATCTTTTCCTCGACAAAGCCCGAAAACCTACCGGCCAATCCAACGGCTTACCAGAACCACCCTAAATCACACACACAACATACAAACATCACTACCAACCCATCTAGGGGTTCCCACAAATCATAACACCGCCGTAACTCCTAAAACCACCGAAATGCCAAAAAGGAATCTTTGCCCGAAAAAACCCCGGAAACCTATCGGCTAATCCAATGGCTCACAGGAACCACACCAAGCCACAAACACAACAATTGAACATCATCACCAACCCATCTAGGGGTTCCCAAGGCCACAACACCACCACCACCGATGAATGACCACCGAACTGCCAAAACTACTAAAGGAATCTAATACTAAACCACCGAAAGGAATAAATGGATGCATAATGGATAAATGAAATGGATGAAAGAGTACATGCAGAACTTAACGTGAAAGAAATGATTCTAATATGCCGATAAGATAAAGAATGGGAATATATGAGCGGAAAGGGGAATATGAGTAAATATTAGGAAAAAATAAAATACGGGTCATTACAATCTACACCCCTAAAAAATAATTTTGCCCCCGAAATTAAGCGCAAACCTCATCTTGTGAATAAAAGTAGATAGTGCCTCCTCAAATCAGCTTCTAACTCCCAGGTAGCCTCCTCTGGACCATGGTGACTCCACTGGACTTTCACAAACGGAATAACCTTGTGGAAAAGAACCTTTTCCTCGCGATCCAAAATACACTCTGGATGCTCAAGATACGAGGCATCGTCCCGAACCTCTATCGGTTCCCAGTCAATCACGTGAGTAGGGTCCCGCTTGTACTTCCTCAACATAGAAACATGGAAGACACTGTGTTCACTGCTCAGCTGCAGCGGCAACGCTAAACAGTATGCTTACTCTCCAACTCTATCCAGAATCTCAAACGGGCCAATATATCTCAGAGCTAGCTTCCCCTTCTTGCTAAAACGCATCATGCCCCTCATCGGCGAAACCTTCTGCAAAACATGATCCCTGATCTGAAACTCTAAGGGTCTCCTGCGGATGTCGGCATAACTCTTTTATCGGCTCTGTGTTGTACGTAACCGATCCCTGATGGTAGTAACTGCCTCAGTAGTCTCCTGAACCAAGTCTGGTCCCAGTAAGCTCTGCTCACCAACCTTTGCCCACTCAAAGGTGATCTGCATGGCCTACCATATAAAGCCTCGTAAGGTGCCATCTTGATGCTCGAATGAAATCTGTTATTGTACGTGAACTCTGCCCAATGTAAATACTCATCTCACTTCCCTTGAAGTCCAAAACACAAGCTCAAAACATATCCTCAAGAATCTAGTTAACTCGCTATGTCTGACCGCCAGTCTGAAGGTGAAATGTTGTACTGAAATCTAGTATAGTATCCATAGCTCGTTGAAAGCTCTGCCAAAATTTGCTGGTAAATCTGGCATCTCTATCTGCCACAATAGACACTGGAACCCCGTGTAAGCGAACAATCTCCCTCACATATATCCTGCTCAACTCATCAGTAGTCATAGTCGTGCGAACCGGAATAAAATGTACCGATTTGGTCAATCGGTCCACAATCACCCAAATAGAATCGTGTTGTTTCTTCGTCCGCGGTAAACCCAATATGAAGTCCACTCTGGAATAGGTAAGGGTTTACGCTGTCCTGATGGTTTCTGATGCTCGGCCTTCACCAGCTGGCAAGTTAGATATTTGGAAACAAATGCAGCTATCTCGCGCTTCATATTATCCCACCAAAAATGTCTCTTCAGGTCTTGGTACATCTTCGTACTGCCTGGATGAATAGTGTATCTCGAACCATGAGCCTCACTCAAAACCTCGCATTTTAGTACCTTAGAATCTGGCAAGCATAATTTGCCCCAGTATCTAATGCTACCATCTGAACTAACTGTCCAATCAGGTCTTGTGTTGTCTAAAGCCCAAGACTGCAATCTGTCGTCCTGTTGCTGTACCTTTATAATATGTGAAATCAAAGACGGCGGAACTCTCAGATTTGCAATAAGACCACCCGAAGTCTGTGAATCCGCAATTAACCCGAAATCTGCAATGTCGCTAAGCATCATCCACTCACGAATCATCAGATGTTCAAGTAATCCTCTAGGCAAACGGCTCAAGGCGTTGGCCATCATGTTCGCCTTCCCTGGGTGATACTGCCAATATACATCGCAGTCCTTCAGAAATTCTATCCACCTGCGTTGTCTCGTGTTCAGCTCCTTCTATGAGAATGGATACCGCAAACTCTTATGATCAAAAAAGAGCTCAAACCTCTCACCATATAAGTAGTGTTTCCAGATCTTCAGCGCATAAACCACTCCTGCCAACTCGAGATCATGAGTAGGATAATTCCTCTCGTGTACCTTAAGCTGTCTCAAAGCCCAAGCCACCACCTTGCCCTCATGCATCAAAACGCAAGCAAGTCCGCTAAGCGATGCATCACTGTATACTCTATACCTCTGCCCGCTGGATGGAACAATCAGAACTCGTGTTGTCGTCAATCTGATCTTCAACTTGGCAAAAGCTAAAGAACACCTGTCGTCCCTAACAAACCGAATGATCTTCTGTGTCAAATGAGTCAAAGGAGCTGCAATCCGCGAAAACTCCTCAATGAATCTGTGATAATAACCCGCCAAACCCAGAAAACTTTGAATCTCTATAACGGTCGTCGGCTGTACCCAATTCGCGACTGCTGCAACCTTGGAAGGATCTACTGCAATTCCATACTTAGAGACCACGTGCCCTAGGAATTTCACCTCCTGCTGCCAAAACTCACATTTTTCAAACTTATCAAATAGTGTGTTCTCCCGCAAAGTCAGTAAGGCGATCCTCAAATGTCCCTCATGCTCTATCTCGGCCTTTGAATATATCAAAATGTCATCGAGGAAAGCAATGACGAACCAGTCAAGAAAAGGGCTGAAAACACAGTTCATCAAATCCATAAAGGCTGCGGGAGCGTTCGTCAAACCTAACGGCATCACCCGAAACTCATAGTATCAGTAACGAGTCCGAAAGGCTGTCTTCGAAACATTAGCTGCCCTGATCCTCAGCTGGTGGCAACCTGATCTAAGATCAATCTTCGAAAAGAACTGCGCTCCTTGAAGCTGGTCAAACAAGTCCTCGATCCTCGGCAACAGATATCTGTTCATGATCGTGACTTTGTTCAACTCATGGTAGTCAAAACTCAAATGCATCGAACCATATTTCTTCTTTGCGAACAACACTGGAGCTCCCCATGGCGAAGTACTCGGTCGAATAAGCTCCTGACCCATCAACTCAGAAATCTGATCCTTCAGCTTTTTTAGCTCAACAGGCGCCACACGGTACGGTGCCTTCAAAATTGGTGCTATGCCCGGAACAAGATCTATACCAAAATCAATCTCTCCCATCGACGGTAAACTGGGAATCTACTAGAAAACGTCAGAATAATCGCAAACTACCGAAATAGAGCTAGCGTCCACACCCGAGGACTCTAACTCTAGGAAAGCTAATAAGCCGTCCCCTGACTGCTCAGGTTTCAAACTAGAGAACACGAATCGCCCTCACTGAGAATAAAAAAGGTAACCATCATCTCGAAGCAGTCAAAAGTTACCCGGTGCATCGACAACCAATCCATGCCTAGGATGATGTCAAACTCATGCATCGGTAAAACTAATAGGTCTGCTGAGAGGATTCAGCCACAAACAACTATCGGTCAATCTCAACATATACGTGATATTGACACCGAGGAATCTAAAGAAGTACCCACGAAAAACTCATCAATCAATAAGGAAGACTCAAAGCAAATAATGCAGAGAAATACAAATACGATGAATGAATGCGATGCACCAGAATCGAAAAAGACATGAGCAGACGAATGAGAAATATGGATTGTACCTTCCACCACAGATAAAGCGGTGTGAGCGCTGCGCCTCCCAACTGTAAATACTCTGCTCTGTCTACGACCCTGAGCCTGACCCTGCTGCTGGCTCGGATGCTGCGGTCTTTGTGCACCCTGAGGTCCTGGAACTATCTGTCTGCCCTGTGGACCCTAAAACTGTCTCTGTGGAAACTGTTGAACATGAGGAACCTGCTGCAGTCGTGGCTGGTAACCAAATAGACCCTGAAACTATCATAGCGGCTGTTGATCTCTGTCTGGTTTGGGACAGAGCTTTCTAATATGCCCAATTCGCTCACAGTTCCAACAAGTATAAGAAGAATGTTGTGCCCTCTCTAAATACTGTCCGCCCGTAACATTCGCTAGTGTACCCCCTAATCTTTGCCTCTTCAATCCCAAGCTGTCATACTGTGTCTGAATCGCCTTGCCCTTATCGGGTCTTGTATCCTGTCTCGCTGGGTTCCTCGTGTCTCTGGACCTGCGATCCTCTGCCTCATTTTGTTCTAAAGCTAGCGCTTTAGACAAAACCTCTCTGTAAGTACTGGCACCGGAAGAGATCAAGAACCTCTTGAAGAATGGACGAAGACCTCTCAAAAATTTCATCATCTTATGTTCCTCATCCTGAACAATAAACGGTATGTAACGAGCGAGCTCCTTAAACCTCTGATCATAGTGAGCCACACTCATATCACCCTGCTCAAGTGTGTAGAACTCAAAAATGCAGGCGTCTCTGTAGCTCTACAGAAAATACTGATCGAAGAAACACTCCTGGAATGATGACCAAAGAATAGAAGACTCCAAAACTGTCCTCTTGGCCATATCCTAGCAATAATCTACCTTACCCAGAAGCAGGTAAGCTGCAAGTGTCACCCCCTGATCGTCGGGACACTTCATCGCGTCCAAGGTCTTCTCCTTTGACCTGAACCATGTCTCGGCCTCTGATAGAATTAATGTGCCAGAAAAAGTAGGGTGGTTGTATCTCTAAAGCTGCTCCCTATATACTGGGCTCCTAGCCTGCTGAAAGGAAGCGACAAAACTCTTCATAAACTGCTTTATCTCTATTAAAATGCCTGAAGCTACTGGAACACCTAAAGCTGCTGGAACTGGTAAAACACCTGGATGCCCTGGAAGCACAGGAGTAAGCGGGGCACTCTGATTAATCTGATCTCTGGTGCCACTCCCATACCAACCCCAACCACAGAAACTATCGGCTCTATCTGCGGGATCGGAATGGACCCCGAACTATCCAGACTAACCACTGGCTTATCAGCCACTACTCCACTACGCAGACCCTGGCGAACACCCCCTTGGATACCCCCACGGGTCCTAGCACGACCTCTGCCTCTACTACCTCTAGCCATCTGTCAAAAATAATGAAACACAACTCAGGAACAGATAGAAAAAGATTAAGAATAGGAAAGGAATACGATAATGCATGAAATCCGAAAAGAATTAATCCTAACTCCGTCTAAAGAATAACTCGTCATAAGATCTATAATAACAGAGATAAGAATAAACCTTACGCTCTGATACCAGGTCTGTCACGCCCCAAAATCTAATAATTGATAGCTTGACCAATTACTAGATTCTAAGTAGTGCAGGTTGGGGATTACAATGATTCTACCCCACAAATAGCCATGCCGCAGACAAATTCAGGTTCGGCTATTCACAAATAGAAATAATCATCAAAGTAAAGAAATAACAATACAACAATATAACGCGGAAGCAAAATACATATATATACATATCAGATGAAAATGTAATACAACATCTCGAATAAAACCCAGCGACACATGCTGAGAGCACCTACAGAAGTCTAGAACAAAAGGAAATCTGCAGTGGAAAACTCTTTCTCTGAACTGGCTACCCCCGCGGCAGTCAATGCTAATCAACCACTGAAATGGTTAAAATGCAAGAGTGAGCAAACAACGAGCTCACTAATCCAACAAAACTAAATAACTTACTAACAACTGGTACTAAAAAAATAGAGTAGAGATGAATGTAATATAAAATAGGTAAATAGAATCTATCAATATAATAAGTGACTATAACAGATACAGAGTTGATAAGGAAAGGAAATAGAGTTGATGAGAGGAGAAAATAGATAAGGAATGTGAGAAGAGAGTAGAGTAAGGAATATGAGAAAAGAATGTGATAATATGATAATATGCAATGCCATGACGTAAAGTGATGACTAGTATAATCCCATACTTATCCTAGGTGCAATGATATGTTATGATGAGCAGGGATATTCCCATAAATATCCCCTAATGTTGAATGATTCAGTGTTTTAATAGTGTACGCGATCTTATTATAATGTTGGTTGATCAACTACTAATGTCTAATTTCTTAAAGAGATCAGTAAATGGATACACAGGTACAATTTGGTTAAGCTCGACCAAGCTAGGATGGTCACACTTGATCAAAGTGGATTTGGGTGTATCAACCCGCGGAATAATAGTCCGTAACATTTCAAGGAATTTCAACCTCAATGTGGATAAGTTGGTATCTCCATGACTCTGCCTCATACCATTCCACACTCCGGAGTGGTTGAACTAGGTATGATAGTACAATTCCTAATCTCACCCTATCTTTTAACCTGATGTCACGGATCCCTTGGATCTTGTCAGAGGTCAACCAAAATGGAGTGTTCGTGTATCCAATCTCAATATGTTTTGAAAGATGTGGTAAAAGTTATAAAGATGCAACAGGTGTATTGGAAAACTACACAGCTGCCGCTCACACGGCAACACAAACACGATGAATAGAGACTCGGTTGCACCGACTATGCATAGCCGACACAGCATCCTAACTGCCTCTACATCCAACCCAATAAACTCTTAAGGCTGGAAGGGGCATTCCTGGGCAAGCCACGAGAACGCTAACCCAACCACAACTAACTAACTCAAGTCCTATGCGAACTAAAAACCAACTCCAGAAACAATTGCAAACCCAAACTACAGGATAACACTTCTAACAGAATAATTCCTTGGTTAAACTATAGTTAATCACAAAACATTTCTAAGTTTAATATAACTTTCATAAAATAATACTTAGAAACTAGTATAGAAACTTAATAATGCTGGAATGAAACTCAGCTGTAGGAAATCCAAGTCCTGCGGAAGAACCAACTCGGAAACCCAACTAAAATCCGCAGAACGGTAACGGAACGCCTGATAATCTAACACTAACAATGGAAAACAACAAACAGCCAATCAATTAAGGAAACAATTTCAAAACCAAACCTTAGAAATTAGACCTACACCGAAATCGCGCGAAAAGAACGGGAGTGGAGTCGAGAATTTCATACCAAGTATAGGAGCGAAGCTTGCGACGAAGCAGACAAAGAATCCTCGATGCAATGGGGAAGATAGGATCTAGAGTATGGAGCAGAGGGGAATAGGTTTGGGAGAGAAGAGAGAGAGAAAAAAAAAGGGAAAGTAAAGAAAAGAATGTTTAAACCCAAAAAAAAGCAAAAAATATGCCTCTGTTCGAATTGGAAATGATCTTGTTCGAACAGACTGAAGTGTATTCGAACTGAGACTAGTCCTGTTCAAATAGAAAAAGGTCTATTCGAACAGAAAAGGTCCTGCTCGAACAGAACTACTCCTGCACAAAAAAAAATGACCACAGACACACAACGGACCACCCCAGACACCCCAGAAACAACACGGACCACCACCATTACACACAAACACTACAACAAACCCATTAAAGGTTTCTCAAGGTAAAAATACAACCTCCACCACCTCACGGCCACCAAAATGCCTAAAGCCCCAAAAAGGAATATTTTCCTCGAAAAAGTCTGGAAACCTACCGGCCAATCCAACGGCTCACCGAAACTACCCCAAATCGCACACACAACGCACAAACATCATTACCATCCCATCTAGGGGTTCCCACAAATCATAACACCGCCGTAACATCTAAAACCACCGGAATGCCAAAAAAGAATCTTTGCCCGGAAAACCCCGAAAACCTACCGGCCAATCCAGCGGCTCACCCGAACCACACCAAACCACAAACACAACAATTAAACATCATCACCAACCCATCTAGGGGTTCCCAAGGCCACAACGCCACCTCCTCCTCTGAATGACCACCGAACCGCCAAAACTAGAAAATGAATCTAATGCTAAACCACCGAAAGGAATAAATGGATGCATAATGGATGAATAAAATAGATGAAAGAGTACATTTAGGAAATGAATAAGGAACTTAAAGTGTAGGAAATGAATCTAATATACCGATGAGATAAAGAATAGGAATATATGAGCGGAAAATGAAATATGAGTGAATATTAGGAATAAATGAAAAGTGGGTCATTACAGAGCACCTGCAATAAATCACAACACCAATCCTCAACAAACCCTCAATTACAAACCCTAAGATCACAAGGGTTCCACCAAAGCCACAAATGAATCAAACACAAGGAAAAGGGATAAGGGAATTACTCACTGGAGAAGTCGTGAGATCAATCCCAATAATTGATCACAAACGAGGAACGAGAGAGAGGAAGATTCCAATTAGGAGAGTGAGTGAGAGAGTGAGGAGAGAAAGGAAAAGGAAATGGATAATTAAAACCCTAAGATCCCACACTCCACTCGAGGCGATCCTACGGCCAAGAATAGCGATGAAAGACCCAACCTGGTCGATCAAACACGCCTCTGTTCAAATAGAATATGTTTCTATTTGAACAAAACAAAGTAGGAAGGATTTTATTAGAATAGGAAAAGGCTTGTTTGAATAAAATGGAACAGATAAAAATCTATTCAAAAAGAAAGGATGTTGTTCGAATAGAAATGATCAGATGGAAATATATTCGAACAGAACAAGGTTTGTTCGAATTGAATGAACCAGATTTAAATGTATTCGAATAGAGTCAAGTTTGTTTGAATAGAATGAACCAGATAAGGATCTATTCAAACAGAAAGAGGTCTGTTCGAATAGAAAGAGCAAAAACTAACTCCACAAAAAACTCGGAAAACCACGGATCTCTCCCGGATCACACCACACCACAAACACAATAACAGCAACAACAACAATCACAACGCCTCCACCAACCCAATCACGGGCACCCAAACACAACTCACCTCCTCCACCAACAACCGCCAAAACCACCGTAACACAGAAAAGGAGAAAAACACTAAACCTGATAAGAGGAAGGAAATGCAGATGCAGAATATGATGATGCATGATGTATGGCATGAATATGGATGGATGATGCATAATGATAAATAAAATAAAATAAAATAATAACAAAAAAAATTGGGATATTACATTCTACCCTTCTAAAAACAAATTTCGCCCCGAAATTCCACAACCCAAATTCTACAACCCAAATTCCACATACCTCAATCCGAGAATAAATGCGGATAGCGATCTCTCACGTCTGTCTTTAAATCCCAAGAAGCCTTACAAGGATCATGGTGATTCCACTGAGCCTTCACAAAGGGAATAACCTTGCTTCAAAGTATCTTCTCTTCTCGGTCCAAAATATACACCGGATGCTTTATAAGTGAGGCATCTCCCTGAACCTCTAGGTGTTTCTAATCAATCACGTGAGTGGGATCCCGTTCATATTTCCTGAGCATCGATACATGAAAAACATTATGAACTCGACTCAGCTGCGGCCGCAATGCCAAACGGTAAGCCAACTCTCCAACTCAAGCAAGAATCTCAAAAGGTCAAATGAGTCTCGAAGCCAACTTTCCTTTCTTACTGAAACGCATCGAGCCTTCATCGGGAAAACCTTCACTAAATCTTGATTACCAATCTCAAACTCTAAAGGTCTCCAGCGAATGTCTTTCTAACTCTTATGCCGTCTTTGTGCTGTACGTAACCGATCTCTGATAATAGTAACTTCCTCAGTAGTTTCACGAACCAAGTCTGGCCCCAGAAAACTCTGCTCAGCAACCTCTGCCCAATTCAGTGGTGATCTGCACGGTTTACCATATAAAGCCTCATAAGGTGCCATCCCGATGCTCGATAGAAAGCTGTTGTTGTACGCAAACTCCCCCCAAGGTAAGCACTCATCCCAGTCACCCTTGATGTCCAAAACACAAGCCCTAAGCATATCCTTAAGAATCTGGTTAACTCTCTCTGTCTGACCATTGGTCTGGGGGTGAAATGTTGTGCTGAAATCTAATCTGGTATTCATAGCTTGTTGGAAACTCTTCTAAAAGTTTCTGGTAAATTTGGCATCTCGATCTGACACTATAAACATCAGAACCCCGTATAAACACACTATCTCTCTCACATATAACCTGCTCAGCTCGTCAACAGTCAAAGTTTTGCGAACCAGAATAAAATGTGCCGATTTGGTCAATTGGTCTACAACCACCCAAATAGAATCGTGGTTCTTCTTCTTTCGCGGTAAACCCGAAATCAAGTCCATCGTCACGTGCTCCCATTTCCACTCTAGAATCTGTAAAGGTTTGAACTGCCCCGCTGGTTTCTGATGCACGGCCTTCACCTGTTGACATGTAAGATACTTGGAAACGAACCCAGCTATCTCTCGCTTCATGCCGTCCCACCAATAATATATCTTCAGGTTTTGGCACATCTTCGTATTGCCAGGATGAATAGTATACCTAGAGCCGTGCGCCTCACTCAAAATCTCACACTTCAATATCTCTGAATCTGGCAGAAATAATCTGCCCCTATATCTGATACTGCCATCTAAACTAACTATCCAATCTAGTAAGCTAACTTCTGAAGCCCAAGACTGTAATCTAGCATCCGGCTGCTGAGCCTCTATTATCCGTGAAATCAATTAAGGCAGAACCCTCAGATTTGCAATAAAACTACCTACACCCCGTGAACACAAACGCAACCCGGAATCTGCCATATTATGAAGCATGAACGGCTCACAAATCATCAGACATGCAATAAATCCCCTAGGCAAAGGGCTTAAAGTGTCAGCCACCACATTTTCCTTCCCTGGGTGATACTGCAAGTCCACGTCATAGTCCTTAAGGAACTCCATCTATCTACGCTGCCTCATATTTAGCTCTTTCTACGAGAAAAGGTACCGCAAACTCTTGTGATCAGAAAAGAGCTTGAATCTCTCTCCGTAAAGATAATGTCGCCAAAACTTCAATGCAAATACCACCGCTGCCAATTCAAGGTCATGAGTAGGATAGTTTCTCTCGTGCACCCTAAGTTGTCTTGAAGCATAAGCTGCAACCTTTCCCTCTTGCATTAATACACAACCAAGTCTGCTGAGTGATGCATCACTGTAAACCATATACTTCTATCCACTGGAAGGAATAATAAGAACTGGATCCATAGTCAATCTCTTCTTAAATTCTATGAAAGCTAAATCACACTTGTCGTCCTAAACAAATTTAACATCTTTCTGGGTCAAGCGAGTCAAAGGAGCTGCAATCCGCAAAAAGCCCTTGATGAATCTATGGTAATAACTGGCTAAACCTAGAAAACTGCGCATTTCAGTAACGTTAGTCGGCTGAACCCAATCTGTAATGGCTTCAACCTTTGAAGGATCAACCGCAATACCATCTTTGGATACTACGTGCCCTAGGAATTTCACCTCTTTCTACCAAAAATCACACTTCTTGAACTTGGCAAACAACTGGTTCTCCATCAAAGTCTGTATTGTAATTCTCAAGTATTCTTCATGCTCGGCCTCGGTCTTCGAATAAATCAAAATGTTGTCCACGAACACAATAACGAACCGATTAAGATAAGGACAAAAAACTCTGTTCAACAAATCCATAAATGTTGCCAGAGCATTCGTCAATCCAAACGGCATAACCTGAAACTCATAGTGTCCGTAACGAGTCTAAAATGTTGTTTTCGAAACATTCTCCTTCTTGATCCTCAACTAATGGTAACCTGATCTGAGATCAATCTTTGAAAAGAACTGTGCTCCCCGAAGCTGGTCAAACAAGTCCTCGATCCTAGTTAAAGGATATTTGTTCTTGATCGTGATTTTGTTTAACTCGCGGTAATTAATACACAGACGCATAGACCCGTCCTTCTTCTTCGTAAACAATATTGGAGCTCCCCATGGTGAAGTACTCAGCCCAATAAACTTCTGCTCCATCAATTCAAAAATATGATCATACAACTCTTTCAGCCCAATAGGTGTCATACAATACGGAGCCTTCGAAATCGGAGTTGTACCAGGTAAAAGATCTATACCAAAATCAATCTCTCTCGTCGGCGGCAAACCAGGAATCTTCTGGAAATAATTGAAAAAGTCACACACCACCGGAATGGAACTATAATCAATGTCAGAGGATTCTAACTCTAAGAATGCCAGCAAGCCGTCTCCTGGCTGGGCAGGTTCCGAACTAGTAAACATAAATCCCTTCTCACCAGGAATACTGAAAGTAGCTGTCTTCTCAAAACAATCTAAAGTAACTCGATGCGTCGACAATCAATCCATACCCTGGATAATGTCAAACTCCTACATTGGTAGTACCAACAAGTCTGCTGAAAGAACACGGCCATAGACAACTATAGGGCAATCTCTACAAATTCGAGAAATAGAAATCGAAGAATCGGGAGAGTACCCACAAAAATCTCATCATGCAATAAAGAAAACTCGAAACCAATAGTGCAAAAAAAAAAAGTATGATATGAATGAATGTGATGCACCGGAATCGAAAAGAGCACGAGGGGGCGAATAAAAACTATGGAACCTACCTTCCGCAATAGGTTGAGCAATGCGAGCACCTCGCCTCCCAACAGGGCACATCCTGCTCAGCCTATGGCCCTGATCCTGGCCCTGTTGCTGACCCAGATGATCCTATCTCTGTCCACCCTAAGAACCCAGGACAATCTGCCTACCCTACGGACCCTAAAACCGTCGTTGCTGAATCTGCAGAAATTGTTGTGTTCTTAGATTGTGACCAACAGGACCCTGAAACAGTCGCAATAGCTTGGGACCCTGGTCTGGTTTAGGACAACACTTCTTAACATGCCCCTTCTCCCCGCCGTTTTAACAGTAACGGAAAGCAAGCTGAGATCCATCTAAATGTTGTCCTCCAATAAATCTGGCAGGTATACCATCAGTAACTCCCAACTTCTGCCTCTACAGACCCAAGCTCTCATAATGACTCTTGACTGCCTAGCCCTTATCGGATCTCTGATCTTGTATCTGCTGGCTCCTCAAGTCCATAGACTTGCGATCCTCCATATCGTTCTGCTCTATCGCCAAAGCTTTAGATAAAATCTCTCTATATGAACTAGCCCCCGAAGCAATCAAGAACTTCCTATAATATGGACGAAGACCCTTCTAAAATTTCATCTTGTGCTGCTCCTCATCCAGAACAATAAATAGAACATATCAAGAGAGCTCATTGAATCGCTGATCGTACTGAGAGATACTCATATCACCCTGCTCAAGCATGTAGAACTCAGAAATGCAGGAATCCCTGTAACTCTGCGGGAAATACTACTCAAAGAATCGGTCCTAAAAAGAAGCTCAAAGTATCGGAGTCTCTACTATTATCCTCTTGGCAATATCCCAATAGTGATCTACCTCACCTTGAAGAAGATAAGTCAGAAGTGTCACCTTCTGATCATCCGGACACTTCATCACGTTCAAAGTCTTCTCTATAGACTTTAGCCACGTCTCTGCCTCAGAAGGAACCATCGTACCAGAAAACGTCGGATGCTTGTATTTCTGAAGCTGCTCAAGATAGATGTACTCTACTGGGCTCCTGCCCTGCTAGAAATGTGCTGCGAAACTCTCCATAAACTGTCCAATCTCCGCTGAAATACCGGGAACAACTGGAGCAGGTGGAGTTCCTGGTTGCTCTGGAATTACTAAAGCTGGAGGAATACCCTGGTCAATCGGGACAGACACCAAACTCTCCTGACTGAGCACTGGCTCGTCAGCAACCATACCACTGCACAAACCTCTATGGCTACGGCCCACTGCACGACCTCTGTCTCTGCCACCTCTAGCCATCTATAAGAAAAAAGAGCACACCTCAGGAAAGGAGGAAACATGATCAAATACGTAAAGCCAAAAGAAATCGATCCTAACTCCTTCTAGAAAGGATTACACACCATATGATTACAAGAACAGAGATATGAATAAACTAATAGCTCTGATACAAAGTCTGTCACGCCCCAAAATCTAATAATCGGTAGCTAGACTAATTACTATCATTCAGGATATACAGGTCGGGGAATCCAACCGATTTTCCCCCACAAACATCCAAGCCATAGACAAGTTCAAGCTCAGTCATTGACTATAGCAGCATCATCAGAGTTAAAGTAAAATAATGTGAAAGCCAAGATATATATATATAGCTAAAAATGTAAGTACAATATCCAGAACATACAGCGTCAAAAGCTGAGAACATACAAGAAAATGTTCTTTACAAATTCATGGTCTAGGTGTCAATGCTGACTGTTCACGTCACGTGTGAAATGTGTGAGTCAGATATAGAGGTAATTTGAATTTGAGTTAGGTCGTCCCTACAATCACCTACTTGCAACTGAAGGCTCGAGTGATTTGACTGGTTTAAAAATGGGTATTTTTTATGAAATGATGGATCTGACATTTATGAGATAGAAATGATTGATGTACTTGACGCTTGGGGTTCCAAGAGTGTCTCAGACTTGAATGATGATTCTTTGGAAATGTACATGCACATTAAATATGAATTTGATATAAAGAGTACCTGTAATAGAGTCTGGCAAAGTGTGCTATATTATAACATTTTTAATTATTTTTGAGTGATAATAGTGAAGACGTGATGAATAGTATAGGAAGATAAAGTCTTTGTCGAATTGTAGAGGTTAAAGTTGTGGTACATTGGGGATCAATCAATAAAGTTGTTAAGCCCAATACCGGTACCACCAACGTATTATGGTATATCGAAAGATGAAGCAGCTGAAGCTGAGGAGGAATTTTGCTGTATGCAGAGATTTCATTACGTTGTCTTGGCAGGCGAGCAACGTTGGAGTTCTCTCCGCATCCTTGCAGAGGACAAGGCTGAGGAGACAGATATGGTGGTCAGCGTGTCTGTGAGGTAGTATCGCCAGTATGCTGCGAAGGACTGGATTATAAGGTAGGACTCCTTTCCATATCCATCAACTCTTTGTTGGTGGGGGTTATGGAGGAGGAGTCAATAGTGATTTTGGAGGGAGATGGAGATTGGAAGTCTGGCCCCTACACAATCATTATCTTTTAGCACTAAGAAGGCCTTCTGTTTGAAGAGTTGGTTCAAGCACTGACACCCTTGGTTCCATGTTTAGACTTCGACCAAACTTAATTTCTTGTCGAAAAAATGGTATGAAGAAAGATGGATGCTCAGTAATTTCTAGTTCCAACTTTGCTTCAAAAGATTCTTGGAGTGAAACATCACTGAAAACTAATATGATTTTGAGAATGAACTGTAACATTATCTGAAAGACATGTTATCTGCAAAGTAATTAAAAGACCTATTATCTGTAAAGTACCTGAAATACTTGTTATTTGTAAAGTATCTGTAATTTATATTCGAGCTTAATAAAAATGTTTTATTCAAACTCTGTGATGGTAGATAGAATTAACTCTTGTGAATGAAATCGACTGATAAGAAATACAGATATGTATAATTATAGAATGAAATATAATATTTGAGATCAAACTAGAAAGTATATTTTAGCAATTGAGCTATGAAAAATGTGTTTGTGAAATAGTAGATGTGTAAAAATCTGTTTTGAACTAAATAAATTATAGAATTATGGAGGTAGAATATCGCAGAAGATATATAATTTGCAGGAATTGAAAGTTTGAGCTCAGGGAGATCTCACTTAAAATGTTGGATTTGGGGGATAGATTTTGATGAATAGATCGAAATGAGATAAGACGAATCCAAAGAGGTTAATGTGGACAGTTAAGGTCAAATAACTTTCTATCAATATTTTAGTATTTCCAGTTATGGAAAAATAAGATTTATATATACGGAATGTGGGGGATTTGAAGTAATCTTGAAATTGTATAAATATGGGAAATATAATTTAAAGATGAGGAAGAAAGATAATATGGTGAGGATTCGATCGGTGAGAGTTCGTCAAGCTGCTGAAAAGCGGTTGGTGTTAAAGATAGCAAAAGTGTTAAAGAAGATTTTTGGGTCGTCAGACTATGTTTCTAAATTGCCTGAATATAAAGTGTGGTTTAAAGGCTTAGATTTGAGGCTTAGATTGGGCATCATTTTTACTCGAAGATATTCTGTGAAGTAATTTTGGAGCCTGCAACTCGATGAGAGGCCGTGATGCAAATTACTGAAGAAGATATTGAAAAGGAGAATGTGAGGATTGTTGGGGGCAAATTGATTAGGTGTGGCCACCGAGGACATCTAGGATGTATTATGTATAATTATTTATGAGGAAGTGAATTGTATGAGGTCGAGTAATTGTCATTGAAATGTAGTTAGAATGATGTTTTGAATCTGTCCTTTTTTGTTACAAATGTTGTTTGTGACGGTTGTGAATAAATAATTTGAATTTGAAATATGGCCGCTTTGGAAATGACGTCAGCAGTTCAATAAGTTGTTGAAGTATGAATAGAAAAAGAAAGTAGGTTTATTTTTTATCTTTTGTACAGGTACAAGGAAAGTTTGATTGCGTGTGAGTGTTGAGTCATCATGATTGTGGGGAGGTTAGAGGGAGATTTGGGTAGAAGAGATGAAAATATATAAAAATATAGGACCGGGAGTAATGACCGGGACAAATAACATTAATTGTGGAAGAGACGCCTCGGTTCCAAAACTGAGGGTGGATTATGCAAGGTCCAATAACTACCAGCAGTTAGAGAAAGAGAGAAACTATAAATAATACTTCATCATCCTCATTCAAACATTTAATAACTTCTAAAAAATTGAAGAATATGAGAGAGAAAAGGGAAAAAATAACAGAGATTCACGTGAGAGATTCGACGAGAATGATCAACATGCATGGAGAGAGAAAGTTGTAGAGACTTAGTCAGGATAGTGGTTGTACAGCAGCGTTGTGAAGGAAGGATTTGGCACTGCTTTAGATTCATATTTAGACGTTAAAGTTAGTAGATGATTTATGATATTGTAAAGGTAATTTGTTAAAAAAAATTGCAGTTTTCAAATTTTGAAAAATTGCTATTTAATATAATTTTGTAAAAATTTGTTTGTTATAAGTGTAAAAAAAATATAATATGATATACGTATATGTATGATAGATGTATGGTAAATGTGCTCATAGATTTGTAAAAGATAATGATAGAATATCTTGACCTGTATTTAGGTGAAGCGTGAGGAATATCTGTGTAGAATCAAACCTCATCCTTATACTTATAATTGAGATGGAGACTTCACCTGATATGGAGGCGTCGACCTCTGGTTGTACTATTGAGTCTGATAATGTAGAATCTATAAATATAGAGTCTGATTGGGAGGACTTATGGCTAACGAACTTAAATCATACTTTAACCTTAAGTTTAGAAGCTGTACCACAACGATAGAATGTGAGAAAATAGAAATCAGTTATAATTTTGAAAGTGTCCTGTATTATGATCTGAATGTACTTGTGTAGATATGTTGATTCGAACTTGATATATTATATTTGGAATGTAGGTCGAACTAGAGTCATATCTCTTGAGTTAACAAGAGACACTCCAATTTAACCAAGAGTTTGGGCAAAGTTTGATATGATGAGAGAGGCAACTGAAAATATGGAGGATCAACACGTCAAAGTACATTTCAAGTTTGTCGAGGCAATACAAACTGCTGAAGATCTGACTCGGAAGATTGAGGTAAAAGATGCCAAAAGTAATAAGGGGCAAAAATAGCTCGAGGATGCGAAGAAGGAGACTGCGAAGCTCAAAAGTTGAAATGATTCATTGGCGGTGAAGAATTAGGAGGCGGACATGGATCGATACCGTATTTAGGTGTTAGATCAGACATAAAAAGAGTTACGGGGTTTTGTGGCCAGTCTGAAGGGCCAAATGATTAGAAAAATGAACGAGCATGAGTTAACTCGAACTGATCTAGTGTGTTCCATTAACGAACTTGAGCGATTAAAGAGTAGAATGATTGAGAAAGATTACAAGCTAAAGAGAGTCCGAGCTGACCTATCCAAATATGATATTATGGTTGAGTAGTTGTGTAAGGCTTGACCTGCTAAAGATATAGATTTCTGGATGGTTCAAATATGATGTAATGAATTGAATAAGTGGGTAGTCCAATTGATGGGAGATTTGGCTATGGCCAATTCCCGTGTCAAGAAGGCCGAGGCTGGAGAGTGGTCGAAGAAGAATAATGGCGATGTCGGGGTCTCTATTATAAAAGGGGATGTAGTTGACCTACCAGCCCAAATTAGAGAGCTAGAGGGAGATGAAGCTCACATTCATGCTTACGTACAAAGAGGAAATGAGCTTTTAAGGGTGAGCTAAGGTAAGTTGGATATTGCTCATAGTAGAGAGTGGGAGATAGAGTGGGTGATCAGGGGTAAAGATTAATTGATAAGGAAAAAAGATGAATTGCTAAAGATGTGTCATGTCGGGGGAAGTGTAGGTAAAGACAGGAAGCATGAGGAACTTCGTGCTCAGCTGGCGCAGCTGAGGACGACGAACCAGGCAGAGTTAGATAAAGTAGTGAAAAAGATAAATGAGCATAATGAGATTATGTCTTGCATAGATAGGCGCATGTAGTGACAAGACGGATTTCATAAAATGTTGTAAGAGCGTTATCAGAGATTGAGATAAAGTTTTTCCAAGGCAGTTATGCCCAAAGAAATGCACTCACAGATATTTATGGTTGTAAATACCTATTTTATGGAGGAAGTGAGAAGACTTTAGTTCAAGAGGGGTACCTTGCACGAATATCTGTCGGGAAGAGGATGCATTTGTAAATCCGATATAGATTGAGGAAAGTGTATGAATGCCATGGAAATAGAGCTAGTTTCTTGACCTGTTAAATTGGTAGAGCAAGGCAGGATTACTACAGCTGCTCGAGATCCATTTTTTATGGCTGAACGTCTTCCTGTTTTAGGGGAAGGCGTAGCTGACCTCCTATCAGTAGAGAAAAACCTTTAGAAGGGGCTTGTAGATGTAATCTGTAAAAATTTCTGTAGTTGCAGACATATTGAGAGATGAAAGCTAGTTTTGCCTTTATTTTATCTTATGCATATTAGAGATTTTTGATTGAAAACTAGTATGACCTTTGATTTAATCGCAGATAAATGTATAGATGGGCGATTGGAAGCTAGTATTAATATTACCTTTGCTTTAATTTTGGAACAGGTCAATTGAAAGCTAGTTTTACCACTACACCAAAATCATGAATTTGCCACGGTCTGATTTTGATTTGACACAAAAATTTACTGTGGCAAATAGATGTTTATCCGTGGTAATTTTCTATTTCCTTTCCTTCATCTCTTATTTGCTGGAGTTGCAAGGGTTCGAAGGATAACTGCTAAGAGACTTGGTTCCCTCTCGAATATATTTGTTCCTTCTCAACTTTTCTTCAATTTGCTGCTCTAAATAATTACCAGTTTGCGATTCTCAAAGCTAATAGTTTCTCAATCGATTTGGATTTCTCAATTGTTAAATTCTCAATAACTGAATTTCTCTAAGCTATGGTATTGGAAAATCAAAATTTCTCTCGAGCTTAGTCTCGATTCTAAGTCTACAATTGGTGTGGAGACATAAGGAGTTTGAAAATCATTGTGAAGGGTATGATTTGGGATGCCGCTAACCATTCGGTGAGTTTCTCTATTCATTGAATTTGCTTTTGTGATCTTTGTTTTATATTTCATGTTGAATTTTGAAGGATTAAAGTACTTTAAACTTAGGGATTTCTTGTTTGACATATCTAAGAATATGTGCATCTGACTACTGCTATAACAAACCAAAATCTGGAGATTTAAATTCTTGCTTGTTACATCTCTAAGAATATGTGTTTTAAATTTCTTGTTACATCTCTAAGAATATTGGAAGAGAGTAATGTTGGTCTCCTGGAAAAGATAGTTGTGATTTGGGCATCAGTATAACATAGAGTCTGTTTGAGGAAATAAGGAACAATACTCAAAGTAGAGGGCGAGGCGGAGAGAGAGAAGTCTTTAGAGGCTTTGATTGCTTTGTCTGTTTCGAACCCAAATGTGTTTACAAGATGATCAAACACAGCAGGGTTCTTAAGAGGAGATGGGTATTGGATTGGTGCATTAGAAGAAAATGGAGTTATTATTATTAGATGGGTTTTCAAATCAATTAGTAGGTTTCTTCAACTTCTGATTCTGCAAATACTATTACTTCTTCTAAGAAGAATGTTTTAATAAAGAGAGTATATTTCTTACAAACAAAATGGAATTATTAGGGTTTCGAAATCAATTTGTAACCTTTCACCAAATGAGGCTGAGGTTCTCTATATTTTTAACCAAAAAATGTCAATTTTGCTGGACATGGGCTTCAAACTACTGCTAGTGCCAAGTAGCGACACTATAGGTCCTAATAGTTTTTCAAGCGCACTTGAAGCAGATGAGGAATGTTATTGGTAGTTATGACTTACGAGATGATATTGGTGTATGGTGGTCATTATGATCCTAGACCCAACTCTTGTAAATAAACAAAGGACTTGTTGGACCAAAAGTTGAATGTGCAAGGAATTTTTTTTTTCTACTGCGCCTAAAAGCAATTTATCCCAACACACAGGTGTTAGCAATTTAGTTCCAACCAGCATCAAGGCTTGCCTTCTCATGTATTAAAAGAGAATTATGAGAAGAGAACTATAAAATCTCATGGAGAGTTTGATCCTAGTTCCGGATGAATGCTTAACAAATGCAAGTCCGAGGCCAAAAACTTACTAGTTCCATGCCTCGATAGAACAAGGGATTTAAAATGAAATATGACTTTGAACATACATTCATTAGAAGAAGAAAAAGAACCCCTCTTCTCAAAGCATTACTAAATATATTATGACATTATAATATGGATATCTCTCTACATATTTATAGCATAATCTGCCAAACTAACTCAGTTATGTTTTTGCACTAGTTTCAGTCTCCATTTCGTGTAGTATGCTTCAAATTAATTTGAATAGCGTTCAATCATGGTGTCAAGAATACATTGAGTAATATTTTCAAGTCATTATGTAGTTTGCGTGAACAATCTACTGCCCTGTACGGTGTCCAGAAGCAACTGTCTTTTATACATTAAAAGTGGATTTGCTATCATTTTTATAGTTTTTTTGTTCTAAGGCCTTTTCTAGTACCTCGTTTTACGAAGAGTCCCATTCTGCAAGAGCACCGATAGAACACTCCTCATCTTCTTAAGTGAAATGGGTTTAAGTACAACTCCATCCATACCAATCCTCAAGCAGTTATCTTTTATAGCCCTATCTATGTTTGTTGTGTGTGCTGTAATCAGTGGCCTTTGATGACGTGCTGGAAATCAATCCTGTAATACAAATACTACTTCAGAGCCATCCATCCCTGAGATACCTACATCCGTGAATTCCACCTTGTGTTCATGAGAAAAGATCCGCAAACACTCTTCACTCGATCCAACCGCTGTTACATCACATCCTAGATGAGCTAGAAGTCCCTTGGTTGCCATCCTGCTAACCCCATTGCCATCCATAACAAGAACTTGAAGTCCAGGAAAATGCGAATAGCCCCGATTCACTTGCATTTTGGGTATAAAAAGCTCCTCAGTCTTACTTTGGATGCTCTGCAGTTCCTAGTTTTACAAGGAATGTAGCAGTACACCCTTTGCCAAGGCCTTCACTTTCAATCCATATGTGACCCTCCATGAGACTTAAGAACCTCTTTGAAATTGCAAGTCCAAGTCCTTTACCACAGGAATTTTTACTTGCTAAAGATTGACAGTCTAAAAATTTGTTAAACAACTTAGGAATATCTTGAGGGCTGATTCCTGATCCTGAATCCTGTACCGGTACTCACAAATAAAAGTGATTATCACTTGGCATTGGAGAAAAAACCGGACCTCGAGCATCTCTCAGAGATTCCATTTTTGCAACACTAACAGAAATATATATACTGCCTTCTTTTGAGAACATCACAGCATTGCCAACAACATTTAATATGGTTTGCATCAGAAGTTTTTCATCACCAACAACATATTCAGGCAAATCCGGTGCTAAATTTATTGAGTGAAACAATATTTTGACAGATGCTATGGGTTTGATCAAGTTAATGACCTCTCTAAAAACTGAGTGGAGGTTAAAAGCTCTAAGGTCTAGTTCAAGGCTTTGATCTTCTAGTCTTGAAAGATCTAATACATCATTTATCAATGTTGCTAAGAGGTTAGTACTCTTGAAAACCGTTTCTACCATCAAGCGTTGTTTAGCTGTCAATTCAGTTTCCTGTAATAAGGGACTATAGGGAAATAATAGCATGCATGGGGGTTCTCATTTCATGATTCATGACAGCCAGGAAATCATTGCACACACGAATTGCTGTTTCTGGTTCTCTCCTTGCAAGGTCAAGGGCAACATTTTGCTCCGCAAGGTGATCCCTTGCTCTCATAGACTCCTCCAAGATTGCAGCATGTGAAAGAGTAACTGCAACCTGATCTGCAACCACTTCAATGAGCTCCAACTCGTAAACATGCCATTGCCTCTCACTGTCTGAGGGAAACATCAAAACCATTACTGCATATCGTTTTGTGGAAAGCTCTGGCTAATCATTAATTTGAAAATTTGAGAGAAGCCAAAGAGGAACACGAACAGCAACTACCTCCCCAGGTATATATTTTCCAACAAGAGGTCTGAGTCTTGCAACCGGGGAGTTCGGTGATATTTTAACTGCCCGGTTGCTACTAAAAACTTGATTTATTACAGGAAGCTGTATAGATATAGTAAATCCAACAGGGTTTTGGTGCCGCAAAATGTAGGAAAGTTGAAGCTCCAAACCAGTACGTGTCGGTATCCATAGTGCACATTCCTCCAATGTCAATGCTCTTCCCAGCTCAACGAGAGTGGTCTTTAATATAGTTTACCTGTCGAGAGTGTTTTTTATTTCATTAGTCAGCATTCCAACATGCCGTCCTGTTTCTTCCAGTGAACGAATAATGCCCATCTCCCGATCAGGCTCTGCAGCTTTAATCTTCAAAAATAACTCCCTCGCTTTCGCACTCAACAACTCAGGAATTATATGAACAAGCATAAGCGCAGCAGCACACAACGCGACAGCGGTTTAGACATTTCCCGTAGTCAATACAATAACCATAGTTCCTGAATGCATGCTGAAAGTCCATAAGTTGATAAGATGTATTGCTCCACATAGAACGATAAAAACACCAAATTGCACAAGCACCCATCTATATGAGAAAACTGCAAATCTCTTTACGAAGTATATCAGCTTAAGCGGGATTGAAAAATACGCAAGTGCAATAAAAAAGTCTGAATTATACAGATACATTATCAACAGTTCGTCTGCTGGCCATTGTGGCTCAATGCAATTACAAGAATCCATCTTATGAAATCCACCTCGTCTCATATCATTATTTTTACATCTCTGGTTTTTACTATGATGGGCGTACCGTACTTGAACAGCTAAGAACAAAAGAAAAAAAAAAGTATTCAACATTTATATATCCCTATAGAGATTGGGAGAAGAAGCTGAGTTGAGACGATCAGCGCTACTCAAATTTTACTATAACTGCCTCCTCAGCCACAGTCCAGCCATTATTACTGGATTTGTCATGGATTGTTGGGTGAGAACAGCTCTACAACAGGTAGTAAAACCATATAGTATTTTTAAATTTCAGTAGTACTTAGCAAATTACTGCAATAGATGTGTGCATTATAATTGGGGAACTGAGATATTAAGTATTTCATGGTTTCTCTTAAATGCAGACAAAGATCATGGCGGAACAAATAGAAGAACTCCACTGGATGGTACACATGTATGTATTCTTGTAGCCTAACGGTTTTGATCTAATATATCTTAATTGAATCAATTGCAAAAATATTACTAATATGATACATTCATAGTCGACTCTAGCTGTATGAAACTTTGCAATCATAGACTTTAGCAAGCACCTCAGGACCAAGGTTCTAGTTTTGATTGTCGGTGCTAAAAATTATGTGTTAATGTGCTTATGCTATAGTGATGATCATATTTGATTGCGTAATATTTTAGTTGGACACAGAAGGACTAGATTCAGTTTAGGTTTTGGTAGAGGTTTGTAGCTTATTAAATATGTTAGTTTAAGGAAAAATGAAAGTTAGGTTGCAGTTGTGAATGAGTATGAAAATTACCTAAGATGATATTTGCCACACCTGTGGTATATTCATTAAATTTGTGTAGAAATTGTTGTGATGGGAGTGCATCATGTGATGATAGTGTATTGGTTTTGCATTGTTTTGTTGATGATTTTGGTTCCAATGTTTTTCTCTACTTCTTTTGATATAAGTGATTTTGCCTTTGGCATATGCTTATTTTTTAATGGCATCAACAAATCATAATGAATGAAGATCTTGAAGAGCAGAAGGAATTGGGGTCTGGTACATTTGGGAGTGCGTATCATGGAAAGTGGAGGGGCACTGATGTCGCCATCAAGCGAATAAAGAAGAGTTGCTTTACTGGCCGATCATCTGACCAAGAGAGATTGGTGAGTTCTCTTTTTTTTCTTCTGCATTCATAATTTAGCTTTTTCTCGCCCCTGCATATTAGTGCTTCCCAGAGGAAATAAAAGCCAATCTCCTGTCCCTGAAAAGAAAAGGGGGAAAACATTTAGAAGCGTTTCACATAAGAGAAAGCATAAATCAATATTAACGTATATTAATCATATAACATAAAACATTTTTTAGATCTGGATAGCTACATCTCCTGACTCCTGAAAATATTACATGAACTCAAGAACAAGTGTATCAGAACAATCAATTAAAATAAGCAAGATAATGGACAGAATGGAAAAATATAACGGAATAATCAGGTATATGACAATGGATCAAAACTAAGATTAACATCTATCCAAACACCTATAACAACCCCTTCATCTGAATCAGTAAAACACCTGTAATTCTATCATTCAAACACCTCATTTAATACATGGATAAAGTGCAAGCTTAAACTTAATTCATACAAGTTCTTCAATGAACCCAAGCATTCATATAGAAAGTAAGGGCTATTAGGGGCCTTCCTGTCAATGGAGAAATAAGAAACAGTATAATACAATAACAAAGATGAGAACAAAGTAAACACAATAATATTGTATCTCATGAAGAATACTATTGAGCTATCTCAAAGATCATATGAGCAAGGTTAGGAATAAACTAAAATGCAAATCGATCTCATAAAAGTTCGTTGTCGTGAACTAGTAATCAAGCATCTTTAAATATCTACATAATAGTCAAGTTACACAGGGTTCCCCTTTAAGCCCTAATAGTGAATATAAAGTTTTATAACCCAGAATATAAGAAGGAGAAAAAGAAGAAGAAGTTGGATAGATAAGAAAAAGGGAGAAGAGACTTCATCGGCATTCTAACTCATGTCCATCTCATCTCCAATTTGATTACAAATTGGAAAAATAGCAGTGAAAGACTTCTCGAAAGGAGAAGGATGAAACTACGAACTTCGCTTACGCTTAGCCCCACATGTATCAGAATGTAAGAGAGATTTCGTAAATTAAAGCATCTGATAATTCTGACAAGATGATGAAGTCCACGATAATGCCTAAAAATGACTTTAGTACAAGAAAAAATATATATTCTCAATATAGACATTCATTCAAAGTAGATAATTAAAGGGGACATTTTAGGAATGACCATGTGTGTCTTAATAATTAGGAGATTAAGTTGTGGTATTTTGTGCACGGAACTAGCATCTTATTGTTCATCTGTCAGTATTAGAAGTTCTAATTGAATCATATCCATAATTTTTCTAGCCCTTTGTCCTTTTCTTTTGTTTCCCATCTTTCCCTAATGGACCTTATCCTTAAGCGCTTTTGTCTCAAATTTCCATTATTATTACCTTTAAACTTAGGGCGTTGATCTTCTTCAGTTGTTTTCAGTTAAATTTATGTTGAGCATGAAATTTTCCTTGCAACATCTTGGTTATTTTATTCCTTATAAAGAACTGAAGTTTATAAAATATTTTTTGCATTAAGTTTTGACAACACATAAAATGGACACTAACCAAGGGATTAGACACAACGAATATATACAATATGCCATTTCTTGGTACAATAAGTTCCTTGGTTTTCGTGCTAAAGGAGGACATGGTAAGTTTGGATCCTCTCACATGGCACATTGAAGCTCTTTTAATTTAGATTCTCACTTTATTGACAAGCTTTTTTCCTGAAGGGGATAAGTTTATATTCAATAATATCAACTCACAAAATTCAAATGAAGAGTATTCATTTACACTCAGACATGCAGATGACAACTATACTCGTAAGGATTGGATTTTTTACTTCTTCTGTTATAGAGATTTTAGCTGTTGATATCTTTGCGGCATCATAAATTTGATATCACTTCATTGTTTTTCGTTATGCTTTTCAGTGTTGGACTGTGATCCATATTTGGGTGATATGAAGGAGTTTATCCAAGAGTTGAACCAAACAAATGGCTTGTTCAAGTTTGTTAGAATTATGAGAGAAAAGTTTCAAACCACTACATTAAAAGCTATAACCCTGTATCTTGTATATCACCTTTTCAGAAAGTTGCCATTTAGTTTACGTCCAATAATTCAATTAGGAGAGTGTACTCTTACATGTATTTGTAAGGCTCTGTGTAACACTTGGTATTAAAAAAAGTTGTATTATCTAATGCTCATACTGTACAGTTTTATTCATCGCTCAATCCACAACTATTCTACCAGACCTGTGGTATAAAACTCTTCCTTGTTTGTTTTCATAGTTGTATTCAGAACTTCTATGATCATCATATTGACTAAAAGAGTCTTAAACATTGGTTGTTTTTAATTGCAGTTCTTGCTACCCATGATTTGGTGAAAGTTCAACAAAGAGTGGCTTATGAGGATATCGTAATTTCCATATCTTGTAAATCTGATCTATGGAGTTATGAACCCTCTATTCTTTCTTCTTTTTCTCTTATACATATGTCCTTTTAGCATATGGAACAATTGTATTTGGATCTTTTAATGTTTATGGAATGAGGTAGTTATTTTGAATATCTATTTTTTGTCCATGTATCATTAGTATGTATGAAATGTATTGTTGGAGGATTGGGAGTGCTTGCAGGTACAGGAGTGCAGTATTGTAGTATATTTTTTTTAAATAAAATAAAAATTACCACAAACTTTATTCATGGAAAAATGGGTAAAAAAATTGCCACGGATTTACTCCGTATCAATATAAAATTGATAATCACAGACAAACTCCGTGGTAAAAAAATTGCCACAGATTTACTCCATAGCAATATAAATTAGATAACCATAGACAAACTCCGTGGAAAAAAATTTGCCACGAATTTACTCCGTAGCAATATAAATTAGATAACCACAGATAAACTCCATGCCAAAAATATTGCCAAACACCTTTTACTACAGACCTTTGCTACAGACTTTATTAGTGGAAAAACGACTATTGCCACAGACTTTATCTGTGGTAATTTAGCAAAATTGGTGTAGTGTACCTTTACTTTAATCTTTTTAGAGGTCGATGGAAAGCTAGTATTACCTTTGCTTTAATATGTTTAGAGGTCGATTGAAAGCTATTTTTACCTTTGCTTTAATCTGTTTAAAGGTCGATTGAAAGTTAGTATCACTTTTTCTTTTATCTGTTTAGAGGTCGATTGAAAGCTAGTATTATTACCTTTACTTTAATCTTTTTAGAGGTCGATTGAAAGCAAGTATTAACTTTGCTTAATCTATGTAATGTAGTAGAATCTATGTAAGTAGAGAGTAATATGGGAAAAAACTTGAAAGTTTTCATTGAGTAGAATAGAATGTACACTATTTGGAGATTGAAATCTAACTTTTAGAATAGAAAGTACAAGAATAATGAAATGGAGAAACCAGAGGCTTAACGATAGTATCGTTTCAGTCGCCTAGTACTTCATAGATTTGGGATTCAAACTCCATGCTCCGTCATGAAATAATATGATCCCAGACCAGTTCGACCAATGATGAGGAATTGACCTTCCCAATTTTCTGCCATCTTCCCAGCATGTGCTTCATTTTTATGTTGTGGGATCTCTTTGAGGATGAGATCACCGATTTGGAACTCACGACTTCAGACTCTTTTGTTGTACGAGCTGACTAACATATGGTGATATTGACCTAGGTTGGCAATAACGCATTCCCTAGTTTCATCAATTCAATTCATATTGTAGGCCAATTCAAACTCATTTTCTTCATCCGTTAGTTTGTGATCTCTGACGGGATGGTGGTATTATGTTGGAATGACGGTTTCAGTGCCATAGGCTAGGAAGAAGGGGGTAGAACTGGTTGATTGATGTTGAGTGGTATGGTATGCCCATAAAACATGTGGAAGTTCCCATATCTAATTTCCCTTTTTCTGTGATTGAAGCCTTTTTTTGAGTCCATCCACTATGGCTTTGTTGGCGATTTCAACTTGGCAATTTTCTTGAGGGTAGTTAGGACTAGATGGTGAGTGGTTGATGTTGAGTTTGTTGAGGAAGGCTATGACTTTCTTACCAACAAACTAGGGGCCATTATCGATTCGAATCAGGTGGGGGCATTAAGCTGTGTAATGATGTATTCCTTGATAAAATTGATGACATCTTCTTCTCTAGTTTGACAGAGAGAAATTACTTCTACCAATTTTGTATAATAATTTATTGCTATGAGTAGGAATCGTCGGTTACTTGGAGTATTGGGAAATTCCCCGATGAGATGGGGCACCAACTACTTAAATAACTAAAAAACCTTACTTGCATGTAGTTTGAGCGTAGGGGCGCATATCATGTTTCCACATCATTGACTTGTATCGCATTTGTGTAAGTACTCTTCTGCTTTCTTACGCACTCCTGGCCTGAATATTCCTTGTGTAATCGCTCTGTTAGCGAGTGATCAACTTGCACCATGGGAGCCACAATTTCCTTTATATAAATCTTTAAGCATTCTATTTGCTTTCTTCTTGGAAAGACAGTTGAGATAAGGCCCTGTGACTAAGCGACAATATAAAAGACCATTTTGAACAGTATAACACTTCGAGTTCCCGATTAACTATCAGTAATCTTTTGGATCTGTTGGAAATGGCCATTTACAATTGATATTGGGGCCATGATAGGCTATGAAGGGCTTTCGCCAATCGTCATCCTCCTCTTCATCGCCCCCAGTATTGATTGTGCATATAGAATAGAGATCAATACTGGGGGTGGACATAACTTGAACTTGTAGATATCGTACTTTTGTACCCAAGATCCTAACTAGATAAGCCAAGGCATCGGCATGTCTGTTTTTACCAAGATGGAGATAGTCGAGAGTTACTTTCACAAATATGGTCATCCTATCAGCAATGAGGGTTGCATATTCAATCTTCTTGCAATTGTTCTTGTACAACTTAGTGTAATGGTGGACGATTACTAGAGAATATGTGCAGACTGAGAGCTCTGGGATGCTAAGCTCGAGAGCGAGTTCAAGTTTATGAATGAGAACTTCATATTCTGTGGTATTATTAGAGGCTTCAAAATCCAAGCGAATTGATTTCTCGATTCTATCGTTCGAAGGGGTAATCAATGCAATTCCAATTCCTGACCCTGCTGGCTGGTCCTACTAAACCATCTGTAAGAAGTCTCATCCCTTTCGTTGTAATCCATTCAGCTTGCTCGTCAAATGCTTTGGTGGGTGGATCTTCTTTAATTCCTTCTGTAAGGTCGGGATCATGCTCTTCCCAATTGGGATCTTCTACTAGATAATCTGCAAGAAATTTTGTAATAGCCTGACCTTTTTCTTAATGTTGTTGCTGAAACTTGATATCATGTTCTCCCAAACTGACTGGCCATTGCTGCACTCTTCTGGATTTTTCTTTATTGGATAAAACTTCCTGTAGTGGGTAGTTTGTTATCATTTTGACCTAATGAGCTTGGAAGTAGTGCTTAAGTTTCTATGAAGTGTAAACAAGAGTTAGAAGGTAGATAATGGAACCACCAGAGTGGTTCCCCCTATTGGCTTATTACGAACAGACGAGAGAGAATGTGGTTGAGATTGAAGTACCATCCCAATGAATCACGACATTGTTGAATGTGCTCTTTTGGATCGGTGCCCTTGTATTTACGTATTTTTGGAGTATGGAAACCTTTCGATACTTCCATATTGAATAACTCTTTGGCAATCAGACTACCCTGTAACTTGGTAAGATCATCTTTGTTGCCTAGAGCTTAGTTTTAATCAACTCCTTGATACACTGGTCCATATGCTCATGTGTGATGTACTGACGTATTACCTGAGTGGCTTGGCGATGTGGTTGAGGATTCTGAGTATCGGTGTCCTCACTCAGACGATCACGTGCTAGAATCTGAGGTTGAGGTCGTTGTTCTTTCTCTTAACGTTTAGATGGTTGGAGACCTTTGTTGATATCAGACTAAATTTCATCGCCCAAATGAATGGAAAGTTAAGGTTCATGCTGAATATTTCTTGAAATGGCTTTTTTGGTGGCCTCTCGAGGTCCTAACCTTTCTCGTACAAAAATTCGTGAGTGCTCCAGAACTTGATCTCAACTGGCTCCTCAAACCAAAGTTTGTGATCAAGTTCTAGCCTGACGTTCGAGCTCATTACGTTTCTCTATTTCGGCATGAAGATGCTCCAGTATTTCTGCAAGCTATTCCGACTCAATTGAAA
Source organism: Kingdonia uniflora (assembly GCA_014058105.1). Classification (NCBI taxonomy): domain Eukaryota; kingdom Viridiplantae; phylum Streptophyta; class Magnoliopsida; order Ranunculales; family Circaeasteraceae; genus Kingdonia; species Kingdonia uniflora. The sequence continues at coordinate 1,849,249 of JACGCM010000696.1, forward strand.
GATCTAACTAGATTCTGGTTGCCGGTCATCTGGAAGTGGCCATGATTATAAATTGATAGTAGAGCTAATGAATGCCTTAGGATATCGCAGAAATGCCATCTTACCCACAGACGGCACAAAATGTAATGGCCTAATTCCGTAGCTCGAAATAGCTCAGAATTAGCTCTGACACCAATGTACATATGATAAAAACTAATGTATAGCACGAAATGACACATATGATTTAGCATGGAAAACCTTTGAATAGGTAAAAAACCACGACCTCGAGTTGAGGGTTTTAATTACATTAACTTTTATTGTTTGATGCTGATATCTTATTACAAGTGATCTCTCGATCTAGAAATACTTAATCATGTAAGTAAGAAGTTTTATGGTATTCAGAATCTATAAATTACTGTATTAGAGTCTAGAAAATCTAGCTTTTCTTGGTCCTTATATCTTCTGGAACTTATGCTTTATATAGACCTTACCCGCAACTTGTTATCGTACTAAAGCATGTTCTCCGAATAATGAGGCAAGTGGTGGTTGACTGTATAACTATTTAGTTTATGGGAGACATGTGTCTTAGACTTATTCATATTCATCTATTATGTTCGATCTACGTTTTTCATCAGTTCATGGTCTAGGTATCAATTGTGATAATTCACATTACGTGTAAAATACGTGAGTATGATATGGAGGTAGTTTGAATTTTAGTTAGGTCGAGGGATAGGAACCTACATTCACACCTCTATATAACCAAATGACTTCTACCTTTTTGCCTAATTGTCTTTCAACCTCAATAATGAACACCTCAACGTCATTCACTGCTTGAGATTTTTCACTTAATAAATAGGCATAATTATAACGTGAATAGTTATCAATAAAGGTGATCAAATACTTTTCTCCCATAAAATAGGGAGTAGTAAAAGGTTCACAAATGTCTGTATGAATAATTTTAAAAAGCTTCGTACTCCTAATTGTACCCTTCTTAGTGTATTTGGTTTGTTTACCTTTAATACAATCCATACACACACTGAAATAAGTAAAATCAAGGTTCGAAAGGTCCGCATGTTTTACTAATCTATGCATTCTTTCTCTGAAAATATGCTCCATTCGTTTGTACCATAAGATGGAGAAATCTTTATTAGTTATGCCACATTTTGTTCCCATATTAGGATACATGGTCAAAAAGGGTTTGGCAAACTTGTTATCAAGATTTAATTAGTATAGGCCATTGCATAAAATAGCATAACCAATAAAAGTTGAATTTTTAAATAAACTAAGAAAACTATTTCCAAAGTTAAAATAATATATGTCAAGGTCTAAAAGAGCTAATAAAACAAATTACGGGAAACTAAAGGAACATGGAAGGTAAGCGAGGGTGTTGACTGCAGCAATCTAACACTTGCAGGCTGAAGTGCTGACATGTGGGGCCTTGCCTGTTTTGAGCAGAACGCAGGGTTAGTAGTAGTTACTTCATGTCTGAGTTTAGGTATAATGATGGTTGCTACATGACAGACGCATGTTATTCCTCCTTTTGAAACATCAATTTTAAAATAATGCTTGGGTGTACTAGAGATGATTTCGTTGGAGGCATAAAGAACAAAGGTTGTTTGGATCAAAATATTACTGGTGATTATGTATTTGAGGGTTTAGTTATGCATAGATTGAAAAGTTTGAAGATAAAATTGAGGGGTGAAGCTTGGAAATATTGGCGGTCAAAATTTTTAAAGAGGCGGGAAAATTTAGTAAAAGATAATCTGCTAGAATTATTGAGGGAAGGTAGAGAGGTGAGAGATAGTGAGGTTAGTGGGTGTAATGATGGCGGATTAGAAAAATGATGCGGTTTGAGAATAGTTTATTTAAGAGGAGAAAAAGAGGGAGAAAGAAAATTTTATTCGATCACATTTGCATTTGTCTGAAGAAGAAAAGAAAATTCTTGTTGCTTTTTTACTGAAATCATTTAAAAACTTGATTACCTGTCGTTGGTATAGACGAAGATCGTCATAAAGTAGCAGTTTTAGATACTTCTCCCTTGCTATTATCTTTGAATTGGTCTCTATTTTTGTTTGATAATTAAAGTAGAGAAGGCTTGGTGTCCGCCATTAATGGTGGATGTTGTAGTTTTGATGAGTTGGTGGTGATTGGGCAAATAAGGGTTGGGCTGAGTGGTTAATTATGTTTTAGATCCTTTGAACATTAGCTTCGAGGTGATGTATTTGTAGGATGGGTAGAATGGTGGGTGATTTAACCAGGTATGATACCTTCGAGGCTGGATTTGGGCATATCCGATGGGTAATACTTATGCACTCACCAAGAGTTGGTATAATCTTGGGTTTTAACTTGATTATATTAAGCTAACTTGTTCCTTCTTCTGTAGAGTGTTAATGCGTACCCGTGAATCTTCAAAGATGAGTCTAGTGATAAGGTCGAAGATGTACTGAATTGAGACGAATACCTCCAGTCGAGGGGAAGAAAGTAGTAGTGACGTGGAGAAATTGCATATTACAGCCGATACTCCCCTAGCGATTATGGAACACAACATCAACTATGTAAAGCGAAGCCGGTGAAGGACGCGGGTTGTTGGGGAGAGTGTTGTGGAGGAGGTTAGGAATGATCCTGTTGGGGATGAAGGAGAAGGAGAAGAGATAAAATAATGAGGGAGATGGAGAGGATGATGGGAGTTGTCATGAGGATGGTAGCGAGGAGACAGAGGATGATGGTGTCAGCTTTGCAAACGTTACCCCTCGGGAGCGTGCGAGACTTGGCTAGTTTAAGAAAAAACACGACCTAGTTGGGAGCGGATTTTTATAAATTCCCTGTAGGCCAAAGTGATCCTTCAAGGATGAGCCTGTCGAAGTAATTATGACTTTTTGAGGCCAGATTAGGTTGGGCATGTTGCTGCCCCTTCGCTGTCTTGTGATGGAGGTATTGAATTTTTGGGATGTTGCACCTTGCCAAATGAAGGGCAATTTTTATGAGATGATCAAAGTCGTTGGGGCCTTGAATGGAGAGTTGTTAGCTGAAGGTAGGCCTCCTATGGAATGTCAGGAAATCGTAGTCCTTTATTCGAAGATGGGTAATCTAAAGGTAGAGACATTTCACATACAATGTCATCCAAATAAATCTCGGCTGCTCGGCTTGAGCTCGACTGAGCACGGGTGGGATAAGGATTTGGTAGTGGTAAAGGGGCATTACGAGTACTTCGTGGGCAAAGAGGAGCCCGTGCTAAATAATAGGGTGTTTAATCATAATAACTGTTATTTAATTACTTTTCGAAGTATTAATCTTTAACCATATTTTTATCTTGAATATGTTTTCTCTGCAAAACCTCGAAGTGGAGTCCGGACAACGACTAACACTATCTGGATGATCTGATCGACGAGAACAACGATCGTATGAGCAAGATCTTCCAAAGGTTAAAGTTATTGGGGAGGAGACAATAAAAAATAGATACCCTTCTCTAAGGTCCTTCGAGTTCGATAGGTCCCTTGAAGAAAAAAAAAACTTTTACACCCCCGAAAGGCTCGGGTACTATGTATTTTAACACTCTGACGAGGCCGAAGAGTACTTTTGTCCTGAGGGCTCGACGGGGGAATACCGATGCAGGAGTTTTGCCCACCTTAGGTAACCAGGCCTTGACTCAATAAGAGTTGCTTCGGGTAACTCATAAGGGGAGAGGTAAAGCCATTAGAGAGGATTTGAGTTTACAGGTGCCTACGTCGATGCCTCGAAAGATAATACACGATCCGATGGAGGAGATGCCAGCTTCAGTCGAAGATAAGCGGCTCATAACTAAACAAGATGATGTTGCCCAACCTACTACTAAGTCGATGCTAAATCTGTGCGTATGAAATTTGGGCAAAGTTGGGCATCGCATCGAAGTGGCCATGAGACAGGTAAAATTATGTTGTGCAGCCTTTTAAATACTTCTTCTTGGTTCATGCTTGGATGTTTTCCTTCAAGAAGGCCTAGAAGGGAGTTGGCCAAAGGTTGAAGGATGTGACTAAAGGCTGGGATCTTGCGAAGGGAACCATAATGTCACTGGGTACTTGCGTGTCTGAATTGGAGCCATCTATTTCATCCGCGAGCTGATTCGGTGAGGGAAAATCATGCCATAGTTGAGCATCACAACGCAAAACTGGAGGAGCTCGAGGCTAAATTTTGGGAGAACCATGCGAAGTTTCAGGTGGACTTCGACCGGGAATGCCTCGTGACAACTTCCCTAAAGCAGTTTATTGACGACCGGGGCTAGGACCCATATACCTTCAAACCTTATATTTTGGATCCTTCAAGGAGTCTTGCGGTAGATGATGCGATTCTGGCTGAAGGTGTGGAGCCAAGTGTGCTAGTCGAGATCCATGTCATTGCTCCTGATGCTAGCTTGAAACATAGTACTGGTACTGCCAAGACTAATGAGGTTGATTTAAGCTATCCTATCTTGTATTAAGTTGTTGCAGAAGTGAAAACTAGTAGTATTCAGCTGCGTTTCTACTTTAATTTAATAATTGCTGAGACTATGTTGTTTCTGCTTCGAGTTTGTATGGTGACTTTTTTCTATAATTTTTGTCAATTTGCTTCTGTCTGAATGTGTATTGATTGAAGAATGAACTGCCTTGGCCATAACTATTAAGTTGGATCTAGTCAATCTTTAGCTTATACATGTCCATAGGATCCTTGAAAAATTTCAAGGTCGCCCCCAAGTTCATGAGGCTTCGATGTTAGCTCCGAGGTCATGGTCAGCCCTGAGATTTCCCCCAAGTGTTTAATGTCTTGAATATTCAAGTCATTTGGGTCTTCCCAAATCAAGAACTTTGAAAAACTTTGAGGCTGCCCCCAAATTTTACTCAGGTTGATAGTTTGACCTGATTGTTAGGTTTGACCGACTCAAGCAGTTCATGAGGATTGATTGTTGTAGATGAATATGCAAAATGATAGTAGTTCAACAAAAAAAGAAGTTCTTTTATTGATTCACAATGCTTCGATTACAACTATGGTAGGTATCTGTGGCCGTCTTCTGTTATAAGAAACTAACTACATCATGTTCCAGGGGTTCAGTAGAGGTTCATCGTCTTCGGTCATGAGATAGTAGGATTTTTTGTCAATTTTGTCATATACGTTGTATGGTACTTCCCAAGATTCAACCAATTTTCCTACGTTTTGAGGTTTCAAGGAGGAGGTGACTCTTCGAAGGACCAAGTCTCCGATTGCAAAATTTCTAGGGCAAACCCTTTTCTTATATGACTTGTTTAGTGAGTTGTGGTATTGGCCAAAGTTAGCCAGACCTCTGTCTTGGGTCTCGTCAATCCATAACATGTCACAAGCGAGTTGAAATTCATTGTCTTCGTCTGGAAGTTTGGGCTGTCTTGTCAGGACTTTAAACTGAGTTGGTAGGGCTGCTTCGGTTATGTGTCCGAATAGAATAGGAGTGCACCCCGTTGCTTTTCTTGGTATTATGCGATAGACCCAAAGGACGTGTTGCAGCTCTTGTACCCATCGTCCATTCTTTTTTGATACATTTCTTAAAGCCGTCGACTATAGTTTTATTTATAGCTTGGACCAGGCCATTGCCTTCTGAGTAGTAAGGCATGCAAGGAAGGGGAAAGGGTGATGTTGTACTTCTTCAAGAATGTTCTGACCTTGTTTCCCAATAACTGTGGTCCGTTGTCGTATCGGATCATGTGTGGGCATCTGAATCATGTAATAATGTTTTCACAGAAGAGCTTAATTACTTCTTCTTATCTTACTCCGCATAACAGTTCCGCTCCAACCCATTTGGTAAAGTAGTCTGTGGCCACTAGGACGCGTTCTCTCTTACCCAAAGCTGTTGGGAACGGGCCCACCAGATCGATTGTCTATCGTTTAAATGGCCAAGAAACATGGCTACAGTGGAGATCTTGTGAAGGGTTCTTGATGTCATGGCCATTACACCGGTACTTATTGCCATGTTTTGCGTTATCTTCAGCCTATTTTATCATATTCGGCCAGAATAGTTTTGTGCTATTACATGTAGTGTCATAGATCTTTCTGTTGTATGTGGCTCACAACTGTATTCATACAACTCTGGAATGATGGTGGCAACTTATTGTTGAGATATACATTTGTCGTGTACCCCATTTAAGGTCCTTCAATGTAGTTTTCCTTGGAAGATGGAGTACCTTTAATAAACTTTAATAATGAGCATTTTTCCTTTGGGTCAGTCGATAGGGTTTTGTTATTAAAATTTACCTGGTTTTCTCTGGAATAATGTCTTTAGACTAGCTGCGAGTCAGTAAAGACAGCCTTGGGCACGCCAAATTTGATGGCCATATCAAAACCATAAATTAAGGCTTTGTATTGAGCTTTGGTGTTGGTACATTCAAAGTTTTACTTGATTGCCTTTTCTTGACGATCATTGGATGGTGTGACTAGGATGATACCTATTCTAGAACCAGCCATCGGTGAATTGTCTCCAACTTGTATTAGAGTTCCATGGGTCTGTTTGTTCAATTTATTCGTCTAGGATTTCATTTTTGTACTCTTCCCAATCGACATCTACTAATGGGAAATTGGCTAGAAATTCGACAACTGCCATAGAAAATTAGGTAGACAAACCATTGTTCATTGAGATATTTATTTCTAAGATATCTATTTCTCAAAAATGATATCATGTTCATTGAGGTATACAAACCATTGTTGTACCTTGGGTCCCCATATCTGACGTAGCTCTTACGTGTCATTATAACGTGTTAGGCCACATGTCTCATACACGTGATGCCACATGTCTTGATCACAGACGTACCATGCATTTCAGAGGCACGGTAACACTTCACCCAGTCCAAACCCGATTCAGATCTGACCAGACCCTGAACTCGGTCCGAACCAGTCGGACTCTATCTAAAATCGGTTTTGATACAGTTTTCGGCTCTGAACTCGACTCTGACCGATCTAGACCAAGTCAGACCCTAAATTTTTTTATTTTATATTACTAGTTTCTTACGAGAACTTGTAGAATTTTAAAACACTGTATGCCTATATATACTATTTATGATAACTAAGGGTTAGTGATAAAATGAAACATTGACTAATTATTATATGCCTTAGTGTTATTTTTGAATACACTCTAATTTCAAGGATATTATTGAATACTCAATCACTGATTGACCTAGTCAAGTTTTTCATATCTCGTTGTAATAAGATGTTACCTAATAACATCTAAAAGTACATATAGGTCATTATAACACCCTGATATGCCCCAAAATCATTAGTTCAAATATAGGTTTAAATACATATTTGGGGAACCCATAAGAGTTCGGGGATAAAACCACTCGTCTGCTAAACATCAATTATCCCTACATATTCGTTAAAATGGTTAATTTAGCTAGAATATACAAACCTTATAGAACTATATAGATTAAGAAACTCATGATAGTTAATTAAGGCTGCAACAACAAGTGATTTTGAATATGTTGTTTTAGCTAAGACCTATTAAAATGTACTTCTTATGTTAGAATTATCCCTTTTACTTGGTAAATTAGTGATTTAACAAATATCATGAGTATTAGAATATGAACCAGGTTCACATATTAACATGATTGAGAATCAGTTATGTCATGCCCCAAAATCCAGTAATCGGTAGCTAGACCAATTACTAAAATTTGAGGATGTGCAGGGCAGGGAATCTAAAGATTCGCCCTACGAACAACCTTCCCGTAGACAAATTCTAGCCCAATCATTCACAATAGTATCACAACAGAGTAATAAGGAAAAACATAAACAGCAAAAGACTAAGATAACAATATCTAAACGTAAGATTCTTCAAACCTCTACGCAGCAAGCCCGACAGTAATAACTGGAGAATGAACCTCCAGCTCATCTCCCCAAAGATCACCATAGCAGCAACTAAAACCTGAAACAACCATCAACTGAAAGAGGGATGCGAGAGTGAGCAAACAGCGAGCTCACTAACTCCCAAGAATAGCTAAACGATTATACTAACCAATGAGATGGATATAATAATGATAATAGGATATAATAATATCCAACGATAAATAATATATATATCTAAATATATACAGGATGCCTGATAGGTATCTAATAGGTACATAACTAGTCTAATGATTATATGTAACTATACTATAATTATACATACACATCTCGAGCAAAGGAGTGATAAGACCATAACTACACTCCAGTCCCAAGGACTACTAACTACACTCTAATCACTATCGTGGCCCTCAGCGGCACAAACGACTAACCTACTTCTGAAATACAATTACGCACGAGGGTAAACACTCTCGGCTCATAATAATCCAACAGGGTCACCCAAACCCCAACCAGACACAACCCAGAAGCTTCCACAAGCTGAGCAAGATCCCCACAACCAAATACCAGCCTGAAGCATACAGCAACAAGCCAGGCTAATTAACCTAATTAACTAACTAGATACAGAAGAGGGAGAAATAGATGTAGAAAGGAGAGAAGTATGCAGAAGGAAGATGAATCTAATTACACCGTAAATTAATTAGGAGAAGAGGAATTCAAATAAGAAGAGAAGAATGTGATGAACTTGGATAATCCCATAATTATCTCAATGCAATGATATGTTATGATGATGATATGATGGAATGAGATAATCATATTATTATCCCAAGTGCAGAAGATTCTATATTAAACATAATGCAGAAAGAGTTAAAGATTTTTATCAGAGGAACTTACGAATTGGAAGTATGTAGAGATGCAATGATATTCTTGATGATGATGATGATGATGATGATGATACGTTATGATGCAGAATGATTTAGCGATGTCAACCTAAAGAGCTAGCCCCCAAGACTAATGTGGGGTGACAACTACTAAAGAAGGATTACCTTAAAGGACCATTATGGATACAGGTACTATTTTTTTCTAAGCTGACCAGGCTAGGGGAACTACACAGGGCGTCACGAGCACCCCAAGGAATCACATCCTCAATCACACACAAGGAACCACAGTCCTTACCACACACATGTCTCGTATAATACGGGTCAGGGGATGTATCCGGTCGCAATAAGATAAGAGAATATGTTATCAATGGATGAGAGCAAAAATCTAAAAGACTGAAACAAAACTACTGCCAACATAGCCAGTACACAATAGAATAACCACCTACCTGAGAGCGTGGCAACCAAAACTAACACAGATGCCATCCTGTGACTCAGCTGCACCATCTAAACCTAGATGAAATAGCAACTTAACTATCACAGCATCTAAACAACATCAGTCTCAAAGATTCCTGAAAGCAATATGATTACCATCAAGTTCTACAGTAGTCTAGCTGCCAACACAGACTAGTACTCATGGGGTAACCTACAAGTGTCCATCAAGTAGCCAACAATCCCCAATAACCGAACCGCATCACAATCCTCTTAATCATGTACATAAGTTACCAGCACGGATGTATAGGAACCCACCAGGTCTGTTTACACCCAAGGTAAAAATCTCTGTGAACAGATGCTCGACGGTGGCAGTTTCCCTACACTGATGTGATAGTCCCCCCCCCCCCCCCCCGCAGATTCTAACATCACGGGTGACATATAACTTCATAAACCACCTGGCTCAGCCGCGTACCTCACTGAGCCATGCAGTCTCACTGCCTCCTAGATGACGGAAGGGAACACAGCCCTAACAGCCTCATCCCGGGGAAGGAAGGCTTACGAGTAAGCTCTATTAGATCTAAGAGTCATGAGGGCAATAAGTTTCACAACACGATAAGCAAAAATTTCTGAGGCAAACTATCCGAAGTTCAATATCCACGACCAACCACCACAGACAAGCTGTTTGCTCACCACCAACTACTAACAGTCCAGGAGATCCACACTCCCACAAGGAATCTAACATTCCAACCAACCACCAATCACAACGATAGTGCTCAAGGACCTGGCCTTGAGAAATAGAGTACACCTAGGCTAATCCTAAGCCAAATCAAAACAATAGCAGGCAATAGGACGAGCTTTGAATCGAAGACCATGTCTTACTGAAGCTATGTCGCCCCAAGAATACCCTGAAACCAAGTCCAACAACCTAAACTAACCAAAGTGCTACACTATAAGGTGAGAACTATAGTCTTTGAACTACACTATCTCAGTAAAATGGCGGTTAAACCACAGCCATCCATACATCTCCACTAATAGCCAAACCTAGTTACTAGTACCCTGAAATAAGCTGGGCACCCTAATAACTAGACAACAATACCAATACTCAATATATTATATATATATATAGCGACACTAAGGTGTCACAACACACTGAGAAATGTCTTTTCCTCGACCTCCACGAAGAAATGATTCGTGAAACAATCCTCAATGAAATCAGTCTAAGAAGAATCTCATGAGTCATCATCACATCGACGATAACAGAGAATAACCTCCTCTGGCTAATCATAACCTAGGGATTCAATCTAGTAACAAAACTCACATTATTGCGGGTTTTACTAACTTATCAAACCCTTAAATACTCTCGTCAAAGGTAATGCTAAACATATAACCAGTAAAGTGTCCAAAGCAATTAACCCACATACAAACCTAGTCACAGATATAATATGCTAAACAATGCATTTCTATAACTCATTAATCAACATAATAATCAAGTTATTCAAGAAGATAAAACCCGCCTGTAACTTGATGCAATGCTCCAGCAAAATCAATCCGGGAAAGCAACCCGAAGCTCCAACGACAGCATCTCGCGGATATGCTACCCGAATCAGGGAACAACCCAACCGCAACACCGCAGCCATCGCAACAACCTAAACAACAACACCACCGTCAAACCCAACACCTGCAACCATCACAACTCCGTAAATCAACAAAACCCAATAACCATAGACCCTAAAATCACCCCTCAATCACAAAACCCTAAGACCAAGGGTTTCCACCGAAACCGAAATCGGAACAAATCACCCGAATAGCAGGACAACTCAACCGCAACGCCACAGACATCGCACGCAACCCAATAAATTACTGCCACCGAACACCCAAATTCTTCATCAATCATAATCCACAATCAAACCCTATACATGCGATAATCGCAAATGCCGCACACCCCAAATAACCAACAATGTGAACCCAAACAAACCCCCACAATGACAAACCCTAGAAATCAAACCCAACGCCGAATCGAGAGGAATTGACAAAAAGGGAATTGAGAATAACTCACCAAGGATAGGAGTGAAGATCACGGCGAAGCTCGGCGATGAATCTGAGAGCGATAGGGAAGATTGGATCATGAGTAGGGATGAGAGGGGAATGGTTAGGGGAGAAGAGAAAGTTAGAGTGAGTTTGGAATGAAGAGAAAGGAAGCGAGGAAAAGAGAGGATATATATAAAATGCGCCTTGGTTTGAATATGGATATTCCTATTCGAACAGAGAGGATCCTATTCGAACAGAGGAAGATCTTGTTCAAGTAGAGAAGGTCCTTTTCGAACAGAACTGGTCTGTTCAGAAAAAGAAGATTCCAGAAAACCTAACGGCCAACCCCGGACACCCCAAAATCAAGCCAAACCACCAACACCACCACACAAATTCTACTACAAAGCAAACAAAGGTTACCCAAGGTACAAACACCACCTCCACCGCCTCGCGGCCACCAAAGCACCTAAACCCCCGAAAATGAATATTTGCTCGAAAAGTTCCAAAAACCAATCGGCCAATCCAACGGCTCACCGGAACCACACCAAACCATAAGCACATCAGACAAACATCACTACCAACCCATCTAGGGGTTCCCAAGGCCACAACGCCACCTCTTCCTCCGAATAACCACCGTACCACCGAAACTACATAAAAGGAATCTAACATACAAAACCTGTCGAAAGGAATAAATGGATGCATAATGGATGAAAAAGTACATGCGTAATATATATACGGATTATATGTACGAAACTTAACGTGGAGGAATAATAATAATAATACTTAATAATAAATAAATAAAATAACCCAAAAATCTGGGACATTACAATATACCCTCCTTAGAAGAATTTTGTCCCGAAATTTAAAATATCTACTTAAGTATAGTATAGAATATTTCAAATGTAATGTGTAACTATATTGTACTTGTGGCTGCACAAGGTCAATAAAATAGAAGCCCCTGAACTTCCCGTCCAGGTACACGACATTATAGCAAAAACAACCTATCATAGATTATGGTTAAAATATATTAATATATAATTTGTATGAAAATATATATAGTTTGATTATGAAAACAAATAGATTAAGAATACCAAAAACATAAGGGAAAAGTAGAATATGATGTCACTTTCCTTATATGAACAACGTGCGACAATCTGATGTATACATAATCCCAAGTTTTATAACACGTCTGCTATGAGATTAAGTCTGCGACACAAGAGATTCAAATACTCGGTTAAAATAATGCATTTCAATAGATAATGAAAACCAATCCAAAAGATCAGATCCAATATCCAGATCGATCTGGATTCGGTTAAGAGCAAATACGTGAAACTCGATAAGAGAAACACTAAAATGTAACACGCGTCGAAACTACAATGACGGCAAACATAACGTCGTCCAAATAACATAGAATCACAAATCTAAAGTCGAAACCCAACACCAAAGCAAACAGGGAAACCACTACCACTAGAAGCCAAACAAACACCATTCAGGGGATTCAAGATAAGCATCTTGAGTCCTCTAAATCTACAGCAAAAATCTGTACGTTAGACCTAAGCTAGAAGCCTACACACAGAAGGTCTCAAGAGATCAACTCTCTAACCAAACATGCAAAAAGAAGCACAGGACACCAAGGAGTCGTCCTAACTCGCTCTAAGAATAACTTAACCTATGAGTGCTAGACATAGAGATAGGAGTTAACCCAGAGCTCTGATACAAAGTTTGTCACGCCACAAAATCTAGTAATCGGTAGCTAGACCAATTACTAAGATTTGAGGATGTGCAGGTCGGGGAATCCAAAGATTCGCTCCACGAACAACCGAGCCGTAGATAAATTATGGCCCAGTCATTCATAATAGTATCACACCAGAGTAATAAGGAAAAACATAAACAGCGAAAGACTAAGATAACAATATCTAAACGTAAGATTCTTCAAACCTCTACGCAGCAAGCCCGACAGTAATAACTTGAGAATGAACCTCCAGCTCATCTCCCCAAAGATCACCATAGCAGCAACTAAAACCTGAAACAACCATCAACTGAAAGAGGGATGCGAGAGTGAGCAAACAGCGAGGTCACTAACTCCCAAGAATAGCTAAACGATTATACTAACCAATGAGATGGATATAATAATGATAATAGGATATAATAATATCCAACGATAAACAATATATATATATCTAAATATATACAGGATGCCTGATAGGTATCTAATAGGTACATAACTAGTCTAATGATTATATGTAACTATACTATAATTATACATACACATCTCGAGTAAAGTTGTGCTAAGACCATAACTACACTCTAGTCCCAAGGACTACTAGCTACATTCTAATAACTATCGTGGCCCTCAGTGCCCCAAGCGACTAACTTACCTCAAAAATATAATCACGTACGAGGTTTAATACCTTCGGCTCACAATAATCCAGCAGGGTTACCCAAACCCCAACCAGGCACAACCCTAAAGCTATTACAAGCTGAGCGAGATCTCCCACAACCAAATACCAGCCTAAAGCTCATAGCAACCAACCAGACTAATTAACCTAATAAATTAACCAGATACAAAAGAAGGAAGAATAGAAACAGAGAGGGGAAGAGTATGCAGAAGGAAGATGAATCTAATTGCACCGCAAATCAATTAGGTGAAGAAGAATTCAAATAAGAGGAGAAGAATGTGATGAACTAGGATAATCCCATAATTATCTCAATGCAATGATATGTTATGATGTTAATATGATGTAATGAGATAATCTTATGATTATCCCAAGTGCAGAAGATTCTATATTAAACATAATGCATAAATGGTTAAGGATTTCTATCAGAAGAACCTACGAATTGGAAGTATGCAGAGAAGCAATGATATGCATGATGATGATGATGATGATGATGCGATGCAGAATGATTTAGCAATGTCAACCCAAAGGGCTAGCCCCCATAACTAAAGTGGGATGACAACTGCTAAAGATGGATTACCTTAAAGGACCATTATGGATACAGGTATAATTTTTTTCTAAGCTGACCAGGCTGGGGGAACTACACTGGGCGTCACGAGCAACCCATGGAATCACATCCTCAATTACACACAAGGAACCACAGTCCTTGCCAATACATGTCACATAAAATGCGGGTCAGGGGATGTATCTTATCGTAATAAGATAAAAGAATATATTATCCATGGATGAGAGAAAAAATCCTAAAGACTGAAACACAACTGCTGCCAACACAGCCAACACACAATTAGATAACCACCTGCCTGAGACTGTGGTAACCAAATCAAGCACAGATGCCCACCTGTGACTCAGTTGCACCATCTAAACCTAGACGAAGCAGAAACTTAACGTCACGATATCTAAACAACATCATTTTTTAAGATTCCTCAAAGAAATATGATTACCGTCAAGTACTACAGTAGTCTAGCTGTCAACACAGACTAGTACTCATGGGGTGACCTACAAGTGTCCAACAAGTAGCCAATAATCGCTAATAACCGAACCGTATCACAATCCTCTTAATCATGTACATAAGTCACCAGCACGGATGTATTAGAACCCACCAGGTCTGTCTACACTCATGGCGACAATCTTCGCGAGCAGATGCTCGACAGTGACAGTTTTCCTGCACTGATGTGATAGTCCTCCCTAGCAGATTCCAACATCACGGGTGACGTACATCTTCATAAACCACCTGGCCCAACGACGTACCTCACTGAGCCATGATGTCTCACTGCCTCCTAGATGCTGGAAAGGAACATAGCCCTAACAGCCTCATCCCAGGGAAGGAAGGCTTACGAGTAAGTTCTATTAGCTCCAAGAGTCATGAGGACAAGAAGTGTCACAACACGATAAGCAAACAATCAAAAGGATAACTATCAGAAGTTTAACATCCATGACCAACCACCACGTATATGCCGTCTGCTCACCACCAACTACTAATAGTCCAGGAGATTCCACACTCCTACAGGGAATCTAACATTCCAACCAAACACCAATCACAACGACAGTGCTCTCGGACCATGCCACGAGAAACAAAGTACACCTAGGTTAATCCTAAGATAAATAAAAACAATAGCAGGCAAGAGGACAAACTCCGAATCGAGGACCATGTCCTACTGAAGCTATGTTGCCCCAAGACTACCCTGGAACAAAGTCCAGCAACCTAAACTATCCAAGGTGCTATACTATAAGGTGAGAACTCTAGTCTCTGAACTATACTATCTCGTAGAAATGGTGGCTAAACCACAGCCTTCCATTCATCTCCACCAAAAGCCAAACCTAGTTACTAATGCCCTGGAACAAGCTGAGCACTCTAATAACTAGCCAATAATACCAATACTCAATATATTATATATATATATAGCAACACTTAGGCATCGCAATACACTGAGAAATGCCTTGTTCTCAACCTTCGCGAAAAAAAGATTTGTGAAACTACCCTCAATAAAATCGGTCTTAGAGGAATATTAGGAGTCATCGTCACATCGACGACAACAGAGAATAACCTCCTCTGGCTAATCATAACCTACAGATTCTATCTAGTAACTAAACTCACATTATTGCGGGTTTTACTAACTTATCAAACCTTTAAATACTCTTGTCTAAGGAAATGCTAAACGGATAACCAGGAAAGTATCCTAAGCAATTAACCCACATACTAATCTAGTCACAGATATAATATGCTAAACTATACATTTATATAACTCACGAATCAACATAATAATCTAGTTATTCAGGAAGATAAAACTTGCTTATAACCCAATGCAATGCTCCCGCAGAATTAATCTGAGCAAGCAACCCGAAGCTCTAACGACAGCATCTCAGGGACATGGCACCCGAATCACAGAACAACCTAACCGCAATACTGCAGCCATCACAGCAACCCAAACAACACCACCACCGTCAAACCCAATACCTGCAACCATCACAACTTCGTAAATCAACTATACCAAATAACCACAAACCCTAAAATTACCCCACGATCACAAACCCATAAAACCGAGGGTTTCCACTGAAACCAAAATCGGAACAAATTACCCAAATCGCACGACAACTCAATCGCAATGCCACAGACATCGCATGCAACCCAACCAATCACCGCCACCAAACACCCAAATCCTCCAATAATCACAATCCACAATCAAACCCTATATCTGCAATAATCACAAATGCCGCAAACCCCAAATCACCAACAATGCAAACCCAAACAAACCCCCACAATAACAAACCCTAGAAATCAAACCCTACGCCGAATCGAGAGGAATTGACGGAAAGGGAATCGAGAATAACTCACCAAGGATAGGATTGAAGATCGCGGCGAAGCTCAGTGAAAAATTCGTGAGCGATGGGGAAGATTAGATCAAGAGTAAGGAGGTGAGGGGAATGGTTAGGGGAGAGGAGAGAGAGAGTGAGTAAGTTTGGAATGAAGAGAGAGGAAGTGAGGAAAAGGGTGGATATATATAAAGCGCGCCTCGGTTCGAATTGGGATATTCCTATTCGAACAGAGAGGATCCTATTTGAACAGATGAAGATCTTGTTCGAACAGAGAAGGTCCTGTTCAAACTGAACTGGTCTATTCATAAAAAGAAGATTTCAGAAAACCTAATGGCCAAACCCGGACAACCCCAGACACCCCAGAATCAAACCAAACCACCAACACCACCACAGAAATACTACTACAAACCCCACAAAGGTTTCCTAAGGTATAAACACCACCTCCACCACCTCACGGCCACCAAAACGCCTAAACCACCGAAAAGGAATCTTTGCTCGGAAAACTTCAAAAACCTATCGGTCAATCCAACGGCTCACCGGAGCCATGCCAAACCACAAACATAACGAAAAAACATCACTACACACCCACAAGGGGTTCCCAAGGCCACAACGCCATCTCCTCCTTTGAATAACTACCGTACCACCGAAACTGCATAAAAGGAATCTAAGATACAAAACCTGCCGAAAGGAATAAATGGATGCATAATGGATGAAAAAGTACATGCAGAATATATACGAAATATATGTGCGAAACTTAACGTGGAGGAATAATAATAATAATACTTAATAATAAATTAATTAAATAACCCAAAAATCTGGGACATTACAAGTTACATTCCCCAATTTTTCTAAAAGTTATTATGATATTCATATATGCATGAGAATGTATATCATTGAACTGCTACTGAATCAAGATTTACATGTTGTATTTCAAATGGCTTTGAAACTCTAGAATATAGATTTTGAAGCACAACTACTTTCTGGAGCCAACTACCTCACTTTATAGTTAGACGCTAGATTGTATCTCAAAGCTCTGGGACATGAAGAGAAGTCCCTGACAAGAACACTGAGACTCCCGTTGACGAGGCAAGGGCCTTGGTCGCTCTCCATCACCACATCCAATGGGATCTGAAGATAAAATACCTCACTAAAACTGAGCCCAGTGTCTTCTGGGCTAACTGGAAGGAGTGCTTTGGAAAATAGAAAATGGTTATGCTTCCTTGAGCAAGGCACCGATAGAACATGCTTAAGTTCCAAGTTTTTTGGATTGTCTCAAACTATAAATCTGCAATCGATAAAATCACCTCAACACTTAGGTTGTATGCAGCACCGGTCACTAATGAAGATATGAAAGTGTAGACTCTATCTACTTTACACGCCTCTTATATTGGCTTCCAAAGGAAATATTGGTAAGAGGGATTTAGGAAGCACTCTTCTCTTATCCAAGCTCTCCTACTCTATGTGCAGAATGATGAACTCCTCATGAGTAATCATGAGATGGGGCCAGCTGGGAGCAAGTTGATACCTGATATACACAACATTAGAACTCTGGGCAATAACAATCGCAGCCGGGGCTGCTGTCGTGGCAGTGGACAGACACGGGGAAGATGCAACGCAAGAAAGGAGATGGGAAGAAAAAGTAGGCCCTACGTGCTTAAACTATAGAGGAATTATACACTCGGCACGGGACTGTAGATCACCTACGATGGCCAAGCATGATCGTGTTCAAACCTACAATGTGACTAGTGATATCAATTTTACGATGATAGAATTTTGTATGACAAATTTTTTCGAGGATACTGATACAGTAATAGACTAGACTCATGAGTAATCAGTAGCACTTTCTCATAGGTTGATTGATATAGCATATTGAGAGCACATAGTAGTTTCTTTGCTTGGTTGTCAGTAATATATTTGCTTCGTTAGTACTTTTTCCAGATTATGGTAAGAACATAGTGGTTGGTATTGTTTAATAAGTGTTGTGACATACATTCAACATCATCATCCATGTGATATTTAATTTTTGATTATAATTGCTATATGTTAGAGTTTTTGCTTGCAATTGTAATTAATTATATTGTATGATAGTTAACCTGCTATATACAAGTTGCCCAAATGGATCTTTCCGTTCATCAAGCATGTTTTGATAATTGGATGAGTTATGACAACTATCTGGTTGACAGTGGTACCACACTTAATCATACGGGATAAGAAATATTTCTCGTCTCTAACCCCGTATTTTGGCGATGTCACGGTTATCGCTGGCTCAGCCAATATGATAGAAGGTACTGGTAGTGTGACATTACTGCTACCTAACGGTAGTATACTGAGTACCCAGTTCGCGTTATACGCTAATAATTCTACCAGGAATCTACTCAGCTTTTGGGATAATGGATATCAAGTAAAAACTAAGAGAGATGAACAAATCTAGGTTTCGTATATCATTTCGACCACTCCCTAAGGTGATCAGAAAAAATTATTCAAACGCTATCCAATACAGCCCTTAGGGCTATATTCTACCGACATTCTATATGTCGAGACCAATGCTATAATGAATTTCTCTCCTTTACAAGAGAAAACATTTAAACTATGGCATGATCTTTTGGGACATCTAGGTTCTAGGACGATGAGGAAAATTATCGACAGTAGCTCCAGATATTCTTTGAAAGGAATAAAGACCCGCATGCTAAGAGACTACCATTGCAACGCCTGCTCTCAAGGTAAGTCAATTATCTAAACTAACATGACCAAGGTGGAGTTAGAATTTCCAGTCCCTCTCCTGCGCATCCATGAAGATATATGTGGACCTATCCATCTATATAGTGGCCCATTTAGGTATTTTATTGTCATTATTGACATATCTTTGAAATGGTGACACGTTTTCCTATTGTCTACAAGGAATATGGCATTTGCAAGACTTCTTACACAGATTATTCAGTTACATGCTCATTTCCTAGAATACCCAACCAAGTTGATCTGAATTAATGATGCAAGTGAGTTTACCTCCTGCGTATTTGATGATTATTGTATTGCTAATGGGATAAATATGGATCATCCGGTACCCATGTCTATACCCAAAATGGTATGGTGGGGAATCTAATCAAGCCATTATAGACAATCGTTAGGCCACTGTTATTAAGATCACAGCCTCCAATAACTGCTTGGGGCCATACAATTTGGTATACTAGAGCATCGATTAAAGTTCTTCTGAGTGCAATTCACTAACTTTCTCCAAAGAAATTAGTCACTGGGCTAGAACCCAATGCCACTCATTTGCATACCTTCAGATGTATCGTGCAGGTACCGATAACAACTTTACAATATTCAAAAATTGGTCCCCAATGCCGCCTTAGTATCTACGTGGGTTACGACTCACCATCTATCATACGATATTTGGAACCCACTATAGAAAATGTCTTTACTGCGAGATACGTAGATTGTCAGTTTGACAAAGTGATTTTTCCATAATAAGAGCCCACTATAGGTGATGACATAAAATGGCATGGAAGTTCCTAAATTAACTTGAGAAATACTATGCCCGCTCTTACAATGGCTGCAATAATACTCTTTTGACGAAGACCCCTTCTCTTTTCGATTCTCCCTTATTCCCGTTCTTCTAACTAGACTTGTACCTCGACTTGTTCTTGTCGTCTTCCTTGTCACTCTTCAAGTACTTGCCTTCAATAAAAATTACTTTAACGGTAGCATCTTTGATATTCTTCAAAACAAAGAACATTAACTCCTTTCAAATGGACTTTGAACCCTCCCCCCCCCCCCCCCCCGTATACATTATGAACACCCCATACTCGTCCACATCAATATCCAGAATGAAAGCTTGGTTATGAAAATCCGTTGAGAACTTTTACACAGATTGCCCATACTTTTTGTGTAAGGTATGCCATTTAAATAATCTCTTTTACTTAGACCCAATCGGATAAAATTGCTTCCTCACTAATACTTTGAACTCCTTCCAGCTCAAACTTCCTACTTTATGACATTTCCGATAAGACTTCTACCACGTGAGTACATGACTTACAAATTTCAATGTTTGAAAACATTTTTTTTGAGTATTAGAGTATTTTCTAAACAAAAAAATATGTCTTTAACCTATCTAACCAATTATCCAATTTATCGGCATCGATTAAACTGTCAAATACTAAAATTTTGATTTTAAAATTGATACAAAGATTACACATTGGATTCATTGACTTACCAATAGCCGATCGCTCTTCAACGGATTTGGGATCACTAAAATCACTATCGACCTCCTCATTAACATTATCTCTCTCATCCTCCACAAACCCTTTCTTCTTCGTGCACTTACGCCATTTCGTTGAAGTGGAAGCTTTTGTGAGGTTCGCGGGATGTAATTACTCTACTAACTCCCCAATAGTTGTAGTTAAGTCAGAAACTTTCATTTCTAATTTTGTGAGTCAATCTTCTGATTTGCCCATCTCTAAATTTGTCTTCTTCTTCGAGCATAATTTTTAGTGAATCTTCAATAAACTCACTAGAATCACCTTTGTTTACTAGAGTCAGTCACGTGTAAATACCATTAACCATAATCCCCCGAGATTCGTTGCATTAAAATCTTATATAACTTAATCCAAAATCAAATTATAATTAACCTAAATTGAAGAAATAAATATGAAGAACAAACAATTGGTGGGAAAATTCCCTTTTAGAGCTTCAATTGCTAAATCAGTTTATTTCAATTAAATTCTTCTTAAGCCCTAAGTCTTTATTACAAAAACTTAGATTAAAACTAAGATAATTTCATCTTGCCTAGTCTTACCCCTTTATGAGAGTTAATAGTTTTTAGTTACAAGATAGGATAAAAATGCCCTTAAAATGCCAAAAATATTAAAGAAAGCATGATAGTCATTCAAACTAACCCATAGGCCATTCGAATGACTGGCTCAATTAAGCCTAGGAATCGAGGCAGTTGAATTTGGTCTTTTTGGGAACAAGTAGTTTGAACGAACCAAAATGTTGTTCGGACGACTTGACAAATTTTGCCTAAAAATAGAGGCTGCTATAAATTGGTCTTCTGCTCTCTCAAAATTGTTCGAAAGGCTCCAAGGCTCGTTTGTGCGACATGGCATCTTTAGGCTCCAAGGCTCAGAACATGTTCCTTAAATGTCTTTGGCGGGCTTACTCAATGGATCTAAAACTAAAAGTATTATGCTTATGTGTTCTATAGACACTCGTTATTTCTGAATATACTCCTTTACTGATAAGTATTTTATCTCTATGTGCTTAGCACCATTAAAATGCTTATCATTCTTGGAGAAAAAGACTGCTTAAGTATTATCACAATAAATTCTCATCGGCTTGGCAATAGAATCGACAACTCCAAGGCCTGAGATAAAATTTTGTAACCATAAAACCATGATTGGTGGCCTCATAGCATGCTTCAAACTCAGCCTCCATACTTGATTAAAAAATACTATATTTTTTTATACTTTTTCATTAAATTGTCCCTCTAGCCAGTAGGAGGACATAACCAAAAGTAGACTTCTTACTATCAGGGCATCCAGTAAAATCTAAGCCTGAGTAACCAAGATCCCAAACTTTATTCAGGTCCATTTATTTAAACTCTTCTTTCATAGCATCAATCCACTTAGTGAAATTACTATTATCCATGACATATGAAAATGAAACTGGGTCCCTAATAATCCCTATGTCAAATTTAGATTCCTGCAAGTATACCACATAGTCATCTGAAATAGTAGATCTCCTTTAACGTAAGGAACGACATGGTATTATTTCTTGTGGTCCCTCAATTATCGGTTCGTTAGTGACAATCACATTATGGAGTGGTTGATTATCCACTTGTTGCTCGATATTATCGATTTGATCAACAACCATAGGAAGAATAATAAAATTAGAAGTTATGTGTAATGGGACTTGCACCTTAACTTTCTCAATAACCATATTATGTGATTCACTACTCCCCTCCCCGATTTTACCATTTTCAAGGAATCCTGCATTGCCAGTTTCAACAATTCTTGTACTATTAGTAGGACAGCAAAACTAATACCTTATGGACTTATCAGGGTAACCAATAAAGTACCCACTGATAGTTTTAGGGTATAATTTCTTTTTATGTTAATTGTAAATTCTAACCTCCATTGCACATTCACAAATACTAAAATGTCATAAACTAGGTTTCCTTCTGGTCCAAAGCTCGAATAAAGTTTTTTAGAAATTGTTTTACAAGGAACCCTATTTAATAAATATTCAGAGGTCTTTAGGGCTTTAATCCACATAGATACGGGTAAAGTAGAATACTTATCATACTCTTAACCATTTCTATTAAAGTGCGATTGCGTCTTTCAGCTAAACCATTCTGCTATGGCATTTTTGGCATTGCGTATGGAGTAGGAATACCAAGCTTTTCTAGGAGTTTGGCGAATAGGCCAGGGTACTCGCCCGACTCGTAATATCTACCATAGTATTCACTATAATTACCTAATTCTGTAGCTCGAAATGGCTCAAAATTAGCTCTTATACCAATGTTGCATTGGCAAAAACTAATGTAAAGCAAGAAATGACACAGGTAATTTAGCGTAGAAAACCTTTGAATAGGTAAAAAACCACGACCTCGAGTTAAGGGTTTTAGTAATAGTAACTTTTATTTCTTTTTTTATGGAGCAACATCATTCAAGGCAGGGCCACTCCCAGAACCCCAACCATCAAGTACATCAATCCTTTCAATCCCTTAACTCGAGTATTAAATTTGAATTTGATATAAAATTTGAATTTGATATAAATAGTACATGTACTGGAGTATAGCAAAGTATACTGTGTTGTAATATTCTCTATTATTTCTTAGTGGTAATGGTGAAGACTCGATGAATGGTGTATGAAAAGAGAGTCTCTGCCAAATTGTAGAGGTTAAAGTTGAGGTACTTTGGTGATCAATCAATAGAGTTACCACTGCAATTCCGTTACCACCAACGTATTATAGTATGTCGGAAGATGAAGCGGCTGAAGATAAGGAGGACTTTTACTATATGTGGAGATTTTATTACATTATCTTGACAGGCGGGCAATGTTGGAGGTGTCTTCGCATCCTTGCGGAGGACAAGGTTAAGGAGTCATATGTGGTGGCCGGTGTGCCTGCGAGGAAGTATCGCCAGTATCCTGTGAAGGACTGGATTCTAAGGTGGGAATCCTTTTCATCTCCATCAACTCTTTGTTGGTGGGGGCTATGGTGGAGGAGGCAATGGAGGTATAAGAGGGAGATAGAGATTGGAAGTCTTGCCCCTGTACAATCATTGTCTCTTGATGCTAAGAAGGTCTTCTATTTGAAGAGTTGGTTCAAGCACTGACACCCTTTCTTCCATATCTAGACTTTGACCAAACTCAGTTTCTTTTTGAAATAAATGGTATGAAGAAAGATAGATGCTCGGTGATTTCCAGTTCCAACATTGCTTTAAAAGATTCCCAGAATGAAACATCACTAAAAACTAATAAGATTTTGAGAATGAAGTGTAACAATATCTGAAGGACATGTTATCAGTAAAGTACTTAAAAGACTTGTTATCTGTAAAGTACCTGAAAGACTTGTTATCTGTAAATTATCTATAATTGATATTCCAGCTTAACAAAAATGTTTTATTCAAACTCTGTGTTGATAGATAAAATTAACTCTTATGATTGAAATTGAGTGATAACAAATACAGATATATATAATTAGCGGACGAAATATAATATTTGAGATCAAACTAAAAAGTATATTTTTGCAATCAAGCTATAAAAAAATGTATCTGTGAAATAGTAGATGTGTAAAAATCTGTTTCTAACTGAATAAATTATAAAATTATGGGGGTAGAATATCGTAGAAGATATAGAATTTGCAGGAACTAAAAGTTCAAGCTCAGGGAGATCTCGCCTGAAATGTTGAATTTGGGGAATAGATTGTGATGAATAGGTCAAAATGAGGTAAGACAAATTCAAATAGGTCAATGTGGACAGATAAGATCAAATAACTTTCTATTAAGATTTTAGTGTTTCTAGTTATAGAAAAAATAGATTTATATATACGGAAT
This sequence comes from Kingdonia uniflora, assembly GCA_014058105.1. Taxonomy (NCBI): domain Eukaryota; kingdom Viridiplantae; phylum Streptophyta; class Magnoliopsida; order Ranunculales; family Circaeasteraceae; genus Kingdonia; species Kingdonia uniflora. The sequence continues at coordinate 1,873,702 of JACGCM010000696.1, forward strand.
GAGGGGGATTTGAAGTGATCTTGAAAATTGTATAAATATTGGAAGTATGTTTTAAAGAGAACGAAGAAAGATAATATGGTGAGGACTCGATCTGTGTGAGATCATCAAGCTTAAGAAGAGTGGTTGGCGATAAAGATAGCTGAAATACGAGAGAGGATTTTTGAGTTGTTAGACTATGATTCAAATTTTCCTAAATTTGAAGTGTAGCATGAAGGCTTAGATTTGAGGGCGAGGGAACTTGAGATTGGGCATTATTTTTACTCAAAGATATTCCGTAAAGTAATTCTGGAGCCTGCAGCTCGAAGAGAGGTCGTAAGACAAATTACTAAGGTACAGGTTGAAGAGGGGAATATGAGGATTACTGGGGGCGAACTGATTACGTGTGGCCTCCTAGGACATCTGGGATGTTTTATGTGTAATTATATGTGAGGGGGTGAATTGTATGAGGTCGAATAACTATTTTTGAAATGTAGTTAGAATGATGTTTTGAATCTGTCCTCTTTTTTGTAAATATTGTTTTTGACTGTTGTGAATAAAATATTGGAATTTGAAATGTTATCGCTTTGAAAATGACGTCAATAGTTTTATAAGTAGCATATGTAGGAATAGGAAAATCAGGTAGCTTTTTTTTTGTCTCTTATGTAATTGCAAGGAAAGTTCGATTCCATGTGAGTGTTGCGTCATCATGATTGTGGGGAGGGCAGATGGAGATTTGGGCAGGAGAGATGAGAATATACTAAAATATAAGACCGGGAACATTGATGAGAAGGTGGATTCACTGAAAGGGTACAAAATGTCTAACATTAATTGTAAAAGATACGCCTCTGTTCCAAAACCCAGGGCGGCTCTTGTGAGGCCTAATAACTGCCAGTAGTTAGAGAGAGAGAGAAGCTAGAAATAATACTTCATCTTTCTCATTCAAACATTTATCAATTTCTAAAAAATTAAAGAATAGTGGGAAAGAAAAGAAAAGAAATAGCAGAGATTCAGGTGAGAGATTATACGAGAGTGATCAACAAGCAAGAAACTTGTTCAGTGTCTAAGAATAAATGAGAGGTTCCCACAGCTTCAACTGAAGCTTTAACTCTATTTTTCATAAATATAAATTTTTCATTTGGTTTTGCGTTCTTGGTCGTAAAGAATCCCTGCATCCTATTTGAAATAAGAATAGTAACACCTAAGCCAATTTGCCAAGTATTAGAAGGAACTTCAGCTAGATTTGATTCTAAACATATTAAAGATAAATGATTACTTTTCTTTTCAAACCAAGCCTTACATTTTTGCAGAGAAAACGGTTTGTATGAAAATTAGGATGTTTGACCAGTATGAATTCACAAGTTTCCAGGATCATTAATGGCTGATTATGTTGATTATTGCATCATTAATGATCTCTTAATCTCTGATAAAAAGGAGGTTAAGAGTTGGTGCAGAATTTCCTTAGCTCCGTTTAAGCTCTTTTTCCAAAGCATTCTTGCCTTTGTTAAGTAAGATGAAGACTCGTTATCAGAGCCAGTTAGAGAAAATGGAAGAACACATAGAGTCCAAGGTAGCTAAACTAAATAGGCAGTATTTTGGACAGACGGATTTGAGGGCCCCACTACTTGACTTTATTGATTTAAACAAGGAGGAGATGACCGGCTGGGTACAGAAGAAAGTGGTGTCATTTAGCTTCTAGTGGGGGATGTTCTTGTATCATCTCCTTACCATGACTGAACAACTCGATGCGTTGAGAGCTCTGGCGTGGCGGGTGGTGGTGGTGGAGGGTAGTGGTGGGTCATGGTACTGGAGGAACTGCCCTGGCTACAGTTGATGTATCTCTCTTTTATTTTTATTTTTCTAACGAAGAAGACGTTGAATAGATTTATTATAAATTTTTTTGTTGTCGAAGGTACTGGGTAATTTGTGCTGTTGTATGAGCAAAGAAAATATTGTAGACAATAGTTAGTACAATATTCTCCGTACTTTGAAAGTCGAGGGTATTGACTGTAGTAATCTGACACTTACAGGCCATAGTGCTGACATGTGGGGCCTTTCCTATCATGAGCAGAGCACATGGTTAGTAGCAGTTACTTCATGTTTATGTTTAGGTATGATGATTGTTTCCACGTGGCAGACGCATATGATTCCTCCTTTTGAAACTTCAATTTTCAAATAGCGCTTGGGCATACTAAAGATGATTTCGTTCGAGGCATAAAGAACAAAGGTTGCTTGCATCAAAATATTACTGGTGATTGTGTATTTGAGGGTTTGGTTGTACGTAATTTGAAGAGTTTGAAGAGATAATTGTGGTGCAAAACTTGGAAATATTGGTGGTTAAAACATTTAGGGAGTCAGGAAAATTTTGTAAGAGACAATTTACTAGAATTATTTTGGGAAGGTTGAAAGGTGAGAGAGAGTGGGGTAAGTGGGTGCAATGATGGCGGTTTAGAAAACTGATACGGTTTGAGAATATTTTACTTAAGAGGAGAAAAAGAGGGAGAATGAGAGTGTTATTCAATCACCCTTGAATTTGTCGGAAGGAGAAAGAAAAATTATTGTTTCCTTTTTACCTAAATCATCTAAAAACTCCATTACCTGTCGTTGGTATGGATGAAGATCATCATAAAGTAGCAGTTTTAGATACGTCACCCTTCCTGTTATCTTTGAATTGGTCTCTATTTTAGTTTGGTCTCTTTATGTCTAATAATTAGAGTAGAGGAGACTTGGTGTCCGCCATCAATGATGGATGCTGTAGTTTGAAAGAGATGGTGGCGATTGCGTAAATGAGGGTTGGGCTAAGTGGTTACTTATGTTTTAGATCCTTTGAACATTAGCTTCGTGGTGATGTGTTTGTAGGAGGGGAAGAATGGTGGGTGATTTAACCAGGTGTGATACCTACAAGGCCGAATTTGGGCATATCCGTTGGGTAATACTTATCCAGTCAGCAAGAATTGGTGTAATCGAGGGTTTTAACTCGAATATATAGAGCTAACTTGTTCCTTTTCTTTTGTAAGGAGTTAATGCGTACCCGTGAATCTGCAAAGATGAGGCTAGTGATAAGGTCGATGATGTACTGAATTGAACCGAATACCTCCGGTCGAGGGGAAGAAAGTAGTAGTAATGTGGAAGAATTGTATATTACAACTAATACTCCCTTATCGATTATGGAACCTGACATCAATTCAGTAAAGCGAAGCCAGAGAAGGGTGCCTGTTTTAGGGGAGAGTTATGAGAAGGAGGTTAGGAATGATCCTATAGAGGACGAAGGAGATGGAGAAGTGAGAAATAATGGGGGTGATGGGGAGGATGATGGGAGTGGTCATGAGGATGGTAGCGAGGAGATAGAGGATAATGGTGTCAGTTTTGCTTACCCTTCGGGAGAGACCGAGACTTGGCCGGTTTCTGAAAAAATACGACCTAGTTAGGAGAGAATTTTTCTTAATTCCCTTTGGGCCAAAGTGATCCTTCGAGGATGAGCCTACCGAAGTAATTATGGCTTTTCGTGGCTAGATTAGGCTGGGCATGCAGCTGCCCCTCCGACGTCTTGTGAAGGAGGTATTGAATTTTTGTGATGTTGTATCTTGCCAAATGAAGGGTAATTTTTATGAGATGATGAAAGTTGTCGGGGACTTAAATGGAGAGTTGTTAGCTGAAGATAGGCCTTTTATGGAATGTCAGGGCATCGTAGCCTTTTATTCAAAGAAGGGTAATCCGAAGGTTGGGACATTTCACATACAATGTCATCCAGATAAATCTTAGCTGTTTGACTTGTGCTCGATTAAGCACGGGTGGGATAAGGATCTCGTAAAGGTAAAGGGGCATTACGAACACTTCGAGGGTGAAGAGGAGAACGTGTTAAACAATAGGGTGTTTAATCGAAGTAAGTGCTTTTCGATTACTTTGTTAAGTATTATCTTCGACCATATTCTTATCTTGAATATGTGTGCTCTGCAAAACCTTGGAGTGGAGTCTTGACAGCGACCGATACTATCCGGATGATCTGATCGACGGGATCGACGATCGCATGAACTAAATCTCTGAAGGTTGAAGCTGCTGTGGTGGAGACAAAAAAAGATAGATACCCTTCTTTAAGTTCTTTCGAGTTCGACAGGTCCCTCGAAGGAAAGAAAAACTTCTACTCCCTCGGAAGGCCCAAGAATAATGGATTATAACACTCTGACGAGGGCGAAGAGTACTTTAGTCCCGAGGGCTCGACAGGGGAATACCGGTGTAGGATTTTTTCCCACCTTAGGTAACCAAGTCTCGACTCATCAAGAGTTACCTTTGGTAACTCAAAAGGGGAGAGGTAAAGCCATTGGAGAGGATTCGAGTTTGCAGGTGCCTAGGTCGACACCTCGAAAGAGAATATATGATTAGATGGAGGAGATGCCAGCTTTAGCCTTAGACAGGCGGCTCGTAGCTAAAAAGGATGATGTTACCCAAGCTACTGCTAAGTCAATGGTAAATCTATGCGTATCAAATTTGGGCAAAGTTGGGCCTCGCATCGAAGTGGCCATGAGACAAGTAAAATTGTGTTGTGCAACCTCTTAAATACTTCTTCTTGGTTCATGTTTGGATTATTTCTTTCAAGAAGGCCTTGAAGGGAGTTGGCCAAAGGTTGAAGGATGCGACTAAAGGTTGGGGGCTTGCAAAGGGGACCTTAATGTCACGAAACACCTGCGTGTCAGAATTGGAGGACCATCAGTTTCAGGCGTGAGCTGATTCGGCGAGGGAAAATCTTGCCATAGTCAAGCGTCACAACACAAAAGTGGAGGAGCTCGAGGCTAAATTCAGGGGGAACCATGTAAGGTTTCAGGCGGACTTCGACCAGGAATGCCTCGTGACAACTTCGCTGAAGATTTTTATTGATGACCTGGGCTATGTCCCATATACCTTCAGACGTTATATTTCGAATCCTTCATGGAGTCCTGTGGTGGATGATGCAATTCTGGCAGAAGAGGTGGAGCCGAGTGTGCTAGTCGTGGATCCAACCGTCGAGAACCATGTCATTGCTCCTGATGCTAGCTTAAACTAAAATACATGTACTACCGAGATTAATGAGGAGAATTTAAGCCATCCTCTCATGCAATAAGTTGTTGTGGAAGTGAGAACTAGTGGTATTCAACTATCTTTCTACTTTGATTTTATAATTGTTGAGACTATCTTGTTTCTGCTTCAAGTTTGTATGTTGACTTTGTTCTATAATTGCTGTCAATTTGCTTATGTCTGAATGTGTATTGATTGAAATGTGAACTGCCTTGGCCATAACTATTATGTTGGATCTAGTCAAGCTTTAGCTTATGCATGTCCATAAGATCCTTGAAAAACTTCAAGGTCGCCCCCAAGTTCTTGAGGATTCTATGTTAACTTCGAGGTTGTGATCAGCTCTGAGATCGTCCCCAAGTATTTAATGTTTCGATTATTCATGTCACTTGGGTTTTCCCAAATCAAGAACTTTGAAAAACTTCTTGGTTTCCTCAAAGTATCGCTCGGGTTGAATGTTTAACTTGGTACTTAGGTTTGACAGACTCAAGCATTTCATGAGGATTGATTATTGTAGAAAAGCAGGCGAAATGATAGTAGTTAAAAAAAAAGGTTCTTTTATTGATTCACAATGCCTCGATTACAACTATGGTAGGTATCAGTGGTCGTCTTCTATTGTAAGAGACTAACTGCATCATGTTTCAGGGGTTTAGCAGATGTTCTTCATCTTCAGTCACGAGATAGTAAGATTTTTTGTCTATTTTGTCATATACGATCTAGGGTCCTTCCCAAGATTCAACCAATTTTCCTACGCTTTGAGGTTTCAAGGAGGGAGTGACTCTTTGAAGGACCAAGTCTCTGATTACAAAATTTCTAGGATGAACCCTCTTTTAATATGACCTGTTTAGTTAGTTGTGGTATTGTCCAAAGTTGGCCAGACCTTTGTCTAGGGTCTCGTCAATCCATGACATGTTACAAGCGAGTTGAATCTCATTTTCTTCATATGGGAGTTTGGAGTGTCTTGTAGGGACTTCGAGTTGAGTTGGTAGGACAACTTCAATTTTGTGTGAGAGTAGAAAAGGAGTGAACCCCGTTGCTTTTCTTGGTGTTATGCGATAAACCTGAAGGATGTGTTGCATCTCTTGTACCCATCGTCCCTTCTTTTTTGATACATTTCTTAAGTCCGTCAACTTTGGTTTTTTTTATAACTTTGACCTATCCATTGCCTTCTGAGTAGTAAGGCATGCATAGAGGGAGAGAGGATGATGTTGTACTTCTTCAAGAATGTTTTGACCTTGTTTCCCACGAAATGTGGTTCATTGTCGCATCGGATGATGTGAGGGCATCCGAATCATGTAATCATGTTCTCCAACAAGAACTTAATTACTTCTTCTTATCTTATTCTGCATAACGGTACCGCTCCAACCCATTTAGTGATGTAGTCCGTGGCCAGGAGGACATGTTCTCTCAAACCCAAAGCTTTTGGGAATGGGCCCCCCAGATCGATGGTCTATAGTTTAAATGGCCAAGAAACTTGGCTATAGTGGAGATCTTGTGAAGGACTCTTGATGTCATGGTCGTGTCACCTGTACTTATTGCCATCTTTTACGTAGTCTTCGGCCTATTTTATCATATTCGGGCAGAATAGTTTTATGTTATTGCGTGTAGTATTATGAATCTTTCTGTGGTATGTGAGCCACAACTATATTCATGTAACTTTGTAATGATGGTGGCAACTTCTTGCTGAGATATACTTTTTAGGTGTACCGCGTTTAAGGTCCATCAATGTAGTTTGCCTTAGAAGAGGGAGTACCTTCGATAATTCATCAATAGTGGGCATTTAGCCTTTGGATCAGTCGGTAACGTTTTGTTATTAAAATATGCCAGGAAAGGGGTGTGTAAGTCTTCGGGATTGATACTCTTACCCTTAGTATTGATGGTATTGATTTCCATCCATTCTATTCATAAGCATTGAAGTACTTTGATTTTAAGTTTTTTAGATTCGGACTGACTAAACATTGCAGCAATAAAATCTTTATTTTTGCCTCAAGGGAAATGTTTTATCGAAGATAGTTCATGGAAATGACCCATGTGTTGGCGAACGAGCTATGCATATTCTGCCATTCGACCGTTCGCCTGGTTTTCTCCTGTATAATGTCTTTGGACAAGCTACGAGTCAGTAAAGACAGCCTTGGGCACGCCTAATTCGAGGGCCATATCGAGTTCATGAATTAAGGCTTCGTATTCAGCTTCGTTGTTGGTACATTTGAAGTTTAACTTGATTGTCTTTCCTAGACGATCATTTGATGGTGTGAATAGGACGATACCTATTCCAGAAATAGCCATCAGTAAATAGTCTCCAACCTGCATTAGAGTTCTATGGGTCTGTTGTTTAATTTATTTGTCTAAGATTTCATTTTTGTGCTCTTCCCAATCGGCATCTTCTAATGGGAAATTGGTTATAAAGTCGACAACTGCCATGGAAGATGAGGTAGGAAAACCATTGTTCGCTGAGATATCTATTTCTAAGATATCTATTTCTCGAAAATGATATCATGTTCGCTAAGATATCTATTTCTCGAAAATGATATCACCCGCCTAGATCTATCTTCTTTGGCGAGGACTTATCGAAGGGGGTAGCTCATGATCACCCTTATTCGATGTTCTTGGAAGTATGGTGAGCTTTCTAAAAGTGTAGACAAGGTTAAGTATAAGTATTTTGAGTTTCGTATATTTGGTTTCGGCCGAGGTCAAGGTTTTATTGATAAAGTATATTAGTTTTTCAATGCTTTGATATATCCGTATGAGGATCAACCTTAAAGATTCGTCTGTCACTGCAAGATAGACCGAAAGTAGTTCGCCTTCAACTAGTGAACTCATTATTTATGGTCGACCGAGGTAAATCATAAACTTGTGAAATGTTTATTCTCATTCTGTTGTCCAATCAATGTCTGAGTTTTTCTTCTTGGCTTTGTGGGGCCCTTGACTACAGAGGAGACAAAATAACTAAGAACACTTGTTCAATGATTTGGAAATGAATCGATTGAGGGCGATAATTTTATTAGCAACCTTTAGTATGTCTTTCTTTGTTTGGGGAAATGGTATATTGATTAGGGCTTGGATTTGCATAGGATCAATCTCAATACCTCTCTTGCTGATGAGGTTGTTGAGGAATTTTCCTGAAAAAATATCGAACTGGCACTTATCGGGGTTTAACTTCATTTTGTATGATCGAAGGATATAAAGAACTTCGGTCTGGCCTTATATATGGGTTTTTTTTGGAGACTCTTATAAAGCATGTCGCCGATATAGACTTTGATTGATTTTCCCAATAATGGCTTGATCATGGTGATAAACCGTCGGTGGTAGGTCGCGCCACATTTTTAAGCCCAAAGGGCATGACATTGAAATAATATAGGAATTTTATATAATAAATGATGTTTTGATTAGATCTTCGGGCAGGAGGGGCACCTGGTTGTAACCTGAGGTGGCGTCTATCATCGAGAGGCATTCGTGCCCTGCTACTGTATCGAGGAGTACTGCGATAATGGGGAGGGGAAAACTGTCTTTTGGAGTATGCTTGTTGAGGTCATTAAAGTTGTAGTTGACTTTAATTTTACCATTATTTTTGGGAGCCACCACGATATCCAAGATCCAGTCTGCGCAGTTAACCTCGCGAATGAAACATGTGGTTAAAAGTTTATGACCTTTAAGATTAACCATCTCACGAAACCTGTGGTTATAAGTTTATCCATGACTACTGTGCAATTTGGTATTAGGCCGAGTCGGTGGCAGGCGAGGGTAGGGTGGACTCCTGGCATCTCGTGGAATGCTCAAGAGAAGACATCTCTATTAGATCAAGGAAAAATGGTCAGTTGTTGTTTCTCTTTATTAGTATTGGAACTTCCAATGAATGTTCCTCATCCGGGGCCATCGTGTTCGATATATACTATTGGCTTGATGGTAGTGCTTCGATAGGAATAATTGAAGGTTCAATGGAAAATTGTTGATATGATTGTTATGGCTTTACTAATTTTCAGGTCAAATCGATCACTGAGTGTTCATATGATCGTGCTAGCTGTTGGGACCCTTTCATGTCCTAAGTTCTGTTCGGGGTGGTGAACCGCAATACTTGGTGGTAGATCGGGGGTATTGCCTTGATGACATACAGCCAGTCGTGACCCAAGAAACCAAGGTATTCAGACTTCATATTGTTGACCAGGAAGCTAGTTTATAACACCATTGAGCCGGCAGTGATAGTGAGGCTGATTCGTTCGACTGCCACATCAGTGGACCCGTTAAAACCTTTGAGTACAATGTAGGCTGGGGTTATACGGTCTGTCATTTCCATTGTTTTGACTATTTGGAGAAAAAGGACATCGGCCGCACTTCTTACATCGATAAACATTGTATACAGGATGATGTGTTCGACCTTTATCATGATGACCAGTGATTTTAGTAAGGAAATCTGACATGAGAGATGCCGCAGTCGATAAAGGATATACCTTAGGGTAGAAAATGCTGGCTGGTTTTGAGTAAGAGGACTGGTAGTTTTTGTTTGAAGGTAAGTTTGTAACAGTTTTCTACTCTTTTCCACTTGCTTCAGGTATGACCGTTGTCAATGTTATTGACTTTGATCATGTTAGCTTGGAAGATATGCACTTCATTTTCTCAAATGTTTGGGGCTGCCTGGGTTCTGAGATATGATCTATTGAGATAACTTGGGATGTCGATAATATACTGGTATATTCTTCTTACAAATTAAAGCTTAAATTGTTATATAAGGTAAACTGCTCGAGGGGAATAATGATGTGTTTGTAATCGATACGACCTCAGCGCGGGGGTATGATCAACACTGCGTTCACCGATCTCTTCTTGGTTTGGTATCTGAGAGTAGAGTCGTATGAATCTTCTGAGATAGGGATAACTAAGTGGACCAAACCTTCAGGTAAGGGATTTGGAACACCTTCAGCGCCTAGATGGACTGGTGGTGCCTCTGTGTGGGGGTGAGGGTCTAAATATGCGGGAAGGGATCTGTGCCCTAGGACCGCGCTGGGGCGTCTTGTGTTCGTACCTGCTGCAGATCCCTAAAAGAGTTGCAAAGCTCATCAAAGTTATGATAATGTTAATCTATTTCTTCAACGCGATGTTGGCATTTAGCTTCGAGCTCCTATCGTCAAACTTCATGCTCATGGTGAAGTTGGTACGTATGATGCTCTTTAGCCTGAGAAAACTGCTCGCGCGTCATGGCCTGTTGAGCGACGATATCCTCAGCCGGGGTTCTTACTATGATTTGTAGGGGCCTAACTTCGTGCGGAGGGGAAGTTCACTCTTGTACCATGGTTTTATCTACTATCAAAGGATTCAAGCATATAATCTATAGAACAAGTAACCTATTGACAATATTCTTGCGTGGAGGCCTAGAATGGGTCTCTCCATGACCTTTGATAAGGATTTTTAAGAGATTGTATATTACAGTCGAGTAGTTGAAGGTTTGAGTACAGTGTGTTTTACAGGAAGGTCGAAGATAAACTGCAAGGGATCTAGGGTCAGATTTTGTAACCTCTCCTTGATTCCCCCTCCATCCTAATTATAGAAAATAGGAAGGGCAGAGTCAGCACGGTTGGTCACATTACAAGGGTACCATCTGGGTATCAGGCGAGTAATCTGGAGTTGGTGTTGACTTCGGAAATGTTGGGTCTGGTACTGTACTCTGACAATGTAGTTGTTGTTGGTTCTGTCACTGTAACTGCAAGGACCAACAACAACGTCGCTCCTGTCTGGTGAGCTGGTTGTCTGACACGTCTTCAAAGTGTTTCTGATGCTGATATGGAGTCGAGGCTTCATCTTGGAAGCCTTTGATGTTGTTGTGGAGTTCGTCTTCGAGGTTTGTTAAGAGTCGAGGCTTCCTCTTTGAAGCATCATCTTCATGTATTATTGGAAGTCATTGTTATGGATTGAATGTGACTCAAGGTTTGTATGTAGGCTTCGATGTAGCCTTCGAGTGTTCGACTGGGGGTAGGAGGCTACAAGTAGTCTACTACATGATTGAGGTTGATCGAAGGGTAGAAGCCATTGGAGGTGTACTCGGTTGGTAATATTATAGAAAAATGAGGGTATAACACAGATGGCACCAAATGTAGGGGCCTAATTTCGTAGAAGGGAGATCAAACTTTTACACCATTGTGTTTACGCTCGACTAAGGGCTTTAACAAGTATATTTTATTGAAATAGGAAAAGCTTCAAATAGAGACACTTGCATGGAGTCCTAGAATGGGATTCTTTCACGGCCTCTTGTGAGAATTTTTAAGGCGATTTGCATAAGTGGATGAGATTACAAATATTGGTTTGAGTAAACTGAATCTTCAAACTTTAAAAGGTACTCGAAGGTTGTCAGAGCTTCTCTATGGTGTGAATGGGGGGAAATATCTCAACCTCTCTATGGTAGCTCTCCTTCCCTAAATATAGAAGATCGGAAAGTTGATGTCACCATAAGGATGCCAAATTACAATTGTATATATATGTATTGCTATTTTGTACTAAAGTCGGTTCTACAGGAGTTGTCTACTAGGTGGTCTGCTGAGTTGTTTGCCTTTGACAAAGAGCTGAGCTAGACTTAAGTATGGCTGATGCTTCAGTGGTCACGATGGTAGGTTTGTTGTGGTTCTAGTAGATTTAAAAGTATGGTAGGCTTTGAGCTTCTTGGGAGTCTTTGAGTATCCAGTTCGTTCTCAAAGGCTGTTAGTAAGTTACTACAAAAGCAATTATTCATTAATAGCTTGTTGAATAATGTCAGGCGGGGTATTAGTATCTTGCACTTGTGAATCCAATAGTCATCTTTTGAGTGAGGTGCGGTCACAATGTCAAAAATGGTTATTAGGGAGTAGCAACAGAAATGTTTGACGTTAATGTTGGATTAACGGAAAATATTTTGTCATTAACAACTGCCGTTAAAAACGGTGTCATTTTTGTTCCTGACATTTATAAATATTGTTTTTTTGCAACATTTTATATATCATTATTTATATAATGAAAAAATACGACACTTATAAATGTTGTGATTTCTGTCATTTTAAGGAAGCAAAAGTCATTTAATTTTAACATAAACGACAAAAATATATGTAATACCTTACAAAAAATGCGACAGTAATATCTATATCTTTTTAGTCACTAAATTTAAATACTTATAAAATAAAAATACATATGTCATTCTTTAAGGGGAAATGCAACAATAATCTATCATTCTTTAAGACCATTAACATCTCATAAATTTGAACTAGATGCCTTTGAACCATTAACCTCTCCAGAAAATTAAGCGCTCTCTCCATTTTGAGCTTATTTATATTATACTACTAATGGAAAAAGCCTTATAATGAGAACACATCTTGGCCGTTGATCAGATTCGCCCACACAAGTTTTGGAGTCATCTAAGGCTATATTTATAACCTCTGAATGAGTATTTAATGTTGGCCATCGGATATATTCAGCAAAAATCAATGAAAAAGAGTATTTTTCGCTTGCCTAATTTACCCTTTGTCAAATACAAATTTATAGTCTGAAATAGCTTTACAAATTTGCCATAAATAAATTGTTAGAGGGTAGTGTTGTATTCCCATTATTACTCTTGCAAAATATCCCCTTTGAACTAACTCTGAAGTGTAGTTTCAAAATACCAAAGGTTTGTGAACTCCTCTCTCACTTACCATACTTCTTCTCAACTCCGACGACTGCTTGGCTTTGGGGTTTCAAATTCAAGTCCATTTGAACCCTAAATTACTCCAGAAATTACAAATTAAAACCCTAACTTCTTCGATTTTGCTCCAAATTAAAAACCCTTACTACAAATCACCGTTCCCCAATCACAAAATTCTTGTCCCCCTGAACCCTAAATTTGTCCTGAAATTACAAATTGAAACCCTAGCTTCTTCGATTTTGCTCCAAATTGAAAACCCTTACTATAAATCACCATCCCCAAATAAAAATTCTTTTGTAGGTTATTGTTATAGAGTGGTAATCACACTCATTCTCGACCAAGGGATAAAGCTCATTGTTCATAATTTCGGTAGCATTCTTGGCCAAGACCATGTATCAAGTACTTTATATCTTAATCCTAACCCATTATCAGCATCCTACATTGATTTATTAGGAGTTATAATTTTTCTCGAGTTAATCGGGCTTATATAAATATTGTTGAGTTGTTTCATAGAACTCTAAAGGCTATTTTTTGATTTTTTTTTTAATTGTTTCCAATTGTTTGTTTTGGCATTTCTGATGTGGGTTTTGATTGATTTGTGAGATAACAACACATAAGGAGTTCGTTGGTGATACAACTGCCATTGTCTGATTCTTGATTAATCCTTTATTCGCTTTGCTCTTTAGTTTCTTTTTGTTTTTTGGTTTTGTCGGTGAAAGATTTGAAGTTTGGGTTTTTTTTTTTGGTTGATGCTGAAATTGAAAAGTGATACATTAAGACTAAACACGGTTCAATAGGCATTGTTGATGATTTCTCAGCATAATGTTGCTATTTTGTTGGAATTTATGGATCGGGTTGCGATTTTAGTTAATTTATAAGATTGGGTATGATTGAAATGTAGGATTTAGGAGATGGTTTGATAGAGCCTACATTAGTTGTGTACAAAGATGGGGATACTGATTACTTACTTAAAGCTGATGATAGACAAAGTTTGGATATACTCGAGAGGAATGGTTAGTATTTATTTATTTGGTTTAAGTTGTTATTTGAGTAGATTGGGTTTAATTTGTTCGAAAGATTTATTTCAGGTTTTATGAGTTTCAGGATCTTATTGGAATGGGAGCGGGATGATTCAACACAAAAATGTATTCTAGAGGAAAGGTATGATTTTGGTTAGCTTCATGAAGTCGTACATATCGTCCAATTAATCTATTCTAAAAAATAGTTGAGTTAATGTTTGAGTGAGTGTGGATCAGTAATTAAGTATGAATTTCATTATTTTTTGGTTTGAAAATTTTAATCATATACATTTCACTCCCAACTTCCTACTGGGTTTCTCAGATGTATAAAGTGGAAAACATATATATTGATTGAGATGGTACGTGTTACATTAAAGCTATTCACTTAACCAAATACATGGTCATATAAAAGTGCACGTTGACAAGTTATATTCCGTTTATCTTAAATAACTGGGGGATAAAGATTATGCAATGATAAATGAAACAATCATACCTCATTAATCCCTCTTAGTATCTATAATTCTCCATTTCTGCCAACTAAGTATGCCACCTAGTTAATGTATCATTGGCTTTAGGCTTAGAAGTCTTGTAAAGTATACTAATTGGTTATTTAACTTGCTCAAAAGAGCCACATTAATCATATCCATACATTATGAACTATCATGAAAATACGATTCTAGATCACCTGCTTTCCTATTTCTAAAGGAAATAAAGGCGTAAATATGAAGGAAATAAGATATCTTATCAGTTACTTATTGATGACATTTTTTTCAATGCTTTCCAGTCAAGCCTTTCTTTCTTGATCACTCCATATTGGTTTCTGCATGTGCTAAAGTTTAGTATCGCAGTCTCTCCAGTTGCCCGCCTTTGGACACCTTATGGACAGGAACTATGAGAATTTAACTAAGATTGATCTAACAAATTACACCTTCCCAAACTGAGGAGCTGTGACAAAAGCCTGGATTTGAAGTTATAAGTGCAACATTGTTTAATGTGCCGGCTTGGGCATATAAATTGAGCATGCTATAGTATTTGTAACTAATTACCACTACTAGCTTTAAAAATTTACTGAATTTTCCATCTCATACCAGACCTAGGAAAATTATTGATGATTGCTTTATGTGTACCTAAAGGAATTTTGAAAGCAGGGGTAAGCCAACATAAATGCTATACAAAGAGACGCAAATCGGAATTCCCAGAATAAAAGTATAAATGATGAGAAAGTAAGAGATATGAAAGATCAGTTAATCAGGGTGAAGGCATACTTGAATTTTGCACCACCAAACAACAACTCCCATATGGTTAAAGAGCTGAAATTGTGGATCAAGTGGATAGAACAAACTCTAGGAGAAGCCACCAAGGATTCAGAGCTATCTAAAAGGTAATGTAATTTACTTAGATTCTTCTTTACCATTGGCAAGATCTTTGAAACATTATCTAAAATTGGAAGAGTGCAACAGTGTTGTGCAAAGGATAAAATCAATGGAGGGTACCTTGTATAAAGCTAGTCAAATTTACTCTGACTGTCCTGCCATGGCAACAAAGCTCCGCGTAATGACAAATAATGCCGAAGAACAGTTCTGGGCAAATAAAAACAAAGTTGCATATCTTGCTCAACTTGTTTCACGGACTGCCCCAAAGGGTCTATACTGCCTCTCTATGCGTCTGACAGTAGATTATTTTGCAAGGTCGCCAGAGGAGCAAAAGCTCCCTAACAAGAGAAAATTGTATGATCCGGATATTTATCACTTCAATGTTTTCTCGGACAATATCCTTGCATGCGCAGTGGTCGTTAATTCTGCCGTTTATAGTTTTGTGGTAGGAAATATCATTTCAGTTGAACACTTAGTTCTAAATTCTTACATCAGTTTCCGTTTTTTGATTTTTTAGTTGAGGAACTTTTCTAATAAGAAAATAGAGACATCAAAGTTAATCATATAATATGTTGCATAGTGATTTATTATAACTTGAAACTAACAGTAACTCATTACTGCAGTTATCTTTAGTGAAATATTGTAATGATGTATAAATACCTTCAAAAACTTATCATGGCATTAAACCATCACATCTTTCTTAATCGTCATATTAAATTTCATTTATTCTTTGTGTCATTGTATTTAGGGATATTTCTTAAAAGTACCATCATACTGATAATGTCAATATGTTTTAGTATCAAGTATGTATATAGAATTATCAGTAAATCATCTGTCTCTGATATTTTTAGTATTTTCACATTGCATTCAGGTTTTTCGATTATAGCTACATACTTTCCTGAACAAGCATAAAAGAGCATGGAATAATTAGAAAGGTATAGAACATTCTATTGCTCTCAGGTGAATATTGTCTGTTGACAACGAAAGCCTGAAATGTCTGGAGCCTAGATTGCAATCTCATGTTTAATTTTCATATAATTGAAATAATTAAGAGAAAACTTATGAACATGCTAATTTAATGGGAATAGCAGTTGGGTGTTTTTTATCTATCCATATTAAAAGTTCATCAAGGTTATAAGCATGTTTTTTTTTTTCAAAAACTAAACTGATTAACAATTGTGCCTACTTGACCACTTTGCAGGAACGAAAGAAAATCGTTTTTCATATTATGACCAATGCCCTAAATCTCCCTGCCATGAAAATGTGGTTTTTGTCAAACCCACCTGGTCATCCTGGAAAAGAAATTTAGAGCATTGATGATTTCAAATGGATCTCTTGAAAATATAGCACTAAGTTGACAGAGACAGACGCTCGGAACCCAAGAAATTCTATTGCTCTAAACCTCCTCCATTTCTATCAATCTGAGGTCTACCCTCTACTTGATAAGATTGTACTTCTTGACCACGACATGTTGGTATAAAGGAACTTTTGGGGATTTTGGAAAGAAAACTTGAAAGGGAAAATAAACGGAGCCGTGGAGACTTGCAAGGAAAGAGACTCATCATTTCATCACATGGATATGTTCATCAACTTTTTCAGATCTAATGGTCGCAAAGAACTTTGATAGTAATGCATGCACATGGGCGTTTGGGATGAGTGTACTTGATTTGCGAGAATGGAGTAGAAAAAATGTCCCAGAAGTTTACCAAAAATACCTGAAATCGGTAATGCCGGTCATGCATATAAATTTTTATGCACTTATTGCATGCATAAAAAGTGAAAACATGTGCACAAATTATTTTATATGCGTCCATCTGCTCACCTTAATTTTTAGCACTATACTTATTCAAAATTTATCATCCTCAGTAAATTATGATGAATGGTGGTTTTCATATTAAAATTCTAAGTTTATAACTTGTGATACTGTAATCCAACTAAGTAACCACTCACAAACAGACATATTGCTTCCTGCGAGAACTGTTTCAGTATGCTCTTCTTTTTGAACATTTTTTATGTACGAACGTCAGTACGTTAACTTTTTGTGCCAGCATCTAATAGTTGTATGTGATCTCCCATTAATGGCATACATGCATCACAAGTTTTGCGAAGTTTGCTATCCAAAAATAAGTGCTGTGAAGATTTGATGAAATGTTTTTTTTTTCTCTTCTACAAGTTACAAAGAAAGTCTGTTGAGCTTATCTTTTCGAGCTCAACTTCAGCAGCTATTACAATTTTGACTTCTTTAATAGCATTTAACACCTTCTCCCATTTATCCACTTTCATTACCATGGAAGAGTCATATTTTCATGTTCTCATCGTGCTTGCATTGCATGAACATATCTATATTAACATCGTTTTGGCCTATTGAGGTATTCCGAGTTTGTGAAGAGTACAAGCCTGGATGTATCTATACATATATATGTGTGTGTGTGTGTGTGTGTATGTGTATGTGTGTGTGTTGGGTATGACCTCGAATAGAAGGATTGTCGAAGATTGGGAAATTATCCAAGTCGTTCAAACAAAAATGAAAGTCGTTTGAACGAGTCGTTCGAACGAGCTTCAAAGTCGTTTGAGCGAGTCGTTCGAACGAGCTTCAAAGTCGTTTGAACAAACTTTTTTGTACTCACTGGAATTTTGGCCCAGTAGTCAATCTCATTCGAACGAGATTGGATGTCGTTCAAACGAGATGTTATGCTTCTAGGGTTGGAGACCAACTATCGCAAAGTCGTTCGAACGACCTGAGAGTTGTTCGAAAGAGCTTGGCGCAGGTTTGCCTTATACATTATGTTTTTGCCTCGTGATTCGTTCCATTTAGGTTTTAAGTTCCCTACTATATAAAGGGGACATAGGTTATTATGTTAACCTATTTTTTGGTGAGTTTAACCTTATAGGGGGTAGGGTTTGATGAGACTCTATTAAAGTTTGAGAAGCTTAAGAGATCATTGTAACCTATTTGATATCATAGTAAATTGTTCGTGGGGAGTAGTTTTTCATCCGCAAGGGTTTTCCACTGCCCTCCTCCGGGAAAAAAATTTATGTCCTTTTATATTGTTCTTGTTGATTTACTACCTGGTTGGCAATTTCCGCGTATCATTCTTATAAGGGAAGAGAAAGTAGCTACCTTAATTCTCAACAATTAGTGTCAGGGCAAGTGTTAGGGCTTTTGTGGTGAAGAGCGATGACCGATCAGGTAAAGTTGAAGATCATGAAGTTCAATGGATTGAATTTTGGAGTGTGGAAGATGTTGATAGATGATTACCTCTATCAGAGGGATCTTGATTTACCACTGGGTGGAGCTGTGATGATGCTAGTAGATTTTGATGCTACTAAGTGGGCGCGATTAGATCATAAAGTACTTGGAAACGTTAGGTTAGCGCTATCATCTCAGATTCTACACATGATCTCCAAAGTTATGACTACGAAGGGTTTGATGGAGACGTTGTCCGCTATGTACTCGGAACCATCCAGGGCAAATAAGGTTCAGCTTTTATGGCGCTTGTTTTCTTTGAAAATAAAGAAGAATGGTAGTGCGCTAGCTCATATCAGTGAGGTCAATACCATACATGCTCAACTGAAATCCGTTAAAATTACTTTTACCAAGGAGATGAGAGCGTGGGCTCTTCTAGAGCAGATGCCAAAAAGTTAGGAAGGATTCATTACGGCTATGAGCAACTCATCGGGGAAGGAAGACATCAAATTTGATACTATAGTCTCGTTGATTATGAGTGAAGTGAATAAGCGTAAAACATCTGAACACTCTTTGAGTTCAAATGACAGTATGTTGAACGTCGAGGAAAGAGGGAGGTCTTACAGAAAAGGGTTGAAATTTGGAAGGGGTCAATCACATTCAAGAGGGAAGTCTAAGCCACCGGTATGTGTTGGACTTGTAGAAAGAAGGGCCACTTCAGGCGAGATAGCAACTCTTCTTCTTCTATAAAGATTGATGATGAAGAGAAAGATACAATGAACCTTACTGAGGAGGTTAGATCTGACGGGGCTCTATTACTTTTGTGTAACAATGTTAACGAATCTTGGATTGTTGATTCGGGCGGTTCCTTCCATGCTACTGCAAACGTAGATTTTCTTACTAATATTGTCAAAGGAGACTTCGGTATGGTCTTTCTTGCAGGCAAGAGCACACGCAATATTACTGGGAAGGGAAACACTAGGTTATTGTTGCCTTCAGGGGGAACATTGGTTTTACAGAATGTGCGACTTGTACCTAAATTGGGGCATAGCCTTATAGTGGTTTGCAAATTGGCCGATGATGGCGGTTATGTGAGTACCTTTGGTGCGACCTTCTGGAAGATTACAATGGGAGCTATGTTGGTAGCCCGAGGCTTGCAACAAGGGACGTTATATATAACGCAAAGCATAATTTCTACTATTTGTGCAGCCACTCTAGGGATTGATACAAGTACGTGGCACAAATGGCTCGGTCACATGATTGAGAAGGGGATGAAGATAATGGTAAGAAAGGGAAAACTAGAGGGCCTTGCTGAAGTTGATCTCAACTTTTGTGAAGAGTGTGCTATTGCGAAGTAGAAGGTCAATTTCAAAATATCTGGAAGATCACGAAAATCTGGAAAGCTGGATCTTGTACACACAGATATTTGGGGGTCAACCAAGGTATCTTCTTTTGGAAGTTCTCATTACTATGTTACTTTAATCGATGATGCTACTCAAAAACTGGGGATCTACTTCGTGAAGAACAAGTTAGATGTGTTCGATAAATTCAAGTGGTAGATGACTTTAGTTCAAAATGAAACTGATTTGAAACTGAAGTGTCTCAAGTTGGATAACGGGTGCGAATACTGTAGTGACGAATGTGAAGACTTTTGCGTGTCAAACGGGATTAGGAGACAGAAGACAATTCCTAGAACACCGCAACAAAATGGTATTGCAAAACGCATGAACCGAACAATAAACAAAAAAGCGAGGAGCATGAGACACAATGCTGGATTGCCAAAATGTTTTTGGGCGGATGCGGTTAGTACGGTGGCGTACTTAATTAACAGAGGGCCTTCGATGGCTTTGGACTTTGGAATTCCTAAAGAAGCATGGATCAGTAAAGAGGTAAACCTTAATTACTTACGTATTTTTGGTTGTACCTTATATGTGCTCGGTAATTCATATACAAGGACAAAGCAAGATGCAAAGTCGATGAAGTGCATTTTCATTGGATACGGTGGTGATGAGTTTGGGTACCGATTTTGGGATGCGAAGAATCGGAAAGATTTTCGGAGCCGTAATGTTATATTCAATGAGGAACTCTTATATAAAGACTTCAATGTACTTTTGAAAAGGATTTGAGGTGAAGAAGCAGAAAGTGTCGACATTAAAGGTGATAAACCCCCTCGAGATGATGATGAAGAAGTTGTTCTTGAGTCCGATGCACTGGATCAGAACGTGGAACCTAATATTCTAGACATTCCAATAGCACTTCAAAAGGAACTAAGAGTTGCAAGAATTTTGGCAAGGTACATAATTTCTTTAAATCACTTCTTAGCTACAGATAATGGTGAACCTGAAAGTTACAAGGAGGCTTTAGATGTAGAAGCCAAGAGAAAGTGGGAGTTTGCTATGGATAATGAGTTATAGTCATTATCAGTTAATCGAACTTTGGATTTAGTTCATTTACCAAAGGGGAAGTGAGCATTGCACAACAAGTGGGTATACAGACTAAAGTAGGAATTTGATGGTTCAAGGATATTTAAGGCTAGACTTGTAGTGAAGGGCTGTCAGTAGAAAGAAGGCGTTAATTTTGGCAAGATTTTTGTAGTGGCCTACTCGTAGCCTTCGAACAGACAGTCAAAGCCCACTTCATAGCCTACTAGAATATATCGAAGCCCTCTCAGCCCCTAAAAAGGTTCCTCAGAGATCCCCTAGAGACGAACCTTCGAAAACAGACAGAACTTCAAGAACGGATCAGTACATTGCAAAAGACATCTTTTGACCATATCAACATGCGGTCGAAGTATGATAAGATAGACAGCCAGCTTACCAGACAGAACTTCGAGACCGAATCAGTACATTGCAACAGACATCCATCGACCATATCTACATATAGTCAAAGTATGATAAGACAGATAGCCAGCTTACCAGGCAAAACTTCGAGAATGGATTAACGTCCTAGCAGCAGATATCCTTCGACCTCACTATCACACGGTCGAAGCAAGATAAAACAGACAACTACCTCATCAGATAAGACAATGCATTGATTGGCCCGTACATCTATAGTGGCAAGCCCAACCACCGCGCCGTTCAGAGCAATCACCAAGAAATGCAAAAGTAACAGTACCGACAAGACCGGCGTCCGTCATTCGCCGTGAATTTTTGACAGCATAATCATGTAAACTGGACCTACGCCTGGTGACTCAGCTCCCTATGCTTCTATAAATAGAGGAGAGGGGAAACCTGATGGGGGCTAGAAAAAATCTTCTCCGGCCTTTGCATCTTTACCTTCGACCACCCATAAAACCTGTACTTGAACCCTCTTATTTACTCTTCAGTAATATAATCTATCTTAAAAATCCTCATTAGAGGTCGTAGAGAGTCACATTCGGGCCTCAACGCAAGTATTTGCCTTTAGTTTTATCTTATCATTGGCCAATTGCTTGTTCCCTTTGATGAGGATTGAGTTTTCATTGTAAGAACCGACTCCCCGTCCAAACGTAGTTAGGTCTTTACAATTGGCGCCGTCTGTACTTTCAACCCTACCAGTCTCCCTCCCTTGTTCCCCTCCCCATATTTTCCACACCAGCAGATTATCCTCAATGGCACCCACACGTCATTCCAACTCCACCCAGGCTGGAAATTCCATTGACGGAGTCGCTGCTCAAATAGCATTACTATCTCAACAAGTCGCTCAGGCAGAGGAGCCCACAAGAACCAACTGAATCAGGAACGCAAAAGCCACCATTTGGCATTGGAAATAGAGCGGAATCGTCGTTTGAATGACAAAAACCGAAAAGACATAGCAATCGATGAGCTGCACAACACCGTCCGAGAACTACAAAAATTACAACCCTTGGAACCTGCTCGTCCGACCCAGGTACCCGACCCATCGCGTGATTTTGCCCGTACCCGCCTTGGCCCTCCACTAAATCTCGAGTTACCCCCAGCTAATACTAGGGCCGAAGGTATCCCCTGTACTATTTCCCCAACCGGCTCTATCCACCTTGGGAATCATCCCACAGAAGACTCTTCTAACTCAACCCTTTACTCCTCCAGACAACCGACACGCCATCCTGCTAGAGAACGGCACGGGGAACACAGTACTCGACCTCACAACCTTCAACTTCACCAATCTCCCCCTCATCCTGCATACGTTATACAGCAGGAATTCGACCACAAAATACAACCAGTCATCCGTGTTACCGTGAGTCCAGTTGTAGACTCCTGGAGCCACCTCAACAACCTGATTTGCCCTAAAATTTTGTCTATCGAAATACCCTCAAACTTTCGCGCTCCCAAACCCAGTAAATATCGTAATACATACCCTAAATCACATATCCTCGAATTCCAAAATGCCCTGAGCCTCTACTCCATGGCTAACTATTTTTTATGTCGCCTTTTTCCAATGAGCCTTACTGATAACCCCCTTCGATGGTACCACAACCTCCTAAATAGCGTGATTCCTAACTTTGAGCAACTTTCAGAACATTTTAATGCCCAGTTCGCCTTCTACAAAGACAGAGAGGTCAAAGTTGATACTCTTTTCAATTTTTAAAAGTCTGGCAATGAGACCCTCGAAGCCTTCACCCGAAGATTCCTCAACGAATCTCGCAAAATTAAAAACCTCGACTGCTCGAATCCTATTTTGGCCTTCTCGAATGCTCTGACTGATCACAGCCGAGTAAAAGAACATCTCGTTCTCCACAAACCCAAAATACTCGAAGAGATGCTCTCGAAAGTCAACGGCTATATCGACCTCGAGCGCCTTCAAGAGTCTCGCAAACAGAGCCAGGCTCCGTAAATAGCAACTTCAATAAACCTCGGCAACACACCCACTCTGCCCCCACACCCCTGATCACTCTTTTCTCATAGGAGACTGAGAGCCGAAAATGCCCCATGATAATAGCACCGAAGCGTGATAGAAGCGACTAAAGCCTATTTTACCTATACTCACTGCTCCCCTCAATAATACCCTTCTACCACACATACAGCAGACCCTATTTGGCGCGTCACTTTCCCCATCGAAGTCCAACCAGGAAAAATTTTCTGCGCCAACCACAAATACAATTGTTATCATACCAATAAATTCTTTGCCCTTCGGCGCTCTCTCGAACTTATCTTCAGAGTAGGACAATTGCACCAATATATTGCTGATCTACCACTGACCCAACCGAGGTGCACATCTAGAGAGTCAAGTTCATCGAAGTTAACAATATAGACAGTCGACTCTCCAAGAGCAAATAAAAGTGCATTGAAGAATGTTACAAGCTCACCTATCAGAAGAAATTCCCTACCCACTTTCCATAAACCAGCCGTCACCCCCGATTCGAAGGCATCTCTTTTATCGACTGCGATACTTCACACGTCCGTTTTCCCCATTCTGATCCATTAGTCATCATGATTAAGATCAAAAACCTCATTCTCCATACAATGCTCATAGATACTGTGAGCGCAGCTGACGTCCTATTTCTCAAAACAGCCTAAACCATGATGAAAATAGACCTTATTAGCGCAGCTAACATCGAGCTAAAAGGTTTCAATGGATCAACAGAAGTCGATGCTGGCCACATCAGTCTGCCCATTACTACAGGTCCCATTACCCTTCAAACCAACTTCATAGTCATTGACCAGAAGTTCGAATACCTTGGTATACTCGGAAGAGATTGGCTTCATGCCATGTGAGCTATACCTTTGACCTATCATCAGACCCTTCGATTCAGCAGCCACGAGGGTACTTGGAACTTGAATGGTTATCAACGCCTTGCCAGATCATGCGAACACCTAGAGATCGACCAAACACGAAAACTTGTCAACCGCCCATAGAAATCACAGCATTCTCCTATACCTTCAACTTGGACAGATACCACACAACCCATTGAACCCACTGTTTATATCAAACTCGATGGTCCTAGTCGGGGTACATTTATTGGAACACTCCTTAACGAGTCAGAACACCTCGAACTTTTCGAGTTCCTTCTAGCAAACAAAGATATCTTCACCTGGACATTTCAGGAGATGCCCGACGTCAACTCCAACCTAGCGTGCCATTGCCTTGATCTCATCCCCTATTCCTCAGCAGTAAAGCAAAAGAAATATACACTGGCACCACGACTTTGAGAAGCTGTGAACCTTGAGGTTGACAAGCTCATAACCGTTGGGTTTATCAGAGAAGTGAAGTATTTAAACTGGATATCGAACATCGTGGCAATACCTAAGAAGAATGGCAAAATCAGAATCTGCGTCGACTTCACTAACCTTAACAAGCATACACCAAAGGACAGTTTCCCACTCCTAACTATCTCAGCAATCCTCGACGCCACTGCTAGATACGAACGCCTATTTATGATGGACGCGGCTTCGTGTTACAATCAGGTACCCCTCCTCCTTGAAGATCAACTTAAAACTGCATTTATAACTGAACAAGGCTTTTACTATTTTAATGTAAGGCCCTTCGGCCTTAAAAAAGTTGGTGCTACCTACTAACACCTTGTCACAGCCATATTCAAACCCTTGCTTGGCAAGTCAGTCGAATTCTATATCGATGACATCTTATGCGAAAGCCTTCATAAGAATACCCATATCTAAGACCTAACAGAAATCTTCTCAATTCTTCGCACATACAATATAAAACTCAACTCAGAAAAGTGCCAATTTGGCGTGTCATCCAGAAAAATTTTGGGTCACCATATCAGCAAACGTGGGATAGAGATCGATCCCACCCACATTCGATCCCTCATAGACATGCCTTCGCCCCCAACAAAGAAAAGCGTCCAAAAAGTAGCTGGCAGGATAGCAGCCCTTAACCATTTCATTTTGAAATCATCTGGCCGATGTGCTTGGCTTTTTTCCCTCTTACGCGATCAGGGTGCCCACAAAATAAAAAATAAAAACAACCCTGAGATCAATTGGACCCCTGAGTGGGAACAAGCCTTCCATGAACTTTAAACTTACCTTGGTTGTCCACCTATTATTAGTACCCCTATCGAAGGCGAAACACTCTCTTTATACCTTGCTGCCACAAAAACATCCATCAGTTCAGTGCCCATTCGGCTTGATTCTCATATCAAAAAACCTATATATTTCATCAGTAAAACCCTAACCCCCGTAGATACCCGATATTCAAAACTCGAACTTTTACTCCTCACACTTGTCTATTCAGCTCGTAAATTCAAACCATATTTTCAGGCTCATCCCATCCGCGTTATTACCAGTAATCCCCTTCGAGAAGTACTCACCAAAAAGAAAAATCCAGACGAGTGCAACAGTGGCCCATATACCTTGGCGAACAAGACATTACCTTCTAGAAGAAAATATCCCAGAAAGGCCAAGCAGTAGCAGACTTTCTAGCCAACTTCCCGGTCGAAGATGTAGATTGGGAAGAACACGAAGATGATCTCGCATACTATCAACCCGAAGAAGTAGATCTGTGGGACCCTCTCACAGGTTGGCGCTTATTCACAGACGGATCAGCAGGATCTAATGGCTCAGGAATTGGTATTTTTCAAGTAACACTCACTAATGATCGAATAGAGAAAGCCGTCAAACATACCTTCGAATATTCCAATAACGAAGCAGAGTATATAGCCTTGATCCACGGCCTCGACTTCGCACTCGACCTCGGTATCCCCAAACTTGCAGTCTTCACAGATTCCCAACTTATTCAGAGACACTACACTGAAGAAAATCAAGCTAATGGTCGCATGGCCGATTACGCCCTCTTCGTACAACAACGAATGGACTGGTTCCCCAAAAAATTCACAATCACACATTACCCTCAGGGAGAAAATCGACATGCAGATGCCCTCGCCTACATAGCAGCTATGCTCGGCCACTCAGAGTCGCGGACAGTCCATATCGAAGTACACGAACACTCAAGTATCGACCAGATGAAAATCAACACCATCAATACTGGGGGTGAGAGTCACGATCCAGATGATTGGCAGACACCGTTCCTTCACTATTTCAACAATGCTACTCTCCCAGATGATCCCAAAGTCAAACACTCTATCCTAGAAAATTTCTGCAGGTATATAATCCACAAAAACCAATTACATCGCAAATCCCCAAATGGCATCCTCCATCGATGCGTATCCCAAACCGAAGCCTCTCAGATCTTAGCCAAACTTCACAAAGGAACCTGTGGTGCTCATACTACTGGTCACTTTATGGCCCTTTGGGCTGTTACCCAAGGATTATTTTTGCCCGATATGAAGAAACAAGCTTCGGACTATGCAAAACAATGTGACAAATGCCAGCGTCACGCCCACGACATCCATTGCCCCTCTAGAGACCTCCATGTTAGCCAAGTTTCCTGGCCATTCATAAGATAGGCCATTGATCTCATTGGATCCTTCCCAAAAGCCTCAGGTAGCAGAGAAAGCATCCTTGTCGCAACCGACTACTTTTCTAAATGGGTCGAAGCTGTTCTTCTATGCCGAACCAGAGAAGAAGAAGTTATCAAATTCTTGAGGAAAAATATCATTACTCGCTTCGGCAGCCCCCATATGATCCGATGCGACAACGGTCCCCAGTTTGCTAGAAGCAAAGTTAGAAACTTCCTCAAAAAATACAACATCATTCTCTCACCATCAACACCTTACTATCCTCAGGGCAACGGTCAAGTCGAAGCAATCAACAAAACAATTGTCGACGGTCTTAAGAAGAGAGTCAATGCAAAGAAAGGATGATGGGTCCAAGAGTTATAACACGTCCTCTAGGCTTATCGCACAACACCAAGAAAATCTACAGGATGCACCCCTTTCCTACTGACATATGGGACCGAAGCTGTGTTACCAACTCAATTTGAAGTACCCACCCGAGACCCTAACCTCCCAGATGAAGATAATGAGTTCGAACTTACATGCAACATGTTATGGATTGATGAGACCAGAGAACGAGCTATCGCCAACCTTGGCCACTGCCACATTTCCCTTCAAAAATTCTACAACAAGAGAGTTTGACCAAGAAGTTTCAACATAGGAAATCTAGTACTTCGACATGTCAATTAATCTTCAAAACCTCGGAATGCAGGCAAGCTAGCCAAATCTTGGGAAGGACCCTACATCGTCTACGATAAAACAGACATGGGTTCCTATTACTTCATTATGGTATATAAAGAGCCCCTACCACACCCCTGAAATACAATGTAATTGGCCTTCTATATCAGGCCATATATACAATCATGTACAACTGATGTAACCTAGAATATTCAATAAACAAGTTGTTCCATTCCGACTTCGTCTACTATTTCATTTTTTAATTTTAGGCTGAGCCTAGGTATCATGTCTACTCTCGCCCCGACTGATGCTTGGGGATGACCTTGAATTGTTTAAAGTCTCTAATTTTGAGCAAACTCGAAGGGCAAGGAAGGTCAAAAGACCGGACCCTCGGGGATGCATTGGGGGCGATCAGATATTGCTTCATTGTGGCTTAAGCCTTCGATGTCCAGTCCTCTTCTTGGTTGAACCTAGGTATCATCTCTACCCTAGCCCCGACTGATACTTAGGGTAGACCTTGAATTACTCAAGTCACCAATTTTGAGCAAACTCAAGGGGCAAGGAAGATCGAAAGACCGGACCCTCGGGGATGCATTGGGGGCGATCAGATATACTTCATCCAGGCTCTAAAACGGTCGAAGTCCAGTCGATTTCTCGGTTTACCCTGGGTATCACGTCCACCTTCGCCCCGACTGATACTTTGGGGCGACCTTGAATTGCTCAAGTTTCCAACATTCGAGCAAACTCGAGGGGCAAGGATAGTCAAAAGACCGGACCCTCGGGAATGCGTTTGAGGCGATCATTTAATTTTTGGGTTTCCTCTAGGTATCACGTCCCCTCAGCCCAACTGATACTTGGAGGTGACCTGAAAGTTGTTCAAAATTTTAACATCGTTGTGGCTTCGGCCTTCGATGTCCAGCAGAACATTCAGAGTTTAATCTATATATCTCCGATACTCTTCAGACTTTGATCACACTGCAGTCAATCAAACAGATCAACTTTCTATTTCAAACAGATCAAATGTCTACTTCAAAAATAAAAAAATACTAGCTATAATGCCATCAAATGCAAATAATACTCATCATATTATCCGTCAGAGGAACAGTTGTAGTATAATTCAAAAATTTATCAGGAAGAGTCCAAAACAGGCAAAATCAACAGCATGTGCATCCAAATTCAAACAATTCAAGGTCAGACTATAATAGCATAATTCATCAGCAAATCAGATTTCAAGTCAGAAGTACAGAATTAGTATATTCAGGAAACAAGCATCAATATGTTCAGCATCGACCGCCGAAGTTCAACAGATAACAAAAGCAAAAACAAAAACCGCCCCTACTGAGTTCCAATACCAACATAAAACAACAAACATCGTTCACAATATTACAACTTAACATCACAACAAGAAGAAGAAGACGCACGAATCCTACCTCAAAATTCCTCATGTAGTCGCGGTTGCACCCCCTGGCTCCACAGTCGCCCCAGCACCACTAACCTCAACGGCCTCATGCGACCCTTCAATCAGACCATCAACAGTTCCACCAATGGGCGCTTCAATAAGAGAAGTCTCAACCTCACCCCCAGTAACCCCAATTGCTTCCTCAACAACGTTTACCTCCCCTCCCTTCATCTGCAATTCATCCCTCTTCAGAAGTCCCGGAGAAACAGGATAAGGCTGCAACGTATCGATATCATACCCCATACCATCGATAAACTTTTTCAACCTCACATTCTCCATGCACTCCTTGTCATACTGCCGCAGGAAACCCACCTTCTATTCCGCTTTCGCCTTCTCATATGCCTTCAGCTTGGCCGACCTCTCTTGCTCCAACCTTGACCGCTGTTGCTCGAGCCTCTCATCATAAGAATTAGTAGGCACATCTACATCTTGTTTCAGCTTCCAGACTTGAGATACCCATGATGCCTCCTTCCCACAAGAAAGATCCAGATTTTCCTTTGCTTGTCACAACATAGCCTTTAGTGACTTCATCGCCTTGTTGCAAGTCTCTGCCCAGACTTCCATCTGCTAAAAATACTCAATATATCAGTGAACCTCAAAACTCGTACGATTTGCAAGTAACTTTGAAATATCAATACACAAAGCTATATATAGTTACCTGAGGCATGTACTTCTTTATCTCCTTTAAAGCTTCGAAATGGTCATCCTCCCAGAGCTCGACCATCGAAGCCGGCTTTGCCATAGCCTGATCTTGTCACTCAGCCTCCATTATTTCTTCATCTTTCTCCATTGGATCATCCTCCCCGAGTACCTTACGTCTCTTACGTTGAATAACCTTCGATTGCTGCACCTTAGGGACTTCGGGCACTACTCGGCCTTTCCCTTTCTCGGCTTGAGAAGACACCTTTCTTCTTTCATCATCGAAGCCTCTCCACCCCCTTCGGACACTGACGCCGCTTGCTTCGCACCCCTCCGCAACCTCGGCACAAACTGGTAGTTCATCGGCAACTCTTTCCCTCTCATTTCTTTTTTCTCATTTGAAATACCTACCCCTATTTTTTTTCTTTGATCGCTTCGACGTAGCGGGTACGTCTCGAAGATGGGAATCCACCTTTTTTCTCCTTTGCCTCTTGATCTTTAGACTATCAAACACCGAATTTACCAAGTCTTTACTAGCCTTTGACAGCAAACTTACTTCCGTTAAATACCCGATGATGCAATTTGCACGGGTCATCGCTATCTACATTCTCGTAGTTACCCCTTACTATTAGTAAATCTTTATTCCACCCCCAGCCTGTTGAGCAGAAATCAAAGAACCAAGGTTTCTCTGGGTGACATTGGATGTGATAAGTCCCCGGGTTTTGACTAGCCTTCCTCGAATAAAAGGTGATAATGTCGAACCATTTAATTAAACCTCGATCCTCACCAGCCAATTTCACATTCATCCCCTCTATCACCCTCATCATCTCATAAAAATTACCATTCATCTGCACCGGAGCTACCCCCCAGAAATTTAGCACTTCTTTCACCAGTCGCCGAAGAGGAAGCTCTAGTTCCAATCAAATTTGACCCCTATAAGCCATAATCCCTTCCCCAAGGTCCGATTTGAAGGTCAACCCTGCACCCGCCACACTCAGTTACACCCCCACCTTCAAAAGTTCTAATTTTGCAGCAAACCGATCTTTTATAACCTTATTTTTTACCGAAACAGCATCCTCGACCTTATCCGACTCAGTCGAATCCTTGTTATCACCCCCTTGCACCTTATCTCCCTCCCCACTACCCGAAGGTTCTACATTACATCCCTTCCCCCATACTATTTCCTCTTCATTACTATCATCGGTCACTACCGTCCTTCGACGTTTCGTGATCAGATCATCTCCAGCCGGCAGAATCATCGACAACGGGGCCTCGGTTACCACCTCTAACACCTCTAAATCGCTACCCTTGCCCATTGGGTCTTAACCAGACGTACTAGCTTCAATCTCGTCAAACTCTTCATCCACCAGTCTCTACCGCGAAGCCCAACGGTTATGCATTTTTTGCCTATGGAAGATGAGGCACGCAATTAGGGTGGAAAATCCGACAATCCCATGTCTATCACCCTTATCCCATCTATCCCCTCCAGATATTTCTCCTACCGCAAATATCAGACATAATAACTCCTCTAAAACAAAATACCCTCACCAAATTCCAGACTGGGTCGAAACCCAGTTCTAACATGCCCCCATACTCCCGAAAATAACCTCTTTACTCCAAATGCAAAGTCTCATACCCACCCCTTCAAACAGAGAAAAAAAGAGAGTAAACATGACAGAGATCATGTGACATACCAGTGGTTAGCAGCCCTCTCCTCGAATGAGCAAGATCAAACTAACAAAAGCGGCAGCATCCCCCAAGCTCGAAATAACGTATGTTTTCTCCTCCCAGCCCTTTGATTATCACAATAAGATAGTGCAGTAATTAATCTTCTCTCACTTATATATCTTTCAAGAAAAGCTAAACCGCTTCGATTTACTCACCACTATAATTTCCACGACCCCACTAACTCGGTTTTTTGGCTCCAATATCATTTGATCACTTTACCCATCGTACCTCCCATGTGCGTACAACACCCTTACTACCATCTTCTTGCAAAACCCAAAGCTTCTCGAACCTTTTTTCACCCTTACTCGAAGCCAAACAGTCCAGTCCAAACAGCCAATCATTACATTTTTCCATCATACGACAAAAACAACATTATTACCTTTTGCACACTGCCCCAGGCGCTCGTACCAGTCTGACCAACCAGCCGTCTGGGTTGTCAGAACAGCTAGTCAAATAAAACTTAATCTTCAACACATTCCTGCAATCAAGTACTCGACCATTTCACGCCTCGAACAATCCTCAGCATCTAGCCTCAACAAAATTCATTTCAATATATTGGCCTTCGACATCCAGCACGCCCCTTAACACAAAAATTTTGAACCTTCAACCAATTACAGTAGTAAGTTCGACCAGTCAAAAACCTCAGGCCGGTAGATAAATTTTTTAGCTTCCCCACAGTTTACTTTTCCTTTTGACAAAACCATTTCTATCATCGAACAACACAAACTACACATTTCGACAAACTGTATCACCCATTCCATATCGGACTTTATTACTATTACCCACAGTTCGACAGTACGAGTTATTCAAAGAAACCAGTTTCATTCAAAAAGCAGCTAACGTTACAACCTTCGTACAAAAAAAAATAACAACAACAAACAACACAGACTAACAAACAAGAGACAATAGAAATAAAAGAAAAGAAAGCAACAACACAATCATATTACAGAGGACCCTAACTATTAGCGGGTGGCTCCTCTTCGACAACGGCCGCAGTATCTACATCCTCTTGGTCAACAATATCCTCTGTGAAGCCCTCGAAGAGAGACATCCGATGACCGGGGAATGGCCCCATCATCTGCAGTATCCCTCACCAGTATGCGAATGGCATCTCAAGAATTGGAGCTCTGTGTTCTACCACAAAAAGATTCGGCATTTTTGCATCAATGTCCTATTCCAGGCCAAACCGCCGTCGCAGCCCCAGCAAGGCCTCCCGTATACGCCTAACTCTCTCAGCAGCCAGGTCCTCTTGAACGGGAAGATCTGCCACCATTTCAATACGAGCAACGAAGAAGAAGAACAAGAAAAACATACAGAATGGTGAGAAGTAATCTCTACAACAGTTCCTTTTATACTTGCAAACCCACCATAACTTTCCCCCTTCCGTAACCAAATTAATGACAACCTTTCATTTCCAACCTTGAAAAGTCAACATGTAATCTCTCCAACTTCCTAGGCGTAAATGATTCATTGGTGCATACATGCAAACCTCATTCCCAAGGACCTTTATTTGAGCACATCATTCACATCGAGCATTCGACCATCATAACCATCGATTATTACAAAGCAGCATTTCATCATACCTTCGACTATAATTCATTTTGCCCGTCATAACTAGATAATAATAACCATCGTTCATCATTACCTTTGAGTTCATCACTGTACCTCACGCCTATAAGAGTATTCGCTTACATTCGTCTACAATATCAATCAGACACAGCAATATAAATATGGAGAAAATACTCTGTCCATTCCAAATAGTAAATTTAACAGATATATTACATTTCTACAATCAACCCTACACAACAGAAACAACACCCTCCAAACATAGCAAAACAGAAACCTACAGAAATTTAAAACATTCCCACCATTAACCCGAAGCCCTAGTACCGGAAACCTGCCCCGCTCGCCACATTCTGCTTCTCGTTGATCTCCTCAGCACAAACGAGACTTTCGGTCAGTGCCATCAGAAAGAGATAGCGTCGTTCAGCAGTCATAAATTGAGACCTCAGCTGTTCCCAAAGATATGAATATTGGTCACCATTGAAGAACTCCTCAGGCCCCGCTTCTACAAGGTCTGACATGTCCCAGTTCAGGTCATGTTTCCCAAAAAACTTCTTATGCAGTTCTGTAATCTTTCGCCCTATTTGACGGTCCCGAGCAAACCTCATCCTCTTCTGGTAACGTGTATTTGGTATCGTATCCATCTAAATGTTAAGAATATGGAGAACAGAGAAGAAGACTATTGCATATGGAAGAAGATACAGTGTACCCCCAAAATATCCCATACTTATATGCTTCAATGAATTTAATACCCTATAACCAACTGCATCCCTTGAAAACCCCTTTTACTAATTTCCTGAAAAACAAGATAGCGAAACTGCCTAGATTCCAAGACCAAACCGTTTTCTCAGAAAACACCTCTCCACCTGGCTTCGAGACCTTCGCCGAGAGGGGGCGAATGTAGTAGCCTACTCGTAGCCTTCGAACAGACAGCCGAAGCCCACTTCATAACCTACTCGAATATATCGAAGCCCTCTCAACCCCTAAAAAAGGCTCCTCAGAGATCCCCTAGAGACGAACCATTGACAATGGACAGAACTTCAAAAACTGATCAGTACATTGCAGGAGATATCCTTCGACCATATCTACATACGGTTGAAATATGATAAGACAGACAGCCAACTCACCAGACAGAACTTCGAGAGTGGATCAATACATTGCAGCAGACATCCTTCGACCATATCTACATACGGTCGAAGTATGATAACACATACAGCCAGTTCACCAGACAGAACTTTGAGAATAAATTAACATCCTAGCAGCAGATATCTTTCGACCTCACTATCATACGGTCGAAGCAAGATAAGACGGACAACTACCTCATCAAATAAGACAGCGCATTGATTGGCCCGTGCATCTACAGTGACAAGCCCAACCACCACGCCGTTCAGAGCCATCACCAATAATTACAGCAGTAACAGTAGCGACAAGACCGGCGTCCGTCATTCGCTGGGATTTTTTGATAGCATATTCATGTAAACTGAACCCACGCCTGGTGACACAGCTCCCTATGCTTCTATAAATAGAGGAGAGGGGAAACCAGACGGGTGTTAGAAAAAATCTTCTCTGGCTTTTGCATTTTTACCTTCGACCACCCATAAAACCTGTACTAGAAACCTCTTATTTACTCTTCAGTAATATAATCAGTCTTAAAAATCCTTATCAGAGGTCGTAGAAAGTCACATTCGGGCCTCTACGCAAGTATTTGCCTTTAGTTTTATCTTATCATTGGCCAATTGCTTGTTTCCTTTGATTGAGGATTGAGTTTACTTTACAAGAACCGACTCCCTGTCTGAACGGAGTTAGGTCCCTACAATTTTTGCTCCTGTTGTGAAGATGTTTATTATTCGGGTTATGATGAATATAGTTGTTGTTGAAGATTTGCATCATGAACAACTTGATTTCAAGACAGTATTTCTTCATGATAATTTTGATGAAGAAATTTATATGAAGCAGCTAGAAGGGTATTTGGTTAAAGGGAAAGAAGATCTTGTGTGTAGGCTCACGAAGAGTTTATACGGTTTGAAACAAGCGCCGAGATAGTGGTATTTGAAGTTTGAACAGTTCATGTCCAGAAATGGCTATTCGAGGAGAAATACAGACAACTGTTGTTTTATCAAGAATACGGAAAACTCGCATAATATTATACTTCAGCATGTAGATGATATGTTGGTAGCAAGTACTGACATGGGAGAGATAGTTAAGTTAAAGGAACTGTTATCCCAGGAGTTCTCTATGAAGGACTTGGGTGCAGCGAAACAAGTTCTTGGTATGCGTGTTACGAGGGAAAGAAAGCAGTGAGAATTGAAGTTGTCTCAAGTTGAGTACATTGGCAAAGTACTGATGTAGTTCATTATGGATGGTTCTAAAGTTGTTAGTACACCATTGGGAGGTCACATCAAATATCAAATGATTGTTATCGCGAAGAGATGCAGAAGGTTCTTTATCAATTCGCGGTTGGTAGCCTAATATACGCTATGATTTGTACAAGGCCATATATTGCACAAAGCAGTGGGAGTTGTTAGTAGGTATATGATCAATCTAGGCAATGAGCATTGGAGAGCTGTGAAATGGATACTGAGGTATCTAAATGGGACTCAAGATATGGTATTATGTTATGGGGGTTCTCAGATATGCTTATAGGGTTTTGTTGATTCTGATATAGTGGATGACATAGATAGGCGAAAGAGTACTAGTGGTTTCATTTTTACATTGGGAAGCGGTGCAGTTACATGGGTTTATAGGCTACAGAAGATTGAAGCTTTGCCTACGACGGAGGCAGAATATTTTGCAGCTACAGAAGCGTGCAAAGATATGGTTTGGCTCAAAGGGTTGATGAAAGAGCATGGTAGAGAATAATTTTCTCCTACGTTGTATAGTGATAGTCAAGCGCTATACACGTAGCGGAGAATTCGGTTTTTCAGTCTAGGACCAAGCACATTGATATTCAGTATCACTATATCTATATTTGCTCGCGCCTCGAGGACGGTGTGTTGAAGCTTGTGAAGATTCGCACTGATGTGAATCCGGCCGATACATTTACGAAGGAGATGACTTTTTAGAAGTTTATGACATATACAACTTTTGTGGTTCTTCAAGATTGAAGGTTCGGATAATGCGAGCAATTCATTGGGAGATCTGGAGATGGGTTACGGGATTCTATTTCAAGTGGAAGATTGTTGGGTATGAACTCGAATAGAAGGATTGTCAAAGATTGGAAAATTGTCGGAAGTCGTTCGAACGAAAATAGAAGTCGTTCGAACGAATTTTTTTGTACTCACTGGAATTTTGGCCTAAGAGTGAATCTTTTTCAAACGAGCTTAAATGTCGTTCTAACGAGATGTTATGTTTCTAGGGTTGGAGACCAACTATCGCAAAGTCGTTCGAACGAGCTTGGAGTTGTTTGATCAAGCTTGGCGTAGGTTTGCCTTAGATGCTATGTTTTTGCCTCGATATCCATTCTATTTGTGTTTTAAGTTCCCTACTATATATAGGGGACTTAGGTTATTATGTTAACCTATCTTTGGGTGA
This sequence comes from Kingdonia uniflora, assembly GCA_014058105.1. Lineage (NCBI taxonomy): Eukaryota > Viridiplantae > Streptophyta > Magnoliopsida > Ranunculales > Circaeasteraceae > Kingdonia > Kingdonia uniflora. The sequence continues at coordinate 1,909,842 of JACGCM010000696.1, forward strand.
GTTTAACCTTAGAGAGGCTAAGGTTTGAAGATACTTCATTAAAGCTTGAGAAGCTTGAGAGATCATTGTAACCTATTTGATATCATAGTGAATTATTCGTGGGGAGTGGTTTTTCATCCGCAAGGGTTTTCCACTTCCCTCCTCCGGGATAATTCTTCGTGTCCTTATATATTGTTCTTGTTAATTTACTTCTTGGTTGGTGATTTCTGCATATCGTTCTTGTAAGTGAAGAGAGAGTAACTACCTTAATTCTCAACATTATGTACCCCCTCCGTTGTTCTGACTGTGTGGCTATGTGGTTGCAGGATAAAAAATAACAGTTGTGGAAGGGTGGGAACTTGCTTTTCGGCCTGCTTACCTTCTATAACCAGACGGTGGGGCTAGACCGGAAATGGCATTTAAGTGGGCTTGGCTACAAATCAGGGGCAAAAATTGATCGAGCTGCAATAATTCACTACGACGGAAATATGAAGCCGTGGTTGGAAATTGGGATTGGAAGGTACAAAAACTACTGGAATAAATAAATACAATCACCCTTACTTGCAACAATGCAATATCCACCAGTAACTTCAACCCAAAATTTCAGTTTCTTTGTTATGTCACAATTGAGAATACATAGATAATAGATTTTCGATTCTTTTATAGCCTTTATTTTTACATTTTCCATGTAAATTCAACTTTTTTGGTTTTTGCCTTTTCCGACTATAATCTTAGAGAGTAGTCATTTAGGTAATAAACAGAGATGGAATGACAATCCTCCAGTATACAATAGTCATTTTTAGATGTATCTGTAGTTCTGAACATGAAATTTTGTTATTAGAAAAGCAGATTCATTTCAATGCTCTATATTTTCAGTTCATTCTACTCTTTCTACTTTACCAGATATTAACTGTGTCATATTTATTTTATACGTGTGTCTGCCATAGTTGGAATTTGGATTTGTCATCATTGTGAAATCTAAACACGGTCTGGAAAGATATTTGTGAAATTCTCATATTTTCTTCCAGGGACTTAACAGGAAAATTTCCGTAACGGATTATGTGAGACGTGGCTGAATTTGATTGGGCAATTGGAGACGAGGATATAATATGTAAGGCTATGCATCTATCTGCTTATTTATCTTGTATGGTTCATGAAAATACACTTTATATTATGCCCAAGATAATAATATAGATCAGTCTACAAGTCCTTTAGCAAAACATTTGCCTTCTTTCGAGTATCTTTCTCCTCCATTTCTCAGTTAAAAAATGGCAGCCGTCGCCGCTTCATCTGTCGCTCACACCTGTAACTTGCAAAAATGGGCTATCAGAGCTTCTTCATCGTCATCGCCTATTCTAGGTAAGATGCGTTATATAGCTTCAGATTTATATCAAACACTACCACAAAGTATGGTCCAACTATTATTACCGGTAAGTTCGAGAGCATAAACCACGTAACTATTAACCATTAAATGAGCAAGTAAAAAAAATGTCCTCAGTGACCCTGGAGCAAAGAAGACCCTTAGAACTTTTATGTCTAAATGTCCATGAGGCTTCAGTATTATAATTTATGCCAACGAAATAATTTGCACTTTGATGCCCCTTTACTTACTTTCAGAAGTCAGTACGGAGCTATTCAAGACGTTTGGGCGATACTAACCAGATAGACGTTTTTGTAACGATAACCCCGCTACTTATCTAATTTATGAACGATGATGAATTAATAACTTAAACATATTGTTTCTTCTATGATATCGCGCTTCAGGGTTGCCAGTGATGGCATGGAAGGGATGTGTGACATGCTCTGCAACTGAGAAGCCCTCATCAGCTATTTCAAACATCACCTTGAGTGCATCATTGACAGCAGCAGCAACCGCAACAATGACCATGGCTAGCCCTGCCCTCGCTATAGTAGACAAGAGGTGGAGCACGGAAGGAACTGGGCTTCCACTTGGGCTCAGCACAAACTCTCTTAGTTGGATCCTATTTGTTGTGTTTGGTCTCATTTGGGCTAATTACTTTGTCTACACAAGTTTAGGAGTCATCAAAGGCTGTAAAGATTTCTTTTGAACGAACACATTTTCTCAAGCAAGGAATTCCTCCAGAGGGAGTCGACTCTTCACCTTGTCCTTGTCTACGTGGAGGGATGTAGATCATTGTGAAGACCCTGAATGGCAAGACGATCACTCTTGAGGTCGAGAGCTCTGACACGATTGATAATGCGAAGGCCAAGATCCATGATTGAGTTCAGACAAGCATCTTGAGTTCAGACAAGCTCCCATAATAATTAAGTCATTGTAGAGAGCTTGGTTATTAGTTCTTCTATGTATAAGGAGGGTGATGATCCCTAAGTGCAAACAACTATGAAATTAAAAATGAGAAAGATTAGACTCTTTTTCTGGCTCAGAACAATCCGTATCTAATGAGATTTCATTTGGGCCAGTTGTGAATGGCAAGAGTGATGTTATGTTAAGAGCCGATGTCAAGTTGAGTTGGCACCTCTACTCAGTCAATAGAAAGAAGGCTAGTTGATCTCTTAGACACCACACTCTGGAATTGCAAACTTGCTCCCGCGTCAGAGAGGATTGTCTATGCTCTTGTACACCAAATATTTCATGCCATAAGAGAATATTTTATGGCCTCAGTAGAATTAAAGGTTTGTTTTCTTATTTGTAAACGGAATCAAAATTTTCATTATCTTACTGAGTTTGATAGCTAATGTTTGTCGAAATTTACCCTTTTGTTACAGATGTCCAATGCAATGGCGGTTGGAAAAAAAATATCCTTGCAAAAATAGCTCAGTTGCATGCTGGAGGCTTTCTCTGCCCCACCTGTATTTGCTTCAGAGTTCCCTACTAAGAACGGCATATCTTTACGAGATACTTCAGCAACACACTCTTCCAGTTCAGTTCATATTACTGCCGGGATGATCCACGTAACAGTAAGTGGCAGCAGAAAGGGCTAGTCATTTGGAAAAAGTGTTGAAGATTCAGGTTTCCCCCTCCCCTATAGTATTACAGGAGATGCAGAGATTTCTTTTGAATGAAACATTTTCTCAAGCATGGCAGGGTCGATGGTCATGCGAAGCACATGCTACTTTATGTTTCTCTGGGTTCTTGTGCTCTCCATGAGTTAAAAAATTGGTAGCTGTATTTATGCAAATGCATAGTGGTTTCTTCTGCTGCCTAGATTATATATCCCATATTTAGACAAGATATCTCCAATCGAGAATTGGGAAAACAAAAGCTTTGACCAATGTTATCTATTAGACCAATATTTATTTATCATCTTTCTAAAACTATGGATTTCACGTACGTATCCTTTTTGGTCATTGAATTTTAAGGAGTCCCTCTAGCTCCTAGATTATTGCCCTCCCAAATCTTACTCACTTTTCACGAGCTATTTGCTTTAAAGATGGATGTTTTCTATTGTCGGTCTTTATTCCAACTTCAAACAAGAGAGATAGGGTTAAATAAAGAAAAACTTGTGATAAAACGTGATGCACATTTTGCTAAATTGGTGAATGTATTTGAAAATGCGACATTAATGGATAGAAATGAAGTAACTCTTGGTAGATAATCAATCAGCATTACAACGACAACGTCAAAATAATAAGAACCCAATGCACAAATACTTTCTAGGCAAATGATCAATCTTTTGAATTTTCTAGTGTAAATACCAAGCCTCGGACCTCAAACATCTACAACATAATAATAAACCTAAGCATAACAACATTACAAGAAATCTTACTCCGTTTCCTTTTTCGCCCGAGAAATCTTAAAATCGGCAACACATATAACAAATTTTCAAATTATTGTAGGCACACGCAATATAGGCACACACTATTGTGTGTGCCCGATTACTAGTAGTCCATGAATTAATTAAGTCATACAATCATCGTAAAAAAGAATCTAACCTTAAAAACTAGTATACCGCAATACGGTAGGGAAACGACCGAAATATCAATTACTTCACCTTTCTATTATGCAAGTTGTTTCGGTTATAACTCTCTGTAATTCAACATAACAAGATCTATAAACGTTAGAGATCTAATAAGGATCTAGGACTTAATACGATAATCATAATAAACGATAATGCAAAAACTTAAACACATACATTGATCCATAGCTTGATTGATTGAAGTATGTCCTTGTGTTCGTCGGTGGTGGGGTGTGTGTGTCGGGGGGGGGGGGGGGGGGGGGGGGGGAGGCTGTGATAACTAGGTTTTCTCTCCCTTAATCTTTTTTTTTTGTGATTTTGCTTTAGTTGATGGGTTAGGTACACTTATATAGGTAGAGAAGGGACCTAGTTTTCCTCTTTTAATTAGGACTACTTTTTATCAAATTAGATAGTTGTAAAAAACCTTAACCTCATTAACCAATAAAATTAGTTTCCTATTAGGACTTGGATTTGTTAGAAACCATTCGGTTGGGCCCAACCGGAACTGGGCTTGGGGTGACCCACCGACTCCTAACCTCAGAGTGTTTTCAAGGCTTCTATTTATATACCTAGAAGGGCTATGTTTCTGTAACCTAATAAGTTCCTAATGAGGGCCTACCTTCTCTCCATATCTATGTGTTTATGTGTGTTCATGGTGAGCTAGATCGTGGTTTACTTTTGTTCTCAACACGTTATCATCATCGACTCTAGGAGGAGCTATTTGGATCATTAATTGGATATATATATATATTACGAATTATATTGTATTCCAGAGAGGGATAATCAAACTTTCTAATGATTCTTGTGATTTATGCATAAATATATGATTAGATCTATAAGTATGTGATAGGACAAAATCATGTCTTTTTAGGCTACTTTTTTTTACAGTTTATACCTAATTTTTACCATTTTTCAAAGGTCTACTTTGAAAGGTATTTTACTGCTTTAAAAGGTATTTTACAGTGTAATATTTTTGTGCAGCCTCCATTCCAACGATTATAAGCGTATATTGTACACCCCTTAGAACTGAATGGATCGTCGCGAAATTGGTGGTGAAAACCTTAAAAAATTACGACGAATCTGTTAATTTCTTTTACAACGGTTGACCTAAGGATGATGTCATCCTAGGGTTTTAAGCCTGTTGGCATTGCCCCGTAGGGTTGATGATGCTATCAGACTATGGTGGGACCCACAGTGCTGACGTACCATTCCAGAATTGGCTGAGCTAGTGGGTTTCACACGTACTAACGTGGCAGAGAGGGTCCTACTACTACTGATGTGCCATGATGTTGTGTTGAGCCTATTACAATGCTGGTAAGGCACCTAGTGTCTATGTGATCACGTGTTACTGCAACGTAGCACTGATGATATGGTACCAATGGTCCCACGTGCTGATGTGTCATTACTATATAGTATGCTAATGTGGCACCGAAGGTCCCATAATTACTGAAGTAGCATGATACATGTCATCAATGACGCGGCATCAGGGGATCTCATGTGCTAACTCGGTATAGTCAAGTATCATGATGATGTGGCACCCGTGGGTCCTATGTACTGACATGGCACCTTGGGTCCTCATATCTAACGTAGCGCTTACATGTCATTGCGAAGTGTTAGGCTACGTGTCTCACACACGTGATGCCATGTGTCTTCATCATAGGCATCATAGACATACCACGTATTTCAGAGACACGGTAACACGTCACCCGGTCTAAACTAAATCCAGATCTAGCCGGATCTTGAACTCAGTCCAAGCCAGTCTGACTCGATCTAAACTCGGTTCTGACCCAGTTTACGGCTCCGAACTCGGCTCAGAACAATATAAACCAAGTCAGACCCCAATTTTTATTTATTTTATATTCCTAGTTTCTTACGAGAGCTAGTAGAATTTTAAAACACTGTATACTCCTATATACTATATATTATAACCGAGGGTTAGAGATAAAATGAAATATTGGCTAATTAATATATAACTTAGAGTTATTTCTGAATATACTCTAATTTCTAGGATATTATTGAACACTCCATTAACGATTGACCTAGTCTAGTTTTTCGTATCTTGGTGCAATTAGATGTCACCTAATAACATCTAGAAGTATATATAGGCCATTATAGCACCCTGATATGCTCTTAGATCATTAGTTACCAGATAGGTTTAAATACATATTTGGGAAACCCTAAGAGTTCAGTGATAAAACCGCTCGTCTGCTAAACAACTAATATCCCTACATATTCGTTACAAATGGTTCATTTAGCTAGAATATACAGACCTTATAAAACTATAGAGATTATGAAACTCATGATAGTTAATTAAGGCTGTAGCAACAAGTGATTTTAAATATGTTGTCTTAGCTAATACTTATTAAAACACACTTTTTATGTCAAAATCAACTCTTTTACTCGGTAAATTAGTAATTTAACAAATTTCATGAGTATTAGAATATGAACCAAGTTCACATTTTGACTTGATTGAGAATCAGTTACATTCCCTAATTTTTTTTAAAAATTATTATGATATTCAAATGGCTACGAAACTCTAGAATATTGATTTTGAAGCACAACTACTTTCTAGAGCCAATTACCTCACTTTATACTTGGATGCTAGATTGCATCTCAAAGCTCTGGGACTTGAAGAGGCAATCGCTGACAAGAACATTGAGACTCTCAGCTGACGAGGCATGGGCCTTGGTCGCTCTCCATCACCACATCCAACGGGATCTGAAGATGAAATACCTCACTAAACTAAACCTAGTGGCCTCTGGGCTAACTGGAAAGAGTACTTTGGAAAACATAAAATGGTTATGCTTCCCTAGGCAAGGCACCGATGGAACATGCTAAGGTTCAAAAAAAATTTGATTGTCTCGAACTATAACTCAGCAGTCCATAAAATTACCTCCACACTTAAGTTGTATGAGGCACCGGTCAGTAATGAAGATATGATAGAAAAGACTCTATCTACTTTCCTCGCCACTTATATTGGCCTCCAAAGGCAATAGAGGTAAGAGGGATTTAGGAAGTACTCTGCTCTTATCCAAGCTCTGCTACTTTATGAGCAGAATGACGAACTCCTTACGAGAAATTATGAGATGAGGCCAGCTGGGTGCAAGTTGATACCTGACATACACAATGTTTGAACTTTGGGTAATAACAATTATAGTCGGGGCTGGAGTCATGGCAGTGGACAGACTCGTGGAAGATACAATAGGGAGAAAGGGCAGGAATCAGAATTCCCTTGCCCCAGACAGAGGAAAAGGGAACAAACGTACTAGCAAGAAAGGAGATCAGAAGAAAAAGTAGCCTGATAAAGGCTCTCCGTGCTTAAATTATAGAGGGATTAAACAATAGGCGCGGGACTGTAGATCACCTACGATGGCCAAGCATGATCGTGTTCAAACCTACAATATGACTAGTGATACCAATTTTACTGTGATATAATTTTTTATTACAGATTTTTTTTAGGATACTTATGTAGTAATAGACCAGACTCATGAGTATTTAGTAGCACTTTCTCATAGGTTGATTGATATAACATATTGAAAGCACATAATAGTTTCTTTGCTTGGTTGTTAGTAATATATTTGCTTTGCTAGTACTTTTTCCAGATTATGTTAAGAACATAGTGGCTGGTTTAGTTTAGTAAGTGTTGTAAAATACATTCAGTATCATCATCTATGAGATATTTAATTTTTGTTATAATTGCTATATGTTAGAATTTTTGCTTACTATAGTAGTTAATTTTATTGTATGATAGTTAATTTGTTCTATACAAGTTGCCCATATGGATCTTTCTGCTTATCAAGCATTTTTTGATAATCAGATGAGTAGTGGCAACTGCCTAATTGACAGTAGTACCACACTCAATCATACGAGATAAGAAATATTTTTCTTCTCTAACCCCGTGTTTCAGCGATGTTACGACTATCATTGGCTCAGCCAACATGATAGAAGGTATTGGTACTGTAGGGGTCTATCCCTCGATCTAACCCCAAATCGAGCTATTCCAGTTCAAATTACTTCCATGTCAGACTCACACATTCTACACGTGACATCGACAACCAACATCGACACCTACTCCATGAACTGATAAAGAACGTGGGTCGAGCTCAAACAGAAAAACATGAATAAGTTAAATACACCTTTATCTCACGAAGTCAACAGTTACTTAGTCAACCGCCATAAACCATATTGTTCAGAGAACGTGCTTTAACACGATGAAGAACTGCGGAGAAGGCCTATATAAAAAAAATTTAGAAGGGACGAGAACCATAAAATATATGGGAAATCACCAAGAAAACTATATTTTCTAGATTCTCAAAACATTAAAAACTTCATATTTACAAGATTAAGTATTTCTAAGTCGAAAGTTCACTGGTAATAAGATATCAGGCTTAGGCAATAAAAACCCCTATTGCAAAAATTCTCAACTCGAGGTCGTGTTTTTTTATCTATCCAGAGGTTTTCCACCCTAAATCACCTGTGTCATTTATTATTTTACATTAGTTTTTATCATAGAAACATTGGTGTAAGAGAAAATTCTAAACCATCTCAAGCTTACAAAATTAGGCCATTACATTTGGCACCGTCGGTGGGAAAGAAGGCATTTCTATGATATCCTAAGGCATACATTCACTCTACTGCAAAATTTAATCATGGTCTTCTCTAGACGACCAGCAACTAGAATCCACGATCTTTCAGCTGAGCCGAAACAACTTACAGAGCTACAGGCAAATCTCAACGCCGAAATAGAGAAGCGCAATGAGCTCGAACGTTAAATAACTCATGACCGAGAGCTCCGTGAGAAAGAGCTTGAAGCTGAGCGATAAGCTCATTTGGCAGCATTCAAATGACATGAAGACCAGATAACAATTCCTGCAGACTACCTTACATGGTTTGCAAAGCACTCAGGCTCCTCCAATAAGAGATCATGATCAATTACCAAAAACCTCTTGGGTTTTTGCGCAGGAAAGGTTGGGACCTCGAGGAGCCACCAGCAAAGCTATTTCCATAAATATTCAGCACGATCCTCAGCCTTCCATTTATTTGGGCGGTGAAGTTCAGTCGGAGATCAGTCGAGGTCACCGATTTTCTATACATCAGGAGGAAAAATAATAACTTTAACCTCGAGTTCCAGTACGTGATCGTTTGAGTGAAGGTACCACCGGTACACACAATCCTCAACCTCCTCGTCAAGACACACAACCAACACGTCAATATGCTACGCAAGAGCATATGGATCAGCGTATTAAGGAGTTGATCAAAGCACAAGTTCTGGGAACTATAAACGACTTTACCAAGTTACAAAGAAGTCCAATTGCTATAGAACTATTTGATATGGAAATACTGAAAGGTTTCCATACTTTGAAATTTTGCAAATACAAGGGCACTGATCCAATGGAGCATACTCAACAGTACCGTGATTCATTGGGGTTGTATTCCAACCTCAAGAACATCCTATTAAGCAAGACCTTGAGCTCTGCTTAACAATAATTATCATTAGTATCTAACAAACGGGTTATATTTTAACGTGATAAAATCTTTAATGGTGCCAGATATACGCATCCAATAAATCACAGTCACCCAGTTCGATCATTCATTACACATATTTCATGTTACAAACATATTTTTGCAGTACAATTATTATAATTAGGTTGTAAGTTCTAATCTCATACACAACATTTTGTTCTATATTCGTAAATCTTCGAATCATTTATAGCTTAATTTCTAGAGTTATTCTATACATATATCAACGCAAAGTTTGGATAACAAATTTATTCAACACGAATATCAATTACAGATACTTTAAAGCTAACAAATCGTTCAGGTACTTTACAAATAACAAGTCTTTCAAGTACTCCAAAATAAGGTACTTTATAGATAGCAAGTTTTTCAAGTACTTTACACATGACAGGTAGAGATGAAGAGGGCCCAACCTGACTCAGTGCTTAAGCTAACTCATCAAATAGAAGGTCTTCTTAGTTCCATGAAAAGATGGCGGTACAGAAGCAGACTTCCAATCTTCGTCTCCCTTCTCTTCTACCACCGTCGCCTCCTTTAGAACCACCACCTCTACAGAGTTGGTAGAGATGAAGAGGGCCCAACCTTAGAATCCAGTGCTACACAAGACATTTGTGCAACTGCCCTGCAGTCTTGCCAAACCCCGCATTTGTCACCCCAACCTTGTCTTACGCAAGGATGCGGAGACAAATCCAACGTTGCTCACCTGTTAAGGCAACGTGATAAAATTTCCACCTACAATAAAAATATTCCTCAGCTTCAGCCGCTTCTTTTTCCAACATACCTTGATACGTCGGTGGAATGGGAATGCGAGTAGGCATCTCCAAAGACTAATCTCCAAAGTATTTCAACTTCAACTTCTACATCTCAACATAAATCTTCTCTTCATGAACCATTCTCTGGGTCTCTATCATCATCAAAAATTTTAAAGAATTTTATAACAAACAAACATATTTTGCCACAATCCTCGGTATAGGTACTATTTATATAACCCCAATATTTAATGTGTAGGTACGTTTCCCCAAGCGTCATTATTCTATACAGACGAATCTCTCAAACTGAAACTGATGTGTACATCAATATTCCAATCAACATTCAATACACAAACGTCCCCCCATAATATGCGTATTTTCCATACAGTCAAATTCACATCATTACTTCCTTTATTTTCAAACTTCTCACCAAATTATTCATATACCCACAAAATCCTTTCTCAACCAAAGCCACTCGTGACTTTGGTAGCAAAGGGGCGATTATAGGGTCATATCCCCTTATCTAACCCCAAATCGAGCTATTCTAGTTTGAATTACCTCCATGTCATACTCACGCATTCGACACAAAAGATCAGCAGCCAACATCGACACCTACTCCACGAACTGATGAAAAATTAAGGTCGAGCTCAAATAGAAAAGCATGAACAAGTCAAATATACATATCTCTCACAAACTTAATAGTTACTCAGTCAACCGCCACTAACCACATTGTTCAAAGAACGTGCTTCCGCATGATGAAGAACTACGGAGAAGGCCTTTATAAAGAAAAAGTTCCAGAAGAGATTGGAACCAGAAAAATATATGAAAAATGACCAAGAAAACTACATTTTCTAGTTTCTCAAAACATCAAAAACTTCTTATTTACAAAATCAAGTATTTCTACGTCGAAAGATCGCTTGTAATAAGATATCAGCCTCAAGCAATAAAAGTCACTAATACAAATACCTTCAACTCGAGGTCATGGTTTTTTACCTATTCAGAGGTTTTCCATACTAAATCACCTTTGTCTTTTATTATTTTACATTAGTTTTTGTCACAGGAACATTGGTGTAAGAGCTAATTCCAAGCCATCTCAAGCTTACGGAATTAGGCCATTACAGGTAGTACCACATTACTACTACTCAATAGTATGATACTGAGTTTCCTGTATGCTTTATATGCCAATAATTCTACCACGAATCTACTCAGCTTTTGGGATAATGGATATCAAGCAGAAACTAGGGGAAAAAAAACTAGGTTTCGTGTATCATTTCGACCACTCCCCAAGGTGATCAAAAAACATTATTGGAACGGTATCCAATACACTCCTTTGGGCTATATTCTACCAACATTCGATATGTCAGGAGCAACGCTATAATGAATTTCTCTCCCTTACAAGAAAAAACATTCAAATTATGGCACAATCATTTAGGACATCCAGGTTCTATGATGATGAGGAAAATTATCGACTGTTGCTCAGGATATTCTTTGAAAGGAGAAAAGACCTGCATACTACGAGACTATTATTGTAATGCCTGCTCTCAAGGTAAGTTGATTATCTGACCTAGCATGACCAAGGTGGAGTTGGAATCTCCAACACATCCATGAAGATATATGTGGACCTAACCATCTACATAGTGGCCCATTTAGGTATTTTATGGTCATTATTGACATATCGTTGAGATGGTGACACGCTTGCCTATTGTCTACAGGAATATGGCCTTTGTAAGACTGCTTATATTGATTATTCAGTTACAGGCTGATATTCTGGAACACCGGATCAAGTTAATCCGACTTAATGAAGAAAGTGAGTTTACCTCCCGCGCATTCGATAATTATTGTATTACTAATGGGATAAATATGGAACATCTGATACCCCATGTCTATACCCAAAATGGTAAGACAGAGAATCTAAGCAAGCCATTGCAGACAATCGCTAGGCCACTATTATTAAAATCTCAGCTCCCAGCAACTGTTTGAGGCCATGTAATCTTGTATACTAGAGCATTGATTAGAGTTCTTTTAAGCGCGATTTACTAGCTTTCCCCAAAGTAATTAGTCACTGGGTTAGAACCCAATGTCACCCATTTGTACACCTTTTGATATGTCGTACAGGTACCGATAATGCCTTTACAATATACAAAAATGGGTCCCCAATGCCACCTTGGTATCTATGTGGGTTATGATTCACCATCTATCATACGATATTTAGAACCCACTATAGGTGATGTCTTTACTGTGAGATTCACAGACTGTCACTTTGACAAAGTAATTTTTCCACTATAGGTGATGTCATTATATTGTATAGAAGTTCCAAAGTTAACTTGAGAAACACTATTATTATTTCATCTGGATCCTATAATGTTAATAAGTTGAGTGCCAATGATGTCCAACAGATACTTTACTTACAATAGGTTGCAAATAAAATGGTAAATACATTCAACGACGTAGCTATAGGGACTAAGGGGAAGTATCTATAAATAATGCTCCTGCACGGTTGATGGTTCCTAAAGGAACTACTGTGCTTCCCGTAAATAAATCAAAGGTCAAGAAAACCCATATATGACCTCCTAAGGAAAAAGAACTGGCTTTTGGAAAGCTGTAGAAATTGAGACCAAAAATGACTAATGGTATAGTCAGCTCATCCAGGATGGACCACCCATTTATAGGGCTACTATAAATATGCAACCAGTTGGTACATTACTAGACATGCCTAACGTGGTGCATAGCTATAATAACATAGAAATCATGATGAATTATGCATGTAATGGTATAACTTGGAATCGCTCTAAAGTTGTTATCGACACGTATTCATTCACATTCGCTACTACGCTTGCCATCGAGGATGACGATCTAGAACCCTTTACAGTTGATGAGTGTTGTAATTGTAAAGATTGGCCAAAATGGGAATCTCCGATCCAAGCGCAGCTCAGCATGCTAGTAAAATGCGAAGTGTTCATACCTATCATCTGTAGGTATGATGTCATAAAGCCTATCGGCTTTAAATTTGTATTTGTACGGAAATGTAATTATCATGGAGAGGTAGTAAGATACAAGGTAAGACTAGTTGCACAAGGCTTCTTACCAAGACCTAACATCAATTATGATGAAACTTATTCTCTGATCATTGACGCATTAACATTCTTTTACCTGATTAGTTTGTCTGTTATTGAGGACAATTTGGACTTGCATCTTATGGATGTAGTTACTACATATCTATATGAGAAACTAGATACAAATATCTACATAAAGCTACATGGGGGGTATAAGCTTTTGGAAGCAATAATGCATACACGGGGTGTGTATGTAATAAAACTTAATAAGTTACTGTATGGTTGAAAGCAATCAGGGCTCATGTGGTATAATAGGTAGATTAAATATTTAAAGGCTGAGGGATTCATAAATAATCTTATCTCCTTTCATATTTTTATTAAGAAGACAGAAACTGAGTTTACTATCATTACAGTATACGTCGATGATTTGAATATCATCAAAGTACTTGAGGAGATAACGAGTACCGCCGAATACCTTAAGGAATTTTAAATGAAAAGCCTTGGGAAAACCAAGTATAGTCTCAGTTTGTAGATTGAACACCTTGGTAATGGCATACTCATCTACCAGGGGACATATTTCAAACGGATCCTCAAACAATTTGGTATGGATGCAATGCAATAAGCAGTGTTAAGTCGTATATGGTTGTCTGCCATTTAGACGTAGATAAGGTCATCTTCCGCCTTCCGAATGAGAGGGAGGAACTCCTAGGGCACGAGGTGCCATATCTAGAAGTAATTGGTGCTTTCTTATACTTACTTGGGTATAAGACCCGATACCTCATTCGCGGTAAAGTGTTTGGCTCACCAAAGTTTTATACCTACCCAAAGACACTCAAAAGGGATAAAGTACACTCTGAAATACCCGAAAGGCACAATAGACCTGGGTCTATGCTACCCAAAAAGTAGTAAACATAAATTGATAGGGTACACTGATGGAGGATATTTGTTAGGCCTACATAAAAGCTGAGCTCAGTCGGGATATACGATCTTGTCTGATAATACTATAATATCTTGGAGATCAGTGAATCAGATGGTGGTGGCTACCTCTCCATATCACGCAAAAATTCTTGCTCTTCATGAAGCTGGCAGAAAATGTTTTTGGTTACGCTCTTGGGTAAATCACATCAACAAAACTTATGGATTAGATTCTATCCAGAAGGAGCCTAGTACTCTATATGAAGGTAATGCTCCTTCCATCATTCAAGTTAGAGGAGGTTTTAACAAGGGGGATAGGACCAAACATATTTCACCAAAGTTCGTCCATATTCATGAATTACATAAGGTGAATGAAATTTATATTGTTAAAGTATGGTCAGAAGACAACTTAGGAGACTTTTTCATGAAGGCACTTGCATATCCTACATTCAAGAAATTAGTACACGAAATAAGCATGTGAAGTTTACATTCATTGACATCTCTGGGAGACATCTCTAGGAGATAGACATCAGGGGAAGTAGTCTCTACCTGACATGGGCACATGCGTGTTCTACTCTTTTTCCTGATATTACATATTTTTCCTTGGAGGTTTGGATGAGGCAATGTTATACGCGTCCACCACATATTTATGACAGAGGATTATACTATTTCCTTACATAGTTTTTTACCTAAAGGGTTTTTCTTTGCAGAGGTTTTAATAAGGCAAGTCGTCATGATGTGGGATACCCCAAAGAGGGATTGCTAGTAATAAATAATCGAATTGAGATTAACCTATTTGAAAAAAAAAATATGAAGAACAAACAATTGGCAGGATAATTTCCCTTTTAGAGCTTCAATTGCTGACTACCCAGATCAATAATGGCCTTTACTAAGCTCTGCTTCACCTGAATATTGACATGAAAAAGTTCTTCCCAACTCGCCTTATCGATAGCAATAGTATGCTAAAACTTAAGTATAAGCTTAGGATTTGGTTTATCTAAATTTGAGAGGTTAACTACCATTATGCCTAATGCATATCTCTCTTTCCTGCTCTTCTCCTCCTTTGGCCTAAGCTCCGGGTGAAGTTTTTAGCACTTATCTAAAATATGCACACTCTTATAATGACTGCAATAATTCTCCTTAGACGAAGACCCCTTCTCATTTGAACTTTCTTTTATGCTCGTTCTTATAACTAGACTTGTACCCCGACTTGTTCTTGTCGTCTACCTTGTCGATCTTCAAGTACTTGCCTTCAATAGAAATTATTTTAACGGTAGAATCTTTGATATTCTTCATAACAAAGAGTGTCAACTCCCTTCAAATATACTCCAACCCCCCCCCCCCCCCCCCCCCCCCCCCCCCCCCCGTATACATTATGAACACCTTATACCCATCTATATCAATGTCCAAAGCCAAAGGTTGGCTATGAATATCTGTAGTAAACTCTTGTACAAATTGCCAATACTTTTGGTGAAAGGTATGCCATTTGAACTATCTTTCTTGCTCCATACCCAATCGGAAAAAATTGTTTCCTGACTACTACTTTGAACTCCTTCCAACTCAAACTTCCTACTTCGTTATGTTTCTGATAGGACATTTACCACGTGAGTACATGACTTACAAATTTCAATGTTGAAAAATATTTTTTTTTTGCATTGGAGTATTCGTAAATGAAAAAAATAGGTCTTTAACCTATCTAACCAATTATCCAATTTCTCGGCATCGATTGAACCGTCGAATACAAAAATTTTGATTTTAAAATCGATACGAAGAGTACACATATGATTCATTAACTTACTAATAACCGATCGATCCTCGGCAGATTCGACATCACTAAAATTACTATCGACCTCCTCATTAACATCATCATTATCCTCCTCCACAACCTCTTTTTTCCTTGTGTGCTCATGCCATTTTATCGAAGTTGGAGCTTTTGTGAGGTTTGCAAGACGTAATTACCCTACCAACTCCCCTAGAGTAGTAGTTAGGTCAGAAAATTTTGTTTCCAATTTTGTGAGTGTATCTTTAGAATCGCCCATTACTAAATCTGTCTTCTTCTTCGAGCTAGGTTTTCGGTGAGTCTTCTACAGACTTACTAGAATCTCTTTCGTTTACTTGAGTTACTCACATGTTGAGACCATAAACCACAATCCCTTGATAATCATTGCTTTTAAATCTAATACCACTTAATCCACAATCGAATTGGGATTAACCTAAATTAAAGAAATAAATATGAAGAACAAGCAATTGGTGGAAGAATTTCCCTTTTAAAGCTTCAGTTGCTCAATCACTTGATTTCAATTTAAATCTTCTCAAACCCTAAGTCTCTCTTACAAATTTTTTGATTAAAACTAAGATGATTTCATCTTGCCTAGTATTACCCCTTTATGAGAGTAGTTTCTACTTACAAGATAGGATAAAAATGCCCTTAAAATTATTAAAATATTAAAGAAAACATGATAGTTATTTGAATTAACCCATGGTTCATTCGAATGACTGGCTCAATTAAGCCTAGGAATTGAGGCAGTCGAAATTGGTCTTTCTAGGAACAAGTAGTTCGAACGAAACAAAATATCGTTCAAACGAACCAAAATATCATTCAAACGACTTGGCAAATTTTACATTAAAATAGAGGCATCTATTAATTACTTTTCTATTCCCTCAAACTCATTCAAAAAGCTCTAAAGCTCGCTCGTGCGACATGGCACCTTTCGAAGAAGTTGAATATCTAGATCTTCTTGGATGAGTTTGGAACCATTTGGTGGGGCCCTACTCGATCTGGATTTGGAATAACCCTCCAACTCCTAACCTTAGAGAGTTTTAGAAGCTTCTATTCATATCCCTATAAAAGTTATATTTCTGTAACCTAATAATTTCCTAATGAATGCCTACCATTTATCTATATCAATGTGTTTATGTGTGTGCATGGTTAGATAGATCATGGTTTGTTTTTGTTCTCAACGAGATCATCATAATTAGAAACCCATAATTACTAAAAGGCTCTAACCCATGTGGGCCATAATAAGTCTTTCATTCTCTGACTTTTGCCCATATGAAGTTGT
This sequence comes from Kingdonia uniflora, assembly GCA_014058105.1. Lineage (NCBI taxonomy): Eukaryota > Viridiplantae > Streptophyta > Magnoliopsida > Ranunculales > Circaeasteraceae > Kingdonia > Kingdonia uniflora. The sequence goes on from JACGCM010000696.1 coordinate 1,927,055, forward strand.
TTTGAAAATCAAACTCGATAAAACTTAAGTTTGCAAAATTTTGTCTTAAAATGGGCTCAACGATTACATAACTGACACGCGCGTGATTTAAAATATATCGAAGTCATACTATCTTTAGTGGTCATCATAATACCAAAATCAAATAATTTACTAAAGTGAGTCATAGCGGACTTATACAATTTTGTGACACATTTACTTTCATGTACTACAACAATAATAAACTATTTAACTTCGTTCATAAGTAAAGTTTATTGGTATTAACAAATATGTCTATAAAAGGTCCATCAATAATGTCTTACCTTAAGACTTTCTTGTTATTGTTCATCCAATCACATACATATGTATACATCATTAAACATGAAAATATCATAATCATACTGTAATAAGTTTTCAATAAGATGTCTAAAGAGAGTAATCAAACTAAAAAGCCATAACTATGAAGAAAAATATCATAGAATCCGCCTAAGAAGAACACTTTGAACATGTTCCTTAAAACCTTTTTTTTTTAATATACTTCTTACTGATAAGTATTTTAGCCCTATGTGCTTAGCACCATTAAAATGCTTACCATTCTTGGAGAAAAAGACTGCTAAGCAGCTTGGCAATAAAGTCAACAACTCCAAGTCCTGAGATAAAATTCTGCAATAATAAACCATGATTTGTGGCCTCATAGCATGCCACAAACTCAGCGTCCATATTAGATTAAAAAATACTATCTTGTTTTGCACTTTTCTATGAAATTGCCCATCCAATCAGTAGGAAGACATAACCAAAAGTAGACCTCTTATTATCAGGGTATCCAGCAAAATCTAAGTCTGAGTAACTGAGATTCTAAACTTCATTCAGGTCCATTGATTTTAAGTCTTCTTTCATAGCATCAATCAACTTAGTAGAATTACTACTATCTATGGCTTGTGAAAATGAAATTGGGTCTTTAATAATTCCTGTGTCAAATTCAAATTCCTGTAACGCCACATAGTCATTCGAAATAGTAGATTTCTTTGCCCATAAGGAATGACATGGTATTATTTCTAGTGGTGCCTCAATTATCGATTCGTTAGTGACAATCTCAATATGGAGTGGTTTATTATCCAATTGTTGCTCGGTATTATCGATTTGATCAACAACCATAAGAACAACAATAAAATTTGAAGTTACAAAAAATATGACTTAGACCTTAACTTTTTCAATAACCATATTATGTGATTCACTACTCCCCCCCCCCCCCCCGATTTTACCATTTTGAATGAATCCTGCATTATCAGTTTTAGCAATTCTTGTACTATTGGTAGGACAGTAAAACTTATACCCTATGGACTTATTAGGGTAACCAATAAAGTACCCACTGATAGTTTAAGGGTCTAATTTCTTTTTATGTAAATTGTAAATTCTAGCCTCCAGTGTACATTTACAAATATTAAGATGTCTTGAACTAGGTTACCTTCTAGTCCAAAGCTCGAATGGAGTTTTTTGGAAACTGCTTTACAAGGAACCCTATTTAACAAATATACAGAGGTCTTTAGGGCTTTAATCCATAAAGATACGGGTACAGTAGAATAATTATCATACTCCTAACCATTTCCATTAAAGTGCGATTGCGCCTTTCATCTAAATCATTCTGCTATTGCATTCTTGGCATTGTGTATAGAGTAGGAATACCAAGCTTTTCTATGAGTTCGGTGAATAGGCCAGGGTATTGACCTAACTTATAGTATCGTCCATAGTATTCACTGTAATGGCTTAATTTTGTATAGCTCGAAATGGCCTGGAATTAGCTCTTACACCAATGTACCCATGACGAAAGCTAATGTAAAACAAGAAATGACATAGGTAAATTAACGTTGAAAACCTTTAAATAGGGAAAAAACCACAACCTCGAGCTGAAGGTTTAAGTAACAGTAACTTTAATTGCTTTAAGCTAATATCTTATTACAAGTGATCTCTCAAACTATAAATACTTAATCTTATAACTAAGAAGTTTTGTGGCATTCAGAATTTAGAAATTCATGTGTTAGAGTCTAAAAATTAGGTTTTTCTTGATCCCAGTCTCTTTTGGAACTTTTGCTTTATATAGACCTTACCCATAGCTCGTTATCATGCTGAAGTACGTTCTTCGAATAATAAAGTAAGTAGTGGTTGACTGTATAACTGCTTAGTTCGTGGGAGACAAGTGTGTTTGACTTGTTCATATTCTTCTATTGTGCTCAATCCACATTCTTCATCATTTCATGATTTTGGTGTCAATACTGACTGTTCACGTCACGTGTAAAATGCGTGAGTCTGATATAGAGGTAGTTTGAATTTGAGTTAGGTCGAGGGTGAGGTCCCTACAATCACCCCCTTGCAAATGTAAGCACAAGTAGCTTTTGTTGAGAAAGAACTTATAGATTTGTGGTATTGGAAGTTAAAAACAAATGATATATTAATGGTGATCTGATTGATTTGGAAATGGGTATTTTTATGGAGGGTTGTTTCTGGCATTTATGAGATGGAAAGGATTGATGTACTTGACGCTCAGGGTTCTGAGAGTGGCTCTTCCTTGAATGATGTTGCTTTGGAAATGTACCTGCGCATTAAATATGAATTTGATATAAATAGTACTTGTACTAAAGTTTAGAAAAGTACACTGTGTTGTAGCATTCTCTATTATTTCTGAGTAATAATGTTGAAGACCTGATGAATGATGTATGATGAGAGAGTCTCTGCTGAATTACATAGGTTAATGTTGAGGTACTTCAGGGATCAATCAATAGAGTTGCCCACCCCAATTCCAGTACCACCGACATATTATGCTATGTCAGAAGATAAAGCGGCTAAAGTTGAGGAGGACTTTTACAGTATATGGAGATTTTTTTATGTTGTCTTGACAGGCAAGCAGCGTTGAAGGTATCTCTGCATCCTTGTGGAGGACAAGGTCTAGGAGACAGATGTAGTGGCCAGCGTGTCTGCGAGGCAATATCGTTGGTATCTGGCGAAGGATTAGATTCTAAGGTAGGACTCATTTTCATCTCAATCAACTCTTTGTTGGTGGGGGTTATGGAGGAGGGGGCAATGGTGGTGTAGGAGGGAGATTGAGATTGGAAGTCTTGCCCGTGTGTAATCATTGTCTCTTGGTGCAAAGAAGGCTTTCTGTTTGAAGAGTTGATTCAAGTACTGATACCCTTGCTTCCATGTCTAGACTTCGACCAAACTCTGTTTCTTATCAAAATAAATGTTATAAAGAAAGATTGATGCTCAGTGATTTCCAGTTCCAACTTTGCTTCAGAAGATTCTCGAAGTGAAACATTACTGAAAACTGATATGATTTTGATAATGAACTGTAACAGTATCTGAAAGACATGATATTTGTAAAGTAGTTAAAATGCCTATTATCTATAAAGTACCTGAAAGACTTATTATTTGTAAAGTATCTAGAGCAGATATTTGAGCTTAATAAAAATGTTTTATTAAAACTCTGTGTTGATAGATAGAATTAACTCTTGTGATTGAAATCGAGCGATAAGAAAAACATATATGTATAATTAGAGGATAAAATGTAATATTTGAGATTGAACTAGAAAGTATATTTTAGCAATCAAGCTATGAAAAATGTGTCTGTAAAATAGTAGATGTATAAAAATTTGTTTCGAACTGAATAAATTATAGAATTATGAGGGGAAATATCGCAGAAGATATAAAATTTGTTGGAATTGAAAGTTCGAGGTCAGGAAGATCTCGCTTGAAATGTTATATTTGGGATAGATTGTGATGAATAGGTTGAAATGGGGTAGGATGAATTCAAAGAGGTTAATGTGGATAGATAAGGTCAAATAACTTACTATCAAGATTTTAGTATTTCCTGTTATGGAAAAATAGATTTATATATACGAAATATGGAGGATTTGAAGTGATCTTTAAAATTATATAAATATGGGAAGTATGATTTAAAGAGGAGGAAGAAAGATAATATGGTAAAAACTTGATCTATGAGAGTTCACCAAGCTACTAATGAGCGGTGGTGATAAAGATAACAGAAGTACGAGAGATGATTTTTAGGTTATTAGACTATGATTCTGATTAGCCTAAATTTGAAGTGTAGTTCAAAGGCTTAGATTTGAGGGAGACGGAACTTGAGATTGGGCATCATGTTTACTCAAAGATATTCCGTGAAGTAATTCTAGATCCTGTAGCTCGAAGAGAGGTCGTGAGGCAAATTACTGAGGAAGAGATTGAAGAGGAGAATATGAGGATTACTGGGGGAGAACAGATCAGGTGTGGCCTCTCATGACATTTGGGATGTTTTATGTATAATTATACGTGAAGGAGTGAATTGTAAGAGGTCAAATAACTGTCATTAAAACGTAATTAAAATGATGTTTTTAATCTACCTTCTTTTGTTGCAAATACTATTTGTGACTGTTGTGAATAAAAAATTTGAATTTGAAATGTGATCGCTTTGGAAATAATACCAGCAGCTCTATAAATAGCAGAAGTAGGAATAGAAAAAGTAGGTATCTTTAATTTTTGTCTATTCTGTAATTGCAAGGAAAGTTTGATTGCATGTGAGTGTTGAATCATCATTATTGAGGGGAAGTTTGTGGGTAATTTGGGTAGGAGAGATGAGAATATATTAAAATATAGGACCTAGAGCATTGATGGGAAGGTATTTTCATCGAAAGGGTATAAAACGTCTTACACTAATTGTGAAAGGGATACCTCGGTTCCAAAATTGAATGCGGCTCGTGGAAGGCCCAATAACTTCCAGCAGTTAGAGAGAGGAAAACTATAAATAATACTTCATCTTCCTCATTTAAATGTTTATCAACTTCTAAAAAATTGAAGAATAGTGGGAAAGAAAAGAGAAAAAATAGTAGAGATTCACGTGAGAGATTAGACGAGAGTGATAAACCAGCAAGGTGAGAGAAAGTTGCAGAGATAGAGTCAGGATAGTGGCTGTATAGCAGAGTTGTGAAAGAAGGATTTAGCACTGCTTTAGAGTCGCATTTAGACGTTAAAGGTTGGTAGATGATTTATGATATTGTAAAGGTGATTTGTTTAAAGTTTTTTGTTGCTTTTAAAATTTTAAAAATTGCTATTTAAAGTAATTTTGTAAAAATTTGTTTGATGTATGTATAAAAAAAATACGATATGATATACATATATGTATGATGGATGTATGGTTAATGTGTACATGGATTTGTAAAAGATAATAATAGAATACCTGGACCTGTATGTAGGTCGAGCGTGAGGAATATCTGTGTAGAATCAAACCTTATCCTTAGACTTGTAATTGATATGGAGACTTTACCCTATATGAAGGCGTAGACCTCTGGTTGTACTATTGAGTCTGATAATGCAGAATCTAAAAACGTAGAGTCTGATAGGGAGTACATATGGCTAACAAACTGAGATCATACTTTAACCTTAAGCTTAGAAGTAGTCTCACAATGATAGAATGTCAGAAAATAGAAATCTGTTAGAATTTAGAAAGTGCCCTGCATTATGATCTGAATGTACTTGTATAGATATGTTGATTCAAACTTGATATATTATATCTGTAATGTAGGTCGAACTCGAGTTAACTGATTGAGTTAATAGGAAACACTCCAATATAACCAAGTGTTTACGGTAAAATTTGATAGGGTGATAGAGGCAATTAAAAATTAGGAGGATCAACACGTCAGTGTACATTCAAGTTTGTCAAGGCAACACAAACTGTTGAAGATTTGACTTGGAAGATCGAGGAAAAAAATGCCAAAATTAATAAAGGGCAAAAATAGCTCGAAGAGGCGAAGGAGGAGACTGCAAAGCTCAAAAGTTGAAATGATGCATTGACGGTGAAGAGTTAGGAGGCAGACATGGCTCGATACCGTATCCAGGCATTAGATAAGACAGAGAAAGAGTTACGGGATTTTGTGGCCAGTTTGAAGGGCCAAATAATTAGAAAAATGAACGAGCAAGAGTAGACTCGAGCTGATCTAGTAAGTTCCAAAAACGAACTAGAGCGATTGAAGAGTAAAATAATTGAGAAAGATAGCGAGCTAAAGAGATTTCAACCTGACCTATCCAAATCTAAAATTGCGGTTGAGTAGTTGAGTGAGGCTTTACTTGCAGGGGCGCAGATCATGTGTCCATGTCATTGATATGTGTCACATTTGCGTGGTACTCTTCTACTTACATGCGCATTCCCAGCTGGAATATTCCTTGTGTAATCATTCTTTTAGCCAGTGATCGACTTGCACCATGGGAGCCACAAATTCCTTCATATAAATCTCTGAGCATTCCATTTGCTTTCTTCCTGGAGAGGCACTTGAGATAAGGCCCCATGACTGGACAGTAATATAAAAGACCGTTTGAAACTACATAACGCTTCGAGTTCGCGATTAACAGACGACGTTCTTTGGATATATTGGAAGGGGCCCTTTGCATTTGCTATTGGGGCAAAGATAGGCTATGAAGGGCTTTCACCAATCGTCATCCTCCTCTTCATTGCCCCTAGTATAGATCATGCATACATAATGGAGATCAATATTGAGGGTGGACATAACTTCGATCTGTAGCTATCGTGCTTCTGTACCCAAGACCCCAACTAGATAAGCCAAGGAATCGGTGTGTCTGTTTTCATGATGAGGGAGATAGTCGAGAGCTGCTTTTACAAATCTAATCATCCTATCAGTAACGAGGGCTACATATTTGATCATCGTGTCATTCTTCTTGTACTGCTCAGGGTAATGGTGGACGATTAGTAGAGAATCTGTGAAGACTAAGGGCTCTAGGACGCCAAGCTCGAGAACAAGGCCGAGTCCATGAATGAGAGCTTCGTATTCTGTGACATTATTAGAGGCTTCAAATCCAAGCAGATTGATTTCTCGATTCTGTCATTAGAAGGGGTAATCAATACGATTCCAATTCCGGACCCTGCAGATCTTGCCGAACCATCTGTAAGAAGTTTCTACCCTTTCCTTGTAATCCATTCAGTACGCTCATCAAATGCTTTGGTGGGTGAGTCTTCTATAAGGTTAAGATTGTGCTCTTACCAATCGGGATCTTCTACTTGATAATTTGTGAGAAAATTGGCAACAGCCTAACCTTTCTCTTAATGTTATTATCCAAACTTGAAATCATGTTCTTCTAAACTGACTGACTATTACTGTGCTCTTCTAGATTTTTCTTTTTTGGACAAAACTTCCTGGAGTGGGTAGTTTGTCATGACTTTGACTGAATAAGCTTGGAAGTAGTGCTTAAGATTCTGTAAAGTGTAAACAAGAGTTAGAAGGTAGAGAATGGAACCACTGGAATGATTCCCCCTGTGGGCTTATTGTGAACAAACGACTGAAAATATGGTTGAGATTAGAGTACAATCCAAATAAATCATGGTAATGTTGAATGTGCTCCTTTGGATCGGTGCCCTTGTATTTATGTATTTTTGGAGTATGGAAACCTTTGTATACTTCCATATCGAATAACTGTTTGGCAATCGGACTACCCAACAACTTGGTAAGATCGTCTTTGTTGCCTTGAGCTTGAGCTTTAATCAACTCCTTGAAATGCTGGTCCATATACTCCTATGTGACGTACTAACTTGTTGCCTGAGTGTCTTTGAGAGGTGGTTAAGGATTATAAGTAGCGGTACCCTCACTCAAGCAATCACATACAAGAATCTGAGGTTGAGGTCGTTATTCTTTATCTTGGCATTTAAAAGGTTGGAGACCTCTGCTGATATCAGACTGAACCTCATCGCCCAAATGAATGGAAAGTTTAGGTTCGTGCTGAATATTTCTTAAAATGGCTTTGCTGGTGGCCCCTCGAGGTCCATACCTTTCTCATGCAGAAATTTGGGAGTGCTCCAGAACTTGATCATAATCTCTAGTTTGGGGAGCCTGTTGTGTATCCTGCAAAGCTTGTAATGCGGTTTCCATGGTTGTCAGCCAGTCTTCATATTATTTAAACACTATCAACCGAGCTAGCCGCTTGAATTCGAGCTCCCTCTCGCGGTACTCTCGGTTAAGAGTTAACTGACATTCGAACTCATTATATTTCACTGCTTCAACGTAGAGATTCGCCCGTAGTTTTGTAAGCTATTCCGGCTCAATTTATAGATCGAGCTGGATTCCGGTTGCTTGTCGTCTGGAAGTGACCATGATTGGAGATTGATAGTAGAGTATATGTATGCCTTAGGATATCATGGAAATGCCATCTTTCCCTCAGATGGCGCCAAATGTAATAGCCTAATTCCATAGCTCGAAATGGCTCATAATTATCTCTTACACCAATGTACCAGTGACAAAAACTAATGTAAAGCAAAAAATAACACAGGTGATTTAGCGTGGAAAGCCATTAAATAGGGAAAAAAATCATGACCTTGAATTGAGGGTTTTAATAACAATAACTTTAATTGCTTGAGGCTGATATCTTATTACAAGTGATCTCTCGAACTATAAATACTTGATCTTGTAAGTAAGAAGTTTTATGGTATTCAAAATCTAGAAATTCCTTAGTTAGAGTCTAGAAAATCTAGTTTTTCTTGATCCCTGTATCTTCTGGAACTTTTGCTTGCTTTAAATAGACCTTACCCTCAGCTCGTTATCGTGCTGAAGCACGTTTTCTGAATAATGATGTAAGTGGTAGTTTACTGTGTAACTGTTTAGTTCAAGGGAGTCATGTGTCTTTGACTTTTTCATATTCTTCTGTTATGCTCGATCCACGTTTTTCATCAGTTCGTAGTCTAGGTGTCAATGTTGACCAATTCACATCACGTGTGAAATGTGTGAGTCTGATATGGAGTTAGTTAGAATTTGAGTTAGGTCAAGGGATAAGTCCCTACATTCACCACCTCTATCTAACCAAATGACTTTCACCTTTTTCTCTAATTGTCTTTCAACCTCAATAATGTATACCTCAACGTCATTCACTGCTTGAGATTTTTCACTTAATAAATAGGCATAATTATAACGTGAATAGTTATCAATAAAGGTGATAAATTACTTTTCTCCCATAAAATAGGGAGCGGTAAAAGGTTCATAAATGTCTATATGAATAATTTCAAGAAGCTTCGTACTTCTAGTAGTACCCTTCTTTGTGTATTTTGTTTGTTTGCCTTTAATATAATCCATATACATACTGAATCAGTAAAATCTAGGTTTGGAAGGAACTCATGTTTTACTAATCTATGCATTCTTTCTTTGAAGATATCCACAATTCGTTTGTACAACAAGATGGAGAAATCTTTATTAGTTATGCCACATTTTGTTCCAACATTGGGATACATGGTCAAAAGGGGTTTGGCAAACATGTTATAAAGATTTAATTTGTATTGGCCATTACATAAAATAGTAAAACCAATAAAAGTGGAATTTTTGAATAAGCTGAAAGAATCGTTCCCAAAGTCAAAAGAATATCTGTGAAGGTCTAAAAGAGCTAAAGAAAGCAAATTGCGGGAAACTAAAGGAACATAGAAGGTAAGCGAAGAATCTAAATGATGTTCAGTGACTAAGAATAAACGAGAGGTCCCCATAGCTTCAACTGAAGCTTTAACTCTATTTCCCATAAATATAAATTTTTCATTCGGTTCCGCGTTTTAGGTCGTAAGGAATCCCTGCATCCTATTTGAAATAATAATAGTAGCACCTAAGACAATTCACCAAATATTAGAAGGAACTGCAGTTAGATTTGATTCAAAATATTCAAAAGCTAAATGATTACCTTTCTTTTCAAACCAAGCCTTACATTTATGGCAATCTCTCTGAATATGCCCCTTCTTTTAACAGAAGTAGTACCTATTACGTTCATTATCAGGTTCCATCTTAGTAGCCTTAGTAACATTAGAAGGCCCCCTAACCTTGAATGATCCTCATTTCTTAGGATTCCATCAATTCTTTATAGCTCCTTGAGGTGTAAGATGAACTGAATGATTTCCTTGATGCTTAAGCCTTGCCTCCTCATGAACAATCATACTGGCTAATTTATTTACATTCCACTTATTCGTAATAATGCTGTGAATTTAAAATTGACCAAACTGAGAAGGCAAAAAGTTTAAAATAAATTGAACAATAAAGGAATCATTCACTTCCATCCCCAAGGTTTTAAGTCAAGCAAGTCTTGTACACCATCATATTTTATTGTAGTAAGTTTTGCCATAAAGGTCCCAGCTAATGATTTATCAATAGTTTTGAAATATTCTTCTACAATTTTAAAAATTCTTTTGCGTTTTTAAACTTAGGAAGTAAAGACTTTATATTAGTCACTATGGTCATTCAGTTTAGCCTATTTGACCTTTCCCAAGCTGTATATAAATTCTTCTCATCGGCCGCACCGCTCTCAATAGAAATATCTATGGGTTTTACAATCAAGAGTACTAAATCGAGATCCATAATACCTAAGTGAAACTTAATTTATTTACTCTAGTCTAAACATTAGTTTTATTGAGAATTGGAATAGACAAAGCATATGAATGTAGCTAAAACAGTGTTCGGTACTGCAAAATAACTTAAAGCTCACAAAATATTAATGTTATGAATTATAGACAAATAAACATGAGTTAGAATATAGTAAAATAAAGAACATAAATTATAGTCTGATGATGAACTAATAATATCATCACAATTCAACCTTTTGGTCTAATACGTGACATAGAGTGTCGACTCAAATAATTATAGCAATAATGTAATTGGGCTAATAAAATGTGTATACCAAAATTATGTATGGTCCTTCACCATTGGGTTATTAGTTCTAAACAAAAACTGCAATACATACTTATTACCCTATTTCGATTTATGAATCTTGCAAAAATTGATCCGCCTTTGGGCTAATCCATAATATTTTGAGATAAATAAATCGTATAATGTACTCGGTTTGATATCCATGCATCATAATAGTTAGGTCACTTTGGCAACTTTTAACCTACTTAAGCAATAGATCTCAAATCGATATTACGACATAACAATACAAAAATATCATCTAATGAGAAACTAATAGATCATGGAAATTAAAGTAAAGACAAACAAAACTAGCATGATAAAATTGGTACACTAGTATAGTTACTAAGAAGTTGCATATCAAAAACACTATTAAGAGCATTACACATAACATCGTTGATATAATAAGTGTTTAAATTGTAACTACATGTAAATTTTAAGCATCTTTACTAGTTTTGTAATAATAAAGTAAAATCAAAACCTTTAAAATAAATTCTCCATATGTTAAACTAGTACTTTATATTCAAGAAGTCGGAACCGTTAATATAAAACATTTTGAAACAAAATATTAAAAAGTCTAAGTGGAGAACGATGTTTTGTGTACTCGGTGGTTTCCTAAAGTTACTGCTCCAATTGCCTAAACGGATCATGTAAGCCTAGTTTTTGACTTACTTGAGGCTTATTTGGAAGGCTTCATAATTCATACTGACGAATAATAACACAAACTAACAAATCATAATCAAAAAAGTCCAACATAGCTCATGATACCACATGTTGATCATAACAAGATCTATAAATGTTAAAGATCTAATAAGGATCTAGGGCTAAATACGATAATCACAGTAAACTATAATGCGGAAACATAATCACATATCCTGATCCATAGCTTGATTGGTCCAGGAATGTTCTTGTGTTTGTCGGTGGCGGCGAGCGCGCATCAACTAGATTTTCCCTCCCTTAACTTTTTCTTTGAGATTGCGCTTTAGTTGATTGGCTATCCACACTTATATAGGTAGAGAAAGGACCTAGTTTTTCTATTTTAATTAGGATTATTATCCATTAAAGTAAAGAGTTGTAGGAAACCCTGACCTCATTAACCTATATGATTAATTTCTAATTAGGACTTCTATCATCATTATTAGAAACCCATAATTACTAATGGACTCCTACTCATGTAGGCCATGATGAGTCTTATACCAAATAAATCAAACTTTCAAAAATATTTACAGTTGCAATAAAGGAAACTAATACTTACAATTATAAAAAAGTTGAGAAGATGAAAACACTATATTTGACATTCAATAGAAAGAGAAAAGTTGCATTGTCATGTCAATTTGTTAAATCTCACTATGTAAATTTGACAATATAGAGACCTGAAAATGTTAACAAGACAACAAATCTTATTAATACTTCATACACACAAACACATAATATTATTTTGGACTTAACATCAATAAAAATAATGATGCATTTAAAAATAACATATCGGAAAAAGACTTAGGTGCAATCTTACCAATATACAATAGCTTCATACATATGATGGAGTTCATACAAAATTTTAATACCAAAAATAGAATCCAATAAAAGTTTAATACAAAAAGTATAACCCATTTACAATCATAAAATATCACAATGAATAGTTTACAAATTAGGGATTATTATTATTAGTTGCATCAACCCTATAAACAAGGGAAGTGAAGTTGTACATTAAATTAGCAACGAAGCTATAACATTTTTTCCAAGAAACTCAAGCTTTATCATCCCCAAAATTAACACGCAACAGTCATAACATAAGTAATCATCTCTAAAATTTTAATCTACATCTACAAATAACTAAAGGTACTCTAGCTACTTTACTTAAGAACCTAAACCCAGTAAAAATAGAGAAAATTGAACTTTGGCCCCCGCTAGAAAACAAAAATTGGCCTTTAAACCCCAAGTTCCCACATATTCATTTATGGAGCCCAAACTGCCTTTGACTGCAAGTCAAACCTAGTTTACCCAATATTTTGCTCTTGTTTCTCCTTATTCCCCTCACGTGTATCACAATTTTATATATGAAGAAAAACAAAAAAACAAAATGAAATCATTGTTAATTCATTCATATAGTGAGGTGGAAATGTGAAAAGGTTTAAAAAAATTCATTTGGTTTTATGTTTTAAAAAAATTATATGAAACACACGTGAGGGGCAAAAATGGAAACAACTAAAATTGACTGAGTTAATCCAAGTTAACTTGCAGTCAACGAAAATTTGGGGTCCAAAAAGAACTATGTGATGAAGTCGGGGTCTAGAGGCTAATTTTCAGTTTGTACTAGGGGCCAAATTCTAAAATTCTTATTAAAATATCCTTCTTTTTGCTCCAAAAATATTCTTCTCATCTACAATAAGTCTACTATAATTAGAATCAAATAAATAAATAAAATACCCAAACGAATTTGAAATCCTCCCCAAAATAATTTAAATAATTGGTGAGAAAGAATCCAATCAGCCATGAAAACTACTCTATCATCCTCTCCCAACTCAACAAAGCAAAACATCATCAACAACATCAATAAACAAACTGACATAAATTACTCACATTTCTACCATCACCACAAAATCAAACACAGTTACATCTCTGAACAATATAAATAAAAAATACAACTGATTATTAGAGAGAGAAAGAGAGAGAGACCTGAAGAAGAAAAATCTTTAAAGGTTTTCGCGCTTTGAGCAATGGTAGAATTTGTTCATGCGAAACATGGCTTCTGCTGCCTTAATCCAAAAATTATACTTTAGGTTCTTAATAAACAAAAATTAGATCTCATGGCAGTACAAAGAGAGATAGAGAAAGTATAAGAAATCTAAAACAAGAATCTGAAATCTAAAGAGCAGATTACACATAGGGACAGAGAGAGTGGGAGAAATTATTGAGAAGTGTGAGAATTTTAAATGAAATTATCTTTAATGAAAGAGAAAGAAGAGCCTGAGAGGAGAAAGAGCAGGTGCATCTACTCTTGTAGTGGGAAAATTTTATAGAAGAGGGAGAATGTCAGACAGGGAGACAAGTTTTGTGACATCTTTAGCTTTACATTATGCCTAGTATTAAACATCCATTCGATTGTTTGAATATCGTCGCCTATGCTGTTAATTTTGCGGATCCTTACCCAAACTCTAGGAATCTGGAAGTAGCATCCTCTCTACTAGCCCCTGCTTGACTATTGTTAACGGGAACCACAATAGTGTCAGTGTTATCTACATTGAAATCAGCTCGAGAAGGAGAGTTGTTGCCCGAACGTTTCAAGTAGTCAACATGAATTATGTACAACTAACTCTTGCCTCAACCATGAAATCGTGGATTTTATCTCTCTCTTCTTCGACCCTCTTTATTTATCTACCATAAATTGCTATCACAGATTCCAGTAGCCTCTCATGAGGATCCTCAGATGCAAGTCTTTTGGCATCAGGCTGCAGCTACCAATTGTCTGTGAGTTTTCTTCATGAGCTCGTAGGATCTTTTTCTCGATAATCTCCGTAGTTTTACTCGAAATTATTTTATTCCCTAATTCTACTTTGAATTTCATATTAAGTTCGGTAGCACTCTTCAAAGCTGTTTAAGCAATATTTAAATCATTCCTCAATACAAATTGATCTACTATAATTTTCTTCAACATATTAAAAATATATTCCTTATAGATCACAATTTCTTATCATATTCATTTAATGTTAGATAAATCATTGAGACGCTGGCTCGAGCTGAGCAATCTTTAGCTTTAAGGCTACGCAGATTCCTAACTCTAGCTGTCAAATGTTCGATGGTAGTAGGGTCTGGATGCAATCCGCTTTCTTCTAAAACTGTAAGGTAAGCTTCCTTAACTCTCACTATCTATTTCGGCCTCAAGGAATAAAGTTAACATCATAAGGTCCTTAGTATGGGACAAAATGTTCTCCCAAATACCACCAGGTAAGAAAGGTCAAATTTTATTATAACTATCTCTACTTTTCTTTACAACTTCATCCTGCTCTATTTTTTCTTTAGCCCAACCGAGCTGTGCTTCGCATATTTTTTTCCAATAGGCATCATTAAGGGTTTTATATTCTCCCAACTAACACTCAATCTGCGCAATGACATGATTAGCTACGACCAATGAGTTTTTTGTCCTAGAAAGCTATTTCCTCAAAGTCTCAACTATCAAGCTTAATTCAAAAACATCCTACACATAAGAATCTTATATTAATTTAGGAAGGAAGTGACTATGCCATTCAAATAAATTATATTCCAGCATTTACACCTTGCAAAAAATAGTACCAATCTTTATCCCAAATAGTATCGATACGAGCTAGTTTAGACTACCTTATCCAAGACATCTACCTCCCAAGCTTGATTATTCTTTAAAGGTACATTCCCATCAAGGCAAGAAATAGTCTTAAAACCTTCTCGAACAGGATCAACATTCTCTTCTACCGCTTTGAAAACAGGACCAACAATATTATCAAATAGACGCTCGGACAAAGCTATGATAGCAGCTCCGAATAGCCATCATCTTGAAGGTGTTGGGCAAAGATATTTTGAATATTAGTTACCAGCTCTATATTCTTATCAAAAACTTGATAAAGCTTTGTAACGATCTCTTGCTACTGAACCTTCAATTCGGCCTTCTCCGATAATTATTTAACCAAGTCGTCAGCCAACTTTTTCACCAATTCAGATATTAGCCTCCTTATCAAAAGCAAGCAAAACATGATCCCTAGCACCAAGAACAATTTCTTTCAGCATGTGGGTCATCTACAAAGGCACGATTCATTGTCAAATCAACTTATTAAAAAGATGGATTATATGCAAGGAAATAAGTACCTTAAAACTTTAGTTTCGACTGAGGACTTCGGAGAACCAGAGGAGACCACGAGCTTACATAAGCTCACCTCAATACCCTTCAGATTTACAACCCCGATCTCAAAAGTAATAACCATCTCCGAAGCAACAATCTTGCTAGACAAAGGAGGGATGTCATCCAATTTCCTCTTCTTCAGATTTCTTTCGGCCTCATCAATGCTAACGTCAGCAACCTCCACATTCTGAGACTTAGGGGCATTCTTCTTTAGTGGTCTTTAATGGCTAGATATGATGGATACAAAATCGTGTTAATACGCTTCAGCATTATGGCCTCTATAGGAGCAATAGAAAAAATACTCAACCGGGTATTATAAGAAGTAGCCATCACAGGGGGAGAGGCGGCAAAGCTAACCCAGCTTTTCCATGTGCATCAACCATCTTTCTTTAGTCCTGGGTTTTTTGAACTTTGAAAGATTTGCTGTTTAGTCTTTTATTCTTGTTAATACCAAGTTCGCCAAGAACTTCTTGATGTTTGACCTCTTTACGGGGCAATTACGTCAACAATATGGATTCCTCTTTATTGACGTTGGACATAGGATCCGCAAAATAAAAGATAGAACTATGCCAGATATAGAGCAAAGAGAATTTAAATATAGTTTAAAAAAATGTATCTACTTACGTTCCTTAAGTGACCTATAGCTCAGATCCAGAGGATCCTCATCAGCTCTCTACATACGCTTACCCTTAACCCAAATCTAGTTGTCGTTTCAAACTTTGCTAGCAAAATCTAGATCGAAGAATTAAGGATGAGGGAATACAGTTGAAAAGTACACACCTCCAGTGGTACTAAAGTACTTTACCTTATATATTTTAAGAACATCTTCAGAGGTAAGACACCTTTCCCTACCCTCATTGATCCACTTCGAGTCAAGTACCTCATAAACACTTTACACTTTGCATACATTCACATTTAACTGGGTAGGACATGCCTTGATTCCATTCATGACACCTTCGGCAAAGTTAGTCAATGGCACACTTAAACCGTAATCGAACTGGGCCAGGTAACAAAGAAACCCCACTTCTAAATCATCAGATTCATCCCTATCAATATATTCTCAGGATATCGCATTTGGCATACCCCTGGCGATTCACTCAGCTTCTAGATCTGGAATTATATAATAAGATGAATTACCCTCCTCATCAAAGTATTCCCTATAAAATTTTCCCCCGTGCTCCTGTAATTTACCCCAAATACCCTTCAAACTCCCCTCAAACCTGCAGAATTCTTTTATAACATCAGTCCCCTCAATATAATTATGAAAAATTCTAGGATCAATGTCGCCACGATCTTGAATTACCATTACCCCTTCCTCACCAAAGTTATTATCAGGTACCCTACTGCTAGCAGGGTTGACCCCATTAGCAAGTTAATTTGCCTCCCTAGTGTTTATATTACCCTCACTTTGAAATCAACCTCATATGGAGGGATTCATCTCGAAGGACATATTCAAAGTTAACTGTTTTCTACTAACAAACACTCTATCACGCATCTATACCTACAATGACGTACCAGGTATTTAATCAATTTCATGTTATAGTTAGACCTTAATTTTATTTTTAATAAGTATGAAACGATTCTAAAACATCCCAGGTCATTTAAAAAAACATACTTAAAATTATCTTCTTTTTTTTGCAAGGCAAGCCGGTTTTTAATAATGATACTTCAAATTATCACAAATAAATTTGTTACAAATAACATATACTATGTAAAAAAGAGTAAAAAACGACTTGGCAAGTTAGTCGTTTAATCCCATATACGACTTTATTTTATGTCGAAAAAAGTGTCATAATTTTAGCAGTAGTTGTTTGTTTGCGACTTTAACTTGTGTTGTAATTTTACAACTGTAAATCATGTCACAATATATGATATTTTTTGTAAAAAATTTGACGCGTATTTTAGTCATTTTATGCATCGCAATAATATGACATAAAGAAGAGTCAGAAATTGTGTTGTATTTCCTGCAATTATCAACTGATTTATCTATTGTTTTATGCATTATAATTTAATGACTACAAAATAAGTTGCCAAAATTATTGTATTTTTATAAATTTGCATTGGTAATTCAAGTTATTTTATGCATATTAAACACTTTTCTGATTGCGGTATAAGTCACTTTATGTGTCGCATATACAAATTTAATGAAATATTTTAATTACAAAATATATATACATATATATTTTATATATTAGAACTAGATGGATTTGAACCATCGACCTCTCAAGTTAATGAGCTCTCTTCCTATTTTGAGCTTATAGTTCTATTGATGTGTAAATAAAAGTGAAAGAAAATTTTAAGCTTGAAGGTAAGAAAACATGTCCAATGCTTAGTATTTTGAACTATGTATAAAAAGACGTAAAGGGAAATTTGAAGTGAGAAGGAAAAAAATGTACCCAATGCATAGTATTTAAGGATGAACATCGTACTCTTTATAGAAGGCAAATGGGGTAATGCCTTGGAGAATAGCTGCCTGTTATAAAGCAATCAAAGATCATCAGCTTGCACTGATAAATAAACAAATAATTTGAAGTAGAAACAAAAATATAATAATTTGACTTATCCCATATCTATCACTTTGACTTCCATCATTAATTTGCAAAACTGCAGTCATCAACAATTCAATATACTAGATTTTGGCCATTACAATATAGTTTGGTCCAGATGGTGGAAAGGCTTAAAGTTAAACAATAAGAGAGACAGTGAGGGAGTTACGTTTACAGTATCAATGTTGGTGGACAGATGAGGAACCAAATACACTTAGAGTCAGTAAGTTGGTTTCCACAAATAATAATACGCAAGTACAACGCCTTCAACAAACCTACAACAACATAACATGATTATGAATGAATCAACTAAAGCAACAACCTATTCTCTACGGCTCTAGAAGTCTAGTGAGAGATCAAATCTCTTGATCACTCATTAGATATATTCCTAAAAAATCATCTGAATCTAGTTGTACATAATGTTATAGCCTCAAAACTCAAAGAATAAAAACCTCATACAGGGAAATTAAAATTGCATAATATTTTTACCTTAAAAATACTATCAAGACTGAAGATAGCCATTCCATGACCAAAATTAGATATAATAGCAGGCATCTGGATCCCCATCCTGAAAATATAAACAAAAGCTTATAAATTTATTCTAGTTTTTGAATGAGGCTGCACAAGATACCCTCTAAGGAAAGGGTTATAATTCTTATACTAGAGTTTCCCCATCTCCTAAGACCCGCAAATAAGAAAGTCAAAATCCCTTTTCACATTAAGATAATTTAAACACTATTTCCTCCAGCGTCCTTTGAGTATAGTTTATTCTCATAGGGAGCCTCTCTCGCTCTTGCTCTCATGTGCAAATTAGATTTTATTTTTGTCTTCGAAATCGATTTCTGAAATCCGTAATCATCATTCGATATACATAGAATCAAATTGATTCTTTGTAGGGTTTGATTTAGGTTTTTTGGGAATAAACCAAATCTGAATTCAAATGATGTACAAAGGGTTGTAGAAGCTTACAACATGGATGTGGGACAGGGATCCAAGATTTGATGCCTATGGAGATTCATGGGAGAAGAGAAGAAATTGGTTGCACCGGATACATCGAAGGAGGGAATTACTTCTGAATTGTAGGTTACGCAACAACAACTTGAAGAACAATTTATGGAGAATTCATCTCTCCATGGTAAAATCTCCTATAAGGTTACGAACACAACAAAACCAACACAATCATATGTTGATCTTGTAAGAGGAAGTAAGGATATCCCTAATGAATAACTCAAAGTAGGGAGGCGGGGTAATACTTTGTTTGTCTCAATACCTGCAGGAGAAGTTGTTATTGGGGTGCCACAATTTAAGTATAGCTTGATAGGTTGGTTGGACCTCCAGAAGCTGAAATTTATAGATGTTCAAGAGTACGCCAAAAACAATTGGAAAATCTCTGGTCAATGCAAGCTAATCCCTCTGGGGAAAGGCTTCTTCATTATCAAACTTGATAATGATAATGAAATTTTTTTCATATGGAGTCATGGACCTTGGATTGTAGAGAAGATGCCAATGAGACTAACGCCCTGGAGTCCTTTTTTCTTGGTTGACAATCATAAAAACACGAATGCTCTTATTTGGTGTAAATTTCCTGGATTACCAAACGAACTATGGAGTTCGAAGATTGTTTTATCTTTGGGGACGACTTTGGGTACACCAATTCAGCTAGACCATTTCACAATTAATCACGACTATGGATATCATGCTAGTATACTGGTTGATATCGATCTATCACAGCCTATTCCCAATCATGTTTTAATAGATATTGAGGGCATGATGATCAATCAAGAGATTATCCTTCGTAGGGTACCCAAATTCTACAATTATTGCAAGAATATTGGGCATTGCATTGCAGAGTGTAAGGTGATACAAAGAGTATTCAGAGGCAAACAAAATCAAGCACCAAAGAACACTAATAACCCTGGAACTGTGAATAATAAGGGTAAACAAGACCTGCCTATTACAAAAATACCGAGTAAAATAGAAATTATATAGAACTTACAAAGTACTCGTCCACCGAACAAACATACCTATATTACAGATTCTGTTGCAGCTAAAAGTAAGGACGATATGGAATTGGGAGAATGGTCAGCTACCAAATGAAGAAGAGGTAGGAGTGAATCGCCCAAATCTTACTCCAAGCTACAGCTTATAGATACAGAGTCGACAAACAAATATTATGCTCTTAGCGATGGGGACAATGTGGAACAAGAAAAGCAAACTGATATGGGTATGGAAGAGGACAAAAATCATGAGAATTTGAATATCAGTAACAATAAGGGGAACACACAAAATAAAGAAGAAGTAAAAGCTGGAAAACAGTCTAGTCCAATTGAGGAGGTGAGGAAGCTGCTTAATTCGGGGAGTTGGGCTGACCTCATGGATGAAGAAGATCAAGATTTATTACCGAATCAAATAATCAGAGGGGGCCGTGTTTATACAATGGAACCGAGGATTACACAATCTAACACAGGTTTGTAATGAGAGTTTTTCTGGAATGTTAGAGGACTGGGGAACAAGAATACCATAATATATATCAGGAAAAAAATAGTGGAGTTGAATCCCAACATTATTGGGTTTGCAGAACCTAAAGTTTTTGTTAAGGGATTTCGCATTTCAGGTTACAATAACATGATTATAAATAATGAGGATGGGGTGAATAAAGGAAACATTTGTATTCTCTGGAAGGAGGGTCTCCAAAATCCGAGTGTGGTTATGAGTACAAACAACATATTTTATCATCTTTATGGAATGTCTATTCACATTTGTTATGCAGACTGTTTACAGTTTTACAGAGCGGAACTTTGAAGCCAGATGATACAAATATCTAGCAATAACAAATTATTGTGGCTCTGTATTGCAGATTTTAATATGGTACTTAGAATATCGAAAACAAAGGGAAGTAAACCCCCTTGTTGTAGAGCAGTTGCAGAATTTTCTGATGTGATAAATGCAGCATACCTCACAGAAAGTACTACAACAGGGGTCACGTATACCTGGTGTAATGGCCAAAAAGGGGTGATGAGAATCTTGAGTGTGTTGGATAGAAGCTTAATTAATTATCGCTGGAATGCCAAATTCCAAAATTGGAAGGTAAAGGCGTTTCCTCGTACTAAGTCTGACCATTCTCTTCTGTTTGTGTAGTGTAATGGAATAGCTAAGCCGAGGAACATTCTTTTCTGATATATGTAATCTTGGAGCAAGGAACAAAGCTTTAGAAAAGTGGTTGAGAATAGATGGATGCAAACTCTATATGTTACCCCTCTTTTCGTAATTATGCTAAAACTAAGGAGACTGAAGATTGCGATTAAAAACTGGAAAATGTAAGTTCATGATAACGTCGTTCTTAACAAGAAGGAACTTGAAAGAAAGATACTACATCTGCAAATTTGTAAAGAAGAAGATGAGACAGATGATATTCTAAATTTACAGATGCTTAACAAATCTAAAGAATTGGAAAGACTTGAGGAGAAGGAGGAGGAGGATTGGAGACAAAGATCGAGAGTCAAATGGTTGTTTGTTGGGGATCGAAACACTTCATTTTTTCATCAATCTACTGTAATGAAAAAGGTCAAGACTACTATTATGGAAATACAAGACCAAAATGGGGATGTGATCTCTAATAAAAACAATATTAAAGAATATATCCTCACTTACTATGAGGAAAAGTTTGCAAGTCATGAGGTGATAGAATATCAAAAATTATTTACCCATAATGAAGTATTTGTTACTCAGGAAGAAAATACTTGTCTCTCCGGCATTGCTACGGAGGAGGAGGTTCAAGATGCAGTCTTTTCTCTAGACGGTCAAAGTTCCCCTGGGCCACATGGATTTTTTGGAGCATTCTTTAGAGCATATTGGGATATTATTGGGGAGGATATTGTGAAAGGCATCTCATCTTTCTTCAGGGATGGAGTTCTTCCAGTAAACTTTAACTCGAACCTTATAGTGCAGATCTCTAAGGTAAAGAAACCGATCTATGTACGAGACTATAGGCCTATCTACCTTAGCAATTTTACATTCAAAATCATCACGAAGATTCTTGCCACAAGGCTCTCTCTGATTGCGTCAAGAATTGTCTCCACAGAACAATGTACTTTTATACCGAATAGAAGCATCCAAAATAATATTTGCATGGAATCAGAGTTGGTAAATGAGATGGGGATGAAAAGACAAGGGGAAAATATTGGGTTAAAGCTGGATATTACCCAACCATATGACACAATAAGTTGGGATTTCCTGATCAAAGCTCTCCGATCATTTAGGTTTTGCAATTGGATCCCTACAATTATTGACACAGGAATGCTATTCATTTCCATTAATGGCAGTCCTTCTGGCTACTTCAAAGCGTCTAGGGGTCTTAAACAAGGTGATCCACTCTCTCCGGTGCCTTTCGTTATTGCTAAAGATATCCTAAGCTCTAATCTTAAGTTTCTGGTGGGACAAAAGAAGATTACTCCCATGGTCAGGAAAAAAGGTATTACAAGTCCTACCCACCAGTTTTTTGCTGACGACATTTTTTTGTTTGTTAATTGAGCGGGCAAATGTTTAAAGAATCTGCACAAAGTACTTCTAAATTACCAACTTGCTTCAGGGCAGATTGTTAGTATTGAGAAAAGCAAAATATTTATTGGTCACATTCCAAATTATAGGAAGATCTGAGGTTCTTGATATGTTTGGGTTTCGGGAAGGAGGGTTCCCAGAGACTTACCTTGGAATACCTCTGGTACAAGGAAGGGTAACGAAAAGCACAATCACGCCCCTTATGGAAAAAATTAGAAAGAGAGCGAACAGTTGGAATGCGAGAATGCTATCGTTTCAAGGGAGAGTAGTACTTGCTAAATCTATATTAAACAATATTTCTATTTAAAATATGGCCATATACAAATGGCCTCAATCATCAATTAAGAAGAAAGATGCCATTATTCATAACTTTATTTGGACTGGGGACCCTACAAAGAGAAAGGGGATACTCTTAGATGGGAAAAGTTATGCAAACCGGCTAAAGAAGGTGGTCTGGGAATAAGAAGTCTGAAGGAGGTGAACAATGTTGTGCTATAAAAGCTAAACTGGATTTTTACTCTAAGAGAAGAACCTTGGGCATAAATGATATATGCTAAATTCTATACAAAAAGTGAGGAAAGGATTAAATACCATAAGAGCTCCTCTGCCTGGCCGGGAATAAAATTTACTGAACCGATTAATAAACCTTTTATCGGATGGATAATTGGAAATGGTAAAAAGATCAACTTTTGGAGAGATACTTGGGCTACATGCACTCTGTTACGAGAACATATAGACCTTCCAATTCATCTTTGGAAACTGCGTATAGCCAAGGTCACTGACTTCATTAATCCTGATGGTTGGAACTTTCTTACGGATATCTCTCTTGCATTCTAGGCTTTGGGAATAGACATTTATTGTATTCCATGCGACCCTAATACAGAAGATTTTTAGATCTGGAAACCAGATATACATGGTGAATTTTCAGTCAAAAATGCTTTCAAAAGTACCCGTAACCGCCTAGACTCAGCTTGGTGATGGAAAAATATATGGCTACAATGCTTGCACATAGGACTTAGTGGATTTGCATTGAAACTTATGAACAAAATTCTACCTACGGATGACTTGATACAGAGGAAGGGAATATAGCTAGTATCCATATGCAATCAGTGTGGCTGCATAGCTGAATTGGCAGAACATCTGTTCTTTAAATGTACTTTAGCGAAAGTGCTTTAGAGTTAGGCAACAAGCACTTTTAACATTGGTGCTATTTCTGATAACGAAAGTTGGAAACAGATTCTAGATAAATGGAAAGCGTTGAGCTTGTATTTGAATGATCTATGGATAGCAATGGTTTTCTCTATGATTCGTTGGCTTTAGAATGCAAGAAACAAAATTAGATTTGATGAAACAAAACTATCAATTAGAGAAATACAAAACAGGGTGTTAAGAAAAATTGCAAACAGCGCGAAACAGTCTAAACACGGCATGTATAACACTTCCTCTGAGTTACAAGTTATCAAAGCTCTCTCTGTAGATTGCAAAATGAGTAAAGCTCCTGTGGTTAAAAGCTGCATGTGGATACTACCTAACGTGAATGAAATTAAGTTGTGTTGTGATGGTTCGGCATTAGGAAATCCGGGTCCTTCTGGCATTTGAATAGTTTACAGAGACTGGGGAGGTAGAGTCCTTAGAACGTTCTTCAAATCAGTTGGAACAACAACTAATTATCTGGCAAGAGTTAATGCAATCATAGACGTGGTGGAAAAAGCTATACATCGAGGATGGAATAACCTTTGGGTTGTTTCGGACTCCTCGGCAGCAATCAATGCTTTCGTCACGAATAAAATTCCATGGAAATCAAGAACTAAGTAGACACAAATACTCAATTTTATGCAGTCAATCCAGTTTAGCACAACCTAGAGAGAAGTAAACTTTTTGGCAGATACCATGGCTAAAAGATGATCCAGCGAAAGCATACCTTTTGAGGAATGGACTAAGGGAAGACCAATATTCCTTACAAGGATTGAAGACCCCCACATAGAATACTTTAGATTTTGTTGAAAGCATTATTATCATAGTTTCTTTTTGTGGTTCTTTTGGGCTTTCGTCGTCTAATTAGACGTGGTACCCTAGTATGTAAATACTGTTTTGTTCTCTATAAAATCTAAACTTTTTACAAAAAAAAAAAAATTTAAACACTATTTCTTTATGTACCTATAACATAGCAATATCCAGGTATGACCAAGAGTCCAACATGGAACTGGTCTTGTTTGCAAAACTGAGCTCGTTTTGACCATGATCTTCATAATGTGGAGATTAATAATAGGAAACCAAAAAAATAACATAAACTCTCGCATTTCTAGCAACAAAAAACTGAAGTAATTAAAAAGATAACCTATGATCAGACCTATGCAAGCAAAGGCAGTGTCATCAAACAGAACAAACCAAACTTACGTAATTATAGATAGATACTATAAATGGGAGGACACCAAAACACATATCTAAATAATTCATGTTTGTGTTCTTACCCTTTGTCAAAGTAACATTTGAATTAGATCATGCTCATTCCAATACTGAGATAAACATGAATCCCACCTTGTGAGATCGGCGAAGCACGTGAACAAGTAATTGGCACAGTGGTTAATTGAAGAAATATATGATATGTTAATCGAAGAGGCTATTGTGATCTATCTCCAAGAGCTTATAAATATAGACCTAATTCAAATATCAGAAACTACTATAGATGGTAGGACAAAAAGGGGTCGAGTTCATGCTCATAGACAATTGCATAAAGGAGAGCTATGCATTTTTAAAGTTCAAAAGATGGTAGTTAATTAGTTTGGCCTTTCATGAGACGGTTTACCAAAACTTCATACCGCGAACTCGCGGACATTCTTAGTGCCACATGGATTTTCCCATTGCTCCCAATCTAAACCTCAGTTTGAAGAAGTTTTTTTCCGTACAATATCATAGTCTACACTGAAAGTGTAGCCAAACCAATGATATTGGGGACTGTTTCCCAATGAGGATGCAATTTCCCAAATTATTTTGGGTCATTAGCACAGTTTTTATTTATTTTATATTGTGAGTTATAATATCATACAATACTTTAGTATTTATATTAGCAAAATAGCCACCATGGTATGGGATCATACCTTAGGAGTTTGTATTTATACCTTGTAAGGTTAGGAAAGAAAGGGTTCTCACATGTGTTGCTAGGAAACAAAGCCCTAGCCTCCACCTTATAGAATTAGAAGAGAAAGAGATAAAGTAGGAGATAGAGAGCTAGGAAGGGTACATCATCCAAGGTAAGTGCATTATCCCTCTCATTGTTTTCATGATTGCTTAAGAGTACAATAGAGGATAATTTCTTATTTTTGTATATCTAGGTTACCATGGTCACCATAAATCATGATCTAAGGCTAGGGTAGGGTGATGTTTTCTACCTCTTGAAATGACTATATTTGTTACCAGAATCATAGTTCAATTATGAAATCATTACTTTCTTTATTTATTCATGGGTTTGGATACAAAAGACATGCGAGTATAGTAGGTACATTTAAGGGTTTGGATGTTAAGGACATGTGAGTACAGTAGGTATTTTTAAACAAAAATTTGATGTTGGAACAATAAAACCACATAGTATCGTAGGGGTCATCATTATATATGACTAAGTTTATGGAAATACTACTTCAATGGTTACAGTAGCATAGTTTTGAGAGGTGATTTTATTATTTTACTTTGCATTGACTATGTTGGGCTCTTGATCTGATTTTGTTAAGAATAACTCATATATAATTTTAGAAATAAACGATTTATGATCAAATATGTGAATAATAATGAGTTGGAAGTTCAGACTATTAGTTATGTTGGATATTACTCATCTAAGAGCAAGAACTTGGGAACCTAGCATCGAGTAGAGATACTTGTCTACTTGCCCTTTTACATAAATTAATTGCACACTAGAGTTAGTGTTTGTGTATATTCTAATTTAAAAAATAAACCATAGGGCCTAAATAAAGAAACGAAATAACTAATATTACCCATATAAGCGAAGACTAGAAGTTATTGTTTATGTAAGGGCCTAATTTTGTAATAGCTCGAAATAAATCTTACACCAAATGTTCCCATAAAAATTTTTAGTATAACCAAATATCAAATGACACAGGTGATTAGCGTGGAATACTTTGAATAGGTAAAAACCACGACCTCGGCTTGAGGATTTAGTAACTGTAACTTTTATTACTTAAGGTTGATGTTTGATTACAAGTTTATAATCTCTTGAGCTTAAAAAACTTGGTTTCGTCTCCTCTGGAACTTATCATTTTTATAGACCACACTCTCAGTTCATTACCGCGCATAAGTACGTTCTCCTAAAAATAGGGGTAAGTAGCAATTGAACTTGTAACTGCTAGTTCATGGGAGACAAGTGACTTTGACTTGTTCTATTTTATCTGTAGTGCTCGAGTCATGTTCTTCATCGGCTCATGGTACAAGTATCACTTCTGCTAGTGTATGTCACGTGTATATTGCGTGAGTTTGGCATTGAATCAGTTCGAGTTTATCATAGTTTGAGGGACAGATCCCTACAATTACCCCCTCGTGACTGAAGGCACAGGTGGCTTGAGCTAAAAAGGGCCCATCAATTATGACTTGGGGTTTGGAATGTTGATTCAAAATTGAATGATGTATTTCCTAACGTGGATTTATCTGGGAAATGAAGGCATTTATTAAAGATTGAGTTGGGGTATTGATTATGGTCAAGGCATTGAATTGATTAATTTGTTTGGCTGTTAGGTTCCCAAGACCATATCATTTAATGATGACTATTAGAAATCCTTCAATGCATTGAATGCTGCTCTTCAATAAATATTGTTCTGCTGTTATGTCGATTGTCCTTCCTCAAGTACTTCTGTATCTGTGAATTAAGCAATGATGACTACCAAAAGTCAAGCAAGGGAGAACACAGTTCTTTCCAAAGTACAAGAACTCCAACTTAATTACTGTGAGACCCACACTCTTGAGCTCCCTCTTCCTTATCCATCCCATCCTTCATTTAAAGGTATGACTAGGTATATGGCAGCGAAGGCGTATGAGGATCATTGCCATATGGAACACTGATATTATTCCCAATCGGTGCAGTTATGAAGGTTGTATCTATGTTTTCATACGGAGAATGCCATTACTGTGGAGGATGAGGAAAATGGTACCCGTGCCAAAACTTTTCGCCATTATCCTACGCGCGAGTGAATTTTGTAGGTGGAAGTGGTGGTAGAAGATATGGTGGAAAAGACAGTGGTTATGGTTTCAGAAGAGGAAGTATGCCTTGGTAACAACCATCTTCGTTTTCTTGCATAAGTGGTGGTTGCCTGAATTTGAAGTCTCGTTGACACTTAATATTGATTATAATCTGTAGAACGGTCTATATGAAGTTTCTGTAGCAAATTTTGTAAAGTAATATGTAGCATATAATTTTGAGCCAATTAAAGATATTTTTCAAAAAATGTGCCATAATTAGAAATTATATGAATTTAGTATATCAACCGGTCTGCAATAGTTATTAGATCAAAAGAAGATTTTGAACTGTGAGGTATAAAAAGATATTTTTTGATGTATTTTGAGCTGAAAGTATTATATAAAAAATGGGAGCCGATTAAACAACTGTAAGGCTATAAAAAGGTATTTTTCGAGCTGAAAGTACTATAGTTTTCAAGCTAGATATATATGACGGCTTTAGAATATATGAAATTGTAATACAAACTTTTGAGGCAGAATCTGAAGTTTTGCAAAAGGGTTTATTATGTAAGCTCAATTTAATTGTGAAAATGAGGATAAAATAATCTCTCTGAAAGAGGATACAGTCAAATATATATTCAGCTTGATTTGAGGAGATGAAATCAATGTTTAAGTTGGACAGTTATGATTCTTATCTGAGAATCTTGTATATGCGCAAAATGGTAAGATTAATTATGATCCTACTCTATGCTTTAAAGTATGTTACAGATGAAGATGTTGAATAAGTAAACATGGAGAGGACTCACTCTTAGAGAGTTTAACATGTGACAGAGGGGCATTTAGCGATAAAGGTTGTTGTAATCTGTGAAAGGTTATTGGGGTAGCTTGATTATGATGCTTATATGCCTGAATTACTATTATAGTTGGATGGGTTGACTTCAAGGGCGAAGGATAACGAGATTGATCGGGACTTTTGGTATGAGGTACTTCGTGAATTGATCGCTGAGCCCGAAGCTCAGAAAAATTTTGTGAGAAGATTGCGCTGGATGAGATTGAAGATGAAGATGAGAGGTTTCTAAGTTATGTATTGATCAGATGTGGTGTTGTAGGACACCTTGGTTATTTCAGGTGTAATTACGCTTGTGAGGGCGAACTTCAGTTAGTTCAAAATAATGTAAATGAAATAAAGTGGTAATATTTCTATTTTGAATATGCTTCTTGTTTTCTACGTATTTTGCTGAAAATAAATTTTAATTTCAAAATTGTGTATCATTGGAAATGACGTTATAATTTGTATAAATAATTTGAGTAGGATAATAGAAATCATGAGTACGAGAATGCTTTTGGAGGTATAGTTCGATTGCGTGTGAGTTGATTTTATAATCATGAATTTGAATGGGTGTGAAAATGGTGTGGGTATGAAAAAGAGAGTTGCATTTAATTATAGGGTTAGGGGTGATGATGAAAAGGCATTTATACCCAAAAGGTATGAGTCGTCTGACAGGAATAGTGAAAAGGATGCATTGGTTGTAAAAATGAAGGTGGCTTGCACAAGTCTTAATAACTTCTAGCCGTTAAAAAAAATGTTATAAATAATCCTTCTCCCTCTTCTTCTAAACGTTTATAGAATACAGAGAGACAAAACTCTAGAGAGAAAAAAAAATCATTGTAGTGATTTTGGAGAGAAATATCTAGGTGGGAGTCATCATTGTCAGAGGGACGAGGAGGATACTACCTTTGGGTTGGAGAGAAAATTACTATTACAGAGCGTTATTGGAAGGAAGAAACTTTTGAAATTTCTGATTCATCTTCTGCCATTGAGGGTGTGTTTCTATGTTTGAACATTATTCTCTCTTTTGAAATGATTTTTTGTATATTAGTTATGAATCCCTTGTGTTTTTGCATTTTGAATTTTGAAAAAGTATTATATTTAGAAGGTTCTGGTATTTATATTTTTTGAAAAATTTACTCTATAAATATTATTTATTATAAAAAGTAAGGATATATATTTTTTGAAAAATAAGTAATGTGAATATATGAAAAATAATTTTCGACATTTTGATGTATTATTGATAACAATTATTAAGAAAAAATGGATAAATTGATTGAAATACCTAGACCTGTATATAGGTAGACACGTGTGAAAGAACTTAGGAAAAAAATTTCTCTTATTTTGAGCTTAATGTTCAAAATGGAACCTTCCATCTCTGAACGCTCGGTTGAGGATGAATGTGATGTCGATTCTGTAGGGGGCGAGTTAATGATAAATAGCTTTAGCATATCCTAGTTGATGCTGAGGGGTAGAGTTCTTCAGAAGAGAGTGTAGTAGAGGAAAAACTCGAATTTCCAGATTTCCCTAGTAATTTATTTCCTTGTCCCGTAGAGTCGGAAGTGTTCAAGGATTTTTATAAGCATAAAGGAATTGTAGGTGGTATATGGGGGTGCGCCATTAAAGATTTTGGGAGGCTTTTTAGGGGGTGTTCGGATAGGGAAGGGGATGAAAGTACATTTTTTGTGCTTCTTGATTTGGAGCGTGAGAAATTTTTTAGGAAAATCCCAGAGGGTGTTTCCCTTGAATATTTCAATGGGAATAAGGTAGGTGATTTAGATGAGGGTTTTTTATGTCACCTTGCCCAATCTGATTATGGGTTAGTAGTGTGTTTAAGCAATCTTGCTAAATGTATCATGAATAATATCAAAGCTTGACCTGCCCAGTTGAATGGTAACATGTGGGAGGTCATAATTGTTTGTGAGAATTTGAATAGGAAGTGGGACCATGAGGGGGATGAGAGAAGATTGATCTATGTTGATGTTTTGTGGTATTACACTGTAAAATGCTATGTGAATACTGGTGGTGTGTATTTCTGTTCTAGCTCGTCCCGACCCCAATTTTTTAACCTTAATTCAGCTGGAAGGGTTTAGAATTATAATTTTATTTGGGTAAAGGGCGAGCATCTCCAGCGAGCCGATGAGGATACCCTTCCCCTTAAATATAAATCTTTTAATTGACATAAGTAAATCCCATTACTTTCGAACTGTATTTGTGAATGTACTCTATTTGATTATGATAGTATTCTGTGTTTTGTATGTAGATCCTCATTATAAAGTGACTAGAAAAGATTTTTTAATCGATATAGTAGATCGAGAGGGAGTCGAACTTGAAACTGTATTAGGTAAGTTGGACATTAGTAGGCATAAGAGGGTGATCAGTAGATCTGTTAAAGTACAAAAATTGTAGGCCAAGAGAAAGATGGCTAGAGAGGGCTTATCTACTACTGTTAGAGCTGAATTACTAGCAAGCATTTGAAAAAGGCTAGAATTAGTAAATGCTAGTCACTAATTCCAAAACCTACAGGCTCCTTGTTTGGTAAAACAAGCTATAGGTAGACAAAGAAGAGAGGAACCAAGGTCGACTCTTCGAAGTCTGTTACCTAAGAGAGTGGGGAGGTCGAGACTCCTTCGAAGAAGAGAAAAATAGACAATATCCCCCCTCCTAAAGTAAATGAGGTGGAGGAAGACATTACCAATTCAAGCAAGGGGGATAAGCTTCTCGCTGTCGAAAATAACATGAGGTCTGCTGCTCGAGAGGGCTCTAATGAATTAGACGCAGTGGCAACCCTGGAGCTGTGTAGAATAATGGTAACACTATGATTTTTTGTATACATTTGAAATGCTCGAATTTGATTTATGTATCATGTTGTGCAGGTTACATGGGTTTTGAGGATGGGAAGGTAGATCTTAAAGAGCGGTTTGCTCAGCTGGAGAAGGATTTAGCAAGGGAGGGTACTCACCTGGTGGAAGAGAAGGAACGCTCGAGATTGGAGGTTAATTCTTTAAAGGATACATTCCAAATAACCATGGATCATCGCGAAGAGGAGTCTAGAAAGAATGTAAAGGAGGTGACTATTGCTCGATCGTAACAATCTCGGGATAAAACTTCAGGAGGTCGGTTACTCTTGGGAGGATATCCAAGCTATAATGGATAAACGATTTATGGAGGCAGAAGAGCTTGACCAAGAGGATGGCCTTGAGGCTGGCAGTACTACCCATGGCAATGTTAAAGGTTTGGATGCGGTCTCTGTTAGGATGGAGTTTGAGAATCGGGGGGAGGGCGATAAAGTAGAGTAAAACGGTAGTGACATTTTTTGTGGAACGAGACTATTGTTGGATAAGATATATTTGAAGTACTTTAAGGATTCGTCTATGATGTATTGATGTATAAATATTGATCTGTAAGAGCTTAAAAATTTTCACCTCAAAATTGAGGATTTATAGAAAGAGTTCGCTAAGGAGAAAAATTATGCAAATGCAGCAGCTCTCTCGGCCGCTCGTACAGAGTTTCTGGTTAGAGAATATAATGGAAATAGCAAAAAATACAGAATTAATATATTTGTAGATTTTTTAGGATTGATCAAAGAGAAAAGATAGGATTTAGTCCAAAAATACGACTGTATCCTTGTTTGATTAGAAAAAAATGTACTCCATAAGTAATTAAAGACATATATAATCAACCTTATTCTCAGGAGCTGTAATAAACAGTGAGAGAGGGTTAAAAAATGTGTACCTCGAAATATTAGAAGATTGTTGTATCCATCCAATCTTAGGATTGTAGAGCATATGGTCACCGGGATGAGAAGTCACCATTGCTTGAAGGCTAAGTACTAGCTCATTCTGGTAGATATATGATATATATAATCTGACTATAAGAGATGTAATAATGTATGCAAACTATTGTATATCGAACTATTTATATGAGAAATATAAAATGTTCTCAATACTGTAAACTTGAAATCGAAGTTCTGTACAGGCCGAGTTAGACGCCGCACGATCTCGTGAAGAAGATGTGCTGAGATGTAATTATGAGTTTAAAATGGAATTCGATAGGATCGACCAGATATTTAAAGAGAACACAGATCAGTATGTAAAAGTGGAGCTTAGAAGGACTAAGTCAGAAAAGTTAGTTAACGAGCTGAGCCAGAAGATCGAGAATAAGGAAGCAGATTTAGGGAGAATTCATGATGAGCTAGTGAGTATGTATAGTGAGGTTGAGCAGTTGAAGAGCACATCAGAGTACGTAAAAGGGAAGTCCAAAGAGGTAGATACCATGTAATATCGTATCAGATCGTTAGTGGTTGAGGTATTGCAACTAACTGGGTATCTTAATAATTTGAGGGAGGAATTAAAGAGGAAGGAGGGCAAAGTGGTTAAGGTGCGAGCCGATTTGGTGAGTGCCGAAAGTGATGTGGATAAACTGAGTGAGACCGTAAAAGTAAAAGAGGTTAGTCTCTGGAGTGCTCAGAATTAATGTATTAAGCTTAATGAACGAGTAAAAAAGCTGAAGGTGGACTTGTCAAGTCCCCGCGGCAGTAAGGCAGAGGTTATAGAGAGATTGAAGAAGAAATAGAGGGATATCGAAGCTGTTAATGTTAAGGATGAAATTGTTCGTGCCTAAACTCAAATCAAAGAATTAGTGGCAGATTTCTTTTATGTTCGTATTGCCGTAAGGAAAGCAAATGAGCGATCTAGAAAGATTGGGGATAGGTTGGAAGTTTCTAGAATCAAAGAAAAAGAGTTAGAAGAATCTCTCAAGAAAAAGGATTAAATGATGAAGAATTGTGTCGGGGGATGTAATGTAGATGAGGTTTTAAAAAAAAAGAGGAGTTGTTGGTGTTGCAAAGGAATGTACAGGAGTTAAATGATAATAAAAGGAAAAGTAAGGTTGAATATGGTAGATTTTTGGAACTGACAGAGTCATTGACCAACGTTATATCAAAATTGGAGGGACGTTCAGAGCAAGCCAAGACTCGCTACGCAAAGTTATATAAATATTTTTTGAGTATATTTAGTAGTTTTGCTGACCTGGCCATACTTGATCGGGACAGACTTTCCACAGATGAAGTACATTCAAAGGAGATGACGGTAGTAATTACATATTTTGTGGAGGAAGTGAAGAGGCTTGAGTTTGAAAGGAACGTATTGCATGATTGTCTGGTGTTAAAAGGCTGTATCTGTGAGACTGAAGTTGATCCTGGTAACTGCCTAAATTCTATGGAAACCAGAATTGGCCCCATTACTGTAGAGAAAGTTAAGCGAGGAAGGGAGATTTTCATTGCTTGAGAACTCGACTTTATGGCTTCGCGAGTCCGACTGTAGAGGAAGGTTCATTTGAAGTACCCTAAGAAAAACTTGTGTAAATAAGTAAATTATTTTTTCTTCTGTCTTGTAGATGTTAGACAGATGAAAGTTAGTTTTACCTTTATTTTATCGTGAGTCTTATAAATAGTAGTGATCATTGATTGAAAGCTAGTATTACCTTTAACTTAATCATTGAGATTTAGTAGAGGATAGATGTGTATCGATTAAAAGCTAGTGTTACCTTTAATTTAATCTTTAAGATTGAGTAGATACTATATGTATGTCTGTAG
Source organism: Kingdonia uniflora (assembly GCA_014058105.1). Taxonomy (NCBI): domain Eukaryota; kingdom Viridiplantae; phylum Streptophyta; class Magnoliopsida; order Ranunculales; family Circaeasteraceae; genus Kingdonia; species Kingdonia uniflora. The sequence continues at coordinate 1,961,304 of JACGCM010000696.1, forward strand.
AGAATAATGTGGGATAAAACTTAAAAGTTTTCATTTAGTAGAAAAGAATATATAACATATTTGAGATTGCAATCTCACTTTTAGAATGTAAAGAATGATAATAGATGTATCCTGTGCATGGGAACAAGGAATTTAGCGATAGTATCGTTTCAATCGTCTAGCGTTCCAAGGGCTTTGTATGGAGACGCCTTTCTCTATCATAAGGTAGCAGGATCCATGTCTAGTTCGTCCGACGACCAGAAATGGACCTTCCCAATTTTTTGTGAGCTTCACGTCATTTAACTATTTTCTACTCTTGGAGATCTCTCTGAAGACTAGATCGTCGATTTGGAACACACGACTTTGGATTCTTCTATTATACAAATTGGCTTGCATATGATGATATCGACCCAGGTTGGCAACAACCCAAGCTCGGGTCTCATTGATCCAGTTCATATTAAAGGCCAGTTTAAATTAATTTTCTTCATCTATTAGCTCATGATCTTTGATAGGATGGTGATATTTTATTGGGATGACGGCTTTAGTTCCATAAGTAAGGAGGAAGGGGGAAGATCTTGTTGACTGTCTTGGTATAGTATGGTACGCCCATAAGACATAAGGTAGGTCCCTAATCCAATTCATTTTATTTTCTAATTTGAGTCTCTTTTTGATACAATCCATGACCGTCTTGTTTGTGATTTCGGTATCCTCATTTCCTTCGGAGTAGTATGGATTAGATGGGGAATGAATGATGTTGTGTTTGTTGAGAAAAGTTGTTACCTTCTCTCCAACGACCTGCGGCCCGTTATCGATTCGAAATAGGTGGGGGCAACCAAATCTTTTGATGATATGTTCCCAGATAAATGAGACGACTTCTTTTTCACGAGTTTGACAATGGGGAACTGCTTTCACCCATTTTGTAAAGTAATTCGTTACTACGAGTAAGAACTTTCCATTACCTGGTATATTTGGGAATTCTCCCACTAATTCGAGTGCCCAAATCTTGAAAGGCTAGAATACCTTACTGACATGGAGCCCGAGTGTAGGCACTCGTATCTGGTAGCCATGTCATTGACATGTGTCGCATTTGTGTGAGTACTCTTCTGCTTGCTTTTGCATCCTTGACCAAAAGACTTCTTGTGTGATTACTCTGTTAGCAAGGGATTGTTTACAGCGAGCTACATGTTCCTTCATTTAATTCCTTAAGCATTCAATCTGTTTGTTGCTTTGAGAGGCACTTGAGATAAGGCCCCATCACTGATCTTTAATTTAAACAGTCTGCCTAAACTGTGTAACACTTGGAGTTTTCTATCAATTGTCTGTATTCTTTTTGATCTTCAGGAAGTGGGACATCACACTCCTTCTTTGGGTTGAGGTATGCGAAGAAAGGCTTCCTCAAATCGCCATCCTTCTCTTCATCACCCCCAGTGTTGATCATGCATACCAAGGGTGATCAATACTGGGGGTTGAGATCACTTTGTTCTTGAGGTATCTTGCTTTTGTACCCAAGACCCCGGCTAAGTAAGCCAAGGAGTTGGCATTTCGATTTTCTCCTTAAGGTAAATAGTTGAGAGTAGCTTTAGTGAATCTGCTCATCCTATCAACAACAAGGGCTGCATAGTCGACCATCTTGCCATTATTCTTGTATTGCCCGAAGTAATAATGGACTATTAGTAATGAATCTGTATAGACTAATAGCTTGGGAACTCTGATTTCCAGCGCCAAATCGAGCACATAGATTAAGGCTTTGTACTCTGCGACATTGTTGGAGGCTTCAAAATTAAGGCGTATGGATTTCTTAATTCTATCATTTGAAGGAGTGATCAGTACAATTCCGATCAATGACCCTGTGGCTCCTGTAGATCCATCTCTATGAAGTTTACATCCCTTTCGTATAACCCATTTAGTTCATTCATCAAAGGGCTTGGTAGGTGAATCTTTTGCGAGTTTGTCTACGAGATCAGGATCGTGCTCTTCCCAATCTGGATCTTCTACTGGGAAGTTTGATAGAAAATTAGCCACTGCTTGACCTTTTTATGAATGTTATTGTCCAAATATGATATCATGCACCCTTTAAACTTACGGACCACTATTGTACTTTTCGTGATTACTCTCCTTTAGATAGAACATTCTGAAGTGGGTAGCTCGTCATGAAGCTAATAAGAGTGACGAACATTTTGTCCAAATTTGATATCATAACTTTTCAACTTAAGCCACTTTGCAAAGTCTTCGAGCTTCTCTCCTTGAGACTGTTTAAAACTAATAAGAGTGAAAAAATTATTTTCTTTATCTTTATTGTGAGCATATGACTTGACGAAGATTTTCTGTAGTTGGTCGAATGTGAGGATGAATTCTTCAGGCAGAGAATAAAACCACCAGAGTGTTTCTCCCTATAGGCTTGTGGCGAACAAATAATACAAAATGTAGTTCAAATTTAAATTTAATCCCAATGAATCGCAAAATTGTTTAATGTATTCCTTGGGATTGGTACCTTTGCATTTAAGTATCTTCAGATTATGGAAACCTGTCAGTACTTCCATATCAAATAACTCTTTGGCGATCAGAACACCCTGCAATTTGGGCAAATTGACATTATTACCGAAAGCTTGAGCTTTGATTAATACCATGATTCGCTGATCTATGTGTTCCTATGTGACGTATTATCATGGTGCTTGAGCGACTTGGCGTGCAAGTCGGGGGGGTTATGAGTACCAGTACCCTCGCTCAAGCGTTCACGAGCTGGTATCCTAGATTTAGGTCGTGGTTCCTCTTCTTAACGTTTGGATGGCCGACGTTTTCTACTAATGTCAGACTGATCTTCCCGTCCCAGATGAATTAAAGCTTCTAGTACGTGTGAGTCATTACGAAGATGTCTAGAAGCTCCTTTACTAGTTTATCCTTGGGGTCCCAATCTTTCTCGCATTGAAACTCTAGAGGTTATTGGTATTTTATCACATTCCCCTGGAAGGGGAACTTGCTGGTCGTCCTACAAGGCTTGCAAGGTAGGCTGCATCATTGCCATCTGTTCTTCATGTTGCTTGAATTCTATTTGATGAGCTTGACGCCCACTTTCTAGTTCATGTGCGCAGAGCTCGTGGTCAAGTAACAACTGACGCTCAAATTCATTCTGCTTCTCTATTTTAACGTGGAGGTTTGCTCATAATTTTGTGAGTTGATTTGGTTCGACAGAAATATCAAGCTTGACTCCGGTGGCTGGTCGCTTGGAAGTCACTATGATGGGAAACTAATCGCTAATTAACTGTATGCCTTAAGATTTTGTGGAAATGATTTCTTTCCCATACACGGCGCCAAATGTAAGGGCTTAATTTTGTAGTAGCTCAAAACAACTCAAAATAGTTCTTACACCAAATATTCCTGTGCCAAAATTTAGTATAGCCAAATATCAAATAATACAGGTGATTAACGTAGAAACCATTAAATATGCAAAAGCTACGACCTCAGCTTATGGATTTTGTAACTGTATATTTTATTGCTTAAGGATGATGCTTGATTACAGGCTTATGATCTCTTAAGCTAGAAAAATTTGGTCGCTTCTCCACTGGAATATATACTTTTTATAGACCTCATTCTCAGTTAGTTACCGTGAATAAGAATATTCTCCTTAAAATGGGGGTAAGTGGCAGTTGGACTTGTAACTTCTAGTTCGCGAGAGATAGGTATCATTGACTTGTTTTATTTCATTTGTAGTACTCGAGTCACGTTCTTCATCAGTTCGTGGTACAGATGTCACTTCTGGTAGTATATGTCACGTATATATTGTGTGAGTCAAGTATTTGACCAATCCGAGTTTATCACAGCTCGAGGGACAGGTCTCTACAGTACATGATAAGGGTTTCTAAAGTTTCTAAACAGTCAGGTCTAGTGGTGAACCATCGGTATTTCCATGGGTAAGAATCTTTGAAAGGGTATTGGTAAGATCACAAGAATTGGTAGAATCTATGGCATTTTCATGGTTGCTAATCTCTTAAAGATATTGGTTAGGTCGAAGAGTTCAACCTTAGGCATCTCCGTAGGCATTAAACTCTAAAAGAGGCACATCCAAAGATTTATTGGATTATTATTTCGTACAGAGGACGAAAGAGCACAATTATAAAGAAACTCTATGTGTACACGACACACCTAGAATAATTCATCAAAATGTAGTTAACGCCAACATCTCATATATTTACATCATATCTTCTTGCATATTGAACTTACATAGCTCTTAATGCCTTTTAGTTAGTTACTAGTAGAAGTATGACACTTATTGATTGATAGTTTGTATTTTACATAGTTTATTCTCATATTTTACTTGTAACATATTGCCAATACCTAGTGAGTTACTGTACTTGCTAAGATATGGCTTGTTAATGCCTTGTGCGATAACATTTCCGGACCAGGTCATTAGCAGTCATTCAGGATCACGAGTAGTAGTTGGGATCATGTTGTTGAGGCGTTGCTCTAGTTATTTTTGTTTCATTTCATTTATATGGGACTCTTTATTATTTCTTCTTTGAAGACTTGTAAGATTTGTTGGTCAGCCGTCTATTTCGATTAATATTTTCGCTGCGTACTATTTTGTGTAGATGTAGATATATTATTTCGTTTAAATTTCTACATCATTGGGGTTTATCAATTAGGGGAAGCCTGACACCCGACATGTTCGCGGCCTCGGGGCACATATTCTAATAAGTCTCGGAATATGGATTTTGGGGTGTGACAGAGGATCCAAGCTCTGATATGCTCAAGCAAAAAGACCATGAATGTTCACAAAATAAGACATTGGAAAACATCAATCTGAACCATTAAAGCCCCTATAAATCCACTTACATACGCTTAAAAAAAGGGATTCTCATAACAAGAGTGTTAGGGAAAGTATAGACAGAAAACAGTATACTTGACCAATTAAGAGAAGAAGTCCTATAAGTAGTTCAAGATAATATAGTGAGGAGTACTAAAGCAAAAGATCTTGATGTGTATCAGCAGCTTTGAATGTGTAGTTCATGGTGTATGGTTTATTACTATAGATGAAGCGAAATAATAGCAAAGAAATTGCAAAGAGAGCTACAAATCTGTTTTTGATCGAAGGTTAAGATTTTCCATAATTTTATAAACCATAAGCAAAGATAATAGCAACATAGAGAGGTAGTGCAGTGATAATTAATGAAAAATGATAGCAAACATTAACCAGGTACCAATCATCAATGATGTTGAAGTCCTGAGAATAGCTGAGCAAGAAGAAAAACTTGCAACAAAACAATATGCCATTCATGATAAGAGTTATAGGGATGATGCCAGATTTTATAGCTATAAAGTACCATTTCTTATCACTATAAACCCTAATAAGCAAATCAATTAATCGTGTAGAAGGGAGAAATTAGATAATAGGAAAAGAAAGAACAAAAAATACCTCTGAGATTGGCTCAAACAGCAAGGAAAATATTGTAGACTACTGAGATCTTAAAGGACTTTTAAAGAGGTAGACAAAGAAGGAAATCATACCCAGGACGGAGAGAATAATAGAGATATCATATGAGTTTTGGTGAATGGTAGGGATGGAGAAGATGTTCTTAACAAATTACAATCATAAAGGAAATGGGGAGCTTTGGTGCCTTTTCTTTATAGGGTGTATTGATTGATAGAGATAAGAAAGGTTATGCTTAGAAAGATTAGAGGGATTGAGATCGTGGAGAGATTTGAATGGGAAGCGTGGTTATATGTTCAAAAACCAAAGCGACTTGGTTAACAGTCGAAATTTGAATATTTTTGTTACTTGTAAAGAAGTAGCATTTCTCAAGACGAAAATAAGAGAAAAGATTAGATAAACGACGAGGGTTATAAAACCACGACTGTTAATGGAAGTTGTAATTTTCACTCAAAAAAGGACAAAGCCGCAAGTTGTAAATAACTATCCAAAACTGTCGGTATTTGCATGTTTCACGTAGTATTATAAAATATTTTACTGAAAAACAATTTAACAGACATAACCCAATTGAAAAAAGTAAACTCAAGTGAGAAATATATTTCAAATTTCAAAAGCAAAGAAAAAGGAAGGAAAACAATGTCATAAATAAACTTTGTTAATATATAAATTTTAACAAAGATAAATTTTTAAACATTCTAAATTTGAGAACAATGACATAAATAAACTTTGATCAGATGAACCACTAACCTTCAATGCGAGAACAATAATTTGGAGCAAGAGAAGATTCTTTTTTCACAGAGCATTCCAACTGATGTTTGGTAAACTTTGCTTAACTCTCCTTCACAGCAATCACAGTTTCTCTCCCTATGCCTTTAGAAACTGAATTTTTTTTTTCTCTCTCTCACTAGAAATACCCCTCTCTCGTTTTGAAAAGTACTTTGAAGAAGAGAAGAGAAAGATATTATATCTCCCCTCGGTAACTGCTAAATATTACTAGAATATGTGTCAGCCACCCTCAGTTTCTCAACTGAGGCGCCCTTACATCTCGTCTAGTCAGGCAACTCATCATTACACCCATTTAAACTTTTTAAAGAAGACAAATCTTTCTCTTTCCTACTCACTTTTTCTTCAAAGCCTCTCACTTCAATAATAGTCTTCACCAACTCGTCCTCCCACTTACAAAGAAAATTGTACTGCCTATCGAGCTCGTTTTCCATAACTTTTGATAACCATCTATTTTTCTTCAACTTCCCTAGCTTTCTTCTCTACCACATTATTTCGAGCACACAAGTATTTGAACTCTTGCCAATAGCAATCCAATAAAACATTACTATTCCTACCCAAATTCCCTAGCTCGATCAAATAATAATTTTTGAAATAATTAAAAGACCTATCGAGCCTTAGATCTTTGAAGAAAACATCCCCAACATTCTTCTTAATGTTTATAATATATTCTTCGTACCTAGCCATCCTCAATCAAAATAGTTAAAGCTATTTATAGATACTTGGACGGCAAAATCAATGTAAACTAAATTTTAAATTTCAAAAACTCTACTTGGTTACACAAGATATGAGGAGCCAATTCAGGAAATAAGGCAATATTATTATTTCAAAATTATTTGAATAAAAAAATCTTGTGAACTGTGCATCAATTCGGATATTAAAAAATAATTACATTTAAAACAACCAAGATGTCTAGTGGCACCGCATGGAATAACTTCCTCTCCAACAACTTTTTCATCTTTATCAGCTATCTCATCAAGAGCAATTTCCTTGACAGCGATCTCTCGAGCTTTAAGCTCAGTAATCATATCTCAAAATGCATTGTTCAATCTCAATTTCCATCTCTGCTACCCTTAAACCTTCAATCTACAAAGGTAACCTTGGTATTTTGGCATCATAAGGAAGCAATCCAAAAATCTGCTCAAGTGCCCTTCCGCAGCATGACGAATCCTTTAAGAGCGAGTTCTCACCATAATTGTACATAAAAATAATTGAGCTCCACCATCTATATATAGATGCACAAATATTATCAAATCACAAATATTAAGGGATAAGAATAATCAGAATAGACCTTGACAACTGCCGTGTCTATCTAAATAAAAAGATTGCAGGTCGTGATATTTACAAAAATATAATACAAACCGAAAAACTTACAAAAATTCAAAGAGGCAGCTCAAACAAAAAATTAATTTTATTTATTAAAATAATATTACAAAATGTTAATTACACCCAGGCAGACACATCTACGTGGCCGCTTGTACTTGATAATGGAAGCCTGGACTTTTTCCAAAATAGCTTGCTCCGTGAGGCATAATAGACAATCTCTGCGCTGTTTAGTACTCTTGAGAATATAATGGAAGCAGAACTTATGAAAATAATCGTCATCCACCTCCTTATCTTCATCCTCTATCATTCCATGGTAAGCTGGTAGAATAGGAATGTAAGACTCATTAGTAAGGGATTGACTCCCAAAGTAGCGAATGTTGAGTATATTGATATTCGAAAGAACATAGTTTTAACGGGTTTGAGCTCTAATGGTCACCATTTTTCACAGAGAAGTACAGAGACTGAATGTAAATTTTTCACAAAAAATATGATGGAATATGGAGAGAAAATGCAAGCACCTATAGCCATTACTACATTAATTAATATAATCAATTAAAGTCCAAATTAGTATTGAAGATGTAAATTCATGGGAACTTCAACAATCATCAACGAATTCCAATGCCCAGATAAACAGTCATATTCAAATTATAAGAAAGAACCTCAGTATTGAACTTCTCAACTTAAGCTACTTGTACCTTCAGTTGAGAGGGGGTGATTGTAGGGGCCTAGCCCTCGAGTTATTCTCTTACATTGAACTACCAAAATGTCAGGCCTACGCAAAACTTGAAGGACGTACATCATAATGACGTTGACACATGTCCCATGAATTAGTAGATAACGTAGCTTGAACCTTCAAAGAATAAAGAAGAATAAGTCAAAGACCATCTATCCCACAGACTGACAGTTATAGAAACATCCTCCAAAATCTACATCACTCGTTCTACTAACCTAAGAGAATGTGTTGTTACCCACAATTTTTGGTGAAGTTCTATAAATAAAGTGTGGAAAAGAGATGTGAAGGAGGTTTATTGGAAGATGGAAAATACTCTCTCTATTTTATTCCAGAGCACCAACATGTGTAACTTGTTATATACAAGCAATAAAGAAACTCTTCAAAATCCACGAACAGAGGTCATGGTTTTTACCCATTCAGAGGTTTCCACGCTAATCTCGTGTCATTTAAATTACTCGCTTATAATTGTTTGTGTTCTAGGTACATTTGATGTATGAGACTAATTTCAGCTATGAATTTAGGCCCTTACACCAATAGTATTACTTTGAGATTGACATTTTGGGGTCGTCGGGATAGAATTAGTGGCCTCATGCCCATTCCCACCCTTGTTGAAGTTGATATCTTCAAGAATACAACATAGAAAAATCCTCCCCCTTTTTTTTGCTTTAGTAAGGGTGGGGATGGGCATGAGGTCAATGAGCCCAACCTGACAAATTCTCTCTCATCATCTTTCTTTCCATTTCCCACCTTCATCCTCTTCCTTTACCTTCACCATTTACTGTTACACCACCCCTCTTCTCTAACCCTACCCTCTATTGTTTTTGCATCTCCTATTCCATCAGCTCATACTAGTTCTTTCCCTACTCACCTTTTTCTTTTTCTCTCATAGAAGTAACTATAAAAGAAGATAGCTTCGAATCTGCTCATATCTCAGAAATCTAAAAGCTTTTGGAAGAAACTTCTACTATCGATGTGTTGGCTATGGAAAGCTGGTTTTGCAACTTAATATGTTCCTTACCAATGAAGATTAAAAGATTACTTAAACTTGAATGACCTCTGTATGTGATGCCTCTAACCCATCACTCATAAGTTTTAGCAGTAATGCCACTTTTTGGTATGACTGACCTTTGTATGTGAATTAGTGATGCTTCTAAACTCATTACTCATAATAGTAATGTCACTTTTTGGTCTGATTGACCTCAGTAGTCTGTATGTGATGCTTCTAAGCCGATCACTCATAATAATAATGTCACTTTTTGGTCTAACTGACCTCTGTATATGATGCTTCTAAACCATCCAAGGATTAAAAATTTAAAATCATGCTTCCATAAAGCATTTACATTTAAAGAATAAACTAGAGTAGATCAATGTATGAAGTTGAAAATTCAAAAGAGAATGAAAAACACATACAAGAAATATGGCATGCTATTATTAACTCAGATAGAGAATACTAAAGTCTTAAAAGAAAATGGTATAATACCTGGATAACTTCCATGTCCAGACTTGATTTCATGGAACTAGAACTTGAATTAGAAGTTGGCTTGGAACTAGAAAGAGTTTCCTTGGAATACAAAGCCACATAGATGTTAAAAAGTTTATTCAAGTTCTCCTTAAAGTCTCTAAGATCATTATAAGCAAACTCTATAAAACCATGTTTGTACCTAGGATCTAAAACGTAAGCCACTACAAATATAAGATAATGATTTAACCAATGTTTCTCAAACTTAGTCTTCATTTACGATGTCATATATTTCATAAACTCATCCCTACCCTTCATACCCTTTGAAATATGATGTTGAATCGAATAGACTTGAAGATAATATAAATTTAAAGTAGGGTACTTTGTCCTAGAGAAAAGACATGTCACATTGTAAAATAACTTCAAAAACTCGCATATCTTCCCGACTCTATCCCATTCATTCTCGGAAGGGCAACACTTGTAGTTAGAATAACTCAACTCCAAACCCCAAACCCCAAACCAATAATGGCTACAAAACTACAAATATCATCTACAAAAGTATCAATCTAAACCCAATAACCCAATAACAGAGATGAAATATTAAGAAATTACTAACCAAATCAACATAAAGGTACACAAAATTAATAAAGATCACCAAATTACTAACTAAATTAGATTTTACCTAAAACACAATCAAAGTAGTGAATTCTTCAACTTTGAGATAACTTGAAACAAGAGAGAAGTAGCAAAATTAGAGATAAGTTGATGTTAGAGATACTGTAAAATGATTGAAAAAGAGCAAAATCAGGCTAAAGAAAGTGAGAGAAAGAGAGATTACTTGAAAACTTGAAGAAAGAGTGATCCTTGCTGACCGCTGAGACTTGAGAGTAGAAAAATTAAAGTTGAGTGTTTGAGAGTGATCCATGTTGACTGTTGAGAGTAGAAGAGTGATCTCCAAATCGAGAAAGTGATCCCTGTTGACTGTCAAGACTCGAGAGTGGTCCCTGTCGAATGTTGACTATTAAGAGTGATCTCTAAATCGAGAGAGTAAAGTTGAGGTTTGAGTCTTAAGGAAATAAGGTTTTTCCAACTTATAGTTAAGGCTTGAGTTGGGGAAATGATCTTACCTCCTAAACTAAATACCTTATGGAAAAAGACCTAAAGGGTCTTGAAACCTTAATTAAATTACAATTACAAATGGGTTAGCGAGATAACTCGTGGGTCAAATTTCAAAACAATAGCCGGATCTGCATCGTAATCATGTTTATCATGTCAACCTGTTTACGACCCAAACCTGCCAAGGGTGAACTCAAACCTATTTATAGCTACTTAGATCCGATTGACAACCCTAATCATGACCCAAAATTTTCTTAATACTCTTAAGAAGAAAAAATGTGCTTCAGGATGCATGACAATTAGGCTCGATCTCAGTAAAGCTTTTGAGAGGGTAGAATAGATCATTATTCTCAATACAATGAAAGAAATGGGTTTCTGTGACAAGTGGTGTGATTGGATTCACCAATACGTTTCTACTTCTACTACTCTTTCTTCCAATATTAATGGCTCACCTTTTTAAGTTTCTCAAGCAAGAGAAAGGGATTCAGTAAGGAGATCATTTGTCCCCCTTCCTCTCCATCATCTACTCCGAGATTTTGTCTCGTCTCTTACTTGAAGAAGATACCAAAGGCAGCCTCTATGGTGTCAAGATTCCTAGAGGGTTTCTGTAGAGACCAGATTTCGTAAAACTCGAACTAGCTTGAAATCGATCCTTACACCAAGAACTTCTATGCCAAGAATTAAATAAGAGATAACACTTGACACAAGGGTATTAACGTGGAAAACCTGTGAATAGGTAAAAACGACGACCTCGAGTGGAGGATTTTGTGAAAGTAGTATTATTGCTTGAGAAAGTGAGAGAATCTGATTACAAGAATTAATCAAAAATAAAATTGCTAGAAATCAGATAATTGTAAGTATAAAATTCTTTGTCCCCCCCCCCCCCCCGTCTCCTTAGGAGGTCTGCCCTTTTATAGACCCTGCTCTCAGCTTGACATCGTGCTCGAACACGTTCTACTGAAAGTGGGAGTCATGGGCAGTTGAGTGTGTAACTGTTAGCTCGTGGGAGACAGGTGTATGTTGACTTGTTTTGTTTACATCTGTTGTAGACGATCCACGCTCTGCTTGAGTTCGTGGTCGATTTGTAACTGTTAATGTGTTTGTTTATGCGTGAGTCTGGTACTGGATAAGATCGAGTCTTCTAGAGCTCGAGGTATAGATGAGATCGAGTGTCCATAGCCCGAGGGATAAGTCCCTACAATCGCCCCCTCGCAACTGAAGTCACGTATGGCTTTAGTTGAGAAAAACCCTAAAACTCGGACCTTGTGATGATATAAGCGACGCTTGAAAAATGGAACGTCTGTATTAAAGAGTGCGTTGTCATTATGACTCGTGAGTGTGATGGGCAGACTATTAGTTTTCCCGAGCGGATGACTGTTTGGGGAAACAACTTGCATTAAATGCGTTATCGCTATAAATAGTGGTCAGAGTTAATCGCCGAATAACCTACAACGCATCTTCGCTGCAGAGAAAAACAAATATGTCTGCTTTGTAGGGTAAGAAAAAAAATGAGTTTTTTGGAAGCGTACCTTTGCAAAATCATGGTGAGGATGAGGAATCAAGTGTATCATAACCAGTTTTCTTTTATCATAGAGGGATTCCGGATATGGTTTTGTGGTTATCAGAGTAGGGAGACTTCCTTTCTTGTTTTGTTGAAGGAGTGTTGTTTGAAATACTTACGAGTATTATGTAGCGTCCGATTTAGCGGCCGGGGTGTATGCGATGCAAAATCCCTGGTCTCTATTGATGTTCTGATTTGTAAGGTAGGAGTCCTCTTCAATTTTCACGAACTTCGGGTTAGTGGGGATAAGGAGGAAGAGACGGCAATGGTGGTGGTGGAAGATAGATTGCTTCTTTCGGTGCTATCACTTTTCTTTTAATTCTTCCTACAGGGAAATGAAGGAGAAAGTAGTTTTTGACCTGTTACAGTTTTGCAATTTTCGAGCTGTGTCTGAGGTTTCTCTGGAAGATCAGCATTATCATGGCGACGAGAAAAGAACTAGAGACTTGTCCTCATGTTTAAGAAAGTATTTGTAATATCGAGCTTTGAAAAGATTGATTCTGTAATAGTAAAGCAATGTTGTAGGAATAGTCCTATAACCAACTTGTTAGATAAAAATTGAGCGTAATAAAAGAATATTTTTTTTGATTCTTACGAGCGAAAGGCAGAAATAGCCGACACGTTATCGAGCTGTACATAATATGGGAGTGAATAGTTGGTGGGATAACATACCTTATCCTACCTCGTAAATGAATCGAGCTTAACAGATGTAAACATAAAGCTCAAAATATAAACTTTAGAGAGCTCGATTAAGCACAAAAAAATAATAGTAAGTAGCTCAAACCCGGGAAGAGTGGGTTATAGAAACAGAAATACGTTGCGTATAGTCAATCGAAAAATTAGTCATGTTAACTGAACAGTATAAAAGTGTGACTTGTTCTTTAAGAAGGTTATTCATAAAAAATGGTGAAGACTCGTTCTCAGAGGGCTGTTGAAGCGCGTGTATTGAATGACTTGCGTTTAGCATTCAAGATTGATGAAATAAGGGAAGTTGTTTTCAGGCAGTAAGGTTATGATGCGGTTATGCTCGAAACCCGAGCGAACTACGAGGGTAAGGCTGATGTAGAAAGGGGCAAGGAAATGAACCGTGTGTACTGGTCTGAGTCCATGCGTACCTGTTGGCAGTCTGTTGAAGATCGTAAAAAGTTCGTCCTGATGATGGTCAGGGAGGTGATCATCAATGAGGATAGGGATATCGCCTCAGGGCTGCTGAAGGCTTGTGGTGTTGTTGGGCACACCGGTTGCTTCAAATGCAAATATCTTGGGGATTGGAGTGATTGACTGTTGTATTTTTGAATTTTTGAAATGTAATTGCCCGAATTTACTTAAAAAAAATATGTTCACGAAAATAGGCTATGATTAGGATTGTTGTTGAAACTGAATTTTTTAATTTATGTTGCAAACTGATATTGACGTTAAAGTCAAAGTGTATAAGTAGGGCAAACAAATGTACGTGAAATTTTAAAGTAAAAAATTCAGAATAATAAGTTTGGGGTATTGTGAAAAGAGTGGGACCAAGATGCTGAGAGATACGATAAAGTATAATATTTGGTGTAATGATGGGAAGGTGTTTTCACCGAAGTGGTACGACACGTCAGACAGGTTCAGACGAACAGACGGCTCGGTTCAGGAATCAAGGACTGCTTACTGGAAAGCTCCAAACCGCCAGCGGTTTGGGGAAAGGTGCATAAGTACACATCTCCTCCCTCTCCGAATACAGGAAACCAAAAAAAGAAGAGAAGGGTTAGAGAGAGAGAGATCTCAACTGACGATTCCATTATTGCAGAAGGAGGAATGGATAAGAAGAAAGCATTCACTAGGAGTCTTAATTGCAAACTACGAGAGGAGGCTGAGATCGAGGAGGTTATGAAGAAGTTGCAGAAATTGTGCAAACTGGTGCGGACCAACGCTGCTGACTCTCACTCGGGTGTTGAAGGTAAGTCTGTCTTTGGGTTTATAAGATTTTTTGAATAAAAATATTTATTGTGTCGGGATAAGGATGTAATTCCTACCTAAACACAAAAATGAAATAAAAATAACAATGAGAATAATGATTGTGGGGCGATACAAATCATTTTGTGACAGTTAGTGATTGTATAAGTGATCTAGTAGTGCGAGATAAAAATTGATATATATACCTCGACCCTCTGTAGGTTTTGTTGGATCAACGTCTTGTAAAGTAGGCACTTTACTGTAGATAAGTATGGTTTCGACTTCCGATTGTGCAAAGGCTGATGAAGTAGACCTCGTAGGGCACTTATCTCCCGTTATTGGAGTAGGGGATGAGGAGGATACGGTAGCCAAATTGGTAGAATAGCCTCGTTTGAAGGGTTCTCGAGTTGAGTACCCAACAGGTTCTAGTCGATTTAGGGAGTTTTGTAAGGCCAAAAGTAGTATAGATGGGATTTGGGGGCTTCGGATATAGGAGTAATTTCTTTAGGACTTGTAGTGTCAAATAAGGAGGGGATTACCTGTATTTCATGCCTGATTTGGCTAAAGAAAAGAAGTGCATTTGGGGGACAAAGCATCCTTGCAGTACGTTTAAGGCGTGGTGAAGGATAGTAGAATTGATGGGTTTTGTTGCTATTTAGCCCAGTTCGACTATGGGTTGACGCTGCCTTTGAGCAATTTGGCTAAGAATGTTATGAATATGATCGAGGCTTGCCCGACGCAATTGAATTACAATTTTTGGGAAGTTATCCTTGTACGCGAAACCCTGAATGAGAGATGGGCTGCATCTGGTAGTGAGAGGTGGATTACTGCCAAGGATTTTTTGGAGTATTATGCCGTGAAATATGTCACAGGAACTGATGGTGCATATTTCTCTTCTAGTTCTTCAAGACCATGCTTCTTCGACCTGTTTTCAGCAGTGTGAGTGTGGAACGACAACCTTTTATGGGTGTCTGGTGAATATCTTCAGTGGTCTGATGATGAACCCCTAGAACTTAATAATAGAACTATAACAAAGGGTAAGTATACCATTGAAAATTGAACTATCATTTGTACTTCAATAGTTGATTTGTATCTTACGCTGCCGATTTTTATGCAGGAATTAATTGCAAAGTTTCGAGGAAGGAATCTTTTATAGACGCCGTTGCCAGGGAAGGCACTGAGCTCGAAGCTGTTCTCAAAGAGTTAGAGATAAGTTGGTTCAAAAGGGTAGATAGAAAGGACGACAAGGTCAGGAGATCGCAAGCGAAGAGGAGAATGTCTGGGAAAACTCCAGGCTCTATGGAAGAGAAATTGGTAACTCCTGAACTTAATACTCCTTTGAAGCTCGCGCGGCTCAATAAAATGCCAGATGGGCCAGTGGATATGGCTACTGTCTCCAGCACTGTTGTACGAAACCTGACGAAGAGGAAAGCCGCAAAAAGGGGGGTTGCTTTTGGCTCTGTTATGTCGGACAGTGTGGACGATAGCAGTAAGAGGAGGAAGGTAACTTCTCCCACAAAGTCGCAGGTGGTGCTAGAGGAAAGTGATAAGATCGTTGAGGGGGTGGACTTGAGGCCGCCTTTCGAGGTTGAAGTTGGTCTCTTGGAGGAGCAATGTAGATCTAAAGCTCGAGAGAAGATGGTTGCTATTATGGATGATGAGCTTAAGAAGGTTAGTAAATAGTTGATTTTTTCGAGCTGTTTTGTTGCTCGAGCTGACTTATATCTTTCTTTTTGTTTGCCCATGCTCTGAGGGAAGTTCAGCTTGGTTTCTAGGATAGGTCGATTGAGCTGGAAAAGAGGATCTCCCAGCTCGAGGGATAGAAAAACTAGTTGGAATAGAACCTGACTTGGGAGAGAGAAGCTTTCCAGTTGGAGCTGGAGAAAGTTAGGGAAGATGCTACCCTAAAGCTTAAGGAAGTTAGGGCCGAAAGTGTAGCTAAAGCAAAGCGATTGGTTACCACGTCCGCTACTTCTCGGAACAACTTTGCATGGAAGCTCTACCAGCTGAGGTATACAAAGGCGGAGATTATGGCATTTAGCGAAGGGAATTATGAGGAGAAGGAAATTATGGATGAAGAGGAGGTTGAAGAAATGGAGGATGGTCTGAATGTTCCTGAAAAGACCGCTGCCGATAATCAAGAAACTATTAATCAGGTTGGATGATCGTGAATGTAACATCGGTTGAGAAACATGAACTCGAGCTTTGTAATATTTTATTGTTGTTTGATGCTAGCAACATTTTGCTTATGAAATTCAGTATTGTAGGAGATAGAAAGCTTGCGCCTCAGAGTTGTGGACTTAGAGGACCTGCTTGAAGTGGAGAAAAAATCCTTTGCTGAATTACAGGTTAGATAATTCAGATAAATTAATAACTAGATGAACAACAATTTAATAGAAGAAAGGATATGTACCTTGTATGTTTATTCTAGTTCTGGATGTTTGCGTATGTACACTCTGTCTTGCGACCAAAACTTGTTATGGTCGGTAGGCCAAGGAGAAATTGGTTATCTCGAGCTTGTAGGTGTTTGTACTGCAAGTTTGTCAGTATGCTTCTGTCGACCTGTTTCCCATTAGGTACTGATGTTGTGAGTCCCTGCTAACTGTTATGCAGAAGGAGCTAGACGTTGCTAGAGAGAGAGAAGAGCAGACTCTTTTGTATATTGTTGAGTATACAGAAGAATATGAGGCTTTGATTTCCCAGTATGAAGATCGATTGGATGATAATGTGAAGCTTTCTTTGAAGCTTGAAGAAGCTAAGAGCCAAGTTGAGGATATGACTGCAACAATTTTGAGCAGGGATTTGGCCTTAAACCAACTTACCAGCAAACTTGTGGAGTTGAAGGAAAAGGCTGTGTCAGGTTCTCGACACAAGGCTGAGTTAGCTGAATACCGTATTAGAGCATTGAATGACAAGATATGTGATATGAAGTGTAAAATTCGTGGTCTGAACGAGGAGCTGTTAAAGAAAGAGATCGACCTGGATACTACGCGAACAGACTTGGCGGTGGCCGAGGCCGATTTTGAAAAAATGAATAGTAGTATTGCGGGCAAAGATTTAGAATTGCGTAACTCTGCGCAAATACGGGATAGTTTGATTGCCAGGTTAGATCGTGTAAAGGCTGATTTACGTCGTTTAAAAGGGAGAGAGGCTCAGAGCAAGGCTGATTTAGCAGAAATTCAAGCCAAGAACAAAAGTTTGGTGGACGATTTGGCCCACGCTTGCGGAAATGTGAGGAGGGATGTGCAACGTGAGAAGGAGATGAATGAAAGGATTAATCAAATCTGTGCTCGAATTTCTGAATTGGAGCAGGAATTATGTGTACGTGAAATAAAGTATCAGAAAGACCTCAAATTTGAATTGGATAAAAGAGATGGGGAAATTGCCTCTGGTGAGGGGAGTCGAGAAATGAAGGAATTTCTTCGTCGAAAAGAAGAGTTAGTGGAGAATATACGTATTGATCTCATAAATTCTTGGCAAAAGTCGATAGATCTTACAAGGCAGACGAGTGAACGTATTGATCAATTAAAAGCTGAACTGGCTGAATCGAAAACTCGTCGTTTGAAGGATAACAAGTGCGCTGCTGTTACTCACCAAGCCTTTAAAGAATTAGTAGTCCATGAACAAGGAAAATATGATGGTGAAGCTTTTCATCAACGGAAATTAAGCGCATTGGTTGCATTTTTTGTTGAGGAAATAAAATTCCTGCAGGTTGAGAGAGATTTGATGCAAGATTGCTTCTCTGGAAGGACTTGTCTATGTAAACTCGATATCTCGAGCATAGATCCAATTGGTGTTATGGATCGTAGTATTGGGACCACGACGGCTGAACAGATAGCTCGGGGGAGAGAAATCATTGCTGAGCGAGCCCCAAATTATATAGCATCTAGGACTGAAATAGGGGGAACCTCAAGTGCCGTCTTACCTACTCTTGTTGTGGGAGGAAGGTCGACAACTCTCCCAACAAGAAAATCCAACATAAAAAAGACATAGACTTGAATTCTGATAACGAGTACCTTTTGTATGTAGCAGATGATGATGCTTTAGTGCCCGATGTAGTAATTTGAGAGGAGCGTTGTAATTTGAAATGCTGATATGAGAAACTAATATTTCCACACCTGCAGTAGATGTTATTCTCTTGTTTGACCCATTGAATTTGAAGAAGTCCGCGGGTGTAGAAGTAAGTATTATCTTTTCTTCAACCCTTGGACTTCAGGGAGGCTTAGCGGTAGCGAGCTTGTATTATCTTTGCTTGTACTTTAGGCGGTCACCGCAGGCTAAAAGGTTCTTTATGGCCTCCGTCTCGGATCTGTGTTTCCTCAGGGGTTCAGCTTGCATTATCTATGCCTTGATACCATATTGGAGAGCTGGGCTTATCAGCAGCGAGCAACGTCTCACTCGTGCTTTAGGCCTGATCCCGCAGGCTGAGGCTCTTTATGGCTCCAGCCCCGGAGGTTTCTGAGTCCTCAGGGGTTCAGCTAGTATTATCAATGCCTTGATACCATATTGGATATTGGAGCTTAGCGGCAGCGAGCAAGTTTTTTATCTCACTTGTGCTTTTGGCTTGATCCCGCAGGCTGAGGCTCTTTATGACCCCAGCTCTGAAGGTTTCGGAGTCCTCAGGGGTTTGGCTTGTATTATCTATGCCTTGATACTATATTAGATATTGGAGCTTAGCGGCAGCGAACAAGTTTTTTTCCTCACTCGTGCTTTAGGCTTGTTATCTTCAGGCTAAGAGGTTCGTTATGGCCCCCGCCTTTGGATGTATGAGTATCCTCAGGAGTTAGGCTAGTATTATCTATGTCATTACCAATGTTGGATGTGGTTTACCTTTAGGGATCGAGCAAGGATAAACTACGCTTTTACCCTTGGATGGAGATAAAGTGGAACTGTATAGCAGAGATTCTTGTGATAAAAAAGAGATTTCATTGATTGAAAAGAGTTTGTACATATATTGGAGGTAAAATCTCGAGGTGGATTGAACACTGCTGAGTGACAGAGGAGCTGTTCAGCGTCGATATAGCTTTAATCTTCTTGCATTCCATGGATTTGGAATTTTGTCACTAGCATCCGTCATGAGATAGAATGAACCCAGACCATTTTGGCCTATGACCATGAAAGGACCTTCCCAGTTTTCTGCTAGTTTCCCAGCATGTGGATCTTTTCTGTTATCTAGGATTTCTCGAAGGACCAAGTCGTTAATAGCGAACTCCCGAGTGTAAACTCGTTTGTTGTAATAATTTGTTAGTGTCTGATGATATCGACCAAGATTTGCTATAGCTCGATCTCGTATCTTATCTATCCAATTGAGATTGCAAGCCAATTCAAACTCATTTTCTTCGTCGGTAAGCTCGTGGTCTCTCACAGTATAGTGGCACTTCGTTGTAATGACTACTTCAGTTCCATAGGCAAGCAGAAAAGGAGAACATTGTGTTCACTTCTGGGGCGTAGTTCGATAAGCCCATAAGATGTGAGGGAATTCACGGATCCAGTTGCCCTTTTTCTGTAACATAAGGCGCTTTTTGAGGCTAGCTACGATGATCATGTTTATGATTTCCACTTGTCCGTTTCCCTGGGGGTAGTAAGGGTTTGATGGAGAATGGATTATGTTGTGTTTGTTAAGAAATGCTACGACCTTTGCTCCAACGAACTGAAGACCGTTATCGATACGGATCAAATGTGGACAACCAAATCTTGTGATAATATGCTGCCAAATGAAAGAAATGACCTCTTCTTCTCAAGTTCTGCATAAAGGAACTGCATCGACCCATTTAATGAAGTAATTCGTGGCAACAAGGAGAAATTTCATATTACCCGGAGTATTAGGGAATTCACCAACTAGATCGAGTGCCCATCGCTTGAACGGCCAGTACACCTTACTGGCATAGAGTTCGAGGGCAGGGGCCCGAATTTAATTTCCATGACGCTGACATGCATCGCATTTCCTTGAGTACTCTTCCACATCCTGGACAGAATACTCCTTGGGTAATAGCTCTGTTAGCAAGATCTCGTCCTGCGGTATGGGATCCGCAAATTCCTTCATGTCGATCTCGAAGCATGTTGTCAGCAAGTTCCTTAGAAAGGCACTTGAGGTATGGACCAGTGACCGAGCGTTTGTAGAGATTGTCGTTTGGTTGGACTGTGTAGCATTTTGAATTCTTGATGATATGTCTGCGCTGCTGTGGATCATCTGGTAGTGGCCCGTTGCATGAGTTATCCTGACCGAGATATGGAACGAAAGGTTTCCTCCAATCATCTTCCACCATCTCATCGCCCCCAGTGTTAATCGCGTATATTGTAGTACGATTAATACTGGGGATAGAAATAACTTTGATTTGAAGGTGTCGTGATTATGTACCCAATACTCTGGCTAAGTAAGCCAAGGAGTCAGTGTGGCGATTCTCTCCTCGAGGGAGGTATTCGAGAGTAACTTTGTGAAATTTGTTTAGTTTTTCTGCAACCAGAGCTGCATAATCGACCATGATGTCGTTCCTCTTGAAATGTTATGAGTAGTGATGAACAATTAGAAGAGAGTCTGTGTAGGCTGAGATTTTAGTAATTCCGAGTTCGAGAGCCATGTCCAGACCGTGAATGAGTGCCTCATACTCTGTAACATTGTTCGAGACTTCGAAGTCGAGACGGATGGATTTCTCAATTCTGTCGTTGGATGGTGTAATGAGAACGATCCCAATTCCTGACCCTGCGGGTCCTGCAGAACCATCGGTAAGGATTCTCCACCCTTTTTGAGATATCCATGATGCTCGATCATCAAAAGATTTGGAGAGTGGAATCTCATCTACTGCATCTTCGGTGAGATCTGGATCATGTTTCTCCCAGTCAGGATTTGAAACTGGAAAGTCTGGTAGAAAATCAGCGTCTGCTTGACCCTTTTCGGAACTTTGCTGCTCAAATTTAATTGCGTGCTCCCTCAAACTGACGGACCACTGCTGTACTCTTCTAGATTTTTCTTTTTTAGATAATACTTCCAGAAGTAGGTAGTTTGTCATGACTTTGACAGGATGTGCTTGAAAATAGTGTTTGAGTTTTTGTGCAGTGTAAACGAGAGTTAAAAGTACTATTTCAATTTTAGAGTACCTCGTTTCCGCTGGAGTAAGTGTCTTGCTGATGAAGAAGATTGGTTTCTCAAATTTTCCTTTGAGCCGAATGAGAACTGAGCTAAGAGATGTATCTGTAACTGCGAGTTAGATAATCAGTTCCTCATTGCCTATCAGAGTGTTCATGATTGGAGCCCTCCCTAGGTAAGTTTTGAGTTCGTAAAAAGTTGCTTTGCATTCGGGTATCCAGTTGATATCTTCGTTCTTTAAACCTTTGCCTCGTTGAGTAGAACCTCTGAGTAGCATAAATAACCATTTGCATCGGTCCGAGGATTTGGATACGAATCTGTTGATTGCTCCAATCTTTCCTGCGAGATTTTGTACATCCTTCTTTGTTGATAGTGAAGGCATGTCCAGAAGAGCTCGAATTTGATCTGGATCTGCTTTTATCCCTTTCTTGCTGATAAGATGTCCCAAGAACTTGCCTGAGTGAAAGCCAAACTCGCATTTTTCAGGATTAAGCCTCATTCTGTAGGATCGTAATATATTGAATACTGTAGAGAGGTGAGAGATGTGATATTCTTTCTTTAGGCTCTTGCAAAGCATGTCGTCAATATAGACTTTGACTATTTTTCCCAAGTATTCTTTGAACATACTTGTGACCAGCCTTTGGTAAGTGGCTCCAGCATTCTTAAGGCCGAATGGTATGACCTTGTAACAGTAGAGACCTCTTTTTGTTATAAACGTAGTCTTTTCTTAATCTACTTCCAAGAGTGGAATATGATTGTACACCGAAGCGACGTCCATTATGGACAAGAGTTCATGACCTGCTGTAGATTTGAGGATCTGATGAATGATCGAAAGATGGAAGCTGTCCTTTGGCGAGTGTTTCTTGAGATCTGCAAAATCCACGCAGGCCCAAACCTTCCCATTCATTTTGGAACACAACAATATTAGAAATCCAGTCTGCGTACTTGGCTTCTCGAATGAAACTGACCTCGATAAGTTTGTCGATCTCCTTGTTCACTTCGTCTCTAAGTCTTAGAGATAACCTGCGTTGCTTCTGTTTAACTGTTGCAGTGCCTTCGCAGATGTTTAAGATTTGGCAAGACTTTGAGGGGTCTACGCCTGGCATTTCTTGGAAGATCCATGCGAAAACGTATTTGTTGGATTGGAGGAAAGAAATAAGAGCTTCTTTCTCTGTTTGAATTAATTTTGTACCAATATAAGTACCTCGGTTACCTCCATCGACCTGGACGTATTCTACGGGCTCGGCTAGAGAAGACTGACCATCAAGGTGACCAGCCTTCTGTGATTGCTATGCAGCAATCTGTTTTGAATGGTCGAGAACTGGTGAGACTGCATTCTCGCAAGCTCGAGAGAGTTTCTGACTTCCTTTGATTTCATAAATACCGTTGTTATGCTTGAACCGGAGTGTTTGGCAGAATGTGGACGGGATAGCCTCCATATTGTGCAGCCAACAGTGTCCAAGTACCCCCAAATACCTTGATTTGGTGTTGATGACGTAAAAAATAATGTCGATAGTGGTAGGCCCTGCTGTGATCGGGAGAGTGATCTTCTCAATTCGTTCTTCTTTGGACCCATTAAATTCACTGATGTCTATCTTACTTTGAACGACTTGATCTGAGAGTCCCATCTGATCAATCGTGCTCAGGAAAAGGATCTCAACCCCACTTCCTGGGTCTACCATCATGGTGTGCATTACAAAGTTCATCATTTTGAGCATAATTACTAGTGTGTCATGATGAGGATACTTCCCATGTCTTGTGTCGTAGTCCTCGAAGGAAATTCCCTTTCGACGACTGCTTGACTCTGGGAGGAGCTTGGCTTCCTTATCTTGGACGGCAAGGTCACAGCACTCGCCCAACTTCCTCCGCTTGACTCTGTTAGAATTTGAAACCTGATTGATCTCGATTATATTGCTGCAGTAGAGATGATATAGATGCTTTTCCTCTGCTTGTTCTGTTGCTTGAGCCACGTTATCTTGTTTCAGATAGCTCCCGTCTTTATAGCTGGGAAGATCGATGATGTATTCGAGCATCCCCCCTTTCTTAAAAATGATATCCAGGAGCTTTTTCAAACCATAGCAATTGTCGGTGTTGTGGTGCTTAATCTTGTGATATTCGCAATAAGGTTGACCTGCTATTCGAACAAGATGTCGAGCTGGACGAAAACATTTATCTTTCTGGAGAATAAGATAAATCACGGAAAACTTGGCATTCAACTTTGGTATGACTGTTCTGGATGGTTTCTGCGACCTCCGATTGTTGTCACTTTCAAGTTCTGTCTTTGCTTGTTTAGGATCGCCTGGATCGCTCGAGCTGCGGTTGTTGTTGAAATCTGTAGAAGGAACCTTGGTGTTGTGGACTGCCTTTTCAGGTTTATTCAGTTCGGGCATCATTCGCTCCATATCGATGTAATTGTTGACTTTCTCGATCATATCTTCGAGAGTCTTGGGCTTCTTCAGGAAGAGATACTCTTTAGCTTTGCAATTGAACCGCAGAGCATTTGTGAATGCGGACACGGCTGTCTTCTGATCTAAATTGTCGACCTTCCGAGCCAGTTCGAGAAACTTCTTGGAGAACTCCACGAGCTTCTCCCCATATGCTTGTTTGAGACTTATAAGAGAATATAAGTTCTCTTCTTTGTCTTTGATGTGGGCATAAGCCTTGATAAAATGTTTATGTAACTGCTTGAAGGTATAAATCGAACCTTCCAGTAAAGAGTGGAACCAACGGAGAGGTTCATCCTGAAGACTGGTATCGATGAGCTGACAAAGGTTGTGATTCAGATTAGAATACAAACCCAATGAGTTGCGGAATTATTGAACGTGCTGGCCAGGATCGGTTCCTTTGTATTTGATGATCTTGGGAGTATGAAAATCTGTTGGTACATTCATATCAAATAATTCTTTAGCAATTGGACTACCTTGTAATTTGTGTGGGTCATCCTTCGCGTCTAAAACCGTTGCTTCGATGATCTCCCTGATACGCTGGTCCATGAGTTCCTGAGAAATATAATGCTGAGGGATAGGAACTGCTGAAACTACTGGAGCTGCTAGAACTGTCAGAATTGTTTGACGTATGAGTCTGGGAACGTGGTCACCTATTTCCTCGCTCACATGTTCAGGAAGCAGGGCTCGGTAAGGAGGTCGCAAGACTTTCTCGGGCTGCTTGGAAGATCTGCGATCTTTGCTGATATCTGTCTGCTCCTCCTCTCCCAAATGAATTGAGACTATCGGTGCTTGTTGATCCTCACAATGAATCCTAGAAATGTATGTACTATGTACCTCATGTGCCCCTAACCTCTCGTGAACGGAAACCCTTAAGATTGTTGGTACTGTTTTGCGCTCTCTCAGGGCTGGTGGTGGTTGGCTGCTCTATAATGCTTTCTGAGCTATTTGAAAAGCTAACATCTGAGCTTCTCGCTTCTTTGTCTCCAGAACTTTAGCTTGAAGCTCTCGTTCTGATTCCTTCTCGCGGAGTTCTCGATCTTCCAATAGCTGGCGCTCGAGCTGACTCCATTTCTTGGCATCGGCAATTAAGCTCGCCCGAAGCTCGGCAACCCGATCAGGTTCCCTCGAACTTTCAGGCTGAGCTCCCGAAGATTGACGTGTTTAAACCATAATTGAATACTACTCGACTGATGAGTATTAATCGTGGTCCTTAAGTACGTAGAAAAATTGTGCGTTCCCACAGACGGTGCCAAATGTAGAGACCAGATTTTGTAAAGCTCGAACTAGCTTAAAATCGATCCTTAAGCGAAGAACTTCTATGCCAAGAATTAAATAAGAGATAACACTTGGCAATAGGGTTTTTAGCGTGGAAAACCTGTGAATAAGTAGTATTATTGCCTAAGAAAGTGAGAGAATCTGATTACAAGAATTAATCTAAGATAAAATTGCTAGAGATCAGATAATTATATGTATAGAATTCCCTGTTCCCCCCCCCATGTCTCCTTAGGAGCTCTGCCCTTTTATAAACCCTGCTCTCAGCTTGACATCGTGCTCAAACACGTTCTCCTGAAAGTGGGAGTCATGGGCAGTTGAGTGTGTAACTGCTAGCTCGTGGGAGACAGGTGTATGTTGACTTGTTTTGTTTACATCTGTTGTGGACGATCCACGCTCTGTTTGAGCTCGTGGTCGATTTGTAACTGTTAACGTGTTTGTTTATGCGTGAGTCTGGTACTGGATAAGATCGAGTCTTCTAGAGCTCGAGGTATAGATGAGATCGAGTGTCCATAGCTCGAGGGATATGTCCCTACAGTTTCCGCTAGCTATCTCCCACTTGCTCTTTACTGATGATTGTTTTATCTTATATAGAACTAATTTGGATAAAGCTCGTGCGCTGAAACACGCACTCGATACTCTCAAGAATGTCTATCTGGGCAAGAAATCAATCTCAATAAATCTTGTTTTCTCTTTTGCAAGAACTGTCACCACAGGCACCACAAAATGATTCAGAATATCATTGGCATTAAAAAAAATTTAGCTGGAGAGAAAGACCTTGGATCCCTCCCTCTTTCCATCAATCGCTCTAAGAGTATGGACTTCCAAAATATTGATTCTAGAGTTTCTAATCGTATTGCAGGCTAGAGAGCCAAAAGTCTTTCCCAAGCTTGTTAACTTATACTCATCAAACCTGTTAACTCGGCAATTCCTTTATACCTCATGTCTGTTTGCTCGTTCTCGGTTAAAATCTTCAACAAGGTGGATTCCCTCAATGCCAGATTTCTGTGGGGCTTTAATAATGATGGAAGAGACAATGCCCACCTTATTAGCTAGAAAATAATTTGCAGGCCTACCAAAAGAGGGGGGTTCGGCACCAGACGTGCACTCTTCCATAATCATGCCCTTCTCGCTAAGTTATTTTGGCGCATCTTTAAGGAACCAGATAAACTTTGGGCTAAGAACTTGTGTAAAAAGTACGCTCTAAGAGAATCAGTTATGACTATTGACATCAAAAGCTTGAATTTCTGGATTTGGAAAGGTATAATAAGGGCTAGATATATAATTATATCGCACCTCTACTAGCATATCGGGGATGACAAAAAAGTAGACTTGTTACTCAAATCGTGGATTCCCAATATTCCATTTGGCAAACTTGTGGGGCCAGCTCCTAATAATAGAGATGTTTGTAAGGTAGCCGACCTAATTTGTCCAATTACCAGAGCCTGAAAAATGGATCAGGTACTTTTTCCCTTATGGCATTGTCGAACATATCAGGTCTATTCCCTTTAACAAAAATATGGCCGATGATTTCTTAAGATGGAGAGAAGAGAGGAATGGTATACTTATGGTAAAATTTGTCTACAATTCCCTAATGGACAAAAAGCTTTCAAAGAACATAAACCCAAGTCCTTCTCACAATCTGGACAAAACTTTGACCTATATTTGGAGGATTAACGCTCCTTTAAGGATCCAATTTTTCATGTGAAGAACTATGCAAGAAGGTCTCCCCACTAAGATGAATCTTATTCACGGGGATCTGAAAGATGTTATTTTCCTTAGATCCGGTGAAGAGGAAGAAACTACCATGCATGCGCTCTTCTACTGTAAGAATATCAAAGATATCTGGTATACTTATGATCTCTCTATTTGTAACGAGGTTTGGCCCTATTCAAATTCTCTTCAAAAATTTCCTTTTTTTATTGCCAATAATAGTTGCTTTGGGAATAACACGATCTCGATGTGGGAAAATATCAGTGCTATTATGTATGCCATTTGGACTAATAGGAACAACATTATTTTTAATCAAAAGAACTCCCCCCCCCCCCTCTCAGAGATTTTGAAAATGGCTAAAACCTATATTTTTTCCCATGCCCATATCAGATCTGCCTTATAAAACCATTATCGCTCCTACCCTTATGTTTTTAGAAGGATGACATTCCATCTTTGTGGGCACCTCTTGGTTCTTGCCAATTCAAACTATGGTACTGATTTTGTAATTAAAACTAATGACTCTAATTTCGTTTTTGTAGGTCACAACAAAGGCTGAGCTTCTTATCCTGAAGAAACAGAGGCTCTAACAATGATTAAAGGGATGCAAGCTGCAAAAGGCAAGGTTGTTAAATGAGTCCTAATTTTGTCGGACTGCCAAAGATTGGTCAAGGCTTTTTCTCAAAAGGCAACGGATGTAGCCTGGAAAGCTCTTCCTCCTGTTCCAGATTTGTTTTTTTGAGAAATTTAGCTTTAACCCCCCATATTATTGCATCAACTTACCATTGACCCCCACATTCCTTAAAATTCGACAATAGACCCTATTTTAGCTTGAAAACCAATTCAAACTTATTTGACTGGCTGACTTGGTGTAAATACCAGCATACCCTTATAAATAATAATAAATTTTTTGATTTAACCCCCTAATTTTGTGCCTGCAATTCATCTTCCACCTTAAAAATGAATACAAAGTCATAACAAAACCATCTAAACAACTTTGGACTTGATTAAAGAGGGATTGAGTTGTTGTGTACTGATGTTTAATTTCATCTCCCATTGTATATTTTTACAGTTATGAATTTAAACTTAATATGTATCTCGGAGAAAAATGGTATAGTTGGGTTTAAAATTTAACAGACCTGGTCAACCAGAGTCCTTATCGGTCAACATAATTTGACTTGGTTTTCAGGCTAAAATGGGGTCTATTGTCGAATTTCAAGGATTGTAGGGGTCAATGGAAAGTTGATGCCATAATGTGGGGGGTAAAGCTAAAAGTTATGGCTTCTATCTCCCAAGAATTTCAATTTTTGTATATTAGTAGATCCTTTAATTGTGAGGCCCATGCTTTAGCCTCGAGGGGGTTTTCCAACCTCCACTGTTTTGTAATATGACAAGTGAGGCCTGCAAACTCATTAACTCTGTAACCTCTTCTTTTGCGGCTAGGGCTTAATTTATTTGCGTTTTGCTAAAAAAAATATAAAAAAAAGGAAAAAGAAAAAGAACCATTCTCTCCCAAAAAGGGAGCCAAAACAGAATATTCGAAAAATAGTTGGGATGACCTCCTCTAATTTTTTATATTTTTTAAAACTCCACGATATGCAAACGTGCTTCATTTATCCGTACTGTTCAATCCAACGTTCCAAATTCATCCACCTCTTAACCTTTCTTCCAAGAAAACAAAATCAAAATTAATAAATTAGGTTTCATTTCATCTCTCTCTCTCTAATCTCTTTCTCTTTCTCTTCGATCATCATCAACAATGGCGAAAGGACCTGGTTTGTACACCGATATCGGCAAAAAAGTGAGAGGTAATCGATCATTTTCAACTCTAATTAGCCCCGATTTCGTGATTTTTAGGGTTTTTGATTTGATTTTGGTGTTGTAGATCTTCTCTACAAGGATTACCAGAGCGATAAGAAGTTTACTCTTACCACTTACACTGCGAATGGAATCGTAAGTATCTCTTGATTTAGGGTTTTTGCTTCGCCAACTAATTTGGGAAATCTGGTTTGGAAATAATTTAGGGTTTTAGGTTTGTAGCTTTGGTTTGATTGATTTGATTTTTTTTGCATATTTGGATTAAACTGTTTATGTGAGTTGTAGATTTGTTTTGGTTGCTTGTAAGTTCTGCAATGCATGTTGGTATTCTGTAGGTTTAATGGTATTAAGGGAATCTTCAATTCTAGGGTAAAGTTTTGGTAAAAAAATTGTTGGAAACTTAGGGAGCATGCTTTTCTCGAAAATAAAATTGGTTAAAAACATGATGAAAATGAAAGATGGTGTAGTATTCTAGCACAAAATGCTTAGGACAAGAAATAGCGAAGCAAAAAAAAAAAAAAAATTAAATAAAAAATGCAGAGATGACCTAAGGATTTTATGTTTGTTAGATAGGCACTTTTTGCAGCTTTACCTTATAGTGGATGCATGTTTTTTCATTGGGTTTATACATAAAGGCCAAAACCGCCAAATTTAAGTTGTTGGGTAACAACACTAATTACAAACTATTTTGACATTGAGACACCCAACACAGATCCAATGGAAAAACATTTTTTTTTTACCGTTCAAAAAAATGTTTTTTCATTGGATGTGTGTTTGGTCTCTCCATGTCAAAATAGTTTATAGTTAGTATTGTTACCCAACAACTTAAATTTGGCGGTTTTGGCCTTTATGTGATAAACCCAATAATGAAATATTTATTTTGTGTGTATATATTGTACTTATGTTGGTAAATAATGTTAAGTGTTTGTGAATTGCAAATGCATCGAGTAAGGATGCTTTCTGGTCACGATTTAATTATTACTCACAATTTCATCACATTGCAATATTTAGTTCTAATTTCATATAATTAAAGTATGTTATTTCAGTTGCATAATTTATATGGTTAGAAGTATTTGTATGTGATGAAATTTTCTGAGGATAGTTGACTCATAGTAGAAAATATCGATATTATATTAATTTAATCTAGCATTCTAAGAAAATTTTGATATTTATTGTGTGATTTAATATAACATCGTAAGCTATGGGCCACCTCGTACAAGGTACATTTATTGATGAATCATCTTATGCCTAAGATATTTAGTTTCTTGAGCCCTTCAAATAATCATTCCTTACAATACCTTCTGGTGCCTTTATGTTTATGCTGTAGTAGTTTGTTTTCTAGCTTCATTTGCATAGTCTTTTGACTTGACTTCTGTTCTTTACCATTTCCTCTCACTTCAAACCGCAGGCTATCACTTCTTCAGGAACAAAGAAAGGTGACTTACTTCTCGCTGATGTCAGTGGTCAGATGAGAAACAAGAATGTTACAACTGATTTCAAAGTGGACACCAATTTTAGGGTAAGTTATTATCAATTTTATATCCTTTGTAACTGACACCAATGTCCATATATTTGTAAAAACTTGTATCATCGTCTGACATGTTGTGTTATTTCATTCCTATTTCATTATGATATCTGTGTTTTATTGCATAAAATAGGAGATTTGTCCAAGTTATAGTTTATCATTAATATCAAACCTATAGAATGTGTCCTTGCAGAATGCGTCTCTTCCCATGTACATAATCTTATATAGCTAAAAACAGTTCCAGATGGTTAATGCTTCTTTAGATTGTTGTTCATATTCTTCCTTAGCGACCCTCAATGTTGGAGGCTCTAGTTACTGTGAAGGACAAACGTTTATGCCCTTTGGAAGTACACATGTAAACAAAGATTGTAATTCCAGTTTTTATTGTAATTACATCTATGCCATTGTCCTTTCCCTCTAATCTAAAAGTTTCACACTCTTCATCCCGTAGATGGTTAAAATTAATTCATGGTTGATGGCCAGTGGAGAATATCCTTTGCTACCTATTTTCACTATGATTGTATAACTTATACTTTATTCAAGTACATTGATTTCTGCAAGACAACTACTTAATCCAGTACTTATGAACCACCAATTAGGCAATTTTTTTCTTCTATGGGCTCACAATGGATAGGCAGTATTCACATAGATAATGTGCTTCTACAGATCAATCAAAATATTTTTTGTGTTGGATATAAACATTTTTCGTATGTGCAGAGGTAAGGGCTATAGAGCAATGCCAGGCCCTAGCCCAAAACAACCAAAGCAATGGCTTTGGTCCCCAAATTAAAAGGGGCTTCAAAAAAAAAAATTACTACCCTCAAAAAAATAAAAATACTATTCTACAGCAACTCCTCTCTTTCTCTCTCTCTCTCTCTCTACAATGGATATAAATTTTTTTCGTATGTGCAGAGGTAAGGGCTATAGAGAAAAGTCAGGCCCTAGCCCAAAGCCACCAAAGCAATGGCTTTGGGCCCCAAATTAAAAGGGGTTTCAAAAAAAAAAAATTACTACCCTCAAAAAAATAAAAATACTACTCTACAGAAACTCCTCTCTCTCTACAAAGCAGTTCTCCCTACATCAACTTCTGTCTCACCAATTGTTTTTTTAAATATATGAGGGCCTCATTTTTGGGGTTGGCTTTAGGCCACCAAAACCCTAGGGCCGACCCTGGACAAAGTTATTTATATACGAGATTGTGCACTAAGAGATGTATAACATGTTTGTACAGTTAGGGTTTATTATGAGTGCTCATGAAACCATAGGCCCAGTTGGTTTTTGTATTGCTATTAGAGCGTGTAATGCAAGTGTCTGTAAAGAACACATGCAAATGAAACATGTCGATGTGTAGTACGTGATACTTTTTGGCCCTGAATAATTGAATAATAAGTTATTTGACATGTCTTGAACCCTTAAGTCATGACTCATGAATGACTACTAAATAGTTAAAATAAGTAAATATTAATTTGAACTAATTTTCGAACATTATTTCTCTGCCATAATTAAACAGCATTTCCGTACTTTGCTTTGTTGTGCAATATTCATTATTATTTAGAAATGTTTTCAGCAATTCTATTGATATTTTATGAACCTGCCAAATGAAACATATTCATATGAAGAAGAGATTTGTGTGTCGTTTGTCTAATTGCATGGTTTCTGCCAGGTTCTTTCAACTATTACAGTTGATGAAGTTACACCCGGGCTCAAGACAATTTTCAATTTCGTTGTTCCTGATCAAAAGTCTGCCAAGGTTAGTAGTTCCTTTTCTCCTTTCTCTAACATCAAAGTATTTCACAGTACCGATTTTACCATGAATCATATAACTGGCTAAAGTATCTAGAGAGTAGCACAACTATTTTTACATTAATTTTCTTTAAATCAGCACCCTAGTTTCTAGTACTAATAAATTACTTATTCTTACATTTTGATGTCGGACCTGTAGAGAGTTAATCCCTTGTGAAGGTTCTAGCCTTCTACGGAATGGGGAATAAATTCAAAGATTAAATATACTATTAATACCTTTAATTATTTGTTTGCCTAAAGTATCTAGGTACATCAATTTTACATAAACTATATTTAACTAAGTACCATAACTCCTAAATGGAATTTTTTTTTTTCATTTATGTGTAATGCATGTTTTGATGTCGGACTTGAAAAGAGTTTGTCCTCACATTCAGAGTGTACTAACCACTGAGCTGTTGGTTCAGTGGTAGTGTGACCCTCCACCAAGTGAGAGGTCGAGAGTTCAAACCCTAATAGGGGTTTCTTACAGTTGAGTTATGGACCTCCAAACCGGATAACCTTTCGATTAAAAAAGAGCAGCAACATGTAAATTTATTCCAACAGAAAGTGTGTTAATTACGTTAGTTGGGAAAAATGTGCACTACAGATAAAACAAGCAATGCTAGATGTGTGGTAGTTGTAAAGTAATAGGCTGAGAAAGTAAAACAAAAGTCTGTAAATTACGTTATTTGGGAAAAGTGTGCACTACAGATAAAACAGGCAATGCTAGATGAGAGGTAGTTGTAGAATAAGAGGCTGAGAAAGTAAAACCAAAATACTAGGCACTTGGTTTGGTGTTGATAAAATATCAATTGCATTGGTTTGGTGTTGATAAAATATCATTTGCTTTGGTTTGGTGTAATTAGTGATTACTCATGAAATTTTCTTTGGTGTAATTAGTGATCGCTCATGAAATTTTGTTTGGTGATTTGTATAACAGTTGGAACTCCAGTACCAGCATGACTATGCAGGGATCAGTACAAGCATTGGCTTGAATGCAAACCCTGTTGTTAACTTCTCAGGTGTTGTTGGAAGCAATATTGCTGCTATTGGGACTGACCTTTCTTTCGACACTGCGTCTGGAAACTTTACTAAGATAAATGCTGGGCTGAACTTCACGAACTCTGATCTTGTTGCTTCCTTAACCTTGTGAGCATTTTCCTTTATTTAATACAAGTTCTCATTCTGCTCTCTTTTCCACCCTCTTTTCTTTCTTTTCTTACTAACTGAAAGACCATATGATATTCTTCATATATTAAAATGTAAGATGGACTTTTCTCCTCTATTTAATGTCTGTCCCAGCACCTACTTATCTATCCTTCAAACTCTGACCAACTAATCTCCTTGATCTAAATTCCTTCAACAAGCTAACCACCAGCACAACCATTGTAGTCAGAGAACTCCATTAGTTCAC
This sequence comes from Kingdonia uniflora, assembly GCA_014058105.1. NCBI lineage: Eukaryota > Viridiplantae > Streptophyta > Magnoliopsida > Ranunculales > Circaeasteraceae > Kingdonia > Kingdonia uniflora. The sequence continues at coordinate 1,994,670 of JACGCM010000696.1, forward strand.
CCTGTCCTAGTTCGATTTAGTAGCTGAATCGATTGGATGATTGTGTTCATCTCTACCCCATCTTTCCTCTGTATCAAATGCAATAATGAGAGTAAAAGATGAAATTTGCGGGGTCTTGATTGCTATGAATTTTATTAGGTGCATGTTTTTTGGCCAGGATTAACAAAGCGGATAGTCTGAATGCCTCTTACTTCCACACTGTGAGTCCTCTGACCAGTACAGCTGTTGGTGCAGAGCTGGTCCATAGCTTTTCAACAAACGAGAACATTCTCACTATTGGGACACAACATGCGTTGGATCCATTGACTTTGGTGAAGGCTCAGGTCAACAACTATGGGAAGGCTAGTGCACTGATCCAGCATGAGTGGCGCCCAAAGTCTCTCTTCACCATCTCTGGGGAGGTGGATACAAGAGCCATTGAGAAGAGTGCCAAGGTTGGGCTGGCTTTGGCTCTCAAACCCTAGACCTCTTTTTGTAGGGCTTTGTGTAAGCAATAAGTTAGGGTAGGGAGGAGGAAAACTAGTACTCTTTTGAAACGGAGTTTTGTCCAGAGCATGTCGTGTCTTTAGTCTGTGCGTATTACATTTTCCTTTGAACTCCTGGATACTTTTCAATTTTTGGTCGGAAATTTGTTCTCGAGAAACTTTATATTGTTCCTTCAGTGGGGCGGGAATGAGAAATGGGCATGGATGCAAATTTGATTAATGATTAGATGGTTCAGTGATTACTTTGCTGAAATTGATTCGTCTTGTTTCGATTAGCCTTTTTCGTATGGTTGATCTGTTGTTACCTTAGTAGAAGGTTTTAGGGTCTAACATTATTGCTGATTGAGTTTAAAAGTCTCCGGTCAGGCACTGACCAAGCGGTTGGTTACTTGTTTACTGGTTGGATGATTTGGCCAAACCATCCCAATTGTGGTTTAGACGGAGCTGCAGATGATAATGTTGCAGGTGATTTTTCCATACCGTTGGAATGCGTTAGATTTATAGCGCAACATGATTGAGAGCAGCAAAACATGAAGAGCTAATATTGACATGGCCTGTCCAGATAAAAACATGCCCTTTACACGTTTCCTTTAATGTTGGTCATTTTGGAATACCCAGCAGTCGAGGACAATAATCCCTATTGAATAATCCAACACCCAGAAAATTGAGGACTGTTTCATTAGGCCGAGCGAAACAGACCAAACTAAAATCACAATTTGTCTGTTAGTCATCAGTTTTGAAATTCAAAATTCAAAACCCAAAACTCTGTTACTGTTGAGAACAAAAGCAATCTCATATACACTAACATAATATCATGCCCACGCATAAAATATAACACAATATAGAGAAGAGAGAGTCTTTATTGATGAACGTACCCTAAGTTTATGGGTTGGGTTAGGAGTCGGTGGGTCACCCCAAACCCAGTTTGGGTGGGACCCAAACCGAATGGTTCATAACACTCCCTTTGGGGTATCCTACATCTAAACGACTTGTCTCATTAAAACCTCCGCCTAGCAAAATCCTGTGGGCAAAAGGCTATCAAAGGAAATAGTACAATCCTATGTCACAGATGGGTGGTGGGCGTGTATAACGTTGCCTTATCAAAACCTATAGCCAGTAAAACCCCCAGAGATAAAAATTGTGCTATCAGGAAAATGATTACAATACGCATATGCCCATGTCAGGTGGAGTCTACTCCCTCTGACGTTTATCTCCAAGAGATGTGTCTCACAGAGACATCAAAGAATACAAACTTCGCATGTCTATTTCGTATACCAATAGCTTGAACATAGGTGGTGTAAGAGTCTTCGTGAATAGATCTTCTAAGTTGCTTCTTGAATGGTCTTGAACAAAATTAATTTCATTTGTCTTTTGTAATTCGTGAGTATGGAAGAACTTTGGTAAAATATGTATGGTTTTGTCGCCTTGGATAAAACCTTATCTATCTTGAGCGATGCATGCAGCATTGTCTTTATAGAGAATTGTGGGTTTCTTCTGGACATAACTTAGTTCACAAGTTTCGTTGATGTAATTCGTCATGGAGCGTAACCAAAAATATTTTTTGCCAGCTTCTTGAAGTGCAAGAATCTCTGTGTGGTTCGAAGATGTAGCGACCGTCATCTGCTTCACTAATCTCATTGAAATCGCTATATCTCCATACATAACACATAGCCCGTCTGACAACGGCTTCTATGTGTGCTTGACGAGTATCCTGCCTCGGCGTACCCTATAATTTTTCGTTTACCATATATCGGGTAGAATAGACCCAAGTACTTTGTGCTGGTTTCAAGTACTATATAATGTATTGATCCTATTCCAGTGCCTCTGGGAATTAGTGAAACTGTGGCAAGCCAAGCAGTTTACAACGAAAGAGATATTAGGTCTAGTACACCCAACTAAGTAAAACAAAACACTAATTTCTCTTAGATAAGGCGCATCAGCCTTAGGAGTTTCTGCTCTCATCAGGAGGGCGGAAGATGCCCTTGTTCACCTCAAGGTAAAGGACTCTCATAGACGTGCTCAAGCTATGAGCTGCATCCATATCGCCTATTGAACGAGCATACAACTATCAAGATGTTTAATCTGCAAATTAATCGTCACATTATTTGGTTTCCCAAGGTCTTTCTTTTCAAATTCCTTTCCCAAAAGTATTTGGTGGCTCCTTTGATCTCTCCCGAAGTTTCAATGATATTCAGATTATCTAATACATTGCTATGACGAATAAGCAAGAATTTATGTTCTTAGTGAGAGTGCATGGGCAGATAAGACTATTTGCAAAGTCCTCGACCTTCAAATACTCAATCAACTTACTGTTCCACATGATCCCTGATTGCTTCTAGCTGACAATAATTTATTTAGTTTTATTACGTACGCACTTCGTGCATTGGGCTTAATTGCTTCCGGAAGCTTACACCTCTTAGGTATCTTCTTATAAGTGTTCGTAGCTAGTTTTCCGTGTAGATACTCATTACCTACATAAGATGCATGTCTAGCTTGTCCTAAATAATTGACAGACTAATCAAGTACTGGAAAGTTATAGCGTCTATGAACAAAGAATAAGTCTCATCGTAATTGATGCCAAGTTTCTTTAGAGAACAACTGGGCAACTTGTCTTGCCTTGACCTAATGAATTCTTGGAGTTCATTATATTTATGTAAGAATTCCCATTTGTATCTTACAGGCTCAATGGCATCACTTCGCGTTTTGCTAGCGAGTTAGGCTCCGTTTGGATTCCGGACGCCCACTTTGGCTAATGTACAACAACACAGAGTCATAGAGGGTGAATGCGTTGTCGACGATCACTATTAAATGATCTTACGTACTATTACAGACATAATAGATGGAGATCTCTATATTAACATGTACATGTGCCACGCTGGGCGATGCGTCTTAAAAATGTACCCGTAAGTGCACGATTCGTTTGAAACATATATAGGGTAAACGAGGTCGAACCTACAAGAACTTGAATTTTATCATCTTTTTTAGTTTGGTTTTTGCTTACAAAAATGTTAATTAATGAAAATAAATTAAGAGAATCTCATTTACGGATATCAAATAACAAAGGTAGATATGAAATAATAAAAATGACAATTAGGGTTTTGGATTTCACCACCATTAACATATACTAGTTAATTTAATCGAAAGTTCCCAATTTGAAGAATAGTGTTTTGGCGACCTAATCGGTGAATAATTACCCCTTTTAATTAAAGAATTGAGATGCACATATTATGTAACTTAGTTTGTGATGAAAACACAACTTGTTAAAGCCTTTAGCTAAATTAAAGATGTTAATCAAAATCATACGACCCACATAATATATAAAAATATAATCCTAATGATTAAGTTAAAAACACATATAGAATCTGTTGGGTTATTTCAAAAACTTATTTGACCTTGGACTTGGGCTTAAGTTTGGGCATGGGCTTGAGGCCTTTGTTATAATTTAAAGTGGGTCTTTTATCTACTTCATTCTTCAAACGGCTATTCCTTTAGAAGACCTAATCTTCAGGGAGTAACACATGCATTCAAAGAACGTTATGGACGTGAGACGTGATGATAACCGTTGTGTTTACATCTGTAAATACCTTCCTCCTACTATCAAAAAACAACAAAAACCTACTGTTCATTGTCTTCTCTCTTTCTCTCTCTAAAAACAGTTCATACTTGAGGTGCAAACTCATTCAGTTTTTTACGTAGACTTCCGGCGAAGCTACCGTATATGCTTGTTGTATCCTGGGAGAGTACTTGAGATACTCATTAAAGAGAGTGCGACCCACGCATCGAGCGCTAATCATCTTGTTATTCTTTCAGATCAATCGTGGTAGCTGTTGCGAAGTTCGAAATTGTTGTTGATGTGGTTATTTACCTGAGATTGAATCTCTTTGTTGCTTCGACCTAACATCTGTGGTATCAAACTTGCTGTTTTAAGTTACTGTAGCTGTTGTTATTCGAAGTACTGTAGCAGCTTGAAGATACTGTAGCAGATCGAAGTACGTAAGCAGATCGAAGTACTGTAGCTGTTGTTCTGAATTACTAAAAGAAAATGGAAAACTAATTGCAGGTTTTCTTTACAAATTATTTATACAATTTTAAAGAGTATCTACTATCTATAATATGGCTCTTACCTCAAAAGTGCTGAAGTTTGACTCTAACAAACCTTCTAAGTTTGATGGTCTCAACTTCAGGAGATGGAAGAACTAAATGTTCTTTTATCTCACACTTAAGGAAGTGGCTTATGTCCTAGAACAAGAATGCCCTATTGAACCTCCCGTTCCTCTACCTGCGATAGACCCTGACCTGATTACAAACGAATATGACAAAACCTTATAATCAATTTCGAACTGGACTGAGGCTGACTTCAAATGCTGTAATTTCATTCTGAATGGTCTAGCAGACGAACTATAGGATTACTATCTACAGTCTGAAACTACGAAAGCCCTTAAGGAAGTATTACAGAGGAAGTATGATACGGAAGAGGCAGGCTCTAAAAAGTTTGCCGTAAGCCGATATCTCAAGTTTACTATGGTTGACGATAAGTCGGTAATTACCCAATCACATGAGTTGCAACGAATTGCGCTAAGATCATGTCCGAAGGGATACTTCTTGATGAACAATTTCAGGTTGCCGTGATGATTGACAAATTACCGCCTAATTGAAAATGCTATAAAAATATCCTGCGACACAAGTCAAAGGAACTTACCATGAAGAACTTGATTACTCGTCTTAGGGTTGAAGAATAATCTAGAAATCAAGATCTGAAAGAGGAAATCCTTTTGGTTCAAGCCAAAGGGAAGGCCCATCTGAAACCTAAAGGGAAACCTTTCAAGGCTAAGAATGGCGGTAATTGGAACAACCGTCCTAACGGTGGTAATCTGAATAACCGTCAGAAAAATGGGCACCAAAATTCTAATAAGGGAACGAACAAAAAAGCCCCACCAAATAACAGAACAGTTTTTATTGTGTGCTTCAACTGTAACAAGCTTGGACACATATCTAAAAACTACCAGAACCGCAAACCTGTTGCTCAGGCGAACATTACCGAAGAGCCCTTTGTGGCTAGAATCACGGAGATCAACATGGTCGGTGGAACCGACGGGTGGTGGGCTGATTTGGGCGCTTCTAGGCATGTATGCTATGAACGCAATTGGTTCAAGACCTATAAAGAAACTGAAGGCCAGAAGACGCTACTTGGGGATTCCCATTGTACCAAAGTGCTAGGCACTGGAGATGTTGAACTGGTATTTACCTCTGGAAGGACAGTGACTCTGAAGGATGCGATGCACACTCCTGAAACGAGGAAGAATCTTGTTTCTGGCTATCTTCTCAACAAGGCAGGATTTCAGCATACCATTGGCTCAGATCAGTACATTTTTACTAAGGGTGGGATTTTTGTGGGAAATGGTTTTGCTTGTAATGGAATGTTCAAATTGAGTATTGAAATGAATAAATCTGCTTCTGCTTACATATTGTCTTCTTTTAATATTTGACACTCTAGACTATGTCATGTTAACAAGAAGTTAGTACACAATATGAGTAAACTAGGTATGATCCCTAAAGTAGATTTAAATGATTTTGATAAATGTCAATCTTGTAGTCAAGCTAAGATTACTAAAGCCTCACATAAAAGCGTTGTAAGGGAATCACAACTTTTAGATTTAGTACACTCTGACATTTGTGAAATGGACGATACATTAACTTGAAATTGTAAAAGATATTTTATAACTTTTATAGATGATCACTCAAACTATACTCAGGTTTACCTAATGCGTCACAAAAGTGAAGCTATAGATATGCTTAAGACATATGTAATAGAGGTGAAAAATCAGTTTGATAGACACATTAAAATATTTCGTAGTGATAGAGTCACAGAGTATGATTCACATGAATTTTAAAACTTGTATGAATCCTTAGGGATTATACATGAAACTACTGCTCCTTATTCTCCAGAATCTAACGATAAAGCTGAACGTAAAAATAGAACTTATACTGAGTTGATAGTTGCTATATTACCTAGTTCTGGATCACCCAAATCTTTATAGGGCGAAGCCTTATTATCTGTTTGCCATGTTTTAAACCGTATTCCTCATATCACATCTGAATTATCACCTTCTGAAATTTGGAGAAAAAGAAAACCTAATGTTAACTATTTTAAGGTTTGGGGTTGTTTAGCCTATGTTCGTAAACCTGATCCTAAATGGATAAAACTAGGTAGTAGAGCTTTAGAATGTGTTTTCATTGGCTATGCTATTAACAGTAAAACTTACAGGTTTCTTGATATTAAGAATAATCTAATTATTGAATTACTAGATGTTGATTTCTATGAGGAGAAGTTTCCTTACTTACTGAGGGACAGTGGGGGTAGTAGTGGGGGTTCTCAGCCTTCTACATCTTCGACCCCTAATGTACCTCAAGTAACGTTCCTAGAGCTGTTGATTCTCATAAAACAGGCCCAAAACTTCGTAGAGGAAAACGTATAAAGATTGCTAAGGATTTTGGTAATGATCTTGTTGTACATACCTTAGAATCGGACCCCAATACTATCAGGGAAGCATTAACCTCAAGTGACGCTGATTTGTGGCCAAAGGCCATTGATGATGAAATTGATTCTCTTACTACAAACAAAACTTGGGACTTAGTTAATTTATTACCTCCTGGTAGTCGTTCTATTGGGTGTAAATGGATACTAAAGAGAAAACTTAAACCAGATGGTACTATAAATAAATATAAGGCAAAACTTGTAGCAAAGGGATATGTACAAAAGGAAAATATTGATTTTTTCGACACATATTCTCCAGTTACTCGTGTGACAACCATTAGAGTATTATTGGCCGTTCCTGCCGTGCAGAATTTGTTTATTCACCAAATAGATGTAAAAACTACGTTTTTAAATGGAGAGCTTGAAGAGAAATTATATATGGATCAGTCTGAAGGCTTCGTGGTACCTAGTGAGGAACACAAAGTTTGCAAGCTGAACAAGACCTTATACGGTCTAAAGCAAGCTCCAAAACAGTGGTACGACAGAATCGACCAATTACTTCTTACAAATGGTTTTAGGATTAACGTTGTTGATAAATGCCTATTTTATAAAGTATCTGGTAAAAATTATATTATGATATGTCTATACGTTGATGATCTACTTATTCTTTGTTCTACACTTGATATCATTTTAGAGACCAAAACCATGCTTAACAATAATTTTGATATGAAGGACCTAGGCGAGGCTAGTGTAATTTTAGGCATGAAGATCACACGTACAGACACTGGTATTACTCTTGATCAATCTCATTACATTGATAAGATCTTGAAGAAGTACAAATATTTTAACCGTAGACCTTCTTGTACTCCTTGTGATCCACAAGTTAAACTTTTAAAGAACTTGGGAGAGGCAGTTAGACAGAAAGAATACGCAAGTATTATTGGTAGCCTTCGCTACGCTACGGACTGTACTAGACCCGATATAGCTTATGCTGTAGGGGTTCTATGTAGATTTACAAGTAAACCAATTTTGGCGTACTGGGGTGCTATTGGTCGAGTTATGCGGTACCTGAAAAGGACCATGAACTTGGGTTTACACTATCAGAAGTTTCCCGTGGTCATTGATGGATTTAGTGATGCAGACTGGAATTCATTTTCGGATGATTCCAAATACACCAGCGGATACGTGTTTAGTATAGCTAGAGGGGCAGTTTCTTGGAGATCCAAGAAACAGACGATTCTAGCTCAGTCGACTATGGAGTCTGAGTTAGTAGCACTAGTTGCAGCTAGTGAGGAGGCAAGTTGGTTGAAAGACCTCTTGTCTTATATTCTTTTATGGAGTAGGCCTATACCGCCGATACTGTTCCACTCAGATAGTACTGCTGCAATAGCCAGAGTACAGAACAATTACTATAATGGCAAGAAGTTAGCGATACGTTGCAAGCACAGTACGATGAGAGGTTACCTCACATCTAGTACTGTTACAGTAGATTTTATAAGATCGGAAAACAACTTGGCAGATCCTTTGACGAAAGGACTGTCTCGTGACAAAGTGTGGAACACATCCTTAGGGATGGGGCTAAAGCCTTTTATAGAATCACAAGTGGTGGGAACCCAACCTAAATAACTGAAAGCTCAAGAAATAGGTTTAATGGGGAAAATAAATCACTGTGATATAGAATCATGCAAATAAGGAGCTTATCACTCCAGAGTTCTTCTCGTTGTACATAAATGTAAATATACATGATATCTTGAAGCAAATATTAGGCTGAGATTCTTAAACTCTTAATGAGTCCTATATCTCATTCTTTGAGTGGGGTGTCTAGCTACAAGAACATTCCTAATAGACTCACCAAGGTGATTGTGAAAGTGCGGCCGCTTCCTATGAGAAATTAGGCTAACTTCTTTAAAGCCTTCACCTATACTGGGATTAAGCACATGGCCGAAATGTGCTGGCATTTAGGAATTGCACCTGGTAGGGTTGTATGTGATTTTCCTCACTGCATAAAAGCGAATAATGAGTTCAGGACTCTGATCACTTATTATTCTTATACGTTGAAGATTGTCCACTACGTAAAGGTTCAAGTCTAAGGACACCTTTACTTATGTACATCTCTATATATCAAAACCGTTATCTCGCTTCTTTTCTCATTCAGAAAGTTTTTTAAAAGTGGGGGATTGTTGGGTTATTTCAAAAACTTATTTGACCTTGGACTTGGGCTTAAGTTTGGGCATGGGCTTGAGGCTTTTGTTATCATTTAAAGTGGGTCTTTTATCTACTTCATTCTTCGAACGACTATTCCTTTAGAAGACCTGATCTTCAGGGAGTAACACATGCATTTAAAAAACGTTATGGACGTGAGACGTGATGATAACCGTTGTGTTTACATCTATAAATACCTTCCTTCCTCCTACTATCAAAAAACAACAAAAACCTACTGTTTATCATCTTCTCTCTTTCTCTCTCCAAAAACGGTTCATACTTGAGGTGCAAACTCATTCAGTTTTTTACGTAGACTTCCGACGAAGCTAGCATATATGCTCGTTGTATCCTGGGAGAGTACTTGAGATACTCTTTAAAGAGAGTGCGACCCACGCCTCGAGTGCTAATCATCTTGTTATTCTTTCAAATCAATCGTGGTTGCTGTTGCGAAGTTCGAAATTGTTGTTGATGTTGTTATTTACCTGAGATTGGATCTCTTTATTGCTTCGACCTGATATTTGTGGTATCGAATTTGCTGTTTTAAGTTACTGTAGCTGTTGTTATTTGAATTACTGTAGCAGCTCGAAGATACTGTAGCAGATTGAAATACTGTAGCAGCTCGAAGATACTGTGGCAGATCGAAGTACTGTAGCTGTTGTTCTGAATTACTAAAAGGAAAGGGAAAGCTAATTACAGGTTTTCTTTTCAAATTATTTCTACAGAATCTTATAAAACATATACTTAATCTCTCTTTAAAGAACTTGTAACAGTTAAACTCTAAGTAGTTTTGGTTTTCTTCTCAAACTTCCTACTCTTAAACTCTCTTAATGCTCTTCCCTCCTCTCTTCAACATGAGATATGCCACCCTTTTATAACTGAAGGGTAAGACATCAAAAGTCATACACAAATGTGAAAACATTCTAAATAGTAATGCTACAAGTAGTGTAGGGACCAGATTTTGCAAAGCTCGAAATAGCTTGAAATCTATCCTTACACCAAGAACTACTATGACAAGAATTAAATAAGGGATAACACTTGACATAGGGGATTTAGCGTGGAAAACCTGTAAATAGGTAAAAAACTACGACCTCGAGTGGAGGATTTGGTTAAAGTAATATTATTGCTTAAGAGAGAGAGAGAATCTGATTACAAGAGTTAATCTAAAAAAAGATAGCTAGAGATCAGATAATTATATGTATCGAATTGCCTGTTAACCGTCCTATTTCCTTAGGAACTCTGCCCTTTTATAAACCCTGCTCTTAGCTTGACATCGTGCTTGAAGCAGTTCTCTTGAAAGTGGGATTCATGGGTAGTTGAGTGTGTAACTGCTAGCTCATGGGAGACAGGTGTATGTTGACTTGTTTTGTTTACATCTGTTGTGGATGACCCACGTTCTGCTTGAGTTCGTGGTCGATGTGTAACTGTTGACGTATATGTAACGTGTTCGTTTATGCGTGAGTCTGGTACTGGATAAGATCGAGTCTTCCAGAGCTCGAGGTATAGATAAGATCGAGTCTTCCATAGCTCGAGGGATAGGTCCTTACAATCGCCCCCTCACAACTGAAGTCACGTGTGGCTTAAGTTGAGAAAAATCCTAAACTTGGACCCTGTGATGACGCAAGCGAGAGTTTGAAAACTGAAATGTTGGTATTGTTGAGTGTGTTGTCATTATGATGCGTGAGTGTTATGGGCAGACTTGTGGCTTTCCCGAGCGGATGACTGTCTTGGGAAACAACGTACATTAAATGCGGTATCTTTATAAATAGTCGTCAGATCTGATCGCCGAATAACCTTTGCAACATCTTGGTTAAGATGAGGAATCGAGTGTATTATACCCAGTTTTCTTTCATCATGGAGGAACCCCGGATCTGGTATTTTGGCAATCAGAGTAGGGAAACTCCCTTTGCTGTTTTGTTGAAGGAGTGTCGTTTAAAATATTTTTGGGTATTATGTAGCGTCTGATTTAGCGGCTAGGGTGTATGCGATGCAAAATCCCTGGTCTCTAATGACGTTCTGATTTCTAAGGTAGGAATCCTTTTCAAGCTCCACTAACTCCGGGTTAGTGGGGATAAGGAGGAAGAGACGGCGGTGGTGGAGGTGTCGTATGGAAGATGGATCACTTCCTTTGGCACAATCGCTTTTTCTTTTAATTCTTCCTGCAAGGAAATGAAGGGTAAAATGTTTTTTTTTTGACCTGTTGCAGTCTTGCATTTGTCGAGCTGAGGCTGAGGTTTCTCTGGAAGATCAGCATTATCTTGGCAACGAGACAAGAACTAGAGACCTGTCCTCGTGCTTGATAAAGTATCTGTAATATCGAGCTTCTAAAATCTTGATTCTCTAATTGTAAAGCAACGCTATAAGGGTAGTCCTGTAACCAACTTGTTAGATGAAAATCGAGCGTAATAAAAGAATATTTTGTTTGTTTCTTACTAGCGAAAGGCAGATATAGTCGACACGTCATCGAGCAATAACGATATGGGAGTAAATATTTGATGGGATAACATACCTTATCCTACCTCGTAAACGACTCGAGCTTAACAGATGTAAAGATAAAGCTCGAAATGTAACCATTAGATAGCTCGATTAAGCACGAAAAGATAATAGTAAGTCGAACCCGAGAAGAGTGGGTTATAGAAACTAAAATAATTTGTGTATAGTTGATCAAAAAATTAGTCTTGTTAACTGAACAGTATAAAAGTGTGACTTGTTCTTTAAGAAGGTTATTCATAACAATGGTGAAGACTCGTTCTTAGAGGGTTGTTGAAGCACGTGCGTTGAACGACTTGCGCTTAGCACTCAAGATTGATGAAATAAGGGAAGCTGTTTTCGGGCAGCAAGGTTATGATGCGGTTCTGCTCGAGATCCAAGCGAACTACGAGGGTATGACTGATGTAGAAAGCGGCGAGGAAATGAACTACGTGTACTGGTCTGAGTTCATGCGTATCTGTTGGCGGTCTGTTGAAGATCGCAAAGAGTTCGTCGTGATGATGGCAAGGGAGGAGATCATCAATGAGGATAAGGATATCACCTCAGGGCTGCTTAAAGCTTGTGGTTTCGTAGGGCACACCAGTTTGCTTCAAATGCAAGCATCTTGGAGATTGGAGTGATTGACTGTTGTATTTAAAAATTTTGAAATGTAACTGCCCGAATTTACTTGAAGAAAACTCTGTTCACGAAAATAGGCTATGACTAGGATTGTTGTTGAAACTAAATTTTTGAATTTATGTTGCTAATTGATATTGACGTTAAAGTCAAGGTGCATAAGTAGGGCAATCAAAGGTATGTGGAATTTTAAAATAGATAATTCAGAATCATAAGTTTGGGGCATTGTTAAAAGAGTGGGACCAAGAGGCTGAGTGATATGCTTAAGTATAATTTTTGGTGTAATGATGGGAATGTGGTTTCACCAAAGCGGTACGACATGTCTGACAGGTTCATACGAACAGACAGCTTGGTTCAGGAATCGAGGACTATTTATTTGAAAACTCAAAATCAAGGTATTCGGGGAAAGGTGTACAAGTACTCTCTCTCCTCCCTCTCTGAGTACAAAAAACTAGAAACAAAAAAGAAGGGTTAGGGAGATAGAGATTTCAACTGACGATTCCATTACCGCCGAATGAGGAAATGTTAAGAGGAAAATAGTGTATAGGAGTCTCTATTGAGGAGGCTGAGATCGAGGAAGTTTTGAAGAAGTTGTAGAAATTGAGCAAACTGGTGCGGACCAACGCTGTAGACTCTCACTCGGGTGTTGAAGGTATGTCTGTCTTTGTGTTTATAAGAGTTTTTTTTGTATAAAAATCTTTACTATGTTGGGATAAGGATGTAATCCCCACCCAAACACAAAATAAAAATAATAAGAGGAATAATGACTACGGGGCGAGAAAAATCGTTGTGTGATAATTGCGATTGTAGAAGTTATCTAGTAGTGCAAGCTAATAATTGATATATATACCTCGGTCTATCTGTAGGTTGTGTTGGAACAGCTTCTTGTATAGTAGATCCTTTATTGTAGATAAGTATGGTTTCGACCTTCGGTTGTGCAAAGGCTGATGAAGTAGACCTAGTAGGGCATTTATCTCCCGTCATTGGAGTAGGGGACGAAGAGGATATTGTAGCAGAGTTGGTAGAATGGCCTCGTTTGAAGGGTTCTCGAGTTGAGTACCCTATTGGTTGTAGTCGATTTAAGGAGTTATGTAAGGCCAAAAGTAGTGTAGATGGGATCTGGGGGCACGCCTTCGGATATAGGGGTAATTTTTTTAGGACTTACAGTGTTAGACAAGGAGGGAATTTCCTGTATTTGCTGCCTGATTTGGCTAAAGAATAGAAGTGCAGGCGTTTGGGGGACGAAATGTCCTTGGAGTACGTTCAAGGCGTGGTGAAGGAGAGTCGAACTGATGTTTTTTGTTGTTATTTAGTCCAGTTCGATTATGGGTTGACACTGCCTTTAAGAAATTTGGCTAAGAGTGTTATGAATATGATTGGGGCTTGCCCGGCGCAGCTAAACTGCAATTTTTAGGAAGTTATCCTTGTATGCAAAACCCTTAATGAGAGATGGGTTGCATTTGGTAGTGTGAGTAGGATTACTGCCAAGGATTTTCTAGAGTATTACGCGGTGAAGTATGTCACAGCAACTGATGGTGCATATCTTTATTCTAGTTCTTCAAGACCATGCTTCTTCGACCCATCTTCAGCAGGGTGAGTGTGGACCGACAACCTTTTATGGGTGTCTGGTGAATGTCTTCAACGGTCTGATGAGGAACCCCTGGAACTTAATAATAAAACTATAACAAAGGGTAAGTATACCATTGAAAATTGAACTATCATTTGTATGTTGAACTATATTTCTAAAGTTGATGTGTATCTTACATGGTCTATCTTTTATGCAGAAATTACCTGCAAGGTTTCGAGGAAAGAAGCCTTCATAGATTCTGCTGCCAAGGAAGGCACTGAGCTCGAGGCCGTTCTTAAAAAGTTAGGGATAAATAGGTTCAAAAGGGTAGCTAGTAAGGACGACAAAGTCAAGAGATCTCAAGCGAAGAGGAGAATGGCTGGGAAAACTCCAGGCTCTATGGAAGGGAATATGTTAACTCCTGAACTTAATACTCCTTTGAAGCTTGCGCGGCTTAACGAAATGCCAGATGGGCCAGCAGACATGGCCACGGTGTCCAACACTGTTGTACAGAATCTTGCGTAGAGGAAGGCCGTGAAAAGGGGGGTTGCTTCTCATTCTGCTACGTCGGACAGTGTGGACGATAGCAGTAAGAGGAGGAAGGTAACTCCTCTCGCAAAGTCGTAGGTGGTATTAAGGGAAAGCGTTAAGATCGCTGAGGGGGCTGACTTGAGGTCGCGTTTTGAAGTTGAAACTGGTCTCATGGAGGAACAATGTCGAGCTAAAGCTCGAGAGAAGGGGGTTACTGTTGTTGAAGATGAGTTTAAGAAGGTTAGTAAATATTTGGTTTTTTTTGTATTGTTTTGTTGTCTCGAGCTGACTTATTTCTTGTTATAGTTTGCTCCTGCTCTGAGGGGGGTTCAGCTTGGTCTCCAGGATAGTCAATTGAGCTGGAAAGGAGGATCTCCCAGCTCGAGGGAGTGAAAAACCAGTTTGAAGAGAGCTTGAATCGAGAGCGTGAAGCTTTTTAGTTGGAGCTGGAGAAAGAAAGGGAAACTGCTGCCCTAAAGCTGAAGGAAGTTAGGGCCGAAAGTGTAACTGAAGCAGAGCGATTGGTTTCCGCGTCTGCTACTTCTTGGAACAACCTTGCAGGAAAGCTCTACTAGCTGAGGTATACAAATGCAGAGATTTTGGCATTTAGTGAAGGGAATTATGAGGAGAAGGAAATTGTGGATGAAGAGGAGGATGGTTTGAATGTTGCTGAAAAGACCGTTGCCGATAATCAGGAAACTATTGATCAGGTATAATGATCGTGTAATGTAACATCGGTTGTGAAACATGAACTCGAACTTTGTAATATTATACTGCTATTTGATGCCAACAACGTTTTTCTTATGAAACCTCGTATTATAGGAGATAGAAAGCTTGCGCCTCAGAGTTGTGGACTTAGAGGGCCTGCATAAAGTTGAGAAAAACTCCTCTGCTGATTTGCAGGTTAGATAATTCAGATAAATTAATAACTAGATGAACATGAATTTAATAGAAGAAGGGATATGTACCTTGTAAGTTTGTTCTAGTTCAGGATGTTTGTGTATATACACTCTGCCTTACGATCAAAGCTTGTTTCTTGGCCGATAGGGCAAGGGGGCACTGGCTTTCTTGAGCTTGCAGGTGTCTGTTCTGCAAGTTTGTAAGTATGCTTCTGTCAATCTATTTCCCAATTAGGTACTGATGTTGTGAGTCCCTGCTAACTGTTATGCAGAAGGAGTTAGATGTTTCCCAATTAGAGCAGACTCTTTTTTATAATGCTGAGTATGCAGAACAATATGAGGCTTTGATCTCTAAGTATGAAGATCAATTGGATGATAATGTGAAGCTTTCTCTAAAGCTCGAAGAAGCTAAGAGCCAAGTCGAGGATAAGACTGCAGCACTTTTGAGCAAGGATTTGGTTTTGAGCCAATTTATCAGCAAACTTGCTAAGTTGAAGGAAAGAGCGGCGTTAGGTTCTCGGCATGATGCTAAGTTAGCCGAATACCGTATTAGAGCATTGAATGACGAGATATCTGATATGAAATGTAACACTCGTGCTCTGAATGAGCAGTTGTTAAAGAGAGATATCGACCTGGATACTTCGCGAACTAATTTAGCTATGTCTGAGGCCGATTTTGAAAAATTGGGTAGTAGTATTGTGGGCAAAGATTTAGAATTGTATAACTCTGCATAAATACGTGATAGTTTGATCGCCAGGTTAGATCTTTTGAAGGCTGATTTACGTCGTTTAAAAGAGAGAGAGGCTAAGAGCAAGGCTGATTTATCAGAGGTTTTAGCCAAGAAAAAAAATTTGGTGGACGATTTGGCCCACGTTCGCAGAAATATGAGGAGGGTGGTGCAACGTGATAAAGAGATGAATTAAAGTATTAATCTACTCTGTGCTCGAATTACCGAATTAGATCGGGAATTACGTGTACGGGAAATGAAGTATAAGAAGGATCTAAAATTAAAATTGGATAAAAGAGATGGTAAAATTGCTTTTGGCGAGGAGAGTCGAGAGATGAAGGAATTCCTTCGTCAAAAAGAAGAGTTAGTGGAGAATATGCGTATTGTCCTCACTAATTCTCTGCAGAAGTCGATAGACCTTACGATGCAGATGAGTGAACGTATTGAACAATTAACAGTGGAATTGGTTGAATCGAAAGCTCGTCGTTTGAGGGATAACAAGCGTACTGCTGTTACCCGCCAATCCTTTAAGGAACTAGTAGTTCATGAGAAAGATGAATGTGATGGTGAAGCTTTGCATCAGCGGCAATTAAGCGCATTGGTCGGATTTTTTGTCGAGGAAATAAAATTTCTGCAGGTTGAGAGGGGTTTGATGCAAGATTGCTTCTTTAGGAGGACTTGTGTATGTAAACTCAATATCTCGAGCATAGATCCGATTGGGGTTATTGATCGTGGTATTGGGACCACAACTGCTGAAAAGATAGCTCGAGGGAGAGAAATTGTTGCTGAAAGAGCTTCAGAATATATGACATCCAGGACTGAAATAGGGGGAAGCTCGAGTGTAGTCTCACCTACTCCTACTGTGGGAGGAAGGTCGACTGCTACACCATCAAGAAAATCTAGCAGAATTAAAAAGAAATAGACTTGAATTCTGATAACGAGTACCTCTTGTAATTAACAGATGTTAATGCTTCTGTGACTGATTGAATTGATCAGTGTTCGATGTAGGCCCTTGAGAGGAGCGTTGTAATTTGAAATGTTGATATTGGAAACTAACATTTTCTTCGCCTGCAGTAGATGTTATTCTCTGGTTTGACCCATCGAATTTAGAAGAAGTCCGTGGGTGTAGAAGCAAGTATTATCTGTGCTTCAATCCCTGGACTTTAGGGAAGCTTAGCGGCATCGAGTAAGTTTTTTCCTCACTCATACTTTTGGCGTGTTATCTTCAGGCTAAGAGGTTCATTATGGCCCCCGCCTTCGGATGTATGAGTATCCTCAGGAGTTAGGCTAGTATTATCTATGCCATTACCAATATTGGATGTTGGAGCTTATCGGCAGCGAGCAAGTTTTTTCCTCACTCGTGCTTTAGGCTTGTTATCATCAGGCTAAGAGGTTCGTTATGGCCCCCGCCTCCGGATGTATGAGTATCCTCAGGAGTTAGGAATAGTATTATCTATGCCATTACCAATATTGGATGCTGGAGCTTATCGGCAGCAAGCAAGTTTTTTCCTCACTCGTGCTTTAGGCTTGTTATCTTCAGGCTAAGAGGGTCGTTATGGCCCCCACCTTCGGATGTATGAGTATCCTCAGGAGTTAGGATAGTATTATCTATGCCATTACCAATATTAGATGTTGGAGCTTATCGGCAGCGAGCAAGTTGTTTCCTCACTCGTGCTTTAGGCTTGTTATCTTCAAGCTAAGATGTTCGTTATGGCCCCCGCCTTCGGATGTATGAGTATCCTCAGGAGTTAGGCTAGTATTATTTATACCATTACCAATATTGGATGTTGGAGCTTATCGGCAGCGAGCAAGTTTTTTCCTCACTCGTACTTTAGGCTTGTTATCTTCAGGCTAAGAGGTTCGTTATGGCCCCCGCCTTCGGATGTATGAGTATCCTCAGGAGTTAGGCTAGTATTATCTATGCCATTACCAATATTGGATGTTAGAGCTTACCGGCAGCGAGCAAGTTTTCTCCTCACTCGTGCTTTAGGCTTGTTATCTTCAGGCTAAGAGGTTTGTTATGTCTCCCACCTTCGGATGTATGAGTATCCTCAGGAGTTAGGCTAGAATTATCTATGCTATTACCAATATTAGATGTTGGAGCTTATCGGCAACGAGCAAGTTTTTTCCTCACTCGTGCTTTAAGCTTGTTATCTTCAGGCTAAGAGGTTTATTATGGCCCCCGCCTTCGGATGTATGAGTATCCTCAGGAGTTAGTCTAGTATTATCTATTCCATTACCAATATTGGATGCTAGTTTTACCTTTAGGTATCGAGTTAGTATAAACTGTGCTTTAACCCTTGGGTGGAGATGAAGTGGAACTGTATAGCAGGGATTCTTTTGATAAAAAAAAGATTTTATTGATTGAAAAGAGTTTGTACATACATTGGAGGTGAAACCTCGAGGTAGATTTGGCGTTGCTCAGCGATGGAGGAGCTGTTCAGCGTCGATATAACTTTAATCTTCTTGTATTCCATGGATTTGGAATTTTGTCACCGGCTTCCGTCATGAGATAGTATGAACCCAGACCAGTTTGACCTATAACCATGAAAGGACCTTCCCAGTTTTATGCTAGTTTCCCAGCATGTGGATCTTTTCTGTTATCTGGGATTTCTCAAAGGACCCAGTCGTTGATAGCGAACTTCCGAGTGCGAACTTTTTTGTTATATGAATTTGCTAGTATTTGATGATATCGACCATGATTTGGGATAGCTCAATCTCGTGCCTCATCGATCCAATTGAGGTTGCACGCCAATTCGAACTCATTTTCTTCATCTGTGAGCTCGTGATCTCGTATTGGATGGTGGTACTTTATTGGGATCACTGCTTCAGTTCCATAGGCAAGTAGAAATAGAGAGCACTGTGTTGATTTCTGGGGCATAGTTCGATAAGCCCATAAGACGTGAGATTATTCACGTATCCAGTTGCCCTTCTTCTGTGACATAAGGTGCTTTTTAAGACCATCCATGATGATTTTGTTTGTGATCTCCACCTGTCCGTTTCCCTGGGGGTAGTACGGGTTCGATGGAGAATGGATTATGTTGTGTTTGTTGAGGAATGCTACGACCTTGGCTTCAACGAACTGAGGACCGTTATCGATACGGATCAAATGGGGACAACCGAATCTTGTGATGATATGCTGCCAATTGGAAGAAATGACCACTTCTTCTCGAGTTCTGGATAGAGGAACTGCTTCAACCCATTTAGTGAAGTAATCTGTGGCAACAAGGAGAAATTTCTTGTTACCAGGAATATTGGGGAATTCACCAACTAGATCGAGTACCCATCGCTTGATCGGCCAGTACACCTTACTGGCATGGAGTTCGAGGGCAGGGGCCCGAATTTGATTCTAATGACGCTGACATGCGTCACATTTCTGTGAGTATTCTTCAGCTTGCTTCCGCGTCCCTGGCCAGAACACTCCTTGGGTAATAGCTCTGTTAGCAAGAGCTCGCCCTACGGTATGGGATCCACAGGTACCTTCATGTAGATCTCGAAGCATCTTGTCGGCAAGTTCCTTAGAGAGGCACTTGAGGTATGGACCTGTGACTGAACGTTTGTAGAGATTGCCGTTTTCTTGGAATGTGTAGCGCTTTGAATTCTCGATGATGTGTCTGCGTTGCTGTGGATCATCTTGTAGTGGCCCATTGCATGAGTTATCCGTACCGAGATAAGTAATGAATGGTTTCCTCCAATCATCTTCCGCCATCTCATCGCCCCAAGTGTTAATCGCATATATTGTAGTACGATTAATACTCTGGCTAGAAATTACTTTAATTTGAAGGTGTCCTGATTTTGTACCCAATACTCTGGCTAAGTAAGCCAAGGAGTCAGCGTGGCGATTCCCTCCTCGAGGGAGGTATTCGAGCGTAATTTTGTGAAATTTGCTTAACTTTTCTGTAACCAGAACTGCATAATCGACCATGATGCCGTTCTTCTTGTAATGTTCTGTGTAGTGATGAACGATTAGAAAAGAGTCTGTGTAGGCCAAGATTTCAGTGATTCCGAGTTCAAGAGCCATATCCAGACCATGAATGAGTGCCTCGTACTCTGTAACATTGTTCGAGGCTTTAAAGTTGAGACGGATGGATTTCTCGATTCTGTCATTGGAAGGTGTAATGAGAACGATCCCAATTCCAGACCCTGCGGGTCCTGCTGATCCATCGATGAGGGGCTTCCATCCTTTTTGAGATATCCATGATGCTCGATCATCAAAAGATTTGGGGGGTGGAAACTCATTTGCTGCATCTTCGGCAAGACCTGGATCATGTTTTTCCCAGCCAGGGTCTGAATCAGGAAAGTCTGCTAGGAAATCAGCAACTGCTTGACCCTTTTCTGAAATTTGCTGCTCGAATTTGATTTTGTGCTCCTCCAAACTAACGGACCACTGTTATATTCGTCTGGATTTTTCATTTTTAGACAATACTTCCCGAGGTGGGTAGTTTGTCATGACTTTGACAGGATGTGCTTGAAAATAGTGTTTGAGCTTTTGTGCAGTGTAAACGAGAGTTAAAAGTAATCTTTCAATTTTACAGTACCTCGTTTCCGCTGGAGTAAGTTTTTTGTTGATGAAGAAGATCGGTTTCTTAATTTATCCTTCGATCCGAATTAGAACCGAGCTGAGAGATGCATCTGTAACTGCGAGGTTGATAATCAGTTCCTCGTTGCCTATCGGAGTGCTCATGATTGGAGCCCTCCCTATGTAAGTTTTGAGTTCCTAAAAAGCTGCTTCGCATTCTGGTGTCCAGTTAATATCTTCGTTTTTTGAAACTTTGCTTCGTTGAGTGGTACCTCTGAGTGGCATAAATAACCATCTGCATCGGTCCGAGGATTTGGATACGAATCTGTTGATTGCTACAATATTTCCTGCGAGCCTTTGTACATCCTTCTTTGTTGATGGTGAAGGCATGTCCAGAAGAGCTCGAATTTGATATGGATCTTCTTCTATCCCTTTCTTGCTGATAAGATGACCCAAGAACTTGCCCGAGTGGACACCGAACTGGCATTTTTTGGGATTAAGCTTCATTCTGTAGGATCGTAATATATTGAATACTGTAGAGAGATGAGAGATGTGATCTTCTTTCTTTAGGCTCTTGCAAAGCATGTCGTTAATATAGACTTCGACTGTTTCTCCCAAGTGTTTTTTGAACATACTTGTGACCAACCTTTGGTAAGTTGCTCCAGCGTTCTTAAGGCCAAATGGCATGACTTTGTAACAGTAGAGACCTCTTTATGTAATCAAGGTAGTCTTTTCTTGATCTGCTTCCAAAAGTGGAATCTGATTGTACCCCGAAGCGGCGTCCATCATGGACAAGAGTTCATGACCTGCTGTAGAGTTAAGGATCCGATGAATGATCGGAAGAGGGAAACTGTCTTTTGGCGTGTGTTTGTTAAGATCTGAAAAATCTACGCAGACCCGAACCTTTCCATTCTTCTTTAGAACAGTAACGATATTAGAAATTCAGTCTGGGTACTTGGCTACTCGAATGAAACCGACCTCGATAAGTTTGTCGACTTCCTTATTCACCTCGTCTCTAAGTCTTGGAGATAACCTGCGTTGCTTCTGCTTAACTGTCGTGGCGCCTTCGCGGATATTTAAAATGTAGCAAGACTTTGAGGGGTCTACGCTTGACATTTCTTGGAAGTTCCATGCGAAAACGTCTTTCTTGGATTGGAGGAAAGAAATAAGAACTTCTTTCTCTGTTTGAATAAATTTCGTACCAATATAAGTACCTCGGTAAACTCCATCGATTTGGACGTATTCCACGAGCTCGGCTGGAGAAGACTGATCATCGAGGTGATCAGCCTTCTGTGATTGCTATGCAGCAATCTGGTCGAGAACTTGGAAGACTGTATTCTCTCAAGCTCGAGAGAGTTCCTGACTTCCTTTGATTTCATAAATGCCGTTGTTATGTTTAAAACGGAGTACTTGGTGGAACGTGGATGGGATGGCGTCCATATTGTGCAGCCAACAACGTCCATATTGGCATTGATGACGTAAAAAATGACGTCGATAGTGGTAGGCCCTGCTGTGATTGGGAGAGTAATCTTCCCAACTCGTACTTCTTTGGACCCATTAAACCCACTGATGTCTGTCTCGCTTTGAACGACCTGATCTGAGAGTCCCATCTGGTTAATCCTGCTTTGGAAAAGGATCTCAATCCTACTTTCCGTGTCCACCATCATGGTGTGCATTACGAAGTTCCTCATTTTGAGCATAATTACCAGTGTGTCATGATGAGGATACTTCACATGTCTTGTGTCACAGTCTTCGACGGAGATTTCCTTTCGACAACTGCTTGATTCGAGGAGGAGCTTGGCTTCCTTGTCCTGGACAGCATGGTTACAATACTCGCCCAACTTCCTCCGCTTGATTCTGTTGGAATTCGAAACCTGATTGATCTCGATCATATTGCTGTAGTAGAGATGATATAGGTGCTTCTCTTCTGCTTGTTCTGTTGCTTAAATCATGTCACCTTGTTTCAGATAACTCCCATCTTTATAGCTGGGAAGATCAATGATGTATTCGAGTATCCTCCCTTCCTAAAAAATGATATCTAGGAGTTTCTTCAAACCATAACAATTGTCGGTGCTGTGGTGCTTAACCTTGTGATATTCGTAATAAGGTCGACCTGCTATTAGAACAAGAGGTCGGGCTGGATGGAAACATTTATCTTTCTGGAGAACAGGATAGATCACGGAATGCTTGGCATTCAACTTTGGTATGACTGTTCTGGATGATTTTTGTGGCCTCTGATTGTTATCCCTTTCTGGTTCTGTCTTTGCTCGTTTTGGATCGCCTTGATCGCTTGAGCTGTGGTTGTTACTGGAATCTGTAGAAGGAACCTTGGTGTTGTGGACTGCCTTTATGGGTTTATTCGGTTCGGGCATCAACCGCTCCAGATCGATGTAATTGTTGACTTTCCCGATCATATCTTCGAGAGTCTTGGGCTTCTTCTAGAAGAGATACTCTTTAGCTTTACAATTGAACTGCAGAGCATTTGTGAAAGTGGACGCAGCTGTCTTATGATCTAGATCGTCGACCTTACGAGCCAGTTCAAGAAACTTCTTGGAGAACTCCTCGAGCTTTTCCCCTTGTGCTTGTTTGAGACTTATAAGAGAATATAAGTTCTCTTATTTGTCTTTGTTGTGGGCATAAGCCTTGATGAAGATTTTCTGTAACTGCTCGAAGGTATGAATCGAATCTTCTGGTAAAGAGTGGAACCAATGGAGATGTTCGTCCTGGAGACTTGTAGCGAAGAGCCGACAAAGGATGTGATTCAGATTAGAATACAAACTCAATGAATCACAGAATTGTTGAACGTGCTGGCCAGGATCGGTTCCTTTGTATTTGATGATCTTGGGTGTATGAAAACCTGTTGGGACATTCATATCAAATAATTCTTCAGCAATTGGACTACCTTATAATTTATGCGAGCCATCCTTCGCGTCTAAAGTCGTTGTTTCGATGATCTCCCAGATACGCTGGTCCATGAGCTCCTGAGAAATATAATGCTGAGAGATAGGAGCTGCTGGAACTGCTGGAACTACAAAAACTGCCAGATCTGTCAGAACTGTTAGAACCGCTTAACGTATGAGTTTGGGAACGTGGTTACCTGTTTCCTCGCTCATATGTTTAGGAAGTGGTGCTCAGTAAGGAGGTCGCAGGTCTTCCTTAGGTTGCTTGGAAGGCCTGCGATCTCTGCTAATATCTGTCTGCGCCTCCTGTCCCTAATGAATTGAGACTATCGGTGCTTGTGGATCCTCACAATGAATCCTGGAAATGTCTGTACAGCGTACCTCATTTGTCCCTAACCTTTTGTGAGCGGAAACACTTCAGATCGTTAGTAATGTTTCGCGTTCTTTCAGGGCCGGTGTTGGTTGGCTGTTCTGTAATGCTTTCAGTGCTGTTTGAAAAGCTAACATATGAGCTTCTTGTTTCTTTGTCTTCAGAACATGGGCTTGACGCTCTCGTTCTGAATCCTTCTCGCAGAGCTCTCGATCTGCCAATAGCAGACGCTCGAGCTGACTCCGTTTCTCGGCTTCGGCAATTAAGCTCGCCTGAAGTTCGGCAGCCCGATCAAGCCCCCTTGAACTTTTAAGCTGAGCTCCCGAAGATTGACGTGTTTGAACCATAATTGAATACTGCTTGACTGATGAGTATTTATCTTGGCTCTTAAGTAAGTGGAAAAGCCGTGCGTTCCCACAGACGGTGCCAAATATAGGGACCAGATTTCGCAAAGCTCGAAATAGCTTAAAATTGATCCTTATACCAAGAACTACTATGACAAGAATTAAATAAGGGATAACACTTGACACATGGGATTTAGCATGGAAAACCTGTAAATAGGTAAAAAACTATGACCTCGAGTGGAGAATTTGGTTAAAGTAATATTATTGCTTGAGTGAGAGAGAGAATCTGATTACAAGAGTTAATCAAAGAAAAGATAGCTAAAGATCAGATAATTATATGTATCAAATTTTCTGTTGACAGTCCTGTTTGCTTAAGAGCTCTGCCCTTTTATAGACCCTGCTCTCAGCTTGACATCGTACTTGAAGCAGTTCTCCTAAAAGTGGGAGTCATAGGTAGTTGAGTGTGTAACTGCTAGCTCGTGGGAGACAGGTGTATGTTGACTTGTTCTGTTTACATCTGTTGTGGATGACCCACGTTTTGCTTGAGTTCGTGGTCGATGTGTAACTGTTGACATGTAACGTGTTTGTTTATGCGTGAGTCTGGTACTGGATAAGATTGAGTCTTCCGGAGCTCGAGGTAAAGATGAGATCGAGTGTCCATAGCTCGAGGGATAGGTCCTTACAAGTAGCATTTAATGCATATATCAATTTCTTAAAGTATTACGGCCCTTGAATTCTTCTTTGATTTTCAATAAATTCATCCAATGAAAAATACATGTCTTCAAATCTATTCGACCCCACATCACTTTTAGAAGTAGTTTAACTCGCCGTGCTTAAGCTGTAATATACTTTAATTATGGTAAACCTGCATTTATCATAAATAGCCTTTATTACTAATTAAGTAAAATAACGACTTAACTAAATATAAATCAAAGGATAATATGGTTAATATTCCCTACCCATCAAATACCCACAAACCTATATTTTGCTAGTCCTTGAGCAAAACATAGATAGGATAACACATTCGTAGCTTACACGATTGTATTTAGCGGATGCAATAAACTTTTAAACCACCAAGTTCCCCCTGGTAGATGAGTTGAGTCTCGTGAGGGTTTGAAGTGAATTTACTCACAAAATTCAAACTAAGTAAATTCCAGTAGTTTAACAATAAATTTTTATTTCCAGAAACTTGTATTTCTATAAGAATCGGTTGAGAAATTTCTTTAGAAAATATTAAACTCTCATTCTTAATAGTGTTTGATAAATGACAATGTATAAATTTTAAAAGTAAAATGTGTTACTCTAATATTATAAATGGATCAACATGTAGACATATGAGTGTGTGTGAAAATATAGTATTAGTAATAACTTGATTGTTTTAATAAGCAAAAATTCAGGTTATTCTCAGAAGCACATGATTGAGGCAAAAATAATTATGAAATTCACTTCCTTCTAAAAGTGTGGATTACAAATATACAAACATAAGAACTCATATAGTTTCTAAGCTAATCATACTCCTTTTTTTTCTTTCATTTATTTTGTAACTCAAGTATATAATGATTCCCCCGAATCTATTAGTCGACAATCCTCACCAGCTAGCTAAAGGGTGCCGAGATGTGGTGTCCCTTCATGACCCAGATTTTGAGTTCACACCATTATTTTTCTTTTATTATAATTTTAATCAAGATAGTACTACAATCTCTACTCTTATTTTGCATCTATATATGTACATATGTAATCCATTATTTTATACTGAAGGAAATGAAAGTTATCACGTTCTTATCGAATTTGCTAAATTATCATTTATTAATTTAATAAGTACCATACTTAGCTATCGTGAAGTGCAAATGTTTCACATGTTACACGCTTGATTATTTTCTTAACACTGGAATAGTAGATCAAACACAAATAATTTTAGCTTGCCACTTGGTAATCAAATTAAGTTTTTAAGAAAATTTTCTGCCAGATTCTAGAAATTAAGTTCAATTCAGTCACGACATAAAGTTCATAGATTACTGGAATTTACTAAGTTATGGTTTTCTTTAAAAAGTTTCAAAAGTTTCTCCCACCCCCAAATTTGAAAAAAAACCCAATGTCCTCAATGTTCTGAAGACTGAAGTAGTGGAATATAAAATAAGGAGAATTAAAATATATTACATTCAACCGGACTAGGTTACCTCCCAGTAAGTGTTAAGTTTAACCTCGTTAGCTCGACAAAGTGATGTACCCCCAAACTTGATAACAGCAGTGTCAGAGTATGCAGATTACTCCTGATCGGGTTCTAGAAGTGTCTCTTCAACTGTTGGGTTTAGCAATTCATAAAATAGTTATAAACACTGACTATTTTCTTTAAAAACATTTTCATTTTTTGGATCTTGAACTTCTACAGCCCCATGAGGGAAAACCATTCTGGCAATAAATGGTCTAGTCCATCGTGATTGTAATTTTCCAGGAAATAAATGCAACCGAGACTTGTAAAGTAAGACTTTCTGAAAAGGTGAAAATGTTTTTCGAAGAATATTTTTGTCATGAAAGACTTTAATTTTTTACTTATACGTTTTAGAAGTCTCAAATGCATAATTTCGAAGTTCGGCCAATTAATTTTATTGGAGCTTACGATGTGGGCCAAATTTTTCTTGATCAAAATTCAGGGCCTTTATTGCCCAATAAGTCTTCTATCTCAACTGGTAGAAGACATTCTTTTCTGTAGACAAGCCTGCATGGTGACATACCAATAGGGGTTTTGTAAGCGATGCGGTAAGCCTAAAGAACATCTGTTAAACGTAAAGACCAATCTTTTCGGCTTAGTTTCACTGTTTTGTGCAAAATGATTTTGTTTTCTTTATTGGATACTTCAACTTGTCCACTTGTTTGAGGATGATAGGGAGTGACTACTCTATAAGTAATGTCATATTTCTTCATTAAAGATAGGAATGGTCTATTGTTGAAATGCGAGCCTCCATCACTGATAATGGCTCTTGGTATGCCAAAACTAGAGAAGATGTTATTTTTTAGGAATTCAGGCACAACCTTGTGATCGTTTGTTTTGCACGCTATGACCACTATCCACTTGGATGCATAGTCCACACCGAGAAGGATATAAAGGTTGCCAAATGAGGAAGGAAATAGGCCCATGAAATCAATTCCCCATACATCAAAGAGTTCGATAATAAGGATAAGATTCAGAGGACCAATATTTTGAAGAGAGATAGCTCCTCGCTTTTGGCAATGATCACAAGCCTTGTAGAAGCCATGAGCATCACAAAAAAATATTGGCCAATAAAAGCCGCATTGCAAAATCTTTGCTGCGATCTTCATTGAACTGAATTATTCACCATATGCTTATGTATGGTAGAATTCTAGGACTTGGGGTATGCTCAAAATCAAGGACACATCTTCTAATAATCTGATTAGTATAATACATGAACAGATAGGGATTATCCCAAAAGAAATGTCGGGCATCTCTCAGAAATTTGAACCTGTCTTGTTTGGTCCAATGAATAGGAAGACACCTCGTGGCGAGGTAATTGGCTATATCAGCTGTAGTGACCCAGATTTTTCATTATTATTTTTTATTATACATATATTACTATACATTATGCATCCTCATATTATTGCATTTATCGGGTCTTATGTTTTTCATTTTGGTGATTTCGGTGGTTGTTGGGCAGTAGAGGCTGAGTTGTGCTTTTAGGAGCCCGTGGTTGGTTTGGTGGGAGTGTATGTTATATTTATATTGTTGTGTGGTGTGTGATTCGGGGGGATCTTGGGAAGATTTTTAGGATTTTTTGCTACTCTTCGTCTGAGCGGAATCTTCATGTTTTCAGGAGACCGTGGTTGGTTTGGTGGGAGTGTATGTTATTTTTATATTGTTGTGTGGTGTGTGATTCGGGGGGGTCTTAGGAAGATTTTTGGGATTTTTTGCTAGTCTTCGTCTGAGCAGAATCTTCATGTTTTCTGGAGTTTTGGACTGTCTCATTTTATTCGAACAAACTTGTTTCTGCTCGAATATGATTATTCCTGTCTCATTTTATTCGAGCAACTTATTTTCTGTTCGAATTGATTTCTAACTGTTTCATTTTTTTTGAACAACTTTTTCTCTATTCGAATAGATGTCTGTTCAGTTAATTTCTATCTGTCTTATTTTATTCGAATAAGCTTGTTTCTGTTCGAATATGGTTCTTCCTGTTCAGTTTTGTTTGAACAGAAATATATTCTGTTCGAACAGAGGTGTGCTTTGGCGAATAGGTTGGGTCTTTTCTTATGATTCTTAGCCGTTAATCTTGCCTCGAGATGAGTGTTGGTTATTTAGGGTTTTATATCCCTCATCTTTTTTCTTTTTTATTTCTCTCACTCAAATTGCAATACTCTCCTCCCTTGCTCATCCTTTACAATTGATTGCTGGGATTAATCTTCGCCACTTCTTTCGGTCTGTAATTTCCCTATTTCCTCTTCCTTAACGTCGATTTGATTACGATTTTGGGTCGTAACCTTCGTGATTGCGATTAGGGTTTGTCTTTGGGTTGATTTAGGGTTTTTTGGTTGGGGTATGTGTTGAAATTATGGAGTAGTTATTATTACAGGTGTTGGGATGATTGTTGGACTGTGGTGTTGAGGTTGGGTTTTCTTGTGATTATTGGATTTGTGGTTTGCATCAGGTGAGTGTCCCTTCCTTGCTAATTTTCTCTACTAGTTTAATCAGTGTTAGTTAGAGTGATACACATTGGCAGAGAGGTGTATGTGATTTAGTTATAGATTATATTGGTTTCTTCTTGTAGTTAGTAATTCAATTTTTCCTATTGTTAGGCATGTAGAGTTGTGTTTCTCTTTTGTCTTTTTGGAAGTTGTACTTTTGTGTGGCATTCTCGTGGCCTTGTTCTTGAATACTATGTTTCAGTCTTTAGAGACTGATGTTGTTTAGATGTTGTGACTGGTAGTCACTGTCTATCTATGTTAGGATTTTTTACCATTTTCTCAGGCAGGTGGTTATCCTATGTGTACTGGCTGTGTTGGTTGTTATTGTGTTTTGATCCTTGGGATCTGTTTGCATCTATTGATTATAACTCTTTTAACTTAATAAAGTCAGATACATAAAACAGCTCTACATCGGCTAACCCTCGATAGGATTTAGGATTCCTATATCGAGTTAAAATAGTAGGTGAAGTTCGGGCTGGACACTATTATATCTATTACCCATCCGGGAGTGTGGAGTGGTATGAGACAGTTTTCCTCAGGTACCCGTCTTATCCTCTGTGTGGTTGAAATTCCTTAGAATTGTAAATAAAGTTTGAACATTGGCTCTGTGGGTTGAAATGCCCGGATCACTCTGATCAAGTAATAAATCCTTAGCGTGGTCGAGCTTGACAAAAATTGTACCCCTTGTATTCAATTGAGATCTCCTTAAGGTTATTATGTATTAGAGGTTGATCAACCTTTATATACTTTATAATAGGGTCTAGTTCATCGATTTCATCGCATCATAAACATTCAGTCTCAGACAATTCTAGAATCACATCATATCATCTCTTATCATATCATATCATATCATCACATCATCTCATCACATCATTATATCTCTATTTCTCTTTTCCTAGATATATCCTCTTATCTCTATTATTTACTTATATTACTGTACCTTTAACATTCCCTATCTTATTCACCTCTTCCTCTTTCTCTACAGCAGTTTTATTTGTAAGTTTTTTAGCCTTGTTGGGCATTAGTGAGCCGTGGTTTTGCTCACTCTCATTTTGTTCACCCCTTTCAGGGGCAGAGTAGTTGATGGTTTTGCTGAGGGCTTCAGCTGTGTTGGGGACAGTTTTACTGCTGTAGATCTATCCTAGTTATTGTATTCTTGTACGATGATCTTAGCTTTTGTCGCTGTACATTATCGAGATATTGTATTTATATCTTCAGTTGATATATATATATATATATATATATATCTTTTTTGCTTCCGGTTTATTTTTCTTTTTACTCTGATGATATTACTATTGTGAATGACTGAGCTATTTCCTTTTAGCATGGTTATTCGTGGGGGTGAATCTTTGGATTCCTGGACTTGTACGCCCTGGATGACATTGTTTTTAAAATGCTTTAATTATTGAAATTTGGGGAGTAGCATCAGCAAACTATGGCAAAAGTCATAGTCGAGATTGACATAAGTTGTTCATCCGTGAACGACTCTCTAATTGGTAAAGACTTTCCAGTTGACTCAATGATTAGTCAAGAAAGGTGATCTGCTACAACATTTTTGTAACCCTTTTTGTCACGAATTTCCAAGTCAAATTCTTGAAGCAAAATAATCTATCTAATCAGACGGGCTTTGACATCTTTATTTGTGAGAAGATGTTCAAGTGCCGAGTGATCAGAATAAAATAATACTTTAGACCCAATGAGGTAAGGTTTAAATTTCTCAAGTGGGTAGACGATAGCCAAATGTTTCTTCTTTAGAGTAGTGTAGTTCAGTTGAGTATCATTCAAGGTTTTACTGGGATAATATATCACATGGGGTAATTTTTCAACATGTTGCCCTAGTACGACCACAGTCGCATAATCTGATGCGTCACACATGATCTCTAAAGGAAGTATCCAGTCTGGTGGTCTAATGATGGGTGCAGAAGTTAACTGGGTCTTAAGATTCTCAAAGTCTTTAAGATAATCATCATAAAAAATAAAGGAGGTATCCTTTGCAAGTAAATTGCATAAGGGCCTAGAGATTTTATGAAAATCTTTGATAAAACGTTGATAAAAGCCTGCATGACCCAAAAAGGAACGAATGTATTTTGTAATTCGTAGAGGCAGAAGGCTAGAGATTTGATCAACTTTTGCCTCGTCATCCTCGATACCCATACTTGATATGATGTGTCCCAAAACTATGCCCTTAGTAACCATAAAGTGGCAATTCTCCCAATTCAGTATTATGTTCTTATCCTTACCCCTAACTAGAACAAACGTTTAGTGATGTAAGCACTGATTAAATGATTCCCCAAATATTAAAAAGTCATCCATGAAAACCTCTAAGAATCGTTCCACCATGTAAAAAAAAATAAAAAATACTAAGCACACACCGTTGGAATGTGGCAGGCGCATTATAAAGGCCAAGATGCATGCTTCTATAAGTATATGTTCCGAAAGGGCAAGTAAAAGTAGTATGCTATTGGTGCTCTGGGGAAATTGGTATCTGATTATTACCTGAATATCCATTGAGAAAGCAGTAGAAAGAATGACTTTCTAGCCTCTCAAGCATCTGATCATGGAATGGGAGAGGAAAGTGGTCTTATCGCGTAACGGAGTTTAATTTTTGGTAGTCAATGCAGACTCGCCACCCAGTGGTCATTTGGGTGGGAACTAGTTCATTTTGCTCATTCTGGATCACAGTGATCCCCGATTTCTTGGGGACCACTTACACTGGGATTACCCATGGGCTATTAGAGATAGAATGTATGATTCCTGTATCTAGTAGCTTCTAAACCTTTTTCCTTATTACCTCAGCCATGGTGGCAATCTCCGTAGATGTTCACGAGATTTTTTTGCATTATCCTCAAGATTTATGCGATGCATACAGATGGATGGGCTGATGCCCTTGATGTTATCAATGGTCCACCCAATGGCTTCTTTATGTTCTCTAAGCACCTCAAGTAATTTAACTTCCCGTTCTAGAGCTAGGTCGGAAGCAATGATAACGGGTAGCGTCTCACTCGGGCCTAGATAAACATATTTTAGATTCAAAGGTAGTGGTTTTAGGTCTAGTTTTTGTAGAGATTCTTTTGTATCACAAATAGGTTCCTCTAGTTTTAGAGGAGTGTCTCTCCACTCAATAACATCTCCCTTTGGTTCAACAGTTAACAAGGTGTTAACTTCTTTAAGAATGCAATCGCCATAAACGTCCACCCAGAAATGAGTTAAACAAGATTCCAAGGGATCTTTTGTGCCATGAAACTTAAAGTTACTACACACTAGACTTTCTATCATGTGACATTCCTCTATTTCACTAGAGTTACATGCCTTTATGGAACAATTTCCATTATCTCATTAAATTGTTCCCCTTCTTAGCGGGTACATGCCTTTATGGAAAAGAGGCAGGTGTAATGATATGACTAATAGGTTCACTTCCCTTCAAACTTATATCATTTGAGGCTTTCTCGAACTCTTCTTCATTCTTAGGGGCATTCTGGGGAGCTTTGGATGGATGGTTTTCTTTAGGTTCAAGAAACCTAACTTTCTTGTCTACCTTTCTGCCACTTCTTAGAGTTTGAATCCCATGGGCTTACTCTGAGATTTTATCTAAAATGGAGGTGGGGTAACTAAGAACATCATGAGGGTTGTAACATGGAACATCTTTGCATTCTACGAGTATTCGAATGATGTTAGCATGTTCCTAAAACTTATTCCTTTAACCACTTCTTGTATTTGGATTGGTTTGGCTCGGTAAAGTTCCTTTCCCTCTACTGGTCAATTGTATATCAAGCTGTCCTATTTGGGTCTATAATCTTGTAATGGATTAACAATTTGATGTAATAGCCTTGGTAGTAGCGGTATTATTTTCAGGACTCTGTTCTGTAAAGGACTGAAGAGACTCCTCGATAGATGTTTTTCTATTATGAGGTGGGATATCTGAAGGATTTTAGAACTAGGAAGTTTTGTATGGGAGATTTGAAGACGGACCCCCTTGGTTATGTCTTTTTTCCCAAGTTTGATTGGAAGTGTTCTTCCATCTCTGGTTGTAGCTTTCATAATGGTAAGGCTCATTGGGTTTGTTGTACATAGCATTGGCTTGCTCTATTTTAGACTCCCAGAATTCTCAAACCTGAGGGCAATGGTTGACTTCATGTTCCGAACTATCACATACTATACAAACCGAAGTGGTAATATGATTAACTTATGAATAAGTCAATGGTCCACCCTATTTGATCATTTCAAGTTTGTCTAGCCTTTTACGGAGTAGAGTTATCTCAGGTGTAAGATGTGAAGCAACCTGATATACTCCGTTATTATTGGTAGTAGGTCAAACCATAGCCATTGTTGGATTTTCTCTGTAATATCCTCTAAAAAGGCCATACATTGAGTTTGACATTTTTTAATAAATTGTTCATTGCACATGGACTCCACCATAACCCTGGTGTTGGTTTTAAGTTCATCGTACAAAATTGTTAAAAACTTATAAGGATCTATTCTATGGTGTGTACAGTGTAAGTACAGGCCATTATACCTCTCCAAATAGGCTCACAGGGATTCTTGATCTCTTTGCAAGTGTACGATTCATTTGAAACGTGTCTAGGGCAAAGGAGGTCGAACCCACAAGGACTTAAATTTTATCGTCTCTTTTAGTTTGATTTTTGCTTACAAAAATGTTAATTAATGAAAATAAAGAAAATCTAATTTTCAAATATCAAATAGAAAAAGTAGATATGAAATAATAAAGAAGACAATTAGGATTTTGGAATTCGCCACCATTAAAGTTCCCAATTTGAAGAATAGTGTTTTGACAACCTAGCCGTTGAATAATTACTTATTTTAATCAAAGAATCGAGATGCACATATTATGTAACTTAGCATGTGATGAAAACAAAACTTGTTAAAGCCTTTAGCTAAATACAATATGTTAATCAAATTCATACAACTCACATAATATATGAAAATCTAATCCCGATGATCAAGTTAAAAACACCTATAGAATCTTATAAAACATATACTATATCTCTCCTTAAAATGAACATAATATATTAATATAAGTACTCTATAAATAATTAAGGAGAAATTAACATATAATAACGATGGGAAGTTTAGACTAAATATAGTTAAGTACATATTAATGGGGGGTCCATCCTCACCTTGATAGGTGGCTTAACCGACCATGTTAAATAAAACAAGACACGTAATAGAAAATGAGCATTTCATTGAAATAATTAAGAATTTAATACTTACAAAAGATGGATGCTCCACACTTAAGCTTAAAATAACTTGTAACAGTTAGTTTCTAAGTACTTTTGGTTCCCCTCTCAACCTTCCTACTCTTAAGCTCTATGCATATATCAATTCCTTCAAGTATTACGTCCTTTGAATTCTTCTTTAATTTTCAATAAATTCGGCTAATAAAAAATACATCTCTTCAAATCCATCCGACCTCACATCATTATTGGAAATAGTTTAACATGTCGTACTTAAGCCATAATATACTTTAATTATGGTAAACCTGCATTTATCATAAATAGCATTTAGTTATCACTAATTAAGTAAACTAACGACTTAACTAAATATAAATCAGAAGGTAATATGGTCAATATTCCGTGTTCATCACTAGGTTTGTCTCATATTGTATCAACTGGTCGCGTAGCTACTATTGCTTTATTGATGGGTGGTTCTTATCGCTTATTCTATTACTCAGCAGCTCATAATACTTAATTCCAAAAGTTTTCTGCGCATAACGCGAGTCTTCGATTTGTTTGCGGGAGGCATGCCCGTTCCAAAAAACATCCGGCTGTGCAGGTGTTTTACTAGTAGGTACATGCACCTTGGTCACTCTGGCAGTATAACTTAATGCATCTAAGCAATTCATCTGCATCCGGTTGCAAGTGAAAATCCGTTAGACCTTATTGTCACTCTATTGTGTAAAGGGATCCAGATTGGATACCGATGGTGTTTGCCAAGTTAACTTAGAAACTTCCACGACATTATCTGTCATATCTCCCCCTAATACAAGGAAAATTGTCTTTTCAAAGTAAAAAATAGCCATGCAAAAAACATACAGTAAATACGTCGTAAATGGGTTTCAAATGTATAACGATAGATGTCGAATCGTAACCCACATAAATATTAGGCCAACATTGGGGACCCAACTTCGTGTATTACAGAGGTATCATCAACACTTGCACAATACATTCAAATATGCATAGAAGGGCAACACCGGATTCCAACTCAGTTACTAGTTGCTTTGCGTAAAACTGATGATTGGCTATTGGACAAACTCTAATCAGTGTCATGGGGAGCAAAATTGTGTGAACAAGAATGTATGGCCCACATACTAGCCTGAAGTGGCGACTGTAATAATAGTGGCCTATCGATTAGATCTAATAACTGTATTAGATTTTTTGCTAACCCAAAAAGGGTATGGAAATGGGTTACTCTTGATGTTCAATCATCTATTCCATTAGCGGTACAATAATCATCAGAAGCGCGGGTGGCAAAACTCAATCATATATGAGCCGAGAAATCCATTTGGCAGGTTGTATGTAATAGATCATTTATTATATGTGGAATTTAACTACTTCAAGAGTAATAAATTTAAACATAATCACAAAAAAATTTGGATCTCTTAGATTTGATACCAAGTGCATGTCACAAGTATTTGATGAAGTAACTAGTGAAGAGTTTTAACTCAATCAAAGGTATACTAATAAAGTAAAACTAATACTTGAAACAAGCAAAGTTACTACTTGGCAATGCTCTCTAAGTGACATCACTCATCTATTGAGACTTTACTACTGATCACTCTCGGATATGATAAAAAACTGGGTAGGTATCTTGGAAGAAATGTGGCTTTAAACTATGCAGTTACAATGTTTATCCTGGCCGTGGTCACGTGATAAGGTAGGGGCAGATCTGTTAGGATCATCTGGATTATCTTGCAGTTCTGCACCCACTGCCCGACTCTTCTGTGTCTAGCTTCTAATGCTTCATTTTCCTCTTTGGTTCATAAGTGACCTTTATGTTCCCCTTTCCTGGTTACTGATTGCTGGATTATAAATAAATCCTGCCAATGTTATCACCTCTCGCCTATCTATGGTTGCGATATTGCTTGTAACCCTATCACCATACCTGGCATTGTGCGACGCAAGCACATGAGTATGCTTATAAAGCATGATTTTATGGGTTTCAACCAACAACTATCATTTTGCTCAAGAATAAGTAAAACTAAAATCAGGTACTGAGCTATCGAATATTTGCTCGAAAACATAATATTTGGAGTGTGGAAAGTAAATAGAATATTATGAATATTGTTATCTTTCTCAACTATTTCTCCACATAACATCATAGTGGAGTTACACTACTGAAATATAGTAATATTATACTAGAATAGGATGGTAATCCATTATCAGGTCCTCCTGAATATGGGGGTGAGGGTTCATGCAAAGCATTGGCTTTGTTAACTAGAGATTCATTATTCTAAACAATAGTCTTGTCCAAATTCTATATAGGTAGATAGATCTCCGATTCTATTCAGGTCAAGCTTGTTTATACTAAACGGAGTTGCAGTATGGGAGGTTCCCAATGTTTTGAGTATCACTAATGCATGTAAATTAATACCAGTAGAAGTATTCGACAAACATTTTCGGCATAAGGCAGTTCTTAGTATTCAAGGTAATGATTGTCAGTCATTATTTACAAATGAACATTGTTCATATCCTAATACTTATAAAGTCTTATTAAGTTCATGATTTTGAATCATTACTTGCGATTTATAGGATATAACACAATAAAGTGAATGATTCCCAATTATTAATTGTAAGTGAGCATGGCATTATAGTAATGATATCCTATAAGGCATTAAATGCCACATTTACCATATAAATTGGTGATCTTAACTTTAAAGTGCATTTTAATAGAGTCTTAGCCAATAAAGTTATTCAAAACCACCCGATGTTGGGATCCTTATCTAACCACTGAGGGTATTCTGAGCCACAAGGTTCCGTATAAGGAATGTATATTCTAGCCAAATGACCCATTTGCTACGAATATGTGATGATATAAGATGTTTAGCAGATGAGAGGTTTTATCCCCGAATTCTGCCTAGTTCCCAAGGTAGGTAGATTAATCTTATCTTCGAAGTAACGATGTAGAAGTATATAAGACATTATAACACACGGATATACTTCTAGATGTTATCAGGTAACATATAATTGTACCTAAACTGACAAACTGGTTGAAGCCATATTTTTAGAAACAGGACTAGGTTAATCAGCGATTCAGTACTTAATAATATTCTGGTTATTAGAGTACTGTATACAGAAATAACTTTAAGTCGTATCTAATCAATGTTTCATTTTATTATAATAAAAATATATAGGAGCATACAGTGTTTTAAAATTCTACTAACTTTCGTAAGGTAAATTAAAACGTTTATTTATATCTTATTTAAAAAGGGTTATCATTAAAAACTATAGTATGCTTACCCTATAGTGTTATTTTTCTAAAAAAAGTCAAAAATAAGGTCCTTATAGAGGTCAAAGCAGGAATAGAAAAAATAATAATAAAATTAATTTATTTCCAATTTTTTTTTGGTTTGTCATGATCTGGATGGTCTGAATAGCGTTTAGATTTGAGATCTAGGTCTGAATCTACAATTGAAGCAAGTCTGGATAGAGTTAAACTTAATATGGACTGAGTTTAGTCAAGTATGGGTCAAGTTTGACTTGGACTAGATCCGGTTTTGATTGGTCTGAATTAAGATTAGACTGAGTCAAACCTGGTCTGATCGAGTCAAACTAGTTAGGTTTGTTGGACTAGGTCTGGTCTGGGTTGACCAGGTCTGGATTAAACCCTAAACTAGGTGATGTGTCGCTGTGTCTCTGAGACACGTAAAATTATATGATCTAGACACGTGGCATGACACGTCATCACCACGTTCGAGTTTGTGGGTCCCCAGGTGCCACGTCATTACTAACACATGGCGTATCACGTCACCACTGGTACATGACATGCCATGTCATATCAGTGGGACCTCAGGTGCCACGTCAGCTCGATGGGACCCCAAGACAATGTTACCACTGACACGTGAGCTTAGTGTGGCCTACCCCGGGTGCCATGTTATCGATGCCACTTAGCATACCATGTCAGCCTACTATGTGGCAGTAACACGTCAGCATGCAGGACTCTCGGTGCCACATGGTAGTGATGCGTCATCACATGGGCCTTAGGTGCCATGTCATCACTATCACGTGTTCGACACGTCAGCACTTGTGGGACCCTCCCTATCATGTCAGCTATTAGGGTCTGCCACATCAGTACGTATGGGACCCTATGATCGTTGAAATGTAGGCTACACAAAAGATTAATCTTACAATTTAATTATGTCGAAAAACTACAGTAAAATACCTTTGAAAACAGACATTTGGAAGGGGTAAAAATTAGGTATAAGCTGTAAAAAAAGAAGCCTGAAAATGCCTCATTTTTTCACCAAATCAGATCTAAAATTAAAGTTATGTATAGATCTAATATGTATATATTCAAGTATAAATAGTAGAATTCAACGAGTATATCGAGTTATACCTCACCAAAATATTAAAAATGACCTTTATAAGGAAACTGCGGAGATCCAAACTCTTGTTTCAAAAGCTTTTTGAGTCGTGCTGATAACGTGTTGAGAACAAAAGTAATCTCATCTGCACTAACATAATATTATGCAAACACATAAGATAGAATACAATATAGAGAGAGAAGAGAGATAGAGCTTTTATTGATGAACTTGTTAAGGTTTAAGAGAATACCACCAAAAAGGTATATATATAGAAGGCTACATAAGGTCTTTAAAACTCTCCCCATAAACCCTAGGTTTATGGGTTGGGTTAGGAGTTGGTCGGTCACCTCAAAACCAGTTTGGGTAGACCCAAACCGAATGGTTCCTAAGAGTTATAAGTATTATTGTGGAAAAGCTTTGGAGTTGTTTCAAATATAAGGTCCTCAAGCTACAAGGACACCAAGAGAAACTGGAAAATAATAATACACCTTGCATTGTTTCCATTTTTTATTTCTCTTGAAGCATCTGCTAACATTATATCGAAGATGTTTTCAATTTTATAATATAAACAATCACAATAATCAGAATTATACAAAAATATTACTGGTATTTGACCAGGGGCGAATCTCAGAGACTTAAGTTAAATTTTTTGGCCGAGTTCTACGTAATACACAATAAATATGACATGAAAGGAGTAGTAATCAAAAATTGAATCTCAAAGCGGAAAAAACCGGGGGCCTGCCCACGTTGAAATCCACCCTTGTATTTGACGATATGCAGCCAATATTTTACTTACAGAATTCCTGACCATTGAAAAGATTATTGCTAAAAGAGATTTTTGTGTTATTAATCTCAAAATTTTAAAACATAGACAATTGCCCAAATAAATACTAGTAAATGACCATGTTCGAAAATCGGGCCTAGTGAACAACAAATAATTAATACTGGAGATTTGAAAAGACATTCGCACCCCTATTAAAGTTTGTTATTTGCAACAATTAACTAGCCTCAAAACTTTAAATTTATAGAATAGTGGGCCCTAGAAGAAGTGCAAATGTCTTTTAAGGGTGTGACTTTTTGAGATAAAGAAACAACATAAATAAATACAAAGATAAATAGAGAAGAAGAGAGAGTGAGAGGGAGAGAAAGATGCGCATCCATTAAAGTTTTTAAAACTATATTCCATATCCATTTCATAAGTGAGATATCTGATAATCTTCAAG
The DNA here is from genome assembly GCA_014058105.1 of Kingdonia uniflora. Lineage (NCBI taxonomy): Eukaryota > Viridiplantae > Streptophyta > Magnoliopsida > Ranunculales > Circaeasteraceae > Kingdonia > Kingdonia uniflora. Next base: position 2,034,247 of record JACGCM010000696.1, read on the forward strand.
TTTTGGCATGAAGTTTGATATGATTTAAATCTCATAAATTTCTATTTGGAAACATGAGGTTTCAATTTTGAGATTTGTTCTCGGTCTCCCTCCCCTCTTCCTCATGTTTACTTGTTATGCGTCGAGATATCCGATATTCTTTTAGTTTTCTAATGGGATTTGGATTAATTTAAATCTCCAAAATTTTAATTTAAACGCCTAGGGGTGTTTGCTTTTGACTCTTGCTGAACTTAGAGCACTTACTCAACTACTCCCGCTTACTCGTCGACTTAGAGCCATTTTTTTTCCTCTAAGTTCTCTTCTAACATCTTACTAAACTTAGTATTCTCTTACTCTAGTAAGCTAGCTGAATGGGCTGGTCTGATGGTAAGAGGCTCTAAGTCAGTTTTTATCTCCTTTTCACCCCTCTCTATTCCCCTAATTCCTACGCCTAGTCCCTCTTCTCCCCCAAAACCAAAAACCAAAAACCAAAAACCAACAAGTTTCTTCCCTCCTTTCCACCACCGACCACTCCATAAAGCTCCCTCTCCCTCTGTACAGAGCTCCTTCTCTCTCTCCACTCTACAGAGAAGAACGACTCTATTGTTGTGTGTCTCTCTCTTCCTCTCTCATTGAAGGTAATTCCTCCATTGTTAGGTTTTGTTTATCAAATCTATAATTGCCTGTGAATTGATGTGAATCTTGTAAAAATTTTGTGAATTTGTGATTTTTTTTTTTTGCAAAAGGTAAGATTGAATAAATGAGGAATGATTACAATTGAGGGGAGGCTAAGCCAGACCCAGAAAAACCCAAAAAACAATTAAGCGAATCTAAAATAACATACATTTGGTTCATCAAACTTTGTTAAGAATTGAGGTCTTCCTTTGAAACTTTCCATATTTCCATCCATGAAAGAAAGCCCCCTCTTAGAGGCTTGAGAAGCTGAAAAGTTTGCCACTTTTCAACAATGAGAGAAACGAATCTTCTCAAATGTAGTCTTCATTCTATTCCATTTAGCTCTCTGAGGCCAAGGAACATGGTTCTTGTTAAAGTTGGTGATAGTTGATTGAGAGTCTGATTCTATCCATATAGTTTTCCAATTATTTTGGGCTGCCCAAAATAAAGCTCCTATAATAGCTTCGTATTCAGTGAAGAAGAGCGTTTTATTACCGATCCCCTGTGTGAGAACACCAAGTACATCACCAAGATGATTTCTCGCAACTGCACCGATTCCAGCTTTCCCAAGAGAGCCTATAACAGCTGCTCTACAGTTGAGTTTGACTTCCTGAAACCAAGGAAGAGCCCAAGTGCAGCTCTTAATTCGGGGCAGAGGTCTTGCTCTTGTGGGAACTCCCAAAGCAGCTATAATGGTGAGCTCAAGCAAGTATTTTCTATGCTGCTGTAAGAGAGGGCTGCTGCATCTTTAATAGCTGCCAAGATCTTATGTTTAAGACCATTAGTGCTTAAGAGTTTACCTTCGAAAACAGCATTGTTTCTCGCACACCATTGGAAGTAGATGATGTTCAAAACTGTAGCTTTCCAGATATCATAGACATAGGAACTCAAGTGTTTGCAGGACTCCAAAGTGGTCTGAAGCGTTGTTAAACTAGCTCAGATATGGAACAGAGAGGCAATCCAATCCCAGATTGTAGAAGATATTTTGCAGGTCCAGAACAGATGCTTCATTGTCTCCAGATTACACCTGCATAAGGATCATCTAGATACAAGATTTAAACCCCTTTGAATAAGAAGATCTTCTATTGCAAGAGCGTTGTGGCAGACTTTCCATGTAAAAGAGGCGATTCTGGGCAGTATAACTTTGCTTGAGTGATGAAAAGTACTCTGAACTGAGAAAAGACCATGCGGACTGTGTTTCCAGACCATGATGTCCATATCTGAGTTGTTGAGAATGATGTTATTTAGGTCAATGCCAAGAGAGGCCAATAAAACCACAACTTCAGAAGGGGCATACCAGGAGTTTTGATGAATGATTTGGCTAAGCTTTGCCGTGCAGTGCTTCCATATGTCAGCCGGAATGTCAAGAAGGTCAATAATAGCAATATTAGATCCCCAACAGTCTCTCCAGAAATCAATGTCCTTACCTGAGCCAATAATCTACTTGGAGTTTGCTTTGACAGAGACAAGTGCTTCTTTCAGGCCAGTTCAAATGGAAGAGTTTTTATAATACTGAGTGAGGAGACCCTCTTTGTTTTGGAACTTTGCTCAAAGGAAAATTGCCCAAGGGTCTTGATCATTTAGGAAAGCCCATCCCAATTTCCTAAGCATTGCAGTGTTTATATCTTTCAATTTCTGAATGCCAATACCCCCTTCACTAGGATGCTTGTAATCTTTTTCCCACATGATTGTAAGAAACTTCTTCTTGGCAGAATCTCTAGACCACAAAAATTTTCAAAGAATTCTCTCTCCTTCTTTTATAGCTGCAATCGGCCACTTGTAGATGGCCATGCTGTAGATAAGAAGGCTTGTAAGAATTGACTTAACAAGCACAACCCGACTCTGAAAAGAAAGCAGCTTCCCACTCAATCCGGCTGCCCTGGATCAAATAATCTTAATAAGAGGAGCTACAGTAGCTTTTGAGACTCGACCTTGCACCAAGGGGATCCCAAGATACTTCTCCGGGAGAGTGCCAACACCAAAACCAAAGAGAGAAATAATGGTTTTCAGTCTAAAGGAAGACAGAGAGCCAGCAAAGATTTTGCATTTCAGTTTGCTAACCCATTGGCTCGTGGAGGATTGGTAGACTTCCATAAGAATTTTTAGGGCCTACAAGCCTTTAATATCTCCATTAGCAAAGATGAGAATATTATCAGCGAAAAAAAGATGTGATGGGCTGGGGATATTCTTATAAGTGACCATAGGTTTGAGAATTTTCTTATATCTCAACCAAGAAATTCTTCTGCTGAAAACATCTTCTACAAGAGCAAAGAGGATGGGGGAGAGAGGACAACCCTGTCTGATGCCTCTGGAAGCCTTAAAAAAACCACAAGGACCACCATTTATGAGCACACAAATATGGGCACTATTTAGAATTACCCTTATCCAGCAGTAGAATTTATGAGAGAAACCCAATTTGTTTAGCACTAGGAGGAGGAAAGGCCAACTCACGGTGTCGAAGGCTTGGGAGATGTCAATTTTGAGACCAATATTCCCATTCTTATGAGAAATTCTCAGCTCGTTTGTCCGCTCTGAGCCAAGAGCAGTATTGGAATGTATTGATCTTCTTGGCACAAACCTACTTTGTTCAACAGAAATAATATTACGGGCAATCTTGCTAAGACGTGTTGCGAGAATTTTTGTAATAATTTTAAAAGCAAAATTGCTCAGGCAGATAGGTCGGAAGTCCCCCATTTTGCAATAATCTTTGGCTTTTGGGATAAGAACTAGGAAATTGGAGTTAAAGCCCTTTGGTATAGACGAATCAACAAAAAAAGATATCACGGCCTTTCTTAAGTCACTCCCGATGACATCCCAAAACTGTTAAAAAAAGACCCCACTGAAGCCATCCGGGCCTGGACAACTATCCCCACTGAGACCGAAGACAACAAGTCTAACCTCTTCAGAAGAGGGTTGAACACTGAGCATCAAGTTTTGCTCAACCAAGACAATACTCAGAATCAAACAAATAAGATCTACATTTATGCGCGATTAAACATGGGTGAATTTGGTTGTATAGTACTCCACAATATGTTCTTTAATCTCGGTCAGAGACGACAAAAGAGTGCCATTATCAAGAGAGATTTCATTGATAAGATTCTTTTGAGATCTGATCCTGTGAAGGGCATGGAAGTATTTGGTGTTTCGCTCGCCACTGATCAGCCAAGAAGCTTTAGCTTTTTGCCTCCAAATGGAATCACATGATTTAAAAGACTATTAAAAGAGATTTTTTATTTGTGGCTTCCTTCATCAAGTTTTCTGAGTAGTTTTCATCCAACTAAATCTAAATATTCTCGAGTTCAGCACCACAAGTCTCAAGTTGGGACTTCAAACCCCCTAGATTTTCCTTCCTCCAGACCTTAATTGCATCCTTGAGTCTCTGAAGTTTCTTCATAAGCACATATATAGGATCTCCCTGAAGACTTTCACCCCAAGAGCAGGTCACAAGGTCTCTGAAGCTGCTGACAGATACCCAACCTGATAAGAATCTGAACGGGATATTGCTAGGCTTTGAAATTCCTTGAATGCTACCCACCAAGGCCGAATTGTCTGAGTTATCTCTAGGCATGTACTTACAGGACCATCCTTTGAATTTGGATATCCAGGCATCATTGTACAAGGCTCTGTCAAGTCTTCTAAGAATTCTTGCTCACCCCATTTGGTTATTACACCAAGAATATTTTGGACCAGTGGAGAAGCTTTCAGTGAGACTGCACGCATCTATGCAGTCATTAAATTCTGTAATCGAGCAAGGAAGAAGCCTCGTTCCTTCACATCTTTCATCCCAATTGTGAATAGTGTTGAAGTACCCGATAGCCAGCCATGGGATGTTAAGATTGCTATACTTTCCATATTTGCCCACAAAGCCCTTCTTGCTGAAATAGTAGCCTTACCGTGAATTGCTGAGAGTAAAAGTTCGTTAGAAGAGATAGTAATATGTTGGGAAGAGGCGGCCACTAAGACGGGAACGTTGGAAGATTTCCAGAGGCACCACAGATTCACAATCCTGGATTCACAATCATTTGAGAAAAAAACATGACTGTAGTCTGATAGACCCAGTTTTAGAATAGTAGATGCAAAGGATTTAATTTGAGGTTCAACAATGAATATGAACAGAGGATTAGATTTATGCACCAGCCATCGAAGTGAGAGTCTGGAGCATATATTTCCAATACCTTAGATGTTCCAGAAGAGTACCCTCATTGAGAAAAAGTTTTTTTGCTGTTGTTAGACCTGGTTTTTGGATAGCTCTCCCCACCTGTTCCAACATTCTTTTTCTTTGCATTCTTCAGTTGAACTTGCCTTTTCTTTCCCGGTTTTTCCCAGACTCCTTCTTGAGCAATCAAAACGCTTTCCCTCTCGACATCGTTAACCATGTCTGCCCATTTCAGAGCTGCTTGAAGCTTGATGAGTGTCGTTTTCTTCAGGAGTTGATGTGGGGTATTCAGAGTCATAAGCAGATCGGTTTATTTTAGCAGTTCCATCACTTGGCGTAGCTTGGTCTAAACAGATAAGAGCATCTATGTTTATCAGCTTTACCGGGGTAACGTCATTGTCTGCCAGTTCCTGATAGTTTGATGGGCCTTCTTCGGAGATTGGCTTAGGCATTTTGTTGAATACCTCTGCACCCATATCCAAACCCTTTCCTTTGGTAAGAGTCTCTCTTTGTTTGTTTTTTTCCTAATTCTCTTTTTCTGATTCTTTGTAAGAATTTCTTCAGCTGCTGCTGGAACCTCTTGATAATGGATTTTTTTTTGGTCTTCGGCTCTTTGCACTTGTTCCTTAATAGTTTTACATTCCACAAAAGTATGGCCAATAATCTTGCAGTGGATGCACAATTTAGGCGTTGCACCCAACTCATCTCTTTGCCAAAAATCTCCATCTTCGACTTCCACCAGAATTTTTCTAGGAACTGACTCCGCAAGGTCGACATCAACAAGTACTTTTGCAAAGTAGCCAAATTCTATTGTAGTAGAAGAATGATTGACTTGGATCGGGATTCCCAAAGTGCGCCCAAGCGCCATCAAAGTGTCAACTTCCCAGAATTCAACGCCAAGTCCCAGGAATTTGACCCAAACAAGGGCATGAGTGTTCTTTTGCTTCTCCGGATCGAAAAAGGGACTCCAAGGAGACAATCGGAGCAGTTGCTTACCAATTACCCAAGGACCACCTGACCAAATCTTATTACGGTCTTCTTCGTTATCTAGAAAAATTATGATGCAGCCTTTGCCGATTGGAATCAATCTCCACGTTCCTTTAGGTTTCCATAGCTCAAGTGTTTGTACCCGAGCTTCCACAATTGAAGTTTACTGGAGATCCAAACAACATACAAGATTGTATTTTTTTCGGAGTAAACCATGTTGATGTGATTTTGTGGGTACCTTAATGGAAGGAATATCCCCTCTTCTACCTGGGGTGGGGAGTTGTTCAAGTGAACAGCTTCGACCCTCTTGTTCCTTTGCCATCTCAGCGTATGTTGGTGGGCCATTTTGAGCTGAGCTTGAAACCCTCTGAAAGGAGCTTTCAATCTCCCAGAGATCCATGTATTTTGTATAAAATTTGGGGATTTTCAGTTATTTGGTACAAGATCAATGTAATCGCCAATTTTAGGATTCCTCATTATCCTCATTGTAAATTGTTGTTGAATCTATTCAACTTGTGACTTGTGAATTGCTGTGGAATCCTTGAATCTTCTTAGGGTTTGTTTGAGACAAAAAAATCTGTTAATTTGTAATTACCTGATTGAGACAAAAAATCTTCTATTGAATCTGTAATTACTGTTGAATTCTTGAATCTATAATTGCGAACTCTCTGTAATTGCTGTTGAATCTGTAATCTGTTGAATCTGTTGAATCCACCCCATTGTGTTTGTGTGTAATGTGTATGATAAAGATAAGTTGGCTTGAAAGGAACCTTGATCATGTAAGCTTACCTAAATCTGCTTATTTTCTTGGATTAAAGAACATTGGTATATACTTGAGGGTTTACAGAACATTGGATTAAAGAAGCTAACAGGACCTTCAATAATAGAGACTATAATGCTACTCAAATCTAAAGTACTCTTGAACATGGTTCTCAATAGAGGAATAGAGGCATACCAGCCTTCAAAATAAATGGGGTTTGTGTATTTTGGTTGTCCTTATATTTGCTTTTTTTGTTCTTTTTTCCTTCTTCTTTTTTGGGCTAGGCCTTGTTTCTTTTCTTTCCCCTTATTTTAACTTTTAATTTTGTTATCTGAAGTTGTTTAAGGCTTTTAACTTTTCAATACTTTGATGTTTGTACTTTTTTTGTCCTTCATTAGCTACACGTTTTTTAAGATGACATGCTGAAGTATAAAAATTATTTCTTCAGAACATAAGGAGCATATGCTTTTCCATATCCCTAGTACTTCAACAAGTCTATAAATCGTTTTTGTATTGCTTGTGTATTAAAGAGTTATTGATTTGATTTGTGGTAGTATATTGTTTAGTACTAAGGAATAAATTATAGTTTTCTAGTTTATTTAGGTACAAGTCTTTATATGTAATAAATTTGACATATAAGACTATTTTATTTTTGAAATATTGTGATTTTTCTACTTCAGATGCCTTGCAATAGAGGTTATCCTTTTATGTTTAATTATTACAGGGATTTGTGGTTCATAGAGAAAGCTCAATATGAGATTGAAACTTATGGCACTGATGAGGGTGACAATCTTAAACTGGGTTCATTAAGGAATATGAAGGAGAAAGGCATTCAAGAATTTAAACGGAATATCCCCCTTTTAACTTTAAGAAACAAATGGTCGTATCTCAAGAAGGTGTATAAGAATTGGGTGACCCTAAAACAATTGGTCGGGGAGTGCTATAATGAAGTAACTGGTATATTCAACCTTACTGGACCGGAGTGGGCTAAAATCTTAGAAGTTTTATCAGAAGCAAGGAGGTTTAAGTATGATGTATTGCAACATAGGGAGATGATGACTTTGTTATTTTCTAGTTTGATATAATAAATTTAATGTTTTTAAGTTTTTCAATTTTTACTTCTGATCTTTCTTATTAGTTTTCGCACTATATTAATTTTTGAGTTTGATGTAATAAATTTCTGACATGCTGTTGAATTGGTAATTGCCTTTGTTAAATCTTTTGTATCATGCTATTGAATCTTGCTGTTGAATCTTTTGTAAGCTTCTATATTTTTTTGCTTTGTATTTAGATAAATTTAAAGTGCTATTTCAGTATGAAAAGTATTATTTGAGCATTTAGATAAATGCAAAGTGTTATTTGCTTATCTTTGCTAATGTGTTGTTGATGTTATATTGAGTATGCAAAGTGTATTAAAGAGTTATTGATTTGATTTCTGGTGGTTCTTGATAGGTTGTGAACTCTCTTTATCTCATCTCTGAACTTTGAGATGGTATGACAAATTTATTTTTTGTAGATGATAATTTGCAATTATTGTTGTACATGTTAATAATATATTACTTAGTACTTAATAGTTATATATTATAAATGATGGTTGATGTATCATGCAATACTTATTTGTTAAACTCTTTCTAGGGGAAGATGAATAATGATCAGTATATATTAGCCATTATTGCAACCATTATCTTGTACATAGAGCTGGTCAAGATTAATATGAGGGTTCGTCAGAAACTTTGCACTTCAGCTCTGATTGGAAAATAATATGTCCATGAATTAATTCAGAGTCCTGCCACCAATATGTACAATATGTAAGGATATACCCTGATTCTTTTAGATCCCTTGAAACTTACTTTAAGGATACTAAATTGCTTAAAGATAGCATGCATATAGATGATGAGGAGACGCTAACTATTTTCATACATATCATTGCTCACATGATGTCAAACCGAGCTTCAAATCCCAGGTTTCAGCATTTAGCTGCTACTACGAGCAAGATATTCCATAAAGTTCTTGATGCTATGATGATATTCCAAAAAGAGATCATAGTCCCTCCTAAATTTGATCATCCACCTGGACTTATTACGCATCATAAAACACTGAGGGAGGGGCGTTTCAAAGGAGCGGCAGGGGCAATTAATGGTATACTTATTAGTGCAAGCATTGCAGAGGATGAAAAAACTCCTTATATGGGAAGAGGTGGAGGGTAATGCTTCCTAAACATGATGGCCATATGTGACTTTAACATGATGTTCACATATACAGTAGCTGGATGGGAAGGGGTGGCTCATGATGCTAGGGTTTTAACTGAAACATTGGTAAATCCTGCCAATAATATCCCAATGCCTCTCTCACGTGGTAAACTCATTTTCTCATCTTAAAAATACTTCTAATTTTAAGTTTTGATTTGAAAAACAAAACTTATAACTAGTATTTTGGGTACTGTAGATCTATACTACTTTTGTAATGCTGCATACGCCCAAACTAGAAGCTTTATGTGCCCATTCAGGGGTATGAGGTATTGGTTGAATGATTATAGGCATGGAAGTCAGCCAAAAAGCCCACAAGAACACTTTAATGATGGCCATGTTAATCTGCGGAATGTAATTGAAAGGTGCATTGGAGTATTGAAAGCAAGATTCCCAATTTGGAAAGAAATACCTTCCTATGACTTTCCAACACAGAGGAACATTGTTATAGCATGCATGGCAATCCACAACTATTTGAGAAGGTTGGCTCTGAATGATGCTCTCTTCTGTTAGTTTGAAAATGCAGATATGGGGGGGGGGGACACAACAATGAAGATGTTGCTGAAGAGTTTCTTCTTAATGTTATCTTATTTGGAGCAGAAGCATCTATTGTTCTGAAAGACATGATTGCAGCCCAGTTAGCTATATCTCATAATGCCCAAAATGCTAATAATGCCCCAGATGCTAATAATGCTCCAAATTAGGATGTAATCTTATGTTAGGACCTGTTTTAATTTGTTTTGTTAGTTAGGACATATTTTATTAAATTTTGTAATTTTAAGTTTGGGATATTGAGATCACAAGACTTGTATATTTATAAACTTATTTTATGGACAACTACTTTATAGTTAAATGGTGATTTATACTTGTATATGTTAAAATGGGGTGACAAAGATTTCCAAAACCACAAGGAATCCAAATCGGGCATATTGTCAATGATTTTAAGTGGTATAATATTTAAATTTTTTTATAATAATTAAGTAATGCTTAGACATATATATAAGTATTAGAAATGTCTATTACATATATATAAGTATTAGAAATGTTTATTACATATATACACTATGATGTAGAACACGCCTAGGGACTGTGGCTTTTGGTATTGGTTGGATGAGTATATGATATGTCCATGTGGTGTTGGTCCATGCAAACTCATTACTTCATCAATTAGCAAAAGAAGATTCTATTGTTGCCCCCAATCAAAGTCCAAACATGAGAAAGGTTGTGAATTTTTTACTTGGATTGATTATGTCATGGGTGATGATTCATTATCTTCAACTTGTATTACCCCTAGTACCTCTACAACTTATGGAGAGTTGGAGAACAAGCTAAAAATGGACCTTCTTGTTTCAAAGACCATGACTAAAAAAAATGCAGGAAAGCTTTCTTACAGAAATTGAGAAGCTAAATTTAAAGGATTAGGATACTTTAGATAAATGAAATTGGTTATGAACTAGAAAGTGTAGTTATGTCCAAATTATATTAAGTATCATTTCATTGTTGTTATCATATTTAATACAATTTTTCCTGAGATGTATTTATTGATTATTTATCTTGTTTCTAATGTTTCTAAAGTGTAGTTAGGGATATATTCTCTACATTTGTTGCTTATAATTGTCTTTGTTGCGAAGTTATGGGATGAAAGAAAGTACCACAAGTTGAAGGAGAAGATAAAAAAAATAAAGAAAAAAGAGTGTTCAGGGGGCAACCAATTATAAAGATGGCTTTTATAGAGTAATATCAAGAATAGGTCAACAAGAAACGATTGCAAGGGACTTCTTTGTGTTCAGTTGCATGGAAATAAGTGATGGATGAGATCAATACATAATATTTTCAGGCTTTCACTCAAAAGGACCTCAAGAACCAATGGGACTATTTGAGGAGGAGCTATATGTTATGGAGGTCCTTGACCACTATGATAGGTCATAGGTATAATGAGGCCTTTGGGACGTTTGACTGGCTCAAGGAATATTGGGCTAACATTTTGGTGGTAATTCTTTTTTCACAGCCTTTCCTACTTGTGTGAATTTGGTTTTATCCATATTCTTAGTATATATATATAAACTTATGTTCAACTCTTGCATTTGAATAGGCATATCCCAAAGCAAAGAAGTTTATGACAACTCCACTTGTAAATAGGGAGTTGTTGAAAGTCATGTTTGAGGGTACAATTGGTACAGGAGACTATGCCTATGCAACAGATTTAGAGTATGTCCTTGCTACCCAACCCACTAGAGAGTTTGTTCACATAGTTGATGGTGACATCCCCATGGACACAGAAGATTTTGGGGCTAGTAGAATTGATAACCTATGGGATGGGATGCATATATCCATAGAGGATGTACCTATCAATCCTATAACTCAGCCTAGTCCTACTAGTACTACTCCACGCACACCAGCATATGGAAATGGATCTGCTAATGAGATAGAGGAATCTTTTTAATACTTGGTGCTGAAGGTGTTGGGAGGAGTAGACCAGCTAAACTACAGGACTATTTTTTTAAGAATAGAGGAAAGACGTCGTCTTTGGTTTCTGAAAATGCCTATTGGGTGAGTATTATATATGTGGCCTTGAACTCTTTCTTATCTTTTCTAGTAAAAAACTATTTTTTGTTATGTGAACTTCTCTTTTGGTGATGATGTAGATCAATTTTGATTTAAGTACAATTGTTATCCAGGTTATGTTTTGTTATTTTTGATATGATATCCAAATTATGTTTTGTTATTTTTGATATGATATCCAGGGTGTATGTGTTGTTATTTTTGATATGATATCCATGTTATGTTTAGTTATTTTTGATATGATATCCAGGTGTATGTGTTGTTATTTTTGATATGTTAACCAGGTTATGTTTTGTTATTTTTGATATGATACCCAGGGTGTATGTGTTGTTATTCTTGATATGATATCCAGGGTGTATGTATTGTTATTTTTGATATGATATCCAAGGTGTATGTGTTGTTATTTTTTATGTTATTTGATCCAGGAGGATATGAGTTTTTGATTTTTTACCCTTTTGTATTAGAATAATTTTTTTTTCTATTCGAATAAATTTTAGCCTGAGTAGTTTTATTCGAATAGAATCATATCCATTCAAATATATTTCAGCCTGAGTAATTTTATTCGAATACAAAAGGTGAAGTTTATGGTGGAGGGAACAAAAGTCGCTCGAACGACTCTTTTCATCCTCCCTGGAATTTGGCCCATAGAGAATTTTCGTTCGAACGAGCTGTAATGCCGTTCGAACGAGTTTGTCTAGTTTCTAAGGTTTCAAATTGGCATTAGTATTTCTGAGGGGTAATTCAGTAATCTATGATTTTAAGGTTTTAAGTTAGCTCTAAGTGTTCTAAATAGATTATCATCTAACTCTCATGACTTAGAGGTTGAGTAAGAACTAAAACACTCCCCTTTGACTGAACCTCTAAGTTGACTTAGAGAATAGTTAAAACTTAAAGGCTTTACCTTTAATAAAAATAAACACCCCCTAGGGTTTCAACTTTAAAACTTTATTCTCAAAGTATATCTCATTTTCCTCCTTTTCCTCAATCATTGTTTACTTGTTGTGAGTCGAGATATTTGATATTCTTTGAGCTTTTACATAAGGTTTGGTTAGACTTAAATCTCCTAAATTTTAATTTTAAATCCTGCGGTTTCAATTTCAAGACATTTCTCTTGGTCTCTCTTTCATTTAGTCAGAGAAATGATAAAAGTCATTCATACAAATTTTAAATGATTGAAATCAAACGTATAAATGATAAAATCATTCTTAAACATCTCTATCTCTGGTAACTATTTCATAAAATACTTTACATTATAGACCCATGATAACTGTATCGAATGACAAATGATATGTTTTACCAAAACAAATGATAATTTTTCCCAAAACACATGACAATTTCTGTAAAAATAAATGGCAAATGGGGCAGTGTCGTAAAGTTCAATAATGCAGTACAAATTTAGGTTTTTAAGGAGACAAAATAAAATATCTCCTCTTATTTTTTTTCAACCATTTTATCTCTTATGACTATTTCATGAAATACTTTACATTGTAGACATATGATAACTGTATTGAATGAAAAATAATATGTTATGCCAAAACTGATGATAATTTTTCCAAGAATACATGACAATTGATATAAAAACAAATGAAAAATGACAGTATCATAAAATTCAATAATATACGACAAATCTAGTTGTTTAAGGAGTCAAACGAAGATTTATCCTCTCACTTTCTAGATGGGCTGGTTATGATATTGTGTGTGTGTGGGTGTTGTCGACAGCCCCTATCAGTTCCGTTAAGGCTTAGGACTTAACCCATCCATTTCGTCCTTTCAGCGTCTTTTCTGTCCATTTTCTGGACTGTTTCTTTTGAACTGTTTTGGGCTGCTTTGAGCTGTTTTTTTCGAATGTTGGCTCTTCCTCATGATACACATTGGCCTTCCCCTATATAAATAACACTTAACCCCCAAATTCATTTTAATCCTCTCTCTGCAAATCCTCTCCTCTCACGCCAAATTCGTCGCATCTCCTCGCCGTGATCTTTACCCCATTACTCGGTAAATAATTCCTCTCTCTTCCGTTAGATTCGTTTCGATTACTGATGTTGGAGTATGATTTAGGGTTTATAGGGTTTGTAATTATTGAGCTTCAATTGGGGTTTTGGCTGTTGTTAGGTCGTTTGGGAAATCGTTGTCGCTCGCTCCGCACTCCCCTTGCCATTTCGCGATTCCTTGGGCTTGGAACTCCAGTTTTAGCAATATCAGGAATCGGGCATTATAGCAGGCGAGTTTCCCATCTTTGCTAAGTTTCCATACTAATTGCTTAGTGTTGATTTAGGGAACTACCTGTGTTAGAGAGGCGCTGATAATTTTAACTATAAACTAGTTAGCCATTCTTAGCATAATTGTAGTTTAATGCATGTTAATTAAGTTAGCTTCTCTTAGTATTGGTTTGACAAAAGTTATGGACTTCTAGTATCGTTAGAACATCATGTCGTTAGACATGCTAGATTGGACCCTCCTTCGTCGTTTAGCGTAATTATGGCATAGCACTGTGATGGGGTAATTAGTCACTGCTTGTCTGTGAATTTGCTTACTCCTTGGATAGTATTTAATTCACCTAAAACTTAGTATGACCGGGTCTCAGATATAGGGACAAGATATGGTTGGATTAGTCTTCCTGGTGCCCAGTCTTGTCCTACAAAGAGAGACATGGTTAGATACTATTTCTTGGTGCCCAGTCTTGTCCAACAAGGTGAAGATATGGTTGGATTAATTTTCCTGGTACCCAGTCTTGTCCTACAAGGAGAGACATGGTTAGATACTATTTCCTTGTGCCCAGTCTTCTCCTCCGTGCAATGTCATGGTTGGAATAGTTCTCCTGGTGCCCAGTCTCATCTAACAAGGAGAAACATGGTTGGATGCTAGTTCCTGGTACCCAGACTTCTCAGGTGAGGTTGAAATGCATGTCTCATAACAACACATCTTGTAGAATTTAGAAATAAGTATGGGATTATTCCAAATTTACCACCATCATATCATCATAGCATTGCATCATATCATATTCTGCATACTCTCTGTTCCTCCTAACTCTTATTCTAAATCCAATCATCCATTCTTCTGTTCTTATTCAAAATCACTCACTTCTTCTCTTGGTAGCATTATAGATCTTGTTAGTGATCGTGTAGAGTAACTGTAGGGTAATAAAACTGTAGTAGTAGTTGTTGTTTTTGGTTACTTTACATTAAAGATTTTCCCTTTATTATTCACTCCTCACTCTTCTTGGGCACTGGATCACCTAGTTGGTTATTTAGCTTTGTTGGGTTTCGGTGAGCTGCGGTTTTGCTCACCCTCGCTATTTGTTAACATTTAAGAGGTTGAGTAGTTGTTTTCTGCCAAGGATTCCAGCTGGTTTGGAGCTGATTTTGGGGCTATTGCAGATCTCCATAGTTCTAGACATCCCTGTATATGATCTTAGCTTTTGACTCTGTATATTATTCAGGACTTTGTATATATTCAGTTCATGTATATATGTCTTTTGCTTCCGCTATTGTTGTTCATTCTTATTTTTCTCTGATGATTTTGCTAAGTGAATGATCGAGCCAGAATTTGTCTACGACTCGATCGTTCGTGGATTAAATCTTTGGATTCCCAGCCTGTGCAACCTCCAATCTCAGTAATCGGTTCAGGTACTGATTATTACATTTTGGGGTCATGACAAAACTTTACTCTCCTCCAAAAAAGCAAATACCCTTCCTTTTCTAAAAATAAAAACCATGGGATCTCTCTCTCTCTCTCTCTCTCTTTTTGCAAGTCTGCGGATGCTCTCTCTCAACCATTGGATCTACTAAACATTACTTCTCTCTCTAATCCAAATTTGAGCTTCAGAGCAAGAAATCTTTAGTTTTATGGAGCAACGGTATCTTATGATTGAACAAATCAATGCATCATGCAACTTCAAAATTTTATGTTACAAACCTGTATTTTATAGATTTAAGAGCAATTATTAAGCTCAACTATTAAGGGATTTGAAGTATGGTGAGATTTGTAGTTTTTAAGGCTTTGTTTGAAGGTTCTGTAAGTTGATTTTTCTCCCTCTCACAATGAACATGTAGCCTTCTCTCTCTCTAAAATGGCTGAAGAATTAGGGCTCGATATCGAATCAACCTAAGCATTAACAGTAGAATCACCATTAACAAAGGTGACAGATGCAAAGCAAACTCCGCGTTAGACCTGACTCATCAGAAAATGGACATTTTGGTTTGGGAATCAGTTTAAGCCAAAAGCCTGCACCTTCGAACCAAAAGTTTTAGTGGTAAGTGTTATGATTTTTAAGATGTATATACTTAAGAATTTGAGTATTTAGTGATTTGGATATTGTTGGTCAATGTGATTTCCTCTGTAATGCAGTTGAACAAGCAATTTGTACATTAGAATTTTGTATAATGTGATGTGGGTATTGAAGTTTGATGTTGGTTTTGATTAATTTGGACATACTTTGGTAAAGTAGGCTTTGGGTGTTTCCATATACATTATTTTGCCGCCGTTATAAGAGATAGAGGCTTAAGAAATTTGCTTTGGGTATGGATGTGTGTGAGGGTTGCCACAGAATGTAGTTTAAGAAGTACGTAGCTTTGGATCTGGTTGATACTTTAGAATTTTGTATTTGGTGATATGGGTTAAAGTTTGGTGTTAGTTATATTTTATACTTAGTGAGTGCATAGATTAGTGTTTGCAATATTTTACCTAATGCATCCTAGTAGATTGCAACATGATGCATTACAATTACAAGATTCATGTTTTATATTACTAGCCATTGTCGCATTCGTATTGCAGCATACATTGATTACCTTGAGCCTACTCTATTGTACATACCTCAATTTCTTGAAGACAAAGCCAAATGGGCTAAATAGCTTGTTATCATCACTCTCTACCTTCATTTCTTCATGATGTAATGACCCCTTCATCTTCCTTTTCCTCATTCAGTTGCTCTCCATACCTAAATCATTTCTATGTTACTTTTCTCCCTGATGGTAAGATCTCGAGGTCATTAGCAATAATATGGTACATGTTTGTCCTGTACTTTATTTAACATTATATTTGCATTACCATGGTGTCCACAAATAGCTACAATTTTGATGGTGAAGCAAGAGAAAAGGGTCTACGTGGCGGAAATAATATTTGAAGTATCATCCCCATCTTCGGGTCTAGTTTAAGTCATTTTAATGGGCATGTAACAAATGGATTGGTAATACAACACATGAGCACTACTCAGACTATTATTAGATTCAGTACCATATGCATTGTATATAAATACATTTTGATGGTGAAGCTAGAGAAAGTGGGCTGTGTAGCGGCAATAATAGTTGAAGTATCAACCTCAACTTCAGAAATAGTTTAAGTCACTTTGACGGGCGTGTAAAAATTAGATTGCCAATGCAATACATGAGCAATACTCAGACTAATTAGATTTAATACTATATGCATTGTGAATAAATACATTTTTCACGTCTATATTTATTTTTATTTTTATGATTAATGAATAATTAAAGTTTTGATATATATACAACCTTAATCTTCAAATGGATGAGTCCTCTAGATCGAAATTTCCAAGTGGTTTAATTGAGAATTTTGACATTTTACTCTATAAATATCTGATTAATAGCGAGGAATATAAAGAGTTGTTCATTTTTATTTCCATTCCCATTGCTATCTCTCCAGAGTTGAAGTTATTTCATTCAATTCATCGTGAAGGAAAATAACTCACTCTCATTGTGCAACCCTCTATGATTCAATTAAATTTTCCCCTTGGTATGTCACAAGCAACTATTTAAAGGCAAATACTATTGAATGTGGTTTTTGTAGTATTAACATCTTAATTTAGTCTCTAAAAACATGCTTATCTTATTTATGATCTATCTTATTATTATTTTTATTTTTAGATTTATTTGCTAATACATGGGATTCTTATATACTGTAATTTTCACAATTTGGTTTTTAGAGGATTACAACGGTATAACTATGTAGGCGGATAATCCTATATCTATGATGGGTTGGTTTAAAAAGAATTTTTACTTTTTTGTTGAGTGATTTTGTGCCATTTTATATTAGTCTTCTTTCCTAATGCACTGTTCTTGATAATCTGAGGATAATGCAGCATAGGGAAAATGTGTATTGAACTTTTCAAAACGTATCAAAGCAAACTGTGTAATTACAACGAAGGTACAGTTGCCCATTGAATTATAATGAAAGTCTAACTAATATTTGTTTAACTTTTTGCAAAGTTGCATGCGGGTTGAAGTACCTCTAGAAACTATTTAAAGTTTGAGCTGAGCATCATGTCTATGATAAATAGGCCCAACCATCAGACCATGGAAGCTCTAGATGTTTATTAATTTACAGCATTGAATTTCCATTTTACAAGTTGAAGAAGGTTATCCACTTATTACGAGTTTGAGGCCATACTCTTAGAAAAAGAGCGGTTGGATTGAATACGTAGTTCACCCTATGGAGCTTACCATAATGGAGATTGAAGGGGTATTCATTTATTCTAAAGAGCCCTTTTTTTAAGGTTTTGGGTGAAAAATTATTTGATATAAAATTGTTGTTTTAAACGAGCAACTAACTTAGACTACCAATATCCTATGTCACCACATATCCATACTCTTTACTGTAATTGTTGTAGATTTTTGAGAGCTCTCTTCTAAAAGAGTCCACTTCACCTCCATTTTCATTGTGCAAGTATTTTTGTATTTTGGTCTTGGATCTCTGAGAAGATATTGGTCAAAAATGATTATCAAAGAAAGGTCAATTTTTTAAAATCTTGAACTCATTCTTTTTTCTATTTTTGTAATTTCATAAACAAAGAGACCATAAAAGGTATGAGTCATCTTCTTTATTTAACCACTAAAGCAATTTTCAATTAGCTCTATAGCTTAATGGCTTATTAGTTTGAGTTTGTGAAGCGAAACTCGTTTCTGTAACATGTACTTGATTGAATAAGTTCCTATATTCTTTCGTCTCACCAAAAGCAGTTTATTATTCATGCAGGGAGTTCTTGATTTTAATATTACCTGGGTAACATGTTTGTTCTCTTAACAATTAGACATTTTTGGATGAAAATCTCTCTCCCCTTCCATCCTCCCCCTCTAGTTAGTTTTGTTATTTTATTAGAAATTATGACACTCATCAAATTTTCATGTTGTCTATCGCAGAGGTTATCATACTAATGGAAGCAACGTGAACTTAGCAATAAATATTTTATTTCTTCAACGTCGACGTGTTTAAAATGACTAAGGAAAAATCTAGTTATGTTTTCTATTATTTTCTTCTCCGCCATTTCAGTTCCTTGCTCTTGAGTACCCTTTTCCAGTAACCATTTTAATGTCATAACAGTGCGTTGTATAATTGACCAGGTCTCCAAAATTATTCTTTGGCCATATACATATTTGGGTAAATCTCACATCTCTTTCACTTATCTAAATTTGAGGTATACATTAGTAAGTTGCAACTATATTAAAATAAGTTATTGGTCTTTTGTTTCATGGATTTGTAAAACTTTGATGACTTGTCTTATTAGGTAACACCCTAAAACAAAACTAATTACGATTACAAGGTTAATACATATTGATCTTTAGATCAAATAATAGACCACTTGAAATTAAATCAGATATTTCAAGAGGTTGTGGTCTAACCTCACCAAGATCATCTAATATTCAAAAGTTATTCATGAATCTAAGGGATACTTAGTATGTTTGTATGTTCCTATAGACTTGATCCCCAAACATATTAACTGCACTTATTAGTAGCTATATGTTGTGCAATAAAACGAATTGAAGGTCCACATTATGGTTAAGGGAAACTTAGAGCTAACTAATTTCTCAAATATGTATTTATTTACTGTTATGAACTTAAACATTTGTGCGTAGCCCGGGCACAAAAATAATATATCATTTTTACTTGACGTGATCTTGATGTGGGTTGTTTAATTTTGGGGTTTCATTTGATTTAGCTGTGTAGTGATTGTAATCTTACTAGCTTTAAATGTAGGGAGATTAATAATATGTTTGAGATAAATATTCATTTTTCAATTTTAGGCAACGTGAAACTTTCAAAAAGCTTAGTAATGCCACATTTGTTAAAGAAAAGCTTTCTCGACACTATTCCACATAACAAGATTTGATGAACACATTATATCAAAGATAAAATTGACACCGGCATAAGAAAAGTTGGGAAGACACCTTTAGACATATTATTGTTATTTTCTTGAGGGAAAATGGTGCTTTTACTTTTATCCCAAAATAAATGAATATTTTTTCTTTCCCGATGATTCTTCATCCCTTATATATTTCTTTAAGTATGATATTAGTCATCCGTGCGTAGCACGGTTTATAACTAGTTATACATTAGAGAAGTGTGTTTTTTAGATAGACAAGTCTGTAATTGTCTCAAAGATAAAGAGGTGCTAAGATTTGTGGGAAAGAGTGAGATCGACGGATGAGATCTACTCAACTCCTATACTTATGGGTACTTTGAACAAAACACGGAAAATGGGTAGTTTAATCTTTTTGCATCTCTTTATCTCAACAACTAATCCCGACTCTTCTTTCTCCCGAAACTGTCTCTTCATCTCTCCCAAAGTTCTCTCTCCCATTAGCACCTCACTCTCTCTTTCTAAAAAGGTACTAATTATCTACCCCTCTCTCTTACGAGACCATTGCGCTTCAAGCATCCATAGGTTTTGATTTCTACTGAAGCACACCTAGGGTTTTGGTTTTTACTGATTTCATCTTGATTTGTTATACTTGTTGTTGCTATTGGTTATACTTTTTTTGTATTAATGTTATGAATATTTTGGGTTTAAATTTTGTTAGAGTTCATGATAATACCCCTAATTTGCAAATCTCAATTTTCCCCAAATAGAAATTTCTTTGAAAAATAAGCCCTAATTTGCAACACTATTTTATCCCCCAAAATGAGTCCAATGTGGTTATCAGTAATCTGAGATAAAGACATGTTTGGTGTGGTACAATTCGTCATTTTTGCTGTGTTTATCATATTATTTGTTCCGATGGGCCTCGCCGGATGGCAGTTAAGCCAAAACAGGATGTTGTTCTTCAATGGTGCACTCTTTATAACCCTAACAGTAGGTACTTGATGTTGGTACTTGCTGTTTAAAATTCAAAAGTTATATGTTTAACATTTGGGTTGTGCATTTCATCGGGCTTGGGTCCTTGAGAAGGTACCCTCTCATGACCATGTTTTGAACATAACTCCCATTTCACAATTTTTTTCCCACAGTATGAACAAAACTTTCCACTGATTTCAGTACCCCGAAATGTTGATATAAATAGATAGGTGATTAACACATTTTGAACAGAATCTCGAAGTCTCATTCTTATAATCATCTCCACACTCTGAACAATATTTTACAACGAGGGTTTGCTAAAATATATAAGAAGCTCATAATTAGGTTAGCAAGAAGAAGTAGTAAAAATAATTAAAACCAAAAAGACAATCAGTTTTGAAAGAATAGAAAATCCACCCAAGTATTATACCCCCTCTTCCTGAAGCCCTATAAGACATTTATCATCAAGGTATGAAGTGCGGTCCTCGAGGGGTGGAATAATGTATGAAGCATGGTCCTCGAGGGGTGGAATAGACTTATCAAGCACCTAAGCTTCATATACAATTAACACAATCTAAAAGCTCACAAAATACATACATGAGAAGGGTGAGGAAGTGCAGTGACATCAATAAAAGAATCCTATTCTCTTGATCTAGGCCTCTCTTATAAAAACTCTAATAGAGGGGTTTTCAAAATATCCCCTTATACAGTAAGGAAGCAAAACCATTAAGAAAAAAAAATGAAAAGTGCAAAACTGACCATAAACATATACTTTGCTGTTATACTTGCCCTTGGTACTTTCTATTTTAATTTATTCTAATTTATGATATACTTATGATTCTGTTTATACTTGCTGTTAGTGTAATGGCCAAATTATGCAAGCTCGAAATGGCTTAGAATTTTCTATCACATCAATGATCCAATAAAAATATTCTAATGGAAAGTAGGAAATGAAATAGGTGATTTTAGCGTAGAAAACTTCTGAATAGGTAAAAAACCATGACCTCGTGTGGAAGATTTTTGTGAAAGTATCTTTATTGCTTGAGGTGGATATCTTTATTACAAGTGATCTCTAAATATATAAATGTTTTTAACCTTGTAACTAAGAAGTTTGTAATGTTTGCTGAGAATCTAGAATCGATAGTTTCTTAATGATCTCTTGTGTAATTTTTCTGGGGTCTTTATCTCTTCTGGAACTTTTTCTTTATATAAGATTTTTATGTAGCTCTTCATCGTGCTGGAGCACGTTTTCTGAATAGTGTGGTTAGTGGTGGTTGACTGAATGGCTGACGAGATTGTGGGAGATAGGTGTCTTTGACTGGATAAGGTTTTTTGGTTTAAGTTTGGCCCACGTTCTTAACTAGTTTGTGGGGTAGGTTAGAATGTTGACTGGGGAAATGTGTTAAAAATGTGTGAGTCTGAGATGGAGGTAATTCGATCTAGGTGAGCTCGACTTTGGGTGAGAACGAGGGATAGGTCCCTACAATGACCCCCTCGCAACCAAAGTCACGAGTGGTTGAGAAATGATCATTTGTAATTTAGTATATGGTCTGAAATTTATGGAAATTAAAATGGAATAATAATGGTATTGACTGTGTATAACTTGCGCTTGATATGGGAAATGATGTGCATTTAATGAGGATGTAGATACTAATGTATATGATGGTTATGATTCAAAAAGTTGCGTCTGAACTAAATGACGGCGCTTGGTAAAATGTACCTGCACATTAAATGTAGGGTTTTATAAATGATACCTGTATCAGATTTTAAAAGCAGAGTACGCTTGTCTTTGTAAAATTCCCTAAAAATTTTAACAATGGTGAAGACTCGTAGTATGGTCCATGAAGAGAGGATTGCGCGCCTGAAATGCACAGGTCAAAGTTGAAATACTTTGGTGACCAATCCTTGGAGATGTCAATACCTACTCTTGTTCCTCTAACGTATCAAGGCATATCGCAAGATGAAGCAATTGAAGTTGAGGAAGAATTCTACAGCAAGTGGAGGTTTTATGTCATTATCTTGACAGGCGAGGACCGGTGGGCCTGTCTCTGTACTCTTGTGGAAGATAAGGTTAGGGACTCATATGCAGGGATAGGCATAACTGTAGGGCAGTTATGCTGATTTCTTATATTACCATGGATTTTAAGGTCGGGCCTTCTTCACCTATATCAACTCTTCGGAGGTGGCAGTTTCAAAGGAGAGGGTGATGGTAGTGGAGGAGGGAGACAACCAGTGGGAGTCTACTTCTACATTTCCATCACATTTTGGAACTCTGATGACCCCCAGTTTGAGAATAAGGTTCTAGCACTTAGTCTACTGCTTGCATAGTTTCCATTTGAAGTTTGATTAGATTTCAACATGCGAGGGAAGCATGAGTTGTGACGTAAGTATGATATTGTTGTATATTTAAACATGTGGGGAGAAAAATTGTAGAAAATATGTAACACAAAATTTGAGCTACTACAGGTCGATAGAAGAATAACTCTTGATAGATTAAGCTCGACTAGAAAAATAATGTAGGTACTGGAGTCAAGGGATAAGTTTAAATAGTCTATCTCAATATTTTGGTTTTCTGTTACGAGATAAAAGGTTAAAATTATGTTTTGAGCAGAAAGTGCTGTATAAATGTATAAATAAGGGTAACAATTATTTCCAGACTAAGGAGAAGTGATTGTGATGGTGCAGACTCGATTTCAGAGGAATTGTCATGCCGCTGAAAGAAGACGGTCCATTAAGATTGCTGAAGTGTGAAGGAGAATTTTAGATCATTTAGTTATGATGCTGAGTTACCAGTAAGGGAATGCCAGCTCGAACGATTGGATGTGAGGGATAAGGAACTTGAATATGCCAGGTGATCAAGAATAGATGATCGGATTGATCGCTGAGGTAGAGATTGAATTTGATGATGGGATGATCGAGTGAGGAGATTTGAGCAGATATGGTTGTTTAGGTCACCAAGGCTATTTTTTAGATTCAATTATATGTAAAATGTTATCCCAAATAAATGTAAAGGTTACGGAGTTTAGCTGGATAGTTAGAAGTTAATGTGATCCTCTATAATTGCAAATGTCATTTGAGATTGTTTTAATAAACAAATTTTGAATAAGTTTAAATATTTTGTTAGCTTTAAAAATGACGTCACTGGTACTATAAGTATATAAAACAATAATAGAAAAAATGTAAGAGCTTCTATGTATGTTTTTTATGTAAAGCTGCAAAAATCTTATTTCGTAGAGTGTGAGTCATCATGAGTGTGGGAAGATCAGAGAAAGATATGGTAACAAGAGATAAAAATAGATTAAAATATGAGGGCAAGGGTAAGGATGAAAATACAATTTTATTGAAAAGGTACAAGACGTTTGACATGGATTGTAGAAATGACACCTCTATTCCAAAATCAAGGATGGGTCATGCAGGGCTCATTAGCTGCCATCCGCTAAAGAGAAAAATAATAAATAGTAGTTCGTCTTCATCATTCACACATTTTTCAACTTCTGCAAATTTGGAGAATACTGGGAGAAAAAAATATAAAAATTGTAGAGGATTTAGCAAGGATTTATCTTAGGGTGACCAACAATCGAAGAGAGTTGCAGGCAAGAATCGCATAGGTAGAAGTACAGCAGTGTTGTGAGGGAAGGACTTGGCGCTACTGCAGATTCTCATTCTTATACTGAAGGTTAGTAGAGATGTGTGCTGTGTTTATTTTGTAAATCGTTATCTATAATCAAATCTTTGTAAATTACTATTTATTGTAATCCATGATATTTGACATATAGACAAAATCTTTAAAAGACATGTTGCATATGAATGATCGATGTGTATAAAATAATGATAGATACATGAACCTGTATGTTGGTCGAACGTATGAGGATTTGTGTTGAACCAATCATTGCTTGTAAAATTGTAGTTGAAATGGATAGTTTGCCTATTAACGAGGTTTTGACCTCCGGTCGTATGGTATAGTCTGATGGTGAGGTAAAAGTTGGTTTGGAGCAATTTCCAGGTTTTTCTGGTAAATTGGTGGCCTATTCCCTTGGTTCAGATACATTTAGAAAATTTTGTAAAGCTAAAGCTGTCGTAGAAGGGAAGTGGGGTAACTGCATAGAATACGTTGGTAGGATATTTAGGGGGTGTATTGTAGCGATGGGGGAAGAGTATTTTTATTTGTTGGCCGATTTGGAGGAGGAAAAATGAGATTGGGGTATAGATGAATCGATCTCATTAGAATATTTTGACAAGGATGTTTGGAATGCCCTGTCAGAGGGTTTCTTATGTTACCTATCACAATAAGAGTACGGGTTGAGTCTTCTCTTTATCAATTTGGCGAAGGGGATTATGAATACAATTGGGGCATGTCCTGTTCAGTTAAACGGGAATATGTGAGAAGTAATAACTGTTTGTGATTATCTGAATGAAAAATGGGAAAATGAGGAGAAAGTGAGGAGGATAACACCTGAGGATGTATTACAGTTTTATGAGGTGAAGAATTATAAGGCCAGTGGTTGGGCATATTTATGTGCTACTGCAACTCAGCGTCGCTTCTTCGATCTTAATTCTGCAGGTCGAGCCTGGAATGAAAATATAATATGGGTGAAGGGTAATTGCCTTTGGAGCGATGATGAAGAACCTTTGGGCCTTCTATTTAGAACTATAAAAAAAAGTAAGTATAACAATGCACAAAGTATAATATTGATACGTACGAACTAATGATCTTTTGGTGATAATAATAAATGTAGTGTATGGTAGGCCCGAAGTCCTGAGTAGAGTGGAAAGATTTACTATTGGACAAAGTTACGGAAGAAGAGGCTGAGCTCGAGTTTTTGTTAGAAGGACTCGGCCTTAGCAGGAAGAAAAGGATTGGGAGTAAATCGAAATAGGTTTAAAAATCTCAATCAACCAGGCTGATGGCGGGCATTGATGATGGGAAGAAGATTGGAACTGGTGGGGAAAGCAGAACCAATTTGGCCAAGACCCCTAGAATAGACAGTTCGATTAAGCAAAAGTCTATTATGTCGAGCAAATTAGCTCGAGCATTTCTGAAGAAACAAATGTTGAAGCGTCCGACAGCCTCTAGTACCACTGGAATGGTGAGGGTCTTGGAAAAGAAAAGAGGAGAAGGATCAAACCTTCAGGGAAGTCAGGGGAAAGAGTCACTGAAGAGCGATCTATTGCTGAGGACAATCTTAAAGCAGTAAAGGAAAGGGCAAAGTTGGCCACTCTTCGCTGTGAAGAGGATGTGAGCAAAAGGGTAAGTCGTTATGCTCTACTATGTGAAATATGTTTATGTTTTGCATTCTGAGCTCACGCTAAGGTCGAATTGTGTTTTACAGGTTGCTTATTTGATTAGGGGCGTTTGGCTCGGAATAGAAGAAGAGAAGTCTGAGCTGAAGAAGGTAAAGATCAAGCTTGAACAAAAGTTAGCTTGATCGAAGGTGGATGTTCTCAAGGAAACAAAGAAGTTGGAGGCCTTGAAGGCTTCTCATGCAATAATAATTGGCCATCTTGAATCAGAGGCCAGGGTGACTATTGAGGAGGTAGAGGCAGAACGCGAAAGGTTAGGGCACCACCTGATGTCGAAGGGGCATTCTGCGGATGAGGTGGATGCATTTAGGCAGACACCTATACCTAGGAGGGAGATGACGAAGAAGTGGAAGAGGTAGTGGTGGGGGTCGTTGATGGTCAGGATGGTGTCTCCCATCAGATGGTGCTTGACAATCAAGGGGATGACACCGAACTCCTAGAGGGTGATAATGAGAAGGTAGGGTAGAAATGTGCTTTTGCTTGAATATTTGTAAACTGTTGGATAATATGTATGGAAGAGACTTCTATAGGTTGACATTTTTTATAAACCTCTTATAGGCACTTAGAGAAATGAGTCTCAGAATAAAAGATCTAGAGATCGGGCTTGCCTGGGAAAGAGAGACCTCTAAGAACTTGTTGTCTTTGAAATTGGAGCTGCAGGTTAGATCAGAATAGGTCTTTTGACATGTATGTTATATCGTCATAAAGCTACCAAGTAAATAGGATGTAGATGCAGAACGAAAATTTTGCTATTAGCTTTAGGAAAATAATACTAATATAGTGCATAGAAAAATTAAACGTTCTTTATATAAAGTAGCATATTGAAAGCATGTATCTTAGACTTTGCAATATACCTCATGGAACATTTATTTAATAATGTACCCCGACCTTTTAGTCTAAAAGCATCTTCATACCGCAGTTGTTAGATATCATATATTATTTTAGAAATGAACTATATATATATATATATGCATATTGATGGTGTTCTGAATCAAGCTGTATTAATATTTCTATATTGTATAGATCGAATTGGATTTAGCTCGCTCGTGTGAGGATGATGTACTCCAATATAACCGAGAATTTGCAGAGGAGTTGGATAGGATGAGGGAGGCAAATGAGAACTGAAAAGATCAACACGTAAAGGTGCATTTTAAACTTGTGGAGGTAACCCAGGCTATTTTTGACCTCATTCATAAGGTTGAAGAGATAGATGTCGAAATAGGCAAGGGGCTAAAAGAGCTAGTGGAGATAACATAACATGCCGTGAAGCTTCAAAGTTGGGTTAACACGTTGATGGTTAAGGGTAAGCAGGCTGAAATGGCTCAATAACGTATTCAGGCGTTCGAAAGATCGAAGGGACAATTTCGATCTGATCTTCAAAATTGTAGAAACGAGCTGGAGTGACTGAAACAAAAAATGGTTAAAAAAGATAATGAGCTGAGGGTAGCTCGAGAAAATCTATTAGCTTCAGAAACCGTGGCTGAATACTTACATATATCCCTACCTGCCAAGGATATGGAGTTTTGGGGAATGCAACAAAGGTGTAACGAATTAAATGAGGGGGTGGTACGATTGAAGACCGAACTAGCTCAAGCAATCGCATGTGTCTAGATAGCCGAGGCTTGAGAGCGCTTAAGGGGAAGCAGAAATGAGGTTAAGGCACCTCTAGTCCAAGGGGATACAGTTAGTCTCTTATGTCATATCAGAGAACTTGAGCTCGCATTCAAGGGCATGTTCAGAGCGGAAATGCGAACTTAAGGGAGTTTTAGCTTAAGCTAGATGCTACTCTTATCAGGGAGAAGGTCATATAGGGAGAAATCAGGGCAAAAGAAACTCTGATGAAGAAGAAAGATGATTCGTTAAATGATACCTCGGCCTGGGATGAATTAAATTTAGAAATTATGATACTGCGTACTCAGGTAGCAAATTCGGAGGCCTCTGTTCAGACTGAATCAGCTAGATATTTCAAAAAAGTAGAAGAGAATATAGCTTTTTATGATTTGACGGACAGGGAAATGGTTTATCAGAAGAATCTGTACGCGCATTTGGAGTCACGCCTTGAGAAGGTGACACATCATTTTTCAAAGATCGTTGTAGCTCACGCATCATGGGAAGACCTATTATAGTCGACCGTTGCGTATTTTGTAGAGAAAATAAAAAGACTTGAATTATAATGAAATACCTTGTTTAAGAACCTGTCCGACAAGGGATGCATTTGTAAAGTTGATATAGATCAGGGCAACTTTATGGCTTTTATGGAAACCAATTTAGGGCCATGACCTGCTGATCTGATAGAGAGGGGCAGAGATATTGTAACTTACGAACTGAATCCTGTTCAACCTCCTGCTAAAGGGTAAGGCATGGCTGATATCCTATCAGCAGAAAAGACATTCATTGTAACAGGACCTGAAAATAAATAGTAACTGTCACAGACATAGTGAAATAGATGAAAGCTAGTATGACCTTTGCCTTATCTTATGTCTGGTGGGGTCTTTGATATAAAACAAGTTTTTATATTTGTTTCAATCGCAGAAATAGAGAGAGTTAAACCAAGTTGAATCTTGATTAAACTATAGAAATGTTGCAGACATAATGAAAGAGATGAAGGCTAGTATTACCTTTTCCTTATCTTATGCCTAATAGAGTCGTTGATATGAAACAAGTTTCTACACTTGCTATAATCGCCGAGATTTAGTAGAGTCAGTCGAACCAAGTGTTATCCTTGATCTATCTGGTATAAATGACCCAAACAAGTTAAAATAGATGAAGGCTAGTATTATATTTTCCCTATCTAATGTTTGGTAGAGTTTTTGATATAAAGCAAGTTTCTACACTAGTTACAATCGTAGAGATTTAGTAGAGTCAGCCGAACTAAGTGTTATCCTTGATCTAGCTAGTATAAATTACCTAAGCAAGTTAAAGTAGATGAAGGCTAGTATTATCTTTGCCCTATCTGATGTTTGGTAGAGTTTTTGACATGAAACAAGTTTTTATACGTGCTACAATCGCAGAGATTTAGTAGAGTCAGTCTAACCAAGTGTTATCCTTGATCTAGCCAGTATAAATGACACAAACAAGTTGAAGTAGATGAAGGGTAGTACTACCTTTGCCCTATCTGATGTTTGACAGAGTCATTGATATGAAACAATTTTTACACTTGCTACAATCGTGGAGATTTAGTAGAGTCAGTCAAACCAACTGTTATCCTTGATCTAACTGGAATAAGAATGATTGAAAGCTAGTATTCTCTATCCTTTAATCTATAGAATGTGATTAAATCTTTGTAAGTAGAGAGATAATGTGCAAAACTTGGAAGTTTTATTGATAAGTTCAAAATTTATATTGAATAGAGATGAAAATCTCACTTTTGGAATTGCAAAAGAAAAAAACAAAATCGAGAAAAGGAAATGGAGTAGTAAGACGCCCTATTGATTGTTGGGGAGTGGTATGATATTCCCATAGGACATGAGGCAACTTGCGAACCCAATTCCCTTTTTTCTATGAGTGAAGCCATTTTTTGAGTCAATCCATGATGGTTTTGTTGGTGATTTCGGCTTGGATATTATCTTGAGGATAGTAAGGATTGGATGGTGAGTGGATGATATTGTAATGGTTTAGGAAGGTTATGACTTTCTCTCTCACAAATTGGGGCCCGTTATCGATACGAATTAGGTGATGGCACCCAAATTGAGTGATTATGTGGCTCCAAATAAAAGAGATAACATCTTCTTCTCTAGTTCAACATAGCGGAATAGCTTCTACCTATTTCATAAAATAATTAGTAGCTACGAGTAGGTGACGGCAGTTACTTGGTGAGTTAGGGAATTCGTCGTTGAGATCAAGTGCCCATCTTTTGAATGGCTTGAACAACCTGTTTGCATAGAGTTTGAGCGCGGGGACGCGTATCATATATCCATATCTTTGGCAGGTGTCGCATCTGTGAGAGTACTCCTCTGCTTGCTTGCGCATGCCGGGCCAAAATACTCCTTGTATGATAGCTCTGTTTACTAATGATCGACCTGCAGTATGGGAGCCACATGTTACTTCATGTAATTCACAGAGTAATTCATCTACTTTTAATTTAGGGAGGTACTTGAGGTAAGGCCCTATGATGGAAAGGCAGTATGGCACATAATTTTGATTAGTGTAGTGCTTCGAGTTGTTGATCAGCTCTCGCCACTCTTTTAGATCTGCTAGGAGTGGTCCGTTGCAAATGTTGTTGACACCGAGGTAGGCTAAGGAAGGCTTTTGTAAATCGTCGTCTCCCCCCTTATCGCCCCCAGTGTTGATTGTGCATACAGAAATACGATCAATGCTAGTGGTTAAAATGATTTCGATCTAGAGATATCAAGCTTCTGTACCAAAGACCCCGACTAGTTATGCCAATAAATTGGCGTGTCTATTTTGTCCCCGAGGAAGATAATCAAGAGTTTCTTTCATGAACTTGCTCATCCTATCTGTAACGAGGGCAGCGTATTCGATCATCTTCCTATTCTTCATGTATTGTTCTGAGTAGTGGTGGAAGATGAGTAGTGAATCTGTGTAAACTGAGAGTTCAGGGACATCGAGCTCAAGAGCAAGGTCAAGTCCATGAATGAGAGCTTCATACTCGGTGACATTATTTTAGACCTCAAAATCCTAGCGGATTGGTTTCTCAATTCTATCATTGGAAGGGATAATAAAAAAATTCCCGATTCCTGACCCTGTGGGTCCTGCTGATCCATATATGAGAAGTGTCCACCCTTATGTAGTGATCCATTCAGCTCGTTCGTGGAATGGCTTGAGGGGTGGATCCTCGGGTGTTTCTTCTGTAAGGTCAGGGTCGTGCTCCTCCCACTCGGGATCCTCGGCTGGAAAATTCGCAAGAAAATTGGCAATGGCCTGACCTTTTTCGGAATGACGTTGTTCGAACCTGATATCATGTTCTTCCAAACTAACTGACCACTGTTGTACTCTTCTTAATTTTTCTTTCTTGGATTAAACTTCCCAAAGTAGGTAGTTCGCCATCACTTTGACTGAATGAGCTTGGAAGTAGTGCTTGAGTTTCTACAAAGTATAAGCAAGAGTTAAAAGAAGTTTCTTAATTTTAGAGTACCTTGTTTCCGCTGGTGTGAGGGTCTTACTGCTGAAAAAACTGGTTTCTCTATTTTCTCTTCCAGGCAAATGAGAACCGTACTGAGGGAAGTATTTGTGATTGCTAGGCAGATAATCAGTTCCTCATTATCTACTGGGGTGCTCATTATGGGAGACCTCCTGAAATTGGTTTTGAGATCCTGGAAAGCTGCTTCGGATTCTGGTGTCCATGCAAATTTTGAATTTGGCTGAATTTTTCCTCGTTTGGTACATCCGTAGAGTAATAGGAATAGCCAATGGTAGTGGCCTGAAATTTTTGAAACCAAACGGTTGATAATGGCAATCTTGCCGGTAAGTTTTTGAACATCGTTTGTTGTTTTAGGAGAGGACATGTCGAGGAGAGCCTAAATTTGATATGGATCGGCGTCGTGGGTTAGAAAGCGGCCAGAATATGCCCCAAACTGACATTTCTCAGGGTTGTGATGCATCTTGTAAGATCAAAGGATGTTGAATATATAATGTTGAGATCTGAGATGTGATTGGCTGACTGTACGTTTTTGCATAAGAGATCTCCTATGTTAACTTCATTGACTTTCCCTCAGTGTACTTTGGACATAGTAGTCATCAACCGTTGATAAGTGGCACCCGCGTTCTTGAGTCTAAAGGGCATGACTTTGTAACAATAAAGACCTTTTTCGGTGATGAAAGCTGTCTTCTCTTGATCTTCTTCTAAAAGTGGAATTTGATTGTACCCTGAAGCAGCGTCAATTATAGATAGGAGGTAATGACCTGCTGTAGAGTCAAGAATCTGATGAATGTTGGGAAGAGGGAAACTATCCTTTGGAGTATGTTTATTCAAATCTGTTAAATCTACGCAAACTCAAACTTTTTCGTTCTTCTTTGGGATATCGACAGTGTTGGATATCCAGTCCGGATACTTGGTTTCTCGAATGAATCCCACTTTGATCAAATTCTCAATCTCAGTGTTAACTTCATCTCGAAAATAAGGTAAAAGTCCTCCTTGTTTCTATTTGACCACTACAGCATTGATATTGATAGCTAATTTGTGACAGGCCATGGCTGGATAGACCACATGCATTTCTTCGAAGGACCATGCAAAAACATCTCGATTGAGTTGCAAGAACTGAATGAGAGTATTATTTTTGTGCTAAACTAGCTTAGTACCAATGAAAGTACCGCTACTAGGTCCATTAATGTTGACATATTCTGTGGGCTCCTCTGTGGATGGTTGATCGTTGAGGTGATCAACTTCCCATAATTGTTATACAATAAATCTATCTGAAGTATCTAGGATAACAGAAAAGGTATTTTCACAAGCTCGAGAGAGCTTTTGACTACCTCTGGTCTCATATATATCGCTATTATATTTGAATCGAAGTGCTTGATGATAGGTAAAAGCGATTGCCTCCATGTTGCGTATCCAGCAGCAGCCCTTAATCCTAAGATAATGAGATTTGGCATTAATGACATAGAACATGGTGTTGATGGTGGATGGTCCTGTAGTAATAGGTAAGATGATGTTGCCTGCTCATTCTTTCCAGGAACCATTGAACTAACTGATATTGGTGTCGTTCTGAATAACTTGGTTGGCTAAACCCATCTGGCCGATTATACTCTGAATTAGAATCTTAATATCACTTCCAGTATCGATAATCATTGTGAGCATGACAAACTTCTTCATTTTGAGCATTATGACAAAAACATCATGATGCAGAAACTTGATATGTCTAGTATCGCAATCTTCGAAGGATATCCTGAGCCGGCGATTGCTCGGCTCGGGAAGAAGTTTGGCTTGCTTTTCTTGAGGTGTGAGATCACAACATTCTAATAGTCTCTTACATTTTGATCTGTTGGAATTGGTGATCTAATTGATTTCGCTCATGTTGTTGTGGTGCATATGGTAAAGATGCATCTCCTCAGCATGATCATTGACCTGAATAACTTTGAGCTGCCTCTTATAGCTTCCATCTTTGTATGACTTCAGATCAACAATGTATTCGAGCTGTTTCTTATAGCTACCATCTTTTTATGACTTCAGATCGACAATGTATTCAAACATCCGTCCCTCTTTAAAAATGTACGCGTGCAGCCGCTGTAGAGTATAGCAATTGTCAGTAGTATAATGTTTTACCTTATGATGTAGGCAATATGGTCGACTATCAATTAGTTCTAGCGGTTAAGAGATGCGATAGAGTGGATCTTTTAATAGAAATAGAAAAATTGTAGAGATTTGGACGTTCAGTTTTGGGAGGATGGGTTTATTTGGTGGACCTCCTTTCCGAGGGTAACCAGTATTGCCCTTGGTACGCTTCTAATCTCCCTATTCCTTCTTGGGTTCACTGGTCCAATCTGTAGATGGGCCTTTGGTGGGGAGGACAAATTTAGTTGATTTTTATCACATAGACATCATCCTCTCCAAGTCAACGTAACTGTTAACTTTGGTGATCATCTCCTCCAAGGTCGCAGGTTTACTACGAAAGAGGTATTCTTTGGCCTTACAGTCGAGCCAGAGAGAATTCGTGAAAGTTGTAGCAATAATTTTTTGATTGAGGTTATCAACTTTTCGTGTGAGCTCTAAGAAATTCTTTGAGAAATCTTTAGGCTTCTCTCCATGCGACTGTTTAAGACCAATAAGAGAATACAAGTTCTCCTCTTTGTCCCTGTTATGAGCATATGTCTTGATGAACTAGTTCTACAGCTGATCGAATGTGTAGATGGAGTCCTCAGGGAGAGAGTGGAACCATTAAAGTGATTCCTTCTATAAACTTGTTGCGAACAGACGGCAGATGATGTGGTTGAGATTGGAGTATGACCCCAATAAATCATGGTACTCTTGAATGTGCTCCTTTGGGTCAGTACCTTTGCATTTAAAATTTTTTGGAGTATCTAAAACTTTTTGTATCTCCATATCGAGCAACTCTTTTTCAATCAGACTTTCTTGTAACTTTGTGGCATCGCCGGTAGTTCCTAGAACTTGTGCTTCGATCAACTCCTTAATCCGTTGATCTATATGCTCTTTTGTGACGTAATGACGTATTGGTTGAATTGATGGACAAGGTAGTTGTGGATGATGAGGGCCCGTACCATCACTTAGGCAATCTCGTTCTTAAACTTGATGTTGAGGTCGCTGCTCGTCCACCTAGGGGATGGAAATTCGGTGACCTTGACTGACATCAGACTAAACTCTACCCCCCAAATGTATGGAGGGCTATGATTTGTGTTGTAGATTCTATGAAATAGTTTTACTAGCAGCTTCCCGAGGTCCTAATCTTTCCCTTGTAGAAACGTAGGAGGTCTCTGGAAGCTGATCGTAACCTCTGGCTGGAGGAACCTGCTGAGTATTTTACCGAGCCTCTAGGGTAGTTTGTATTATTGTCATGATTTTCATGTCGTTTGAGCGCTGTTAAACAAGTTTCCGTTCAGTGTAGAGCTCTTTCTCTCGGAGCTCCCGATCCTTTGTTAACTATAATTCGAGTTCGGCGCGCTTTTCTTTTTCGGCGTTAAGATTTGCCTGAAACTCTGCAAGTTGCCTAGGCTTCATTGAAACTTTGTGCTGGGTACCTGTAGCCGATCGTCTGGAAGTAGCCCTGATTGAAAATTGTAGTGAAAGAATGCCTTAGGATATCGTGGAAATACAATCTTTCCCACAGACAACAATAAATTTAATGGCCAAATTCTATAAGCTCGAAATGGCTTGGAATTCGCTATCACACCAATGATCCTGTAAAATATTCGAATGGAAAGTAAGAAATGAAACAGGTGATTTTGGCATAGAAAACCTTTAAATAGATAAAAAAAACCACGACCTCGTGTAAAGGATTTTTGTAAGAGTATCTTTATTGTTTCAGGCGGATATCTTTATTACAATTGATCTCTAAATATAGAAATGCTTTTAACCTTGTAGGTAAGAAGTTTGTAATGTTTGCTGAGAATCTCGAATCGATAGTTTCTTAATGATCTCTTGTATAATTTTTCTGGGGTCCCTGCCTCTTCTAGAACTTTTTCTTTATATATGCCTTCTTCGCATCTCTTCATCGTGCTGGAGCATGTTTTCCGAACAATGTGGTTAGTGGCGGTTGACTAAATAACTGACGAGTTTGTAAGAGACAGGTGTCTTTGACTTGATAAGGCCTTTTGGTTTAAATTCGCCCCACGTTCTTAACTAGTTCGTGGGGTAGGTTGGAATGCTGAATGGGGAAATGTGTTAAAAATGTGTGAGTCTGAGATGGAGGTAATTCGAACTAGGTGAGCTGGACTTTTGGTGAGATCGAGGGATAGGTCCCTGCAGTTGGTATTTACAATTTTAATTTCTCCTAATTTGTGATATACTTAGGGTTTTGTTTATACTTGCTGCTATACTTGTTGTTGGTGTTATGGAATTAAAGATGGACATAAGCATAATGCAACTATATATGCCTTCACAGTTTCAAAGTTGTCTCTTTCAACCATTAACATTTGATTAATCTATACATACAACTAGAAAATGTTCCTTTAACTATATATGTCTAATCTAAATAGTTTTATCATACCAATATCAGTTTAGTGATCAGCAAGGTTAACTAAATTATGCAAAAAAAGGTCTTGGTTCCATCCATATATATACAATGATAATAAGACATAATAGACATACATTATAGATCAATATTCAGAAGTCATAAAATCTAGATTGCTAGCTGACAAGATGAATTATTATATACTAAATTGCTCGAAAACCATAATATGTTTAATTGCCATAAAAAATTGGAGCAGCAAGATATATTCTAACAATGTTTAATTACTTCAAATGATTCTTTATACTCTTAATAATGGAAGTTTTGTTGAATTTACAGTAAGTTTCTTTCACTATTCCATCAAGGGGTCGAAGCAACTACTCTTTATAATGGATGCTCCTGAGGTAAGTCACATTACATTATTAGTCAATGTACTTAACTTGATACCAAAATTTATGGGTTCTTTTTTAGACTTTAAAAAAGTTATGCATTATTTTCCATAGTGGTATAAAATTTCTCTTTTGTGAACTCGAATAAACATTCACAATGATACAAAATTATCTACATATATGGCACTAACGTTCATTATAGTTTGGTCTAAATTGTACTTAGGTTCTAATTATACCCATGAGAAACATGCCGCCAGAGCGTAAAAATAATGATAAATGTAACTGAAAGGGTCTTGAAGCTCGCGTTCAACCTAATCATCTAAACGATGGAGTTTATTCAGGTGTTGAAGCTATTAAGTATCTTCATAGGTACATATTTAAGGGGCATGAAAAGACTCAGCTTTGTGATGAAACTTCAATTAGAAGTAAATTGTGATGGAGTTAACTATACATATTAGAGTATATTTTTTCTTAGCTTAGCTGAAATTAATGTCTTTGTTATTGGACATCTTATTATATTTATCAATTTGTATGGTGAAGAAAAATGACGATCAAGTTTAATTGTTTTATTGTAATGATGAATGCTTGCCTTCCTAACTTCGTAGTTAGTGTCTAATTTATACACTTCGGTGTATCATATATATATATATATATATATAGATATTGCATTGAAAACACGAGTTTTAGTGGTGATGTTTGTGTAAAAATTTTGTAGCGCCTATGGTGCAACGACTGGAAAAACTCTGCAGCGCCAGACTAAACTTCCTCCAAAATCTATTATATCTTGAAGTCCATGTATCTTCATACAAGATATTGGATGTCAGGTAAGTCATACATTACTTTGTTTAATTATTTTCTATATGATTATCTGGACACTTCTTGGGATTATTATGTTCGTATGGGGTTTTTAGCGCCAAAGGCGCGTTAATGGATAATTATGTAGCACCGAAGGCGCTTCGACGTAATCTTCATAGAGAGCCACGTGTAGTACTAGTATATATATTATCCAAGGAGGGTGTTTTTCGTATAGACAAAATTGCCCGCAAGAGAAAAACAAAGAGGGGCTGAGATTTAATGATAGGGCGATATGGATGGACGAGATCTTTTTACCTATTAGAAGAGAAAGGGTACTTTAGACAAAATACCTTAAAATAGTAGTTTTGTGAAAAGCCCTTAAGTCTCTCTTGCTCAGCATATCTCTATCTCATGTCTAACTCTCTTCATTTCCTCCCTGCCATCTCTCTAACTCATAACCGTATCTCTCTTTGCCAATTGGGTAATCACCATTGTTTTGTATAATCTTTTGTACTTGGGGTTTTGATTTAAACTCATCACTATTGAAGAACGATTTGATGGTATGGTCTCATCTTCTCTTCCCCATACTTTGATTTTAGTTGTTAATTAGTTCAATAATTTGGTTGCACTGACTCTCTCTCTATTTTACTGTATTGGAGTATTGAGTTTAGGGTTTCTAAGTTTGCAGAACTTCAATCCCAGTTTGAATCTCCTTAGACACATCAAAGTTTGAAACTATGTTGCTTGTAAGTGATCGACTACTATATCGTTATTTAATTACCCAATTTATCATGATTTTAGTACTTATAGTATCGAGGTTAATTAGAAGTCTGATGTCCAGTGCATCCGTAATATCCTGTATCAAAGCAAAGCAAGGCAAAATGTTATGCAACCCTTTAATCATTTCTGTTTAAAAAACCAAACACGGTTGGTAATTAAATCTGATCTCATTTATCATGTAATCATCGTCACTGAACACGGAATTTTCCATATCTTCATTTTTAACCTTCTATAATGGTCAAAGTAACTTTGAATATCCATGAAAATATTCAAGGATGGAAATGCTTAAAGATCTATTTTTTTTTTATAAATTTAACACATATATATTGTATTAGTATCACAATTATATGTTAACGATTAAAGGATTAACTTGAAGTTCTATTTTTAAGTATCTAAATTTAGTGTTCTTGAAGAAAATTGAGCATAACAAGTATTAGGCATGAATAATAAGTGGGGGGAAATTGGTGTCCTATTGATAAGTGTGTAAATGCATGAATTATGGTACTAACAAAAATAGTGTGAAAGATTGGTAACTGGTTTGGTGTGTAAGAAAGCATATCAAAGAAACTAAAAGTTATAATGCCATGCCTTGAACCATTGACAATACGACCCTGTGTTGATTGATATGTTCCAAATTACGTATATAGTACTTATTTAATAATTAGGATATGTAAATTTTAGTGCATGTAATTATTATTTTGAACATCTAATGAAGACAACAGCTAATGTGTTCAGTACCTTAATTTTTTGATTTAGTGTTTTTATCGATGGAAAATAAATCATAAACTCCATCTTCTAAGTTGCCTCAATAGTTATGTTCTTATTAGACGGTGCTTTGAGCATATCGTATTTCATAAGTTTCTACTGAATCGAATGCCAGTTTTTAAAGTTGGGCAGTGTTCAGTGGAATTGTAATAACTACATCTCTGGTTCATTACAAATATTCATTAAAGGTCCTGAACTTTATTCATACCCAATAGGGGACACTCACAAAGACTTGCTCGGCATGTGTGTTGGCACGAGATCTCACATGCTTTAGGATTAGGCTGGACAAATGGTGATAAATTTGACTTCCCTGCCTTATTTTCCCAAGAAGGTTCTAAGGTTTTTTAAAAAAGAAAAAATAAGAAATTAAATGGAACAATAAATTTACTGACATTGGAGATGTTAATCCAAGACTCAAGTATTTGGAGTTCCTTCCTTGATTCATGTGTCTCACGTTTAGGATCGGTTGATTGTTTACAACTTGGTTAATATAGTGTAATGGATATTAAGATCATAGTTCCTTAATTATTAAATTGATAAGAAATCATCATTGTTAGAGGAAGTTACTTTTCTAATTGAAGTCAGATGTATTGTTTGCTCACATATGCTCGAAAAATTCACTTCCTGTTTCGTGCATGCTATAGATACTAAAATAGAAAATTGTAACAAAAAAACCCTTTAATATGGCTGGGAAGATCATAATTATTACATGTTGAGGAATTTAATGAAACAAAAGCAGCCATTCTATAAATCCACTAACAAACTTATGACGGGAGATTGGGAACTAGCTTTATGCAATACTACACTATGCATTTTCTAAGTTTTAGGAATTTTGGTTAGTTCAACTTGAATATAGTCAGTTAAGTTTTATTGCTTTATTTATCAAATGATGTTTCATGTTTTCTTCGCAATACTTGAAGTTGGAAAATGATGCAAGGACTACCCCTTAGCGATTCATTTGACCCATAAATGGGGGCTTCCTTATTCATCTATGCTATTTTATCAGTGAGATCAATTGATCCTTTATATCTTCTTGTTGTTCGAGTTTAATTGATGTTGCTGTTGGAATATATTTTTATTGTTGTTTTTGTATTCATGGTTTTGGGTTTCCCTATACTTTTGTATCGGCTTGAATCTTTAGTGGTTTTATTTTTGGGTGGCAGGGTTTAAACATGGGTTGTCTAAAACCTCAAAGAGCGTACGATCTCGATGAAATAAATCTCGTTTCTAGCAAACAAGAGACTGTATGTTTCCTTTACAATTATTTTTTCTATGATCTTATGAAACGGTTGTGCATTATATTGAGTAATGTTTAGTACTTTACTTTGAATTTTGTTTAGTGGTTTACTCCTATGGCGAACAATGGGCATATTCAAGAGGCATGTATGCATGCTTTACTTTAACCATCATAATATATGATCTTAGAACTTCATCTTAGTAGTACTTACTCATTAATCATAAATATTTAGCACATAGGTGTTTTACTTATATTTAGTCTTTTTACTCATTAATCTTATACAATACTCATTAATCTTAATCAATAAGTACATAGATGATAAAGTCTTAGTACTTGGTCTTAGTAGTACTTACTCATTAATCTTAGACATTAAGTGCATAGGTGTTTTACTTATGTTTAGTCTTTTTACTAATTAATTAGGAGTCACCCAACACCAAATTTGCTAATCATACCAATTTTGGCCTCTCTCGATGATCAATTGCACAACGTGCTAGGAGAGAATACGATAAACAACTAAGGGAACATGCATTATTTAACTAAAATCTGCCAAACCATCCATTCGAATCTGCTGCCCAGAATTTAAATGATGAATTAAATAGATAAGTTATACCGACTTAAGCGGCCAATCTTCATGCTCATAATAACATTACGGAAATAGAAATCCCACCAACTTTAGCCCTTTGCAGTATCACGATGAATGCACCTAACCTAATGAATCACGTAAGGAATAATAATTTAGAACTCTCTAATCAATCAATTACACAACGTGCTAGAAGGGAACATAAAAGTAAACTAAGGGAAACCGAGCTGTCTACCTTACCGAATCTATTTATCCACATCAATTTAAGACTCTCTACGCCATCTATTGCACAATGTACCACAAGAGAACGCAAAAGGCAACAAAGAAAAACTACGTATATTGAAACCCCCGTATCTGAAGATGCTGAGAGTTTTGAAGAAAATGAAGTACTTATCCCAACTAATCCTGCAAATCAGATA
Organism: Kingdonia uniflora; assembly: GCA_014058105.1. Taxonomy (NCBI): domain Eukaryota; kingdom Viridiplantae; phylum Streptophyta; class Magnoliopsida; order Ranunculales; family Circaeasteraceae; genus Kingdonia; species Kingdonia uniflora. Next base: position 2,074,526 of record JACGCM010000696.1, read on the forward strand.
GCCTCTAATTTTCCATCCAGTACATTTGAAATTGGGGAGTCATCATCAGCTCTCGCAAACGTGTAAGCAAACATAACTAAATATTTCCTAAAATCGTAAAAGTAGCATCGATACCTTACTAATTACTTTCAATTCATATTTTTAACTATTATAGAATTCATCATTACGTGGAGAAATATTATAATTCAAGTGATAATGATGAAGCAGAACACATTAATGTCAATCATATTGAAGTCTAATTGGGATGTCAATTCTTGTGACAAATGGACATTGTATATATGCATTGTTCCGTACTTCATTGGAGGGATGAGTAACTAACAAATTCTTCCAGTAGTAACCCACAATTTTGTCAATGTTGTTTACAAGGAAAAATTAAGCTCCTAGGACTCGATCAGTTGCCTACTGAATTACAGGAATTGTATGATGGTAATGGTACACATTCTTGGTCATTTCACTAGTACATGCGAGAATATAATGCATCTAATGCATTTACAAATCTTGGGATTCATATGGATGATCGAGTTGTTCATGGAAGAGGACCATCTTCTTTTCTAATCTACGGAGAGTTACATCATCAAATAGGTACATTGACTCCAAATCATGCACAAGATGCATCTTATACACAATTATATATCTACAACCCCTGATAAAACATACATTAATGATGAAAGGCCAACACCTTATAAAACGTACATCGCTAAAGGCCAATTATTTGATAACAAAAATGTTATGCCATATAACCCGTACATGTCTGAGTTATTCGATTGTCACATCAATGTTCAAATATGAGTGGGCCATCAATGTGTAAAATACATTCACAAGTACGTTTACAACGGTCTAGATTAAGTAACTCTGGTCATTGCTTGGGATGAAATACAACAGTATTTCAATTCTCAATATATTGGACCTCCGGAAGGAGTTTGGCATCTCTTTAGCTTTAAGCTGCACCATGAAAAACCAAATGTCGTACGACTGGCTTTGTAATTACCTGGAATGCACCATATTGTTTTCAACACGAATGAGACCATGGCATCTATTTGTGCATGAGCCACTAATGAAAGGACATCTCTAACGACCTTTTTAGAATATTGTGCTCAAAATTAAGATGTACGAGCCTTTACATACCAACAACTTTCACAACATTATGTTAAGCATGGTAATGATGGTAGAAATATTTGGACAAGAAAAACCTAGCAAAAATTTGCAATTAGCCGAATATATTATGCAAGCCAAAACTCTGGAGAGAGGTACTACATACATTTGTTTATAACTGTAGTTAATGGTCCAACATCTTTCCAATGTCTATAGACGTACAATAGTATTTTTTATGATACATTCAAAGAAACATGTGCTTGGATGGGACTTCTTGATAAAGAATGGGTTGATTGCTTTGAAGAAGCAGTCGTCATAAAAAGGTATATCAGTTGAGAAAATTGTTTAGTATTATTCTATCATAATGTAATCCTATACAACTGGAAGAGTTATGGAATAATTTTTGGGTAAACATATGTCATGACCTAGCTTTCAAACTTCAGGCCCTGTTTAATATTCAAAATCCAACTGAGGATCATGTTAAAGATTATGGTTTGTATCTATTGGATGAATTGTTATTTGAATCAGGTTAAACTCTGTAGGATTTTCCTCAAATGCCACGACCAGCAGGAAATTGGAGTACCGTAAATGGAAATAGACTTATAATGGAACAACGACAATTCCAATATTACACACATTTTATACATGCTGTTGCTTAAGTAAGTCTCTTGAATTATGCTCAAACGCAAGCTTATAATGTCGTCATCGATTCTGTGGTAAATAATAGGGGCCAATTTTTTTTTGAATGGAGCCGCCGGTACTGGTATGACATTTATTTATAATACTATTACAATTACTTGCGGAAGAGAAGGGGATATTGTTATTATAGTGGCCTGCTCAGGGATTGCATCATTGCTTCTTGATGGAGGCAAAACTGCACATTAAAGATTCAACATTCTAATAAATGTGCTAGATAATTCAAAGTGTGAATTTACTAAGCAATCTATTCATGCATAATTGTTTAGAGAAACAAAACTTATTATATGAGATGAGGTTCTGATGCAACATAAGCATTGTGTTGAGGCAGTGAAACGCACATTGCGAGACATGCAGGATGATCCTAGACCATTTGGTAGAATTACAGTTGTTCTACGAGGAAATTTTTTTCCAGATACTGCCAGTTGTACCCAAAGGTACCCATGAGCAAATTGTTGCCGCATCGTTAAGATGATCGTCATTATGGAGACATGTACGCATTTTGTTGTTAGTTAAAAATATGCGTTTGGATAATGCAAACCTAGATAACACATAATTCGCAAATTATTTGATGGAGGTAATAATTTTGGTAATTTTTTCCAAATATTTATCACGTATTTAATCAAAAATATAAAATCTTAACTTAATTCTTTTAATTCAAAAATGTAACTAATCATAAGCGACCCCGAACAAACTATTCAATTACCTTCAACAATTTAAAATTGTGCAAATGTTCAGGATTAAATACTCTTCGTTTACTCAAACTTAAACATTTCTTGTGATAGAGACAAATTTTCTAACTGAGAGGACCATTTTATCTATAAGAAACGATGTTGTTTGCTCTATTAATGATGATGCTTTAAATATGTTTTTGAGAGAAACAGTTGTTCATTTAGCGGCAGATAAAATTACTGAAGATGAGTCTGCAGATCGTACATACAATGACCATTATCCAAGTGAGTACTAAAATTATCTCAAGCCTCCTGGTTTGCCACTGTTCAACTAAAACTCAGAGTAAGATGTTCGATAATGTTACATTGAAATCTTGCTCCAAAAGATGGATTGTGCAACAGAACTTGCTTAGTGGTAGTCTGATGTGGGATACGCATTATTGAGGCTAAGATCCTGATGGGTGAACATTCTGTGAATTTTGTCTTTATTCCAAGAATTTCTTTAACACCATTAACAACCGAAATATCTATTGAAATGACGCGAAGACAGTTCCCTTTACGATTAGCATATGTAATGACGATTAACAAATGACAAGGATAGTCAGTAAAATATGTGGGGATAGTTCTATGAATATAGGTATTCTCTTATGGACAACTGTATGTTACATTGTCGAGATGCACTTCTGCAAATAGAATTACAACACTATTGTCTCTAAATACTTCACATTGCACAACAAACATTGTTTACCCCAAAGTCTTATTGTAATTAAAGTATGTATTTCTAAGATGTTTTTGTAAATCTTATTTTTGGAGTATTATTAGATAGAGCTAATTGAAATATATTACTTGTTATAGGTTCTTCGAGATTTGTTTAAGGTTGAGAAAAAATTGTTTCATTTGAAGCAAATGTTGAATATCGAACCGGTAAGAAACTTATACCCAAAATATTGAACAATTTCTTTATTTTATCTCATGGGTTCACATTGCAAAATTTGTTATTTCAACAGAAATGGGTCGAGTTTTACCACAAGAATTGTAGGCCTGGCAGCTGCTTCAAATTGGATATCAGGATACATTATTTTCGTGAGTATCAACCGGAGTGGACAAAAGTTGTCTTCAACTGTGATGACTAATCAAATAATACCATACATTAAGAATAATTCCATATACGCTTAGAATAATTCCATATATAGGCTTAAAATATTTTCTAATGTTTTATTTCCAATATTCATTTAAACAATATGTTTCTTTTCATTTTAGAATTGAGCAAGTAATTAAGTCAAAATTCAATATGTTTTAATATTTTCATCCTTTACGTTAATTACAAATATGTTACGTTTAAATGTATACTTGATTGTATAGTTTTACGCATCTCTTTTCGGCCTACAGGATAGTTACTGGTATTGGTGGCTTATAAGTCTTACCAGATGGTCTCGCCAACTACATGATATCGTCCAACTTACTATTGGTTGCCAGGTAAATAATACATTACATTGTCTCAGTAATTCCTATAAGATTACTTGGGCATTTTTTCTAATTCTTTTCGTGAGTGGTAGTTTTAGCGCCGAAAGCGCGTTACTAGAAAATTATATAGTGACGAAGGCGCGTCGATGTTGTTGTCGTGGTGAGAAACGAGTAATATTAGTTGCTTATTATTAGTTTTTGTCAATGATTGAATGTAGGAATATAAAATATTAAAGTTACTTTTAAGAGGTACGTAGTCAGAATAGGGAATAGGTTTGCCCTGGTATTGATTTATAGTATCGATCTTGGAATTGCTTTGTTTGATTATCAATTTTGGAATGGAAAAAATTGTGATCTCTAGTGAGAAATTAAAATTTGATCTCTCGCCACTATTATCATTAAACATGGCAAAAGAGAGAAAGGCCTAACAAATATAACTTATCGTCGTTTAATATTTATTCTTCTTTTTTACTTCTTTCCTACTTTTATGGTCAACTTCATGAGATTATCTCTAAACTATTTTCATAGTTGCTGAATCAAGATCTCCATAAAATTCATTTATATCTCTAAAAATTGATAGAGTTAGATCTTGCTAAAACGCACCAACGAGAATCTTTAGAATGATCAAATGCAAAGAAATAGATGAGTTCTAGGGTAAAGAGAGAACAAGTGATGGGAATCAAGAAAATCTAACAGTTTTTGCTGGAGTTGTATCGGGTTTAAGAAAGATGGAGACTATAAAGCTTGAATATGGAGATCAAAACTTGGATATTATACTCTATAAAAATTATACTGGAAAACTCTGTAAACCTTCATTTTTTCCTTTATCGTCATTTGAACGTGAATATTTCCCCTCTTTCAGAAGACGTCAGTAAGGAACAAGGATGCCCATAGCAATTTTTGTCACGCCCCAAAATCCAATAATCGGTAGCTAGACCAATTGCTGAGATTCTAAGGCATGCAGGTCGGGGAATATAACTGATTCGCCCCCTATAAACGACCGAGCCATAGACAAGTTTTGGCTCAGTCATTCACTATAGCAATATCATCAGAGTAAAATAATAAAGCTAAAGAAAAAGATATATATATAACAACTGAAAATGTAAATACAATATCTCAAAATACTATACAGCGTCAAAAGATGAGATCTCATAGAAGAGTAACTATATAGAGAAGATCTATAGCGAAAAAACTAGCTCCAAGCAGCTGAAGCCCTCAGTAACACAAGCTACTCTGCCCCAGAAAGGGGGAAAATATGAGAGTGAGCAAAACCATGGCTCAGTAATGCCCAATAAGGATAAATAACCTACTAATAAAATAGTACAGAGAAAGAGGAAAAGTGAATGTGACAAGGAATATTAAATTAATAGTGATAAATATTAGGGGGGATATAGAACAAATAAGTAACCCAAGCTAGGATAAAGAATTGCTAAGAGGCAAGGAATTATAAGGTGAGGAGATGATGCAATGATATGCTATTGCTGTGATATGATGTAATGACTAGGATAATCCCATTATCCCAAATGCTGGATGATATAATGTTTTAAAACATGTACACAATCCTATTATATATTGAATGATCAGCCGCTAAGCATGTTTACCTTAATGAGATCTTTAGTGGATACAAGGGGTATGATTTTCTGTTAAAGCTCGCCATCATAAAGGATATTACCACTTGATCAGAGTGTTACGGGCTTCAAAACCCACAAAGCCATCGTCTGAACTTTATTTACATTCCAAAGAATTTAAACCTCACGGAGGATAAGACCGGTATCTAAGGAACTGTCTCATACCATCCCACACTCCCGAATGGGTGAATAGGTATGATAGTACCTGTCGCCAATGACTCACCTACTATTTTAACCCAATATAGGAATCCAAGTAACCTCTCGATGGTCAGCCGATGTAGAGTTGGCTTATTTATCTGATCCTAATAAGTTTGAAAGAGTTTTATATGATCTATAGATGCAACCGATCCACAAGAGATCAAAACACAACAGCCGATCACACGACAAAAACAGATAGAATAACCACCTGTATAAGAGCGCAACAAACCATCCTAACCTAGATGAATAGCGACTCATTCACACCATCTAAACACAGATAAAGCAACAACTTAACTGTCGCAACGTCAAACTACATATGAACAGTAACTTATTAACCAGTCACAACATCAAAACACATCAGTCTCTAAAAGACAGTACAGTAACCAAAGACAAGACCACGAGAATACCACGCTAATGCATAACTTCCTAAAAGACACGGAGAACACATTCTACATGCCTAACAATTGGAAACAACAACACTGAATCAACAACTTTGAAGTAACAACTGAAACAAAAGAAAAATTTTAGGTTATAACTAAATCACAAACACCTCAATGGAAAATGCATAACTCTAACTAACAAAGGATAAACTAGTAGAAGAATTTAGCAATGGAGGGACACTCGCCTGATAAAGGATAAACCGCAAACCCAAAATCACAGGGCAACCCAAATGCAACACCACAGGCCAACAACTGAACCCACACAAACAACCTAACCCCTGCAATAAACACAACTCTGCAAATCAACAATCGCCCCAAACACAAACCCTAAAATGAAATCAAATCAATGATACGGAAAGGAATTAGGGAAATTAATCACCGAGAGAAGCCCGACTGAGCTCAGAAAGGAATCGCGTCGAATCGGCGAGCAAAAGAGGATTCCAATTAAGGAGACTGAGTGAGAGTGTGTAAGAGAGAGAGAGATAATGAATTGAAAATGGGTAATAAAACCCTAGATAAATAACCCACATCTCGAGGAAGATTAACGACCAAGAATCACAAGAAGAAGACCCAATTGGTCGTCAAAACATGCCTCTGTTCGAATAGAATATATTTCTATTCGAACCAAACAAAACAGGCAGAAGCATGTCCGAACAGAATAAAAGTTGTTCAGATAAAATTAAACAGGATGAAACATATTCGAGCTCAAAAGGGCTTGTTCGAATAAAATGAAACAAGAAGAAACTTATTCGAATAGAAACAAGTCGGTTCAAATAAAACTGAACAGAAATTGCCCATAACTCAAAAAAAAAAAGATTCCCTCCAACAAAAACTAGAGAAACCCAGAAGAGAAAACCTAACACCGATCCGCCCCAAATCACACACCACACCACAACAACAACAACAACAACAACAACAACAACAACAACAACAACAACAACAACAACACATGCCAACCACAGGCTCCCAAACCTCAACTCAACCTCCTCCGCCCAATAACCACCGAAACCACCAAAATACTAAAAATGAAGGTAGAAAGATTCAAAGCCCTGATAAATGCAATAATATGAGGATGCAAAATGTATGGAAGCAATAATGTATGAATGTATAATGAATAATAATTAAAAAATAAAAGAAAAAATCTGGGACACCACATTCTACATACCTCAGCCAGAGAACAAGTGCGGGTAACGATCTCTCATATCTGCCTCCAACTCCCTAGAAGCCTCACTAGGATCATGGTGACTCCACTGAACCTTCACAAAAGGAATAACCTTGCTGCGCAGAATCTTCTCCTCTCGATCCAAAATAGACACCGGATGCTCTATACACGAGGCATCTTCTTGAACCTCTAGGTGCTCCCAATCAATCACATGAGTAGGATCCCACTCATACTTCCTCAGCATAGAAACATGAAAGACATTGTGAACTTGGTCCAACTGCGATGGCAATGCCAAATGGTAAGCTAACTCTCCAACTCTGGCAAGAATCTCAAATGGTCCTATAAATCTCGGAGCCAATTTTCCTTTCTTGCTGAAACGCATCGCGCCCTTCATCGATGAAACATTCAGTAAAACATGATCACCAATCTCAAACTCTAATGGTCTTCAGCGAATGTCCACATAACTCTCTTGTCGACACTGAGCTGTACGTAACCGATCTCAGATAACTGAAATAACCTTCGTAGTCTCACGAACCAGATCTGGCCGCAGTAAACTCTACTCACCAACCTCTGCCCAACTCAGCGGTGATCTAAAGGGTCTACCATACAAAGCCTTATAAGGTGCCATCCCAATGCTCGACTGAAAGATGTTGTTGTATGCAAACTCCACTCACGGTAAATGGTCATCCCAAATGCCCTTGAAGTCTAAATCACAAGCCCGAATCATGTCTTAAAGGATCTGGCTAACTCTCTCGGCCAGACCATTAGTCTGTGCGTGAAACGTTGTAATAAAATCTAATCTAGTGTCCATAGCCCGCTGAAAACTTTTCCAGAAATTGCCGGTGAACCTTGCATCTCGATCCATCACTATTGATACTGAAACTCCATGCAACTGCACAGTCTCCTTCACGTACAATCTGCTCAACTCCTCAAAGTTCAAAGTTTTGGGAACCAGAATAAAATGCGCTGATTTGGTTAATCGATCCACAATCACCCAAATTGAATCGTGATTTCTCTTCGTCCGCGGCAATCCCGAAATGAAATCCATAGACACGTGTACCCACTTCCACTCTAGAATCTGCAAAGGTTTAAGTTGCCCCGCTGGTTTCTGATGCTCGGCATTCACCTGCTGACATGTAAGACATTTGAAAAGAAATTTGGCTATCTAACACTTTATGTTGTTCCACCAATAATGCCTCTTCAAGTCGTGGTACATCTTTGTCCTGCCTAGATGAATAGTATACCTAGACTCATGAGCCTCGCTCAAAATCTCACGCTTTAATATCTCTGAATATGGCATACATAATCTCCCCATTTATCTAATACTGCCATCTGAACTAATTGTCCAATCTGCTCTACTAATATTTGAATCCCAAGACTGTAACTTAGCATCCTACTTCTGTGCTTCTATAATCTAAGAAATCAAGGGCGGTTGAACTCTCAAATTAGCAATAAAACTACTCGCACCCCGTGAATATAAACTCAGCCCAGAATCTGCTATGTCGCGAAGTAACAACCATTCACGAATCATAAGACGAGCAAGAAATCCCCTAGGCAAACGGCTCAAAGCGTCAGCCACCACGTTTGCCTTCCCAGGGTGATACCATAAGACAACGTCATAATTTTTCAGAAACTCCATCCATTTGCCCTGCCTCATATTCAGCTCTTTCTGAGAGAAAAGGTATCTTAAACTCTTGTGATCTGAAAAGAGCTCGAACTTCTCCCCGTAAAGATAATGTCGCCAAATCTTTAACCCAAATACTACAGCTGCTAACTCTTGGTCATGTGTAGGATAGTTCCTCACGTACATCTTGAGTTGTCTAGAAGCTTAAGCAACAACCTTTCCTTTCTGCATCAATACACAACCAAGTCCGTTGAGTGACGCATCGCTGTAAACTATATATTTCTGCCTACTGGAAGGAACAATAAGAACTGGAGCTGTAGTCAATTTCTTCTTCATCTCTGCAAACGCTAAATCACACTTGTCACCCTAAACGAATCGAACGTTCTTCTGTGTAAAACGATTCAATGGAGCTGCAATCCGAGAAAATCCCTCGATAAATCAACAATAATAACCAGCTAAACCCAGAAAACTGCGTATCTCCGTAACATTAGTCGGCTAAACTCAATCCATAACAGCCTCACCGCAGAAGGATCCACTGCAATTCATCCTTAGATACAACGTGCCTTAGGAATTTCACCTCTTTATGCCAAAAATCACATTTCTCAAACTTAGCAAACAACTCTTTCTCCCTTAAGGTCTGTAAAGCAATCTTCAAGTGTTCCTCATGCTCGGCCTCCGTCCTTGAATAAATGTGATTGTCATCCATAAACACAGTAACAAACTGGTCTAGATAAGGATAAAAAACTTTGTTCATCAAATCCATAAAAGCTGCAGGAGCATTCGTCAACTCAAAGGGCATAACCTGAAACTCATAGTGCACATAACGTGTCCCGAATGCTATTTTAGATATATCCTCCTTCTTGATTCTCAGCTGATGGTAACCCGATCTGAGATCAATCTTCAAAAAGAAATGCGCTCCCTGAAGCTGGTCAAACAAGTCCTCGATCCTTGGTAAAGGAAAATTATTCTTGATCGTAACTTTGTTCAACTAACGATAGTCAATACAAAGACGCATAGACCCGTCCTTCTTCTTAGCAAATAATACTGGAGTGCCCCACGGTGAAGTACTTGGCTAGATAAACTTCTGATCCATCAACACAAAAATCTGATCATATAATTCTTTCAACTCAACAGGTGCCATACGATACGGAGCCTTCGAAATCGGAGCTGTACCTGGTAAAAGATCTACACCAAAATTAATCTCCCTAACCAACGGTAAACTAAGTATTTTCTAGAAAATATCGAAAAAGTCACACACCCCCGGAATGGAACAAACATCAGCTCTAGAGGCCTCTAGCTCTAAAAATGCCAACAAGCCGTCCCTTGACTGCGCAGGTTTTGAACTAGCAAACACAAATCGCTTCTCACCAGGAATACTGAAAGTAACCGACTTCTTAAAACAATCTAAAGTAACTCGATACGTCTATAACAAATCCATACCCCGGATAATGTCAAACTCCTGCATCGGTAGTACTAGCAAGTCTGCTGAAAGGACGCGACCCCAAACAACAATTGGGCAATCTCAACAAATATGAGAAATGGAAACTGAAGTATCGAGAGGAGTTCCCACATAAATCTCAGCATGTAACAAAGAAGACTCAAAACCAATAGAACAAATAAATATGTATGATATGATTGAATGCAATGCACTTGAATCAAAAAGAACTCTCGTGGGTGAATAAGAAATGTGAATCGTACCTTTCACTACAGGTTGAGCGGTGGGAGTACCTCGCCTCCCAACTGCGTACATCATACCCTGCCCGTGACCTTGACCCTGGCCCTGCTACTGGCCTGGATGTTGATGTCTCTGCCCATCCTGAGGGCCTGAAACTATCTGTTTACACTGAGGACCCTAAAAATGTTGCTGCTGAATCTGCGGAGGTTGTGGCTGGTGACCAATGGAACCCTGAAACTGTCGTAACGGCTGAGGACCCCGGTTTGGTTTAAGACAAAACTTCTTAACATGTCCCTCCTCCCGCAGTACCAACAATAACGGGAAGCAAGCTGAGGTCCATCAAAACGCTGTTATAGCAAAACTCTAGCTGGTGCACCAGCAGTAGCACCCAACTTCTGTTTCTTCAGACCCAAGCACTCATACTGACCCTGAACTGCCTTGCCCTTATCAGGTCTCAGATCCTATCTCTGCTGGCTCCTCAAATTCTTGGACTTGCAATCATCCACATTGTTCAGTTCTATCGCCAACCCTTTAGACAAAACCTTTCTATACGAACTAGCCCTTGAAGTAGTCAAGAACTTTCTAAAGTACGGACGAAGACCCTTCATAAATTTCATCTTGTACTGTTCCTCATCCTAAACAATAAACGGAACATATCGATAGAGCTCGTTGAATCGCTGATCATATCTCGAAATGTTCATATCACCCTGCTCAAGCGCTTAGAACTCAAAAATGCAGGAGTCTCTGTAACTCTGCGGGAAATACTGTTTGAAGAACCGATCATAAAAAGATGCCCAAAGCACAGGAGTTTCTACTATGGTCCTCTTAGCTATATCCCACCAATGATCTGCCACACCCTGTAATAGATAAGTAGCAAGTGTCACCCTTTAATCATCTGGATACTTCATCGCGTTCAAAGTCCTTTCTCTATAGACTTGAACCATGTCTTTGCCTCAGATGGAACTAACGTGCCAGAAAACATTAGATGTTTGTACTTTTGAAGTAGCTCTAAGTAGCTGTACTCTCTAACCACTGTGCTCCTAGCCTGCTGGACATAGGCGGTGAAATTCTCCATAAACTATTTTATTTTTGCTGAAACACCGAGAACAACTGGAATATCCTGATGAATCTGGTCCCCTGGTACTGCTCTCACATCAACCCCAGCCTCCGAAACTATCTGCTTGACCTGAACAATCAGAACAGATCACAAACTCTCCTGACCGAGCACTGGCTCATCAGTAAGTGCACCACTACGTTAACCTCTATGGCCATGGCCTACTGTACGACCTCTGCCTCTGCCACCTCTAGCCATTTATGCAAACATAAGGACATACCTCAGGAAGAGAGGAAAGAATAGGAAACGGAAGGAATAAGATAAAATACGTAAAACTGAAAAGAAATTGATCCTAACTCCATCTAGAAAAAATAACTCGTCATATGATTGCAAGCACAGAGATAGGAATTAACCTACGGCTCTGATACCAAGTTTGTCATGCCCCAAAATCAAATAATCGATAACTAGACCAATTACTGAGATTCTAAGGCATGCAGGTCAAGGAATCTAACCGATTCGCCCCTCACAAACGACCGATCCATAGAAAAGTTTAGGCTCAGTCATTCACTATAACAATTTCATCCAAGTAAAAGAATAAAGCGGAAGCAAAAGATATATATATAACAACTGAAAAATGTAAATACAATAACTCGAAATACTATACAGCGTCAAAAGCTGAGATCTCATACAAGAGTAACTATTCAAAGATGATCTACCGCTACAAAACTAGCTCCAAACAGCTGAATCCTTCAGCAACACAAGCTACTCTGCCTCTAGAAAGGGGGAAAATACAAGAATGAGCAAAACCACGGCTCACTGATGCCCAACAAAGCTAAAAAACCTACTAATAAAACGGTGGAGAGAAAGAGGATAAGTGAATGTGGCAAGGAATATTTAATTAATAGCGGTATATATAAAGGGGTAAATAGAACAAATAAGTAACCCAAGCTAGGATAAATAACTGCTAAGAGATAAGGAATTATAATGTGAGGAGATGATAAGATGATATGTTAATGCTGTGATATGATATGATGACAAGGATAATCCCATAATTATCCCAAATGCTTGATGAAATGATGTTTTAAAACGTATACACAATCTTATTATATATTGGTTGATCAACTGCTAAGCATGTTTACCTTAATGAGATCTTTAGTGTCTACAAGGGGTATGATTTTTTGTTCAAGATCGACCATTCTAAAGGATATTACCACCTGATCAGAGTGTTCCTGGTTTCTCCACCCACGGAGGTAACGTTTGAACTTTATTTACATTCCAAGGAATTTCAACCACATAGAGGATAAGACTGGTACCTGAGGAACTGTCTCATACCATCCCACACTCCTGAATGGGTGAATCGGTATAATAGTACCTGTCGCCACCGAAATACCTACTATTTTAACCCGATGTAGGAATCCTAGTAACCTCTCGAGGGTCAGCCGATGTAGAGTTGGTTTATGTATCCGATCCTAATAAGTTTAAAAGAGTTTTATATGATCTTTAGATGTAACAGATCCATAAGAGATCAAAACACAACAGCCGATCAGACGGCAAACACACATAGGATAACTACTTGTATAAGAGCGTGGCGAACCATCCTAACCCAGATGAGTAGAGACTCAGTCACACCGTCTAAACACAGATGAAACAGCAACTTAACTGCCACAACGTCAAACCATAGATGAACAGTAACTAATTTACCAGTCACAACATCAAAATACATCAGTCTCTAAAAGATTGAACTGTAACCAAGGGTAAGACCACGAGAATACCACACTAATGCATAACTTCCTAAAAGACAAGGAGAGCACATTCTACATGCCTAACAATAGGAAATAACAACACTGAATCATCAACTCTGAAGTAACCGATAAAATAGAAGAAACAATTTTAGGCTATAACTAAATCACAAACACCTCAATGCCAAATGCATAACTCTAACTAACACAGGTTAAACGAGTGAAGGAATTTAGTAATGGGGGGACACTCGCCTGATAAAGGGTAAACTGCAAACCCAAAATTATAGGGTAACCCAAATGCAACACCACAAGCCAACAACCGAACCCACACAAACAACCCAACACCTGCAATAAACATAACTCCGCAATTCAACATTCGCCCCAAACCCAAACCCAAACCCTAAAACAAAATCAAATCAATGATACAAAAAGGAATTATGGAAATTAGTCACCTAGAGAAGCGCGACTGAGCTCGGAAAAGAATCGCGACGAATCGGCAAGCAAGAGAGGATTCTAATTAGGGAGAGTGAGTGAGAGAGTGTAAGAGAGAGAGAGAGAGTGAAATGAAATAAAAATGGGTAATAAAACCCTAGATAAGCAACCCACATCTGCAGGAAGATCAACGACCATGAATCACAAGAAGAAGACCCAATTGGTCATCAAAACACGCCTCTGTTCGAATAGAATATATTTTTATTAAAAAAAAAACGAAACAGGTAGAAGCATCTTCGATCTGAATAAAGGTTGTTCGAACAAAATGAAACAGGATGAATCATATTCTAACAAAAAAGGGCTTGTTTGAATAAAATGAAATAGAATGAAACATATTCGAACAGAGCAAGGTTTGTTCAAATAAAATGAAACAGGAAGAAATATATTTGAACAGAATCAAATCTGTTCAAATAGAACTGAACAGACACAGCCCAGAACTCTAAAAACAAAAGATTCTCTTCAGCAAAAACTGGAGAAACCCAGAAGAGAAAACCTAACACCGATCTGCCCCGGATCACACGTCACACCGCAACAACAACAAACAATAACAACAACAACAACTCCAAGCCAACCACAGGCTCCCAAACCACAACTAAACCTCCTCCGCCCAATAACCACCGAAACCACCGAAACACAGAAAATGAAGGAAAAAGAATTCAAAACCCTGATAAATGCAATAATATGAGGATGCAAAATGTGTGGATGCAATAATGTATGAATGCATAATAAATTGTAATAATAAAATAAAAGAAAAAATCTGGGACACTACAGTTATAAAAAAAATCAATCTCATAATTGAGATTAATTTGATCGAGCTTGATAGGAGACCAAGTTTTCACGTTGGTTAGCCAGAAAAAGAAGAGAGAGAAAAGGTAGAGGTTACTATTAAACGACGTTAAGTTATACTTGTTAAGTTCTTGTACTTCTTCCACATGTCATAATATTTGTGGCCCATCAAATTTTGATCTCTCTCGGGAGATAATCTTTTTCGTACTTTTGGAACTTGGTTATTAACTAGTATTTATTTGGGTAGTTGTTGAAATATAATTGCTAAAAACGATTTTTGTGCTTTTTACAGTTTTCTGCTGGCATATTGGTAGGTCGCGGGTTGTCTACAATGGTCGTTCACCACGTCGTAGAGTCTCTCTCAAAATTGGGATTTATTTTAATATTTTATTTATTTGTTGAAGAGATAATCTCCACTAGCTTGTTTTAAGAAGAGAATAAAGATCCTCATCCTTTATATGGACATGATTAAGAAATAAGGTTTTAGTGACTATAAGTTTGAGAGAAAGGCTTAACTTTGCAGAGAGAGAGAAAGAGAGAGTGTGTGTAATTTGTAGAGAGAATTTGTGAGTTTAATTAATTTGAGAGAGTAGTTCATTTTTATTTTTCTTAATGGTTTTTGCAATAATTAGTTTATACTAAAATTGGTAATCAAAGCAAGGCTAAAACTCCATGGAATTTATTTTCTCCGCGACGATGAGCGAGGAAGATTATTTTGGTTTATGGGAAGTATATCCTGCCGAGATTGTGAATGCATATGATGTTTGGTTCATGCAATTTTAATCAATCCACGTACTAATAAGAAGGGTTGATGAAATTTATGGAGTGGAGCAGTGAAGATTTGTTTGGCATCAACGACAAACCCACTTCTGCGATTAAGAAACTTCTAGGTTTTTTGCAAGATGATGAAGGCGAAGGGATGCTAAATTTTAAACAATTTAAGACCACCAGAGTGGTGGGTACGTTCATTGAGGACAAGATATCGTCTAGATTCAACTTAGAGCTGATAAAATCGCCGCAAACATCACGGAGAAATGACAAAAACATGTTCCTTAATTTAAAAATTGAGACCGATGAAGTAGTCGAAACCGTCGTGGGAGTCAATGGAGAGGTTTACAGGGTTTAAACAAGGTATATGATGCCGGGAATCAGCAAGAGAAAAATTGTTTTATCACAGGTTGCAATGACATGAGTCGGGGAAATGATGGGTTTCGCCCACGTATTTGGCACGAGGCGCTTAGATGGTACTGGTCGAGGCATGCCAAGAGGCATATGGGATACAAGTTTCGGTAGGTTGAATGATATGTGTGCACGCCTCTGGGCATACCAAAGAAAATAGAAGGTGTAGTCATTGCACATGGCATACAACAGGGCATGCCCTTAAGTAGTGCACGTACCGCACACGTATGTTTTTAGCCGCAGCCAGGCCCAAGCCTACAATAAAGGGACCAGGCCTGGGCTCAAGCAGGGCTGATTGGGTCGGCAAACCTAAGCCCAACTCGACTATATAGTAGCCCACGTCCATAGCCAATCAAACAAATATTGTGCGCGCCTTTGTTCCCATCAACTGCATCTATCCCTCTAGCAATAACATCAATCGTATATATGACAGTAATGATTAGATCCCTGACAGCTAATCCAAACATCACCCTATCTCCAAAATCCTACACGATTACTGCCAAAACAACCCGAGTGAATGGTAACATGATCCGATTACAAATCATGAACCCGAAGTATGCAGTGGCAGAAACCGACAGCGCCGAAGTTCCGGTGATAGCAGTGACACCAATGACGCTGCAAAGGTAATATTCCTGAGATCAGTTTTCCAAGATTAGTTGAATTGTATTTAGCCTTTAATAGTTTAAAAGGTGGACTACCAGCAGCATGGTTTAGTGGTTCTATGATACAATCACTTTGGTCGAATGGGTCAGAATGTCCCACTCAGCTTACTGAAATAGTTGACGTCTTAAGAAATATGACTTCTATAAATGAAGTTTGGTTGCATTCATATATGACACGGAGATCATTGGCGAGAGTTTTTTGATCTGATTAGGGATGAGTTTGACTACCGTTTGAGTACGATAGTAAATATGTTTTTTAAGCATCCGAATAATGTTAAGCATGGGATTTTTGTAGGTGTAGTTATTAGGTACGGGAAGTACTACGGATGGGTTCACATTTGTAGTATTCTCTAGGCTACCTCTTATGAGTTTAAAATTTGTGGTCGAATAGCTGAGGAGAGTTGATAGGTCGTGGAGTCGTCCAAAACGGCCTTTTTCAACGTCACAGAGTCTCTATCAAAATTAGGATTTATTATAATGTTTTATTTATTTTTTAAGGAGATAATCTCTGCTAGCTTATTTTTAGGAAAGAATAAAGATTCTCCTCCTTAGAGCACATCCAACAGAAGAGTATGTTGTTAAGGTTTTTCTATACTTTTGCAAAAAACCTATCCAACAGGGGTATGGGGTTCAGCATACTCACCCCCATACCCTTCCAAAGTATGCAAAACCCGAACTTGGTAAGGAGTATCTGCATACCGCCTAGAGGTTGAATCGTTTAGCGCCTAATAAATTTTAATTACAGCTGACATTTTTCTCTCCCATCACAACTTCTCTCTTTAATATGCCAATTCCTAGGCGCTGAACCATTGAGCGCTCAGCAAAACCTTTTAATACATGTGGCATCTCTCTTTCTCTCTCCCATTACAACTTCTCTCTTAAAATCGTAATTCTCTATTGGACTAAAATAGTATGCGATTCGGGAATACTGGTATGGTAAACCGAAATCGCATACTCTTCTATTGGAGGTGCTCTTATAATGCTTAGGAATAGAGTTTTTGTGACTGTGAGTTGGAGTGTGAAAAGGCTTAGCCTTGTAGAGAGAGATAGTGAGATATATATATATATATATATATATTAAAGATGAACTACTCTCTCAAATAACTAAACTTACGAATTCTCTTTACAAATCATACACTTTCTCTCTCACTCTCTCTCTATATATATATACCTATTTCATAAACAAATAAGTCCAGATAATCTTTATTAATATCAAATTCCAAATTTAAGACTACGATAATTGTAAACCTTATTACATATCACTAAACTAGATTTATCAAGAAAGCAGAAGATAAATTAACTAATCAAGCATGAGTCACTGGTTTTGTGGACGATGTAGTTAATGTTTCGCTACCGCTATGAGCACCATAATAATGTTTAAATGGATCTGAAAGATTTAAATTACCAAGGAGCACAAACATCTGTAATTTACAGAAACTACTAAGATTGTTAAATGCAGCACAACACAGAGAACTAATCCGATGTGGTATCCATTAATTGGTCCATTAAACTGGGGTATACATGTTGATGATTATGCATTGTGAAGGGTCAACCAACATTGATCAATATATAGAGGCAATAGCTCTAGTATACCGTACCCGACCGGAAGCGACATAACAGATTGGTATTTAGGTGGTGAGGGAGATGAGGAAGGAAATGGTATTTTTGACGCAGGAGTAATCGGTAAAGCAGGAAGCCTTGGACGAGGAGGCACAAGAGGAAGTGTTGGAAGAGGACGCGGTGGAGAAAAAGAATGGCGGGCTGGAAGCGGAGGCACACGCTTCTTGGGAGTAGGAAGAGGAAGCAAAGAAGGGTGGGCTGGAGGCATAAGGACCTTTTGAGTAGGAGGAGGATGAAAAGTGCAGGCTGGAAATGAAGGCAAAGAGTTCCTGTGAGGAGGCAAAAAAGGGTGGGGAGGAGATGGATGTACACGGAACTTGGGAGATGGAGGACTTAAAGAAGAGTGGGGCGTGGAGGCAAAGGAAGAAGATCTTATTCCTAGGAGGAGGCAAAGTAAGAAGCTCAAAAGCAGGGTCGGCGCTGTGGTAAGGCCACCAAAATGGTTAATTTGGGCCCCAGCTTTCGTAGAGGCACCAAAATTGTGTTATAACTTCTCAATCTCAAATTCCTAAATTTTAGGGGGGGGGGGGGGGGGGGGGGGGGGTTTCATGAAGAAAAAAATAGTGGAGAGCTAAAAAGAAATCCTTGAAAAGAGGGATTCTAGAGTTTTTTTCACAAAGTAAGGCAAATTACTAAACAAGGGAATTGTTACACTTCTCTACAATGAAAACATTCAGCTACCAAAACACCCTCATAATTAGGAGTTCCAATATTTTAAAAAATATATATTTATATGGATTTTGTTTCCTCATTTGCATGCCTATGTTCTTAAGGTTTTTTTTGTTTGGGGCTTCAATATTTGGGCTGGATTTAGGCCTTAAAAACCCTAGTACTGGCTCTGCTCAGAAGGAGAAACCAAAGAATGGTGGGTTGGAGAGGGAAGGGCTAATGGAGGTGAGGATAATGAAAATACCAAGGTATACCTACTTGATAGTACCATTGAGATGTTGAACGAGCTTCAAGGCCAAGTAAAGCATAGGAAACATGCAAAAGCAAAATCATAATAACTTTCTTCATAGCTCTTGAGACTCAAAACACAAATTCAAAACTCTGATAAGTGCAAATAGGATTATGCCTTGTATGGTCCTCTTTAATTAGTATAATTTTTCTCTAAGTAAAGTGTTATGCAAAAACACTATGGTTCACTGGATGTCCATCAATTTTATGCCACAAGAGTTGTACTAATGTATAGTTTTGAAACCTTATGCATCCGAGATTTTTTTGGCAAGGGTGAGTTTGGTTCGCGGAAAACTGTGAAAATGGCGAACTAGATTTTCATGAATTTTGGATGAAAACTACAGAAAACCAATTTCCCATCAACCAAATTTCTTTGTTTGGTTGAACATGGAAAACCACGGAAAACTTGAAAAACCTTCTTTGGAAAAGGAAGTCATATTTTCCATCATTTGTGTTATTCAAAAAAATAAGTCAGTTTTTGGATCAAATCGGAAATGGGGACGGTTGGAATTTTTTTTGATTTTTTTGGAAACGTAAAATTCGCTCGATTTTTAATTTTTTTTGAAAAATGAAAAAAGGATCCGAATCCATAAAAGCCAAATTTGTAAGAAATTTTGGAATTACGAAAATTTTAAGGAAAAATTCAGAAAATTCGAAATTTGGAAAAAAAATCAGAAATTTTTTATATCTAGATAAATTTGGAAAATTGGAAAATTTGTATTTGGGAGGAAATTGCACTATATCAATATCTCCGAAACATATTATTTGATAAGTGCTAATAAAGGGTACGCTCATATAAACTTTGGTACACAACAAATTATAACAACTTGGAAATAAATATTATCCAAATTATAAAGTTGACAAAATAAAATATCATTTCACAAGCTTAAGTAACCTACTTTAAGACAAAAATGTCACCAAATATCTATGACATCCTCTTTAGAGGTATGTGAAGAGAGATCAAGAATAACTGCCCACTATTACATAAACACAAAAGTCTAACTCCATGAAACCAACTGAACACCACATGACCATGTATTACCCCCACCATGGCTTTAAGAGTTCTAAATAGAGAGAGATATATAGTTTTTTTACCTTAAATGGAAAATGGGAGTGAGGTTTCACTGGTGGAGAAAAGAGAGCCCTTGCAGTGAGGGAGAAGAAATAGATGCAGACCTAGATGAAGTATGTTTTGTTTAAGGTTTTAGTCTCAACTTCCTCAAGTTGAAAGTAGGGAAGTTCGGATTAAATCGGATCGGATGTTATTTGGAAGATTCGAATTGGATCTCATTTAGAAAAATCGGATCAAAATTTTTGGAATATTGGAATGATGCCAAAAAGCCATCCAATTTTGAACCGATATATTTCAGAAAAAATCAAAAATCGGATTTTCGAAAATCGAAAACATGGGTTCTAAAATCGGAAAAATCGGATTGAATTTCAGAAAAAATTTGAGGTTCGGGAAAAAGTACCTTACTTAAAAACCATGGAAATTGTATTTTCCACTTTTTATTTTCCATGCCTAACCAAATGGTGGAAAACAACTTTGATAAAAAATTGGTTCGCTATTTCTACCATTTTCCACGAACCAAACACACCACAACTTATTAAGTTTTAGATTCTCGCTTTGATTGTATATCTAACTATGATTTTCTATTAATGTACAAGTATTTGAATGCAACTTTCAGATACTAACATTTTTTTAATCTCGTGAGTAAAATTAATTATTAACCTCAGCAATTTTATGTTATATCTTTGTCGCAAACTTATTGCCACATTATCTATAACTACCAGCAATCAGCCCGTGCGAGCACAAGAAGAATTTATTTTTGGATGAAAATGATATGATTCTTAAATAGAAAAATTAACTTTTAGATTCGTAAGTATGGAAAATATGTAGAAATCGTCAAATTATTTTGAATTCCAAGATCTTTTGAAACATAATCTTATATTTATGCAAATAGAGTTTAATCTCATTTGAGATGACAATTATTTGTTTTTAAACAAGATTTAAATCAAAGAAACTTGTTTATTGGGAAATCAAAATCATGTTAATTGTAATTAAATACGGCTAAAAAATTTAAATGCACGACTACACTCTGAGTAATTGAATGTTATCGTTATGCAAGCTAATAAATGGGATATCTTTTAATGGTGCAAGCAAATATATTGTGTAAGGAAAAAACATTAACGTATTAATGGCACAACTGAAAGCAAAATGCATTTAATCTTTTGAAAGAAACTTGGCAAGACTTGGTCATAACCAAATGTTTTTCAAAAAATGCTTTTGCTCTTCTTGGTATATACTTTCTTCTTCACGATGTTGTTGGCATCACTGTCCACCATAACTTTCTTCGTAGTTGCTTAACATTATTATGTATCACTTTTTGTAGCCCTTCCAGCTCTTAAATGTGGCACTGTTGTTGATACTATACTTTAGAAATAATGTTCGCACTATGGTTCTTCGTTTAATTAACCCTAATGCTATGAATAGTCTTATTTCAATTATCACCACATTAAATCTTACAAAAGAACAGCTTAATTGCGACATTAACACTGACTATTTGATAACCGCATTGAAGGAAATAAATTGGTAGGGGTAAATTTAGTATGTAAGACATTAACAAAACATACAAAACATAGTCTTAAGGTAAGTTTTGCGTACTAACCACTATTGTATGTACAGGGTTGGCTTGCTACTCTTGAAATGTTACACTGATGACCAACATCTATTGAAGTTCACAATGGTTGCAAGAAATAATTAAAATACTGAAATCTGCAAGGTCCCGAAATGAAGCTTATAATAGTATTATTTGATGGAAGAAGAATTTGAATAAGCAGAAAATTGAGGCAAATGAATTTCTCCCATAACAAATTGCAATAAAGGCACTTTGATCATGGCAATAACAGGCCAACCTTGATCATCATGGATTGGACTGTCAATAGATCAGATTCGGACCGGATCTGCTGCAATCTGAATCCGAAACTTTTGTAGTAACATTCATATCCAATCTGATCCAAAACATTTATGGGTAAATTTGAATCCGATCCAGTCCGAATCTAGGTTTAGAGATCCGAATCCGAAATTCGATCCGATCATAATTATATTTGATGACTAAAATGTTGATACAAAGGCTTGAAACCATGACCTTTCATGGGTTTAAAGAACAAACTGCCACTTAACCACATAGCTGAATGTATTAAAAATTATTTTCTTATGGTATAAAATATATTTTTAATTGTTTTAGAGCATTAAAAGTAAAATTTTATTAATAAAATATTATATTACTTCTGATCGAATATTTAACGGATTGGACTAGACACCATCCGAATCCACTCCAAAATTATTTCGGATGCTCCTTAATCGGATTCGGATAGGAAAAAATGACATCCAAATTCTAAAATTGAATTAGATTTTAGATTTTATCAAATCAATTTATAGCCCTAATCATTGATTCATCACACTGAATCATTAATTCATCACAATAAGGCTACTTTCACTCCAGAAAAGTGTTACTCCCTCTAATGAAAGCGGTGTTATATGTTAGAAATACATACAGTTGCTATGATCAATAATAGGATATGGAAAACAGATTATACTAACCTCTTCTCCTGCACTATAAATAATCTTATATTCCTGAGTAGAGTCTTTCGTTAGATTGGCTGTAGAACTCAATGGGATGGTTTTCTGTGTTATAGCCTCCAAGATAGACTTTCTTTCTATTTAACCTGATAGGGCTAGAGTAGTCTTCTCATTACACCCTCAAACCCTAATAAAGAGTAACACTAGGTCCCACCTACCTAAACTTGGTATAACAATTGGGCACAACCAATAAGACCTATATGACCTATTAACCTGTGTACTCGTGAACCAGAAAAGTAGTGCCGGTATAGATGGAAAATCCAACAATCTCCCACCTGGTGTTAACTCAATTTTAAGAAAAATATTTTTAGCCTGATTCACGATTTTTTTATGAAAAGCGGATAGCCATCCTTTGTTTTTAATACTACACATGATAATTTGTCGAAGGCAATGTTACATCGAACTTGACTGTCATTCTACGACTACCAAGATGGCTAACATGGTTCATGGACAAATTTTGATCAGGCTTTTAGGCACATGCCTAATTCATATCGTGAATATCAGGCTAGCAACCTTAATAGCTTTTCAAGTATAATTTCTTTACTGGTGGAGCTTAGCGTGTGAATGGGAAATGTACAACTTAATGATGTGCTCGTACATTTTCATTAGTGTCCTACAATATGTGTTTACCAAACACATGCCATTTCAATACTTAGACAAACCATCATACGAAGGCCATCGCTCCTACTAAAATGAAGGCCAAAGGATGTGGAGCCTACCCATATCCTGCCCAAGCAAACTTGAGAAACCTTTTAGTATTCTCTATAGGCATTTGATACTTAGACAACCATCATGTAGTGAAATCACTCGATTTAAAACTTTATTGCAATGGCATAATTTAAAAAATAATCAAAATCAAATCTAAATGTCAACCAAAATAATAACCGAGAATAACTCCTACATGGATAAAGAATCCTAGTGCAGTAACAGTAAATAAAATAAAATAATAACTATTCCCACGCAAAAGAGCAATCATTAAAGAGACTCCAACAAAATCTGAGTTAGTACAGCCCAAAACTATAAGCTTATCCGATTTCATATAGACCAATCTGTAATCTCTTATCCTCATTAAATAGTCAAACCTTCCCTTCAGTCTCAAAACCTTTGGGTTGGTGCATATAAATCTCCTCGCTGAGACGTCAATAAAGAAAAACCATTTTGACGTCCATCTGGTAAAGCTCCAAGTCAAAATGCACTGTAAGAGCCAAAATTACCCGTAATAAATCATTCTTCCAAATTTGTGAGAAAGCCTCAACAAAGTCAATTCCTGGATACTGCTTGAAACCCTTCACTTTGAAACTCTCAACCTTCCCTACAGAATCCTGTTTGACCTTAAAGATCCATTTGCATTCAAATGCCTTAGATCCTTAAGTAAAAGGTGTTAACTCCCACACAGAGTTGTGAGACAGAATCCATCTCCTCCGTCATAGCATTACGCCACTGATCTGCAAACTACTAGCCATAGCTGTGCTAAAAGATACTGGATCCTCAAAATTAAATAAATCCCCTTTAACTGAATAAAGATGATAACCTGAAGAAATGGCTAAACAAAATCTTTCTAAGGGATCTTTGAGTAGGAGCCAGAGGCTGGGCTGGAGGTAGAACGATAGGAAATTAGACAGGAGCGGGTAGAGAAAAAATATAAGGGAGAACTGGTACTATGACGGGGCCTGGAAGAGGGTCTGGAATTGTATTCGTCATAGTGTCAATTTTAGATAAACACGGAAGCATAACAATACTGATCGGAATTGCAGTTGGACTCTGAGTTACAAAGCCCTCCTCAAAGATAAACTCTCTATGAATAGTACTGGTAAAGTGATCTCCCTCCTCAATGAAATAAGCTTGAGCACACTTAATAATATCCATAGAGCGAGAAGGACAATAAAACCTGAAACCTATCGATCTCTTTGGGAAACCAACGAAAAAACAACTGACAGTCCTCAAAACTTACTTTTTGATATTCGGGATAAATTATTTTGCCTTTACTGGACAACCCCAATCATGCAAGTGATTAAGACTATGATTTCTCCCAGTCCATAGATGATCCAGGAGTAGTATACTATACTGCAATACCTTGATCCAGCAAATACTGATAGAATGGTCTCAAAAGTTGACCGCATTGATCGATCTTATCATAATACTCACCTCCTCGATTTGACCGGACAACCTTGATCTTTCGATCTAACTGTTTCTCAACCTCTAACGGAAACGTCTTAAATACATCAAGTGATTCAAACTTCTGAGGGATAGGAAAAAATAAAGGTATAACGAGAGTAATCGTCAATGAAAGTGATAAAATATCGATGACCAATGCATGACAGAATGGGAAAAAGTCTTCATATATCTGAATGAATTAATTGCAAAAGGTCAGTACTACGAGTAGATTCAAATTTTCTGATCTTGGTCAATTTCCCAGGAATGCAATCGATGCAAGTATAAAATTTAGGGAAGTCTAAAACCCCAAGAACCCCACCTCGAACCATAATCTCTAACCTCTTACAAAAAATATGTCCTAGGCGTTTGTGCCATAACATCGAAGATTGCTCAAAAACTCTATAATGTTTAGAAGTAGATGAAGTATTAGCCTCAATAGATAAACATATTAGGGATGTCTCTAAGGAATGATCAAGAGATAGACAATATAACTCATCAACTAGTAGACCAGAACCAATAATTGAATCAAGATGAATAATGTCAAAGCCACCATGTCTAAAAATGAGGAAATAACTGAAAAGAATGCAACCTAGAAACTGAAACCTGAGGTCGTGTCACCGAATGAACATAAGAAAATGCATGTCAAATCTAAAGTAATACCTGTGTCTAAAACCAAGCAAAAAAATACCAACAAACTCAATGGGAAGGCTTCATGCATCTCCTGTGAAAACCTGTTCCTCAAACATTGTTGGCTGCCTGCTGATGAACCCTGGAGAAGAATTCAAAATTTGAACAGTTACCTCAAAATCTTACCACCAAGAGTTGGTGGGAA
Source organism: Kingdonia uniflora (assembly GCA_014058105.1). NCBI lineage: Eukaryota > Viridiplantae > Streptophyta > Magnoliopsida > Ranunculales > Circaeasteraceae > Kingdonia > Kingdonia uniflora. The sequence continues at coordinate 2,100,294 of JACGCM010000696.1, forward strand.
TGTCAACCAAATTGGATTCAAAGCAAACATAAAAATGTGAGCGCACATTTCCATATCGTCATACTTCAGCGATAAAAACTGAGATAAGATACTATACTGCCTTCCCTTGACAGAACCCTTAAACTATTTCTTAATGACATCTAACAGCTCTTAGTGAGAACAAAATCATAATCAAGGTAGCCTAGGGAAATAGTTGAAGTAGTTAGAGTCCGTCAAGGTTTCAATATTAGTCAGTTGGTTCTAGATCATAGGGTCCATAACTGCATGAACCAAAGACTTATATTATGATGTGCAAAAAATAAAATTTATTCACCTTTAACTTGATCTGTAAAAGATCTATAACTTGATGTCTTTAATCTCGATCCTACCTGGGGTTAAGATTGTCGAGTCAGAGTGTATATAATATTAAAGGTATAAACTTTTCACTCTGCGGGTACGGCGATTTATCATCGAATCCTTCCTTTAGGTGGTGATTAGACATACATTGCCCCCTAGATGGTGATTACTCAGGCTCAAGACTAGATTGGTCACTTACAGTTTGACTCGAGACACTTCCTCACTATTGGGCCAAGGGTTATTCTCATCTCCCCATACAGTGTAGTCTATCTTGACCCACTAATTAATTAAAAGTTTCTTAGCCTCCTTTGGGTGGTCTAATTATTTTAAGTTTAATTAGTGCAAAGTAGTCTTAATGTGATTTTACGAGAGAGTCTTAAGGTTAGGAGAAATGTTCAACTCCATGGACAAACTCATTTGAGTGTATTTGCACATTTTATATCCCATCTTCCTAACGACTACTTGATCTCACTTAAACCCCATTGGAGATCCTTGAGCATTAAATCCATATATCATGAATGATATATATATTTATATATATATATAACCAATGCCATATATAATTATCCAATTAATAATAAATATGAATAATCTATTGTAATCCCTTAACAGGGTTATCATACATTGGATATTCTTATGCTAGATTCCTTTTGGTAACTTTTAGTCATGATAATGTCCAGCTAGCTAATATATAATAATAATAATTCCAGAGATTCAACATGATCAGAACAAAGCATGCATAAAGTTTTATCCTTTTTATAACAGTAAGTAAGAGCCAAACTCAATACAAAAATTGCATATTTCAAGATATAAGACCAAAAAGGAACATAGAGTATGCGAAATAGTTATGCAACTTGGAACAACTGGACATCGTCAACCTCAGCAGCTTAGACAAAAGTTTTGCAAAGAAAGACAATGTTGTTGTTCTCTGCCAGCTACTCTAATGTGAAGTAAAAATGGGTAACTTAGTGATTGCCGAAAGCAACAAGAAAAATGTTCCCATATAAGGATTCGAGCAAAGAAGATGTCGAATCGCCCTACCGATGATAACAAAATTAACCCACAACAAGCAAACCACCAAAATATGAATCTGATAATGACAAATCTAATGGCAACACCACAGTCCAAAAATGAATAAGCATAAAATACCCCCCAACAATCTAAAATAAGCGTGCTCAAAACCACCACAGAAACCCCAATACTCAGTTCAACAAACACTCGCAATGTCCACCAGCTGTGATCAAACTGTAGAGGAATGTGAGTGATATATCAACTTCGTAAAACCCTAGGGCAAAATCGGTTAAACATCACAAACCAATGTAGAAGAGAATAGTCATAAACCAACGCTGTGATTTGTCACACCCCCAACATCACAAACCCAATCACCTCTAGAGCCCTAAAAGTGGATTTCCCAAATTTCCATACACTAAAAGAATACCAGCAATAGAACCCTTAAAAATTGGATTTCCCCAATCTCGAAATTGGATCACGAAAACTGTCACCAATGCCTGAAAATCGCGAAGGGGAATAAGATTCAGTGGTATCGAACCATCCTTCTTCAACTCGAGTCTCCAAAGGCGACTCTTCCTGGTAGAAATCGAAGGATCTCGTCGCTTCGAACCTCTAAAGGGTCTCATCTCAGACGAAGAAATAATGGAGGAAAAAAGCATTGAGGAATCAATATTTGGATTTGTGTATGTGGTTTTTCAAATCTGATTATAGGTCCGATTTGGTGTAAAAGGAGAGAGAGAGGAACCCAAAAAAATATAATTTTGAAGTGAGTTGTTTTAGTGCTTCAAGGAGAGAGATACTCGGTAAAACGTGAAGAACAGTGAACAGTGAACAATATACTTAAACCAAACCATTAAAGTATGAGAAAAAAAGTTATGACAATAATTTTGTTTCTTTCTCCTTCAATAGTTAAACATAACATTTTGAATCCTAGCTCTTAAACCAATTGTTGGAAATACATACAATTGCTATGATCAATAATAGGATATGGAAAACAGATTATACTAACCTCTTTTCTTGCCCTCTAAATAATTCTCTGTTCTTGAGTAGAGTCTTCCCTTGGATTGGCTGCAGAACTCAATGGGATGGCTTTCTGTGTAAAAGCCTCCAAGAGGGACTTCCTCTCTATTTAACTTGATTGGGTTAGAGTGGTTTTCTCATTATACCCTCAAACCCTGATAAAGAGTAACACTAGGTCCTACCTACCTTAACTTGGTATAACAATTTGGCTTAACCAATAACACCTATACGGCCTATTAACATGTGTCCTCGTGAACCGGAAGAGTAGCGCCGGTAAAGATGGAAAATCCAACATTATAGTGTCATCAAGGTCACAATAGGTGACCGGGAAAATTGCAATACAATGAAATTTTTATCTGGAACAATTTCTTTTGGAGAATATAAGGCAATAAAGCAGAAGCCCTCGCCGTTGAAGAAATAGTAACATTGGCGAGATCATATGTGAACTCAAATTCTTAGGTGGTTTTTGATTTGAGTATCAAGCACCATTCCTTCATTTGACATTCGGGTGCATATAGTTTGCATACACATATTTTATACTTAATAGTTTTTGACATTATTTCTGATTCAGCTGCACCCTATTTACTAATTTCATTCCCTACAAATTTGGATTTGCGCTCCGTTTCTCACCTTGGCTCGATCCTCACAATTTTATTTTTTCAGGTTTTTACTTGGAATGGTGCTACTAGTGAAATGGATTGGACCACTGAAACTGATTATACTATAGATGAGGTATACACCTTTTGTTTCATTATGCGGACAACATTTTGTGCTGGCCTGTAAATGATCAGAGTATCTTCTCAGAGTCAATTTTTATTTCTTTGGTATTTTGTGGAGATGGCATTTATGTTGATTTCAAGCTTTTGAATTTTGGTAGTAGACACCTATGATCAGCTATGTAAATGTTAACGCTGTACTAGAAGGACGAAGAAATCGTGCTAAAGCATCATTTGCTAAAGACCCGGATTCTTTACTGGTACTTTTACTAGTGATTATCTCTAGTATGTTGTGTTCAGGCACTCTCGCAATGCCGAGTATTGATCTTATCGATCCTTTTTACGTCTGTTTCATTTAGCGTAGCAGCTCGTCCAACATGGGATATTAGTAATTGACCTTATGAGTATGACCCAAGAAACCATACCTTGGTTCTCACGTTCCCATTGCCTTTGCTATTACCCTTCCGCCTTTGCCTCCTCTACATACCTTAATTTACCACACTCCGTTCTTTGCTTTATTTGCCCCCATATCCTTGGTTAAAATGACCTTTTGCTCCTTCCTCCCCAGCAGCCCCATGATCATCCCTAACAGTAAGCACCAGCTCATTTTACAGGGTCAAGTCCAATAGTCCCCCAGTTGAATTACCTCTAGCTGCTTTGGGTCCATAGATTCAGCAATATTGGGTGTTGCTTCAAACTATCCAATCATGCTTACCTCAGCAATGTGAAGTGATAGTCTATTTTTGCTTTGATGGTTCAGTCTAAAATTCATAATTCTCTTGGTCGGATATTGTTGCCACCCATCAGGGTAAACTATTCATAGATTACTGTTACCATCTCTATTCTTTCCTTCACGGAAAGTTTGGTTTATCAGACCGACGTTTCGAGGTCTCTTTTACGATAACTTGGAGGGGATAGTTATTAGAGCTGCTAAACAGGCTAGGTTTGAGTTACATGGGTCAGGTCATAACGGGTTTATGGATCAAATACGCAAACCCAAACTCGACTATTTTAGCTAAACGGGTCAGAACTGCAAACCCGACCCGACCCGCTAAACTAAATAGCAATTTAAAATAACATTCAAAACAACATTTAAAACAACATTCAAAATAACATTTCTCAAAACGCAGTTCAGGAATAGTAAAATAGCAGTTCAGACTTTAAAAGTAAAACAGCAGTTCAAAATAGCAGTTCAGTTGTTCAGAATGTAAAATAGCAACAACAGTTTAAAAAGTAAAACAATAACAACAGTAAAACAACAAATACAGTAAAATAGCAACAACAAGTCAACAATGCTCTCCTCTTGAGTCTTGACCTATCATATGGATTGTGGAGCTCCACTACTTCTTCTAATGCTCTCCTGTTGACCTATGCAAGTGAAACAAAGAACATAAGTAAATAATCTTGTAAAAGACCATAAAATAAATAAACTTGATAAATACAACAACTTAATTAGCTTATAAGCGCATATTACTTACGATCAATGGTTAGGAAGACCATATCCTCAGCTAAATCTTCGAGTGTTGAATCCTTAATTAAAGATAAATCACCTAAGATATCAAAAAACACTTGTAAATTATTTATATACAAATAATTCAAATTAATTTCCAAAAATATATATGTTAAAATAATTTAAAATATATTACCTTTTGAATATAACCAATCTCGAGTACAAATCATAGCTTCGACATTATCCGGCTTTAGGGTACTGCGGAAAGGATCAAGCACTCTGCCACCAATGAAAAACACCGACTCTGAGGTAACTGTAGATTTGGGAATTGAAAGAATATCACGAGCCATCAAGGAGAACTTCTGATATCGGACTTGGTTCTCCTTCCAAAAGTTGAGAATGTCAAAATCATGAATCCTCTTTAATTTGGCTCCTCCAAATATAATTATAATTAAGGTTTACTAGGAAAAGTTTCCATCTCCTCATCATCAAAAGCATCAAAAGCATCAAATGCCTAGTAATCAGTACGAAAGTAAGAACTACAATTAAGCTAAACAAATATGAAAATAAATCTTTGAAATTAATATACCTTCAAGGCATTCATTCCCCTCTTATATCTAGAGTTGCAAACTCGAGAACTTGCTCCTCCCGAACTAGAGCCTCCCACTTTTTCATATGTTAAGTAATAGGTCTCGAAAAGAATAAATAATTTATCCCAAACTAGTATTATGTCCAAAGAATCAACTCCATAGATTTTCCTATAGGAATACTCTACAAATTGAAGTTTGTAGCGAGGTTCCAAGAACACGACAAGAACAAATATGAGGTTGTGCTTTTACCAATATTTATTAAATTTCATCTTCATTTATGAAGCGATTTTCTTTAAATAAGTATCTGATTACTCAATTGCTTTAGAAAAAGCATGCTGTACCATAAAGACGTGGAAAATATAAGTTGGAGGTAGTATACTTTGTCCCAGAAAACACACAAGTTACTTAATAGAAAACACTTAGAAACTCACAATTTTTTTCTACCTTAACCCATTCTTCATCTAAAGGGTAATTCTTATAGTTTGAATGAAGAATGGAATGCCTTGTCTCAACCCCTTACTAGCTGAAAGAGCTAGATTCCTCATACATTATTTAATTAAATGACTATTTCCTTTCTTGAGAACCCCTAAAGAACCTTGCACTCTCTCTTATCATCTCCACAACTTCATCCATCTCTTTAAAAACCTACTTGCACTATCAGGTTTATAATGTGAGCATAACATCAAACATGACAAGAAATCCCCATCAGAAAAAAGAGCACTACTCAAATTCAATTGGGTCTTAAGTAGCCCAACGGAGGAATCATTTGAGGATGCATTATCCAAGGTAATTGAGAATAACTTTTTTTCAATCCCCCACTCAGACAAAAGAGTATTAATATTCTCACAAATAGAAACCCTGTTGTGTAGAGAAGGAATATAATATTAATTGAGAACTTTCTTCTCCAACTTCTACTCTTTATTATAAAGTAAGTTGTCAAAGAGATATAATCATCTCTTATGGCCAACCTCTACAAGTCTGAGGTTAAGCTTATTTTTCCAAAAACTTTAAGCTACATTTTGCGAATCAGCCCCTTCTATATTTTATACATTTTAAGAATGCCAGCTTTCAAAGTATTACGTGAAACTAGCTTGATATCACGGTGTTCATATGTTGTATAGTTAAACACATTCCTTACTCCATCGTATTCAATAGAACTAACAGGGAGGGAGTGTCTAACGATGGCAACATTCTCTAATTCCTAAAAAAAATTGGGGTCAAACTTAGATGAAATCAACAACATATTAGAGTCGAATTGGGACAACACCATTTGTCCCACATCATGACTAGCTCTTGTAGTGCAAGCTTTTATATGTCGTTTTATGTTACCCGTCCCACTTTTCAAGTATGGGTGTGGGCAATAATTGCATTTACACTTTTTGATACCATTGTCCCCTATAGGTAGTTGAGTTAAAAAGTTTTAAACATGAGAAGTATTTTACCTTTTTCGCTTGCCTTTACTAGGATGCCTTGAAGCAACAATTCCTCCTCCAACAAGAAGTGAATCTTGGGTACGATCATTACCATCAAAGCCAAGCATTTCATTAAGAAAATCGCTCTCAACATCCTCAATAGTGTTTACTAAATTTTCCATCTATAAAAGTCAATCAAGATTGAAATGCATTAGGATATAATATTACCAAAACATGAACCAGATAACAAAAGCCAATAGAAAACATGAAACCCAGACCATATTAAAGCCATACATTTCAAACATGAAATCCAGACTACATTAAAGACATTAGGTTATATGTTTATCTTAAAAGCATATAATTTAATCTAGCTTATCATAACAAACTAAGGGTGTAGGCCATTTGAATAGTATGTTTCAGTTAAAGATTTAAAAGTTTCACTTAATTACATTAGGATATAAAGATAATAAAGCCATTAAAAGCCCAAACTATTAGTATTAGATCAAATTAAAACACACATACCCAATACCAATTTTTAGTTTTTGCAGTAAACATTTCCAAATAAACAAAACATGCCCAATTACCCATCAAATAGACACAGATGACAAACCCAAAAATTATTGATAAATTAACTAAAGATGAGAACCATCACAATTCATAAATGAGAGAGAGAAAGAGATGGCATTATATATATATATATATATCAAATAGTTTGAAGAACAAAACCCAATCTAAAAACTAGCAAATGGGTTAATAATCTAAAAGAAAAACTAAATGTGTAGTGCTGGGACCGACTAAGCTAAACCGAGAGAGATAATGTTTCAAAAGACTATTAATCTGGTTGGTCAAACCAATTAAGCCAATGGTTGTTCTTGAGGATCTAAGAACTAATGAAGGTATGATCAGTATGCTAATAAAAGATTGTTATGCATCAGATCACTAGTTTGCAATGAATTTCTTCTAATGATAAGCTTAACAATAACTTACCAAGAAAAAATAAGTTAAGCTTTACTTTACCAAGCGGGCAAGCAATGCGAAGAAGAAGAAGACGAATTTGAATAAGCAAAAGCTAAGCTTTACCTCACCAAACAATATGAACATCACCAAGCAGGCACACTGTGAAGCAAAAGCTAAGCTTTACATTACCAAACAGTAAAATGGAAATACTCACCATGGTTCTCCCTCTCCACATTATCTTCTTCCCCTCTATCCGTTGTATATGTTTAATCATCCTCTCTATCTCTCTCCAAAAATCTCACCAAAAACTAACTCAAACCCATCAACCACCAAATTTCTACTCTATCGGTTATATCTGATTAGGTAAATGAAACCCCCAAATTTGTTCTAAATTCGTCGAAATAAGTAAAGATATTGAGAAACCACAATTTGAAAATAACATACCTCAAAATCGAGAAACCACATTCTTCAAGGGAGAATCTGAGAAGCCCAAATCCAAATTAAGGAACCCAAATCCAAACTGAGAAACCAAAATTAGCGATTCAACAAAGTTAAGAAGCTAAAAAATAGATAAAAAGTTTATAAAGAGTCAGAAAGTTTAGTCGGGGTAGAAGGAGTGAAGGACTGAGGAGTGAGGACTGAGAAACAAAGTATCGGCTTAAAAGGAGTAAGGACTAAGGAGTAAGGAGAAGACTCTAGGTTTATGTTTTTTTAACCTTAGGTACCATAAAAATCATGTATTATAAAAAGCCCATATCAAATTTAAATGGCTCATGGGGCATGGGTCAATCTGAACTTCTTAAGGTAAACCTTAACCTGACCTATTTATTAAATAGGTTAGGCGGGTTTGGGTCAAATGACCTGCGACCCATTAAGGCTAAACCCAAACCCCCTTAAAATTGGGTTGGGTCGGGTCGGGTGAGGGGGTTGTGGGTCACTTTGCCAGCTCTAGTAGTTATGAGTGTCTGACTAAAGCTTATGTGGTTTTTCCTTAAATAGCTACAAGCCCATATATATGTTGAGTGACCAGATTGTGTAATGGTTTTAGATAAATTAATCCATTAGTTAAAATGCATTTGGCCAAATTTCTATGATGAACTACATGGTCAGTCCACACTGTAATGCGATATACTAGTTTAGTTCATAGTTTAAACATACTATGTACTTGACAAAAATTGTTTGAATGCTAATATGTGCTCTTGCTTATGCATATTTGTATTGAAATGTTAAAGCTTAAGTTCTATTACTATTAATGGTTCAGGGTCCCTGGGAAATTTTCATAGGGCAATCAGATTCTAGAAAAAGTACCTTTTCCAAGATGATCCTATGTTGGGCAGCTAAATGGGGGTGGAAGCCTACTTTTGTGGATCTGAATATTGGTTAGGGAGCTATAACAATTTTAGGATGTATTTTTGCTAGTCCTATTGAAATGCCAATAGATCCAGTGGAAGGAATTCTTCTTGATATGGCCCTCATTTACTATTTTGGCCATGCAACTCCTAGGTAAAAAACATAATGTTTTACTATCATAGACTGTTATGTTCACCAATTCATATATATTTCCATGAACACTTGGTTACTTTGTTGTAACAGTTTGAACACAGAGTTATACAAATTGCTTGTAAAGGAGCTTGCTCAGACCATTAAGAGACGGTTTGTTGAAATGCTGAATCTAGAGCAGCGGGCATGGTGATCAATACCATCGGCTGGTTAAAAGGTCTTGGTTATGAGTTATCATTTATTTTAGTTAATTTCTCTAAAGTAGTAAAAATGTGTGCCTCATACTTTGCAAGGGTACACTGTTCACTAGTACATGTAAGAGCCTAATTTCGTAATAGCTCGAATAAGCTCTTACATCGAATGTACCAGTGACACAATCAATAAAGCCAATAATATAAAATAGTACATACGGTTAGTGTGGAAACCTTTGAATTGGTAAAAACCATGACCTCTGCTTGACGATTTAGTAACTGTAACTTTATTGCTTGAGACAAAATTTTAATTACAAGTTATGATCTTTTGTGTTAGAAAAACTTTGGTACTTATTCTTTTTTATCTCATTCCTCTTATAGACCTCATCTACAATATGTTTTTATCTGTAAGCATGTTCTCCTAAAAATGGGGGTAAGTGGTAGTTTGACGTGTAACTGCAAGTTTGTGGGAAACAGGTGTCTTTGACTTGTTCCGTTTCATTTGGAGTGCTTGAGCCACATTCTTCTTCAGCTTATGGTTTAAGTGCCATTATTGAAAGTGTATGCTATGTCTATCTTGTGTGAATTTGGCAAGGTATTAGCTCGATGATATCCCAGCTTGAGGGATAAGTCCCTACAATCACCCCTTCTCAACTGAAGGGGCGTGTGTCTTTAGTTGAGAAGGTTCAATTAAGCTCAATATTGGAATACGAATAGGTTGTTTAATATAGGTAATGATGGATTTGTTGATGTGGAATTTTATCTTAGAAGTGTAATAGATTGTCAAAAATTTTAATCTTGTAATGATTGTGACTGTTTTAGTTGGCCTTTTGGTTTCCTATAAGTATTCTTTGAATGATGACTGCTTTAGAAATCCTTCCCTACATTGAATGTTCTCTCTGTATGTATACTTCTACTATTGTACTTTCGGTTATTCTTCTTCCAGCACTCTATTGTTTCTAATCTTTTATAAGTACTATTCTCCCTCGTCATTTTTTGTTAGTGAAAAAAGGTGACTACCCGATGCCAATCGTATGAAGCTAGGGTTCTTGCCAAAGTACAAAAAATTTAGCTTTGTTACTTTGGGACCCAGTCCCTTGATCTTCCCACTCCTATTCCTGTTCATCCTACCTATAATGGTATGGCATTTGAGGAGGTAGTGGAGATGGATAATGACTACCATTAGATGGCACAATTTTATTATTTGGTGGTATCTTGGTAGTAGTATAGGGTGGGTCTGTGTCTTCTTGTTGAGGAGGCAATTTCGGAGAAGGACGAGGCAGCTGGCGTCCGTGCTTGATGGAATATGGTAGATAAGATTGTGGTTTATCTCTTAGTGACATATAAATATAAGAGCTTATTAAGATGTATAAGCAGCAAATATGGTGAGGACTCGCTCTCAGAGAGTTTGTCATGCAAGAGAGGGGAGTTTGGCGATAAAGGTCACAAAAGTGCGTGAATAGATATTCGGGCTTCTCGGATATGAGGACAATCTGCCGGTTTCTGTATTACAGCTTAAAGGTTTGACTCCAAGAGAAAAGGATATCAATCTGGATTGACATTTTGTATGATATTTTTATGATATGATAACTGACCCTGAAACTCGAAGTATTGCCGTGAGAAAGATTTCTCTGGATAAGATAGTTGATGAAGATGAGTTTATTGATGGTGGTAAATTGATTAAATGTGGAGCTGTAAGGAATTTGGGATATTTCAGATGTAATTAATTTTGAGAAATCGTTTGTATGGCAACTCAAAGTATTGTAATGGGATAAAAATTAAAATATTATTGGATTCTTTGTGATTTTCTTCTTATTATGTAGATTCTTTTTGGATTTTGAATATATGAATCTGTGTTCTTTGGAATTTTCATAAAAATGATTTTGAATTCGTTGGGTCCTTTACAACAATAATCTGAAATCATAAGGATGAGATAAAAAGGAGAGTGTGAGTTCAAGTTGTCTGAAGTAAGGGGTTGTAGGGGACTAACTCCATTTGGGCGGGAGTTGGTTCATATAAAGTAGATTCAATCCTCAATCAAAGGGAACAATCAATTGACCAAAGAAAAGATATAATCAAAGGAAAATACTTGCGTAGAGGACCGAATGTGACTATCTACAACCTCTGATGAGGATTTTTAAGACAGATTGTATTACTGAAGAGTAAATTACTGGTTAGAGTACAGAAGTTATGGGGTGGTCGAAGGTAAAAAATGTAAAGGTTGTAGGAGATTTTTGTAACCCCCTCTTGGTTTCCCCTCTCCTCTATTTATAGAAGCACAGGGAGCTGAGTCATCAAGCATGGGTCCGATTTACATGATTACGTTGTCAGAAAAACCCAGCGAGTGACGAGGGCCAGTTTTGTCGATACTGTTACAGCTATATTTATTGGTGGTGGCTCTGAACGGCTTGGTGGTTGGTCTTGTCACTGTTGTTGCACGGGCCAATCAATGTACTGTCTTATCTGATGAGGTAGTTGTCTATCTTATCTGGCTTCGACCATGTGATAGTGAGGTCAAAGGATATTTATTGCTAGGACATTAATCAGTTCTCGATGTTCTGTCTAGTGAGCTGGCTGTCTGTCTTATCATACTTCGACCATATGTAGATATGGTTGAAGGATGTCTGCTGCAATGTACTGATCAATTCATGAAGTTCTGTCCATTGTCGAAGGTTTGCCTCAGGGGGATCCCTCATGATCCCTTTTTTAGGGTTTGAGAGGGCTTCGATATAGAGTAGGCTATGAAGTGGGCTTCGGCTGTCTGTTCGAAGGCGACGAGTAGGCTACTACATTCGCCCTCTCTCAGTGGAGGTCTCAAAGCCAGGTGGAGAGGTGTTCGCTGAGAAAACTATTTGGTCATGGAATCTGGGTAGTTTGACTATCTTGTTTTTTGAAAAATTAGTAAAAGGGGGTTTTCAGATGATGTAGTTGGTTATAGTGCAATAAATGCATTGAAGCCTATAAGTATGGGCTATTGTGGGGGTACACTAAATCTTATTCCATCTGCAATAGTTTTCTTCTCTGTTCTCCATATTCTTAACATTTGGATGGATATAATGCCAAACACACATTACGAGAAGAGGATGGGGTTTGCTTGGGACCGTCTAGTAGGGCAAATGATGGCGGAACTGCATATGAAGTTTTTTGGGCAACATGACCAGAACTGGGACATGCCGGACCTTGTGGAAGCGAGCCCAGAGGAGTTCTTCAATGTTGACCCATAATCTTATCTTTGGGAACAGTTGAGGTTTAAATTTACGACTGCCGAACGACGCTATCTCTTTCTGATGGCATTGACCGAAAGTCTTGTTTGTACTGAGTGGATCATCGAGAAGCAGAATACGGCGAGCGGGGCTGGTACTTTTGGTAGTACGGGTTCGGGTTGAGGATGGGAATGCTTTGAATTTCTGTAGGTTTCTGTTTTGCTATGTTTGGAAAGGTTTGTTTCTGTTGTGTGGGTTGATAGTTGAAATGTAATTTGTCTGTTGAAATTACTATTTGGAATGGACAGAGTATTTTCTCTGTATTTATATTGCTATATCTGATTGTTATTATAGACGAATGTAAACGAATACTCTTATAGGCGCGAGGTACAGTGATGAGCTCGAAGGAAATGATTAACGAAGGTTATTATTATCTGGTTATAATGGTCAGAATGAATTATAGTCGAAGGTATGATGAAATGCTGCTTTGTAATAATCGATTATTATGATGGTCGAATGCCCGATGTGGGTGATGTACTCGAATTGAGATCCTCGGGAATGAGGTTTGCATGAATGCACCAATGAGTCAGTTATTTCCAGGAAGTTGGAGAGGTTGCATGTTAAATTTTTGAGGTTGGAAATGAAAGGTTGTCATTAATTTGGTTATGGAAGAGGGAAAGTTGTGGTGGGTTTGCAAGTATAAAAGGAATTGTTGTAGAGATTACTTCTTACCGTTCTACATGTTTTTCTTATTGTTCTTCTTTGTTGCTCGCATTAAAATGGCAGCAGATATTCCCGTTCAAGAGGACCCGGCTGCTGCGAGAGTTAGGTGCACGCGGGAAGCTTTGTTGGGGTTGCGACGACGGTTTGGCCTGGAAGAGGACATTGATGCAGAAATGTCAAATCTTTTTAAGGTGCCATTCGCATACTGGTAGGGGATACTGCAGATGATGGGGCCATTCCCCGAGGGATTCGCAGAGGATATTGTTGACTAAGAGGATGCAGTTGCTGCGGCCATTGTCGAAGAGGAGCAGCTCGCTAATAGTTAGGGTCCTCTATAATATGATTGTGTTGTTGTTTTTCTTTTTCTTTTTTTTTGCACGAGGGTTGAAATGTTAACTGATTTTTAAATGAAAATGATTTCTTTGAATAATAATAAAGTCTGATATGGAATGGATGATACAGTTTGTCGAAATGTGTAGTTTGTGTTGTTCAAAGATAAAAATGGTTTTGTCAAAGGGAAAAGTAAACTGTAGCGAAGCTAAAAAATATATTTGCAGGCCTAATATTTTTGACTGGTCGAACTTACGACTTTATTTGGTCGAAGATTCTAAACTTTTGAGTTAAGGGGCGTGCTGGATGTCGAAGACCAATATATTGAAATGAATTTTATTGAGGCTAGATGCTGAGGATTTTTCGAGGTGCGAAATGGTCGAGTACTCAAGTGCAGGAATGTATCGAAGATTGAGTTTGATTTGACTAGCTATTTTAACAGCCTAGACGGCTGGTCAGTCTGACTGGTACGAGCACCTGAGGTAGTGTGCAAAAGGTAATGATGGTGTTTTTCTCCTATGACGGAAAGAGGTAATGATGTGGCTATTTGGACTGGACTATTTAGCTTAGAGTAAGGGATAAAAAAAAGGTTCGAGAAGCTTTGGGTTTTGCGAGCATATGGTAGTAAGGGTGTTGTGCGCACGTGGGAGGTACGAGGGGTAAAGTGGTTAAATGACATTGGAGCCTAAAAGCTGGGGTAGTGGGGTCGTGGTAATGATAGTGGTGAGTAAATTGAGGCAGTTTAATTTTTTTTGAAAGATATATAAGTGAGAGAATATTGATTACTGTACTATCTTATTGAGAGAATCAAAAGGTTGGGAGGAGAAAACATACGCTATTTCGAACTTGGGGTTGTTGCTTCTTTTGTTGGTTTGATCTTTCTCGTTCGTGGAGAGGGCTGCTAGCCACTGGTAAGTCACTTGATCTCTTTCATGTTTACTCTATTTTGTTCTCTGTTTGAGAGGGTGAGTAGGAGATTTTGCATTTGGAGTGAAGAGGCTATTTTTGGAAGTATGGAGGCTTGTTAGAACTGGGTTTTGACCCAGTTTGGAATTTTGTGTGGGTTTTTTGTTTTGGAGGAGTTATTGCGGTAGGAGAAATATCTGGAGGGGATAGTTGGGATAAGGGTGATAGGCACGAGATTGTCGAATTTTCTACCCTAATTGCGTGCCTCTTCCTCTGTAGGCAAAAAATACATAACCGTCAGGCTTCGAGGCAGAGACTGGCGGATGAAGAGGCTGACGAGGTCGAAGCTAGTATGTCTAGTCAGGACCCAATGGGCGAGGGTAGCTATTTAGATGTGTTAGATACGGTAGTCGAGGCCCCGTTGTCGATGATTCTGCCGGCTGGAGATGATCCAGTCACGAAATGTTGAAGGATGATAGTGACCGAAGATAGTGATGAAGAAGAAGCAGTATGGGGGATGGGATATGATGTAGAACCTTCGGGCAGTGGGGAGGGAGATAACGTACAAGGGCATGATAACGAGGATTCGATTGAGTCGGATGAGGTCGAGGATGCCGTTTTGGCAAAATATAGGGTTAGGTTAGATCGGTTTGTCGCAAAATTAGAACTCCCGAAGGTGGGGGTACAACTGAGTGCGGCGGGGGCAGGGTTGACCTTTAAATCAGAACATGAGGAAGGGATTATGGCGTATAGTTGTCAAAATCGATTCGAGCATGAGCCTCCTCTTCGCCGACTGGTGAAAGAAGTGTTGAATTTCGGGGGGGGGGGGGGGGGTAGCTCCGGTGTTGATGAACGGTAATTTTTATGAGATGATGAGGGTGATAGAGGGGATGATTGTGAAATTGGCTGGCGATGGTCGAGGTTTAATTAAATGGTTCGATATTATCACCTTTTATTCGAGGAAGGCTAGTCAAAACCTGGGGACTTATCACATCCAATGTCACCCAGAAAAACCTTAGTTCTTTGATCTGTGCTCAACAGGCCGGGGGTGGAATAAAGATTTACTGATATTTGGGGGTAACTACGAGAATGTAGATAACGATGACCCGTATAAATTACATCATAGGGTATTTAACGGAAGTAAGTTTGCTGTTAAAGGGTTTGTTGTTGATGTGCTTTTGAAATAAGTGATAACTGTATCTTTGCCTTACTTCTGAAGGTCCGGGAAGTTCGTCTTGGGATAATCCGGTGAATTACATTGATATTCTTCTTATGGCTAGTGAAGACTAAGTAAATTCGGTGTTTGATAGACTAAAGATCAAGAGGCAAAGGAGAAAAAATGTGGATTCCCAGCTTCGTGACGTACCCGCTACGCCGAAGCGATCAAAGAGAAACAGAGAGGTAGGTGTTTAGAAAGAGAAAAAAGAAATGGGAGGGGAAGAGTTGTCGATGAACTACCAGTTTGTGCCGAGGTCGCAAAGGGGTGTGAATCTAGCGGCGCCAGTGTCTGAAGGGGGTGGAGAGGCTTTGATGATGAAAGCAAAACAGGTGTCATCTCAAGCCGACAAAGGGAAGGGCCGAGTAGCGCCCATTGGTAGAACTGCTGATGGTCTGATCGAAGGGTCACATGAGGCCACTGAGGTTGGTGGTGCTGGGGCGACTGTGGTGCCAGAGGATGCAACCACGCCCACATGAGGTATTTTGAGTTATGATTCGCGTGTCTTTATCTGCTGGTTGTGATGTTAAGTTGTAATATTGTGAACAATGTTTGATGTTTTCTATTGGTATTAGAACTCAGTAGGGTTTTTTTTTTTTGCTTTTGTTATCTGTTGAACTTCTGCGGTTGATGCTGAACATATTGATGCTTGTTTCCTGAACATACTGATTCTGAACTTCTGACTTGAAATTTGATTTGCTGATGAATTTTGTTATTATAGTATGACCTTGAATTATTTGAATTTGAATGCACATGCTGTTGATTTTGCTTGTTTTGGACTCTTTCTGATTGATTTTTGAATTATACTGCAACTGTTCCTCTGGTGGATAATATGTTAAGTGTTCTCTGCATTTAATGGCATTATAACTAGTGTTTCTGTATTTTGAAGTAGACATTTGATCTGTTCGAAATAGGAAGTTGATCTGCTTGATTAGCTACAGTGTGATTGAAGTCTGAAGAGTATCAGAGATATATTGATCAAACACTTAATGTTCTGCTGGACATCAAAGGTCGAAGCCACAACGATGTTGAAATTTTGTACAACTTCTAGGTCGCCCTAGAGTATCAGTAGGCCGAGGGGACATAATACCCCGAGGAAACCCGAAAAAGTTATTGATCGCCTCCAACGTATTCCCGAGGGTCCGGTCTTTCGACCATCCTTGCCCCTCAAATTTGCTCGAACGTTGGAAACTTGAGCAATTCAAGGTTACCCCCATGTATCAGTCGGGGTGAGGGTGGACGTGATACTCGGGGTAAACCGAGAAAAGAACTGGACATCGACAGTTTCAGAGCCTGGACGAAGTATATTTGATCGCCACCAATGCATCCCCGAGGGTCCAGTCATTCGACCTTCCTTGCCCCTCGAGTTTGCCCAAAATTGGAAACTTGAGTAATTCTTGGTCGCCTTCATGTATCAGTCGGGGCAAGGGTGGACATGATACCTAGGTTCAACGAAGAAGAGGACTGGACTTCGAAGGCTTAAGCCACAATGAAGCAATATCTGATCGCCCCCAATGCACCCACGAGAGTCTGGCCTTTCGACCTTCCCTGCCCCTTGAGTTTGCTTGAAATTGGAGACTTTGAACAATTCAAGGTCGTCCCCAAGTATCAGTTGGGGCGAGGGTGGACATGATACCTAGGTTCAACCAGAATTAAGAAATGAAACAGTAGACGAAGTCATAATGGAAAAACTTGATTATTGAATATTCTGGGTTATATTAGTTGTACATGATTGTAGATATGGCCTGTTATTGGAGGCCAATTGTATTGTATTCCAGGTGTATGGTAGGGGCTCTTCGTCTTCCGTCATTAGGTAATAGGAATCCTTGTCTGTTTTATCGCTGATGATGTAGGGCCCTTCCCAAGATTTGGCTAGCTTGCCAGCATTCCGAGGTTTCGAAGATTGATTGACTTGCCGAAGCACTAGATCTTCTGTGTTAAAACTTCTTGTTCGAACTCTCTTGTTGTAGGATTTTTGAAGTGAAATGTGGCAGCGGCCAAGGTTGGCGATAGCTCGGTCTCTGATATCATCAATCCATAACATGTTGCACGCAAGTTCATACTCATTATCTTTATCTGGGAGGTTAGGGTCTCGGGTGGGTACTTTGAATTGAGTTGGTAGCACAACTTCGGTCCCATATGTCAGGAGGAAAGGGGTGCATCCTATAAATTTTCTTGGTGTTGTGCGATAAGCCCAAAGGATATGTTGTAACTCTTGGACCCATCATCCTTTCTTTGCATCGACCCTCTTCTTAAGGCCGTTGACAATTGTTTTGCTGATTGCTTCGCCTTGACCGTTGCCCTGAGGATAGTAAGGCGTTGATGGTGAGAGAATAATGTTATGCTTTTTGAGGAAGTTTCTAGCTTTGCTTCCAATAAACTGGGGACCGTTGTCACATCGGATCATATGGGGGCAGCTGAAGTGAGTGATGATATTTTCTTACATGAATTTGATAACTTCTTCTTCTCTCGTTCGGCATAGAGGAACAGCTTTGACCCATTTAGTAAAGTAGTCGGTTACGACAAGGATATTTTCTCTGCTACCTATGGCTTTTGGGAAGGGTCCAATTAGATCGATGGCCCATCATTTGAATGACCAGGAAACTTGGCTGACATGGAGGTCTCTAGAGGGGCAATGGATATCGTGGGCGTGACGCTGACATTTGTCACATTGTTTTGCATAGTCTAAAGCTTGTAACTTCATGTTACGCCAAAATAATCCTTGGGTAGCAGCCTAAAAGGCCATAGAGTGACCAGCAGTATGAGTACGACAGGTTTTTTTCATGAAGTTAGGCTAAGATTTGAGAGGCCACAATTTAGGATACGCATCGAAGGATGACGCCATTTGGGGATTTGTGACGTAATTGGTTTATGTGGATTATATACCTGCGGCAATTTTCTAGGATAGAGTGTTTGGCTTTGGGATCATCTGGGAGAGTTGTATTGTTGAAATAGTGATTGAACGTTGTCCGCAAATTATCAAGATCGTGACTCTAGCCCCCAGTATTGATGGTGTTGATTTCCATCTGGTCGATACTTAGGCGTTTAGGTACTTCGATATGGAGTGTCCATGAATCTGAGTGGCTGAGCATAGTTGCTATATAGGCGAGGGCATTTGCATGTTGATTCTCTCCCCGTAGGAAATGTGTGATTATAGATTTTTTGGGGAACCGGTCCAATCGCTATAGCAAAAAGAATGCGTAATCGGCCATGCAACCATTAGCTTGGTTTTCTCCCGTGTAGTGTCTTTGAATAAGTTGAGAATCTTTGAAGACTACAAGTTTTGGGATGCCGAGGTCGAGTGCGAGGTCGAGGCCGTGGATCAAGGCTTCATACTCTGCTTCATTTTTGGAACATTCGAAGGCAAGTTTGATGGTTTTCTCTCTTCGATCATTAGTGGGTGTTACAAGAATAATATCAATTCCAGAGCCATTAGGTCCTTCTGATACGTCTGTGAATAAACGCTAACCAGTGAGAGGGTCCCACGGATCTACTTCTTCGGGTTGATAGTCTGCGAGATCATCTTCGCGTTCTTCCCAATCTACATCTTCGACCGGGAAGTCTGCTAGAAAGTCTGCTACTGCATGGCAATTCAGGAATATTTGCTTCTCGAAGGTAATGTCGTGTTCGCTAAGGTATACGGACCACTGTTGTACTCGTCTAGATTTTTCTTTTTTGCTGAGTACTTCTCGAAGGGGATAACTGGCAATAACACTGATGCGATGAGCCTGAAAGTATGGTTTGAGTTTACGGGCTGAATAGACAAGTGTGAGGAGTAAAAGTTCGAGTTTTGAATACCGGGTCTCTACAAGGGTTAGGATTTTTCTGATAAAATATACAAGTTTTTCGATATGGGAATCAAGTCGAATGAGTACTGAACTGATGGAAGTTTTTGTGGCAGCAAGGTATAAGGAGAGTGTCTCGCCTTCGATAGGGGTACTGATAATAGGTGGACAGCCAAGATAAGTTTTAAGTTCAAGGAAGGCTTGTTTACACTCAGGGGTCCAATTGAACTTAGGGTTGTTTTTCCTTTTTATTTTGTGGACACCCTGATCGCGTAAGAGGGAAAAAAGCCAAGCACATCGGTCAGATGATTTCAAAATGAAACGGTTAATGGATGCTATCTTGCCAACTACTTTTAGGATATCTTTCTTGGTTCTGGGCGAATGCATGTCTATGAGGGCTCGAATGTGGGTGGGATCGATCTTTATCCCACGCTTATTGATAAGGTGGCCCAGAATTTTTCTGGATGACACGCCAAATTGGTACTTATCTGGGTTGAGTTTCATATTGTATATGCGATGTATTGAGAAGATTTATGTTAGGTCTTTGATATCGGTATTCTTATGAAGGTTTTTGCATAACATGTCATCGATAAAGACTTTGACTGACTTGCCAAGCATGGGTTTGAACATGGCTGTGACAAGGCGCTGGTAGGTAACACCGACATTTTTAAGGCCGAAGGGCATTACGTTGAAATAGTAAAGGCCTTGTTCGGTTATAAATGTAGTTTTAAGTTGATCTTGAGGGAGGAGGGGTACCTGATTGTAACCCATAGCCGCATTCATCATGGATAGGCGTTCGTGTCCAGCAGTGGCATCGAGGAGTGCTGAGATAGTTGGGAGGGAAAAACTATCTTTCGGTGTATGCTTGTTGAGGTCAGTGAAATCGACGCAGATTCTGATTTTTCTATTCTTCTTAGGTACTGCCACGATGTTTGATATCCAGTCTGTGTACTTCACTTTACTGATAAACCTAGTGACTATGAGCTTGTCAACTTCAAGGTTCACAGCTTCTCAAAGTCGTGGTACCTGTGTATGTTTCTTTTGCTTTACTGCTGAGGAATAGGGGATGAGATCAAGGTGATGGCACGCCAGGTTGGAGTTGACGCCGGGCATCTCCTGAAATGTCCAGGCAAAGATATCTTTATTTACTAGAAGGAACTCGAAAAGTTTAAGGTGTTCTGACTCATTAAGGAGGGTTTCAATAAATTTACCCCAATCTGGACCATCGAGTTCGATATAAATAGTGGGTTCGATGGGTTGTGTGGTATCTGTCGAAGTTAAAGGTATAGGAATATGCTGTGATTGTTATGGGCGGTTGACAAGTTTTTGAGTTTGGTCGATCTCTGGGTGCTCGCATGAGCGGGAATTGCATTGAGAACCTTTCATATTCCAAGTACTCTCGTGATTGCTGAATCGAAGGGTCTGATGATAGGTCAAAAGTATAGCTCGCATGGCGTGAAGCTAATCTCGTCCGAGTATACCAAGGTATTCAGACTTTTGGTCAATGACTATGAAGTTGGTTTGAAGGGTAATGGGACCTGTAGTGACGGATAGGCTGATGCGGCCAACAACGACTTTTGTTGATCCATTGAAACCTTTTAGCTCGACGTTTGCTGCGGCTATAAGGTCTGTTTTCTTCATGGTTTGGACTGTTTGGAGAAATAGGACATCAGCTGCGCTCCTAGTATCTATGAGCATTGTACGGAGAATGAGGTTCTCAATCTTAATCATGATGGCTAATGGATCAGAATGGGGAAAACAGACGTGTGAAGTATCGTAGTCGATGAAAGAGATGCCTTCGAGTCGAGGGTGATAGCTTGTTTCTGGCAAGAGGGTAAGGAATTTCTCCTGATAGGTAAGCTTGTAACATTCTTCAACGCTCTTCCATTTGCTCTTGGAGAGTCGACTGTCTATATTGTTGACTTCGATGAACATGACTCTGTAGATGTGTACCTCGGCTGGGTCAGTAGTAGGAGAGGATAGGGATTTGAGTTAGGACCCATCAAGGTAGCTTGGTAGATCAGCAATATATTGGTACAAACATCCTGCTCTGAAGATAAGTTTGAAAGAGCGTTGAAGGGCGAAGCATTTATTGGAATGATAACAATTGCATTTGTGGTTGACGCAGAAAGATTCTCCTTGTCGGACTTCGATGGGGAAAGTGATACGCCAAATAGGGTCTGCCTGTATGTGTTGTAGAAGAGTGCTGAGGGGAGCAGTAAGTGTAGGTAAAGTAGGCTTTAGTCGCTTCTTGCGCGCTTCGGTGCTGTTATCAATTATAGGGCATTTGCGGCTCTCAGTCTCCTATGAGACAGGGGCGATCAGGGGTGTGGGGGAAGAGTGGCTATATTACCGAGGTTTATTGAAAGTTACTGTTAACGGGGGCTGGCTCTGTTTGCGGGACTCTTGAAGGCGCTCGAGGTTGATATAGCCGTTGACTTTCGAGAGCATCTCTTCGAGTGTTTTGGGTTTGTGGATAACGAGATGTTCTTTTACTCGTCTATTATCAGGAAGAGCATTCGAGTAGGCTAAAGTAGCATTTGAGCAGTCGAGGTTTTCAATTTTGCAAGATTCGTCGAGGAATCTTCGGGTGAAGGCTTCGAGGGCCTCATTGCCAGACTTTCTAAAATTAAAAAGAGCGTCAACTCTGAACTCTTTGTCTTTGTTGTAGGCGAGCTGGGCGACGAAAAGTTGTGAAGGTCAAAGCTATGTATCATACCATTTGGGATGTTATGGTACCATCAAAGGGGGTTATTGGTAAGGCTTGTTAGAAGAAGGAGACATAAAAGATTTTTAGTCGGGGAGTAGAGGCTCAAGGCATTTCAGAATTTGAGGATATGGTATTTAGGATTTGTATTACAATATTTGTTAAGTTTGGGAGCGCAAAAGATAGAGGGTATTTCGATGGCAAAAAGTTAAGGGCAAATCGGGTTGTTGAGGCGGCCCCAGGAGTCTGTAGCTGGACTCGTGGTAACAGGGATGACTGGTTGTATTTTGTTGTCGAATTCCTACTGTGTAACGTATGCAGGATGAGGGGGAGATTTGTCAAGTTGAAGGTTGTGAGGTCGAGTATGTGGTATAAAATCAATACTGTGTTCCCCAAGCCGTTCTCGAGCAGGACGGCGTGTGGGTTGTCTGGAGGAGCGAAGGGTTGAGTCAGAAGAGTCTTCTGCGGGACGAATCCTGAGGAGGATAGAGCCGGTTGGGGGAATAGTACGGGGAATACCTTCAGCCCTAGTATTAGCTGGGGGAAACTCGAGGTTTGGAGGAGGGCCATGGCGGGTGCGATCAGAAATGCACGATGGGTCAGGTGCCTGGGGTGGACCAGCACGTTCCAAGGGGTGTAATCTTTGTAGCTTTCAGACGGTATTGCGCAGCTCATCGATTTCTCTGTTTTTTCAGTTTTCATCATCCAAACGGCGATTCCGCTCTGTTTCTAATGCCAAGCGGTGGCTTTCATGGTCTGTATTCAGTTGCTTCAGGAGGCTCTCCTCTGCCTGAGCGACTTGTTGAGATAGTAATGCTATTTAAGCAGCGACACCGTCGATGGAATTTCCAGCCTGGGTGGAGTTGGAATGGCGTGTGGGTGCCATTGAGGATAATCTGCTTCTGTAGAAAACAAGGGGTGGGGAACAAGGGAGGGAGATTGGTAGGGTGAGAAGCACAGACGACACCAATTGTAGGGGACTAACTCCGTTTGGGCGGGAGTTGGTTCTTACAAAGTAGACTCAATCCTCAATCAAAGGGAACAAGCAATTGACCAAAGGAAAGATATAACCAAAGGCAAATACTTGCGTAGAGGCCCGAATGTGACCTTCTACAACCACTGATGAGTATTTTTAAGACAGATTGTATTACTGAAGAGTAAATTACTGGTTCATGTATAAAAGTTATTGGGTGGTCGAAGGTAAAAAATGCAAAGGCTGGAGGAGATTTTTGTAACCCCCGCTTGGTTTCCCCTCTCCTCTATTTATAGAAGCATAGGGAGCTGAGTCATCAAGCGCGGGTCTGGTTTACATGATTTTGTTGTCAGAAAAACCCGGCGAGTGACAAGCGTCGGTCTTGTGGGTACTGTTACAGCTGCATTTATTGGTGATGGCTCTGAGCGGTGCGGTGGCTGGGCTTGTCACTGTAGATGCACATGCCAATCAATGCGCTGCCTTATCTAATGAGGTAGTTGTCTGTCTTATCTTGCTTCGACCGTGTGATAGTGAGGTCAAAGGATATCTGCTGCTTGGACGTTAATCCGTTCTCGAAGTTCTATCTGGTTAGCTTGC
Organism: Kingdonia uniflora; assembly: GCA_014058105.1. NCBI lineage: Eukaryota > Viridiplantae > Streptophyta > Magnoliopsida > Ranunculales > Circaeasteraceae > Kingdonia > Kingdonia uniflora. The sequence goes on from JACGCM010000696.1 coordinate 2,123,917, forward strand.
TGTCTGTCTTATCCTACTTCGATCGTATGTAGATATGGTCGAAGGATGTCTGCTGCAATGTACTGATCCGTTCTCGAAGGTTCGTCTCTAGGGGATCTCTGAGGAGCCCTTTTTTAGGTGTTGTGAGGGCTTCGATATATTCGAGTAGGCTATGAAGTAGGCTTCGGCTGTCTTTTCGAAGGCTACTAGTAGGCTACTACAGGGGTTGTTATGGATATGGAGAGGTGTAATAGAAAAATTAGTAAAAGAGATAAAAATTCATTTAATGATAGGCGCAGTTGTAATGACGAAAGAATGTATTAGTCTAAAAGGTGCGATGGAACTGACAGGAGAAGTAGAAGGGACACATTTGTTTGGAAACCAAGGATGGCTGACATGAGTCCCCATAACTGCCAATGGTTTAAGAAAAAATCTATAAATAACCCCTCCCTCTCTTTTTCAAAAAGTTTACAGAAAGTAGAGAGACGAACGTCTAGAGAGAGAAAAAAAATCATATTGCAGAGGCATTGTTAAGAAAAATCTAGAGTTGAATCATCATTTTTAAAGGGGTGAGGAGATTGTGATCTTTAAGGAGGAGAAGAATCGTCTGTTTTCTGTTGCTGTGGTAAAGGAGGAAACGTTTGGTGTTCCTGATTCATCATCTTTCACTGAAGGTTAGTAATTTGGCATGAATTTCCTACTTCGTTGTGATCTGATTGATATCTTTGTTTGTGGATGATTCCATCTTCTTCTTCTTTTTTAAAATTTTGAAAAGTTTACTATATGGGGAAAAATTTGCTTATGTACTATTTGAAGAAAAAGTAGTTTTTGATATTTGTTTTCTTGTTCTAGTACAAAGCAATATAGAGATATGAAAATAATATACTATATTTTTTTTTGCTTATATGAAAAGCAACAATTAAAAATAAATATAAAAATTGATTAAAATATTTAGACCTGTATATAGGTGTAGATGCGTGCAAAAGAACTTAAAAATAGACGTCCTTCTTTTTCATGCTTTTCATTCGAAATGGAGCCTTCTATCTCGGGTCGTTCAAATGCTTAAAATGTTATAAGACTGATCTATTTATCTAGATCTCGAGATCGTAGAAGTATTGGCCACCAGAGTGAGAAATCAGCATAGCTTAAAGCCTAAAGAAGTATCAGCTCGTGTTGGTGTGTCAATGATATATATATATATATATATATGTATATATATATTTGACCGCTATAAGATCTATAATTAACTGTTATCTGAACTGTTTGTGATGTAGAATTGTGCTTATATGAGAGTTATATTTTATCATGTCCATGATTGATAATTGAGTTTAAAAAGGAGTACAAATAATGTATAAAGTAACTGAAAATGCAAAAGTAAATGCGAAATTTGAAGAGATAATGACACACCCCAAATTTACTTGTGTAAATCACTTCGTTTATGTGAACCTGCAACCATACTCAATTTTTCTTCCATGTCTTCTAGCACACACAAAGAGAGAGTGAGACAGAGAGAGACTTTAATATCTTAACATTAGAAAGGTTTGGAGTCGAAAACTAATCACCAGTGATTTCTCGAGCAATTTGGCACAGTCGGGGTAGACTAATGGAGTTTGAATCCCTATAATTGTAAGTCAAGAGTGAATCGCTAAAGACGAAAGCCGAGTTTTATAAGTGAAAGTCACAATTGGGAAAGACCCAAATTACGTCAACTGTGAAAAAAATGACTTAGAAGTGAGGGGCCCTTTAGTAACGTCATTTCTAGAATGGCGTTAAATGTATTTTTTTTAATGGCACCATAGAAAATGACTTTAATATAGTGTAAATGATCATTAATGTCGTTAGTTAATAAAGTGACGTATAAGCAAAAAAGGTGGGCCAAGTCATGCGAGTAAAAAGTAAAACAAGATTAACAATGTCTTCTTTACAAAAAAATGACTTTATTTAGGTGATGTGAAAACACAAGTTGAAGGAGACTCTTGCGTCTTTGGAAAATACGAACGAGCAAAATATAAAATTAGTGGTGAAAGTGTTTGAGCTAACAGAAATGTTAAAGAAAAAGGAGAGCGAATTGGGTAACGTTCAAGATGAGTTAGTAAGTGCTCAAAGTGAAGTTGAGAAATTAAACAGTACGGTAAAGAAACTGGAAGGCAAAGTATTAACAACTCGTGGTGGCTGGACATAAGTGGCAGTGAGCTTGAAGGGGAAGAACGAAGATGCGGATTATGCTCAATATCGTATCAGAGGGTTAGAGGCAAAAGTAATGAAATTAAAAGGGAATCTTATTAATGTTAGGGAGTAATTGAGGAAGAAGAAGGTCAAATTTGTTAGCGTACAGGCTGAGTTAGCGAGTACTGAAAATGCAGTGGACTTGATTATAAAGACTATTAAAGTATAGCCAGATCTTCAACATCTGTGAGGGTACTTAATGGAGAGGTCATTCAGAGAATGCATAATCAGGAGATAATGGAGGAATTGGTCATTATACAGGGTCAGATGGATGAGTTTATGAAAGTAATGGAGGAGCATAATGCTGACTTATCTTCTGTAAATATGAAAGAAAGAGATTGTTGTAAGAACTTAGAGAAATTGCTAAAGGATGCCTAGGCAAGGTTTATTGAGCAAGATGTACCTAACAGAGATAAACTTACAGCCAGTGTGGTGCATGAGAAGGAGATGGTAGCAGTGCTCACATACTTTGTATATAAGATTACGAGAATTAAAGAAGAGAGATATACCTTGCATGATAAGTGGATAGCAAAGGGGGTAAAGTGTGAACTAGGTTTAGTACACTCTGAATATTTAGAGTGCATTATAGCTAAGCTTGGAGCTCTTACCCGAGGACTGGTAGATAAAGGTAGAGACATTGCTGCTGCTAGAGTACCTGAATTCAAAACTTCTGAAGTTGGTAAAAGCTCGTTTGACGTTTCAAGAAATCGATCTATGTAAAAGAATTCATTAACTATTTTTATTTCGGTTATATTAGATACTTGGATAGAGTAAAGCTAGTTTTACCGTTTACTTTATCTTTTGAGATTTAGTAGATAAATATATATGTATGATAGTAGTGAGTAATGTGGGAAAAAACTTAAAAGGTTTTCATTAATGAGAAAAGAATGTATATACTATTGGAGATATTAATCGCTCTTTAAAAATATGAAGAACAATAGTATATATATCATGTGCTTGGAAAAGATAGGGATTTATTGTTCGTATTGCTTCAGCCTCTCAGTGTTTCAAAGGCTTGGTATCCTGATTCCATCTTTTATCATGAGGTAGTAGGATCCAAGGCTAGTTCTTCTCACCACAAGAAATGGACCTTCCCAATTCTCTGCGAGCTTCCCCGCATTTAGCTATTTTATGTTCTTGGGGATTTCTCAGAGGACTAGGTCATCGATTTTTAATTTGCGACTCCAAACTATTGTATGAGTTGGCTAGCATATAATGACATCGAACCAAGTTGGCAACAACTCGAGCTCATGTATCATCGATCCAGTTCATATTGCGGCTAACTCAAACTCATTTTCTTCATCAGTGAGCTCGCGATCTTTGACGGGATGATGATATTTTGTTGGGATTAAGGCTTCTATTCCATAAGCAAGAAGGAATGGGGACATTCTGTTGATAGTCTCGGTTTTGTTTGATAGGCCCACAAGACGTGTGGCAACTTCCAATTGCAATTTTCCTTTTTCTCTGATTTGAGTATCCTCTTAATCCCATCTACTATGATTTTGTTCGTGATTTTGGCCTACCCATTTCCTTGGGGTTAGTATGGATTAGACGGTAAATGAATGATGTTGTGTTTGTTTAAAAATACCACTACCTTCTCTCCATTGAATTGTGGTCTGCTATTAATCTGAATTAGGTGGGAGTGAGTAAATCATGTGACTATATGTTCCCAGATAAATAAGATGACTTCTTCTTCTCAAATTTGATAGAGGGGAACTGCTTCAACCCACTTCATAAAATAATCGATTGCTACGAGTAAGAACTTTTTGTTACCCGACGTATTTTGGAATTATCCCACTAGATTGAGTGCCTACTTATTGAAAGTCTAGAATACTTTACTGGCATGGAGTTCGAGTGCAGGTGCTCGTATCTTATTACTATGTCGCTACCTATTGATTGTGTGAGTATTCTTCTGCATGTTTTCTCATTCCTAGCTAAAATACTATATGTACAATTGTTCTATTTACAAGAGATTAACCTGCGGTATGGGAGTTAGAAGCCCCTCATGTAAATCTTTTAACATTCTATCAGCTTTTTTTTTAGAGGTACTTGAGATATGGTTCAGTGGCCAACCTTCTATATAAACTATCTTTATCACCTCCTTTTTTAGAAGTTCTCGGCGTGTCGGTTATTTCCACGAGGTAAATAATCCAGAGTAGCTTTTTTAAATCTGCTCATCCATTCAGCAACTAGGGCTGCATAGTAAATCATTTTGCCATTCTTCTTGCATCATTCGGAGTAGTGATAGACTATCAGCAATGAGTCTATATTGACTGATAGTTCAGGAACTCTAATCTTTAATTCAATGTTTAAACCATGTATTAATACTTTATACTCTGTGACATTGTTCGATACCTCAAAGTTCAATCAGATTGACTTCTCGATTATGCCATTTAAAGGTGTAATACATACGATTCCAATTCATGATCCTGTGACTCCTGCTGATTCATTTGTAAGAAGTATCCAACCCTTTTGAGTGACCCACTCTGTCCGTTTTTTGAAAGGCTTCAAAGTTGGATCGTCTTCGATGTCTTCTGTTAGATCTGGATTATGCTCTTCCCAATCTAGATCTACTATTTGAAAATCTGCTAAAAAATCAGCCACTGTTTGACCTTTTTTTAGAAGTTCTCTGTTGAATTTGATATCGTACTCCCCCAAGCTTACGGACCACTATTGCACTCTACGCGATTTCTCCTTTTTAATTAGATAGTACTTCCAAAAGGGGATAGTTGGTCATGACTTTGACTAAATGAGCTTAAAAATTGTATTTGAGCTTCTGGGAAGTATGGATGAGTATGAGAAGAAGCCGCTCTATCTTTGAATATTTTGTTACAGTCGGTGTAACAGTTTTGCTTATTAAATTTACTGGCATCTCAAAATTTCCTCGATTGGCTCTAGAAGCTGAGCTACATGGAAGAACTAGTCTTTCTTTACTATGGGATAAATCGTTGAGATCATGACATTCATCTTTGGAAGGACCGATTTGGGTGATAAAATTTATTTTCATGATTTGCCTGTGTTTGTTTTAGCTCGCTTCTTATCACCCTGGCCATCCTTGTGTTTACTGTCTCTATATGAATTTTAATCTTTCGTGGCTAGGACGTTTTTAGTAGATTTATGTCTTTTGGTCATCACCCTTTCCAGGTTGATATACCTATTTACTTTGGTAATCATGTTTTCCAAAGTCGAGGGATTGTTCAGGAACAGATGTTCATTCGCTTTACAATTGATCTGTATTATATTGGTAAATGTTGAAACAACTATCTTCTGATTAAGATTGTCAACCTTTCGAGAAAGTTCAAGAAATTTCTTTGCAAAGACCTTGAGCTTCTCCCCCTGAGAATGAGACTAATAAGAGTATAAAAATTCTCTTCTTCCTTATCTTTGTTATGAGCATACGTCTTGACGAAGATCTTCTGCAGTTGGTTGAAGATGGGATTAAATCTTTAGGTAGAGAATGAAGCCATCGGAGCGGTTTTCCATGTAGGCTTATTGTAAGCAGCCGACACAGAATTGTTCGATGTATTCCTTAGGATCGGTACCTTTGTACTTGCATATTTTAAAAGTATGGAAACCTGTCGGTACTTCCATATCAAACATCTCTTTGGCAATCAGACAACCCTACAATTTGGTCAAATTGTCCATACTGCCGAGTACTTGAGATTTTATTAATTCCTTGATTCGCTAATCTATGTATTCCTGTGTGACGTACTAACACAGTGCTAGAACGGCTTGGCATACAAGTAAGGAGTTATGAGTACCGCTTCTCTCACTCAAACGTTCAGGATCTGGTACCCTAGATGGAGGTCGCCGCTCCTCTTCTTGACACTTGGAGGGTCTGCATCCTCTTATAATCTCTGACTGATCTACCTGCCTTAGATGAATTGAAGCTTCTGGTACTTGTAGATCGTTAAGTTGATGCTTGGAGGCTCCTCTGCTAGTGGCTCCTTGAGGTCCTAGCCTATCTCATGCTAAATCCCTAGAGTTTGCTAGTATCTGATCACGTATTCTGGAAGGTTGAACTTAGTGATTATCTTGCAGTACTTTTAAGGCAGTCCGTAATGTGGTCATTTGTTCTTCATGTCGTTTGAACTCTGTTTGTCATGCCTATGTTCATCTTCAAGCTCTTGTTCTCAATACTCTTGGTCGTGTCGTTTAACAAGTGATGTTCAAGCTCATTCTGCTTATCTTTTTTGGCGTTGAGGTTTGTCCCTTAATTTTGATAGCTAATCAGGTTCTATTGAGAATTTGTACTGAGCTGTTGTGGCTAGTCGCTTAAAGGTCACCATGATTAAAAATTGATCGTTGAGTAACTGTCTACCTTAGGATTTTAAGATAATGTCTTCTTTCCCACAGACGGCGCCAAATCTAAGAGCCTAATTTTGTAATAGCTCGAATAAGCTCTTACACCAAATATACCTGGGACATAATTAATATAACCAATAATATAAGATGATACAGGTGTTTAGCGTGGAAATCTTTGAATAGGTTAAAACTACGACCTCGGCTTGAGGATTTAGTAACTGTAACTTTATTGCTTGAGACTGATATTATGAATTCAAGTTATGATCTCTTGAGCTAGAAAAACTACAATTGTTTATTCCTCTATATCTCATTCCTTTTATAAACCTCATCCTTAGTTTAATTTTGTGTGTGAGCATGTTCTTCTAAAAATTGGGGTAAGCGGTAGTTGGACCTGCAACTGCTAGTTCGTGGGAGACAGGTGTTCTTGACTTGTTCCATTTCATTTGGAATGCTTGAGCCACATTCTTCTACAGTTCGTAGTCTAGGTACTATTGTTGATAGCGTATGTCACGTGTATGTTGCGTGAGTCTGACATGGTATTTCCTCGATGATATCCCAGCTCGAGGGATAAGTTCCTACAGTAGCATGTATTTGTTATATTTCCTGATGGTAGTTATGACAATCAAAATCAAAAAAACTATTTTCGTGTCTTTAGAGATGTTCAAAATTCTTTCCGGTTTGTTAAACACGACTTGTCTCGAGTTATGTAAATTGTATTTGCACGTGAACATACGATATATTTTTTACTATTTTCTTCATTGTTGTGGTTGCAACTGCTTCTTGATGCAATCAGCATATTCAATGCTGATGTTATTTTTGTAATTGGCCATGTAAGATCAATTCATATTCCTTTGGTTTGTGTAATTTACAACCTAACTGTGCATACAAATAATATTTATTTGGTGAAACAACTCAGATCCAACTCTCCCAGCTGATCTCACAGTTAAGCTTGAGGAAATGTAATTAACTCCCATAGTAAGCATATAATACAAATATGAATATTTTGATAATTTTATTATATGGTGGACCCTGGAGTGAAATCTTACCTATCAACTATATGTATGCTGGACTTTGGGCTGCAACTTTTGCTCGAACTTATGATTTTTTCAAAAATTCGATCTGATTTTTTGGATTTTAGAACCTATTTTACATTTTCGATTTACTAAAATCCAATTTCTGACTTTTTCCAAAAAATATCGGATAAGAATCGGATAACATTTTGCTATTCTGATTTTTCCAAATTTCTGATCCGATTTTTTTGAATAAGATCCGGATCCGATTCTTTCAAATAACATTAGATTCGATTTAATCTGAACAGCATCTGATCTGATTTAATCTGAAGTTTGACTTGGTAAAACATTAAAACCTTAAATATAATAGGTCATTCTCTCTCTTCTCCGCTCCCATTTATTCTTGGTCTACCTCCATTCTTGGTAAGAATATTTTCTTTTTATCTCTCTTTAAGGTTTAATCTCTGGTTTACGGTATGATATCTTGTTTTGGTTATTTTAAATTTTAAGTTTTATTAGGATATCCAAAATTTCCTAATCTTTTCCGAAATATTCGGAATTCCGAATTTTTCGAATAATCCTATTTTTTTCGGATTCGGATCCATTTTTATATTTTTTAATTTTTTTTGATCTGATCAGAGCAGATTTTGCGTTTCCAAAAAAAATTAGCAAAATTTCAACCTCCCCCATTTTTTATCCGAAAACGGGCCTAACTGGACCTGTGACAAGTGGGCCCCAAATTCGTGCAAGTGGGCCACCTATCCCAGAGATTTCTTTATATGTTTTCATTTTTCTAGGAAAGGTAATACGTTTGTAATTGTAAACTGTGTAGGATAAAACTTGTAGCAGGCTTAAAGATGTGTTAATGACAAAGCTTAATGTGGATGTTGAGAATTTTCAATATTTTGGCTATGACGCCCCTACAAAAGCTGAACAAATCTACTCGAGTATTTTGAGTTATGACCTTGGCTATATGTTCTTTTTATCCTAATATAGCTACACACCAAGTTTCGTTGAAAACGGATTTGGATAAGGGGGTGAGAAGTGACACTTCGTCTCCACTTTTAATATTTCCTTTTGGAGAAGGTATTTACTTAGTAGCTATATTAAGGAGGAAGTTGGTCCAAACCTCCCTATGACATATTAAGCTTTATGGCTTGGTCATCTTAGACCCCAGCTTATGAGCTATCTACAGGGGATGTTAATGAGTTCTCCTTGGCATAGGAAATACCAGGAAATATTGCCTTGCAATACGGGCCGCTTTTCTAGATAGGGTTAAACATGGGTCCACTATGCCCTCGTAATGCCCCACGAGCCAATCGAGATGTACCACCCCTTATAAATGAACTATGCTATTCGATTTGCCTGCCATCCACCTAGTCTTGGCTCTTCGCCCCTTTATATATATCTGGGACCTGGCATATTGAACTACCTGATCCTCTCTCAGGAAAAGTGTGTTATCAGTACCTCATGAACAATCATGAGTGATCGCGCTGTAGGGATTCTTGATGAAACTTTCAATGTTGTCGCCAATTACGAATACATACTTGATGATCCCCACACGAGTATCCAGGATGATCTAGGTGTCCCTCTGGCATCTGTGATTATATTCCACAGGCGTCGCCACGCCTAGTGAGGAAGGCTTGTACATGTCAGCCGTACGTGCATGTATGCCATACGACCTCATATTACGCTATACGCCGGGCACTGTAGAGGCGCCTCCAAGCCAAGCCGTAATACAGGTGGTGTCGTTTCCAAAAATCAAAATGTCTGACAAAAAGCCAAAATCAGCAGAATAAGAGTAAGCTGCAACATTTTAATAACTTATCACTCTCTGATAGGAGAGGTTGAACTTATTTATAATAATTGATGTCCATGCCTACAACACCACAGTAAAATTAACCCTTTTCGCAAGATTGCCTTGTATAATCTACTAAACTTGCATTTTTTTACTGCCTTGATTATATGTTTTCTATATAAACTAGCAGTCGGGCACACACTATCGCATGTGCTTACAATTATTTATAAAATGCTGACCTATCAAGCATCAATCATACGTTCAACATTAACAGACTTCAATTCAAGGTGATGTTTGGCATTATGAATAAAATCCTTTTGATGAAAGTTTGAGATTTGAATTATCTTTTGTTTTCTTCAATGTTGCATACAATCTTATACAATCCCATGAAAGAGATTTTTTGCATAAATGTATTTTGCCCTAACTTCATGTATACTAACTATTACATATACAATTCCAACAACATTACTCCTTCGATAATAAATAAAAACATATAAATATATTAAAAATCAAATATAAGTTCGCTATAATAATCCAATCCCAAAGGTTAAACACATTGTTTTACCGTAACCCTATTAATCCAGACCTAATCAATCTCGTGGAATGATTTGTGGAGCTCTTGGTTACGTTGCCCTTAGATAATCAATCTCGTCTTTTTTTTCTATGCATTTTACCCTAACTTCATGTATACCTAATCAATCTTATCATATTTTTAAGATTAGTTGACACTCCACAATTTTTGCTAAAGATTAAAAAACACATAGAAACATAATATTAATAATAAATGTTTAGGCTAATTATAAAACTGAACTGTGTCACAAGACAATCGTTGAATAATAAATATTCACAATAATGATTGCTCTTAGTTGCAACAAACTAAAACTTCCAATAGACAAATTTACATATCAAGTTGAAGTCAAGGATACCAAAATTGAAATATCTAAACCCACAATAACAATCTTTTCTTATTCAGTCCCAATATCTCCCCTCTTTCCTTTCCTACAATCTATTTCAAAGCAATCGTGTCATAGCCATATACATATATAAAAGCACATTGTTACCCTTATAAATAAACATCATCACCCTTATCCAAATTCTACTGTAAATGCATACAAAAATGTGAAATCACAAACCCAGGCAAAAATATAGGAGCGAATTAAAAACCTAACAAGAAAAAAAACTTTTGTTTATGATGTTTAAGGAGCATTCACTTGGTTCCCATTCCTTGTAAACTTATTGGTTTCCGTTTCATGTAAATATCTCTTTTTTTTTCTCTCTCTCTCTCTCTTTCTCTCTCTCTCTCTCTAACACAGTCTTTATAATTTCCTTCAATCTGTTTCAGCCTTCATAATTGTGACAAACTCCTCATAGCTTATTTTCCCATCCTATAAGTTGTTAAAATCTAAATAGAAGCGTAGGAGAATTATAAAAATTCAAAGCTTATTTGAGACACTGATTACCTTTTAGGGTCAACTTGTTATATGTATGCTCAAGTCAACTTCCAAAGAAAAAAAAAGTACCTCCAACAAACTCTACGTCGTTAGAATCATACAAATACATAAGTTACTGTCACGATGTAAAGGACTAAACTTGTCTCTGTCCACCTCATCTGCCAAGGCATTTCTAAAGTTTTTGTTCTTTATGTAATCGCTCTTGGTTTAATCAAAGAATGTAAATGCTTTATATGAATGTTCATTATTTCCTATATTTCAGAGATTAATTACAACTGCAATATTCCATCAACACCAGCCTGTAAAAAAATTCTTAAATTGTTATTGTAGCTATCGTAATTAATTACATTAAATCCATGTATGCACATTTAAATAGAGAGATGGTTGGGTGTGGGGTTGTTAAGAAATTAGTCGAGTGTGTAAGTTGATCACATTATCTCATCCAAATTAGAGGTCAGACCAGAGAAACTGAGTTACGTACATTATAACGTACCTTTCAATCACCAATATGTTGCCTAAGGTGAATAAAACTGTAAACTTGATGGGTCTGGCAAAAGTTATCAATGTTTGCAAATGAAGAAAGCTTTGCTACTAAACAAATAAACCTATGACTTCACTAAATGCATTCTCATTAGCAATAATTTTTTCCTTCTTTCTATTAGATCGGGTTTATTCTTTTAATATCAGTTCCCACAAAATTAAATAAAATTAAAATTGATATTTTATTATCCAAATAAAAGATAGTTCATATTTGATTTGTAATTCGTATATATGAAAATTGTTGTCTAACATAAACACAAGATAATGATGACAATGCACGAGGTCAGACACACATATAAAAGTTTTCTCAAAACCTATGCTAATGGAGTACTACTACACTCAAATTCATCTCTGATGGTACATATTATAAAGAAAGGTGAAACACCGCCATCATCTTGCATTTAAATACATCAGGTCAATTGGAGCTTATCGATCAGGAGATTCAAGAGCTTTGGCATTTATCATATCTATTAGAGAGGCGAACAACTGTGTAGACTTCTTGGCCATTAGTTCACATAACAATTTAGAAGTGTGTGCACTTTTTAGCACTATGTTCCAAATGTATAGAACTTAGTGCTAAACATCATTCACTAATATAGTCACTGATATTCTTTTGCTTATTTGAAAAATTAATCATTTAAGCACCTTGGGTCATCCTTCAAGGAAATTTTCAGGAATGGCTATTGAAATATATATTACATAATGAATATAAGTTTCAAGCATGAGACATCTTGATTAGTCTTGTTATAAATATCATCCAGAAAGATACCAAATTTTGAACTCCACCACACGTCTCATCAAGATTTATGCTTAAAAAGCTTACTAGCAAAACGTTTGGATTTATGCTAAAGCGCTTATTAACAAATTCTTTTTAGTGTTGGAACCATACCATATAACCTAATCAGTAGCTTTTTAGCATACCCCAATTTTCCTTTGTCACTTCTTTTCTAGTATTTCATATGCATCCCAGGTTTGTCTTACTCATCCTTGTGCAACACCTCTTTTGCAGCTTTAAACTATGGAATTATAGCCAGAATATTTTTTATGTTATATAGAGAAAAAAGAAAGAAATTAAAGTAATTATATAGAAAAGATAATGCAAAATGTACCTTATCTATTAAACTCGAGAAATTTTTGTTGAACTTCAGCGAAGGGTTGTTGAGATTGTTCGGCTTTAATTATGTACAACTGATGAGCTGGAAATCAATTCAGCCATTAAGTGCAAATATACACATGTAAAGATAAAAAGAGATACAGATATGCTACATATGAAATAACATGTATTTGGTAAGAGAAATGAAAAATAGATAGGAGCTCTCGATAATATGCTTTTGACAAGTCCAATCTTTATAAACAATTTGAATTTGCATGAAGGATAGTTCCCTGTCAAATTTTTTTACAAAAATCATGTCACAGTTCTTGTTTTAACTCTGAAATGTAATTAAAGAGATTATACTTGGACAAAAAAAATTACATATTAAGAAAAATGGTGATATTACGGATGTCCTGAACTTTACAATGCCAACTACCTCGCATCATGTTAATTCTAAACCATTATAGCGTAAATAAGCACCTGAATAGATCATGCCCATAGAGATAATAGTGTATTCCTCAAATGCATCTGAAATATATCTAGATCCAACCTGCTAACTTTGAATCTATAAAGTTGAGCTCCCTAACTCTCCAACTCATCACATATGATCATTCTTTCCAAGCGGTGAGAACTTCAGATGAAATCAAACATAAACCATATGTTCCAAATGTATATAGGTAAGGCTTAATTTGCTCCAATACAACAAGAAATTCATCCTTCCAAAACAATATTCGACAAGTCTTGGTGAACTTTATTTTAAGCCCAAAAACCAACATCATCAATCTCCATAGTTCTATTTATACATGACTCTAAACTTAAATCAGCCAAAACCCAATCATGAAATTTGTCTCACAAGAATCTCCTTACAAAATAGTCTCAAATATAAGCGAAACAACATTTATATAATGTTACCACCACAAACCCTAGATTTAAAAAAAATCTCACCTTGAGGAATTCTAGAGAGATTTTTCATGTAGGTTTTATAAATACTAGGGCAGTAAAGAATCATATTACTATGCACAAAAAGGAGACTAATTTAATATAAAATACATGAAAGTATTGCTCTTTGGATATTTTTGCACTCAAACGTATACTAAAAATACCCGTAGGTGGTTAATAATCCCAAAAAGGAACAAAAGGTGTGTGGAAACAAAGGATTCTTGAGTTAAGACTTAAATACTTTAGACTCTAACATATCCCAAAACTTATAAAGCTCAAATCTTAATTATCTACTACAACTAATTCTACTACATCTAAACATTCAATTAACCTTAAGAAGATCTATTAATTCAAGAATTATAAAGAACCATATTTACCAATTTAATTTACACAATATCTCCCGTTCTAATCTCCTGTAGAGGTCTTCCCTTCTTTGACGCTTCAATCGCTCATTTATTCAAAATCTACAAACAAAAACACATGCTAATATAAGAACATAATGGAAAACTGATCTATGACAACATCTCAACCTGTAGGAAAAAAGTTCCAGTAAGAAAACATAGAAATCTGCCCATTATCACCAAATAATCTGGTGTTTTGCAGACAAGACGACTATGTCACTTGTTCTTTCTTATGAGAAATTGGTCATGTTCATTCCTTGAGTGGATAATTTAGTTTAGCCAATAAAACCTAAATATATGAATACGACAAGAAAAGGAGAATATATGGATTCTAAACAAGTAAGAATTGAAGCTTCCACAGCTTTAGCCTTCCTATAAATAGGATAATTTGATCCCATGTGTATTCTCTGGAGTCCAAATAAACATTAGACTACAACAGAAAAGACCATTCAAATATCCATTCTCCAATGATAATCATCAGGCTAAATTTCTCAAATAGTACGCATATCATTTATAATACCAATTCTACTTGCGAAACATGAATCATTGGCAACTTATGATAAACTCTAATAGAATAAAAAAGTAAAATAACTACGATTTGCCTCAAAAAATAACTATGTTCTAAGCATTCCATATAAAAAAATATAAAAGACAACCCATATCTGCTATGTTCAAAATAATGCCAAATCGATAAGTAATTTCACTAAGCTTCAACCCCTCCTCTACATTTGCATTCTTTAAAGTTCCCCCCTATCTTAACAAGCAAAACATACCTTTTTAACAAATATATTGTTATCATAATTGAGATATTAAGTATCAAAAATGCAGAATTAAATATATGGGGTAACTCTAATTCAAAATGGGGTAAGCCCAAACATGCAAAAAACTCAAATGCCATCGCCTCTCTTTGACCACATAGTACCAGGAACCGCTTACGCGTTCGTGTACCAGTTTCTACTATATTTAAAACAACCTAAATTGTAACTTAAGTGATGTTTCTTCCATAATCCAACACCAAAAGATGTAATCAATAATACGGAAATACTAAACATGAAAATAAAATTACCCCCATTATATTTCCAAGCTTGTATCTAACGCAATATAATCTCTTACCTAAATATCACAAAATAACATAACTAAAATCAACAGAATTACTTAAAAGCACAAAAAATAATCAAAGGGTATCACTAACCTGACCCTAGGATCAAACTCCATCTTTCAAACTTCCAAAGACGGTTCCTTCAATGTATCAACTGTAGCATTAGATCAACATTTGATACTCAAATAAAGCAATCGGGAGATGAAAAAGCTATGATTAAACTAGACAGGTGAGCGGTAATGGAGACGACAGCAAGATAATGACCAGTATTAGTTTCTTGTAGAACTAACTCATATGATTTCCATTAGATAACAAATTCATCTAGCCATCATGTAAGAAGAACTGGAAGTCGAGTGTTGGTTGCCGGTACCTTGTTACTGCCCATATTGAGTCTTTGTGAGAAACGTTCCTACTCTCTACGGCAACTATAGTCAGACCAGTACCACCATTATCAAACGTGGAAGACCTTTGTAGAGGCAAGGGCCAAATGGGTTTGAAACTGAGGAGTCGATCGCGTTGTCGAGATGGAGAAAAGCTTTTATCCATGATGGCCCTCCTGAAGAATATCAATACCGAATCCTCCAAATTCCTCCTTGTATTGGAGACATCATAGTAAAAATCCCTCTTTGTGTCTTACTACTGATTATCCCAATTATTTCCAGAGTACATAAATAGGCGATTTACAGTTTTTGGAGGGTTAAGGTGTTTGAACATGAAAGAAGAAGGAGATCATTGATTGTCTAAATCTCAAAATCAAAGAGAGAGGAAATGAAGAGGAGTTTGAAGTTATCTTCTTCCATCGAATAATAGGTTTAGGGTTTTGTTTAGTAGAAGATTGGATTTAGCCTTTTGATTAAAGAAAGATGAGACCTAGATGAAAGAGGGTTGTAAAGCAACACTAATTCCCTATGATTTCCATGTTTAACTTGGTATTTTAGAGGGGTAATAATGGGGATCAAATTCTACCCTCTAAGAATCGAAATTTGACATATGTGTAAAGCTATTTTAGACCAAAATTTTGTATTTGACAAAGAGAATATTAAACAGACAAAAAAAGTGTCTTTTTCGCTGAAAATATCCAATAGCCTACAATACATCCTCATATTGAGGTTATAACTATAGCCTTTGGTGGTTCCTAAACATGTGTGGGGAAATCTGATTAATGGCCGAGATGTATTCTCATACTATGGCTTTTCCTTTAGTAGTATAGATAGAGTGCAGATGAAGAGGAGTTTGAAGTCATCATCTTCAATCGAATAATAGGTTTAGGGTTTTGGTTTAGTGAAAGATTGGATTTAGAGTTTTGTTTAAAGGAAGATGAGATTTAGACGAAAGAGGGTTGTATAACTACATTAATACCCTTTGATTTCAAGGTTTAACTTGGTATGTTAGAGGGATAATAATAGGGATCCAATTCTACCCTCTGAGAATCAAAATTTGACATATGTGCAAAGCTATTTTAGATAAAAAATTTATATTTGACAAGGGTTATATGTGATAGACGAAGGAATGGTCTTTTAAAAATATCTAATGGCGTTCAACACATCCTCATATTAAGGTTAAAACTATAGCCTTTGGCGGCTCCTAGACATGTGTAGGGAAATCTGATCAATGGACGAGATGTATTCTCATACTTTGGCTTTTCCATTAGTAACATAGATATTAAAGAGATGAAGAGAAATTTGAAGTCATCATCTTCGATCAACTATAGGCTTAGTGTTTTATATAGTAGAAGATTGGATTCAACATTTTGTTAAAAAGAAGATGAGATTTAGATGAAAGAGGGTTGTAGAACTACAATAATACCCTTTGATTTCCAAGTTTAACTTGGTATTTTAGAGGGCTAATAATGGGGATCTAATTCTACCCTCTAAGAATCAAAATTTGACATATGTGTAAAGCCATTTTAGACCAAAATTTTGTATTTGACAAGGAGTATATTAGACAGACAAAAAAATGATCTTTTTCGCTGAAAATATCCAATAGCCTACAACACATCCTCATATTGAGGTTATAACTTTAGCCTTTGGTGGCTCCTAGACATGTGTGGAGAAATCTGATTAATGGCCTAGATGTATTCTCATACTATGGTTTTTTCTTTAGTAGTTTAGATAGAGAGCAGATGAAGAGGAGCTTGAAGTCATCATCTTCAATCGAATAATAGGTTTAGAGTTTTTGTTTAGTGGAAGATTGGATTTAGAGTTTTGTTTAAAGGATGATGAGATTTAGATGAAAGAGAATTGTATAACTACATTAATACCCTTTAAGTTCCAGGTTTAACATGGTAGGGGTAATAATAGGGATCCAATTCTACCCTCTGAGAATCAAAATTTGACATATGTGTAAAGCAATTTTAGGCCAAAATTTTGTATTTGACAGGAGGTATATTAGATAGATTAAAAAATGGCCTTTTTGGTTAAAAATATCTAATGGCCTACAACACATCTCCATATTGAGGTTAAAACTATATCCTTTGGTGGCTCCTAGAATGTGTAGGGAAATCTGATCAATTGCCGAGATAAATTCTTATACTATGGCTTTTCCATTAGTAGTATAGATATGGTGGAGCTGAAGAGGAATTTGAAGTCATCATCTTCGATCAAATAATAGGTTTATGGTTTTGTTTAGTAGAAGATTGGATTCAACGTTTTGTTTAAAGGAAGATGAGATTTAGATGAAAAAGGGCTGCAAAACTATACTACCCTTTGAGTTCTAGGTTTAACTTGGTATTTTTAAAGGGTAATAATGGGGATCCAGTTCTACCCTCTAAGAGTTAAAATTTGACATATGTGTAAAGCTATTTTAGACCTGTATTTTGTATTTGACAATGGGTATATTAGACAGACAAAAAAATGGTCTTTTTGGTCGAAAATATCCAATGGCCTATAACACATCCTCATATTAAGATTATAACTATAGCCCTTGGTGACTCCTAGACATGTGTAGGAAAATCTGATCTACGGCCGAGATGTGTACTCATACTATGGATTTTCCTTTAGTTGTTGATAGATGTATATTCAGAACAATTTTTGTTAATGAAATGTGAAATTAATCGAATATATTCCTGAATATTTGTCATGATATCTCTCTATTGTAATCTGTAAGAACCAATCCCTCGACCTAGTCCAAATTTAAACTACCTCAATATTATACACACCCATTATACATGTGATATGTACAATCAACATTGACACCTTGACCACCAAAGAACATGGATCGAGCACTACGTTAAAATATGAACAAGTCAAATATACCTGCCTCCCACGAACTAACATTTACACATTCAACTGCTACTTACCTCATTTTCAAGAGAATGTACTACTACATGATAACAAGCTGCAGGTAAGGTCTATATAAATAAAATGTTCTAGAGTAGATAGGGACTGGATTTTTTAGATTATAACACGGGAATCTCTAGATTTTAATTACCATAAGAATTCTTATTTCAAGATCAAGTTTTTCTAGTTAAAGAGATCACTTGTAATAAGATATCAGCCTCAAGCAATAAAAGTTACAGTTACAAAATCCTCAACTTGAGGTCGTGGTTTTTTGCCTATTCAAAGGTTTTCTACACTAAATCACCTGTGTCATTTCTTTTATTTTACTAATTTTTGTCACAGGTATGTTTGGCGTAAGATATAATTTTGAGCTATTTTGAGCTACGAAATTTGGCCATTACATTTGGCGCCGTCTGTAGGAAATAATATATTTCCACAATATCTTAAGGCATACATTTACTCCACTCTCGAATTTTAACCATGAGCTCGACAACAAAAAGCCTGAAAGCGAGTGTTAAGCTCGCTTGAGAGCATTCAAAAGACATGAAAAGCAGATGACAACTATATAGACCACTTTACAAGCCTTGAAGGAAACTCAACAGCCTCCCCATTCCAAGGATTGTGATTAAGTGCCAGGGAACTCCCAATTTTCTGTACGAGAAAGATTGAGACTTCAAAGAGCAACCAACAAAGCCATTTCCTAAAATCTTCAGTACAAACCATAAGCTTCAATTTATTTGGGACGAGAAGCTCAGTCCGATATCAGAAAAGGTCTATGGCTTTCCAAGTGTCAAGAGGAGGAGCAGCAACCTTAACCCAAGATTCTAGCACTTTAGTACTTGTGCGAGGATACCGGTACTCATAATCCTTAACCAGCTCACCAAGTCACTCAAGCAGCACATCAGTACATTTCACAAGAACACAAGGATCAACATATCAAGAAGTTTATTGATGCTCAAGCTCTAGGCAGTAAGGAGGATTTACCAAGTAACAAGGTAGTCCGATTACCAAAAAGTTTTTTCATATGGAAGTACCAACAGGTTTCCATACTCCAAAAATACATAAATACTATGGCACCGATCCAAAGGAGTACATTTAGAAATTATGTGATTCACTAGGATTGTACTCAAATCTTAATCATATTTTTTGTCGTCTGTCACAACAAGTCTACAGGGAGAACCACTAAGGTGGCTCCATTCTATGCCTGAAGATTCCATCTTTACTGTCGAACAATTACAGTAAATTTTTATCAAGACTTATGCTCACAAAAAAAGACAAGGAAAATAATTTATAATCACTTATTAGTCTCAAATAGTCACAAGGAGAGAAGCTTCAGGCCTTTGTAAAGAAGTTTCTAGAGCTCGCTCAAAAAGTTAATAATCTCGATAAGAAAATAGCTATTACTGCTTTTATAAATGCGCTACAACTCGATTCAAAAGTAAAGGAACATCTCTTCTTAAACAAACCAACAACCTTGGAGTATATGATTACCAAGGTCAATAGGTATGTTAGCTGTAATGGCCTAATTATGTAAGCTTGAAATGCCTTGGAATTAGCTCTTACACAAATGTTCTTGTGACAAAACTAATGTGAAATAAAAAATGACACAGGTGATTTAGTATGGAAAACCTCTCAAAAGGTAAAAAACCACGACCTCGAGTTGAGGGTTTTTATAATAATGATTTTTATTGCTTGAGGCTGATATCTTATTACGAGTGATTTCTAGAACTAGAAATACTGAATCTTGTAAATAAGAAGTTTGATATTTTGAAAATCTAGAAAATATAGTTTTCTTGGTGATTTCTCATATACTTTTTCTATTTTTTGTCTCTTTTGGAACTTTTTATTTATATAGGCCTTCCCCACAGTTCTTTATTGTACTGAAGCGCGTTCTCCGAACAATGTTGTAAGTTGCGGTTGATTGAGCAGCTGTTGAGTTTGTGAGAGACAGGTATCTTTCACTTATTCATGCTTTTCCATTAAGCTCAACCCATATTTTTCTTCAGTTCGTGGCGTAGGTGTCAATGCTGCTATTTATATCACATGTGGAATATGTAAGTCTTATATGGAGGCAGTTCAAACTGGAAATAGCTCGAATTGGGTTCGATCGAGCGATAGGCCCCTATAATTGCCCCCACAGAATCAAAGTCACGAGTGGCTTTGGTTGAGAAAGAATTTGTAGGTATACGGGTATATGGGTTTTAAAAGTTTGGAAACGAAGGAAATATTAATGTAGATTTGACTGTATGGAAAATGTATACTTTTATGGGGAATGATTGTGTATTGAATAATGGTGGGAATATTGATGTACAAGACGATGGAGTTTGGAGAGTTTTGTCTGTTTGAATGATGACTCTTAGGAAACGTACCTGCACATTAAATAGGAGGGTTATATAAATAGTACCTGTGCCGAGGATTCTGGCAAAGTACTATGTTTACTCCCAAATTCTCTGGAAGTTTTATTGACAATGATGGTGAAGACCTGGAGAATTGTTTACGAAGAAATTTTTTTTGCTGAGATACAGAAGTTGAAGTTGAGATATTTTGGAGATCAGTCTTTGAGATGCCCACCCCTGTTCCCATTTCACTGAGGTATCAGGGTATGTCGGAAGAAGAAGCAGTTAAAGCTGAGGAAGACTTTTATTATAGATAGAGATTTTATCATGTTGACTTAACAGGCGCGCAACGCTGGAGGTATCTTCGCATCCTTGCGGAAGATAATGTTGAGGAGACAGATGCGGGGGTTGGTGTAACTTCATGCCAGTTTTGCCGATGTCTTACATAAGATTAGATTATAAGGTCAGGCCCTCTTGATTTTTACCAGTTCTGTAGTGGTGGCAGTTATTGACGGGGCGACGATAGTAGTCGAGATGGGAGACGAAGAATGGAAGTCTGTTTCAACACCATCATCGTTTCTTGGCTCCAAAAAGACCTATTGTTTGAAGAGTTGGTTGAAGTACTGAGTCTTCTACTTTCATGTACAAACTTCCTCCAAACCCAATTTTTGGTTAGAGTAAGATGGTGTGAAGGGAGAAGCATGTCTGGTGACTTCCAATGCCTACTTTGATTCAGAAGATCCTTTGAGTAAAATATCACTGAAGTCAGATAAACTGAAGAATTTGCTATTTTAGAGTGCCTGTAAGACTTATTATCTGTAAAGTACCTAAAATTTTTGTTATATGTAAAGTACATGTTTTTGGAGTACTTGAAAGACTTGTTATTTGTAAAGTACCTATAATTTATATTCGAACTTTATAAAATTTGGTTAGTCAAACTTTGTGCTGATATATTGAATAACTTTTGAAATTGAGCTAGGAATAATTTGAAGATTAACGAATAGAGGATGTAATGTATAAGATTGGAACTGTAACATAAATTATAATAAGTTCAAAAGATGTGTCAAAATTTGTTTTGGAATGGAATGACTTAGAATTTTTTTTTTTTTTATTCTTTTGGGAAAAGAGAACTGTAGATGTATTAAGATATATAAGAATTGGGAAATTGAGATAATGGAGGTCGATCTAAATTATTGGAGGTCGATGTGGAGAGATAAAAGTAAGATTGAGATGGATTAGGCCATATTTATTGGAATCAATGAGGAGAGATAAGCTCATATAATTATTCTTAAGATAGTAGGGTTTCTATTTTGAAAGAACAAATTATAATTCGAACTATGGGGGATTCGCTGTAATCCAAAAAACTGTATAAATAGGGGGAATGAGCTTCTACGAGAAGTTATTCTGGGAAGTGATGGGGGAGCCTTTAGCTCGAAAAGATGTTGTGAGACTAATTGCTGAAGAAGATATCAAATTGGAAGATATAAGGATTATTGGAGGCAAAATGATAAGAAGTTGTTCCCCAGGACATCAGGGATGCTTCAGGTATAATTATATGTGACGGAGTGAATTGTATGAGTTTGAATAATTGTCAAAGAAATGTAATGAAAATAAAGTTTGAATTTATCCTTTATTTTTGCGAATGCTATTTGTGACTGCCTGTAAAAAATGAATTTAAATATTTTTGGAATGTATAGAGCTTTGGAAATGAAGTCACCACTTTTAAAAGTAGAAGGAGCGAAAATAGAAAAAGCAGGTAGCTTTTGATATTGTATTGTGAAAATACAGGGAAAGTTCAATTGCGTGTAGGGAGGTCAGAGGATGATTTAGAAATGAGAGATGAAAATATATTAAAATATAGCAGGGAGCCATGATGGGAAGGTGTTTTCAGCGAAAAAGTGCAAGACGTCTGACATGAATTGTGGAAGGGATGCCATAAATCCAAAGCTGAGGGCGACTCTTGCGAGGCCCAATAACTACCAGCAGTTAAAGAGGGAAAATATAAATAATGCATCTTCTTCCTCATTCAAACGTTTATCATCTTCTAAAAACTTAAAGAGAAGTGAAAGAGGAAAGAGAAAAAATAACATTGAATTTTATGAGAAATTAATCGATAGCGATCTACAATCAAAGCGAGAGAGAGTTGCAAAGACTGAGTCATGAAGGTGGTTATGCAGCAGCGTTGTGAAGAAAGGATTTGGCGCTAAGTCAGATTCATATTCCGGCATAAAAGGTTAGTAGATGATTTGTGATACTGTGAATGTGTTTCTTTCAAAATTCTTTTTTTTGGGAATGCAAATCTTAAAATTACTATTTATAGTAATTAATAAAATTTGCTAGATATATTTGTAAAATGTGATACAAAAGATATATGTATGTGAATGATGTATAAGTAAAAGATAATGATAGAATGCCTAAACCTATATGTAGGTTGATCGTGAGGAGTTTTGTGTAGAATCAAATCAACTTTAGAGTTATAATTGATATGGAGACTTCACCTGTTAATGAGGAGTCAACCTCCGGTCGATCGACTGAGTTCTAGAATGTAGTATTTGATAGGGAGGATGAAGTAGTAGTTGTTCAATTTTCAGATTTTCCTGAAAATTGGTATCCTACCCTTCGGATTCTTATGTATTTAAGGAGTTATGTAAAGCCAAAGCTTCTATAGGGAAAAATTGGGGTAATTTTATAAAACATGTTGGTAGGCATTTTATAAGTTGTATTATAGGATCTGGGGAGGAACACTTCTTTTTGTTGGCTGATCTGGAGAAGGAGAAACTATATAGGGGTTTAGACAAATCGATCTTTTTAGAGTATTATGGTAAAAATGTCTAGGTTGACTTGGAAGAGGGTTTTTTGTGTTACCTATCTCAATTGGAGTACGGGCTGAGTCTGCCCTTTAGCAATCTTGCGAAAGAGATTATGAATATCATTGGGCATGTCCTGTTTAGTTAAACGGGAACATGTAAGATGTAATAAATGTCTGTGAATTTTTAAATAAGTTGTGGGAGGAGGATGAGGCTGAAATGAGGATATCTTCTGAAGATATTTTACAGTTTTATGGGGTAAATCTTTTCAGCAAGTGGTGAGTTATATTTTTTATGAGTTCGACTCAACCTCTATTCTTCGATCTTAATTCAGCAGGTCGAATGTGGAATGATAATATGATATTGGTTAAGGGTGATTGCCTTCAGTGAGATGATGAAGAACCCATAAGACTTCGGTGTATAACTGTGAAACAATGTAAGTATAACAATGTATGAAGAATAATACTTAAAATGTTTGAAATGGAATCTTACACTGTTAATGATAATGTGTTGTTGATTGATAGGTCCTTCGTTGAAGCTAAAGAGAAAGAAGTTGATATTAAAAATTGTTGCTCAGGAAGGGACAAAGCTCGAGGCTGTGATGAAAGAACTCGGCATTAGCCGAAAGAAGCGAGCTAACTGTAGGTCTGAGAAAGTTTAAAAGTCTTAAGCAACTAGAATAATAACTGGCATTGGTGGCAATAAGAAGGGGGGGTGATGGAGAGAGACGACTGGTCTTGCCCAAGGCCTCTGGAGTGAACTTCACGGATTTAGCTTGGGTGATTCTGAAAAAGAGGATGCTGAAGCATGGTTTTACCTCTGGAACTACAGGAATTGGTGAGGTCGAAGGAGGGGTAAAAAAAGGAAGGTTGAGCCTTTTGAGCTGATAGGAGCGAAGGCCACATAGAATCATCCTGGTGAGGAAGATGAATTAAAAATGGTGGAGGAAAAGGTGAGGCGTGCAACCCACAATGGTGAGGAGGAGATGAGCAAAATGGTAAGTTTGATGACTTGAATATATGATGAATTTTGTATGCTGATTCGTGCTAACAATGTTCTATAATTGCTATGTTTTTGTAGGTTGCTCGTCTAATGAGGAGGATATGCCTCGGAGTAGAGGGGGAGAAAGCGGAGCTTGAGAAGGGGAAGGCTAAGCTCGAGAAGAAGGCAGCTTAACTGAGAACTGACTTGGCGAAGGAGGCAAAACAATTGGAGGCCCGAGGGCTTCTCAGGAGCTGGAGATCAGCGAGTTGTCAGCGGAAGCGGGAAGGAATGTGGAGGAAGTGGTGGTCCATCGCGATAGACTCGGGCACCACCTCCCAAAAATAGAGTACTTCAAAAATGAGGTGAACGACATTATGGCGGGCATCTATGCTAAAAAGGAAGAAGATGATGAGGTAGAAGATGTTGCAGTTGGAGTTGCAGATGGGCTAGATGGTGTCTCTCCCCAAACGGTGTGAGAGAATGAAGGGGATGATAATAAGCATCCAGAGGATAGGAACGAGAAGGTAGAGTAGAATGTTGATTCTATGATTGTATGAATGGCTTGAAATGTTGTAATCTGATTGAATATTGTTTGATGGATAAACTTAAGTAGGCTAAGTAAACCTTGTTGTAGGAACTTAAAGAAATGCGCTTCTAAATAAAAGACTTAGAGATGGAGCTCGCTAAGGAGAATGATGCCTCAGCATCCCTGTTGTCTTCGCAACCGAACCTACAGGTTAGAAAAGAGCAAGAAATATTTGATTTCTATGCTTCATTGCACTCAAGCTACAAAGTAAAAATTTAGAGCATAGAGACAGACTAAAAATTTTCTAACAGTTTATGGGCAATTGGCACTCAATTGTGTGTAGATAATACTAAAGTATTGAAAAAGTTAGAATATAGAGAATGTGTACCTTGAAATTTGAAGTATATGCTCATTGTTCATCAAATTATGATCATACTTTGACCTTAAGTTTATAAATAGTTTCGCACAGTAGATGTCAAAAAATATAAATTTAATTAGAAATAAGATGTATGTACTGAGTGAGTGCTCTGAATCAAACTTGATATATTTTATCTGTGATGTATAGGTTAAATTGGAGTCATCTCGCTTGAGTGAAGAAGTGACACGCCAATGTAACCAAGAATTTCTGGCGGAGTTTGATAGAATGAAAGAGGCTAATGAAGATAGGGAAGATCAACATGTAAAGGTATATTTCAAGTTTGTTGAGGTAACTCAAACTGCTAATGACCTAACTCAAAAGATTGTGGAGAAGGATGCCTAAATTATTAAGGGGCAAAAAAAGTTTGTGGCGACAAAGGAACAGGCAGGGAAACTCAAAGGCCAGAATGTGGCGCTAAAGGTCAAGAGTAGGGATGCTGACATGGATCGATACCACATACAGGAGCTAAAAACGTTAGAGAAAGAGTTATTCCACTTTGTAGCTAGTTTGAAGGACCAAATGATCATTAAAATGAATAAACAGGAGCATACTCGAGCTAATCTAATGAATACTAGATGCAAACTGGAGCGATTGAAGAAGAAAATAGTTGAGAAAGATTGCGAGCTGAAGAGAGCTCAAGATGACCTATCTAACTCTGAAGTTGCGGTTGAGCAGTTGACAATAGCTTTGCCTGCTAAAGATATAAAGCTTCGGTTTGTGCAAAGCAAAGGTGATGAATTGAATGAGAGGGTAATACAATTGAAGATCAAATTGGCTCAGGCCAATTCGTACGCCAGAAATGCTAAGGCTGGAGAGCGCTCGAGGAATAATATGGGTGATGCTTGGGTTTCCCATGTTCAAGAGGATGTAGTTAGCCTATAAGCTTGAATCAGAAAGTTGGAGGGAAATATGGCTCGAACTCAAGGTCATGTGCAAAAAGGAAATGAACGGCAAAGGGAGTGCCAAAGTAAGTTGGACGATGCTCTTTCCAGGTTGCATGAATTTTAGCGGGTTATCAGAGGTAAAGAGATCTTGATAAAGTAAATGGATGAATTGCTAATAAAATCTCCTGCTGGGGAAGATTTTTATAAGGAGCTCGTGGAACTTTATGCTCAGGTGGCGGAATTGAGGGAAATTTCCTTGGCTTAATCAGCTAAATCTGATAAGAAGACGAAGAAGAACATTAAATTTATGTTCCGTACAGATAGTCATATGGAATGGCAAGAAGTACGGTATAAGAGGTTGAAAGAGCACCTTCAAGCGACCAGAGAGATTTTTTCTAAAATAATTATGCTGGAGGCATCGCACTCAGAGATGTTAATGGCAGTGATCGCCTATTTTGTTAAAGAGATTATAAGACTCAAGTTAGAGAGGAATACCTTGTATGACTGTTTGTCGGGTAGAGGATGCATTTGCAGAGCTGAAGTTTATCGGGGAAACTGTATGAACTCCGTGAAAATGGAGTTAGGTTCTCGACCTACTGAATTGGTAGAGCAAGGCAAGATCGTTGTGACTGCTCGAGCTTAAGAATTTATGGCTGATCATCCTTCTATTGTAGGAGAAAGCATAGTTGACCTCCAAAAAAGAACGATCCTTTGTAGTGTCTATATATATAACATAAAAAAATATATGTTGCAGACATATTGAGATATGAAAGCTAGCTTTATATTTGCCTTATCTTATATCTGGTAGATTTCTTTGCTTGAAAACTAATTTTACCTTCATTTTTATCGCAGAGTATAAATGTCGCAGCCATATTGAGAGAGATGAAAATTAGTTTTACCTTTGTTTTATCTTATGTCTGGTAGTGTTCCTTGATTGAAAACTAATATTACCTTTGTTTTAATCACATAGTATAATTGTTACAGCCATATTGATAGAGATGAAAGCTAGTTTAACCTTTTCTTTATCTTATGTCTGGTAGAGTTCCTTGATCCGAAACTAGTATTACTTTTTTTATAATCGCAGAGCATAAATGTCACAACCATGTTGAGAGGGAAGAAAGCTAGTTTTACCTTTGCTTTATCATATGTCTATTTGAATTCCTTAAACGAAAACTAGTATTACCTTTGCTTTAATCATGGAGTATAAATGTCGCAGCCATATTGAGAGAGATAAAAGCTAGTTTTACCTTTGCTTTATCTTATGTCTGGTAGAGTTCTTTGATTGAAAACTTGTATTACCTTTGTTTTAATCGCGGAGTATAAATATCGCAGCCATTTTGAGAGAGATGAAAGCTAGTTTTACCTTTATTTTATCTTATGTCTCGTAGAGTTCTTGGATTAAAAACTAGTATTACCTTTATTTTTATCGTAGAGTATATATAGAGTTGATCAACGCTAGTGTTATCCTTGCTTTAACCGGAATAGTGGTTGTGTAGGGACCAGATTTTGTAAAGCTCGAACTGGCTTAAAATCGATCCTTACACCAATAACTACTACGCCAAGAATTAAATAAGAGATAGCACTTGACACAGGGGATTTAGTGTGGAAAGCCTGTGAATAGGTAAAAACTACGACCTCGAGTAGAAGATTTTTTGAAAGTAGTATTATTGCTTGAGAGAGTGGGAGAATCTGATTACAAGAGTTAATCTAATGATCGAACAGCTAGATATCAGATAATTATATGCATATCCCTCTCCCTTTTTTCCCTAGGAGCTTTGTCCTTTTATAGACCCTGCTATCAGCTTGATATCATACTCGAGCATGTTTTCCTGAAAGTGGGAGTTATGGGCAGTTGAGTGTGTAACTGTAAGCACGTGGGAGACAGGTGTATGTTGATCTGTTCTGTTTACATCTGTTGTAGATGATCCACATTCTGCTTGAGTTCGTGGTCGATGTGTAACTGTTAACATGTTTGTAACTGCGTGAGTTTGGTACTGGATAAGATCGAGTCTTATAGAGATCAAGGTACAGACGAGATTGAGTGTCCTTAGCTCGAGGGATAAGTCCCTATAATCGCCCCCTAGCAACTGATATCACGTGCGACTTTAGTTGAGAAAAAACCCTAAAACGCGGACCTTGTGATGACGTAAGCAACGCTTGTAAAACGGAACATATTTATTGAAGAGTGGGTTGTCATTATGACGCGTGAGTGTGATGGGCAGACTGTAAGTTTTTCTAAGCGGATGAGTGTTTGGGGAAACAACGTGCATTAAATGCGGTATTGCTATAAATAGTAGATTTGGTTGCCGAATAACCTATAATACATTTCGC
Organism: Kingdonia uniflora; assembly: GCA_014058105.1. NCBI lineage: Eukaryota > Viridiplantae > Streptophyta > Magnoliopsida > Ranunculales > Circaeasteraceae > Kingdonia > Kingdonia uniflora. Next base: position 2,152,322 of record JACGCM010000696.1, read on the forward strand.
TACAGATAAAAACAAACATGCCCTTTTTTTAGAGTGAGAAAAAAATATGAGTTTTTTGGAAGCGTATCTTTATAAAATCATGGTTAAGATGAGGAATCAAGTGTATCATTCCCGGTTTTCTTTTATCATGGAGGGATTATGGATATGGTTTTATGGTTATCAGAGTAGGGAGACTCCCTTTGTTGTATTCTTGAAGGAGTGTTCTTCGAAATATTTCCGGGTATTATGTAGCGTTCGTTTTAGCGGCTGGGGTGTATGTGATGCAAAATCCCTGGTCTGTACTGATTTTCCAATTTTTAAGGTAGGAGTCCTTCTCAACTTCCACGAACTCCGGGCTAGTGTGGATAAGGAAGAAGACACGGCGGTGGTAGAGGTAGAAGATGTATCGCCTCTCTCGGTGCCATCGCTTTTCTTTTAATTCTTCCTACACGGGAATAAAGGGGAAAGAGGTTTCTGACCTGTTGCAGTCTTGTACTTTGCGATCAGTGGTGGAGGTTTCTATGGAGGATCAGGAGTATCTCGGCAATGATGAAAGAACTAGAGACCTATCCTCGTGTTGGAGAAAGTATTTGTAATATCGAGCTACGAAGAGATTGATTCTGTAATTGTAAAGTAACACTGTAGGAATAGCCCTGAAACCTGCTTGTTAGATAAAAATCGAGCATAATAAAAGAATATCTTGTTTTCTTTTTACTAGCGAAAGGCAGAAATGGTCGACATGTCATCAAGCTGTACATACTATGGGAGCGAATAGTTTGTGGTATAACATACCTTATTTTACCTCGTAAATGAATCGATCTTAGATGATGTAAATATAAAGCTCAAAATATAATCTTTAGAGAGCTCGATTAAGCATGAAATGATAATTGTAAGTAGCTCAAACCCGGGATGAGTGGGTTATAGAAATTGAAATACCTTGTGTATAGTCAATCGAAAAATTAGTCTTGTTAATTGAACAGTATAAAAGTATGACTTGTTCTCTAAGAAGGTTATTCATTAAAAATGGTAAAGACTCATTCTCAGAGGGTTGTTGAAGCGCGTGTGTTGAACGACTTGCGTTTAGCATTCAAGATTGGTGAAATAAGGGAAGCTGATTTCGGGCAGCAAGGTTATGATACGGCTCTGCATAAAACCCGAGCAAACTACGAGGGTAAGACTGACGTAGAATAGGGCGAGGAAATGGATAGTGTGTACTGGTCCGAGTCCATGCGTATCTGCTGGCGGTCTCTTGAAGATCGTAAAAAGTTTGTCCTGATAATGGCCAGGGATGAGATCATTAATGAGGTTATGGATATCGCCGCAGGGCTGCTGAAGGCTTGTGGTGTTGTTGGGCACACCGGTTGCTTCAAATGCAATTATCTCGGGGATTGGAGTGATTGATTGTTGTATTTTTGAATTTTTGAAATGTAATTGCCCAAATTTACTTGAAGAAAAAATCTATTCACGAAAATAGGCTATGACTAAAATTGTTTGTTGAAACTGAATTTTTGAATTTGTGTTGCTAACTGTTATTGACGTTAAAGTCAAGGTGCATAAGTAGGGCAAACAAATGTACGTGAAAATTTTAAGGTAGAAAGTTCACGGTCATGAGTTTGGGGTATTGTGAAAAAAGTGGGACCAAGAGGCTGAGAGATACGCTATAGTATAATATGTGGTGTAATGAGGGGAAGGTGATCTCATCGAAGCGGTATGACACGTCTGACAGTTTCTAACGAACAGACGGCTTGGCTCAGGAATCGAGGACTGTTTTCTGGAAAACACCAAACCGCCAGCGGTTCGGGGAAAAGTGCATAAGTGCCCCCTCTCTTCCCTCTCGAAATACAGAAAGCCAAAAAAAGAAGAGAAGGGTTAGAGAGAGAGAGAGATCTCAACTGACAATTCCATTACCGCCAAAGAAGGAAAGGATAAGAGGAAAACGATGATTAAGAGTCTCAATTACAAACTACGAGAGGAGGCTAATATCGAGGAGGTTTTGAAGAAGTTGCAGAAATTGAGCAAACTGGTGTGGACCAACGCTGCAGACTCTCACTCGGGTGTTGTAGGTAAGTCTATATTTGGGTTTACAAGTGTTTTTGTATAAATATATTTATTGCGTCGGGATAAGGATGTAATCCCTACCAAACCCAAAAATAAAATAAAAATAACAATAGAAATAAAGACTGTGAGGCGATAAAAATCGTTTTGAGACAGTTTGTGATTGTATAAGTAATCTAATAGTGCGAGATAAAAATTGATATATATACCTCGACTGATCTGTAGGTTTCATTAGACTAGCGGTTTAAAGTAGGCCCTTTACTGTAGATTAGTATGGCTTCAATTTCTGGTTGTGCAAAGGTTGATGAAGCAGACCTCGTAGGGCATTTATCTCCCGTTATTGGAGTAGGGGATGAGGAGGATACTGTAGCCGAATTAATAGAATGGCCTCGTCTGAAGGGTTCTCGTGTTGAGTACCAAACAGGCTCTAGTCGGTTTAAAGAGTTTTGGGGGCCCGCCTTTGCATATAGGGGTAATTTCTTTAGGACCTGTAATGTCAATCAAGGAGGGGGTCACATGTATTTACTACCTGATTTGACCAAAGAAAAGAAGTGCAGGCGTTTGGGGGACGATGTATCCTTGGAGAATGTCTAAGGCGTTGTGAAGGATAGTTGAACTGATGGGTTTTGTTGCCATTTAGCACAGTTCGATTATGGGTTGACTCTGCCTTTGAGCAATTTGTCTAAGAGTGTGATAAATTTGATTGGGGCTTGTCCGGCACAATTGAATTACAATTTTTGGGAAGATATTTTTGTATGCGAAACCTTGAATGGGAGATGGGCTAGATTTGGTAGTGAGAAGAGGATTACGGCCAAGGATTTTCTAGAGTATTATGCTGTGAAGTATGTCACAATAACTAATGGTGCATATCTCTGTTCTAGTTCTGCAAGACCATGCTTCTTCGCCCTGTCTTCTGCAGGGCGAGTGTGGAGCGACAATCTTTTATGGGTATCTGGTGAATGTCTTTGGCGGTCTGATGAGGAACCCCTGGAACTTAATAATAGAACTATAACAAAGGGTAAGTATACCATCAAAAATTGAACTATCATTTGTATGTTGAACTATACTACTATAGTTGATCTGTATCTTACGTTGCCGATGTTTATGCAGGAATTTATTGCAAAGTGTTGAGGAAGGAATATTTTATAGATGTCGTTGCCAGGGAAGGCTCTGAGCTTGAAGCTGTGCTCAAAGAATTAGAGATAAGTAGGTTCAAAAGGGTAGCTAGTAAGGATGACAAGGTCAGGAGATCGCAAGCAAAGAGAAGACTGGTTGGGAAAACTCCAGGCTCAATGGAAGAGAAATTGACAACTTCTAAACTTAATATCCCATTGAAGCTCGCGCGGCTCAATGAAATATTTAGATGGGCCAGTGGACATGGCCACGGTCTCTAGCACTGTTGTACGGAACCTGGCGAAGAGGAAGGCTATAAAAAGAGGGGCTGCTCCTCGTTCTGTGTCGTCGATCAGTGTGGACAATAGCAGTAAGAGGAGGAAGGTAATTTCTCTCACGAAGTCGCAGGAAATGCTAGAGGAAAGTGATAAGATCGCTGAGGGAGCAGACTTGAGGCCGCGTTTTGAGTTCGAAGCAGATCTCTTGGTGGAACAATGCCGAGCTAAAGCTCGAGAGAAGATGGTTGCTGTTATGGATGATGAGTTTAAGAAGGTTAGTAAAAATTTGATTTTGTCGAGCTGTTTTGCTGCTCGAGCTGACATATTTCATTTTGTAGTTTGCTCGCGCTCTGAAGGACGTTCAGCTTGGTTCCCAGGATAGGTCGATGAAGCTGGATCAAAAGATCTCCCAGCTCGTGGGGGAGAAAAACCAGTTGGAAGAGAAGCTGACTCGGGAGAAAGAAAAGGAAGCTGCTGCCCTAAAATTGAAGCAAGTTTTGGTTGAAAGTGAAGCTAAAGCGGAGTGATTGGTTACCGCGTCGGCTATTTCTCGGAAGAACCTCGTAGGAAGCTCTACCAGCTGAGGTATACGAAGGCGGAGATAACGGCATTTAGCGAAGGGAATTATGAGGAGATGGAAATTATGGATGAAAAGGTGGTCGAGGAAAGGGAGGGTGGTCTGAATACTGCGGAATAGACTGATGCCGATAATCAGGAAACTATTAATCAGGTAGAATGATCATGTAATGTAACATTGGTTGTGAAAAATGAAATCGAGCTTTGTAACTTTATTACCGTTTGATGCCAACAACATTTTACTTATGAAATTCCGCATTGTAGGAGATAGAAAACTCGCGCCTCTGAGTTCTGGACTTAGAGGGCCTGCTTGAAGTGGAGAAAAAATCCTCTGCTGAATTGCAGGTTAGATAATTCAGATAAATTAATAACTAGATGAACAAGAATAAAAGGGTATGTACCTTGTATGTTTAGTCTAGTTCAGAATGTTTGCGTATGTATTCTCTGTCTTGTGCCCAAAACTTGTTATTGTTAGTAGGCTAAGGAGGAATTGGTTGTCTCGAGCTTTTAGGTGTCTGTACTACAGGATTATCAATATGCTTCTGTCGACCTGTTTCTCTATTAGGTACTGATGTTGTGAGCCCCTGCTAACTGTTATGCAGAAGAGGCTAGATACTGCTAGGGAGAGAGAAAAACAAACTATTTTGTATAATGTTGACAATACAGAAGAATATGTGGCTATGATTTCCCAGTATGAAGATCGATTGGATGATAATGTGAAGCTTTATTTAAAGCTCGAAGAAGCTAAGAGACAAGTCAAGGAAAAGACTACAATAATTTTGAGTAGGGATTTGGCTTTGAACCAGCTTACCAGCGAACTTGCTGAGTTTAAGGAAAAGGCTACGTCAAGTTCTCGGCACGAGGCTGAGTTAGCCGAATACCGTATTAGAGTGCTAAATGAAGAGATATCTAATATGAAATGTAACATTCTTGCTCTGAACGAGCTGTTGTTGAAGAGAGAGATTGACATGGATACTGCGCGAACTAACTTGGTCGTGTTTGAGGCTGATTTTGAAAAATTGAGCAGTAGTATTGTGGGTAAAGATCGAGAATTGCGTAACTCTGAAAAAATACGTGATAGTTTGATTGCCAGGTTAGATTGTTTGAAGGCTGATTTACGTCATTTAAAAGAGAATAAGGCTCAGAGCAGGGCTGATTTAGTAGAGATTCAAGCCAAGAACCAAAATTTGGTAAATGATTTGGCCCATGCTCGCAGAAAGGTGAGGAGGGCTACGGAACCTGAGAAAGAGATGAATAAAATAATTAATCAACTTTGTGCGCGAATTTCCGAATCGGAGCGGGAGTTACGTGTACGTGAATTAAAGTATCAGAAAGATCTAAAATTTGAATTGGATAAATGGGATTATGAAATTGCTTCTGGTGAGGGGAGTCGAGAGATGAAGGAATTTCTTGGTCGAAAAGTAGAGTTAGAGGAGAATATGCGAATTGATCTCGCAAACTCTCGGCAGAAGTCGATAGATCTACAAGGCGGATGAGTGAACGTATTGATCAATTAACAGCTGAACTGGCTTAATCGAAAGCTCGTCGTTGGAAGGATAACAAGCGTGCTGCTTTTACTCACCATGCCTTTAAGGAAATAGTAGCTCATGAACAAGATAAATGTGATAGGGATGTTTTGCATCAGCGGCAATTAAGCGCATTGGTAGCATTTTATGTCGAAAAAATAAAATTCCTGCATGTTGAGAGAGATTTGATGCAAGATTGCTTCTCTAGAAGGACTTGCGTATGTAAACTTGATATCTTGAGCATAGATCCAATTGGTGTCATGGATCGTGGTATCGGGACCTGGGCGGCTGAACATATAGCTCGAGGGTGAGAAATTGTTGTTGAACGAGCTCCAGAATATATGCCATCCAGGACTGTTGTGGGAGGAAGGTTGAGTGTAGTCTCACCTACTCCTGTTGTGGGAGGAAGGTCGACTGCTCTCCCATCAAGAAAATCCAGCCGAGTTAAAAAGAAATAGAATTGAACTCTGAAAATGAGTACCTTTTGTATGTAGAAAATGTTGATGCTTCAGTGCTCGATGTAAGACTTTGAGAGGAGCGTTGTAATTTTAAATTCTGATATGAGAAAATAATATTTCCATACCTGCAGTAGAGTTATTCTTTGGTTTGACACATTAAATTAGAAGAAGTCCGTGGGTGTAGAAGTAAGTATTATTTGTGCTTCAACCCTTGGACTTTAGGGAGGCTTAGCGGTAGCAAGTTACTATTATCTTTGCTCGTAATTTAGGCGGTCACTGCAGGCTAAGAGGTTCTTTATGTCCCCCGCCTGGGATCTGTGTTTCCTCAGGGGCTCGGCTAGTATTATCTATGCCTTGATACCATATTGGAGAGTCGGGCTTATCGGCAGCGAGCAGCGTCTCACTCATACTTTAGGCCTTATCCGTAGGCTGAGGCTCTTTATGGCCCAAGTTCTGGAGGTTTTATATCCTTAGGGGTTCGGCTAGTATTATCTATGCCTGGATACCAATGTTGGATGTTGGAGCTTAGCGGCAGCGAGCAAGTTTTTTCCTCACTCGTACTTTGGGCTTATTATCTTTAGGCTAAGAGGTTCTTTATGGCCCCCGCCTTTAGATGTATGAGAATCCTCAGGGGTTCGGCTAGTATTACCTATGCCTTGATACCAATGTTGGATGTTGGAGCTTAGCGCCAGCGAGCAAGTTTTTTCCTCACTCGTGCTTTTTGGCTTGTTATCTTCAGGCTAAGAGGTTCTTTATGGCCCCCGCCTTCGGATGTATGAGAATCCTCAGGGGTTCGGCTAGTATTATCTATGCCTTAATACCAATGTTGGATGTTGGAGCTTAGCGGCATCGAGCAAGTTTTTTCCTCACTCGTGCTTTAGGCTTGTTATCTTCAGGCTAAGAGGTTCTTTATTGCCCCGCCTTCAGATGTATGAGAATCCGTATGAGTTAGGCTAGTATTATCTATGCCATTACCAATGTTGGATGTTGTTTACCTTTAGGGATTGAGCTAGGATAAACTGCGTTTTTACTCTTGGATGATATTGCATTGATTGATAGGGATTTGTGATAAAATGAGATTTCATTGATTGAAAATAGTTTGCACATACATTGGAGGTGAAATATCGAGGTGGATTGAACGCTGCTGAGTGATGGAGGAACTATTCAGCGTCGATATAACTTCAATCTTCTCGTATTCCATGGATTTGGAATTTTGTCACCTGTTTCCGTCATGAGATAGTAAGAACCCAGACCAGTTCGACCTATGGCAAGAAGGGACCTTCCCAGTTTTCGGCCAGTTTCCCAGCATGTGGATCTTTTCTGTTATCTGGGATTTCTCGAAGGACCCATTCGTTGATGGTGAACTCCCGAGTACGAACTCGTTTATTGCATGAACTTGCCAGTGTTTGATGAAATCGACCAAGATTTGCGATAGCTCAATCTCTTGTGTCATCGATCCAATTGAGGTTGCAAGCCAATTCGAACTCATTCTCTTCGTTAGTGAGCTCGTGGACTCTCACAAGATGGTGGAACTTTGTTAGGATTGCAGCTTCAGTTCCATAGGCGAGCAGAAAAGGAGAGCATTGTGTTGACTTCTGGGGCGTAGTTCGATAAGCCCATAAGACGTGTGGTAATTCACGTATCCAGTTGCCTTTCTTCTGTAACATAAGGCCCCTTTTGAGACCATCCACGATGATCTTGTTCGTGATCTCCGCCTATCTGTTTCCCTGGGGGTAGTATGGGTTTGATGGAGAATGGATTATGTTGTGTTTGTTGGGAAATGCTACGACCTTTGCTCCAACGAACTGAGGACCATTATCGATACGGATCAAATGTGGACAACCAAATCTAGTGATAATATGCTGCCAAATGAAAGAAATAACCTCTTCCTCTCGTGTTCTGCATAGAGGAACTGCTTCAACCAATTTGGTGATGTAATCCATGGCAACAAGGAGAAATTTCCAATTAACCGGAGTATTGGGGAATTCACCAACTAGATCGAGTGCCCATCGCTTGAATGGCCAGTACACCTTACTTGCATGGAGTTCGAGGGCAGGGCCCCAAATTTAATTTCTATGACGCTAACATGCATCGCATTTCCTTGAGTATTCTCCAGCTTCCTTCCGCATCCCTGGCCAGAACACTCCTTGGGTAATAGCTCTGTTAGCAAGAGTTAGTCCTGGTGTATGGGATCTACAGATTCCTTCATGTAGATCTCGAAGCATGTTGTCGGCAAGTTCTTTAAAGAGGCATTTGAGGTATGGACCAGTGACCGAGCGTTTGTAGAGATCGCCGTTTGGTTGGACTATGTAGCATTTTGAATTCTCGATGATGTGTCTGCATTGCTGTAGATTATCTGGCAGTGGTCCGTTGCATAAGTTATCCTGACTGAGATAAATAACGAAAGGTTTCCTCCAATCATATTCCGCCATCTCATCACCCTCAGTGTTAATCGCCTATATCGTACTACGATTAATACTGGGGCTAAAAATAACCTCTATTTGAAGGTGCCGTGATTCTGTACCCAATACTCTGGCTAAGTAAGCCAAGGAGTCAGCATGGCTATTCTTTCCTCGAGGGAGGTATTCGAGTGTAGCTTTGTGAAATTTTCTTAGTTTTTCTACAACCAGAGCTGCATAATCGACCATGATGCCGTTTTTCTTGTAATGTTCTGAGTAGTGAAGAACGATTAGAAGAGAGTCTGTGTAGGCTGAGATTTCAGTAATTCCGAGTTCGAGGGCCATGTCCAGGCCACGAATGAGTGCCTCATATTCTGTAACATTGTTCGAGGCTTCGAAGTCGAGAGAGATGGATTTCTCGATTATGTCGTTGGAAGGTGTAATGAGAACGATCCAAATTCCTGACCCAGCGGGTCCAGCTGAACCATCGGCGAGGAACCTTCACCTTTCTTAAGATATCCATGATGCTCGATCATCAAAAGATTTGAAGGGTGGAATCTCATCTACTGTATCATCGGTGAGATCTGGATCATGTTCTTCCCAATCAGGATCTAAAACTGCAAAGTCTGCTTGAAAATCAGCGACTGCTTGACCCTTTTAGGAAATTCGCTACTCGAATTTGATTTCGTGCTCCCCCAAACTGACAAACCACTGCTGTACTCTTCTTGATTTCTCTTTCTAAGATAATACTTCCCGAAGTGGGTAGTTCTTCATGACGTTGACAAGATGTGCTTTAAAATAGTGTTTGAGCTTTTGTGTGGTATAAACGAGAGTTACAAGTAATCTTTTAATTTTAGAGTACCTCGTTTCCGCTGGAGTGAGTGTCTTGCTGATGAAGAAGATCGGTTTCTTAATTTTTCCTTCGAGCCGAATGAGAACTGAGTTTAGAGATGTATCAGTAACTGCGAGGTAGATAATCAGTTCCTCCTTGCCAATTGGAGTGCTAGTGATTGGAGCCCTCCCTAGGTAAGCTTTAAGTTCCTGAAAAGCTACTTCGCATTCCGGTGTCCAGTTGATATCGTCGTTTTTTGAGCCATTGCCTCGTTAAGTAAAACCTTTGAGCAACATAAATAACCATCTGCATCGGTCCAAGGATTTGGATACGAATCTGTTAATTGCTGTAATCTTTCCTGCGAGCTTTTGTACATCCTTCATTGTTGATGGTGAAGGCATGTCTAGAAGAGATCAAATTTGATCTGGATCTGCTTCAATCCCTTTCTTGCTGATAAGATATCCCAAGAACTTGCCTGAGTGAACGCCGAACTGACATTTTTCAGGATTAAACTTCACTATGTAGGATTGTAATATACTGAATACTGTAGAGAGGTGAGAGATGTGATCTTCTTTCTTTAGACTCTTGCAAAGCATGTCATCAATATAGACTTCAAATGTTTTTCCCAAGTATTCTTTGAACATACTCGTGACCAGCCTTTGGTAAGTGGCTCAAGCATTCCTAAGGCCGAATGGCATGACCTTGTAGAAGTAGAGACCTCATTCTATTATAAACGTAGTCTTTTCTTGATCTGCCCCCATGAGCGGAATCTGATTGTACCCTGAAGCGGCCTCCATCATGGACAAGAGTTCATGGCCTGCTATAGAGTCGAGGATCTGATGAATGATCGAAGGAGGGAAGCTATCCTTTGTCGTATGTTTATTGAGATCAGTAAAATCTACGCAGACCCGGACCTTCCCATTCTTTTTTAGAACAACAGCGATATTAGAAATCCAGTCTGGGTACTTAGCTTCTCGGATGAAACCGACCTCGATAAGTTTGTCGATCTCCTTGTTCACCTCGTCTCTAAGTCTTGGAGATAACCTGTGTTGTTTTTGTTTAACTGCTACGGTGCCTTCGCGGATGTTTAAGATGTGGCAAGACTTTGAGGGGCAATTGCCTGGCATTTCATGGAAGTTTCATGTGAAAACGTCTTTGTTGGATTGAAGGAAAGAAATAAAAGCTTCTTTCTCTGTTTGAATTAATTTAGTACCAATGTAAGTACCTCGGTTAGCTCCATCGATCAGGACGTATTCCACGGGCTCAACTGGAGAAGACTGACCATCAAGGTGATCAGCCTTCTGTGATTTCTATGCAACAATCTACTTTGAATGGTCGAGAACTGGTAAGACTGTATTCTCGCAAGCTCGAGAGAGTTTCTGGCTTCCTTTGATTTCATAAATACCGTTGTTATGCTTGAACCAGAGTGTTTGGTGGAAAGTGGACGGGATAGCCTCCATATTGTGTAGCCAACAGCGTCCTAGCATCCCCAAATACCTTGATTTGGTGTTGATGACGTAGAAAGTAATGTCGATAGTGGTAGGCCCTGCTATGATCGGGAGAGTGATCTTCCTAACTCGTTCTTATTTGGACCCATTAAATCCACTGATGTCTGTTTCACTTTGAACGACCTGATCTGAGAGTCCCATCTGGTCAATTGAACTCTGGAATAGGATCTCAACCCTACTTCCTGTGTCTACCATCATGGTGTGCATTACAAAGTTCCACATTTTGAGCATAACTACTAGTGCGTCATGATGATGATACTTCACATGTCCTGTGTCGCAGTCTTTGAAGGAGATTTCCTTTCGATGAGTGCTAGACTCTGGGAGGATTTTGGCTTCCTTCTCTTGGACGGAAAGATCATAGCACTCGCCCAACCTCCTCCGCTTGACTCGGTTGGAATTTGAAACCTGATTGATCTCGATCATAATGCTGTAGTAGAGATGATATAGATGTTTCTCCTCTGCCTGTTCTGTTGCTTGAGCCACGTCATCTTCTTTCAGATAGTTCCCGTCTTTACAGCTTGGAAGATCGATGATGTATTTGTGCATCATCCCTTTTTTAAAAATGATTTCCAAGAGTTTTTTCAAACCATAGCAATTGTCAGTCTTGTGGTGATTAATCTTGTGATATTTGCAATAAGGTCGACCTGCTATTGGATCAAGATGTCGAGATGGACGGAAACATTTATCTTTCTGTTGAATAGGATAGATCTCAGAAAGCTTGACATTCAACTTTGGTATGACTGTTCTGGATGGTTTCTGCGACCTCTGATTGTTGTCTTTCTCTGGTTTAGTTTTTGCTCGTTTAGGATTACCTGGTTCGCTCGAGCTGCAGTTGTTGTTGAAATCTGTAGAAGAAGCCTTGGTGTTGTCGACTGCCTTTACAGGTTTATTTGGTTCGGGCATCATCCGCTCCAAATCGATGTAATTGTTAACTTTCTCGATCAAATCTTCGAAGGTCTTGAGTTTCTTCAGGAAGAGATACTCTTTAGTTTTGCAATTGAGCTGCAGAGCATTTGTGAATGTGAACACGACTGTCTTCTGATCTAGATTGTCGACCTTCTGAGCAAGTTCGAGAAACTTCTTGAAGAACTCCTCGAGCTTCTCCCCATGTGTTTGTTTGAGACTTATAAGAGAATATAAGTTCCCTTCTTTGTCTTTGTTGTGGGCATAAGCCTTGATGAAGACTTTCTGTAACTGCTCGAAGGTATGAATCGAACCTTCCGGTAAAGAGTGGAACCAACGGAGAGGTTCGTCTTGAAGACTGGTAGCGAAGATCCGGTAAAGGATGTGATTCAGATTAGAATACAAACCCAATGAGTAGCGGAACTGCTGAACGTGTTGACCAGGATCGGCTCCTTTGTATTTGATAATCTTGGGTGTATGAAAACTTGTTGGAACATTCATATCAAATAATTCTTTAGCAATTGGGATACCTTGTAATTTGTACGAGTCATCCTTCGCGTTTAAAGCCGTTGCTTCGATGATTTCCCAGATATGTTGGTCTATGAGTTCATGAGAGATATAATGCTGAGGGATAGGAGCTGTTGGAACTACTGGAACTGTCGGAGCTACTGGAATTATCGGAATTGTCTGGCGTATGAGTCTGGGAACGTGGCCACCTATTTCCTCGCTGACACGTTCAGGAAGTGGGGCTTGGTAGAAAGTTACAAGGCTTCCTCGGGCTGCTTGGAAGGTCTGTGATCTCTGCTGATATCTGTCTGCGCCTCTTGTCCCAAATGAATTGAGACTATCGGTGTTGGTGGATCCTCACAATGAATCCTAGAAATTTTTGTACTATGTACCTCATGTGCCCCTGGCCTCTCATGAACAAAAGCTCTTGAGATTGTTGGTACTATTTCGCGCTCTCTCAGGACTGGTGGTTGTTGGCTGCTCTATAATACTTTCTGAGCTATTTGAAAAGCTAACATCTAAGCTTCTTGTTTCTTTGTCTCCCGAACTCGAGCTTGACGCTCTCGATCTGATTCGTTCTCGCGGAGTTCTCGATCTTCCAATAGCTGGCGCTCAAGTTGACTCCATTTCTTAGTTTTAATAATTTAGCTCGCCTGAAGCTCGGTAACCCGATCAGGTTCCTTCGAACTTTCAGGCTGTTCACCCAAAGATTGACGTGTTTGAACCATAATTGGATACTACTCGACTGATGAGTATTAATCGTGGTCCTTAAGTACGTGGAAAAATCGTACGTTCCCACAGATGACACCAAATGTAGGGACCAAATTTCGTAAAGCTCGAACTGGCTTGAAATTATCCTTACACCAAGAACTACTATGCCAAGAGTTAAATAAGAGATAAAACTTGACACAGGGGATTTAGCGTGGAAAACCTATAAACAGGTAAAAACCACGACCTCGACTGGAGGATTTTGTGAAAGTAGTATTATTGCTTAAGAGAGTGGGAGAATCTAATTACAAGAGTTAATCTAATGATCAAGCAGTTAGATATCAGATAATTGTATTTATATCCCTCTCCCCCTTTTCCCTAGGAGCTCTGCCCTTTTATAGTCCCTGCTCTCAGCTTGACATCGTGCTCAAACACGTTTTCCAAAAATTGGGAGTCATGGGCAGTTGAGTATGTAACTACTAGCTCGTGGGAAACAGGTGTATGTTGATCTGTTCTGTTTACATCTGTTGTGGATGATCCACGTTCTGCTTGAGTTCGCTGCCGATATGTAACTGTTATCGTGTTTGTAACTGCGTGAGTCTGGTACTGGATAAGATCGAGTCTTATAGAGATCGAGGTACAGACGAGATCGAGTGTCCTTAACTCGAGGGATAAGTCCCTATAGGTTAATTGAAAGCTATTATTACCTTTGCTTTAATTAATGTATTTCCTACGTAAGAAGAGAGTCGAGTGGAAAAAAACTTGGAAGTTTTCATTGAATAGAAAAGGATGTACATTTTATGGTGACGAAAATCTCACTTTCGGAATGGAAAAAGCGAGAAATTAAAATGGAGTAGTGAGGGACTTAATGATAGTGCAGTTTTTGTTGCCTAGTGTTCTAAGGATTTGCGATATGAACTCCCTCTTCGGTCATGAGGTAATATAATCCCTGGCCAGTGAGACCACTAATAATGAATGGACCCTCCAAATTTTCTGCTAGTTTCCTGGAATGTGGCTCTTTTCTGTGTAGATGGATTTTTTTGAGGATGTGATCTTCAATTTGAAAAGTATGGCTTCTTCGATCTGGAACGCGTTCCCTAGTTTCATCAATCCAATTAAGGCTGCAGGCCAATTCGAACTCATTTTTTTCGTCAGTGAGCTCGTGATCTTTGACTGGATGATAATATTCTGTTGGAATGATAGCTTTGGTCCCATTGGTGAGGAAGCATGGGGTACAACCGGTTGATTGACATGGAGTGGTACGGTATGCCCATAAGACATGAGGGAGCTCTCGTACCCAGTTTCCTTTCATCTGGGAGTGAAGCCTTTTTTTGAGTCCATCCACGATAGTTTTGTTGGTGATTTTGGCTTGGCCATTGCCTTGAGGGTAGTAGGGGTTGGATGGTGAGTGGATGATATCGTGTTTATTGAGGAAAGCTATGACTTTTTCTCCAGCAAATTATGGCCCATTATCGATACAAATTTGGTGGGGGAATCCGAACCAAGTAATGATGTGTTCCTTGATAAAAGAGATGTCCTCTTCGTTTCGAGTTCGACAAAGTAGAACTGCTTCTACCCATTTTAAAAAATAATCTGTTGCTACGAGTAGGTATCAACGGTTACCTGGAGAATTAGCAAATTCAACGACAAGATCGAGCGCCAATTTTTTGAATGGCCAGAATACCATACTTGTATGTAGTTCTAGCGTAGAAGCATATATCATTTGTCCATGTCATTGATATGTATCACATTTATGCGAGAACTCGTTAGCTTGCTTTCACATGCCTAGCCAGAATACTCCTTGTGCAATTTCTATGTGTACGAGTGATCGACCTGCAGCATGGGAGCCACAAGTTCTTTCATGTAAATGTCTGAGCATCTCATCTACTTTTTGCCTGGAGAGGCACTTGAGGTAAGGCTCTATGACTGAACAACGATATAAAAAGCCATTTTGAATTGTGTAACGCTTTGAGTTGTCAACTAGCTGTCGGCACTTCTTTGGATCTGTTTGAAGGGGTCCTTTGCATTTATTGTCGGTACCAACGTAAGCTAGGAAGGGCTTTCCCTTTTTAAAACCTTGTAAGATATTTACTTTATGACAAAGCCAACTAAGGTATTGCTAAATGAAATTAGACCTCACTTGTTGGATATTGTTTTTTTTTAACCAAGTGAGTGAGGAAAGGTTTCCTCCAATCGTCTCCCCATTTATCGCCCCCCAGTATTGATCGTGTATACAGAAATACGATCAATGCTGGGGGTTGATATTACTTTGATCTGTAGATTTTGAGCTTCTATTCCCAAGATCTTATCTAGAAAAGCCAAGGAATCGGCGTGTCTACTTTTACCTCGAGGAAGATAATCGAGAGTGTTTTCGCGAACTTGCTCATCCTATCTACAGCGAGGCCTGTATATTAGATTATCTTGCTATTCTTCTTGTATTTCTCAGAGTAATGGTGGATGATGAGTAGTGAATCTGTGTAGACAGAGTTCTGGGACGCCGAGCTCAAGTGCGAGTTTTGAGTCCATGAACGAGAACTTCATATTCGGTGACATTGTTAGAGACATCAAAATCTAAGCGGATTGATTTCTCAATTCTGTTGTTGGATGGGGTAATCAATACGATTCTAATTCCTGACCCTGCGGGTCCTGCTATTCCATTTGTATGAAGTCTCCACCCTTTCTTTGTAATCCATTCAGCTCGCTCGTCAAATGCTTTAGTGGGTGGATCTTCTGTAAAAAAAATTTGTAAGGTCAGGATCGTGTTCCTCACACTCGGGATCTTCCATTGGAAAATCCATGAGAAAATTGGCAATGGCCTGACCCTTTTCGGAATGACGTTGTTCAAACTTGATAACATGTTCTCCCAAATTGACTTACCATTGTTGCACTCTCTTGGATTTTTCATTTTTTGAAAAAACTTTCTTGAGTGGGTAGTTCGTAATGACTTTGATTGAGTAAGCTTGGAAGTAGTGCTTATGATTCTGTAAAGTGCAAATAAGAGCTAGAAGAAGCCTATCGATTTTAGAATACCTTATTTCCGCTGGAGTGAGGGTTTTATTGATAAAATAGACTGGCTTCTTGATTTTTCCGTCAAGCCGAATGAGAACAAAGTTAATAGAAGGATCCGTAACTTCTATATAGATAATCAGTTACTCGTTATCTACCGAAATGCTCATTATGGGAGACTTCCCCAAATAGGTTTTGAGATCCTAAAAAGTTGCTTCACATTCTTATGTCTATTGGATCTCTACATTTAGATGAACTTTTCCTCGTTTAGTATAACCGCAGAGTAGTAGGAACAGTCAATGACAAAGATCTAAATATTTTGAAACAAATTGGCTGATCGTGGTAATCTTGCCGACAAGTTTTTTTACGTCTATCGTCATCTTTGGAGATGACATGTTGATGGGAGCCCGAATTTGATCTGGATCGGCCTCAATCCCTTTTTTACTGATGAGATGGTCGAGGAATCAGCTTGGATGTACTCCGAATTGATACATATCAGGTTTGTGTCGAATCCAATAAGATCGAAGAATGCTGAATATTGTGCTGAGATCTGTAATATGGTTGACTGACTGTATGCTCTTGCACAAGAGATCGTCAATGTAGACTTTTGCGACTTTCCCTAGATGTACTATGAACATAATAGTCATTAACCGCTGATAAGTCGTGCCTGTATTTTTTATTCTGAATGTCATAACTTTGAAATAATAAAGTCCTCTTTAAGTGACGAAAGTGGTCTTTTCTTGATCTTTATCCTAGAGTAGAATCTGATTGTATCCAGAAACAGCATCCATCATGGATAGGAGTTTGTAACCTGCTCTAGAATCAAGGATTTGTTGGATGTTGGGAAGAGGGAAACTGGCCTTTGGAGTATGTTTGTTTAGTTCTGTGAAATCTACACAAACTCGAACTTTTCTTTCTTTTTTGGGACAACAACAATGTTGGATATCCAATCTGGATATTTGACTTCTTGAATAAATCATACTTTAATCAATTTCTCAATCTTCATGTTAACCTCATCTCGAATGAATCCCACTTTGACTGCCGTGGCGTTAATGCAGATGGCCAATTTGCGATATCCCTTTGTCGGATCGACCCTAGGCATTTCTTTGAAAGTTCACGCAAAAATATCTTGATTTAGTTATAAGAATTGAATAAGAGCATCCTTATCGTGTTGAACAAGCTTGGTACCAATAAAAGTACCTCTGCTAGGCTCATCTATGTTAACGCATTCTATGGGTTCTTCTGCTGAAGACTGATCATCAAGGTGATCAACTCTCTGTAATTATAATGCAACGTATCTGTCAGAGGTATCTAGAATGGGTAAGATAGTATTTTTGCAAGCTGGAGAAAGCTTTTGACTACCCTTGATTTTAAAGATGCCATCGTTGTGTTTGAAGTAGAGTGTTTGATCATTGGTGGAAGCGATTGCTTCCATGTTGTGAATCCAGTAGCGACCCATAATCCCAAGATAACAAGATTTTGCGCTGATGGCGAAGAAAATGATGTCAATAGTGGCTGGTCCTGAGGTAATAGGTAAGATAATATTTCCTACTCGCTCTTCTTTAGAACCATTTAATCCACTGATATCGGTATCGCTTAGAATAACTTGACTGACAAGTCCCATCTGGTCGATTATGCTTTGAAAGAAAATCTCGATACCGCTTCTAGTATCGATCATCATTGTGTGTATAAAAATTTACTTCATCTTGGGCATTATGACTAATGGATCATGATGTAGAAATTTTACATGACTAATGTCACAATCTTCACTTTTTTGTCTTGAGGTGTGAGATTGCAACATTCTGGCAGTCTCCTACGCTTGAATTGGCAATAGTTTGTGTTTTGATTGATTTTGATCATACTATTATGGTACATATGGTAAAGATGTTTTTCCTCAGCTTGATCTTCAACCTAGACAACTTCAAGCTGCTTTTTGTAGCTGCCATCCTTGTATGATTCCAGGTCCATAATATATTTGAGCATCCATCCCTCCTTGAAAATGAACTCCAACAACCTCTATGAAGCATAACAGTTATCAATAGAATTGTGATTTACCTTGTGATGCATGTAGTACGGGTGATTCTCGATTGGTTCCAATGGTTGAGAGGGATGGTATAACTTATCCTTAAAAAGGATTGGAAAAATTGTGGAGATTCAAGCATTTATCCTAGGGAGGACCTGTTTGGGTACCGAACCGCCTTTTTGAGGGTTGCCAGTATTTCCCTTGGAGCATTTTAGATCACCCTAATCCTCCTTTGGTTGAGAGTTTCGATCTGTGGATAGACCATTCGTGGTTAGGACGTATTTAGTAGATTTATACCTTTCAAACATCATCCTTTCTAGGTTGACATAACTACTGACCTTGGTGATCATATCTTCCAAGGTCGCATGTTTGTTGCGGAAGAAGTATTCTTTGGCCTTGCTGTCGAGCAGGAGGGTGGTGGTGAAAGCAGTAACAGCTGTTTTATGATCGAGATTGTCTACTTTATCTAAGAGCTCCAAAAACTTCTTTGCAAAGGACTCGAGCTTCTTTCCGTGCGACTGTTTAAGACTAATAAGGGAATATAAATTCTCCTTTTTGTCTTTGCTGTAAGAATATGCCTTGATAAATATTTTCTACAGCTGATCGAATGTATGTATGGAATATTTCGGTAAAGAATGGAACCACCGGAATGGAACCACCGGAGTGGTTCATCTTGTAGACTTGCTGCGAACAAACGGAAGACGATGTGGTTGAGATTGGAGTACAACTCCAATGAATCTCGGTATTGTTGAATGTGCTCCTTTGGATCGGTGCCCTTGTATTTATGATTTTCGGAGTATGGAAACCTTTTGGTATTTCCATATCGAATAGTTCTTTGGCAATTTGACTCCTTTGTAACTTGGTAAGGTCATCTGTAGTGCCCAAAACTTGTGCTTCGATCAACGCCTTGATACGCTGATCTATATGCTCCTATGCAACATTTTGACATGTCAGTTGACTGGCTTGACAAGGAGGTTGAGGATTATGAGTACCGGTACCCTCGCTCAAACGATCACGTACTAGAATTCGAAGTTAAGGTCGCTGTTCTTCCTCCTGTCATTTGCAAAATGGGTTACCTCTGCTGATATTAGACTAAACTTCACCACCCAAATGAATAGAAGGTTAATGTTCGTGCTGAATATTTATGGAAATAGCTTTGCTGATGGCTCCTCGAGGTCCTAACCTTTCCCACACAGAAACCTAGGAACTTTATTATTGAGTGTCTCGCAGAGCTTGTAATGCAGTCTGTATGGTTGTTAGCTAGTCTTCATTGCATTTGATGCTATAAAAGGAACTTGTCGTTTAGCCTAGAGCTCATTCTCCCTGAGCTCTCAGTCAAGAGTTAACTGGCATTCAAGCTCGTTGCATTTCATTGTTTTGGCGTAGAGATTCGCCTGTAGCTCTATAAGTTGTTCCGGCTCAACTGAAAGATCAAGTTAGATTCGGATTGTTGGTCGTCTGGAAGTGACCATGATTGAAATTAGTAGTAGAGTGAATGTATGCCTTAGGATATCATGAAAATGTCTTCTTTCCCACAGATGGTGCAAAATGTAATAGCCAAATTTTGTAAGCTTAAAATGGCTTTGAATTAGCTCTTACACAAATGTTCGTGTGACAAAACAAATGTAAAATAAGAAATGACATAGGTGGTTTAGCGTGGAAAACCTCTGAATAGGTAAAAAATCGCGACCTCGAGTTGAGGATTTTTGTAATAATGAATTTTATTGCTTGAGGCTGATATTTTATTACAAGTGATCTCTCGAACAAGATTTAATCTTGTAAATAAGAAGTTTGATATTTTGATATTTTCAAAATCTAGAAAATATAATTTTTTTGGTTATTTCACCTATATTTTTTATGGTTTTAGTCTCTTATGGAACTTTTTCTTTATATAGGCCCTCCCAGCAGTTCTATATCGTGCTGAAGCACGTTCTTCGAACAATGTGTTAAGTCACGATTGACTGAGCAACTGTTGAGTTCATGAGAGACAGACATCTTTGACTTGTTCATGCTTTTCTATTGAGCTCGACCCACGTTCTTCTTCAGTTCGTGGGGCAGGTGTCAATGCTGACTATTTATGTCACATGTAGAATGCGTGAGTCTGATATGGAGGTAGTTCGAATTGAAAATAGCCCGAATTGGGTTAGATCTATATCAACCTGGAAAGGATGATGACGGAAAGGCATAAATCAACTAAATTTATCCTAACCACTAAAGGTCAAAGCAATGAATGCAACAGTGTACTAAAGGAGGACTAGGGTGATCAAAAGCATTCCAAGGCAAACATAAGTAATATTCGAAAAGGTAATTTATTACCCAAGCCAGTCCTCCCAAAGATGAATGTTTGGATTTTATCAATTTTTTCCGGTAAGCGAACGACAAATTCTACCGCATTTCTCAACCACTTGAACCGATTGAAGGAAAACCGTACTACATGCAACAAAAGGTAAATCATCATGAAACAGATAACTGTTATGCTTTATAGAGTTTGCTACAATATATTTTCAATGACGGAAGAAAGCGCAAGTAGATTATCGATCTGGTATCATATAAGAACAGTAGCTACAAGAGCAGGTCAAAGTGGTCCAGGTCAAAGATCAAACTGAGGAAAAATACTTATATCATATGTACCACAGCAACATGATCGAGATCTATCAGATTAATAACTCTTCCATATTTAAGCGACAGAGATTATCGTAGTGCTGGGATCTCACCGCCAAAGATAAAAAAAATTAAACTTCTTCCTGAATTAAGCAATTGTCGACTTGGGATTTCATTCGAGGATTGCGATATCAATCACGTTAAGTTTCCTCACCATGATGCACTATTTATCATGCTAAAGATGAAGAATTTTTTCATGCATACACAATGATGGTTGATACTGGTAGCGGTATTGAAATTCTCTTTCATAGCACGGTCGAACAAATGGGATTGGCCAATCAAGTCATTCCAAGCGACATCGATATCAGTGGTTTTAATGGCTAAAAGGAAAAACGGGCAGGCAAGTTCATCTTACCTATCACCGCTGGACCTACCACAGTTGATATCGTATTCTACACCATTAACTTTTAATCTTGTTATCTTAGGATTATGGGCCGTTGTTGGATCCATAACATAGAAGCAATCGCTTCTACGTATCATCAAGAGCTTTCCTTAAAAAAAAATGGTGGCATCTAGGAAATCAAAGGTAGTGAAATGCCCTCCTGAGCTTGCAAAAATACCATTTTTGCCATTCTTGACACATCTGACAGATACATTGCATAGCAATTACAGAAAGCTGGTCAACATCGATGACCAACCTTCAACAGAAGAACCTACAAAGTATATAAACATTGATCGACCCAGTAGATGTACTTATATTGGTAACAAGCTAGTCCAACACGACATGGAACACCTCGTTCACTTCTTACGAATGAATCGAGACATCTTCGCTTGGACTTTCAAAGAAATTCCTGGAATTAAACTATCCAAGGCATGTTACAGATTGAGTATCAACAACAACACCACGACAATCAAACAAAAATAGAGAAGACTCTCACCTCGTCTTCGAGATGAAGTCAACAATGAAATCGATAAGCTGATCAAAGTGGGATTCATTCGAGAAGCCAAGTACCCTGATTGGATCTCTAGCATTGTCGTAGTTCCAAAGAAGAATGGGAAAGTTTGAGTTTGCTTAGATTTCACAAATCTAAACAACCATACTCCAAAGGACAGTTTCCCTCTTCCAATCATTCTTCAAATTCTTGATTCAACAGCAAGTCACCAGCTTTTATCAAGATGGTTGCTAATTCTGGATATAATCAAATACCTTTCTTGGAGGCCAATCAAAAAAATACCACTTTCATCACTAAAAGCGGACTTTACTGTTTCAAAGTCATACTTTTTAGACAAAAGAATACAGAAGCAACCTATCAGCGGCTAATGGAAACAATGTTCAAAGCATCTTTGGGAAAAATTGTAAAGTCTATATAGATGATCTCCTATATAAATGCTTACAATCAAAGGACCATATCACAGATCACTCAACAATCTTCAATATTCTACGCTCTTACAGGATGTGGCTCAATTATGATAAATGTCAATTCAGAGTGCACTCAAGCAAGTTCCTCTGCTATTTCATCAGCAAAAAGAGGATTGAAGCTGACCTAGATCAAATTCTAGCTCTCCTCATCATGTTCTCTCCGATAACAATGAAGGTCATACATAAATTTGTAGGCAAGATTATTAATATCAATTGATTTGTCTTTTAAGTCTCCAGATCAATGAAAGTGGTTGTTCTTACTACTCCAAGGGTGTACCAAGTGAGGAAAAGTTCAGCCCAATGAAGAGATCCAGTGGACAGAAGAATGAGAGTTAGCTTTTCAAGAACTTAAAACCAATCTGGGGAAGTCTCCCACCATGAGTACCCTGGTAGACAATAAGGACCTGATCATCTACTTCGCAGTTATAAATAATTTTATCAGCTCGGTATTCATTCGACTTGAAGGCAAGGTTGAAAAACCAGTCTATTTTATCAGCAAGACCCTCACTTCGGTAGAGATAAGGTATTCTAATATCAAACGACTCCTTCTAACTCTTGTTTGAATTTCACAGAAACATAAATACTAATTACAGGCTCATTCAGTCAAAGTCATGACAAAATACCCACTCTAGGAAGTTTTGTCTAAAAAGAAAAATCACGGAGAGTGTAACAATGGTCAGTCTATTTAAAAGAACATGATATCAAGTTTAAACAATGCTATTCAGAAAAGGTTAGGCCATCATAAATTTTCTCACAGATTTTCCTGTGAAAGATCCCGATTGGGAGGAGCACGATCTTGACCTTACAGAAGAAATCACAGAAGATCCAACTATTAAACCATACGACGAATAAGCTAAATGGATTACGATGAAAGAGTAGACACTTCTTACAGATGGTTCAGCAAGACCCGCAGGGTTACGAATTGGAATCATACTGATTACCACTTCTAATGAAAAAATAGATAAATCAATCCGTTTAGATTTTGTGGCTTTCGACAATGCCATAGAGTACGAAGATTTAATTCATGGACTCGACTTAGCACTCGAGCTTGGCGTTTCCGAGCTTTCAATCTATACAGATTCTTTACTCATCATCCACTATAACTCAGAATATTACAAGAAAAATTTCAAGATGATTGAATATGTAACCCTCGTTACTGATAGGATAAGCAGATTTGCGAAAGCAACTCTCGACTATTTACCTCAAGGTGAGAATAGATATGTCAATTCCTTGGCTTATTTAACTGGGGTCTTGGGTACAGAAGCACGATATCTACAGATCGAAGTGATATCTACCCCCAGCATTCACTACACCAAAATCATGAATTTTCCACGGTCTGATTATTGATTTGCCACAGACATTAGCTATGGTAAATTTGACACGGATATTTACTTTGGAAAATAGATGTTTATCAGTGGTAATTTTCTAGTTCTTTTCCTTCGTCTCTTATTTGCTGGAGTTGCAAAGGTTTGAGGGATAGCTAAGAGACTTCATGTTAGAAACCAAGGGCTAAATTTTGATTTTATGGTTCCCTCTCGGATATATTTGTTTATTCTCAAATTTCCTTCAATTTGTTTCTCTAAAGAATAATCAGTTTGCGATTCTCAAAGCTATTAGTTTCTCAATCGATTTGGATTTTTCAATTGTTGAATTCTCTATCACAGAAGCTTCATAGTTTACAATTTGGATTTCATAATTGTTGAATTCTCTATCACTAAATTTCTCAAAGTTATGGTATTGGGAAATCAATTCTCGATCTCCTCCAAATGCAGCTACTCCTACGAGTACGAGTATGAGTACGCTTGAGCTGATTTGAACAAGGTTTTATTTCCATTTTAAATTTCTTCACTTTGTTATGTTTTTGATAGATTTAGGGATTGGAGTTGAGTTTCTAGAGGATTGTAATGAATAAATCTCAGCATTACAAATTTGATGGTCTGGATGTAATTGAATAAAAGCCATGAGATCTCCTAGAGAAGATATCAGAGCTAGAAGCATTTGATTTCTTTACAGTAACATGAAGTTTCCCATCTTCTTTAATCTCAGCTTCAATCTCAAAAACCCCTCTTTCATCCAAAGAGTTTAGCCCTTATAGGTCTGAGCATTTCATATGTAACAGCAAGAGAAAATTCACCATCTTTAGAGACTGTCCAAATGATTTCATATTTGCCATGTTGATTTAATTTGATGGCTCTGATTGGCAAAATAATACTATCTCCTACCATGTTGGAGATATGTTAGGGAATATTCTATTGCTCATTAGCAATAATGTTAGAAATATTAGCATTCAAGGGTATATATAAGTCATACCAGAAGCTTTCCTTAAATTTACTAAGCAAAATCCCATCAGAGTGCCAAGGGTCTTAAGATTTTAGCAGGTATGTCTTAAGATTTTAACAAAATTCCATGATTTTATGCATCTAAACCCCAATCCTCTTTCAGTCTTGGGATAACAAAGTTCACTCCACTTGATAGGTCCTCTTTTACATTAATAATCTGAAGATTCCTACCATTAGAATTTTGAGCAAACACTTTCTATTGATGTGCCACTGCTTGAGGCATCACAAACACTTCAGTCTAGTAAACATTTATGCTTGAAAGGACAGATGGGATAAGTTGGCATCTATACTTCAGTCTAGGAAACATCTATACTTCAGTCTAGTTAATACTTCAAAGCTCTAACAGTCTCTTGCCTTCAAATTAAAACTGAAAAAGGGGTAACCCCAAGTATTTAAAAAGCATTGCACCCTTTTCCATACTAAGTAGTGAGAATGTCTGCACTTGAAGTATCGTTCACTCCTGCCACATATATCTTGGATTTTGTGCAATTAATCTCAAGGCCTGAAATGCTAGAGAAGATATTTATTATTCCTCCTTACAGTCACAGAGGCCCTTGAGATGTCATCTAATCTGGGATGGTCAACTATTGATATCCATTCTTAAATTTAGTAATTACTCATTTGAACTGCCTAGGTACCATCCATTTACAGTTCTTTTCCATCATAAACTGTTATAAACTGTTATCTGCTATCTGTTTAGTACAAGATAAGCTGTTATCTGCTATCTGTTATAAACTGCTATCTGCTATAAAGTGCTATCTATAAACAGTTATCTGTTATAAGCAGTTATCTGCAATCTGTTCAGTAATTCAAGATGCTTATAGAAGCTGTTATTACTTGTTAGTGTATGATATTGGTGCCAAGTATATTCATATTGCTTATGTACTTGTTAGACTTGTTTATAAGCTATATAAACACATTTGCATGAGCATCTGATATTCATGTACTGGGAATTAATCTCATTAAGGAAAACATTAGCAGTATCTCCATTTGCATGAGCATCTGTGTTCAAGTAGGTAGGTAGAGGAAGAGAGAGGAAGAACATTGAAAATATGCCCCCCTTATCCCTGTATCAAGAAAGAAGCCTATATGGATGAATTCTAACATGTACACAAGAAAAAATATATCACATATTCATATGGGTTTGCTCTTCTCCTGCCATATTTATGTGTCTCCCTAAGTCGTGGTGGACACCATGTGCCCTCACTAAACAAACTTAAAACTCCATAACAAGAAGAAGCTTCAGTGATAAGGTTTTCTTACTGACACAAATAGAATCCACCCACCAATTTATTTTGATTCAAAACCCTAGATTACATTTGGGAGAGCCTCTTTGATTATTGTGTCATTATCTCATACTTTTTTCAGTTTCCAAGTAAAGATCATGCATTCCATTAACTATTTGATTGTGTTATTATCTCATACTTTTGTTATCACCCTATTGAGAGCTACTGCCATTTTCTGTCCATTCTTTTTTCAGTTCTTATTTTTTTTCTATTGGTCGAAAAATCTTACTTTATTTAAATCTAATTTATTCTTAACCTTAATTTGTTGAATATATTTCTTACAATATTTTTGGTATTTTTATACACATGAAACTATAGCCTTATATCCGATATCAAGTAGTCGTAATGTACCTCCAGAGATTGATAAACCTGATTGGGCAATGATGTTAGTTCTTTTTTGTCTGGGTATTTTTAAGTTGATGTTTTCTTTCAATTTTTATTTTCTTAAATTGTGCTTCCTTTTGATTTCAGGGCATCCCCAATATTGAGATTAATAGTGATCTACAGAAATAGGGTAGAGGTAAGCTCCAATTATAATTTTTATCGGTCATTGAAATAAGATATTTTTCTATAAGTTGCATATTTATTGATGTGGAAAAAATCTATTGATGATGGTTTCTTTGTAGATAACTCAAGAGAAGATCGAGAAAATGTGGGAAACATGCCGAGTAAGATCTTAGCATTGTTATGTCATATGCCATGTGATTTACTTAATATTTATGGCTGAACTTTAGTATATGCTTACATATTGAAATAGAAAGTATGCCTTATTGGTTGTGTCCTTCATGTTAGATTTGGAACCTTCTATAATTTTCTAAGTTATTTCCAGATCGTGAGGGATGTTTTGGATACCGCTGCTCGTTTAATTGAACCTAGTATTACAGCTGATTTTATAGATGAAGTTGTACACGAAACAACAATTTCTACTGGTAAGTTATAACCATCTCACCTATGAATTTACTAGAAAAAACACTTTCTTATACATTTGTATTAGTTTCGACAAGGAACGGTTGTCTTTGGCATTTTGATGATTAATGGAAGAAATAAGAATTCAGTTTATAGTTAATGTATAGAATACACTACAAGAAAATTGTTAATTTTTCACAAATGTTTTTAAGTTTAACCACGGACTTTGGCTATATACTGTGGTATATCGCAATATATTGTGTTAACTATATCTCGTGGTATATTACGATCTATTGTATAAGAACAATGTCTTGTACCAATCTACACACCCGCTGATATTTCGTATCTTCCGCCAAAGTTTATGATATATAAGACAGATATGTAAACTTTTGCTCGGTTCATTTTCCATGATTCAGCCATGCACTGTTCTTTTACTAGGTAAGCAATAACTTTATTAACAAAAGGGAGGAAACAAAGTGGAGTGCTACAAGCAAACAAAGGTATAATCTTATAGCATGATTATCCAAAAGCCAAAAATAATATCAAAATCTAAAATACTCCTTGCTGGGATCTTCAATTCCAATCAAGTAGTCCAGTTGGCCTGTGCCTAGACACTACTAAGAAATCTCAGTTTACAAGCATATCGACCCACATAATCTTCGCCAAAGTTGGAGTCTGTCATAGTATGTGTAACTCTAAGCGTTGAGAATAGGTTTAATTTGATCAAGCTCAGTAAGAAGCCTCCAGTGGACAGAGCCTGAGTTCAAACTTCAAAGCATGAATAGCATAGCTCGAATCAGAAGAAATCCAGTATTTGCTTTACCCTCTCTTTTTTGCCTCTTTTATTACTGCAGCAATAGCCCCACGTTCGGTGAAGAAAGCGATGTTAACTCCTATGATTTCAGCATATGTACACGAAACATCACAATTCCGATCCATGAATTAACACCACTTCAAAATCACCCATGCTAGGATTCACTATGGAAGATCCAACACACTTAGTTTGAGCATCTTCAAACCAAGGAATCTTCCACCTTTTAGACAAGATCTTTTGGGGCATCGGGCTTTTGTTTTTATATTCCATCTTGCACTGATACAAAGATCCCCTTAAGTGTAGTTCCTGGTAGTAGTAGTACTAGCAAAAGCTTCTTGAATCGTTCATTGTCTTAGTTTTCATAAAATTATGTTTTTTTTCTTTTTTCTTTTGCAGGTTAAGATATTTACTGATACCTTGGTAAAAAAATATGGTTGAACCCCGACGCTGTTGTTACTCTTTACCACCAGTAGATCTGAAGAAAGATGCCGTTGGAGGTATTCTTTCTATAACAGTCAGCTCGGCCAGTGGGCAGATCAAGGGGGGCATGAGAGGAAGCTATTCTGAAAGGCAAAATAGCTCCATGAGAAAAGCTAATTTAGAAGGAGACGTTGGTGACAGAGTTGCACAAATGTTTGTCAAAGTTGAACTTGGGGAGTTAACGAGGAGAACAAGTGTGAGTGCAGGTTCAGACCCTAGATGGGACACCACATTTAATATGGTTCTACATGAGAATACTGGAGTTTCATATAGTCGTCAAGTTATCTGAAATGTTCTTCGTAAACAGCTCAAATATGTTGCAGATGACTCCACAACTTTCTGATCTAGTGTTCTTGTAAAACGAGTTGAGTCTGTGGGACAGGAGGTAGAAATGGTTGTTCCATTTGAGGGAATTAATTAATTCAGGAGAGGTATACTTGTTGCCTCATTTGTATAATGTTCTTTTTATTTCCTTCTTGCAAAACTAGTGTACATGGATGCTTCATTATTTATTGATAAATGAATGAAGGGAGTTATTAACTATCTTTTGTTGATATATTATTACTTGAAATATAATCTAATACAAAGCTACATGGGGCTGACATCTTTCACTTCAGGTTATTTGGAGTTGGCATCTCTTACTTCAGTTGGTCTGGGGCTGGTATCTCTTTCTTCAACAGGGAAGGACAAGCCAGAGTTATCATGTTTCATAAGAAGATAATGTAGCTGATCATTTATTACAAGACCCTGACGAAGGAGCTCTTCGCCCCTAGTACAAAAATGGAATATGATGCAAAGATCTGTCTTAATATCTGATTGTAGTAGAAGAATCCTTACAATTATCTCAAAATCGTAGCATGTCCTTTAAAGCATTTGATAGACTCAGTTGTGTCCTTACACTCTTGGAATACTATTGAAATGATTCTTATGGTAGTTTTGATATTGTGGAATAAAAAAATGACGGAGTATCTTCGTGTGGGTAAATTGTAGGAATAAAGTACAATCACTATGATCAATAAATCAAAGATTAATATGATTCTACTAACCTGATTTCCTGCTCTCTATTTAATCACCTGTTCTTGAGTGGAGTCTTCCCTTAGATTGGCTGCAGACTTCAATGGGATGGTTTTCTGTAGTGTAGCCTCTAAGAGGGGCTTCATCTCTATTTAAACTAATAGGGTTTGAGTGGTCTTCCTATTAAACCCTCAAGCCCTAATAAAGAGTAACACTAGGTCTCACCTACCTTAACTTGGTACAACAATTGGGCACAACCAATAATACTTATACGACTTATTAACATGTATGCTCGTGAACCAGAAGGCAAAGTAAAGAGTAGTGCCGGTATAGATGGAAAATCCAACAATCTCTCACCCGGTACTAACTTGATTTTAAGAAAAATTAATTTTAGCCTGATTCACGGTTTTTTTATGAAAAGCGGATGGCTATCCTTTGTTTTTAAAACCACACATGATAATTTGTCGAAGGCAATGTTACATCGAACTTGACTGTCACTCTACGACTACAAAGATGACTAACACAGTTCACGGACGAATTTTGGTAAGGCCTTTGGCCACATGCCTAATTCATATTGTGTACATCAGGCTAGCAACCTGAATAACTTTCAAGTGTAATTTCTTTACTGGTAGAGTTTAGCGTATGAATGGAAAATGTACACCATAATGATGTGCTGGTACATTTCCATTAGTGTCCTGCAACATGTGTTTACCAGACACATGTCATTTCAATACTTAGACAATCCGTCACGCGAAGACCATCGCTTATACTGAAATGAAGGCCGAAAGGATGTGGAGCCTACCCATATCCAGCCCAAGCAAACTTGAGAAACCTTTCAGTATTTTATATAGGCACTTGATACTTAGACAACCTTCATATGATAAAATCACTCGTATCCAAAACTTTATTGCAATTGCATACTTTAAAAGTGAATATGTGCACATATAATAACGGATCCAAATATAATAGCAGCTAAATATTCAAAATCAAATCTGAATGTCGACTAAAATGATAATCGGGAATAACTCCCACGTGGATAAAGAATCCTAGTGCAGTAACAGTAAATAAATCAATAACTACTCCAACATAAAATAACGATCCTCAAGGAGACTCCAGTAATCCCATACGTGGAACATGTCCCTTGAAAGTTGGTATCGAAAATCCCTTAATAAGCGGATCAGCAATCATCTCCAATGTCGACAAATAAGGAATCTCGATAATTTGTTGTTGTACTTTATCAATGACAACGTGATACTTAATGTCAATATACCTGTTATCCATAGTCGCATTATCATTCTTAACAGACTTGACGACTGCCTCATTGTCACAAAATACTCGCTATGATCTAGAAATCAAATCAACAACTTTTAGCTCAGTAATAAACTGTTTGAGCCATCCAGCCTGTTGAGAAGCCTCCTAACAAACAACATACTCTACTTCCATAGTCGAGGAAGCTATAAGAGACTGTTTGACACTTCTCCACGAGATAGTGCTATGGGCAAGCATAAAAGCATAACTAGAAGTAGACTTCTTATCATCTCTGTCCCCTGCAAAATCTGAGTCAGAGTAGCCCAAAACCATGAGCTCATCTGATCTCCTATAAACCAAATTGTGATCTCTAGTCTTCTTCAAATTGCAAAAAACTATTTTTGGATTTATGCCAGTGAATAATGGAAGAGTTTTGTTGGTACCTTCCAATAACAAAACTGATGTCGGGTCTCATACATATCATGTCATACATGAGGCTACCAACTACTGAAGAATACTCCTCAGCAATATCTGAAGAAACTATTTCGTGCGGCATCGTCTTCCTGAAGATATCTCCCTTCACAATAGGGACTTCACCTGCTATGCAATCCTGCATGCTATGCCTCTTCAAAACTTTATCGATATACGTACTCTGAGACATGCCAAGTATCCCTCTAGTCATGTCTCACACAATCTTGATGCCAAAAACATAACTTGCATCTACCATATCCTTCATATCAAAATGCTGAGATAAGAAACCTTTCGTCTCCTAAATAAACCAGACGCCACTGCTAGCGAGTAAAATATCGTCGACGTACAAAATCATAAATGTAAAACGTCTCCCACTCTGTATGGCGTATATACAATAATCCATTTGCATACAATTAACTTAGATCATAAAAAAAATGTCAACTCCCACACAGAGTTGTGAGACGTATAATTCATCTCCTCCATTATGGTATTACACCACTAATGTGTAGAACTACTAGCCATAGCCACACTGTAAGATACCAAATCCTCGAAATTAAAAAAATCCCCTTCAACTGAATAAATATGGTAATCTGAAGAAAAAGCTGAACGCCTCTCTCTGGAGGATCTCTGAGTAGGAGCAAGAGGCTTATTTGGATGTGGAATAACATGAAACTGAACGGGAGCGGGTGGAGGAAAAAACTGAGTGAGAACTGGTACTACGACGGGGTCTGGAACTGTGCTCATCACAATGTCAATATCAGATAAGCGCGGAAGCAAAGCAACATTGGTCGGAATAGCAGTAGGACTCTGAGTTTCTAAACCCTCCTAAAAAACAATCTCTCTATGAAATGAGCCTGAGCATACTCAACAATCCCCATGGGTCGAGAAGGACAATAAAACCTTAATCCTTTCGATCTCTTTGGGAAACCAATGAAGAAACAACTAGCAGTCCTTGAATCTAACTTCTCGATAAACGGGTTAAGCAGTTTTGCCGCTGCGGGACAACCCCAAACACGTAAGTGATTAAGACTAGGATTTCTCCCAGTCAATAGATGATAAGGAATAACTGGAACAGAACGAGAAAGAACTCGATTCTGAATATTGACTGAATAACGTAAGCATTCTCCCCATAAATTTACATGTAAATCAGTATGACATAACATGCTACGAACCATGTTCTGATAAGTTCGATTACGGCGTTTACAAACACCGTTCTGCTTTAGTAATCCAGGTGTAGTGTACTGGGCTACAATACCCTGATCCTTTAAATACTGATAGAATGGTCCCAAATGTTGATCGTCTAGATCGATCTTAATACTCGCCCCCTCGATCTGACCGGACAACCTTGATCTTTCGATCTAACTGTTTATCAACCTCTAACTGGAAAGACTTGAATACATCAAGTTATTCAAACTTCTGGTGGGAATATCAACCAAATTGGATTCAAAATAAATATAAACGTACGAGCGCACATTGCCACTGTTGTCATACTTCAGTGATAAAAGCTTAGATAAGTTACTGTACTGCCTTCTCTTTACGGAACTCTCAAACTTTTTCTTAATGGCATCTGACTTTTCTTTTCCGGTACCTTTCCAGTGAGAATAGTTAGAGTATGTCAAGGTTTTAATATTAGTCAATTGGTTCTAGATCATAGGGTCCATAGCTGCATGAACCAGAGACTAAATATTAAGGACGTGCCAACAATTAAATTTTATGCACGTTGAACTTGATCTGCAAAAGATCTATAACTTGATGTCTTTAATCTTGATCCTACCTGGGGTTAGGATGGTTGAGTCAGAGTGTATATAATATATATGGTATGGATTATTCACTCTGCGGGTACAGCTATATATCATCAAATCCCTCCTTTGGGTGGTAATTTGACATACATTGCCCCCTTGTTGGTGATCACACACGCTCAAGACTAGACTTGCCACTTACAGTTTGACTCGAGATACTTCCTCACCTTTGGGCTGAGGGTTATCCTCATCTCCCTGTACCGTGTAGCCTATCTTGACCCACTAATTAATTAAAAGTTTCTTAGTCTCATTTGGGTGGTCTAATAGTTTCAAATTTAATTAGTACAAAGTAATCTTAATGAGACTTTTACGAGATAATCTCAAAATTAGGAGAAACGCTCAACTCCATGGACAAAACTCCTTTGGGCGTATTTGCCCATTTTATATCCCGCATTCCTAACGACTACTTGATCTCACTTAAGCCCCAATGAAGATCCTTGGGCATCAACGCCCTATAGCCATTAATGATAGATATTATTATCCAATAAAGAATAAACAATGAATGAGTCATTGCTAATAATCACTAAAAATATATTGTAATCCCTTAACAGGGTCACCATATATACGATATTCTTATACTAGAGCTGCTGTTGATAACTTTTACTCATGATAGTGTCCAATTGGCCAACAAATTAATGTTACAATTCATGATGCGACCTTAAGAATATTGCTCAAATTTTTGTCCGTATAGAAAGATCAGTGTACAGTCCTATATATTTCTCTAAAGTCTAAATATATAGACATTCGGCCATGTCCTATGAAAACATCATAACATGCCGATAAATCTCAATGTTATATGCTATATAGCAATATATAAACTAAACTAATATCATCTGAGCTCCTACAGATATCGGACTATCATATCGGTTATGTTGTACAATGTAGCCAATATATAACAATAACCAGAGATTTAACATGGTCATAAGCACAACAATAAGTAAGAACAGAAACCAATAAAAAAAAAACATATTTTATACCAAAGGCCTGACCAATTGGATACGGTTTACCATAATACTGGGCCATATCCATTAATGATATATATATAATCAGATAATGCAACTAAACAATTATCACGTATTAAATCACGTTGAACTAATATGGATCATCCTAAGTGCATCCATAACCAAAATAGAACTTAATAATAAGCAGTTAGAAAACAACACAACAGTAATTCGCAGAGATTCCATGATTACTACAGAATTCAGATTCGACAAAAAATCGATGAACAAAAAATTAAATTTATCTCCAATCACAGATGCGCAGAGATTCGATTACTGGTAAAACCCCAACCCAATCTCAGATTACAGAAACCCAATTACCTCTTGTAAAGCAGATTTACCCCAATCACAAACAGCTTTTCCCCAATCAGATTCACGAATCAGATTATGTAACAGATTGATCCCCAATCATTGAACAATTCACCGAAAATCATTGAACAATTCACCGAAAATAGATTCGACAGAGATTGAAATGAATTGGATATGAACAACAACAACAAAAAACAGATTTGCAGATTATCATTGAACAATGTAACTCATAAACATAGAACAATCACCAAAACCAGATCACCGAAAATTGATTCAGAGATTCGATAGAGGATTGAAGAACACCCATGAATCCTGATTTCCAGATTCGGTAAAGTATTGAAACCTTGATAATCAGATTCGGTAAAGTAATTGAAGAGCAACCATGAACTGATTTAGCCAAAGATCAAATCAGAGAGAACCATGAATTGATTTAGCCGAATTTGTAATTGGGGTAGGAAGAAAAAATTTCTTCTCGGCAGAGAGAACCACAAGTTTCACTGAAATTAAAAAAAAAAAAAATTGCTTGGGAGAGAGAAGTAGAAAAACCCATAAAGTATGAGAGATTGACAAAAAATACTCTCTTTCCTGAACAGTGATCGTGAAAAGTGATTATCAATTACTG
The DNA here is from genome assembly GCA_014058105.1 of Kingdonia uniflora. NCBI lineage: Eukaryota > Viridiplantae > Streptophyta > Magnoliopsida > Ranunculales > Circaeasteraceae > Kingdonia > Kingdonia uniflora. The sequence goes on from JACGCM010000696.1 coordinate 2,186,500, forward strand.
ATCGTGAACAGTGATTATCAATTACTGATCGTAGAGATTATGTACCCTAACGAGTGATACTAATTGTAGGAATTAAGTACAATCACTATGATCAATAAATCAAAGATTAATATGATTCTACTAACCTGATTTCCTGCTCTCTGTTTAATCACCTGTTCTTGAGTGGAGTCTTCCCTTAGATTGGCTGCAGACCTCAATAGGATGGTTTTCTGTAGTGTAGCCTCTAAGATGGACTTCCTCTCTATTTAAACTATAGGGTTTGAGTGGTATTCCATTATACCTGGTGTAACAATTGGGCACAACCAATAACACTTAAACAACTTATTAACATGTGCTCGTGAACCAGAAGGCAAAGTAAAGAGTAGTGCCGGTATAGATGGAAAATCCAACATAAATATCTCATGGCTATTGATTACTTCTTGGAGATGAAGAGAATGAATGTTGATTATGATAATGTGTCATTTGTTGTTGTCCTTAGTGCAGTAATGGGTATGAGTGATATGATAATTGGTCAGCAGATCCACACTACGGCTGCCAAGTTAGGTTTTGATTCTTTTACTTCTGTGGCAAATAGTTGCATTAACATGTTTTCAAAGATGGGCTACTTGGATTGTGCATTGAGAGTATTCAATAACATGAAAGCGTTGGATTTGATATCATGGAACTCGGTGATTTCGAGCTGTGTGCAAAGTTGCTTTGAGGCAAAGTCTATCACTTTATTTTTGAAACTATTGTCTAAAGGTCTAAGACCTGATCAATTTACATTGGCAAGTGTTTTAAAAGCTTGTTCATCGATTTCCGAAGGATTCTATCTTGGTAAGCAAATTCATGTTCATGCATTAAAAATGGGTAGTGGTGAGGATGATTTTGTCTCCACGGCACTTATTGATGTATTTGTTAAGAGTGAAAGAATGAAGGAAGCTGAGCTCCTTTTCAGTAGAAGTGACGGATTCGATTTGGTATCATGGAATGCAATGATGGCTGGATATGTTACAAATCAGGATGGTCACAAGGTATTAAACTTGTTTTCTACAATACAGAAATCTGGCGAGAAATCAAACCAGTTCACTTTAGCAACAGCCTTAAATGCCTGTAGTTGCGTTTCAACAAGGTAAACAAATACACGGGTATATAATACGACTTGGTTTTGAATCCGATCAATGTGTAAGTAGTAGAATTCTAGACATGTATGTCAAATGCGGTGATGTCTCTGGTGCATCTCTAGCTTTTGATTCCATTCGCGAACCTCATATTGTCACTTGGACAGCGATGATTTCTGGATGCGTGGAAAATGGAGAAGAGGACCGTTCTCTTGTGTTTTATCATAGGATGATGTGCTTAGGTGTTTCACCTGACGAATATAGTTTTGCAACTCTTATCAAAGCTTGTTCATGTTTTAACTGCTTTGAAACAAGGAAGGCAAATTCATGCGAATGCGATAAAACTGGAGTGTACTTCCGATCAGTTTGTTGGAACTTTGCTTGTAGATATGTATGCCAAGTGTGGAAGCATACAAGAGTCGTACAAGTTATTTAAGAGGATGAATGTGAGGAATATTGCATCATGGGATGCAATGGTTGTAGGCTTAGCACAACATGGAAATGGCGAAGAATCTCTAAAAATTTGTACGCAGATGAGGTGTTATGATATAAATCCTGATCCTATCACTTTTATTGGAGTACTTTCAGCTTGTAGTCACTCGGGGTTAGTTTCCGAAGCTTATGGGTACTTCAATTCAATGCGCAGTATATATGGAATTGAACCGAAGATTGAGCACTATTTGTGCCTAGTTGACGTACTTGGTCGTACTGGGCATGTTCACCAAGCAAAGAAGTTAATTGAGTCAATGCCCTTTGAACCATCTGGTTCAATGTATAGAGCTCTACTTGGTGGTTGCAAATTACAAAGAGATGCAGAAACTGGAGAGTATGTAGCTACTAGGCTCTTGGTTTTGGAGCCGTTCGACTCAGCAGCTTATGTTCTTCTCTCAAATATTTATGCTTCAGCAAACCAATGGGACAAAGTTAACGAGACTACCAAGATGATGAAATCGAGAAGCATAAAAAAAGATCCGGGGTATAGCTGGATTGATGTTAAGAGCAAGGTCCACCTTTTTGTGGTGGATGATAAGTCACAACCACAAGCATCTGCCATATATGACAAATTGGAGGAATTAATTCAAATAATTGGAGAGGAGGGATATACTCCCGATACAGATTATGTGATGCATGATGTCGAAGAAGAAGAAAATGAGCGTTCTCTATATTACCACAGTGAGAGGCTTGCAATAGCTTACGGGATAATAAGTACTCCCCCTTTGACAACTATCCGAGTCATAAAAAATCTTCGTGTATGTGAAGATTGTCACAATGCAATCAAGTATATATCGAAGGCAGTTGATCAGGAAATTGTACTGAGGGATTCAAATCGATACCATTGTTTCAGGAATGGAGTATGCTCATGTGGTGATTACTTGTAAATTTGAAGTATATCATCTTCTGATATTATATTTGGATTAAGGAACACCTGTTTAACAATGAACTCACTTTGTATAAAAAAAGAAGCTATATTGTACCACTAATTCTTCTAAGAGAATTGAGAATACTGTGAGAGTTTCTTTTAAGAACCCTGGGGTATCGTATTTGGATCTTTATTTGGTGCATTGGCCTGAGAGTTTTGCTTTTAGTGATGCTAGCTACCGATCCTCCTTGGAAGTCCACTAGCGAGTATAGACAGCATTCTAATAGGTTGAAGCCTACCTGGAAAGTAAGGGAAGCTCTAGTAGAGAGTGGTTTGGTTCGAGCTATAGGTGTTAGCAATTTTCAGTGTTAGGCAAATCGAAGAATTGCTCCAATTTGCAAATATCGTACCAGCGGTCAATCAGGTGGAGTTGCATCCATTTTGGTGTCAAGATGAACTTGTAAAATTCTGCCAGTTGAAAGGTATTCATGTCTCAGCTCACACTCCTTTAAGAGTACCAGTATCCACTAAGGGGATGTCTGATAGTGGATCGGTTAGTGAAGATGAACCTGGAAATCCTCGGATAACATTCAGGAGGTATAAATCAGTCCATAGTCCCATGTTGAAATTGTCTGTCGTAGCAAAAATAACTGAAAGGCGTAAAAAGACACCTGAACAAATAATTTTACGATGGGAACTTCAATGAGGAACCAGTGTTCTACCTTGCAGTCTAAATCACGACAGGATCAGAAACAACACGGATATTTTCAGTTGGTCCCTCTCGGACGGAGAATGGAAACGGTTAAATCTTACCGAATGATTAGTATGGCAGTAACTCGAGGAAGAAAATGCCAAATTTTTTAGGGCCTATTACATAAGGTTAAAGCTGAAGAAACAAATCATCATGTTCAACCATATCTTGAGCACCAGTACCATCTCATGAAATACCTTGTACAACCTGAGGTTCTTTTGGCCCTAATACAGAATGGGATCCATCCAATGTCTGGTAAGATTCTCTCTTAAAAATTTCTAAGTGTTTAATTATGTAGAAGTACATGATGAATGATTCAGATTAGTCGCTAAAATTACAAATGATTATCAGTTTACTTTGCTAATGAAAGTCTTACTTTCTTCCTGTGAAGTATGGGAGAATAGGGAGCAATACTGCTGATGTAACGCATATCATCCACACTAGTAGTGCCATGTCAGAGGTGGCCACAAGTCCTGCGTCTGATTAATCGCCATGATGGATCCGTTACTACTTTTGAGGTTGTGGTTTGAACACCGCTATATTAATCGTTTGCTTTAGAAGCCACTGCGCTTCCTTTTTTTGTTTCTCAATCTATGGTTTTTTTGGATTTATTATAGGGAACATGTATATAGCTTGTAACCAGTGTATCTGGATTTTTTGGGGCAATATTTATAAATGAAACAAGTTATTGAATTGTGTGTTTTTGTTTATATATGTGTATACAACAAGTGCAATTTGTTTTAATGAATTGTAGGTTTTGTGGTTATTTTTTTGATTTTTTTAATAAATAAATAAAAATTAAATTACCACAGAATAAAAAATTTCCATGGATTTACTCCGTATTAATATAAATTAGATAACCATAGACAAACTCCGTAGCAAAAAAATTGTCACGGATTTACTCCGTAGCAATATATATTAGATAACCACAGACAAACTCTGTGGCAAAAAAATTGCCACGGATTTATTCCGTAGCAATATAAATTAGATAACCACAGATAAACTCTGTGGTAAAAATATTGCCACGCACCTTTTACTACAGGCCTTTGCTACAGACTTCATCCATGGCAAAATGACTATTACCACAGACTTTATCCGTGGTAATTTAGTAAAATTGGTGTAGTGATTAATCTCCATTCTGTATGTATGATCAATATTGGGGGCGATGAAAATTATGACGACGATTGGCGGAAGCACTTTATCGCCTGCCTTTGCCCAGGGAACAGTTGTGACGGGCTCCTTTTGACAAATCAAAAAGAGCGCCGACAGTTGATAAAAAAATCGAAGCGTTATACAGTTTAGAATGGTCATTTATATCACCACTCAGTGACATGGCCTTATCTCAAGTGCCTCTCTAAGATGAAAGTTGATAGAATGCTCAAAGAATTGTATGAAGATACTTGTGGCTCCCACGCCGTAGGTCAATCACTTGTAAATAAAACAATTACACAAGGAGTATTCTGGCTAGGAATAAGCAAGCAAGCAGAAGAGTACTCACAAAAATGTGACACATATCAATAACATGGACATAGGATCTGAGCTCTTGCACTCAAACTACATGCGTGCAAGGTATTCTGACCCATCAAGCGGTAGGTACTCGAACTCTTGGGATAATTTTCTAATATGCCAGGTAACTGGCATTTCTTACTCGTGGTGACAGATTACTTTACAAAATTGGTGGAAGAAGTTACTCTTTGTCGAACTAGTGAATAATAGATCATCTCTTTTATCTGGGAGCACATTATCACACGGTTCGGATGCCCCCACCTGATTTGAATCGATAACGGGTCGCAGTTCATTGGAGAAAAGTTTGTGGCCTTCCTCAATAAACACAACATCATTCATTCCCCATCCAATCCATACTACCCGCAAGGCAATGGATATGCCCAAATCACCAGCAAAACCATTATGGATAGACTCAAGAAAAGGCTTCAATCACAGAAGAAAGGAAATTGGATATAGGAGTGTCCTCACGTCTTATGGGCATACTGTACTACACCAAGACAATCAACTGGTTATTCCCCCTTCCTCCTAGCTTATGGTACAGAGGCCATCATTCCAATAGAGTACCACCATCTTGTCATAGATCACGAGCTAACAGACGAAGAAAATGAGTTCGAGCTGGCCTGCAATATAAACTAGTTTGATGAAACAAGGGAACGGGCTATTGCCAACCTAGGTCGTAGGTCGATATCATCATATGCTAGCAATCTCCTAGAACAGAAGAGTCCGAAGCTGTGAGTTCCAAATCGACGATCTTTTCCTTAGATAAATCCCACAGAGTAGAAAAGAAGCAAGCGCTGGAAAGCTCGTAAAAAATTGGGAAGGTCATTTCAACACCGTTGGCCGCACTGACCTTGGATCATACTACCTCATAACAGATAAAGGAGTCTGAATCTCTAATCTTTGGAACACTAGGCGATTGAAACGATATTATCGTTAAATCCTTAGTTTCTCCGTTACAAGTACACTATTCTCATTCTTTAGATTCCAAAAGAGAGATTTCAATCTCCAACAGTGTACATTCTATTATACTTAACGAAAACTTACAAGTTTTTTCCCATATTACTCTCTACTCACATAGAATCTGATAAATCTCATAGATTAAAGCAAAGGTAATACTCGCTTTAAATTGACAATCTATACGCAGATTAAAGCAAAGGTAATACTAGCTTTCAATCGACCATCTATACACGAATTAAAGCAAAGGTAATACTAGCTTTCAATAAAACATCTATATAGAAATAAATTAAAGTAAAGGTTATACTAGCTTTCAATCGCGCATATATACATATATCAGCTATTAAAATGAAGGTAATACTAATTTTTAATCAATGATCTCTATTAGACACAAGATAAATCAAAGATAAAACTAGTTTTTATCTCACTACATGTCTAGAGCTAGAGAAACTACAGGTCAATTCTATAAGTTTTTTGCTTATATGGGAGGTTAACTGTACTTTCCCCTCTGCAGGATGTCATTCATCCATAAAATCTTGAGCTCGAGTAGTTACCACATTCCTGCCTTGCTCTACTAATTCTGCAGGTCAGGAACCTAACTCTATTTCCATGTTGTTCAAGCAATTTCCTTAATCTATATCAGTATTACAAATACAGCCTCGAAATGGTACACCGTCATACAAGGTATCACTTTCAAGCTCAACCCTCTTTACTTCATCCATAAAATATGCAATGGCAGCCATTAGCTCCCTCGAGTATACCTCTTTTGGGCCGATCTTCTCTCGATCAAGCGTGTCAAACTCTGCAAACTGCTTTCTTTGGCTCTGATGACGTTATCACAATGCCTTGTGTAGAGTGCCGTCGTGCTCTGTGCGATACCCTAAGCATATTATGACCTTAGTTTGTTGTACTAATGTCCCCGCTGCTTTTCCCAGCTCAGATTTATTCATCATCCTCAGCTCTTCCACTTAAGCATGAAATGCCACCAACTCAAGCTCATTTACATCACTTCTCCTAACACGAGCTTTATTCAGCATCTCATCCTTTCTCTTAATCACTCTCTTTAAATCTTGCTCTCTACGGAGTGTACCCCCTAACTTAAAATCACTCTCTCTTAAATGTTTGTTTCCCTTCCTTACATGAACTTGAATACGAACAAGATCAGCCTCTAACTTTTTAATTTCAACTGATAGGTTAACCGTGCCACCCTTGGCAGTCGAGACTTCGGTGACATCCTTATTCTTCTTTGACCGCTCTCCAGTCTCGGCCTTCTTAGCACGCAAATTGGCCATGGCCAAATCTGCCATCAACTTTGCAACCCTCTCATTCATCTTATCATACTATTTTTGAACCATCCGAAGATCAATATATTTAGTAGGCATGACCTCACTCAACTGGTCGGCTACACTTTCAGAAGTAACTAGATCATCTCGAGCCTTTACAAGTTCACTTTCTTTCTTGGCCATTTGACCCTGCAAACTAGCCACATGGCCCTGCAACTCTTTTTCTGTCGCCTCTAATGACTTGATACGGTAGTGAGCAGCATCCGCTTCTTTACTTTCACCATTAACAAGTCTATCCTACTTTTGAGCTTTGTTAATTTAGTTTGTGCACCTTCGAGTTCCCTTTATAATTTTTCTAATTTAGCTTCTTTACTTTCGATCTGCCAGGTCAGATCGTCCACAACCTTCGTTTCCTTGGCAATTTAGATCTATACTTTGAGATATTGATCCTCCCTATCTTCATATGCCTCATTCATCCTCTCAAATTTATCTCCAAACTCATGATTGTATTAAAGTATCTGTTGTTCGCTTAAATGAACAATCTCTAACTTGATCTTCATCATCAAGTTCGATTCAACAATACTTCACAGATACAATCAATACATAATACATATAACTTTATAAATTTCTAACAGATTTCTGTTTCTGACATGCACACAAGCTGATATTATACTTCGTCCTCAAGTTAAGTGGTTATCTTACACTAATGGAAATAACATCTATATTCTATTTCAAGGTACACAATTTCTATGTTCTAATTTTCTAACACTCCGAAGTAGTCTGAACATACTTGGTTATTATCATTCATTATGATCCATATATGCCTTCTAACTTGACTTTGTAGCTCTAAAGTAACGCAGAATACAAGTCAAATATTTCTAGATCTTTTCTAATCTATAGCTCCATTTGCGAAGTCAATAGAGTTGCTGAGGCATTTTGCTCCTTAGCGAGCTCTTTCTCTAATTCCTCAATTTTGAGGCGCATATCTTTAAGTTCCTACAAATAATTGTTTTCAAACATCTCTTAGCCTATCCTAAATTTATCCTACAAATCAATGTACCATGCACTTACAATTTTTAATACACACAAAATACACAAACAAACTTTAAAATTTTTTACTCTACCTTCTCATTATCTCCCTCACGGTTCTCTAGGTCTGTTCTAGCAGAGACCGCATCTAATCCTGTTACAATTCCTAGGAGAGTGCCACCATCAACTTAGAGCTCCTCTTCCACTTTGGCCTCTTCAACATAACGTCCTGCTATGATGGCTTCGAGGTCAGCAACAGAGTACCCCATTTCGAGAAGTTAGCGCCCAAGGTTGTCCCGAGTAGCTGCAACTTCATCAACATTCATCTTCGCTTCATTTGTGAGCTTGCGAATCATCACCCAGTACGAGTCCTTCATGGAAATCAAGAACTCCCTCTCTAAAGACAAATCGAACTCGAGTTGAGACACCCTCTTCTTGAGCTCGGCTCTCTCTCCCTCGAGCTAAGCCCTTCCTTCCTCGAACCCAAGGCAGATACCCTTCACCATGCGAGCAGCTTACAGCATAAAAAGACACATTTTTTGCTCGAAAGAAAATGTAAAATTCAAATATCATAAAGACATCAACTTACCCTGCTCAGCTTCAACTGTGCGGAAACAATTATCTCCTTGGTACCCACTTGAGCTGCCAGCCTCAACCTATTCTCCACGGCTAGAAGCTCAACCTCCACAACAATCCCACTCTCTATATCGTTCTCCCCGCTCAAAAAAGTAGGCGAATCCACCCTCCTCTTCTTCACATTCATCTTGACCTCACTACTTACCATAGTCCCCGAGGCTGAGCCACCCTTCACAGCCTTCCTCTTTGGGTGCCTTTGAGCTAGCTTACTCGAAGTAATACCCCCAAAAATTGTCTTCAGCGTCATTAGAGCAGCCTTCGGTAATACAGAATGCTCTTCCCCGTCCACTGCTATTTTCTTTCCAGCTCCAGTTCTTTTCATTTGTCTCTTGGCTTGAGACTTTTGTACTTTCTCCGACCTGCTCTTAGCTCTTTTGTATCTATCGATATCGAGTTCTTTCGGGACAATTGCGAGCTTAACACCTTCTCGAGCTACAATATCTATCAGCGATTCTCTTCTTGGCACTTGAGATCGAAGACCTGTAACATAACGCCACAAATTGTTAAAGCAAACACAGAATGTTCCTCCAACTACAACAGTTCGATATCGCAAACTATGACTTACTTTTCTTCAAATTTTTATATACAAGTTCTATGACCTCCTCGTCTATTCTTTGAAGATAATCACCTTTCACCAATATCACATTATTATTCCAAACTCGTCTTGTTGAATTTATATCGAAAGATAGAGATCGAGATAAACTAGGTAAAAATACGCGCCTCCAGTTGTCGTATAATATTTCACATTATAATACTGCATAACATCCACAGTAGTTATTATCCTCTCCACCTCATTCTCCTCTCACAGTCTATTCAGATTATCACAGATGTTTATCACCTCCCACATATTCCCATTCAGTTAGGCAGGACATGCGTCTATGGTATTCAAAATACCTTTCACAAGATTGCTAAGAGGCAACATCAGTCCAAATTCCAACTAAGAAAGATAACACAGAAAGCCCTGATCCAGGAATTTTGGAAAATTCCCATCGAAGTCTTAAAAAGATTGATTCTTCAACACTCATATCTGATTTATCCTATTCTAAGTTAGGTAACAAGAAAAAAAATTCTTCCCTGCTTGCTACCGTGCATCCCCTAAATGACCTCCCAGCATGTTCTACAATATTACCACATTTCCCACCTAAACTACATTTGATTTTACAGAATTCTTTGAATACATCAGACTTTGGAGGATAGGTTAACAAATTACTAGGGAAATCTGGAAATTGTACAAATTGTACTTCATCCTCCCCCTCTGAATCTACTTCTACGACCTATATATTTTTAGACTTATCAGATCCTACTACAACCACACGACTAAAGGTCGAAGTCTACATGTCAGGTGAATATTCCATATTAAATATAAACTTGAGGATGAGGCTTATTTCTATAACAGAGTCTCCTCATGCCTCAACCTACATATAGGTATAGGTATTTAGTTAATTTTCTCAATCATTACCTTTTATCTATACTTTGACACATACACATCTATCAAACACATATATTCATCATATTCATCATATACATATATCTTTTTTCATGCAAATGAAATAGAATTTTCCAAAGTTTAATATAAATGGCAAATTTTTCAAATATTGAAAACCTACAAATATTGTAATCTCCATCTCAAACTTTACAATCACAAAATCATAACTCAATTCAAGCCATCAACGTCTAAATATGAGTCAGGAATAACGTCCAATCCTTCCTTTACCACAGCACTGTGCAACCAATGTCTTGACTCAACCTCCATAACCTTCTCCCTCCATCTACGATGATTACCTTCGTTCAATCTCTCCCCCAAAACTCTGTAACTTAATCTCCTTTCTCTCCCTCTGTTCTTTTATTTTTATGAGTTTGACAAATGTTTGAATGAGGAAGAACTGTTATTTATACTTTTTCTCTCTAACGGCTTGCAGTTATTGGGCCTCGTACAAGCCACCCTCAGTTTTGGAACTGAGGCATTTCTTCTATAATTAATGTTAGACGTTTCGTACCTTTTTGGTGAAAATGACTTCTAATCATTATCCCACATCTTATATTTAAATATATTTTTCTCTCTTACCCAAATCTCTCTCAGACCTTCCCACACTCATGATCACTTTATACTCACATGCAATCAAACTTTTTCTACCCTAACACGAAAGACAAAAATTAAAGCTTATTTAATTTCTCTATTCTTATTCTGCTATTTATAGAACTGCTGATGCTATTTTCAATGCTATATTATTTCAAAATTCAAATTTTTATTCTAATAGTTTCAAACAGCATTTACAATAAAATAAGAAAAAATTCATAAGAAGTATTCTTCCTACATTAAAAAAATAGTTATTCTATCTAACTCAGTTGGCTCCCTCATACATAATCACACATAAAACATCTAAGATGCCCTGGAGTAGCACACCTAATAAATTTTCCCCTAACAATCCTCTTATCTTCCTCAGCTATTTCTTCCATATTAATTTCCCTCACAATAGCGTTCCGAGCTTCAGGCTCTGAAGCCAATTTAGGGAATATCTCCGAGTAAAAGTGATGCTTAATCTCGTACTCCCTCGCCATCGTATCCTACCTGTCAAACTAGATTTCAGATTCAGGCAAGTTGGCATCATAATCTAATAGCCTGAATATGATCCTCTCCTGCTTATTGCTAAGCGCCCCTCCAAAGTATGACGAACTCTTTCAAAATGAGTCCTCACCATTTTGATTTATTCCTCCTCTCTACATAACTTTTTAGGCATTATTTATAGACATCTTGGAGATAACATAAAATCCCCCCCATTCCGCATATAGTAATCTATATTTACTCCATCTTTCCATTCCTGGAAGCCCTAAGATCATGATAGAAAGTTATTTGGACTTATCTTTCCAAATCGTCCTCATTACAGTTCGAACTCATTTTTACAATCTCTCTCCTATGTTCTACATTTCCACAACTAAATATTTAATTTTTGTACATTCTATTCTACATTAAAACGATGCCTAATAGCTCAATTCTTGGTACCTAATCAGTTCGATTTACATACCCGTTACATCTCCACATCTATCTTCAACAGGTCGACTAATTCATTGTAAGGAGATACATTATAAAAGTTTGACTTATAAAACTCATTTTTGGGTCGATCTCTAACAACAACACATTACATTTTACTATTCCCACATATTTTTGTTCGTTAGATCTACCATACTAATTTCTAATTTGATCTATTAGCACAACTTTTTGCCCAAATATCTTTTTCATTAGCTTGAATATTGCTTACAAAATACTTTACAGAGAATAAGTTTTCAAACATTTCTTTAGATCGATCTACTGGATACATTATATTTTAGTTTTTATCACTGTTTCATACTGAAACTCTTCTGGAAGAAAAGCCCAGGTAATGGTTGTCACAGAGATTGAGCCTACCTCCAACATAACTTACTTTCACAAGAAACTGAGGAAGCTATTTGTAATAGAGCCTGAACCAACCTCCAACATGAAATACTCCTTCCTGAAGAAGAACGATGATTGTGTGAAAGAAGATTTCCGATCTCCGTCTCCCTTCTCCACTACCACCGTCTCTTCCTCCGTAACCCCCACCACCATCGCTGAGCAGAGAAAGGCGAGTGATTCTCCTTTCAATGCACCCAATCTCTCGCAGAATATCGAAAGTACATCCTATTATGTACACCGGCCACAACAACTGCCTCCTAAACCTTGTCCTCCACCAGCAGGCGAAGGCATAACCGACGCTACTCCCCAAACAGAATCACATAGTAGAACTACCAGAAATGGTAGTAATCATCCTCCGCCATAGCTGCTTCCACCTTCATCATCCCATGAAATGTTGGTAATACTTTAATGGGCGTGGGTATCTCCAAAGATTGGTTGCCAAAGTATCGTAGCTGCAACTTCTGTAAGAACTCTCGCTTCATATGTCTGACACCTGGTCATCTTAATTCTCAAGATAGAATATATCAAGAGCATTTTATAGAAATAAGGTACTTTTACAGGGATGACAGATGCTACAATATAGGTAATATTTAAACCAAGCCCATATTAAATGCGAAGATAGATTTCCAAAGCAGACGTCATTCATAGAACAACCTTTACTGTGGAGAAACAAAGGTCAAGTACATCAATCCTTTCCACCATAATAAATACCAGATATAGTCTTCCATCAAGAAATACCAAGTACCTAACCAGTCAAATTCCACATCAATACATCAAACCTTTCCAACTTCTAACAATATTTTTAAACAAAGTTCACTCTTAACTAAACTACTTGGGCCTTCAGTTGCGAGGGGGCGATTGTAGGGACCTATCCCTCAACCTAATCCAAACTCGAACTACCTCATTATAAAACTCACGCATTATACATGTGACATGTATAATCAGCATTGACACCTTGACCACGAACTAATAAAGAATATAGATTGAGTACAATCGCAAAATATGAATAAGTCAAAGACACCTGTCTCTCATGAACTAACAGTTACACATTCAACTGCCACATACCTCATTATCATAAGAATGTTCTATTACGCGATAACGAGCTGCAGGTAAGGTTTATATAAAGAAAAAGCTCCAGAGGAGATAGGGACTGGATTTTCTAGATTCTAACACAAGAATTCTTATTTCAAGATCAAACATTTCTAGTTCAAGATATCACTTGTAATATGATATCGGCCTCAAGTAATAAGCTACAGTTTCTAAATCCTCAACTCAAAGTCATGGTTTTTCACCTATTCAAAGGTTTTCTACGCTAAATTACCTGTGTCAATTCTTGTATTCTACTAATTTTTGTTACATCTACGTTTGGTGTAAGATATAATTTTAAGCTATTTTGAGTTGCAAAATTAGGCCATTTCATAACCTATTCTACTATCACTACTCATATATCATAGTTATTTCCCTACTATTTCTCATATGATCTTGTTATCATTTATCTTTACTATTATAAATGCAAAGCCCCTAAGCTCAGTTGAATAAAGAAGTATTCCAAACTGCAGTAGCTTATTCTGTATCTCAGACTCATGCGTCATCTTTGACCACTCGACCTCATCAACAAACACGTGGCACAGTATATAACACATTATAGTTATTAAGTTATAGTCATTACTTTCGACCTCTATATCAACAGTTCAAACCAACAAATGCGCAGTCATCAATGAAGCCGTTACAAAACTTTAAAGATCAGAACGTTACATAACCAGTTTATCAAATATATATTATAACATCCATCATTTAGGATAATAATGATCGTAAAGTGGTCATATTATAACCTTTAAATAAGACAAGAGAATTCCAGATGAGGGACGGATGAATCCTAGCTCTAACACTCTATACTCGAATATTCAAAACATCCTTTGTAATAGCTAACAAATCTTAATAAGATCTCTCTATGTTCCTAAAATCCTTAAGAGAGGTGGTAGTTTTTAACCTATTCATAAGTTTTCCACGCTAAACTTTTTTGTCAGCTATTATTTACTGTTCATTGGCATTCTGACTATCTTTGGTGCAATGACTATGTTCAGATCACAAAATTAGGCTATTACATTTTGTCCCATCTAAGGGAATAAAGTTCTCAAACTTATTGTCTCAGAAAATAGCTGATTAACTCTCTACGACATGACGCTTCAAAGCCAGAGTATGCCAATTTCTCCAGGAGAAGGAAACGCCGCACCAGCAGAATTGCAGGCCAATATCAACTCTGAAAGAGAAAGGCAAACCACTTTGGAGCAACAGCTGGCAAGCATACAAGACACATTAATGGTCCTGCAGATTCAATAGATCATAGCCCATAAGAAAAAGGGCATACTGCCAGCTGCTTCGCGGGTTTCCATTCTTAACAGAATAGGACCTTATGCGAACAATCTGGGAGGTAAAGTGCATAAGCAACATGGGGGCGAGCCAGCTATGATATAAGAAGACCACCATAAAATTGATGGAGGTCGTGCTAGAGTCAGACAAGAAGAGTTACCATAAGGAAGAGTTTAAATCCCGACACTTGATCGGATAAGCGAAAGAAGTGGTGACTACAATCCACGAAAAGGATGCGTCCCATGGCCAACCATTACAGCTCGTCAATACGTGACTCATGAACATGTTCAGAAATGTATTAAAGAACTATTTGATGCCCAAGCTCAAGCCACTAAAGACATTCACAACAGGTTACAGAAAAGCCCAATCACTCAGGAATTATTGGATGGAGAGGTTCCCACCGGTTTCTACACACCAAAAATTCAAAACTACAAGGAAAATGATCCAGTGGAGCATGTTCAAGAATTTTAGGATGCTCTCGGCCTTCATTCTTCATCCAACCACATTCTATGCCGGCTCTTTCCTACAAAATTATTTAGCAAGCCTTTGCGATGGTTCCATTAACTTCCTGAAGGGTACATTACAACTTTCAAACATATACAAAAACTTTTTATTACGAACTATTAGCACAACAGAGATATGGAGGAGAATCTATATTCTTTGTTCAGCTTAAGTAAGTATCAGGGGAGAAGCTTGAAATATTTACCTAGAAATTCTTAAAGTTGGCCAGGAAGGTAGACCGATGCGATCAAAAGATCACTATTTCAACCTTCACAAATGCTTTGCTCATGGATAGTAGAACGAAGGAGTACCTGATTCTAAACAAGCCTACAAGCTTGGAAGACATGATTGAGAAGGTCAATGGTTATATCAATCTTGAATAGATACTAGCAAAAAGAAAGAAAACTTAGAAATCGACCTTGACAACTAGAGATTAATCTACAGACCAAAATTTCAATCGTACTGCTGATCACGGAAGAGACAGGAAGATGACCAAATTTACTGATAATCGAACTTGGAAAGGCAGTAATATGCCCAAAACCTGTCTTCCCAAAATGACTGTTACCATCACTAGCATATATCCTACTTTAGAAGGATAAGTTTTTTTGCACTGCCCACTATCTCCAACCTTTTGAGAACAAGCCATATTGCATACACCTTAAAGTATGATATCACGAGACAGAATATTGCGTCGCTTTACTGCGACTAGTGGAATACATTTTTACAGATTGAAGAATGCATGAATACATTGAGGACAATGAAAGTTACAAAAATGGGAGTTATCGGCTTACAATGAAGATCGTATAGGTCGAAGAAGTAGCCAAGGAGAAATATTTGTATCATATCTCCCTCAACCATTTTATCGAAACACATACCATTAATGGGTCAGTCATATGAAAAAGGAGAAATCTTGGTCAAAGTCATGTAGCCGATAAAGAAGCACATGGATCTCTTTCAGCCACTTTTTCAGTTCCCGACCTGTCTATACCAGATAAAGAAGCACGATTACTTCCCGTATCTAGTTCCCAATGCACAGGGATCTCTTTCGATGATTGCAACGTTCGACATGTCAACTTTTTTTGCCATGATGCACTCGTGATCATGTTGAAAATGAAAAATATCGTAGTACATACAATGATTGTAAATACGGGCAATAGCATCAAACTAGTTTCTGAGATTATAATCGATTAGATGGGACTGGCCGTTAAAGTTTAACTAGTGATGTCGACATCAGTGGGTTCAACGGTTCTAAGGAAAAATGTATAGGAAAGATTTTACTTCCTATTACTGTCGGTCCAGCAACAGTCGACGTAGTATTCTACATTATCAATGCAGGATCATGTAATCTGGGGATCATGGGACGTTGTTGGCTGCATAACATGGGAGCTATCCCATCGACCTATCATTTGGTGCCACAATTCGAATAAAATGGTAGTATTTACGAGATCAAAGGCAATTATAAGCTAGCCTGAGTCTGTAAAAATTATGTTTCCACTGTGACAGAACCATCTGTACCACAGCTCGCATAGTAATTATTAAAAATTGCAGGGAACATTGTAGAGAACTTTACAAAAAATGAACTGCAAAATGCAGAACCTACAGAGTACATCGAAATCAGTAAAGAAAAAAGAGGCACCTACATTGGCACTCTTTTACCCACAACAGAGCGCAACACTCTTATTCAGTTTCTCATGGACAACAGTGACGTCTTCGCGTAGACGTTTCACCAAATGCCAGGTATTGATCCCAATTTGGCCTGCCATAAGCTTAATTTAAAGGATAAAACTGAGGCGGTCAAGCAAAAACAGAGAACTTTAGCACCAAGACTCCAAGAAGAATTCAGCAAAGAGATCGATAAACTAATTAATGTTAGATTTATCCAAAAAGCCAACTACGAGAATGGATCTCGAACATTGTCGCAGTGCCAAAGAAGAATAGAAAAATCAAAGTCTGCGTAGATTTCGCAGACCTCAATAAACATACTCTGAAAGATAGTTTTATCCATGATGGACGCTGTATCAGTATACAACTAGACACCGCTATTATCCGAAGATCAGGAGAAAATGGCCTTTATTACAGAGCATGGTCTGTATTGTTACAAAGTCATACCTTTCGGTCTCAAG
This sequence comes from Kingdonia uniflora, assembly GCA_014058105.1. NCBI lineage: Eukaryota > Viridiplantae > Streptophyta > Magnoliopsida > Ranunculales > Circaeasteraceae > Kingdonia > Kingdonia uniflora. Next base: position 2,203,543 of record JACGCM010000696.1, read on the forward strand.
AATGTATAATCAACTTATCAGAGATTGATGACACAGATGTTTAAGGACCATCTCAAAAAAATGATAGAAGTTTACATTGATGATATGTTGTATAAAAGCCTCAAGAGAGATAACCATCTCGTAAATTTACACACAACTTTAAAAATTCTTTATTTTCATAAAATGAGACTCCACCAAGACAAGTGCCAGTTCAGAGTCCAATCAGGCAAATTCTTGGGACATTTGATCAGTAAACATGGCATAGAGGCTGACCCAAATTTTATTCATTCACTATTATCTATACCTTCTCCAAACACAAAGAAAGACATACAGAAACTTGTTGGCAAGATAACAGTAATCAATTATTTTGCCTCCAAGTCTTCAGATCGGTATCAATGGTTATTCGACTTACTGCGTGAAGGGACAAAGAAAAATAAATCTAAAAAAGATCCTGAGATCGAATGGACAGCAGAATGTGAAGCAGTATTGCAGGAACACAAACACTATTTGGGAAAGCCACCAGTAATGAGTAAACCCAAGGAAGGAGAAGAATTTACCATCTATCATGCCGTTACTGATGAGTCATTGAGTTTAGTTTTCATTTGACTCGACAAGAAGATGGAGAAACCTATCTACTTCATTAGTAACACTCTCACTTCGGCAAAATTATGGTATACTCAAATCGAAAAACTACTGTTAGCTCTCGTTTACATATCACAAAAATTAAAATAGTATTCCCAAGCTCACTCAGTTTGAGTAATGAAAAACTCTCATTTGCGTAAAGTCTTATCCAAGCGCGAGAAATGCAGATGAGTTTAATAATGGTCGGTAACCCTCGTTGGGCACGATATATCTTTCGAACCACGGCATTCCCAAAGAGGCCAAGCAGTAGTAGATTTCCTTGCAGACTTCCTAATATATGATTCTGACTGGGAAGAAGATAGTACCAAGATCAATGAAGAGCAGTTAGAGGAAAAGTCAGATTAGATATCCAAGAAAGGTTGACGCCTTCTCACTGATGATTCTATCGTACCTGCGGGTCAGGCATTGGCATTATCCTTATTACGCCTTCCAATGAAAAAATTGAAAAAGAAATTTGACTCAACTTCAAAGCCACCAATAATGTGGCAGAATATGAGGCACTAATCCACAGTCTGGATATGGCTCTAGAAATTAGGGTTCCTGTGCTATTTGTATACACTGACTCTTTACTCATAGTAAACCATTACACAAACAAGGTTTATAAAAATGGAAATATGATTGATTACACAGCAGCAGTAGCCGACTTAATGAGTAGATTCAAGAAAGTTACCATCAAACATTTGCCTCATAGAGAAAATAGACATTCTGATTCCCTTGCTTATCTTGCGGGAGTCCTCAGAACAAAAGCTTGATATTTGAAGATAGAAGAAATATCCACCCCCAGCATTAATATTTTTAGTTTAAATTTTGTTAATACTGGGGGCGGTAAAGAGGATGTAGACGATTAAAAACGACCTTTCCTAATGTATATCAGGCACAAAAAGAAGTTTGACGGGGAACTACCTACAGATCTTACCAAAAGAAGACGCGTGCTTGAAAATGCTAAGCGATACATCATTGCTAATAATTTCCTTTATAATTTTTCAGTGATAGGACCCAATCTTTAATGTTTATCTGATAAAGAGGCTCAAGACTTTCTGTACAAACTTCATGAAGGTACTTGTGGATCCCATGCAGCAGGACAATCTTTAGCAAACTGAGCTCTTACACAAGGAGTATGTTGGCAAAAAATGAAAACCCAAGCCATCGAATATTCAAGCAAGTGTAATGCTTGCCAACGACACGTACCTAAAATTTAAGCTCTAGATTTGAAACTTCATTCTAGCAAAGTAGTCTAGCCATTCAGAAGATGTACCCTCGACCTCGTAGGTGAGTTTCCCACTGCACCAGGAAAAAGGAAGCACCTCCTCGTAGCAATGGACTACTTCACCAAATGGCTGGAACTGGTTCCTTTGTGCCGTACCCGTGAAGACGAAGTCATTAAGTTTATATTGGAAACCATCATAATATGGTTTGGCTACCCCCATCTCATTAGAATTGACAATTGACCTTAGTTCGTTAGTTCCAGAATGGTTGAGTTCTGCAACCAACGCAACATTGTCCTCTCTCCTTCCAATCCATATAACCCACAAGGAAATGATTAGGCCGACATCACTAATCTTACTATCTTCGATGGAATCAAATAGTGCTTGACAGATAAGAAGGGTAATTGGGTACAATAACTACCACATATGTTATGGGCATATCGAACAATGCCTCTAGCGACTGGGTGGACATTGTTCCTGTTCACATATGGTACTAAGCCAATCATCCCCACTCAATATCATCACCCATTACGTAACCATACCATGACCGACAAAGAAAATAAATTCCAGCTGGCAGGTAATTTGAAATGGATCAAAGAAATAAGAGATCGTGTAATCATAAACTTGGGAAGTTATCATTAGTTTTTAGCCAGATCCTATAATAAATAAATTCATCATCGAGCGTTCAAAATTAAAGATCGCATCCTTCGAGAGATCCCAAAATACAGAAAGGAAGTCAATGCTGAAAAACTTGCAAAAAATTAGGAAGGTCCTTTTATCATTGTTGGAAAAAGTAGACTTGGTTCTTATGACCTCGTTACCGAACACGGGGAACGAGTACCAAATCCTTGTAGCACAAGGAGATTGAAGCTATATCGAAGATAATAATCCATCACAGTATACTTTTCTAATAAATCTTTCATCTTGTACATCGATCTTACATAATTTAAATACTTATGTTTGATCGCCCTACATCAGAGTTCTTTCTAATATTTCATACAGGACTCTATATAACATTCTCTGTACATCAATCTTACAATAATCAAAGATTTGTGTTTGGTTGCTCTACATTACAGTACTTTCCTAATATATCATATAGTACTCTATCTAGCATTCTTTGTATGTTAATCTTACAACAATGAAAGATTTGTGTTTGGTTGCCGTACATTACAGTACTTTTCTAATATATCATACAAGTACTTATATATACAGATTACAAATATCATAGAGTACCAATGGGTTCACTACATTCTGTTATATTACAGATCGTTTGTTACTTCAGCCGAACTGATCCTCTATTATATTACTAATCATTTGTTGCTTCAGCCGAACTGATCTTCTATAACATTACAGATCGTTTGCTACTTCAGCCGAACTGATCTTCTATTACATTATGGATCGTTTGTTGCTTTTGCCGGACTGATCTTCTATTACATTACAGATCGTGTATTGCTTTCAGCTAATTCGATCTTCAAGTACACAATCGGTTTACTATACGAATAACTCAATTTTATGATGGGCTAAAGCTGTCGTTAACGCTCTTTTATGATTGTTTTAGACCGTCGCGATTCCCGTTGCTAACGAGCCATCGTTTATATATTTCGACGAAAATGTCCCGTTGCAAAGACATAAATTTTGTAACGGTCTTTCCCCGTCGATAATTTGCGTCAGTTGAGAACCGTCCCAAACTTGCTTAAATTTAGTATCCCAAAATAGCTATTACGGCGGCTTTGGTTGGTTGGAAATTTTGTTGTTTATTTGTGACTAATTCTCCTGGAAAGTCTATTTATGAAACAACTAAAATAAATTCATCGTATTCACTGTTCTTGATTTGCGACAATTGCATTGTATAAAACGGAATAACGTAAAAAGAAAGTACCATATGCAAGAAAATAAATTTCATTTTATTATAAAAATGAAGTACATACAATATATTCATTCAAATTATTTTTATATAGTTCCTCCAAATAGAACTTAAAACAATCGTTAGCAACAACTACCCTTTAAACCCTTCCGCCATGAGCTATTACTTCTTAACCTCATAAGCGTCCACCTGCAAGTTACAAAAGGTATGCATACATTAAATAGCAATCTAAGGATTTTTTCATACATTAACGAAATGTTAAAACATTAATAAGATACTCGTCCTTCTTACAATCATTTTGTAGAAGTCACTGTCAGCTTTCTTTCCATTCCAGGCTCCACGCGGGCGCCCTTCTTTCTATTTTTACATATTATTTCATTATTAGGAAATATAACTTTAAATTCCTTCCACTATGTACGAAAAAATGCAAGTTAACTGATGAATACCTGAAGTAAATTCAATATCTCCATACATGACTTGGGCTCCTTTTTCTCCATCAACACTTGATTTAGTTTCTCCCATAATGCATGAAATCATGGATCCTTACTTTTATTATCATTATAACAAGTAAAACACCTCTATGTTGTTCATTTAGGCTAGTAAGGTTGGTGGAATTGGCCTAACCTGAAGTTTTATGTATTCCTTCTCTTTTTTCTTCATCTCATGTATTTGTTGAGTCCACACTTGTTGTTGAATTATCAAAAACCTAAACTCGTGAATGCCAAGAAACATACGATCAAAGTGGTATACAAGATGCAACAGATTATAAGAAAAATAACACTAACTTGATTTCCTATAACCATTCTTTAAAATTTATCTCGTTCCTGTTGCAGCTTTTCAATCTGTATCTTAAAAGCTGCTGCTGTAGGAGCATGCTCCCGCTAGCCAAGAGGTGGAAGGTCACTAAACGGCTTCTCTACCAAAACTAGGAGTACTCCAGCTAGCGTTGTAAGAGCATGCTCCTTCTAGCCGCGAGGTAGAAGGTCAATGAACGGCCTATCAACAAAAGTTAGGAGCACTCTAGGTACCATGGTAAGAATACGCTCCTGCTAGCCATGAGGTGGAAGGTCACTGGATGACTTCACTACCAAAATTAGGAGTACTCCAGCTAGAATCGACGGTTCAGGTCGTCATACGAGCTTCTTGCTAGTGACAAACACATCTCAGGCGGGTACTCAGCCAATGACCCCAAAGACACGTGAGTAGGAGTACTGTTAAGTCAAACCCTCCCTATAAATAAATAGGGAAGGTAACCAAAGGGGAGAGGGCTGAAGAACAGCCTCCTCCATCAAAGAAACCTCAATAGCCTGGGAGGAAGAGAAGGAAGAGACCCAGAGAGAGTTGAGTGGTGCCATCCATTGGTGAGACGTGTCAAGCTAAAAACTTATTAATTCATATTATCATCCTAGAGAGGAAACTTGGGAATACAATTGGCGCCATCTGCGTTCCACGACTAAACAACCTCTATATGGTGCAATGGTCTCCACTGAGACCACCGCTAGGAGCAGGTTATGGTAGAAAAGAGAGCTGCCCGCTCTTTGGAGACCACCGCTAGGAGCAAGTTATGACAGAGAAGAGAGCTGCCCTCTCCACAGAAAACACCGCTAGGACCGGGTTATGGCAGAGATAAGAGATGCCCTCTCTCTGAAGCCACCGCTAGGAGAAAGTTATGGCAAAGATGAGAGTTGCCCTCTCTCTGAACATCACAACTTGGAGGAGGTTATGGCGGAGATGAGAGCTGACCTTTGAACCAAGACCACCACAAAGATGAGATAACAAACCCTTTTTAACATATGAGCCCTTGCTCATGAATCGAGCCCATACTCTCATATGATCCCTTGCTTATGTATCGAGCCCCTTACACTCAATCGAGCCCCTTGCACTCATATGAGCCCTTGCTCATGTAATGAGCCCATGCTCTCAATATAGCCTCTTACCCACATATGAGCCCTTACTCTCAATCGAGCCTCATGCTCTCATATGAGTGCTTGCTCAAATAACGAGCCATAGCTCTCATATGAGCCCTTGCTCATGTAACGAGCCCATACTCTCATATGAGCCCTTGCTTTTATATGAGCCCATGCTTATGTATCGAGCCCTTACTCTCATATGGTCCCTTGCACATATATTGAGCCCCTTGCTCTAATTCGAGCCCATTTCTTTTATATGAGCCCTTGCTCTCAATCGTGCCCCTTACTCTCATATGAGCCCTTGTTCTCAATCGATCCCTTGCACTCATATGAACCCCTACTCTTACGTTAAGCCCTGTACTCTCATATGTGCCCTTACTCATGTAACGAGACCTTGCACTCATATGATCCCATGCTCATGTATCGAACCCCATGCTCTCATATGAGCCCTTACTCATATTCGAGCCCCTTGCTATCATATGAGCCCCAAGCACTCATATGAACCACTGCTCTTACGATTAGCCCCGTACTCTGATATGAGCCCTTTCTCATGTAACGAGCCCTTGCTCTCATAGGATCCCTTGCTCATGTATCGTACCCCTTGCTCTTATATGAGCCATTTACCTCATTCGAGCCCCAAGCTCTCATATGAGCCTGTGCTTTTAATCGAGCACTCATATGAGCCCCTACTCTTACGATGAGCCTCATACTCTCATTTGAGCCCTTGCTCATGTATCGAGCCCCTTGCTCTCATATAAGCCCTTGCTCATGTATCGAGCCCCTTGCTCTCATATAAGCCCTTGGTCACAATCGAGCTCCTTGCCCTCACTTGTGCCCTTACTCTCAATCGAGCCCCTTGCACTCATATGAACCCTTGCTCATGTAATGAGCCCATGCCCTCAACGAGCCTCTTACCCATATATGAACCCATGCTCTCAATCGAGCTTCTTACTCTTATATGAGCCCTTGCTCGCAATCGAGCCACTTATTCTCATATGAGCCCATGCTCATGTAATTTGCCCATGCTCTCAATCGAGCCTCTTGCTCTAATATGAGCCCTTGCTCAAATAATAAGCCCTTGCTTTCATATGAACCCTTGCTCATGTAACGATCCCATACTCACATATGAACCCTTGCTCATGTAACTAGCCCCTTGTTCTTACCATGAGCACTGTACTCTCGTATGAGCCTGTGCTCTAAATCGAGCCTCTTACTCTTACATGAGCCCTTGCTCTCAATCAAGCCTCTTGCTTTCATATGAGCCCTTGCTCAAATAACGAGCCCTTGCTCTAATATGAGCCCATGCTCATGTAACGAGCCCACACTCTCTTATGATCACTTACCCATATAACGAACCCATGCTCTCATATGTGCCCTTGCTCTCAATCGAGCCCCTTGCTCTCATATGTGCCCTTTCCCATGTAATGAACCCATGCTCTCAATTGAGCCTCTTGCTCCCATATGAGCCCTTTCTCAAATTATAAGCCCTTGCTCTCATATGAGCCTTTGCTAATGTAATGAGCCAATACACTCATATGAGCCCTTGCTCATCTAATGAACCCTTGATCTCATAAGAGCCCTTGATCATGTGTCGAGTCCCATGGTCTTACGATGAGCCCTTGATCTTACGATGAGCCCCATACTCCCGTATGACCCCTTACTCTAATATCGACCCTCTTACTCTCATATGAGCCCTTGCTCTCAATCGAACCTCTTACTCTCATATGAGCCCTTGTTCATGTATCGAGCCTCTTACTCTCATATGAGCCCCTGCTCTCAATCGAGCATGTACCTCACATTTGAGCCCTTGCTCATGTAATGAGTGCATACTCACATATGAGCCCTTGCACATGTAACGAGCCCTTGCTCTCATATGAGCCCTTTCTCATGTATCAAGCCCCTTACTCACATTCGAGCTCCTTGCCCTCATATGACCCCTTGCTCTAAATCGGACCCCTTGCTCTCAATAGAGCCATTTGCACTCATTAGAGCCCCTGCCCTTAGTCATGTAACAAGCCCATACTCTCATATGAGCCATTGCTCATGTATCGAGCGCTTTTCTCTCATATGAGCCCTTGCTCTCATTTGAGCACCTTGCTCTCATATGAGCCCTTGTTCACAATCGATCCCCTTGCTCTCATATAGGCCCTTGCTCTCAATCGGGCCCCTTTCATACATATGAGCCCATACTTTCAATCGAGCCCCTTCCTCTCATATGAGCCCTCTCTCTCAATCGAGCCCCTTGCTCTCATATGAGAACTTGCCCATGAAATGATCCCATGATCCCAATCGAGCCTCTTGTTCTCATATAGGCCCTTGCTCAAATAACGTGCCCTTGCTCTCATCTGCGCCCTCGCATATATATCGAGCCCATACTCTCATATGAGCCCTTGCTCATGTAACGAGCCCTTGTTATCATATGAGCCATAACAATTACGATAATCCCTTTCTATTACGATGAGCCCCGTACTCTCATATGAGCCCTTACTCAAATATGGAGGCGCTTATTCGCATATGAGCCCTTGCTCTCAATCGAGCCTCTTACTCTCAGATGATCCCATACACATGTATCGATCCCCATACTCTCATAGAAGTTCTTGCTCATGTAACGTGCATTTGGTTTCATATGAGCCCTTGCTAATGAATCAATCCCCTTACTCTCATATGATCCCTTGTTCTCATTCGTGCCACTTGCTCTCATATGATCCCATACTCTCAATCGTGGCCCTAGCTCACATATGAGCCATTGATCTCAATCGAGCCCCTTGTACTCATATGTGACCCAGCTCTTACGATGGGCCCTTGATCTTTTGATTTGCCCTGTACTCTCATATCAGCCCTAACTCTGGTAACGAGCCCATACTCCCATATGAGCCATTGCTTATGTAACGAGCCCTTGCTCTCATAAAAGCCATTTCATAAGTATCGAGCCCCTGCTCTTACAATGTGCCCATGCTCTTACGATGGGCCCCGAACTCTCATATGACCCCTTACTCATGTAACAATCCCATACTCTCATATGAGCCCTTGCTCATGTAAAGATCCCTTCTTCTCATATTAGCCCTTGCTCATATACCGAGCCCCTTGCTCACATATGAGCCTTTGCTCTCATTCTAGCCCCTTGCTCACATATGAACCCCTGCACTCAATCGAGCCCCTTGCTCTCATATGTGCCCATGTTCTCTATTGAACCCCTTGCACTCATATGATCCCCTACTCCTACGATCGGCCTTTGCTCTTACGATGTGCCCCATACTCATATATGAGCCCTTACTCAAATAACGAGCCCTTACTCCCATATGAGCCCTTGGACATGCATCGAGCCCTTTGCTCTCATATGATCCCATGCTCTCTTTCGAGGCCCATACTCTCATATGATCCCTTGCTCACAACCGATCCCCTTGCTCTCATATATGCCCTTGCTTTCATTCGAGCCCCTTTCACTCATATGAGCCCATGCTCTCTCAATCGATCCCCTTGCTCTCATATTCAATCGAGCCCCTTGCTCTCTTATGAGAACTTGCTCATGTAATGAGCCCATGCTATCAATCGAGCCTCTTGCTTTCATATCAGCCCTTGCTCAAAAAACGATCCCTTACTCTCGTATGTGCCCTTGCTCATATAACGGGCCCATACCTTCATATGACCCCTTGCTCATGTAACGAGCCCTTGTTCTCATATGATCCCTTGCTCTTACGATGAGCCCTTGCTCTTACGACGAGCCCCGTACTCTCATATGTGCCCTTACTAAATTATTGAGCCTCTTACTCTCATTTGAGCCCTTGCTCTCAATCGAGCCTCATACTCTTTGGTCATCCCTTGCTCATGTATCGATCACCATACCCTTATAGGGGCACTTGCTCATGTAATGAGCATTTGGTTTCACATGAGCCCTTGCTCATGATTCGGACGCCTTGCACTAATATGAACCCTTGCTCTTATTCGTGCCCCTTGCCCTCATATGATCTCTTACTCTCAATCGATCCCCTTGCCCTCATATGAGCCATTAATCTCAGTCGAGCCCCTTGCACTCTTAAGAGACCCAGCTCTTACGATGAGTCCTTGCTCTTTCGATTTTCCCCAAACTCTCATATGAGCCCTTACTCCTGTAACGAGCCCATACTGCCATATGAGCTGTTGCTTTTGTAACGAGCCCTTGCTCTCAATAGAACCATTGCTTATGTATTGAGCCTCTGCTCTTTCAATGAGCCCTTGCTCTTACGATGAGCCCCGTACTCTCATATGAGCCCTTACTCATGTAACAAGCCCATACTCTCATAAGAGCCCTTGCTCATGTAATGATCCCTTGTTCTCATATGAGCCCTTTCTCATGTATCAAGCCCCCTGCTCTTATATGAGCCTTTGCTCTCATTCTAACCCCATATTCTCATATGAACCCTGCTCAGCATCGAGCCCCTTGCTATCATATGAGCCCGTGCTCTTAATCGAGCCCCTTGCACTCATATGAGCCCCTGCTCTTACGATGAGCCTTGCTCTTACGATGAGCCCCGTACTCTTACATGAGCCCTTACCCAAATAACCAGCCCTTACGCCCAATTGAGCCTCTTGCTCTCATTTGAGCCGCTCCTCAAACAACGAGCCCTTGCTCTCATATGAGCCCTTGCTCATGTATCAAACCCCTTGCTCTCATATGATCCCCTGCTCTCATTCGAGCTCCTTGCTCTCAAATGAGCCCTTGCTCTTCATCGAGCCCCTTGCTTTCATATGAGCACTTGCTCATGTAATGAGCCCATGCTCCCAATCGAGTTTCTTGCTCTCATATGAGACCTTGCTCCAATAACGAGCCCTTGCCTCATATGTGCCCTTGTTCATGTTGCAAACACATATTCTGATATGAGCCCTTGCTCATGTATCGAGCCCCTTGCTTTTCGATGTGCCCTTGCTCTTACGATGAGCTCCGTAAACTCATATGAGCCCTCACTCAAATATCGAGCCTTCTATTCTCATATAAGCCATTGCTCTCAATCGAGCCTCTTAGACTCATATGAACGCTTGCTCATGTATCGAAGCCCTTGGCTCATATGAGCCCTTGCTAATGTAACAAGCCCATACTCTCATATAAGCTTTTGCTCTTGTAACGAGCCCATGATATCATATGATCCCTTGCTCAGTACTTATCGATCCCCATGCTCTTATGATGAGCTCTTGCTCTTATGATGAGCCCCGTACTCTCATATGTGCCCTTACTCAATTATCGGGCCTCTTACTCTCATATGAGCCCTTGCTCTCAATCGAGCCTATACCCCTCAAATGAGCCCTTGCTCATGTAACGAACCCTTAAACTCATATGAACCCTTGCTCACATTCGAGCCCCTTTCTCTCATATGACCCCTTACATTCAATCGATCCCCTTACCTACATATGACCCCTTCCTCTCAATTGAGCCCCTTGCACTCATATGAGCCCCTACTCTTATGATGAGCCCTTGCTCTTTCGATGTGCCCCGTACTCTCATATGAGCCCTAAGTCATGTAGCGAGCCAATACTCTCATATGAGCCCTAGCTCTTGCGATGATCCCTTGCTCTTACGATGAACCCCGTACTCTCATATGAGTACATACTCAAATATCGAGCCTCTTACTCACATATGAGCCCTTGCTCTCAATCGAGCCTCTTACTCTTAGATGATCCCTTGCTCATGTATCGATCCCCAAACTCTCAAATGAGTCTTTGCTCATGTAACGTGCCTTTGGTTTCATATGAGCCCTTGCTCAAGAATTGTGCCCCTTGAACTCATATGAGCCCTTGCTCTCATATGATCCCTGCTCCCATATGAGCCCTTGCTCATGTATCGAGCCCCTTGCTCTGATATGAGCATTTTCCCTCATTCGAGCCCCTTGCTCTCATATGAACCCTTGCACTCAATCGGGCCCCTTACAATCAAATGAGCCTGTGCTCTCAATCGAGACCCTTGCACTCATATAAGCCCCTGCTCTTACGATGAGCCCTTGCTCTTATGATGAGCCCCGTACTCTTATATGTGCCCATATTCAAATAACGAGCCCTTACTCACAATCTAGCCTCTTGCTCTCATTTGATCCGTTGCTCAAATAACGAGCCCTTTCTCTCATATGAGCCCTTGCTCATGTATCGAGCCCCTTGCTCTCATATGAGCCCTTGCTCTCATTCGTGTTGTAGCCTACTCATAGCCTTCGATCAGAAAGACGAAGCCCACTTCATAGCCTACTCGAATATACTGTGGCCCTCTTAACCCCTAAAAAAGGCTCTATAGAGATCCCCAAGAGACGAACCTTCGACAACGGACAGATCTTCGAGAACGGATCAGTACATTACAGTAGACATCCTTCAACCATATTTACATACCGTCGATGTATGATAAGACAGGCAGCCATCTCACCAGACAGAAGATCGAGAGTGGATTAGCGTCCTAGCAGCAGATATCCTTCGACCTCACTATCATACGGTCGAAGCAAGATACGACAGACAACTACCTCATCAGATAAGACAGCGCATTGATTGGCTCGTGCATCTACAGTGACAAGCCCAACCACCGCGCCGTTCTGAGCCATCACCAATAAATGCAGTAGTAACTTTACCGACAAAACTGGCACCCGTCACTCGCTGGGTTTTTCTGACAATATAATCATGTAAAACGGACCCACGCTTGATGACTCAGCTCCCTATGCTTCTATAAAAAGAGGTCAAGGGAAACTAAGCGGGGCTTCCAAAAATCTCCTCCAGGCTTTGTATTTTTACCTTCGACCACCCCATAATTTTTGTATTCGAACCATTAATTTACTCTTTAGTAGTACAATCTATCTTAAAAATCCTCATATGAGTTTGTAGAAAGTCACATTCGGGCCTCTACGCATGTATTTTCCTTTGGTTATATCTTATCATTGGTCAATTGCTTGCTCCCTTTGATTGAGGATTGAGTCTACTTTGTAAGAACCAACTCCTGCCCAAACGGAGTTAGTCACCTACAATTGGCACCGTCAGTGCTTCCCACCCTACCAATCTCCCTCCCTTGTTTTCCCCACCAGCAGATTATCCTCAATGACACCCACAAGCCGGTCCAACTCCACCCAGGCTAGAAATTCCATCGATGGAGTCACTACTCAAATAACATTACCATCTCAACAAGTTGCTTTGGCAGAGGAGCGCCACCAGAACCAACTGAATCAGGAACGTGAAAGCTACCGGTTGGCATTGGAAACGGAGTGGAATTGCCGTTTGGATGACGAAAACTGACAAGACAGAGCAATCGATGAGCTACACAACACCGTCTGAGAGCTACAAAGATTACAGCCCTTGGAACCTGCTCGTCCATCCTTGGCACCCGACCCATCGAGCGTTTCTGCCTGCACCCACCTTGGCCCTCCTCCAAACCTCGTGTTACCCCCAACTAACACTAGGGCCGAAGGTATTCCCCATACTATTCCCTGAACTGGATCTATCCACCTCGGGATTCATCCCACAGAAGACTCTTCTGACTCAACCCTTCGCTCCTCCAGACAACCCACACGCCGTCCTGCTCAAGAACGGCTCGGGGAACACAGTGCTGACTTAATACCACATACTCGACCTCACAACCTTCGACTTCACCAATCTCCCCCTCATCCTAGATATATAATACACAGCAGGATTTTGACCACAAAATACAACTAGTCATCCGTGTTACCGCGAATCTAGCTATAGACTCCTGGAGCCGCCTCAACAATCTGATTTGCCCTAAACTTTTGGCCATCAAAATACTCTCTAACTTTCGTGCTCCCAAACTCAGTAGATATCGTAATACAGACCCTAAATCTAACATCCTCGAATTCCGAAATGCCCTGAGCCTATACTCCACGACTGACTATCTCTTATGTCACCTTTTTCCAACGAGCCCTACCGATAACCCCCTTTGATGGTACCACAACCTCCCAAAAGGCTTGATTCGTAACTTTGAGCAACTTTCACAACTTTTCATCACCCAGTTTGTCTTCAACAAAGATAGAGAGGTCAGAGTTGACGCTCTTTTCAATTTCAGAAAGTCTGGCAATGAGACCCTCGAAGCCTTCACCCGAAGATTCCTCGACGAATTTCACAAAATTGAAAACCTCAACTGCTCGAATACTATTTTGGCCTACTCAAATGTTCTGCCCGATCACAGCCGAGTAAATGAACATCTCGTTCTCCACAAACCCAAAACACTCGAAGAGATGCTCTTGAAAGTCAACGGCTATATCGACCTCGACCGCCGTCATGATTCCCGCAAACTGAGCCAGCCTCCACAAACAACAACTTTTAATAAGCCTCGGCAACACACCCACTCTGCCCCCACACACCTGAATGCTCCTGTCTCATAGGAGACTGAGAGCCGCAAACGCCCTATGATTGAAAACAGCACTGAAGTGCACAAGAAGTGACTAAAGCCTATTTTACCTACACTCACTGCTCCCTTCAGCACCCTTCCACCACACATACAGACAGACCCCATTTAGCACGTCCCTTTCCCCATCGAAGTCCGACCAGGCGAATCTTTCTGCACCAACCACAAATACAATTATCATCACACCAATAAATGCTTTGCACTTCAGCGCTCTCTCGAACTTATCTTTAGAGCAGGACGTTTGTACCAATATATTATTGATCTGCCAGGCTACCTTGATGGGTCCTACCTCAAATCTCTATCCACCCCTACTACTGACCCAGCCGAGGTACACATCTACAGAGTCAAGTTCATCGAAGTCAACAATTTTTACAGCCGACTCTCCAAGAGCAAACGAAAGCACGTTGAAGAGTGTTACAAGCTCACCTATGTGAAGAAATTCCCTACCCTCTTGCCAAAAACCAGTCGTTACCCTCGACTTGAAGGTATCTCTTTCATCGACTGTGATACTTCACACGTCCGTTTTCCTCATTCCGATCCATTAGTCATCATGATTAAGATCGAGAACCTCGTTCTCCATACAATGCCCATAGATACTGGGAGCGCAGCTGACGTCCTACTTCTCCAAATAGTCCAAACCATGAAGAAAACAGACCTTATAACCGCAGTTAACGTCGAGCTAAAAGGTTTTAATGGATCAACAGAAGTCGCTATTGGCCATATCAGTCTACCCATCACTACAGGTCCCATTACCCTTCAAACCAGCTACATAGTGATTGACCAGAAGTCCGAATACCTTGCAATACTCAAACGAGATTGGCTTCACACCATGCGAGCTATACCTTTTGCCAATCATCAGACCCTTCGATTCAGCAATTACGAGGGTACTTGGAACTTGAAAGGTTCTCAATGCCTTGCCCGTTCATGCAAGCACCCAGAGATCGAGCAAACACGAAAACTTGTCAACCGCCCATAGCAATCACAACATATTCTTATACCTTCAACATCGTCAGATACTACGTAACCCATTGAACCTATTATTTATATCGAACTCGACGGTCCTGGACGGAGTACATTTATTAGAACCCTCCTTAACAAGTCAGAACACCTCAAACTTTTCGAGTTCCTTTGAGCAAACAAAGATATTTTTGCTTGGACATTCCAGGAGATGCCCCGCGTCAACCACAACCTGGCATGCCATCGCCTTAATCTCATCCCCTATTCCTCAGCAGTAAGGTAAAAGAAATGTTCACTGGCACCGCGAGTTCGAGAAGCTGTGAACCTTGAAGTTGACAAGCTAATAGCTGCTGGGTTTATCAGAGAAGTGAAGTACGCATAATGGATATCGAACATTGTGGCAGTACCTAAGAATAATGGCAAAATTAGAATCTGCGTTGACTTCACTGACCTCAACAAGCATGCATCAAAGGACAGTTTCCCCCTCCCAACTATCTCAGCACTCCTCGACGCCACTGTTGGACAGGAATGCCTATCTATTAGGGACGCAGCTTCAGGTTATAATCAGGTACCCCTCCTTCCTGAAGATCAACTTAAAACTTTATTTATAACCGAACAAGGCCTTTACTGTTTCAACGTAATGCCCTTCAGCCTTAAAAATGCTGGTACTACCTTCCAACGTCTTGTCATAACCAATACCGGTGCTACCTACCAACATAAGTCAGTCAAAGTCTATATCGATGACATGTTATACAAAAGCCTTCATAAGAATACCCTTATCCAAGACCTAACAAAAATCTTCTCAATACTTTACACATACAATATGAAACTCAACCCAGGTAAGTGCCAATTTGGCGTGTCATCCAGAAAAATTTTGGGTCACCTTATCATTAAATGCGGGATAGTGATCGATCCCACCCACATTCGAGCCCTCATAGACATGCCTTTTCCCAGAACCAAGAAAGACGTCCAAAAAGTAGCTGGCAGGATAGCAGCGTTTCATTTTGAAATCATCTGACCCATGTGTTTGGCTTTTTTCCCACTTACGCGATCAGGGTGCCCACAAAATAAAAAAGAAAAACAATCCTGAGATCAATTGGACCCCTGAGTGCGAACAGGCCTTCCTTGAACTTAAAACTTATCTTGGATGTCCACCTATTATCAGTACCCCCATCGAAGGTGAGATACTCTCTCTATACCATGCTGCTACAAAAACTTTTATCAGTTCAATGCTCATTCGACTTGATTCCCATATCAAAAAACCTATATATTTCATCAGCAAAACCCTAACCCCTGCAGAGACCCGGTATTCAAAACTCAAACTTTTACTCCTCACACTTATCTATTCAGCCCGTAAAATCAAGCCATATTTTCAGGCTCATCCCATCTGTGTTATTACCAGTTATCCCCTTCGGGAAGTACTCAGCAAAAAAGAAAAATCCAGATGAGTATAACAATGTTCTGTATACCTTGGCAAACACGACATTTCCTTCGGGAAGCAAATATCCCAGAAACACCAAGCAGTAGCAGACTTTCTAGCCGATTTCCCAGTCAAAGATGTAGATTGGGAAGAACACGATGATGATCTCGCAGACTATCAACCCGAAGAAGCAGATCCGTAGGACCCTCTCACTGGTTGCCATTTATTCACAAACGGATCAGCAGGACCTAATGGCTCAGGAATTGGTATTATTTTTGTAGTGCCCACTAATGACCAAATAGAGAAAGCAGTGAGACTTGCCTTCAAATGTTTCAATAACAAAGCTGAGTATGAAGCCTTGATCCATGCCCACTCCATATTGAAGTACTCGAACGCCCAACTATCGACTAGATGGAAATCAACACCATCAATACTGGGGACGAGAGTCATGATCCAGATGATTGGCGGACACCGTTCCTTTACTATTTCAATAATGCTACTCTCCCAGATGATCCCAAAGCCAAACGCTCTATTCTAAAAAGTTGTCGCAGGTATATAATCCAAAAAAAAATTACATCGCAAATCCCCAAATGGCTTCCACCTTCGATGCGTATCCCAAACTGAAGTCTCTCAAATCTTAGCCGAATTTTATGAAGGAGCCTGTGGTGCTCATACTGCTGGTCACTCTATGGCCCTTCGAGCTGTTACCCAAGGATTATTTCTGCTCGACATGAAGAAACAAGCTTTAAGCTATGCAAAATAATGTGACAAATGCCAGCGTCATGCCCACAACATCCATTGCCCCTCTAGAGACATCCATGTAACCCAAGATTCCTGGCCATTCATAAGATGGGCCATCGATCTCATTGGACCCTTCCCAAAAGCCTCAGATAGCAGAGAAAATATCCTTGTCGTAACCGACTACTTTAGTAAATGGGTTGAAGCTATTCCTCTATGCTGAACCAGAGAAGAAGGAGTTATCAAATTCTTGTGGGAAAATATCATCACTCGCATCGGCTGCCCCTATATGATCCGATGCGACAACGATCCCCAGTTTATTGGAAGCAAAGTTAGAAACTTCCTTAAAAAACACAACATTATTCTCTCACCATCAACACCTTACTATTCTCAGGGCAATGGTCAAGTCAAAGCAATCAACAAAACAATTGTCGACGGTCTTAAGAAGAGAGTCGATGCAAAGAAAGGATAATGGGGCCAAGAGTTACAACACGCCTTCTAGGCTTATCACACAACACCAAGAAAATCTACAGGATGCACCCCTTTCCTACTAACATATGGGATCGAAGCTGTATTACCAACTCAATTCGAAATACCCACCCGAGACCCTAACCTCCCAGACGAAGATAATGAGTTTAAACTTGCGTGCAACATGTTATGGATTGATAAGACCAGAGACTGAGCTATCGCCAACCTTGGCCGCTACCACATTTCACTTCAAAAATCTTACAACATGAGAGTTCGACCAAGAAGTTTCAACATAGAAGATCTAGTGCTTCGACATGTCAATCAATCTTCGAAACCTCGGAATGCAGAAAAGCTAGCCGAATCTTGGGAAGGACCCTACATCGTCTATGATAAAATAGACAAGGGTTCCTATTACCTAATGATGGAAGACGAAGAACCCCTACCCCACCCCTGGAATACAATGCAATTGGCCTCCTATAACAGGCTATATATACAATCATGTACAGCTGATTTAACCCAGAATATTCAATAAACAAGTTGTTCCATTCCGACTTTGTCTACTGTTTCATTTTTTAATTCTTGGTTGAGCCTAGGTATCATGTCCACCCTCGCCCCGACTGATACTTGGGGACGACCTTGAATTGTTCAAAGTCTCCAATTTCGAGAAAACTTCAGGGGAAAAGAAGGTTGAAAGACCAGACCCTTGGGGATGCATTGGGGCGATCAGATATTGCTTCACTGTGGTTAAAGCCTTCAATGTTCAGTCCTCTTCTTGGTTGAGCCTAGGTATCATGTCCACCCTCGCCCCGACTGATACTTGGGGGCGACCTTAAATTACTCAAGTCACCAATTTCGAGCAAACACGAGGGGCAAGGAAGGTTGAAAGACCAGACCCTCAGGGATGCATTGGGGGCGATCATATATACTTCGTCCAGGCTCTGAAACGGTCGAAGTCCAGTCCTTTTCTCAGTTTACCCTGGGTATCACGTCCACCCTCGCCCCGACTGATACTTGGGGGTGACCTTGAATTTCTCAAGTTTCCAACATTCGAGCAAACTCGAGGGGCAATGATGGTCAAAAGACCGGACCCTTGGGAATGTGTTTGAGGCGATCATTTAATTTTTGGGTTTCCTCTAGGTATCACGTCCCCTCGGCCCGACTGATACTCGGAGGTGACCTGGAAGTTGTTCAAAATTTCAGCATCGCTGTGGCTTTGGCCTTCGATGTCCAGCAGAACATTCAGAGTTCGATCTATATATCTCCGATACTCTTCAGACTTTGATCACACTGCAGTCAATCAAACAGATCAACTTCCTATTTCGAACAGATCAAATGTCTACTTAAAAAATACAAAAACATTAGCTATAATGCCATCAAATGCAGATAACACTCAAAATATTATCCGTCAAAGGAATAGTTGCAGTATAATTCAAAAATCTATCAGCAAGAGTCCAAAACAAGCAAAATCAACAGCATGTGCATCCAAATTCAAATAATTCAAGGTTTGACTACAATAACATAATTCATCTGCAAATCAAATTTCAAGTCAAAAGTTCAGAATCAGTATGTTCAGGAAACAAGCATCAATATGTTCAGCATCGACCGCAGAAGTTCAACAGATAGCAAAAGCAAAAACAAAAACCGCCCCTACTGAGTTCCAATACCAGCAGAAAGCAATAAACATCGTTCACAATATTACAACTAAACCTCACAACCAGCAGAAGAAGACACGTGAATCCTACCTCAAAATACCTCATGTGGTTACGGTTGCACCGACTGGCTCCACAGTCGCCCCTGCACCACTAACCTCAGCAGCCTCATGCGACCCTTCGATCAAACCATCAACAGTTCCACCAATGGGCGTTACAAGAAGAGAACTCTCAATATCACCCCCAGTACCCCCAATTTCTTCCTCAAAAACGTTCACCTCCTCTCCCTTCATGTGCAATTCATCCCCCATCCAGAAGTCCCGGAGAAACAGGATAAGGCTACAACGTATCGGTATCATACCCCATACCATCGATTAAAATTTTCAACCTCACATTCTTCATGCACTCCTTATCATACTGCCACTGGAAACCCACCTCCTGTTCTGCTTTTTCCTTCTCACACGCCTTCAGCTTGGCCGACCACTCTCGCTCCAGCCTTAACTGCTGTTGCTCGAGCCTCTCATCATAAGAATTAGTAGACACATCTACATCTTGCTTCAACTTCCTGACTTGAGATACCCCTACCTTCGATAGTTCTAATTTTGCGGCAAACCTATCTAGCCTAACACTATTTTTTGCCGAAACGGCATCCTCGACCTCATCCGACTCAGTTGAATCCTCATTATCACCCCCTTATACCTTATCTCCCTCCCCACTACCTGAAGGTTCTACATCACATCCCTTCCCCCATACTGTTTCCTCTTCATCACTATCTTTGGTCATTATCACCCTTCAACGTTTCGTGACCGGATCATCTCTAGCCGGCAGAATCATCGACAACGGGGCCTCAGTTACCACATCAAACACCTCTAAATCGCTATCCTCGCCCAATGGGTCTCGACCAGACATACTAGCTTCGACCTCGTCAACCTCTTCATCCACCACTCTCCACCTCGAAGCACGACGATTATGCATTTGTTGCCTACACAAGAAGAGGCACGCAATTAGGGTGGAAAATTCGACAATCACGTCTCTATCACCCTAATCCCATCTATCCCCTCAAGATATTTCTCCTACTGCAATTATCTAACATAATAGCTCCTCCAAAACAAAAAACCCTCACCAAATTCTAGACTTGGTCGAAACCCAGTTCTAACAAGCCTCCATACTCCCAAAAATAACCTCTTCATTCCAAATGCAAAATCTCCTACCCACCCCCTCAAATTGAGAAAAAACAGAGTAAAGACGACAGAGATCAAGTGACTTACCAGTGGTTAGCAACCCTCTCCTCGAACGAGCAAGATTAAACCAACAAAAGAAGCGGTAACCCCCAAGTTTGAAATAACGTATGTTTTCTCTTCCCAACCTTTTGATTAATACAATAAGATAGTACAGTAATCAATCTTCTCTCACTTATATATCTTTCAAAAAAAATTAAACCGCCTCGATTTACTCACCACTATCATTACCACGACCCCACTACCACGGATTTTAGGCTCCAATGTCATTTGACCACTTTACCACTTGCACCTTCCACGTGCGCACAACACTCTTACTACCATCTGCTCGCAAAACCCGAAGCTTATCGAACCTATTTTCACCCTTACTCGAAGCCAAACAGTCCAGTCCAAACAGCCACACCATTGCCTCTTTCTGTCATACGAGAAAAACAACATCATTACCTTTTGCTCACTGCCCCAAGTGCTCATACCAGTCTGACTGACCAGTAGCCTGGGCTGTCAGAACCGCTAGTCAAATCAAACTTAATCTTCGACACACTCCTGCACTCGAGTACTCGACCATTTTAGGCCTCGAACAATCCTCAGCATCTAGCCTCAACAAAATTCATTTCAATATATTGGCCTTCGACATCCAGCACGCCCCTTAACTCAAAAGTTTTGAACCTTTGACCAAATACAGTTGTATGTTCGACCAGTCAAAAACCTTAGGCCTGGAGATATATTTTTCAGCTTCGCCACAGTTTACTTTTCCCATCGACAAAACCATTTTTATCTTCAAACAACACAAGCTACACATTTTGACAAACTGTATCATCCATTCCATATCAGACATTATTACTATTACCCACAGTTCGAAAATACGAGTTATTCAAAGAAATTATTTTCATTCAATAAGCAGTTAACATTTCAACCCTCGTACAAAAAAAAAGAAAAAGATAAACAACAACACAATCATATTGCAGAGAACCCTAACTATTAGTAGGCTGCTCCTTTTCGACAACGGCCGCAGCATCTGCATCCTCTTGGTCAACAATATCCTCTGTGATGCCCTGGAGGACAGACATCCGATAAGCGAGGAAATGCCCCATCATCTGCAGTATCCCCCACCAGTATGCGAATGGCATCTCAAGAATTGGAGCTCCGGGTTCACCTCAAAAAGATTTGGCATTTCTGTATCAGTGTCCTCTTCCAGGCCAAACCATCGTCGCAGCCCCAGCAAGGCCTCCCGTATGCGCCTAACTCTCGCAGCCGCCGGGTCATCTTGAACGGGAAATATCTGCCGCCATTTCAATGCGAGAAACGAAGAAGAACAACAAGAAAAACATGTAGAACGGTAAAAAGTAATCTCTGCAACAGTCCATTTTATACTTGCAAACACACCACAATTTTCCCTCTACCGTAACCAAATTAATGACAACCTTTCATTTCTAACCTCAAAAAGTCAGCATGCGACCTCTCCAACTTCCTAGGCGTAACTGATTCTTTGGTGCATGCATGCAAACCTCATTTCCGATGACCTCTATTTGAGCACATCACCCACATCAAGCATTCGACCATCATAACCATCGATTGTTACAAAGAAGCATTTAATCATACCTTCGACTATAATTCATTCTGACCATCATAGCCACATAATAATAACCTTCGCTTATCATTACCTTCGAGCTCATTACTGTACCTCGCGCCTATAAGAATATTCGCTTACATTCATCTACAATATTAATCAGACATAACAATATAAATATGGAGAAAATACTCTGTCCATTCCAAATAGTAAATTCAACAGGCAAATTACATTTCAACTATCAATCCTACATAATAGAAACAACTCCCTCCAAACATTCCCACCCTCAACACGAAGCCTTACTACTGGAAGGACCTGCCCTGCTCGCCTCATTCTACTCCCCGATGATCTCCTCAACACAAACGAGACTTTCGGCCAGTACCATCAGAAAGAGATAGCGCAGTTCGGCAGTCATAAATTGAAACCTCAACTGTTCCCAAAGATAAGAATATGGGTCACCATTGAAGAACTCCTTAGGCCCCGCTTCAACAAGGTCTGGCATGTCCCAGTTCAGGTCATGTTGCCCAAAAAAATTCTTATGCAGTTCTGCCATCTTTCGCTGTAATCGACGGTCCCGAGCAAATCCCATCCTCATCTGGTAATGTGTGTTTGGCATTGTATCCATCCAAATGTTAAGAATATGGAAAACAGAGAAGATGACTATTACAGATGGAAGAAAATAAAGTGTACCCCCACAATAGCCCATACTTATAGGCTTCAATGCATTTATTACCCTATAACCAAATGCATCCCTTGAAAACCCCCTTTTACTAATTTCTCGAAAAACAAGACTGTCAAACCGCCTAGATTCCAAGACTAAATAGTTTTCTTCATAGTAGGGGGGAAAATATAGTAGCCTACTCGTAGCCTTTGAATAGACAACCGAAGCCCACTTCATAGCCTACTCGAATATATCGTAGCCCTCTTAAACCCTAAAAAAGGCTCCACAAAGATCCCCCAGAGACGAACCTTTGATAACGGACAGATCTCCGAGAATAGATTAGTACATTCCAGCAGACATCCTTCGAACATATCTACATACGGTAGAAGTAAGATAAGACAGACAGCCAGCTCACGTGGCAAAACTTTGTCAACGAATTAATTTCTTAGCAGTAGATATCTTTCGACCTCACTATCACACGGTCGAAGCAAGATAAGACAGACAGCTACCTCATCAGATAAGATAACGCATTGATTATCCCGTGCATCTACAGTGACAAGCCCAACCACCACACCGTTCAGAGCCATCACCAATAAATGCAGCTGTAACAGTACCGACAAGACCGGCGCTCGTCACTCTCTAGTTTTTTCAGACAACGTAATCAAGTAAACCGGACCCACGCTTGATGACTCAGCTCCCTATGCTTCTATAACTAGAGGAGAGGGG
This sequence comes from Kingdonia uniflora, assembly GCA_014058105.1. NCBI lineage: Eukaryota > Viridiplantae > Streptophyta > Magnoliopsida > Ranunculales > Circaeasteraceae > Kingdonia > Kingdonia uniflora. Next base: position 2,226,923 of record JACGCM010000696.1, read on the forward strand.
AAACCAAGCGGGGGTTACAAAAATATACTCTAGCCTTTGCATTTTTACCTTCGACCACCCCATAATTTCTATACACGAACTAGTAATTTACTCTTCAGTAATACAATCTGTCTTAAAAATAAACATCAGAGGACGTAGAGAGTAACATTCGGGACTTTACGCAAGTATTTTCCTTTGGTTATATCTTATCCTTGGTCAATTGCTTGTTCCCTTTGATTGAGGATTGAGTCTACTTTATAAGAACCAACTCCCGCCCAAACGGAGTTAGTACCCCTCAATTCGAACCCCTTGCTCACATATAAGACCTTGCTCTCAATCGAGCCCCATGCTCTCATATGAGTACCTTCTCATGTAATGAACCCATGCTCTCAATCGAGCCTCTTTCTCTAATATGAGACCTTTCTCAAATAACGAGCCCATGTCTCATATGAGCCCATGCACATGTTACGAACCCATACTCTCATATGAGCCCTTGCTAATGTAAAGATCCCTTATGCTCATATGAGCCCTTGCTCATGTATCGAGCCCCTTGGTCTTAAGATGAGCCCCACAAACTCATATGAGCCCTTATTTAAATGTCGAGCCCCTTACTCTCATATGGGCCATTGCTCTCAATCGAGCCTCTTACTCTCATATGAGCCGTTGCACATGTATCGATCCACTTGCGCTCATATGAGCCCTTGCTAATTAAACGAGCCCATACTCTCATATAAGTCCTTGCTCAAGTAACGAGCCCATGATATCATATGAGCCCTTGCTCATTTATCGATCCCCTTTCTCTTATGATGAGCTCTTGCTCTTATGATGAGCCCCGTACTCTCATATGAGCCCTTACTGAAATATCGAGCCACTTACTCTCAAATGAGCCCATGCTCTCAATCGAGCCTGAACCTCACATATGAGCCCTTGCTCAAGTAGAGAGCACATACTCTCATATGGGCCCTTGCACATGTAACGAGCTCTTGCTCTCATATGAGCCCATGCTCATGTATCGAGGCCCATGCTCTCATATGAACCCTTTCTCTCATTCGAGCCCCTTAAACTCATATGACCCCATGCTCTCAATCGAGTCCCTTGCTCTCAATCAAGCCCCTTGCACTTTTATGAGCACCTGCTCTTGCGATGAGCTCTTGCTCTTTCGATGAGCCCCGTACACACCTATGAGCCCTCTGTCATGTAGCGAGCCCATATTCTCAAATGAGCCCTTGCTCATGTAACTAGCCCTTACACTCATATGAGCCCTTGTACATGTATCGCGCCCCTTGCCCTCAATCGAGCCCCTTGCTTCATATGACCCCCTGCTCTCAATCGAGCCCCTCGCACTCATTAGAGCCCCTGCACTTATGATGAGCCCTGCACTCTCATATGAGCCTTGGTCATGTAATGAGCCTTTGCTCATGTATCGATCCCCTTGCTGTCCTATGAGCTCGTACTCTCTTTCGAGCCCCTTGATCTCATATGAGCCCTTGCTCTCATTCAAGTCTCTTACTCTCATATGAGCCCTTGCTCAAATAATGATCCCTTTCTCTCATATGAGCCTTTACACATGTTACGAGCCCATGCTCTCATTTGAGCCCTTACTCATGTAACTAGCCCATGTTCTCATATGAGCCCCTGCTCATGTATCGAGCCCCTTGCTCTTACGATGAGCCCCGTAATCTTATATGTGCCCTTACTCAAAGATCATGCCATTTACTCTCATATGAGCCCATGCTCTCAATCGAGCCTCATACTCTCATATGAGCCCTTGCTTATATATCGATCCCCTTGCTCATGTAACGAGCCCATGCTCTCATATGAGCCGTTGCTCATGTATCGGGCCATTGCTCTAATATGAGCCCTTGCTCATGTATCTAGCCCCTTGCTCTCATATGGGCCCTTGATCTCATTCAGGTCTTTGGTCTTATAAGGGCCCTCCTTCCTCTCAATCGATCCCCTTACTCTTAATCTAACCCCTTGTACTCATATGGGCCCCTGCTCCAATGATAAGCCCTTACCCTTACGATGAGCCCCGTACTCTTATATGAGCCCTTACTCATGTAATGAGCCCACACTCTCATATGAGCCCTGGCCCACATATAAGCCCTGGCTCACGTATTAATCCCCTGCTCTTACGGTGACCCCTTATTCTTTCGATGAGCCCCATACTCTCATATGATCCCTTGCTCATGTAACGAGCCCTTATTCTCATATGTGCCCTTGCTCATGTAACAAGCCCTTGCTCTCATATGAGCCCTTGCTCTCATTCGGGCCCCTTGCTCTCAATCGAGCCCCTTGCTTTCATATGAGCACTTAGTCATGTATTGAGCCCATGCTCTCAATCGAGCCACTTGCCCTCATATAAGACCTTACTAAAATAACGAGCCCTTGTCTCATATGAGCCCTTGCTCATATTGCGATCCCATACACTCATATGAGCCCTTTCTCATGTAGCGAGCCCTTATTCTCATATGAGCCCTTACTCAAATATCGAGCTTCTAACTCTCATATGAGCCATTGCTCTCAATCGAGCCTCTTACTCTCATATGAGCCCTTGCTTAGGGCTGACAGTTCGGGCGGGCCGGGCGGATTCCAGTTTGGCCATCGCGGGCGAAATAAAATTCTAGCCGGGTCTGGCCGGGGCAGGCTAACTTCTATGAGTCTTAGCCAGAAGCCCGCCCGTGGAATATACGGGCCATATGCGGGCTGGGATCGGGCCGGGTTATGCAGGACAAGTTTGGGCCGAGTTCGGGCTGAGTTTGAGCTAAATTCATTAGATTAAATAAAAACCCTTGTTTATTAATTTTGGTCAAAATTTGAGAGGGGGACATTAAACCTTACCTCTCTACAAAAGTTCAAATACTCAAAATGAAGTGCTCATTTGGCCTTGTCACATTTAATCTTTAAATAATAATTAAAAAGCAAAAAAACTATTCTAGCTCTAACTCTTCTTCTGATCTTTAGAGCAACTTATCTTGATTTTTGTCTTATGCTAAATACCAATCTCTTAAACACATGGTCACTTCGATTATATCAGGTGCTAAACTACTCCTATATTATATTATCAACCGCCTAGCACTGCTAAAAGCTACCTTTGATGCTACTGTAGAAACTGAAATTGTAAGAATATCGCGGGCGATAGCAACTAGAACGGGGAATTTAATTTCATTGACTTTCCACCACTTTAAAACATCAAAATCTGCGTCATCTATTGTATCAGATTCGAGGTAATGACTCAACTCGTTTGATCCTCCTCCACAATGGGCTCCTCGACAAGTACTCTCCCTTATTCCTTCTGCCACAGTTTGTGGTTGAGATAAGTTTGATTCGACATACGTTAATGGTGAGTTAAACTTACCACTCGCCTCGTAATCCTTAAAAAGTATAGTTATAGCATGTCTAGCCACTTCAATTTCAAAACTATATGTAGAAGGGAAAATGACTTCTTTATAAAAAATTTCTAATACAACAAGCTTATTTTGAGGTTTTAATATTATACCTACGGCCCAAACCAATGGAACATGTTCCCAATATTTTTTATATTTGTCGTACATCTCGCCAGAAATTTCTCGAAAATGTGTACTATGTTTATGTTAACTAAATGCGTAATAACTTCACAAGATGTAACATGATAACTTTTGGAAAAAGATAGTGTTGCATCGTAAAAAACTTTAAGAAAATCTTGTAGTAGTTTTGTTGCTACCCAATCATCATCACTAATAGTGTGATTAAGGCTTTTTGCCATTTGATATTGTATAATTGGTTGTTGTAAAGAAATTATTGCGTTTAACATTAAATATGTAGAGTTCCACCTATGTTTAACATCTATTGGTGGTTTTTTCGATTTTATACTTAAAGCTTGACTTATTTTCGTAAAATCTTAATAACGCTTTTGCGAACTGTGTAAATAAATTGTAGTTTGTCTTACATTTTCTAAGGCATCTTTGCATACATCTAATCCATCTTTTACCAGGAGATTAAAAATGTGGCAACAACATCTCACATGAAAATATTGACCGCTATGTTGAATAGGTAACCAATTACTTAATTCATTACTTGCACGATCATTTGAACTAGCATTATCTAAGGATATAGAAAATATTTTACTTGAAATTCCATATTCGTTTATTGGGTAAAAAAAAAAACTAGCAATAGCTAAACCGTTGTGGGGGCTTTCAAGTAACCTAAACCAAATAATTCTTTTTTACATTGTCTAGGTAGAGTCTAAGAAGTGTGCAGTAACACAACAAAATTCTAATTTTTGAAGGAGAGCTCCACAAATCACTCGTAAGAGATATTTTACCAGGAGTATTTTGTAAAAGATTTTTTAATTTTTCCATTTCACTTTTGTAATATTTAAAAATATCAGCTTTAGCGGTATTCCTACTAGGTGGTTGAAACAATTCTCCATATGTCATCCTTTCCCTCCTTTTAAATGAGTCATTTTCGCATAAGCTAAAGGGTTGCTCGTCAACTACTATATATCTAACTAATTCCTTACAAGCAATATCTTTATTAATGCGAAAACTTGTAAGATTACCTGAAGGAGACCTACCTAATTATGTTTGTGAGGGATCTTGATTTAGCTTACAATCCTCCATATGTCTTTTAAGGTGAGAAGTACTGCTACCTCCTGAGGCACTGCATCCTTTTTTGGGACAATATTTATAATCAGCCAAAATAGTTATCTTACCTTGGAATTTAACCTGATCGGGATGTAAAGCCTCATACCTCGCAAACCAATCCCAAACCTTTGATCTAAGATGTAGTGATCTTTTTGATATTTTACTAGAGGAGCTAGATATTTTGGGGCTCGGATCTTGAGGGAGCGGAGGTTGGGTTGGTAATTCATCTTCTTTATCAGAATATGTTGGTGTACGATGTGGATCATTTTCAGTATACCTTATCTGGGGACTTTTGTCATCTATGTCGCTGATGGTGAGAAATCTTTTTCATGGCCCCATTCTGAAATGCTCAAACAAACAATAACTCAATAAGTATGTGAACTTCACTAACAATAAGTTCTGATGATCTACTAACAATAACTCAATGCTTAGATTATGGATTGCTGATGCTTAAACAAACAATCCATCTGCTGTTTAGATTATGGATTGTGTATCCATGCTTTGTCCATCAGCTTTGGGTATGTTATGGATAGGATGGATATACAAAGGGAGCAATATGAGGCATATTGTTTTGTCCATCTGTTTTGTATATACAAAGGGAGAAATATGGATTGTATATCCATATTGTTTTGGATATACAATATGGAATATGAGGTATATTGTTTTGGATATACAAAGGGAGAAATATGGATTGTATATCCATCTACCATAACCATTATCTTCTGCAGCATCACAAAGGGAGAAATATGGATTGTATTTCCATCTGCCATAACCATTATCTTTTGCAGCATCACAAAGGAAGCAATATGAGGCATCTGCTCTTTATATGATGTTTGGGATATAACAGTGGCAGATAACAGACTATGGACTGACTAGAAAATCTCAATTTGGTTATCTGCTAATTTTTTGCCTTAGTTGAACAAGTAACATCTTTTTTACTAGATTCTGCAGTACAAGTAGTCTTAGGAGTTTGTAAATACAGTTTGAATCCAGTTTATATGGCCTGTTTATAGAAGTGTTATCCATATATACAATATAGTTTGAGATATATGGAGTTCTGTAGTACTACTAGTCTCTGGGAAAGTTTGCATGGCCTGTCTATAGAAGACTAACAAAGGAAACTAAGAAAGCAATATGATGACAGTTTGTATATACAGAGTTTGTGTATCCATTTTGGAAACTAACAAAGGAATCCCCAAATACATAACTGCCTAACTGTTATCATAGAAGACTAGAACTGCTTATAAGGAACTGTTATTCATAGTTTGTATCTGCATATAGGAACAAATGAACAGATGGACATACAAATGGATACTGTTATCATAGATATACAAATGGATACTGCTAATCTATTTGTATATCCATTTTTTCCCTTTTGATTGTATATCCATCCATTATCCATATAACTGCTATAAGGAACTGTTATCCATAATTTGTGCATCCATAGTCAAGGTACTACATTTAGAGTTGAAACAAATGAACAATTTTTTGGCATATAGGAACAAATGAATTATTTTTGTTCAGTTTGTGTATCCATAGTCTGTATACAATACAGTTTGAGCAATATGGAGTTCTGTAGTACTAGTAGTCTCAGGGCAAGTTTGTATGGACTGTTTATTGAAGTTTTATACCACAAACTATATAGATGTGTATATACAGTTTGAATCCAGTTTGTACATACAGAGTTATCAATTTTGGAAACTAACAAAGGAAGCCCCAAATACATAACCGCGTAAGTGTTATCATAGAAGACTAGAACTACTTAGAAGGATTTGTTATCCATATATCTGCTTTGTGTATCCATCTGTCATAATCTGTATCTATAGTCTAGGTACTGTATTTAGAGTTGAAATAAATGAATAATTTTTTGGCATATAGGAACAGATGAATAATTTGTATGGATGTTATACAGAGTTTGAATCTATTTTCATAGAAATGCATCCATTTCTAACTACCTAACTCCAAATATAAAATACAAATTTGAGTATTAATTTTACATAAATAAGAAAGAAATCAAAACTTTACCTTCAATCAAGAGTGAGGATTCAAGAGTCTGAGGATCAAGATTGAAGATTCAAGAGTCTTCAAGAAAGAATCAGATAGAGAAAATTAGAGAGCTTGGGTTAAAATTATGGTATTTGGGGGATTCAAAAGCTTGATAGTGAGAAGTGAGAACAAAGATGATTGGCTTCAATTTAACGAAACATCTCCAACGGCTCTAATTTTTCTAACGGATCTAATTGTCATTCGGGCTGGGCCACGGGCCGGCCTACTGCTTCAAAAGGAGTACCACTGCCCGCACATAAAATTAATTGGGCCGGGCCAAGCGGGGTATGAACTGTACACGGGCTGGGCTGGGCAGGCTTTCTACCAGGTGGGCCAGGTCGGGCCGCGAGCTTTGGCCTTTATTGCCTGCCCTAAACTTGCTCATGTATCGAACCCCTTCCTCCCATATGAGCCCTTGCTAATAAAATGAGCCCATACTCTCATATAAGCCCTTGCTCAACTAACGTGCCCAAGATATCATATTAGCCCTTGCTCACTTATCGATCCCCTTGTTCTTATGATGAGGTCATGCTCTTACAATGAGCCCCGTACTCTCATATGAGCCCTTACTCAATTATCGAGCCTCTTACTCCCATATGAGCCATTGCTCTCAGCCGAGCCTCTTACTCTCATATGAGCCCATGCTCATGTATCGAACCCCTTGCGCTCATATGAGCCCTACCTAATTAAACGAGCCCATACTCTCATTTAAGCCTTTGCTCAAGTAACGTGCCCATGATATCATATGAGCCCTTGCTCACTTATCGATCCCCGTGCTCTAATGATGAGCTCATGCTCTTACGATGAGCCCTGTACTCTTATAATAGCCCTTACTCAAATATCGAGCCTCTTACTCTCATATGAGCCCATGCTCTCAATCGAGCCTCAACCTCTCATATGAGCCCTTCCTCATGTAACGAGCCCATACTCTCATATCTACCCATACTCTCATATGAGCCCTTGCTCATATAACGAACTCTTGCTCACATATAAGCCCTTGCTCATGTATCGAGCCCCTTGCTCTTATATGAGCCCTTGCTCACATTAGAGCCCCATGATCTCATATGACCCCGTGCTCTCAATCGAGTCCCATGCTATCATATGAGCCCTTTCTCTCAATTGAGCCCCTTGTACTCATATGAGCCCCTGCTCTTACGATGAGCCCTTGACTTTTCGATGAACCCCGTACTCTCCTATGAGCCCATAGTTATGTAGCGAGCCCATATTCTCAAATGAGCCCTTGCTCAAGTAACAAGCCCTTACTCTCATATGAGCCCTTGCACATGTATCATGCCCTTTACCCTCATTCGAGCCCCTTGCTCTCATATGATCACTTGCTCTCAATCGATCCCCTCGCACTCATATGAGCCCCTGCTCTTATGATGATCCCTGAACTCTCATATGAGCCCTTGCTCATGTATCAAGACCCCTGCTCTCATTGAGCTCTTACTCTCATTCGAGCTCCTTAATCTCATATGAAGCCCTGCTCTCAATCAAGCCTCTTACTCTCATATGAGCCCTTGCTCAAATAATGAGCCCTTACTTTCATATGAGCCCTTACTCATATTACGAGCCCTTGCTTATGTAACTAGCCCTTGTTCTCATATGAGCCCTTGCTCATGTATCGAGCCCCTTTCTCTTAGGATGATCCCCGTACTCTTATATGTGCCCTTACTCAAAGATCATGCCATTTACTATCATATGATCCCTTGCTCTCAATCGAGCCTCATACTCACAATTGATCCCTTGCTTATATAATGATCCCCTTGCTCTCATATGAGCCCTTTCTCATGTAACGAGACTTTGCTTTCATATGAACCCTTGCTCATGTAATGAGCCATTTCTCTCATATGAGCCCTGCTCATGTATCTAGTCTCTTGTTCATATATGAGCCATTACTCTCATTCGGGCCCTTGCTCTTATATGAGCCCATCCTCTCAATCGATCCCCTTGCTCTTAATCGGGCCCCTTGCATTCATATGGGCCCCTGCTCTAATGGTAAGGACTTGCTCTTACGATAGGCCCCACACTCTCATATGAGCCCTTACTCATGAAATGAGCCTACACTCTCATATGAGCCCTTACTCATGCAACGTGCCCTTGTTCACATATAAGCCCTGGCTCATGTATTGAGCCCCTGCTCTTTCAGTGAGCCCATACTCTTTCGATGAGCCCCATACTCTCATATGAGCCCTTGCTCATCTAGCGAGCCCATACTCTCATATGAGCCATTGCGCATGTAACAAGCCCTTGCTCTCATATGAGCCCTTGCTCAAGTAACGATCCCCTTGCTCATGTATCGGGCCTCTTACTCTCATATGAGCCCTTACTCACAATCGAGCCTCTTGCTATCATATGAGTGCTTTCTCTAATACGGAGCCCTTGTACTTAAATGAGCCCTAGCTAATGTAATGATCCCATAATCTCATATGAGCCCTTGCTCATGTATCGAGCCCTTACTCTTATATGATCCCTTGCACATATATGGAGCCCCTTGCTCTCATATAAGCCCATGCTCTCATTCGAGCCCCTTGCTTTTATATGTGCCCTTGTTCTCAATCGTGCCCCTTACACTCATATGATCCCCTACTCATACGATGAGCCCCATAGACTCATATGAGCCCTTACTCATGTGACGTGCCCTTGCACTCATATGAGCCCTTGATCATGTATCGAGCCCCTAGCTCTCATATGGGCCCTAACTCTCATTCGTGCCCATTGCGTTCAATAAAAACCCTAGCTATCATATGAGCCCTTGCACTCAATTGAGCCCCATGCACTCATATGTGCCACTGCTTTTACGATGAGCCATGTACTCTCATATGGGCCCTTGCTCTCATTTGTTTCAAATGAGCCCTTGCTCATGAACCGATCCCCTTGCTCCCATATAAGCCCTTGCTCTCATTCGTGCCCAGTGCTCTCATATGATCCCACGCCCACAATCGAGCCCCTTCCACTCATATGAGCCCCTGCTCTTACGATGATCCCTTACTCTTACGATGAGCCCCGTACTCTCATATGAACACTTACTCAAGTAACGTTCCCCACACTCTCATATGAGCCCTTTCTCATGTAACGAGCCCTCAGTCTTATATGGCCCCCTGCACATGTATCGAACCCCTTGCTCTCATATGAGCCCTAGCGCTCATTCGATCCCCTTGCTCTCATAATAGCCCTTGCTCACAATCGAGTTCTTTCTCACTTATTAGCCCATGATCTCAATCGATCCCCTTGCTCACATATGAGAACTTGCTCATGTAATGAGACCATGCCCTCAATTGAGCCTCTTGCTCTCATATTCGCCCTTTCTCAAATAACGAGCCCGTGCTCTCATTTGAGCCCTTGCTCATGTAACGATCCCTTGTTCACATATGGGCCTTAGCGCTTACGATGGGCCCTTGCTCTTACGAAGATCCCTTGCTCTTTCGATGAGCCCCGTACTATCACATGAGCCCTTACGGAATATCGAGCCTTTTACTCTCATATGGGCCCTTGCTTATAATCAAGCCTTTTACTCTCAGATGATCCCTTGCTCATGTATCGATCCCCATTCTCTCATATGAGCCCTTGCTCATGTGACGAGACCTTTGCTTCATATGAGCCCTTGCCCATGAATCGAGACCCTTGCTCTCATATGAGCCCTTGTTCTCATTCGAGCCCCTTGCTCTCATATGATCCCCTACACTTACGATGATCCCTTGCTCTTACGATGAGCACCGTACTCTCATATGAGCCCTTACTCAAGTAACGTTCCTAAACTATCACATGAGCTTTTGCTCATGTAACGAGCCCTTACTTTCATATGTGCCCTTGCTCATGTTTTGAGCCCCTTGCCCTCATATGAGCCCTTGCTCTCATTCGAGCCCCTTCCACTCATCTGAGCCCTTGCTCACATTCATGCCCCTAGATCTTACATGACCCCTTGCTCTCAATCGTGCCTCCTTCTCTAATATGAGCCCTTGCTCTCAATCGAGCCCCATGCACTCATATGACCCCCTGCTCTTACGATGAGCCCTTGCCCTTTCGATGAGCCTCGTACTCTCCTATGAGCCCTTAGTCATTTAACAAGCCCATATTCTCATATGAGTTCTTGTTCATGTAACTTGCTCTTGCTCTCATATGAGCCCTTGCATATGTATCGTGCCCGATGCCCGCATTCGAGCCCCATGCTCTCATATGATTCCCAGCTCTCAATCGATCCCCTCGCACTCATATGAGGCCCAGCTCTTGCGATAAGACCTGTACTCTCATGTGAGATCTTGCTCAGGTATTGAGCCCCTTGCTCTCCTATGAGCTCTTGCTCTTATTCGATCCCCTTGATCTCATATGAGCCCTTGCTCTCAATCAAGCCTCATGCTCTCATATGAGCCCTTGCTCAAATAATGTGCCCCTGCCCATGTTACGAGCACATACTCTCATATGAGCCCTTGCTCATGTAACTAGCCCTCGTTCTCATATGAGCTCTTGCTCATGTATCGAGCCCCTTGCTCTTACGATGAGCCCAACACTCTAATATGTGCCCTAACTCAAATATCGTGCCATTAACTCTCATATGAGCCCTTGCTCTCAATCGAGCCTCATACTCTCAAATGATTCCTTGCTTATATATCGATCCCTTTACTCTGATATGAGCCCTTGCTCATGTACCGAGCCCCTTGCTCTCATATGAGCCCTTAATCTCAATCGATCCCCTTGCTCTTAATCGCTCCCCATCCACTCATATGAGCCCCTGCTCTAATAATAAGCCCTTGTTCTTACAATAAGCCTCTAACTCTCATATGAGCCCTTGCTCTTAATCGAGCCTCTTACTCTCATATGAGCCCTTGCTTATGTAATGATCCCTTGCCCATGTAATGAGCCCATGCACTCAATCAAGCCCATTGCTATCATATGAGCCCTTACTCTCAATCGAGCCCCCAACACTGATATGATCCCCTGCTTCTTCGATGATCCCTTGCTCTTACGATTATCCCCGTACTAACATATGAGCCCTTACTCAAGTAACGTACCCCACACTCTCATATCAGCCCTTGCTCATGTGACGAGACCATTGTTTCATATGAGCACTCACTCTCATTCATGCCCCATGCTCTCATATGATCCCATGCTCTCAATCGATCCCCTTGCACTCAAATGTGCCCCTGCTCATCGTAAGACCCTGGGTCTTACGATGAGCCCCGCACACTCATATGAGCCCTTACTCAAGTAGCGTACCACATACCCTCATATGAGCCCTTGCTCATGTAACGAGCCCTTACTTTTATATGAGCCCTTGCAGATGTATCGAACCCCTTGCTCTAATATGAGCCCTTGCTCATGTACTGAGCCCTTACTCTCATATGAGCCCTTGCTCTCATTCGAGCCCCTTTCTCTCATTTGAGCCCTTTCTCATAATCGATCCCCTTGCTCACATATATGCCCTTGCTCTCAATCGATCCCCTTTCACTCATATGAGCCCATGCTCTCAATCGAGCCCCTTGCTCTCCAATTAGCCCGTGCTCTCATATGAGCAGTTGCTCAAGTAATGAGCCCATGCTCCCAATCGAGCCTCTTGCTCTCTTATGAGCCCTTGCTCAATTAACGAGCCCTTGTTCTCATATGAGCCCTCGCTCATGTAAAGTGCCCATACTCTCATATGAGCACTTGCTTATGTAACAAGCCTTTGTTCCCATATGAGCCCTAGTACTTTCAATTAGTCCTAGCTCTTACGATGAGCCCCGTGCTCTCATATGAGCCCTTACTCAAATATCAAGCCCCTTACTCTCAGATGATCCCTTGCTCATGTATCGATCCCCATACTCTCATATAAGCCCTTGCCCATGTAACGAGCCCTTGGTTTCATATGAGCCCTTGCACATGAATCGATCCCCATGCTCTCTTATGAGCCCTTTCTCTCATTTGGGCCCCATGCTCACATATGATCTCTAACTCTCAATCGGGCCCCTTTCTCTCATATGAGCAATTTATCTCAATAGAGCCCCTTGTACTCATAAGATACCCAGCTCTTACGTTAAGACCATGCTCTTACGATTTACCCCATACTCTCATATGAGCCCTTACTCATGTAACGAGCCCATACTCCCATAAGAGCCCTTGTACATGTTACGAGCCCTTGCTCTCATAAGAGCTATTGCTTATGTATTGAGCTCTGCTCTTACAATGAGCCCTTACTCTTTCGATAAGCCCCGTACTCTTATATGAGCCCTTACTCATTTAGCGAGCCCATACTCTCATATGAGCCATTGTTCATGTAACGATCCCTTGCTATCATATGAGCCCTTGCGCATGTATCGAGCCCCTTGCTCTCATATAAGCCTTTCCTCTCATTCGACCCCATTGCTTTCATATGGACCCTTGCTCTCAATCGAGCCCCTACTCTCATATGAGCCCGTGCTCTCAACCGAGCCCCTTGTACTCATATGAGCCTTTGCTCTAACAATGAGCCCTTATACATACGATGATCCCCGTACTCTTATATGAGCCCTAACTAAAATAACGAGGCCATACTCTTATTCGAGCATCTTGCTCTCATTTGTGCCGTTGCTCAAGTAATGAGCCCTTGCTCTCAAATGATCCCTTGCACATGTACCGAGCCCCTTGCTCTCTTATGAGCCCATGCTCTTAATCAGGCCTCTTACTCTAATATGATCAATTGCTCTTAATTGAACTTCTTACTCTCATATGAGCCCTTTCTCATATAACGGGCCCTTATTCTTAATCAAGCCTCTTGCTCTCATATGAGCCCTTGCTCAAATAACAATCCCTGGCTCATGTATCGAGCCAACTGCTCTCATATGAGCCCATGCTCATCTATCGAGCCCCTTGTTCTCATATGAGCCCTTACTCCAAATCGAGCCTCTTACTCTCATATGAGCCCTTGATCATGTAATGAGCCCATGCTATCAATCGAGCCCCTTGCACTCATATGATCCCCAGCTCTTGCGATGATCCCTAGCTCATAGGATGATCCCCGTACTCACATATGTGCCCTGACTCAATTAACGTGCCCTACACTCTCATATGAGCCCTTGCTTATGTAACGAGACCTTACTCTTATAAGAGCCCTGGTAAATGTATCGAGCCACTTGCTCTCAAATGAGCCCTTGCGCCCATTTGAACCCCTTACTCTCAATCGTTCCACTTGCTCTCATATGAGCCCTTGCTCTCAACAGAGACCCTAGCTCTCATATGAGTACTTGCTAATGTAATGAGCCCATGCTCTCAATCGAGTCACTTGCTCTCTTATGAGCCCTTGCAGAAATATCGAGCCCTTGCTCATGTAATGAGCCCATACTCTCATATGAGCCCTTGCTCATGTAACGAGCCTTTATTCTCATATGAGCCCTAACTCTTACGATGAGCCCTTGCTCTTTCGATTAGCCCTTTCTCTTACGATGAGCCCCGTACTCCCATATGAGAGCTTACTAAAATATTGAGCCTCTTACTCTCATATGGGCCCTTTCATACAATCAAGTCACTTACTGTCAGATGATCCCTTGCTCATGTATCGATCCCCATAATCTCATATGAGCCCTTGCGCATGTGACGAGACCTTTGTTTCAAATGAGCCGTTGCCCATGAATCGTGCCCCTTGCTCTCATATAAGCACTTGCTCTCATATGATCCCTTGCTCTCAATCGAACCCCTTGCACTCATATGATCCCTGCTCTTACGATGTACCCCGTACTCACATATGAGCCCTTACTCAAGTAACGTGCCCAAACACTCATATGAGCCCTTGCCCATGTAACGGGCCGTTACTCTCATAAGAGTCCTTGCTAATGTATCGAGCCCCTTTGCTCTCATATGAGCCCTTGCTCTTATTGAACCCTTTTCCCTCATTTGTGGCCATTCTCTCAATGGATCGCCTTACTCTCAATCGAGCCCCTTTCACTCATATGAGCGCATGCTCTCAATTGAACCCCTTGCTCTTATATTAGCCCTTGCTCACATATGAGCAATTGCACATGTAATTATCCATTGCTCTCAATGGAGCCTCATGCTCTCATATGGGCCCATGCACAAATATCAAGCCCTTGCTCTCAAATGAGCCCTTACTCATGTAACGTGCCAATACTCTTATATGAGCCCCTGCTCATGTATCGAGCCCCTAGCTCTCATATGAGCCCTTGCTCTCATTTGATCCCCTCTCTCTCAATTAAGACCTATCTCTCAGTCCATCCCCCTGCTCTCTTATATGACCTTACTCTCAATCGAGCCCCATTCACTCATATGAGCCCATGCAGTCAATCGAGCCCATTACTCACATATTAGCCCTTGCTCGCATATGAGCACTTGCTTATGTAATGAGCCCATGCTCTCAATTGTGCCTCTTACTCTCATATGCGCCCTTGCTCAAATAACGAGCCCTTACTCTCAAATGAGCCCTTGCCCATGTATATGGCCCATACTCTCATATGAGTCCTTGCTCATGTAACGAACCCTGGTTCTCATATGAGCACTTGCTCTTACATTGAGCCCTTGTTCGTACGATGGGCCTCGTACTATCATATGATCCCTTGCTCAATCGAGCCCCTTGCTCTCATACGATCCCTTGCTCATGTATCGAGACCCTTGCTCTCATATGAGCCCTTGCTCTAAATTGAACCTCTTACTCTCATATGAGCCCTTGCTCATGTAATAAGCCCATGCTATCAATCGTGCCCCTTGCACTCATATGATCCCCTGCTTCTACGATAAACCCTTGCGCTTACGATGAGCCCCGTACTCACATATGAGCTCTTACTCAAGTAACGTGTCCCATACTCTCATATGAGCCCTTGCTCATTAAATGAGCCTTCAATCTTATATGAACCCATATACATGTATCGAGCCCCTTGCTCTCATATTGATCCCCGTGCTCACATATGAGCCCTTACCCAAGTAACGTGCCCCACACTCTCATATGAGCCCTTGCTCATGTAACGAGCCTTCACTCTTAAAAGAACCCTTATATATGAATCGAGCCTTTTGCTCTCATATGAGCCCTTGCTTTAAATCAATCCGCTTGCTCACATATAGGCCCTTGCTCTCAATAGAGCCCTTTTCTCTCATATGAACCCACGCTCTCAATCAATCCCCTGGCTCTCATATGAGCCCTTGCTCTCAATCGAGACCCTTGACCACATATGAGGACTTGCTCATGCAATGAGCCCATGCTCTCAATTGAGCCTCTAGCTCTCAAATGAGCCCATGCTCAAATAACCAGCCTTTGCTCTCATTGAGCCCATGTTCATGTAACGAACCCATACTCAAATATGGGCCCTCGCTCATATAACGTGCTCTTGTTCTCATATGAGCCCTAGCTCTTACGATGAGCCATTGCTCTTACGATGAGCCCTTGCTCTTACGATGAGCCCCGTACTCTCATATCGGCCCTTACTGAAATATCGAGACTCTGAATCTCATATGAGCCCTTTCTCTCAATCGAGCCTCTTACTCTCAGATGATCCCATGCTCATGTGTTGATCCCCATACTCCCATATGGGCCCTTGCTCATGTGACGAGGCCTTTGTTTCATTTGAGCCCTTGCTAATGAATCGAGCCCCTTGCTCTCATATGATGCCTTGCTCTCAATCGATCCCCATGCACACATATGATCCCCTGCTCTTACGATGACCCCTTGCTCTTACGATGAGCCCCATACTCATATATGAGCACTTATTCAAGAAACGTGCACAAACTCTCATATGAGCCCTTTCTCATGTAACGAGCCTTTACTCTCATATAAGCCCTTGCTCATGTATCGAGCCCCATGTTATCATATGAGCCCTTGCTCTCTTTCGGGCCCCATTCACTCATTTGAGTCCATTCTCTCAATCGATCCCCTTGCTCTCATATATGGCCTTTCTCTCAATCGAACCACTTTCACTCATATGAGCGCATGCTCTCAATCGAGCCCCTTGTCACATATTAGCCCTTGCTCACATATGAGTACTTGCTCATGTAATGAGCCCATTCTCTCAATCGTGCCTCTTGCACTTATATGAGCCATGCTCAAATAACGAGCCCTTTCTCTCATATGGGCCCTTGCTCATGTAATGTTCCCATGTTCTCATATGCGCCCTAACTCTTAAAATGGGCCCTTGTTCTTACGATGTTCTCTGTACGCTCATATGAGCCCTAACTCAAATATCGAGCCTCTTGCTCTCATATGAGCCTTGCTCTCAATCGAGCCTCTTAATCTCTGATGATCTCTTGCTCATGAATCGATCCCCATACTCTCATATGAGCCCTTGCTCACGTAAAGAACCCCTGGTTTCATATGAGCCCCTGCTCATGAATTGAGCCCCATGCTTTCATATGAGCCCTTGCTCTCATATGATCCATAATCTCAATCGAGCCCCGCGAACTCATATGAGCCCCTGGTCATGGGAAGAGCCCTGACTCAAGTAATGAGCCCTTGCTCATGTATTGAGCCCCTTGCTCTCCATTGAGCTCTTGCTCTCATTCGATCCCCTTGATCTCATATGAACCCTTGCTCTCAATCAAGTTTCTTGCTCTCATATGAACCCTTGCTCAAATAATGAGCCCTTTCTCTCATATCATCCCTTGTTCATGTTACGAGCACATACTCTCATATGAGCCCTTGCTCATGCAACTAGCCCTTGTTCTCATATGAGCTGTTGCTCATGTATCGAGCCCCTTGCACTTACGATGAGCATAGTACTCCCATATGTAACCTTACTCAAATATTGTACCTTTTACTCTCATATGAGCCCATGCTCTTAATCGAGCCTCATACTCTCATATGAGCCTTTGCCTATATATCGATCCCCTTGCTCTCATATGAGCCCATGCTCATGTAACGAGCCCTTACTCTCATATGAGCCTTTTCTCATGTAACGAGCCATTGCTCTCATATGAGCCCTTGCTACTGTATCGAGCCCCTTGTTCTCATATGAGCCCTTGTTTACATATGAGCCCTTAATCTCAATCGAGCCCCATTTACTCATATGAGCCCCTGCTCTAATGATAAGCCCTTGCTCCCCATACTTTCATATGAACTTTTACTCATGTAATGAGCCCGCACTCTCATATGTGCCCGCACTCTCATATGAGCCCTTGCTCTCATATAAGCCCTGGCTCATGTATTGAGCCCCCACTCTTATGGTTAGCCCTTGCTCTTACGATGGGCCCCACACTCTCATATGAGCCCTTGCTCATGTAACGAGCCCTTACTCTCATATGAGCCCTTGCCCATGCACCAAGCCCTTGCTATCATTTGAGCCCTTGCTCATGTATCGAGACCCTTGCTCACATTTGAGACCTTGCTCATGTATCGAGCCTCTTACTCTCATATGAGCCCTTACTCACAATCGAGCCTCTTACTCTCATATGAGCCCTTACTCACAATCGAGCCTCTTGCACTCATATGAGTGCTTTCTCAAAAAATGAGCCCTTTCTCTCATATGAGACATTGCTCATGTAACGAGCCCATACTCTCATATGAGCCCTTGCCCTCATATGAGCCCATGCATATGTGTCAAGCCCTTCCTCTCATATGATCCCTTGTAGATATACCGACCCCCTTGCTCTCATATGAGCCCATGCTCACATTCAAGGCTCTTTGTATTATACGTTCCCTTGCTCTCAATCAAACCCCTTGCTCTCATATGGGCCCTTGATCTAAATTGAGCACCTTGCACTTATATGAGCTAATACACTTACGTTGAGACACGTACTCTCATATGAGCCCTTACTCATGTAACGAGCCCTTGCACACATATGAGCCCTTGCTCATGTATCGAACCCCTTGCTCTCATATGAGCCTTTACTCTCATTCGAGCCCCTTGCTGTCAATTGAACCCCTTGCTCTCATATGAGCCCTTGCTCTCAATTGAGCTCCATGCACTCATATGAGCCACTACTATTATAATGATCCCCGTACTCTTATATGAGCCCATACTCATGTAACGAACCCATGCTTTCATAGGATCCCATGCTCATGTATCGAACCACATGCTCTTATATGAACCATTTATCTCAATCGAACCCCTTGCTCTCATATGAGTCCTTACTCTCAATCGAGCCCCTTGCACTCATATGAGCCCCTGCTCTTATGATATGACCTTGCTCCTACGATGAGCCTCATACTATCATATGAGCCCTTGCTCATGTATCGAGCCCCTTGCTCTCATATGAGCCCTTACTCTTAATCAAGCCCCTTGCTCTCACATAAGACCTTGCTCTCAATCAAGCCCCTTGCACTCATATGAACCCTTGCCCATGTAATGAGCCCATGCCCTCAATCGAGCCTTTTACCCACAAAAGAGCCCATGCTCTCAATCGAGCCTCTTACTCTCATATGAGCCCATGCTCTAAATCGAGCCTCTTGCTCTCGTATGAGCCCCTGCACAAATAATGACCCCTTGCTCTAATATGAACCTTTGGTCATCTAGCGATCCAATACTCCCATATGATCCCTTGCACTCATATGAGCCCTTGTTCATGTAATGAGCCCCTTGTTCTTACCATGAGCCCCGTACTCTCGTATGAGCCCATGCTCTCAATCGAGGCTCTTACTCTCATATGAGCCCTTGCTCATGTAATGAGCCCATGCTCTCAATCAAGCCCCATGCTTTCATATGAGCCCTTACTCTCAATCGAGCCCCTTGCACTCATATGAACCCCTGCTCTTTCGATGATCCCTTGCTCTTACTATTAAACCCATACTAACAGATGAGCCCTTAGTCAAGTAACATACCCCACACTCTTATATGAGCCCTTGTTCATGTGACGAGACCTTTATTTCATATGAGCCCTAGCTCTCATTCGTGCCCCATGCTCTCATATGATCCCATGCTCTCAATCGAGCCCCGTACACTCATATGATCCCCTGCTCATTCGATGATCCGTGGCTCTTACGATGAGCCCCGTACTCTCATATGCTCCATTACTTAAGTAACGTGCCCCATACTCTCATATGAGCCCTTGCTCATGTAACGAGCCCTAACTTTTATATGAGCTCTTGCACATGTATCGAGCACCTTCCTCTAATATGCGCCCTTGTACTCATTCGAGCCTCTTGCTCTCATATAAGCCCATGCTCTCAATCGATCCTTTGCTCCCATATAAGCCCTTGCTCTTAATCGAGCCCCTTTCTATCATATGAGCCCATACTCTCAATCGATCCCCTTACTGCCATATAAGCCCTTTCTCGCAATCGAGCCCTTGCTCATGCTCCAAATCGAGACTCTTGCTCACATATGTGCCCTTTCTCAAATAACGAGCCCTTACCCTCGTATGAGCCCTTGCCCATGTAACGAGCTCATACTCTTATATGAGCCCTTGCAGATGTAACGTGCCCTGATCTCATATGAGCCCTAGCTCTTGCGATTAGCCCTTGCTCTTACGATAAGCCCTTGCTCTTACAATGTGCCCCGTACTCACATATGAGCCCTTGCTGAAATATCGTGGCTCTAACTCTCATATGGGCCATTGTATTCAATCGAGCCTCTTACTCTCAGATGATACCTTGCTCATGTATTGATCCCCATACTCTCATATGAGCCAGTGCTCATGTGACGAGACCTTTATTTCAAATGTGCCCTTGCCCATGAATTGAACCCCTTGCTCTCATATGAGCCCTTGCTCACATTCGTACCCCATGCTCTCATATGATTCCCTGCTCTTACGATTATCCCTTGCTCTTATGATGAGCCCCATACTCTCATATGAGCCCTTACTCAAGTAACGTGCCCAAACTGTGATATGGGCCCTTTCTCATGAAACGAGCCCTTACTCTTATATGAGTCCTTGCTCATGTACCGAGCCCCTTGCTCACATATGAGCCCTTGCTCTCATTCGAACCTCTTTTTCTCATTTGAGTTCTTTCTCATAATTGATCCCCTTCCTCTCATAGATGCCCGTGCTCACAATCAATCCCCTTTCACTCATATGAGCCCATACTCTAAATCGAGCCCCTTGCTCTCTTATTAGCCGGTGCTCTCATATGAGCACTTGGTCAAGTAATGAGCCCATGTCCTTAATCGAGCCTCTTCCTCTCTTATGAGCCCTTGCTCTCATATGAGCCCTTACAAATGTAAAGAACCCATGCTCTCATATGAGCCCTTTCTCATGTAACGGGCCCATGTTCCCATATGAACCCTTGGTCTTACGATGAGCCCCGTAGTCTCATATGAGCCCTTACTCAAATATCGAGCCCCTTACTTTCATATGAGCCCATGCTCTCAATCAACCCTCTTACTCTTAGATGATCCCTTGCTCATGTATCGATCCCCATTATCTCATATGAGTGCTTACTCATTTAACGAGCCCTTAGTTTCATATGAGCCCTGGCACATGAATCGAGCCCCATACTATCATATGAGCCCTTGCGCTCATTTGTGCCCCATGCTCTCATAAGATCTCTAACTCTCAATGGAGATCCTTGCTCTCATATGAGCCATTGATCTCAATAGAGCCCCTTGTACTCGTAAAAAACCCATCTCTTACGTTAAGCCCTTGCTCTTATGATTTACCCTGTACTCTCATATGAGCTCTTACTCATGTAATGAGCCCATACTCCCATAAGAGCCCTTGCACATGTTACGAGCCCTTGCTCTCATAAGAGCCATTGCTCATGTATTGAGCCCCTGCTCTTACAATGAGCCCTTGCTTTTGGGATAAGCCCTAAAATCTTATAAGAGCCCTTCCTCATGTAACGAGCCCATACTCACATTTGAAACCTTGCTCATGTAATGAGCCCTTGCTCACTTTGTGCCCTTGCGCAAGTATCGATCCCCTTGCTCATATATGAGCCCGTGCTCTCAATCTAGCCCTTTGTACTCATATGACCCTTTGCTCTAACGATGATCCCTTGTATATACGATGAACCCCGTACTCTTATATGAGCCCTTACACTTTTTCGAGCCTCTTTCTCTCATATGCGCCGTTACTCAAATCACGAGCCCTTGCTCTCATATGAGCCCTTGCACATGTACCGAGCCCCTTGCTCTCATATGTGCCCAGGCTCTTAATCAAACCTGTTACTCTGATATGATCCATTACACTCAATTGAGCCTCTTACTCTCATATGAGCCCTTGCTCATAAAACGGTCCCTTGTTCTTAATTTAGCCTCTTACTCTCATATGAGCCCTTGCTCAAATAATAATCCCTAGCTCATGTATTGAGCCCCTTGTTCACATATGAGCCCTTGCTCTAAATCGATCCACTTACTCTCATATGTGCCCTTGATAATGAAATGATCCCATGCTATCAATCGTGCTCCTTGCGCTCATATGATCCCCTGATCTTATGATGATCCCTCGCTCTTACGATGATCCCCGTACTCACATATGAGCTCTTACTCAAGTAAAGTGCCCTACACTCTCATATGAGCCCTTGCTCATGTAACGAGCCCTTACTCTTAAAAGAGCCCTTGTACATGTATCGAGCCCCATACCCTCATATGAACCCTTGCGCTCATTCGATCCCCTTGCCCTCACATAAGCCCTTGCTCTCAATCGATCACTTTGCTATTATATAAGCCCTTGCTCTCAACCAAACCTCTTTCTCTTATATGAGCCAATGCTCTCAATCGATCCCCTTGCTCTCATATGAGCACTTGCTCATGTAATGAGCCCATGTTCTCAATCGAGCCTCTTGCTCTCATATGCGCCCTTGTTGAAATAATGAGCCCTTATTCACGTAACGAGCTCTTATTATCATATGAGCCTTAGCTCTTACGATGAGCCTTGCTCTTACGCTGATCCCCGTACTCCCATATGAGAGCTTACTGAAATGTCGAGCTTCTTACTCTCATATGGGCCCTTGCATACAATCAAGCCTCATACTCTCAATCGAGACCCTTGCCCACATATGAGGACTTGCTCATGCAATGAGCCCATGCTCTCAATTGAGCCTCTAGCTCTCAAATGATCCCATGCTCAAATAATGAGCCTTTGCTCCCATATGAGCCCTTGTTCATGTAATGAGCCCATACTCAAATATGGGCCCTTGCTCATGTAACGTGCCCTTGTTCTCATATGAGCCCTAGCTCTTACGATGAGCCCTAGCTCTTACGATGAGCCCCGTACTCTCATATCGGCCCTTACTGAAATATCGAGCCTCTAAATCTCATATGAGCCCTTTCTCTCAATCGAGCCTCTTACTCTCAGATGATCCCATGCTCATGTGTCGATCCCCGTACTCTCATAAGAGCACTAATGAAAGAAATGTGCCCAAACTCTCATATGAGCCCTTGCTCATGTAACGAGCCTTTACTCTCATATGAGCACTTGCTCTTACGATGAGCCCCGTACTCTTATATCGGCCCGTGCTGAAATATTGAGCCTCTGACTCTCATATGATCCCTTTCTCTTAATCGAGCCTCTTACTCTCAGATGATCCCATGCTCATGTGTCGATCCCTATACTCTCAGATGGGCCCTTGCTCATGTGACGAGACCTTTGTTTCATTTGAGCCCTTGTGAATGAATCGAGCCCCTTGCTCTCATATGAGCCCTTGCTCTCATATGATGCCTTGCTCTCAATCGATCCCCATGCACACATATGATCCCCAGCTCTTTCGATGATCCCTTGCTCTTACGATGAGCCCCGTACTCTCATAAGAGCACTAATGAAAGAAATGTGCCCAAACTCTCATATGAGCCCTTGCTCATGTAACGAGCCTTTACTCTCATATGAGCACTTGCTCTTACGATGAGCCCCGTACTATTATATCGGCCCTTGCTGAAATATCGAGCCTCTGACTCTCATATGATCCCTTTCTCTCAATCGAGCCTCTTACTCTCAGATTATCCCATGCTCATGTGTCGATCCCTATACTCTCAGATGGGCCCTTGCTCATGTGACGTGACCTTTGTTTCATATGAGCCCTTGCCCATGAATTGGGCCTCTTGCTCTCATATAAGCCCTTGCTCTTATTCGTGCCCCTTGCTCTCATATGATGTCATGCTCTTAATCGATCCCCATGCACTCATATGATCCCCTGCCCTTACGATGATCCCTTGCTCTTACGATGATCCCCGTACTCTCATAAGAGCACTAATGAAAGAAATGTGCCCAAACTCTCATATGAGCCCTTGCTCATGTAACGAGCCTTTACTCTCATATGAGCCCTTTCTCATGTATCGAGCCCCATGCTATAATATTAGTCCTTGCACTCATTCGAGCCCTTTCCCTCATTTGAGTCCTTTCTCTCAATCGATCCCCTTGCTCTTATATATGCCATTGCTCTCAATCGAGCCACTTTCAATCATATGAGCGCATGCTCTCAATCGTGCCCCTTGCTCATATATTAGCCCTTGCTCGCATATGAGCACTTGCTCATGTAATGAGCCCATTCTTTCAATCGTGCCTCTTGCACTCATATGAGCCATACTCAAATAATGTGCCCTTGCTCATGTAATGTGCCCTTGTTCTCATATGCGCCCTAGCTCTTACAATGAGCTTTTTCTCTTCTGATGAGCCCCGTACTCTCATATGAATCCTAACTTAAATATCGAGCCTCTTACTCTCATATGAGCCTTGCCATTAATCGAGCCTCTTAATCTCAGATGATCCCATGCTCATGTATCGATCCCCATACTCTCATATGAGCCTTTGCTCATGTAATAAGCCCCTGGTTTCATATGATCCCCTGCTCATGAATAGAGCCCCTTGCTTTTATATGAGCCCTTACTCTCATTCGTGCCCCTTGCTCTCATATGATCCCTTACACTTAATCGAGCCCCGCACACTTATATGATCCCCTGCTCTTGGGATGGGCCCTGTACTTTCATATGAG
Source organism: Kingdonia uniflora (assembly GCA_014058105.1). Lineage (NCBI taxonomy): Eukaryota > Viridiplantae > Streptophyta > Magnoliopsida > Ranunculales > Circaeasteraceae > Kingdonia > Kingdonia uniflora. The sequence continues at coordinate 2,251,325 of JACGCM010000696.1, forward strand.
CCCTGGCTCATGTAATGAGCCCTTGCTCATGTATTGAGCCCCTTGCTCTCCTTTGAGCTCTTGCTCTCATTCGAGCCCCTTGATCTCATATGAACCCATGCTCTCAATCAAGCTTCTTGCTCTCATATGAGCCCTTGCTCAAATAATGAGCCCTTGCTCTCATATGATCCCTTGCTCATGTTTCGACCACATACTCTCATATGAGCCCTGGCTCATATAATAAGCCCATGCTCTAATATGAGCCCTTGCACAAATAATGACCCCTTACTCTAATATGATCCCTTGGTCATCTAACGATCCAATACTCCCATATGAGCCCTTGCTCTCATATGAGCCCATGTTCATGTATCGAGGCCCTTGTTGTTACCATGATCCCCGTACTCTCGTATGAGCCCATGCTCTCAATCGAGCCTCTTTCTCACATATGAGCCCTTGCTCATGTAATGAGCCCATGCTCTCAATCAATCCACGTACTTTGGTATGAGCACTTTCCCTCAATTGAGCCCCTTGCACTCATATGATCCCCTGCTCTTTCGATGATCCCTTGCTCTTACTATTAGATACGTACTAACAGATGAGCCCTTACTCAAGTAACATACCACACACTCTCATATGAGCCCTTGTTCATGTGACGAGACCTTTGCTTCATATGAATCCTTACTCTCATTCGTGCTCCATGCTCTCATATGATCCCATGCTCTCAATCGAGCCCTGTACACTCGTATGATCCCCTGCTCATACGATGATCCCTGGATCTTACGATGAGCCCCGTACTCTCATATGACCCCATACTCAAGTAACGTGCCCCATACTCTCATATGAGCCCTTGCTCGTGTAACGAGCCCTAACTTTAATATGAGCCCTTGCACATGTATCGAGCCCCTTGCTCTAATATGAGCCCTTGCGGTCATTCGAGCCTCTTTCTCTCATATAAGCCCTTGCTCGCAATCAATCCCCTTGCTCACATATGAGCGCTTACTCATGAAATGAGCCCATGCTCTCAATCGAGACTCTTGCTCACATATGTGCCCTTTCTCAAATAACGAGCCCTTGCCCTCGTATGAGCCCTTGTCCATGTAACAGGCCCATACTCATATATGGGCCCTTGCTCGCGTAACGTGTTCTTGATCTCATATGAGCACTAGCTCTTACAATTTTCCCTTGCTTTTACGATGAGCCCTTGCTCTTACAATTTGCCCCGTACTCACATATAAGCCCTTGCAGAAATATCAAGGCTTTTACTCTCATATGGGCCCTTGTATTCAATCGAGCTTCTTACTCTCAGATGATCCCTTGCTCATGTATCGATCCCCATACTCTCATATGAGCCCCTGCTCATGTGACGAGACCTTTGATTCAAATGTGCCCTTGCCCATGAATCGAAGCCCTTGCTTTCATATGTGCCCTTGTTCACATTCGTACTCCATGCTCTCATATGATTCCCTGCTCTTACGATTATCCCTTGCTCTTACGATGAGCCCCGTACTCTCATATGAGCCCTTACTCTCATAAGAGTCCTTGCTCATGTACCGAGCCCCTTGCTATCATATGAGCCCTTGCTCTCAATGGAGCCCCTTTATCTCATTTGAGCCCTTTTTCTCAGTCAATCCCCTTGCTCTAATTTATGCCCTTGCTCTTAATTGAGCCCCTTTCACTTATATGAGCGCATGCTCTCAATCGAGCCCCTTGCTCTTATATTAGCCCGTGCTCTCAATCGAGCCTCATGCACTCATGTGACCCCTTGCTCAATTACCAAGCCCTTTCTCTTATATGAGCCCTTACTCATGTATCGTGCCTATACTTTTGTATGAGCCCTTGCGCATGTATCGATCCCCTTGCTCTAAAATGAGCCCTTACTCTCATTCGAGCCCCTCTTTCTCAATTGAGCCCTATCTCTCAATCGATCCCCTTGCTCTCATATATGTTCTTGCTCTCAATCGGGCCCCTTTCACTCATATAAGCCCATGCACTCAATCGTGCCCCTTGCTCACATATTAGCCCTTGGTCGCATATGAGCACTTGCTCATGTAATGAGCCCATGCTCTCAATCGAGCCCCTTGCTCTTATATGAGCCCTTGCTCAAATAACGAGCCCTTACTCTCATATGAGCCCTTGCTCATGTAACGAGCCCTGGTTCTCATATGATATCCATACCCCGCCGGGATATCCTGACAGCACTCATGTAATCTGACCCATACTTGGTGACTCAGCTTCCTATGGTTCTATAAATAGGAGAGATGGAAAGCCATAAAGGTGTTAAAAAAATTCCCCCCAGACCCGTTGCAGTTTACCTTCGACCACTCTGTAATGCTCTGTATTAGAAACTTCGATTACTCATCAGTAATAGAATACTTCTTAAAAATCCTCATCAGAGGTCGTAGAGTGTCATATTCGGGCCTCTACGCAAGTATTTTTCTCTAGTTGGTTCATACTTTGGATTATTTACTTGTAACCCTTTGATAGAAGATCAACCCCGTGGTGTAAGAGCCAACTTCCCCTCTTAAAGAAGTTAGGCCCCTACACCAGTGGCTGTAGGGGCCTATCCCACGATCTTATGTTACATCATACTACCAAATTACCAAGCTCATGCAAAAACCTTAAGGTCATATATCTTATCATTGTTGACACCTGGACCACAAACTAGGAAATGATATGGCTTGAGCCCCTAATAATGCAAAAGCATAAGTCAAGGACACCAGTCCTCACGAACGGGCAGTTACAAAAATGACCTCTAGAGGCTCTACTACTATTTCTACTAATCCTGGAGAATGTGCTGCCACCCACGAGCTAAAGATAAGATCTATAAATAGGACATAAGGGATAGAGAACAAGGAAAAGATTTTGGAGATAGAAAATACAGAGTGGGAAATATTATAGTATGCCAACCTTTTGAAACTTGTAATATCTGAGCAATAAAGTTATTCTTCCAAATCCTTGAGTTAAGGTTGTGGTCTTAACCTATTCAAAGGTTTCCATGCTAAACTCATACCATATTTTGTTACTTGTTTACACTTTTTTTGTGCTACAGGTATACTTGGTATATAAGACAATTTGAGCTACAAATTTAGGTCCTTATATTTGGCACCGTCTGTAGAAATTGAACCCCCGACCGCTTGGTTGAAAGCCAAAAGACTGATAGATGCTACACCATACAGAGGTTGTAGAATACATTTTGAAGGATGCACAAATACATCACCGACCTCGAAGAAAACAAAAATAGGAGCTATAAGAAGAAGGTCGATATCTTTCAAGTTGAGGAATATTCTGAAGATAAGTACTTATACCATCTTTACATCAATCATATGATTGAGATTCACCAGATCAACAATTCGACCCAATTTAAAAGAAAAAGGTTGAGACAGTGCCATAATCTTACAATACTGAAGAAAGAAGCTAATCTCCTATCTGAATCAAGTAAGAGGCGAATTGGTATTTTATTCGAAGGTTGCGACTTAGGCCCCATAAAATTTCTATACCATGACACGCTTGTCATCATGCTAAAATTGAATAAATTTGTTATGCACACATTGATGGTGGATATGGGAAGCGCTATAGAAGTCCTTTTTCACAGTACAATCGAGTAAATATGACTTACAATAAAGGTGAAAACAAGTGACCTGAATATTAGCAGATTCCATGGATTCAAAGAAGAAAGGGTGGGAAGAATTGCTCTACGTATTTTAGCTGGACCAACAACCTCTGACGTTATATTCTATGTGATTAACGCAAAAACTCGATACTTAGGGATCAGGGGTCGTTGCTGGCTGGCAAACAATATCTTTTACATACCATGAAGCACTTTACTTCAAACATAATAATGTAGGAATTTATGAGATCAAAGAAAGTCAAAAGCTCTCTCATGCTTAAGAAAATACAATATCTAATATAATCGGCACATCAGATGAATTTTCCTTATAACAATTTCAGAGAGCTAATCGCGTTGAGGATCAGTACTCTACATCCAAACCCATAAAGTCCATTTAAGTCGATGGCCGCAATAGAGGAACATTTGTTGGCACCATGCTCGTTCAATAAGAAAAAAAGCCTTAATATAGTTCCTTCGAACCAATAAAGATGTGCTCGCATGAACATTTCAAGAGATGCCAAGAGTCGGCCCATAGTTAGTCTGCCACAAGCTGAGCATCAAAGATAAAGTCGTAACAGTCAAACAGAAGTAGAGGAGGCCATCACCTCAACTTAGAAAAGAGGTCAACAAAGAGATCAATAAAGTAATTAAAATAAATTTCATATGAGAAGCCAAGTACCTATATTGGATCTCGAACATAGTAATGGTTCCAAAGAATAATGAGGTAGTTTGAGTCTGTGTTGACTTCACCGATCTCAACAAACATACACCGATGGATAACTTTCTACTCCCAATCTTCCACAATATTTTATACTCAACCGTAGGACACAAACTGCTTTCAATGATAGACGCCGCATCAAGATACCACTAGATCCCACTCTTAGAGGAATATCAAGAGAAAACTACATTCATCACTTAGAGATGCCTCTATTATTTTAGAGTTATGCCAATCGGATAAAAGAATGTCAGAGCAACTTACTAATGATTAGTGATGAACATGTTCAAAGATCACTTGGGAAAGACCGTTGAAGTATACATTTAACATGTTCTGTAAAAGCGTAAAAAAGGAAGCTCATGTTATAAATCTCGAGGTAATCTTCAACATATTATGATTATACAAAATGATACTCAATCCAGATAAATATCAATTCATAGTACATTCTGGAAAATTCCTTGAGCATCTCATCAGCAAGAAAGGGATAGAAGCAGACCCAGACAAAATTCAAGTTCTCATATCTATGCCATCATTATGAACAAAGAAATATGTGCAAAAGCTAACTAGCAAGATTGTAACTATCAACAGATTCATTTTAAAATCATGGGATAGATGTCGATGGTTGTTCACGATACTTCCTAGATCTACCAAAAGAGGCAAAGGAAGTTAAAAAGAGGATGTTGATTAGACAAAAGAATGGGAAGCTACTTTATAAGAGTTGAAAAAGTATCTTGGAAAGTCTCCAATGATGAGCATGCTAATAGAGAATAAGGAATTGACAATCTACCTCACAATAATAGAAAAATCTATAAGCTCCATTCTAATTTTGTTAGAAGGAAAGATTGAGAAGCTAGTGTAGTTCATAAGAAAAATGCTTACTCTAGCAGAGATAAGATATACTAAAATTGAGAAGCTTCTCCTGATACTTTTCTACACCTTCCAGAGACTAAAACACTATTTACAATCACATTCGGTGAAAGTTATGGCAAACTATCCCCTTCGGGAAGTGCTATCTAAGAGAAAGAGAAATCACGATAAGTACAACAATGGTCGATTAGTTTTGGAGAGTATGATATTAAATTGGAACAGAAAATATTACAGAAGGGGCAAGTTACAGGCGACTTAGTTGATTTCCCAGCAGAAGATGTCGATTGGGAAGAACATGATCCTGACATAACTGAAGAACATGAAATCGATCAGCCTAACGAATCCTTTGAGGAAAGAATTGAGTGGGTAACAAAGGATGGTTTAAGATTGCTTACAAATTAATCAGCAGGATCCGCAGGGTCGGGAGTAGGAATCATATTAATCACCCCATCCAATGGCAAAATTAAGAAATTAATAAGGCTTAATTTTAAAGCCTCGAATAATATCACAGAATATGAGGCCATAATCCATGTGCAAGATATGGCATTAGAAATCATAGTACCTGAAATATTGGTGTACACCAATTTGTTGCTAATAGTTCATCATTACTCTAAATGATATAAATAGAATGAAAAGATGGCCGATTACACAATAATAGTAGTTGAACGAATGAGCAGGTTCAAAAGGCGACACTCGAATACTTACCTTGCAATGAAAATCGGCATGCCAATTCCTCAGCTTACTTAGCTGGGGTATTGGGTATAGAAGCCAGATACCGCCAAATTGAAGTAGTATCAATCCCCAACATTGATTATGCCTCAGTATGTGCAATCAACATGGTTAATAGATAAGAACCCTTGCGCTCAAACTTTATTCAAGAAAAATCTTTTGGCCATTTAAACGATGGGCCTTCGATCTTATAGGCGAATTTCCAAACATACTGGGCAATTAAAAATTCCTACTTGTGGCAACAGACTATTTCACTAAATAGGTAGAAGTATTTCCTCTTTGTCAAACTAGAGAAGAAAATGTCATCAAATTTATCTGGGAATATATTATTACTAGATTTGGCTACCCCCATCATATTCGAATCGATAATGGGACCCAGTTTGTTAGAAAAAAAGTGGTCCTATTTTGGAACAAGTACAACATCATACATTCACCCTCAAACCCATATTACCCCCAAGAGAATGGTTAGGCTAAGATCACGAACAAAACCATAGCTTATTGTATCAAGAAATGACTGCAATTAGAAAAGAAATGGAATTGTTTATCATAATTACCACATGTCTTGCAGAAATATCAAGCAACACTGGGGCCGTCAACATGATGCTCTCTATTTCTACTAGTATATGGGATGAAGGTAGTAATCCCAACAGAATATCACCACCCAGTTAAGGATCACAAATTAATTGATGAAGAAAACGAGTTCGAGTTAGCATATAACATGAACTGGATAGATTACAAAAGACTGAGATGTGGCAAATCTAGGCCGGTATCACAACATGCTGGGCAACTCGTATAATAAAAGAGTTTGAAGCCACAAATTCCGAATCAATGGCCTTGTTCTCAGGGAAATCCTACTACTCGATGACAAAAGGAGTTAGGGTTTCAAATCCTTGGGACATGAGATTATAGAAATACTATTGTTAGCTCGATTTATTTCTCCCAACAGATTACCATTTACAGTTTGTTATTCAATTTACTTCCAAAAGTGAGATTGAATCTCCAAATGTATGTACATTCTCATCTCATCAATGAAAACTACTCAAGTTTTTTCCCATATTGTTGTATATTATCATAGTTATCTACTAAATATGAGATGCCTAAGCAAAAGGTAAAACTAACTTCGATCTCTTGATTACTAAATATAGAGTTATACGATAAATCTACTTAGACATTCTTGAAGTCAACTTTTTCTGGTTCACACATAAGGGGTTCCACCAACTTCTGGGGCTCTTGAGAAAATAACCTCTGGTGCTCTGGAAGCAACTATTTCTCTACCATATTCGGCTTGGCTTTTGCTTACTGGTCTATTGTTGAGTTTAACGTGATTCAAATAGTCAGTAAGAATTTTATCCACATTACAGATAACTCTATTTTCAACCATTAAATCGTGCATCATATCCCTCTCTTCTTCAATTCTTCTTATTTCTCTCCTAAAAAAATTTATCACCGCTGCCAACTGGTTCTTTTGACAATCACCAGACAAAAGTCTGCCCATGTTCGGTATGGACAGTTCTACCACCCGTCCGTGATTTTCCCTTATCAAATATTTTTGTTTTCTCCAGCGAACTTCTAATATTTTTTGACATTTTCTCATTTATCAAGTCAACGTCAAGTTTTATTTTTAAGTCAGTCAAATTCTTCACAGTAGCTTGAGAATTCACCAAGTCGACCTTTATTTTCATTTTTAGGTCGGTCAATTCCTTCTCATTAACTTAAGAGTTCACCAATTCAACCATATTCAGATCAGTCGCATTTTCCAAAATAGTATAAAAATTTTATAAATTGAATTCAAGTTTCCAGTTAAGATCGGAAAAGGCTTGTACCAAAATCTGGGCAGCTTTCAAGTTACCCTGTAACACAGATCGATCCCTCATAGCATTCCACATCATATTATAAAATATTTTCCTCATACATTGCAGTTCCTACACAAAAACATTCTACATAAATAAAATTATAATATAAAGTGACGCCATCATAAATAAACCATTGAGACACAAACACGAGCTGAGATATCCTTAGCCTTCAAGATGTGCCGGTTCCTAGCTCTGGTCGCCAAGCACTCGATGGTAGTAGAGCCGGGATAGATTCTATTTTTTCTTACAATTTAGGATAAGCTTCCTTGGGACCCCGCTTAATATTTATTTCGACTTCAAGGAATACGGCTAAGATCATAAAATCTTTAGTTATGAACAAGGTATTTTCTCTAATACCACCGTGCAAAAAAGGTTAAATTTGAATGTACATATTGCTATATTTTATAATTACTTCATCCCTTTAAATTTTTGTTTTTGCCCAACTGTGCCGTGCCTTACATACATTTGTCCAATGAGTAACACTAAGAGAGTTTTGTATTCTCTCACCTAATACTCAATCTATGCAGTAACATGAGCTACAACAGCTAAGAATTTTTCACCCGAGCACACTCTTTCCTTAGCGTATCAATAACAATTCTCAGCTCGATAATATCCTGTAATTAAATATTCTTATATCAAATTAAGGGAAACAAAAATCTATTCATTAAATTGAACCAACAGTTTACAATCTACCATTAACAAAAACTATATTCCAAAAAGTTTACCATGTCAAACAGAAAGATTACTCTACCTTATCTTGCTCGTCTGCCTTGCAAGCTTGGGTGTGGTCGAAAGGACCATTCCCATCCAGGCCAAAAATAGTTTCTCGAGCTGAAGATCAAGCTGCAATAATATCATCTTCTTCCTCAACAGGCCCAATGACATTAGTAGATCACCCTTCCACAATGACCATGATGTCAGAATCTGAGTAACCATCCTCCTAAAGACTCTGAGCAAGGTTATTGTGAGCAATACTTCATTAAAATTATTCGTTGACTCTCTCCCGAGCTTGTCCACAATTACCTAGAAAGAGGCTTTTAGACTTGCAATCTCTAAGCTCGAATTCACCCTCTCCTCTACCAGCTTGGCCCGCTCACTCATCAACTCTTTCTCCAGTTCAATCGTTCGATTCTTCAAAAAGCCTCCCTCTCAAACAATAGATCTTTATCACCCCTAATTCCAAGAACTAGGCCCTTTAGAACGTGAGACACCTAAATAGAAAAATTATAAGAATACGAACAAACAGGTCACAGACATGAAAATAACCAAGATATCTCAACTTGCCTTCCGAAGCTCGACTTCCACTACAAATTTGACTCCAAAAAAATTAGACACAGCAGGGGTCCTTAAACTATTTTCAAGGGCCAACATATCTTTATCTAGGTGCTGAGGAACTATCAACTAACATTCTCTTCTTCAAGGCACTTTCATCCTCCTCGCCATCTTCGAAAGCAGAATCAGAGAGGGTGTTCTTTAAATTTTTCTTCCCAGCTTTCTTCGGCCTAGAATGAACGAACTAGGCCCTAATGGGCAAGGAAAAAGAGGTAGCGTTGGGGCATTTGCGACCTTCGGTACATAGATAGCATTATCCATAGATGTAGCTAGTACAGGAGGAAAAGGAATAGAGGTTGATCCAATCCTCCCAGTATCAATCATTTTTCTCTTCGCTTGGGCTCTCACCTTAAGCAATTTTTGTTCATCCTCTTATGCCTGCTTATATCAAGTTTGTCAAACATATATTGGAGTTCGGTACCTTCTTGAACTATAACATCGACAAGAGACTCTTCTTTAGCAATGTTGTACCGATGATCTACCAAAATCAAGGACAATTATGTCAAAAACCAGGCAAGAAAAAAAAAACGGTTAAAAAATACAGCATATCTACTTATGTTCCTTGAACGATCTATATGATAGATCCAAGTGATCCTCATCAGCTCATTGTACGCATTCTCCCTTCACCGAAATTGGGTTATCATTCCACACTTTACCAGCAAAATCAATGTTAAAGAATTAAGGCCTTGGATAAATAGAAGAAAAATAGGCAACCCCAGTGGTGTTGAAATACTTAACATTATAGTACTTCAGAACATCTTTAGCAGTCAATCTCTTTTCCTTTCCCTCCTCAGCCCACTTTGAATTAAGTGTTTGACAATGTCCATGACCATCTTTAGATGTCAATCAACCTCATTCCCAGCAAAGTTCACCTTTTTATTATTTATATTCCCTTCATCTATAGCTCGACAAGAGGTACAAGGGTCCATTTCGACGGATGATTTTGCTGCAAAAGTTATCCTACTTATTAGCACTTTATCACGCATCTACACCTACATCGAGGTCCACATATTTTATCAATTTAGGTTCCTCAGTTACTAATATTCCAATTAAAACCCAATTATACATGTCTAGTAGGATATGTTATACCCATTTTCCTATCAAATATGAAATTATAATAACTTAAAAACATGTCCTTTTTCTTTTCCCCCCAATTTTCAGTATAAAACAAACCGACTTCTAAATACAAAATGGGAATTTCAAATTTCAAATTAAAACTGGTGGGAAAATCATAACAAAATTCCCAGAATTTGAATGGACACAAAATCAATGAAAATTGAAAATTAACCAAACATATTCCATTAACCTTCAACAGTGGAAAAGAAATTAGGCACATGAGTCCTTTCCTTCATCACCAAACGTTCTGGTAATGAATCTCTTTTTTCCTTTATAGAACATACAACATCTTCCTCTCTGTTTGAATGAGTAAATTTCTCTTATTTTTTTTATCTCTCTAGAATTTCTACTATCTAATTTTTTTCTCTAATTTCCTATCTCTAGAATTACTTCTCTCTGAATTTTAAAACCTTTTAAAGGAAGAAGAAGGAGACATATTTATAAGGCGTCCCTCTAACTGCTGACAATTATTCAAAACTGTGTAAACAATTATCAATTTTCTAACTGAGGCGTCCTTTTCCCTTATCATGTCAGACAACTCATATATTTTGAAAACTGCACCCCATTCATCGTTACCCCCATTAAAATACTTAGAGTAAGACAAATCCCTTTCTCTCCTACTCATCTTTCTTTCAGACTTCCCCACTTCCATGATAATCTTCACTATCTTGTTACACAAGAATCGAACTGAAATCCTTCAACAGCCTCCAAACTACTCTACACCTCTGATAAACCTCACAGAAGAAACCTCAGAATATTTATTAAGAAAATGTGCAGGCATACCAATAAAACTAATATTCGAAATTCAAATTATTTACCCAATTACATAACATTTAAGGAGAAAATAAAGGAAAGCCCAACTGGGAATATTATTGCTTTATTTCGAAAATTCAAACTAAACGACCTCCAAATTAATCAAACTTCTAAAAATAGCTACATTTAAAGCAACCTAGGAGCCCCACAACACCACATCTGATAACTTAACCCCCAACAATCATCTTGTCTTCCTTGATTATCTCATCAAGAGTAATCTCCCTTAAAGCAATCTTTCGAGCTTTGGACTCGACAATCATATCACGAATGACATCATACCAAAAGTGACGATCCACTTCAATTTCCCTCACATTCAAATTCAAACCTTCCACATGCAAAACAGATATAACTATCTTGGCATCATAAGATTGAACTCCAAAGCTCCATTCATGTACTTTAGCAATCTTTATCGCAAATCGCTCTTCAGCCGTATCATGAACCCTCTGAAAGCGAGTTCCTAGCATAATTCTTTAAACAACTATTGACTAACTCCTTCAATTTATAAATGACAAAAATAATATATTATTAAATCGCATGTATAAAGGGATAGAGATGCTACAAGATAAATGTGGATAGTTGCCACAATTATCCATAACAAATATAAGAAAAAATAGTTCAGCAAACAGAAATGTCTAGTTCGAAAATAATAATGCAGAGCCTTAACAAAAATCATTTTGATAGAACAAGAAGATAAAAATCATAGTTCGGGACATTTACTATGAGTAGTACAAAATACATAGTACAAATAGTTTAGTGCATTATAAAAGTAGTTGGATAGAAGAATATACCAAACATAAAAGTTCAAAAGGAAATTTTATTTCTTTAAAAGAAGCAAAAAAAGAAATACAACTAGCAATCAGGACATCTACGCGAATGCTTGCACGAGATACCAACAGCTTCATCTTTCTCCAAGATGTCCTATTCCGTGATACCCTGTAAATCATCCCTACAATACTGAGCATCCTTGATAATGTAATGAAAGCAAAATATGTAAAAAAAGTCATTTTCTGCCTCCTCCGCCTCCTCCTCTGTCATACCATGATAAATGAGTAGGGCAGGGTTAAGAGTCTCTTCAACAAGGGACTGGATCCCAAAGTAACAATGTTGAAGCTGCTCTATCTTTGCCAATACTTGGGACTCTCGGGTCTGACCTCTAGTAGTGACCATTGTTACTTACGCAGAGAAATCTTCAGAAAACTGTACGTATTTGGAGAGAAAAATAATAAACTGAATTGAACCTGAGCATATACATATAACCATTATTATATTAATGTTTGCAGCCAAGTCCAAGGTAAGGTAATCAGCCTTAAAAGTTTTAGTTCATGGGAACTTCAACAGACCACAACAATTCCAAGGTACAGTCTTCACCAGTCAACATAAATTCCCAAGGATAGTCTTCAAGGTAACAACGGATCCCCCAAAAAATCCATCTTTAAATTGTCTGATTCAAGTTAAAGGGCTACCATAATTTGAGCTTCTTAATTCAAGCCACTCGTGCCTTTAGTTTAGAGGGGGCAATTGTAGGGACCTGCCCCCCGATCTTATGTAACAATAAACTGCCAAATTACAGGGCCCACAAAAACCTTGAGGTCTTACACCCTATCAATGTTGACACCTGGACCACAAACTAGAAAATTACCTAGCCCGAACCCTTCAAGAATACAAAAAAATGAGTCAGGGACACCTGTCCCCACAAATTGGCAATTATAGAAATAAGCTCCAGAGGCTCTGCCACTCTTTCTGCCAATCCAGGAGAATGTGCTATCACTTATGAGCTAAAGATGAGATCTACAAATAGGATAGAGCGGATAGGGAACATGGACAAGATCTCAGAGATAGAAAATACACAGTGAGAAATATTCTAGACCACCAACCTATAGTAACTTGTAATATCTGAGCAATAAAGTTATTCTTCCAAATCCTCAAGCTGAGGTCGTAGTTTTTACTTATTCAAAGGTTTCTACGGTAATCTCGTGCCATGTTTTGTTACTTGTTTACAATTGTTTGTGCTACAAGTACATTAACTGTAAGATATGATTCAACCTAAAAATTTAGGTCCTTACAGTGACATCTCATCTTCTCCTCCAAGATCTAAGGCCCTCAATTATAAAGAAGAAAAACTCGCTGTGAGAAATGAAAAAAATAAGCTAATGACATTTGGTGTTTCTCTATCAATTATTCAGAATCCCTAAATATGGCCTAAAAATTTAGTAGGTTGAATTATAGGTCCTACATGACTATAAATGTCATCGTCCTTGTTGTCATGAATATCATTCCTGAAAATTAGAGCTCACGTCACCGCCTGATCGATAATTAGTACAAAAGCACCAGGTCATGCACATCGATCTGATCGGGGCAGGGAACTTATCATCAACTCAGTTTGTGGAAAAGTGTACTTCTTATGAAGGCCATATAACATAAGGGCAGAGAGGCTCCCCCTTAAGATCAGAACAAAAAAGTAAGAGGTATTCCCTTCTCCCAAGGGAAGTGGTCGACAGACGGTGACACCAGTCAAAGACTTCTCCGTGGGTGGAAAAAATATTATTCTGAGGTATATTAACATAAAGAAGAAGGATATGGTTAAGGTTTGGGATCAGAACACAGGAAATGAAGGCCCAACCTCTACTACGACCAATATATGGTTTGTGGCAGCGACACATGTATGGCATCCCCTTAGTTTGGTCATTTATATAGTTTAGGACCGACAACTCATCAAGAACCACCAAAAATGTAATTATTTTTAAAAAATGTAGGGTTATGTTTAGAGCATCCACAACAGTTGGGTGGGATGGATATGCCCAAAAGCAGGGTGAATTTAATCCACCCCAATCCACCCCAAATACGTCCACGTGTCTTAATCGAATCCAACAAACACTCAGCGTACTTTTGAACTGCGCGTAACTACCATCCAATAGGAAAATGCCATGTAATTTTTTTTTAATATATAGCCGCGCGTTTCAGAACTGCGCGGCATCACGCTGTATCTTTTAGTCTTATTCTTATACTTCTCCTTTCAAGTGCTATTTGTAACTAAGGAATTGGCATTAGAAGGTTGGCATATCCAACCTTACTCTACAAGTTTCCTAACCCATTTCTTCCGTTAATCACTTAAAAATGTCAGGTTCGTCTAGTTCGTGACCGAGGAAAAATTCTTTTAAAACTACACGTAACTCTAACGCAGAAGTAAAACGAAGGGGGAACGCCGATATAACAAATGTTTAGCCGAATCAATTGACGGATGAGAACGATCCCATCTTATCGTATGGTGAGTTGAACCGGGTAGATATCCTCCCGGATGGCTGGGTCTATATTTCTTTTGGATCAGAGGAAATACAGATAAGTTTTATATAAATTTTATGTATTATTAACGTATATTGCAATGTGCTTGATGAAATGCCCGAATGAACTTCTAATGTGTTAATGTGTTTTTTTTGTCAGAACCGAGATGAATTAGAGTGTAGGGGATCATTGGATAAGGTACTGATGTGGTACCGATGGATTGTCGTGTACCCGACGATGAAAAAGTTTGTCGACGATATGGGTTTTGAGGAGTTTTGCTCAATTAATTCGGGATACTCAGATAACCATCTCATTCATGCTCTCGTGGAGCGGTGGTGACCTTCCTCCTATACCTTTCACTTCCCTTGCGGGGAACCGGGTTTCACACTGTTAGACTTTCTCATGCTAATGGGTATATCTTTTGAGAGGGGTTGTAAACTTTCGTACGACGAGAGGTACTCCAAGTTAGAGGAAGCAGAAAAGATGTTTCGAGGAATTATAAGCTCTAACATCAGGTATGGTAACATCACTCTCTCCTATTTAAATAGCTGAAAAGAGCCTTTGAATCCATGTCTTCACAATTACCACTCAGAAATGGATATCGTATATGCACAGGCATTTATTGCCTATATGATGGGTAATCTCTTCTTTTCAAATGGTGACACATCCCTTCGGACGGGTTACCTTAAAGCCTTGACAGACTACCATATTCTTGGTGCGTCGGGTTTTGACTGGGGTACGCCGATTATAGCGGCTTTTTATCGGGGGCTTGATGAAGTCTCAGTTTTGAGGGAAGGGAAGGTGAAGAAATTGATCACTAGATTCTATGCGGTGTTGGAGTTCTGATTCTTCGAGTACTATCGGGTTGGAATGTATCTTGTTAAGGTACAAAACTTTAACCATATTTATCCTCCTATTTATGGGTGGAGAGATGAAAGGGCGAGTACGGGGTCTGAAATCCATCACTCTTTTGATGTGATCAGAGATATGATAGAATGGAAGGACAGAACCAACATAGATTGGCAACCATGACACAGGTCTAAGCAATTAATATGTCAAGAGGTAAGAGTTACTTCAGTGCTAAGCATCCAAAGGGTTTTATTGGTGTCAGACCCATACAGCTACGGTACACTTTGGTATTTAGGAGACCGGTGTATGCGTTAGATGACCGGGCATGATAGTGTGCCCTATGATCCCCCTTAAGAGATTATAGAATTCCCAAGGTACGATCGAGAGATATATCAGAGACTGAAGGATGTAGACTTTTACGATGGTGGCGATTATCTTATTCCCGACGTAGATTACATGACATATTGGCAAACTGTTCATCCAAATCCCAAGATCGGTTGCAGTTTAGTAAAGAGGACAAGAAATATTTGGTCAGTTGAGCGTGATCTAGTGAGGCCCGATGTATACTTGCCACCTACGTTGAGTTTAGGCACGTCTTCACAAGTGCAAGACTATAGTGTTCAGGCGACCGACAATCTACATGATATGGGATGGTTCATGGATGTGGCAGGACCGAATGATCAACGTAGACGGATACCAACGCCGGTGATGCAGGTACCATGCCCGTGTCCACCTACGTATAGTACGGATGAGTTGTGGCATCAAAATTAAGAATTATGGCATGCGGCATATGAAGACTCAAAGCAATATGTCGATCGCACGACCGAGTTTGAGGAATAGCTAAGGCGAAGGGATGAGATTATCTGAGCGACCTTCGAGAGACTAGTTGAGATGCCTATTTCCTACTAGACAGAGCCGATTGTGCAATGTATCTATGACGAGAGTCTCGCACATGGCAGACGCGTCTGCCAAATAAAGAGAGGTAGTCCCAGTTAGGCTATGTTTTATTTATGTTTATGTTTAAACTATGTTGTGCATTAATATTGTTTAAACTATGTTTTATTCAGAGTTTTAATATTATTTTCTCTTTTATGATTTATATTTTGGAAACTTGTTGTCCAAGTTACTCAATCATCAACGACTAGTATTATTATTTCTTGATTAATATAAGATTGAAGTGAAGTGACGAGTGTCAAGTATGGTTGACCTCACACTTATTAGAGCCGCCAAACTAATGTTTTAGAATGTTAAACCTTAGGCTTGTACTTTTTTATGTTCACAGAAGTAATCCCAGTTAAGGCTAACCTTCCCCAATTTATCCTCACGGCCTTCCCGTTTGTCAATCCTTTCCTTTTTACTACCTCCCCGTCTCTGTGATGATGCCGCCTCTTGCTCTTTTTATTCTGCTTCTTCCATCTCAATCATAATCTTTCTATACACGTGTAACAACTCAATTTAACGTCAGAATAACTCTACGTCACTGGTCGATAATGAAGACGATGACTCCCAAGATGAGAGTTATGTATCAGGCCTGAGTAGGTCAGCAATTATTTTGTCAGACATGATTCGGCACGATTGATAAGAAATGAAGAAAGTTGAGTTTTGAGATATAAGATGAATGAGTTGATTGTAGAAGAATGTAAAAGATGAATGGGGTTTATAAATAGAGAAAAAAACTAGCCGTTTATAGCTGTTGAGCATCTTGTTGAAGAAGTTAGATCAGGGAAAAACCAAGGTAAAATAATGGGGAACCA
The DNA here is from genome assembly GCA_014058105.1 of Kingdonia uniflora. NCBI lineage: Eukaryota > Viridiplantae > Streptophyta > Magnoliopsida > Ranunculales > Circaeasteraceae > Kingdonia > Kingdonia uniflora. The sequence goes on from JACGCM010000696.1 coordinate 2,268,218, forward strand.
AGGATATTTTTCATGCAAACTTTTGCAGCGCACAACTGAACCGCGCGGCAAAACTAGCCGTTTGAAATTCTTACAATCTCAACGATCCACGTGCTTTAATCTTGTCCCTTGAATCTATGCGCACTTCAAAACTGCGCGTAATGAGAGCTACTGGATAGGAGACACGTGTTATAATCTTAAAGGCTATGTGTATACGCGCCCCTCTGAACTGTGTGCAATGGCTACGTGCCCTTTTGAACCGCGGTGTGAATTCACCCTAAATCCACCCACAGGGTGGAAAATCCACCCTCAGGGTGACTTTCGTGTATGCCACATAAGCAATTCACCTAGCTGCAGGGAAGGATTTTGGGCAGATTTGCGGGTGGATTGTGAATTCACCCTGCCATATTATAATCCACCTAGCTGCTGTAGATACTCTTACCCCTCTCCTCTTGCCATAAGCACCAGGGAGGAAATGACATTTTTCACCATGGCCAAAGAAGTTACAAGGAGTACCAAGGGGGATTCAACTCATTTTCACAATAACATTTCGGGCATCCTTCACGCCAAGAGTTTTAGTGAAGAAAATATTTGTCATACCAGAGCAACAGGGTAATCTATGAAACCTCGTGGCGAGAACAATTATAGCGTTGACAATGCCCAGTGGAAAGAAAGCATATATTCAACAGCATATGAACAACCTCTTGTGCTAACAAAGAGTTGATCGAGCTGATAATGAACAAATAGAACAAAAAACGAGCAACTCGGGGTCAATGATAGAAAATATACTTGATAGAATGAACGACACACATTTCTGGCAAAACATATAGACTTGCATGTCGAGAACAACGATACCAAACCAAAACTTAAGATTTATAAGAGATATGGCAAGTAAGAAACCTATCTCGACATGTTTTTGATGTGGCGCATCCCTCATAGGATTGTCTACCTACCGTATCACCTATGTTTATTTAATGCTTTGTATTTTAGTCTTTAGCTTAAGCCTTGTTGGAGAGGCCCAACTTAGGTTATTAGTAGTTTCCCCGTTTTAGCAGGAGTCTATTTTAAAAATTAGAATTAGGGTTTCTAATTCTAACCCCGCTTGTATTTTATAAGAGGGGAATTCTAGGTTATTTAACTTTTAGTTAATTCAGTTAATTTAGTCTTGTTTATAACAAGGGTTCTAGTTAATAAAATTAGGGTTCTTCAAAAACCTAATTCCTTTGGTTCAAACTGGTGTTCTTCTTGATTATTGGCTTCTGCATAATCAGTTTACATCAAGTGGTATCAGAGATGCGTTAGATCTACGTGTAGTAAGTTTGAAGAGCAAATATGCCTCGTGGAAGACCCGCGACGAAGAGATGTAAGCTCGCTGACAATGTAGCGAGGATATCGGATAATCTTGATAAGCTTAAAGGACTTCTTTTGTGTTTTTTTTGGAAATTAAGCTTTGAATAGAAGGAAAAAAAAGAAACCAAGTACATGGCGGGGACAACCCTCAACCCTCAAGGAAACAGGAGGGAAGCAAGGAGCCTAACACCAAGAAATAAATATAAAAATGAATGCAGAAGCAAAGAAATAAATAGAGTAGCAATCAAAAATTAGAAATAAGATATGTCTTGTCATCTACGTCATCTTTAACTTTCTTCTTTAACTCTTCATAAAATTCAGTTGGTCTGACTTCTTCAAACCCCAACTCCCGTCTTATTTTGGACAATACTTGGGCAGGTCTGTTAGCCTCTTTATTAATTTGGTTTTGCAAAACCACTCCAGCCTTCCAATAATCCTTATAATTTCAGTTACAATAGCTTTACACTGCCAATCCGGGTTAATTTTTTTTGTAAGAATACTAAGCGCCATTGTTGACTTGGTGTTAATATATGTCTAGAGTTTATTATGATTAACAGGTAGCTCGAACCCTGCTTTGATGCTGAGAAGCTCATGATAAAGCAACAATTTTGCAATGGTTCTTCCAGCACAAGCAGCAACTGTTCTACCTTTGTCGATTCTGACGATAGCTCCATACCCTTGCAATGTACTCCCAACACAGTTGATCATACATTCTGAGTCGGCCGTCATCGTCCAGGTGCAATAAGAAATTGCAGGAACTGTCTAGTCAATTCGAAGACCCCAAGTCACTGCATAAAATCTATTATCTGCATTGTCTATCAGCTTCCTTTCTGAGTAGGCAAGCTTGAGTTTAACATCACTGAGAATGGTCTTGAGAAGCCCAGGTGCTTCAGCTTGTATATTATTGAACACTCTGCTGTTTCTTTTCCTCCATAAGTGGTGGATAAAATAATTATTATTAAGCATCAAAATGATAACTTTGAGAGAGTTACCTGCTACATGACATATCATCCATTGGATCTATTCATTAAAACCCAAAGTACTTCTATTAAGCCCTAATTTGAGGAGCAACTGCTTCCAAACTCTAAAGTCCTTTACTCCCAATCCCCCTTCCTTAGCAGGGTGGCATATCGCCTCCCGGCTGACTAAACTAGTTCTTTTGCTCACATCTGGACCAGACCATTAAAACCTATGACAAATAGTAGCAAGAGCTTTGATAGTAGATTGGGGGAGCATGAAACAACTTATCTAATACACTTGCATACTACTTAGGACAACTCTCACCAAAGTCAACCTACCCGCTTATGAGAAAAACTTAGCCTTCCAGGAATAAATTTTTTGGGATAATTTCTCAATGTGTGGTTGGCAGTCAAAGTACTTCAGTCTAGTAGTAATCAGAGGAAGACCTTGATAACAAAGTGGAAGTGTACCCTTTCCAATCCCAAACACTTGACCAATCTTGCTTGCTTCATAGTCTGACATACCTGCAAAGTAGAGTTTACTCTTGTCCAGATTCATTTGTAAGCCAGTATTACCCTAAAAAGGTTCAAGAGTGTAGGCGAGAGTGAGAGTTGTCTCTTCATTGCCACTCATTAGCACAATCAGATCATCTGCGAAGCACATGTGAGATATTGGAGGATTTAAGCACTTAGGATGAACCTTGAACTGATAGACTTCAACCTCCTTGGTTAGAGCTCTAGTAAACATCTCCATTACAAGCATAAACAGATAAGGCTATATTGGATCTCCCTGTCTAACTCCTATTTTCCCCGGGATGAAACCATTGAGAGAGCCATTAATTAAGATGGAGTAGCTTGCTGCTGAAATGTAAGCTTCAATCCAAGAAATCATAATAGAAGGAAAGTTGTACTTCTTAAGAATCTTGAAGATAGCACTCCAATTGGCCATATTATAGGCTTTCTTCAAATCAATCTTCGTTGTGCATCTCTTTGGACCCTTGTCTCTGTGATAGTTCCTCAGAACTTCATGTGAGAGCAGAATGTTTTCAGTAATATTACGGCCAGAGATAAATGCTGACTGGTTAGGTGAGATAATTCTAGTGATAACAGATTTTAACCTCATGGTTATTATCTTAGAAATGTACTTGTACATAGTATTACAGCAGGCTATGGGCCTAAAGTCTATAAAGAGCTTTGGACAGTCTATTTTAGGAACCAGAGCAATGATTATGGCGTTTAACTCCATCAACATCTAGCTGGAGTTGAAAATTTTAAGTACTGTTTTATCAAAATCATCTCCAATCACACTCCAAGCTCTCTTAAAAAACAAGGCAGTAAACCCATCTTGCCTAGGAGCCTTCTCATTGTGTATCAAAGAGAGAGACACCACCACTTCATCCCTAGTCACTTCCTTCTTGAGCTCCTGAAATTGCACCTCATTAACGTGGACCACTTGGATGGAATTAAGGAAATCCCAGTCTGGGTTACCATCAACCCCTAGAATACTTGTAAAATAATCGACCCCCACTTTAGCAATGTCGTCTTCCTCATCATAATTATTTCCACTCTCATCCATTATGCTTAGAATCTTGTTTCTCACCCTTCCAGATTGTATAGATTTGCGGAAGAAACTGGAGTTTTAGTCCCCAGCCCCAACTACTGGATTCTTAATTTTTGCTTACTCTGAGCATCCACATTTCTCACCAGTTCGACATAACTTTTAAGCTCCTTTTTTTCTCTGATAGCTGCTTCAAATTAAACGGATCATTCTGGATATCATCTTGTACTGCATCAAGTCTCAGCTTAGCTGCTTGCATCTTGTCATTCAACATGCTACTTTTAGTTACATATTAAGCTTTGAAAACTTTTTCATTGCCTTTAATTTTTTAACAAAATAGTAAGTCGAATTCCCAGTAGTTTCAGTTTCTCAGCATGCTTTAACCTGTACCAACAACTTATGGTCCTCCACACAATAATTGAAGAATTTAAATGGTATAGGACCCCCTTTCTTATCAGAATGAAGATTTAACACCGTAGAAGAATGGTTTCGGACTCCAGGCTTTATAAACTCCACTTTAGAATTGTTGCAGCTACTGATCCAATCGCAATTCACCATAACTATATCAATTTTATAGAACACCCTTCTGCCTAGAATGTTCTTGTTAGATCAAGTATGGAAGCACCCCTTGAATTTGCAGTCTACCAGACCTGTAGCTTGTATATAGTTCACAAAGTCGCTATAATTAGCATTAGTATCTGGGATCTTCCAGCCTTATCTTGGCAATGCAAGATTGAGTTGAAGTCCCCCATAAGAGCCCAAGGCATTGTCATATTGGCATTTTTCCTTATAATAGTATCCCACAATCTTTCTTTGTTTTTTTTTCTCATTACACCCATAAATAAAAGGCATGCATAAAGTTTTCTTATCTAGAGTTTTGATGACTGAACTTATAATTTTCTCATCTATTTCTAGATTAGTAACCTACCTCCACCAAGTTAGGATCCCAACAGAGCCATATCCTCCCCTTTATTGTGTGGCTGTAGTTTTGGACCTTCATCCATTCCTAACATATATTTTCCCTCTACTGCTAGTTTATTACTCTCGAGTATTTTATTTTCAACAAGCCCGATGGCACATAATTTGTACTTTTTCTCTAATTTCTCACTTCCAATTGCTTGACCAAGTCATTCAAACCTCGCATATTCCAATAAAAAATATTATACATAAGATTCATTAGAAGGTTGATGAGGTACCTGGTCCTCAAGTATGTATTTTATTGCTGAAGGAGGGGCTTTTTCTTGGGCATCCTTCAAAGCTTATCAACTTTTTGTTGTTTGCTTCTCTATTTTTTGAGGACTTTTCTTTCTTGTTTTTTCAGGTTGACTAACTCATCATCACTGATGTCCACCTTCTTGCTATTGTTACTTGAGAAATCAGACCCCTCATGCTTGATGCTATCTTCTGGACCCTCAACATCTATGGCCTCTTCTTGTCTATTGTTACTTTGACCTTGCACTCCGTCTGACCCTCCCCCTACCTTATTGCCCTTTAGAGCCTCTTTCTGTCCCTTTTGAACTGTATTAACCTGTGGATCTAGCTCCTAAATATCAAGGTTGAGAGCTTGAAATTTGTTTGAGGTGATAACACTCTCCTTAGAAGTACTAGGTGCCCACTTCTGTTGTTGTTTCTGCCTACTATTGGTTCGAGGTCGCTGGGGCACAAACTTAGCTTTATTCACTAGTTTTTGCTGAGCTTCTTTATGTTTCTTAGGAGTTGTGAAGGCAGCGTTAGGCATTGGAGGTCTAGGTGTTATAGAAGCCTTAGTCACCTGTTTAGGTTTGGGATAATGTTCATAGTTGTAGTCAGTATTCCCAAAGACCCCACAATGGGAACATTTAATTGGATACCAAGAGTACTCAGTGAAGACAAGGGGCAGTTGGCCATTAGTACACTTGAGAGTGATAACCTCAGGAAACTTGCATTTAGTATCTACTTCCGCACATACCCTAGAGAAAGAAACCCTTCCCCCTTCTTCTGTAGCTATGTCTAAGTACAATAGAATCCTAACTGAACTTGTAATCCTGCCTAACCCCTCGTGATTTCTCATATTGACTGGAACATTCTTAAAGACAACCCAAATGGGAATTGCGGTGAGGTCTAGGCTTTCAACTTTAATAAAAAGGTTTCTAAGGCCTTAGAATGAATTGTTTGCTTGCTATATGTTGGGAACCCACCTCCAGAGCTTTCTCTCTATCTTTAAGGATTGTGAGTTTGAAAAAATACATATTAAATCCTTTCGTAGACATCTCGAAATCACCTTTTAGAGCCCACAATTTAGATAGGGATTTCCTTAATAAATAGATATGTCAGTTTCTTGCCTATAAAGCTCCCCACAAAATACTCTTCAAATTTTTCATTATCTTATCCAAATTCACTGTTACTAATATCAACAATAGGATTTAATTCATTACCCAAGATTGGAGTTTAGATTAGCAAAATCTTGCCATGGCATTTAAAAGGAATAGAGAGGAGTGAAGCCCAACTCTTCTGCACTGGAGGTTGTGCCCAATCCTTTGCTGCAATAGTTTATGTTTGCCCTGTTCCAGCAGGTGTACTCCCATTATGCAAAAGATCAAGTTGAGTGTTAAGTAAGCAATCTTTCTAACTGTGGGAAGAATCCCCCCTGCTACTGTTAGCTTCACCTCCTTGATTCACAATCTTTTTACTAACTTCCTTTTGTTCACTGTTACTCGTGTCACTTCCCTTAGATGGGTTGGGTTGTTTAATTGGGCTTGCAAGAGCTTGTGAGTATCTTCTCTGAAAAGCTTCAACAGTATCGTAAAGAGGTTGGATGTTGGGTTTGGGAAGGCCATCCTTTGCTTTCTTCATTTTTTCCTTCAGCATAGCACCTGCCCGTGCTCTCTCGTCGGTAGTAATAGCATCATCATTCTTTTTCATAGTGTGCCCATTCATAATTTTTTGAAGATCAATAGTATTTACTTGCTTATCAGCATTTAGCATCCCCATCACATCTGCCTTTTACACTTTGGCCACAACAATTTCAGTTTATTGCAATTTTGGAATGCTCCCCAACTTACTTTCAGTTCCTACAGCTTGAACCAGGCTCGACACTCTATAATAAGCTCTAAGAACTTCCTATTGATTTATAAACGCTGAGTGCCACTCTTCAATCATCTACCCATCCTCACTCTGGATCTGGACCACTCTATACTTAGGTTTGAAGTATGGAGTAACATATTTTGGTTATTTAAGTGTTTGAGAGTAGAAGTTCATTCCTTCAACTATGGCATCTGCGTCTCACTTGTATAACGGAATACCCACAGATAGCATATGCATATCTCTTTTGCTAAAAATTGGGAAATCCAGTTAACAAAATTTAATTTGTGCCTTAAGCTTTTGTGCTTCATATTCCTCCTTTAGGATCAGTTGTCTCTGTCTTGCCTCAAATTGCTTCTTCTCCGATTCAAGTACCTTTCTTTTCTCCTTCACCGACTCATCAATTGTTGTAGAAGGTGGTGGTGTTGTGGTACCTCCTCGGCCCACCATGTTTAGGGAACCAAGCTCTCCAAACTTTGGTTTTCCAGATGCTAGAAATGAGGGTTGAGGCGTGTAAATTAAATCTGCTACAGTGCTAAAACCAACCTAAAAACAATCTAATCCATTTACCATAAGAGTATCAACGTTTGAGATTAAAAGAAGGAAGGAGTTGACATATTTACACCTTAGTGGTGGGAAGGAGATGCGAGGGAGATTCTATAATAACCAATCACCTAAAAATCATCTAAAAATCTCCAAAGCTTAAATCTCATTTGACTTTTTTGGTTGCGATGATTTTGCACCTCTCGTAAGCTTTAGATTACAATTCTGAGATGTCTGTCGAGGCTTTGGGCAGAGGAGCATTTCTCCCCCCCAACCAGCTCCGTTGGGCGTAACCGAAAATCTTTATTTATAGGGAAGTATCACTGTGAGGAGCGATGACCTAAACAACCCTTTCACAAATTTAAAAGTCAAAACTGGGGTTAACAAATGTGAAGGAATCGATACTTAAATTGATATTAGAAGTACGGCCTTGACGACATGTGATAAGCACATAGCTTACTTAACACCTCAAGCAGTGAGTACGATAAAATTGTCGAGCCGAGTTGAATAAAACAATTCATCTTCGGCAGTCACTATTAAATATTGTGCCACACAATTATGGATTTAGGAGACACGTATGAAACATAAAATACAGGCCAGCCTCGTCGAACAGTTCCACTCACGCATAATATAGTCCAGGGTATCCAAATATTTGATCCGTTTAAGAGAGATTATGGCCCAATACGAAGAGTTATGTTCGTATGTTGACCCATTTTGAGAAGGTTTTGTCATAGGTTTTGAGGAGCGGATCTTTGTAATTTCTCAATTTTTTATTTTAGACGTCAATGGACGTAGGAATGTTGGTGACGACATTGTACCCCCGCTCTTGGGTACAATTTTTGGGTACGGAAAATTCTGCGGGAGACTTTAAGATTTCCAGAAGAGTTCTGCCGTACAGATTTCATGCACATTCTACGGGATGAAGATGAAGAGACTGGGATGCACATACGTGTGTGAGTCCTCTGGAGGAACGCTTTCGATGATTTTATGGATGAAATCTTCTCAGATGAAGGGTTTGATGTGGCGCATCCCTCATAGGATCGTCTACCTACCGTACCACCTATGTTTATTTAATGTTTTTAATGTTTTGTATTTTAGTCATTAGCTTAAGCCCTGTTGGAGATGACCAACCTAGGTTATTAACATTTTCCCAATTTTAGTAGGAGTCTAGTTTAAAAATTAAAATTAGGGTTCCTAATTCTAACTCCCCTTGTGTTCTATAAAATGGGAGGTCTAGGTTATTTATTTCTTAGTTAATACAGTTAATTCAGTTAAGTTAGTCTCGTTCAGAACAAGGGTTCTAGTTAATAAAATTTGGGTTCCTCAAGATACTAATTCATTTTGTTAAAACTGGTATTCTTCTTGATTATTGGCTTATGCATAACCAGTTTACATTAGTTTCAAGTCTAGATGGTCCTGCATTATGCAGTTGATGATATCCAATGTAAATTTTCTTGGACATTTTCAAAGGTCTAGCAGGAGTAAAATGACGATGATTTCCCTCATTTCCCATGAAATCGACAGATTATACATCCATGTTAGATTTTTAAAACATGGTTTTGAAATTATGTGTTATAAAATTTTGTTACAACTATTTTAACTCATTAATATGTAACATTTATTTTATTCCATAACTCCTTCATATTTAATCCGTAACTCTCTTATTTATTATGTAATGGTCTAAAACAATTTTTGCCCATTATATATAAACATTACTACTTTTTCAACTATAAAAAGGCCATGTCAAACATCAATATAGCACATCGAAAATAAAACAGCTTTTCTCTTCATCTCTATAACCCTATCTCGGTAAATCTCTATTTCCCTCTCACGCCCAATATAAAAAATGTGTAGGTGTTGGCCAATCTCTTAGTAGCTTTTTTAGAAGACAGTGGAATAAGAGAACAGAGGATCTGGCAAGGGCTTGGCCCTCCAAAGCGATAGAAATTGATAAAGGAACTTGGTCCTTGTTCTTTGATGGGTTAGCCACATGGGCGACAGGGGGTGTGGGGATAATGTTGATGTCATTAAATGGACAGGTACAATTAACAAGTATTTTGCTTGACTTTCTTTGCTCTAATAATATTGCAGAATATAGAATGCTCTGCTTAGGGATCATACTAGAAATATAGGCGGGGGAAAATACTATATGGTATGTGGTGACTGAAAGTTTGTTATCAGTCAAATGAATGAAAATAATTTGGTGAAAGAGCTATCGAATCTCCCCTACTGTGAAATGGCAAGGATGTTATCGAAGAAGTTCAGTGAAATCTTTTACCACCCATGAAAGTAATATTTGAGGGAAGCAGAACGGCTAAAAAGGTACATAGACAAGCTGAGCAATTGACAAGGTGGGCAAGGATTGTGGGTACGAGAGACGTGCGGTGCACGGATTAGATAACAAGGATACTTAAGTTGCTCGGAGGCTCTTACAATGAAGGAAGGATATGAGGAACTATTCAGAATTTCTTCGTCCAAAATAAATATTATATCACGTGGGATTAGGAGGAGCCCTCGCTAGATCTCTCGGTAAGGACGAAGCAAAAAAAGTGTTGTACGAAATGCATGAACAAACTTGTAGAGAAATGGGTACAATACCGCTACATAAGAGAATCGAGTAATAAAGAATTTAAGTAACAATCAAGGTGACCAAGATGAAAGAGATTGTAAGAACAATTAGAACCAATTGGATTGGCGATCACTGTACATTAAGTACTTGAGTAAACAAAACCTACCGACCGAGTAAAATGTAGCATTTTAAATCAAGTGCGGTGCACTTTGTATGCCTGGGAGAAGATTAATAAGGAAAGGTAGTGGACGGGGTCGTATTATGTTGTGTGATGAATGATGATGTGCAAATCGTACTTAAGGAGGTTCATGAAGGGGAACATCAGGGTAAACATAAGTTATTTTCAGAACTGTTAAAACTCTACTATTGGCCGACAATGGAGGCAGACTCGGCGGCGCTCGCTGGAAAATGCCACCAATTCCATATTCATGTGAACTTGGTCCATACACGATCTCAAAATCTTAATCCAATCATCACACCATGGCCATTTCACACATGGTGACTCGACCTCATTGGGAAGATCACCCCGCCCTCTAATCCATAATCTGATAGAAAAAAAGACTCAATGCTGGCCCATTCTTTAAATCCTAAATGACTCAATGATCCCCCTCTTGGTTACAGTCACCTTCCTCTCTAGAATACCGTCCTCCTTCAGAAGGTCTTCTCGCTCAATCCATAGATCATTAACTGATGGTAGACGAGTGTCTATAATGGAGTTTTCATCTAGTAGAGATGGTTTAAAAAGCTTCAAACGCTCGGCATTAATTACCGAGTACATCTTCATAAATAGTGGCAAATCAAGCTGAAAAGCATTGTCACCAATTTTCTTGAGAATAGTGAACGGTCCATAATGAATAGACTTTAATTTCTTCTCTTATCCCTTTAGCCGCTCCTTACTTAAGTGTAACCATACAAGGTTGCCCTCCTTAAAAATACACTTCACGCGATGTTTATCAGGTCAAACTTTATACTTTGCCTCAGTTTTGATCAATGGTACTTTAACTTCACTATGAAACTTACTGATTCTCGCCAAGATATGTTGACCTTTAACTTGATCCTGTTCCTCATTTCCTGTCATCCGCTAGTCGCCAAGACTAAATGCCATATCAAAAGGACTTTGAGGCAAGTACCCCAAACATGCTTCAAAAGGAGATTTTAGTGTATGACAATGTATTACTCGGTTAATGAAAACTGAAGAAAAGGTAGACTTTTATCTCAAGTCTTAGGATGCTTAGAATGACCATTTTTCAACGGATGAAATCGGTACTACTTTTCAATCTCGTATCCATCATCCCCCACAAAGACCTCCAGAAATGGCCAAGAAAATGACCATCTTTATCTAAAATAATAAAAGAAGGTAGCCCAAAGTACTTTTACACATGTATGAAAAATAACTTAGCTACCCCTTCACCTATTACTATCTTTTTGTATGGAATAAGGACTATCATCTTGCGGAAGCGATCTACCACCATAAACAAATAATCATTCCCTGATTTGGTACTAGGTAATTCTTCCCTAAAATCCAACGAAATACTATCCCAATGTTTCTTAGGTAATCATAAAAGAAGGTACAACCCTAACTTACGATTTGAAGGTTGTGAGGTGTTGCATAAAACACAACCACGAGCCATACGAGCAACATCTAAATACATATTCAGCTAGTAGACACGACGTCTAAGATTTAAAAGAGTCTTTTCAACCTCAAAATACCCCTGAACTCTGGAAGTATGAGCCTTACAAATCTACTATAAACGATCTCCATCATTAGAAATGCATAGGTAGCCGGGGGAAGATGTAAGTCATCTCTCTTCTTGTAACCCTAGCCCTAGCCTTTCCTTGCTAGGGTTGCCTTTCTTTTCTCTTGATTATGAACTATATAATCCCCTCCTTTGTGGCTATTTTACTCTATCTGTGGATCTCGTGTTATCTTATTTTTACCTTATCTCTCCATTTTTCTTCTCCCTTTCAATGGCTAAGAGCTCCTCTTTGAGCAACCATACAATCCCTCTAGCCCTCTCCTCCGTTCAGCCCCTCTCTCTGCCGGCTGGTTCTTCCACACCCTCTCTGTTTCCACCTGCGCAAGTCGACTCTATTTTGGCTGTTACTGCACAACCCTGCTTCGCAAATGTTGCCTCGAAAGTGGTAAAACCTGCACTTGAGGAGTTCAAGCCTGACACTCGGATATCGCCGAAAGATGGGATGCCCGTGATATTGTTTTCACCCTCAGATCTGACCAAAGCAGCAGCTGCATTTAACACTGCAATCATTATGAGTTTTCTGGCTGGAAAACCTCAATTTGATATCATTGAGAAGAACATCGTGTCCAATTGGGGTCTTCTCAAAGTTCCTAAGGTTGCAGTACTAGATTTCAAGCACATTATGACGTCGGAAAAAGATGTCACAAGAGCGCTCTCTTGAGAGTCACGACAAATCAAAGGCCTTTTCGTCAAGTTGGCTCACTGGAGAATCGATTTTGATCCAAAGAAAGACTCGCCGCTTGCTCCAGTTTGGGTTCAGTTCCCAAGTCTTAGGCTACATCTTCAAAACAATGAGATAGTAAAGGAGATAGCTGGTCTGATTGGCAAATACTTTATCACAGACACTACAACATTAACCCTAAGCAGTCCAAGTACTGCGGGTTTGCGTCGAGGTAAATCTTACGAAAGACCTACCAACGAAAGTGGGAATTGCTCTCACAAAATCTTCTATCATGGAACAATGAGTGATCTATGAAAGGCTTCCGATGTACTGTATACAATGTTGTCTGCAAGGCCACAACAAAGCAATTTGTACCAAGCTCAAGCTGATTGTTCTACCAGACAAGAGAGATGAACTACGAAAGAACAAAACGACCATGGGAAGAGCAATGCCAAATAAATATGGAAACAACAAGACAAACAAACCAACGGTTAATGATAGAAGCAACAAGAAAAACAGCGACGTACTTGAGTTGGGTGCCACGGACAATATCATCGAGCTGCTATCGAATAAAGAAAAATGGTTGGGAACAAGCTCACCACAACAATATACAATGGCAACAGCGATGAACGACAATACACTTGGGATAGAGAAAGTACACCTCCTGGAAACATCGACAAACAACAACACTATGAACAGCTCGAGGGTGATAAACACAGCTGATACAACAGCAACCAACAACAAGAATGTGGATATGGAAATCCTTGCATCTGTCGATGAACTCGTAACAACATATGATACCGAGTTGGAACTTACAGCAACTGATTCTGCAGTAACCAAACTCAAGAATGTGATGGGAAACCTTGTATCTGACGACAAACTTACAGTAGCGTATGGCTCTGAGTTTGAACATGGCTTTCACTCGAATATGGAAGGGGGAACCTACAAGAATTGGACTCCGGTCAAGAAAGTGCGATCAAGGCCACAGCGAATGCCTCTCAGTGTGATCACAAGGAGCAAGAGTGCTCGACAACGTCAAAATTAACTATGGTAGACGGACTGCTGTTCGTTTGGAATTGCAGGGGCATTGGCAACGCCAAGACAATAAATCATCTCAAAAGAATCACACAGCAACACAAAATTTCAATTGTGGTATTGTTAGAACCTTTTTTAGATGTCTCACATATTGCTAGTATTTGTAGCCGAACAAAGTGCAATTCTTTTTTGCCTAATCAAGATTAGAATGGTAAAATTTGGATACTCTGGAAACAAGATTATGAGGTGACACTTATATCTACTACTAATCAACTTATACACTACAAGATGGCGCTAAACAGCGACTTGAGTGCCATAGTGACTATTGTTTATGCTAAATGCGCAAGTACTGAATGCCGACCTCTGTGGGATGACATTTGCCTGCTCGCCCAGAACATTACAATGCCTTGATGTGTACTGGGTGATTTTAACACTATCCGATATGAAACTGAGAGACTAGGTGGTCGGAGAACATGCCACAGAGAGGTTAGAGAATTTAAAGATATGATACAAGCTACACGATTAATGGATATTGGTTTCCTGGGTTCAGGATACACTTGGTGCAACAATCATCAGGGCAGTTTTCGACAGTGGGCAAGATTGGATAGAACACTCGTCAATGCTGCGTTCATGACTGGGCTTCCGGTACAGAAGATCAACCACCTCACACGGTTTTGTTCAGATTTTAAGGCCCTAGACAATTCAGATGCTGCGTCCACTCCTCCTAACACTCACGAGCAGCGCTTATCAAGGCCCTAGACAATTCAGATTTCTGAAAATGTGGACGACTCATACCATGTTCCTGAAACTCATTGAAGATATATGGCCATCGGGGGTGTTTGGAAACTGCCTCTCCTCCTTTGCTTACAAACTGAAACTGGTCACGGCGGCCTTGCGAGAGTGGAATAGAACAGTTTTTGGAAATGTTATGCAGAACATCAAATTGCTTAAAGATAAAATTACGGAGCTGGATTTCCTATTACAAGGTGGTTGGGATGAACAGGTTAGTATGAATCTTAGCAACCTGCAAAGAGAACATGCTGATATGTTACACAAAGAGGAGATCTTTTAGAGGGAACAGTCGTGGGTAAAGTAGATTCAAGCAGGAGATGCGAATACATAATTCATTCACACAGTCACTCAAATTAACCGCAAGAAATATTTTCTCTCGAATTTCACAATGCAAGATGGCACCCACACGCAAGATATTGGACTAATCCGTGAAGCAGCTATCTCTTACTACAAGGATGTACTAAACGCACCTCCGACCCAACCGAATTTAGAATTACTGAACTGCATCCCAACGATTATCACAGAAGAAGAGAGCGACTGTATTATGGCACCACCAACTATGGAGGAGTTAAAAACTAGTACTTTCTGTATACCCGTTTACAGCGCTCCTGGTAGCGACGGTTTTTTAGCCAATTTATTTGCCACATGTTGGGACATCAATAAGGACGACTTACACGGTGCAGCCAAAGAATTTTTCAATGGAGCTCCTATTTCCAGATTCTACACTGCCATCTTCCGATCACACATTTACTGTATGCAGATGACTTTCTCGTGTTCCTAAATGGAAGCCAATCCTCACTTAAGGGGCTACTGAAGTTTATGGACAAATATGAAGCATTCTCTGGGCAATTGGTTAACAAAGAGAAAATCGGTATCTATGTGCACCACAATGCGACTATCCCTCGGAAACAAATCATTCACACCACTAGCGGATTCTAACACAGGCTCTTTCCTATGCTATATCTGGGAGCGCCCATCAGCTATGGTAAAGTTTGACATTATCACTTTGAGAAGCTACTCACTAAGGTACAGCAAAGAAATGAAGGATGGCACGGTAAGCTCCTATCACAAGGCGGAAAAATCATTCTGATAAACCACGTTTTGAACTCCATGCCAATACATCTTCTAGCCTGTATTACTATTTCGAAATCAGTTCTTTGAAAACTAGAGAGCATGTTCTCCAACTTCTTCTGAGGAAAATTTGAAGGCAAAAACAAATGACATTGGGTCTCATGGAACGACATTTGTCTACCGAAAGAGGAAGGCGGACTCGGCATCCAAAAACTCGACGATATCAAGCATAGTTTACAGCTTAAGAAATGTTTGAATGTGCTCCATGCCGATACTTTCTGGTCTAGATTTATGAAAAGCAAGTACACCATCAACAACAACTTCTCTCGACTTCGATCAAACACCTCTCCCTTGTGGACAAGCATTCGAAATCTGTTTGAAACAGTTCATGCAAACACTGTGTGGAACCTGGGTTCAGGAAATTGCAACTTCGTGAAGGACGACTGGAAAGGGGAGGGCAGCCTCGCCGATGCGCTGAACATAAACTGCAACCAAGATATCATGGTAAAAGAAATAATTGTCAATGGAGCAAACTGGAATTGGCAGCGCCTAAACCATGAGCTACCGGCAGACTTGAAGGTCACTCTCGCAAACAAGTTCTTCATCGGCGAGGGAAACGATATACCGCTATGGGGCCCCTTTGAAAGTGGTAACTTCATGGTAAAGTCTGCTTAGCAATTCTGGAGAGGGACTGCGGATACACAACGTCGTATGGATTGGATTTGGTACAAGATAATACCCACCAAAATTCAGGTATTCAGCTGGAAAACGTGGATGAAAGTTCTCACAGTGGACGATTTCATACAAAAACGACTCCCATTTGTTTCTCGATGCAGCTGTTGTCGCTCGGGTAATAACAAAATACTGAACCACTTGCTCGTAAGCGGAGAGACAGCGCAGCAAGTTTGGCAGTTTTTCTCGCAGGCTTGTGGGTTTCGAAATATACCAGCTGAAAGTTTTTGGGCACGACAAGGGATATGGTTACTGGCAGCCAACAAAAGCACACAAATGGGCATCATTAAAGGGGTTCTTCCAGCTATCATAAGCTGGGAATTATGGAAAGCACGTTGCAAACATAGATTCGACGACGTGCCGATGAATGCTCAAGCGATTGTCACCAAAACATGCCGATGGCTTAAGGATATCATGGTCAATACTAAAGTTACACAAAGTGGCAACTTTGGGGACACAATATCGCTGCAAGTTCTCCGAGTACACACGCTCTAAATAAAACATAAAGCAAGCATATTGGTAAAATGGCAAGCACCACCACCAGGGTAGCTTAAACTGAATACTGACGGATCTTCTTTCAGCAATGGCCTCTCTGGGGCTGGAGGTATCATACGCAACTCACAAGGAGAGATGAAATTCGGTTACAACGTGGCGCTAGGAACTGGCACAGATACAACAACTGAGCTTTATGGACTACTACATGGCCTCAAATTTTGCAAGGAAAACAACTGGTTTCCACTTGTAGTTGAAATAGATGCTGAAGTTATAGTGAACTGGCACAAACAAATAGGCATCTGACCCAACAAGTTTCAAGCCATATGGAAAATGATCTGTCAACTCAGCCAGGAGCTCCAAATCAACATGGTTTACACATACAGAGAAGGGAACGGATCCGCTGACGGTCTCTCCAAGTTGGGAAGTACACAGCAGAACCTCGTACTCTGGTCTGTTGCAGCACTACCTAGACAAATACGAGCCTCCTACTTTCTTGAAAAATTAGGGGTTGCAGCTATTAGACACTGAACCTTTTGTAATATTTGGAGGTCAGGCTTTAAGTCCCCCTCTTGTTTTGAGCTTGTATATTTAAATAAAAACCCAATTTGCACAAAAAAAAATCATTAGAAATGCATAATAAACTGCCCTTATAAATCAAACCATCCTTCAATTAGTACTCAATAGTCCTTCCTTGCAATAGATTTTGGTAAGCCACCCCAAACTATGTATCTGTGTCATACCCTTTAACATAATCAGAAGGTACAATAGGCTGAATCTGCATAGCCACCAACAATACGGAACTTATTGGCGCCAGGGGTTGAGATAACATATCTGCCAACTTATTATTTGCGCCCTTCTTATGCTTGATAATAATAGTAAATTGTTGTTATCGCGACTTCCACTTCATATGGCAAGCTTGTTGTAACTTAGACTTTGTATTATAAAGCTGTAGTGGCTTGTAATTTGAGTAAACAATTACTTCCTTCCCTAATAAGTAGCAGCACCAATGCTTCACAGATTGATACAGTACGTAAAGCTCCTTATCATAAGTCAGGTATTTAAGTACAAGTCCACTTAACATCTCAGAATAATATTCCACCAGCTTCCCATCCAAAAGTATAATTACCCCTAAAGTATAGTTGGACGCATCTGCTTTCACCTGAAACGATCTATATAAATTCGGTAATGCTAATACTGGTATTTCTAAGATCTTCTGCTTTAATAGCTAAAAGGTCCTCATATGTTGATCAATCCACTCAAACTTTGGATTTGCCTTTGTCAAAGAGTGCAAAGTCGCTAAAATCTGTGAAAAATGTATGATAAACTTACGCAGATACTGACATGATCCCATAAAACTCCTAACTTCAGTCGCTATATGGGGCCTAGGCAAATTAGCAATGACCTGAACCTTCTCTGGAAATACCTTCAGTTCCTCTCTACCAACAATGAACCCTAAGTATAAAGGGTCTTCCGTCCTAAACTCGTACTTCTTCCCATTTAAGGTAAAATTGTTTTGCTTTCAATGCTTCCAATACCCTTCGTATGTGAACAAGATGTTATCCCCAAGTTCTACTATATATCATGATATTACTTAAATATACAATAACAATATCATCAATAAACTCATGGAGTAACTCATTCATCAAGCGCATAAAGGAAGTTAGAGTGTTGCACAACCCTAACGCATTACCATCCACTTGAAAAGTCAATATTTTCTCTTAAAATTTGTTTTCCATGTGTCTTCTTCCCAGATTCTGACTTGGTGATAACCTGACTTTGGATCAAATTTGGTAAAATATTGAGAACTCTACAACTAATCTTAAAGATCATCAATCCTTGGTAAATGGTACAGATTCTTCACAGTAATTTTGCTAAGTGTGTTATAATCTGCACACATCCGCTATGTCTCATTCTACTTTGGCATCAGCAACATTGGAAACCCGCAAGGTAAATAGCTAGGCTGGATTACTCCTTGTTAAAGAAGTTCTGATATATGTTTCTTAATCACTGCTGATTCAGTGATAGGGGTATGATACAACCTAATATTAAGCAAGGGTACATCACTGAGTAACTGAATATCATGTTTAAATGCCTTCCTAGGAGGCATACCCCGTACACCACAGAACAACTCTTCAAACTCAGCTTGCAACTCACCTATATTGGTTTACTGCTTAGGAGATAATATCACAGTAGCCTACTCGCAGCCTTCTACCCCAGTCAAACACTCGAAGGCTACCTCGAAGCCTAGATGAATATCTCGACGCCCATCCAATCCTTGAACAAGTCTCCCAAAGATTATCCGAAGACGAAGCCTCGACTCTGAACAAGCCTCGAAGACGAACTCCACATCGCATCAGAAACACTTCGATCATATCTGTACATGATGGAAGTATGATAGGGCAGACAACCAACTCACTAGACAAGACGGCGGCGTTGTTAGTCCTTGTGGCTACAGTGACAGACCCAACCACTGCTACAACGTCAGAGTATAGTGACAGACCCAACCACTTCTACAGCGTCAGAGTATAGAAATAGACCTAACAACTATTACTGGGACAGCTCCAACATTTCCGGCATCCATACCTACTCCGGAATACCCGCTCGATATCCGGATAGTACCCTTGAAATGTGACCTAACCTTGGTGACTCAGCCCTTCCCATGTTCTATAAATAGGAGAGATGGGGAACCAAGGAGAGGTTACAAAATCTTTTCCCTAAGCCCTTACAGTTTACCTTCGATCACCTTGTAAAACCCAGTACTCGAACCTTCGACTACTCGATAAAAATATAAACACTATTAAAAATCCTCATCAGAGGTCAAGTAGAGTCACATTCTAGGCCTTCACACAAGTAAATTGTCAGTAGATTAATTAATCTATAGATTATATGCTTGATTTCCTTTGATAAAGGATTAATCCCATGGTGTAAGAGGCGACTTCACCTTCTTAAGAAGTTAGGCTACTACATTTGGCGCCGTCTGTGCTTCCCTCACTACTGCGCTCCTTTTGTTATTCCCCTTCCTTTGTTCCCAACTTTAACAGATTATTCTTAATGGCAGCCACCCTCCGTTCCAGTTCTACCTATGCCAGCAACTCTGTCAACGGAGCGGCCGCCCATATAGCCTTACTTTCTCAACATTTCACTCAAGCCGAGGAACGCCACCATGCACAACTTCACCAGGAATGTGTAAAACACCGACAGGAATTCTAAGTAGAACGGAATCGCCGTCTGGACGATGCCGACAGACAAAACCGGGCAATTGACGAGTTACGCAATACCATCTGAGAGTTGCTGAGATTACAGCCTCTGAACGCTGCTCGACCATCCCAAGCACCAGACCCGTCGTACGTGTCTGTCCGTGCCCATCTGGGCCCCATACCAAATCTCAAAATACCCCCAGTCCATATCAGTGCCAAGGGTTCTCCCCACACTATTCCCCATACTGGCTCTATCCATCTCGGCATTCACCCTTCAGAAGATTCCACTGACTCCACCCTCTGCTCTTCCAGATACCCCAAACGCTGTCCTGTACAAGAACGTCTCGGGGAGCTTAGAGCAGAAAACATACCACACACTCGGCCCCATCATCCTCGAACTCTTCGATCACCCCCTCATCCTGCCTATCCTGTACAGCAAGACTTTGACTACAAAATCCAACCTGTCATCCACGTAAGGGCAAGTCCAGCATCAAACTCATGGAGTCGATTGAATAATCCCTTCTGTCCTAAACTTCTCGCCATTGAGATACCTCCAAATTTCTGGGCTCCCAAACTCAGCAAATACCGTAACACAGACCCTCAATCTCACATTCTCGAATTCTAAAATACTCTAAGCCTCTATTCCGCAGTCGACCACCTGATGTGTTACCATTTTCCCACCATCCTTACTGACAGCCCCCTTCGATGGTATCACAATCTCCCTAATGGCTCAATCCAGAGCTTTGAGCAACCGTCATAGCTTTTCATCACTTAGTTTGCCTTCAACAAAGATAGAGAGGTCAGAGTCAATGCCCTCTTCAATTTAGCGAAATCCAATAATGAAGCCTTGGAAGCCTTTACCAAGGGATTTCTCGATGAGTTACAGAAAGTCGAGAACCTTGAGTACGCGAATGCTGTACTCGCGTACTCAAATACTTTACCAGATCACTGACGTGTTAAAGAGTACCTGGTCCTTCATAAACCTTGAACCCTCGAGGAGATTCTCTTAAAGGTCAATGGTTATATCGACCTTTAGCGCCTCCACAAATCTTGTAAACAGGGGCAACCTTCAGCCACCAACATCAATAAACCTCGACAAGGCCCATCTTCTACCCCCACACCCCTAATCGTTCCTGTCTCACAGGAGACTGAGAGCCGCAAATGCTCTCACAATGACAACAATGTCAAAACTTACAGGAAAAGACCAAAGCCGGTCCTACCCATGCTAACTGCCCCTCTCAACACCCTTCTGCCACAGATACAGGCTGACGCCCTCTGGCGTATCCCTTTCCCCATCGAAGTCAAACTAGGCTAACCTTACTGTGCCAATCACAAGTATAATTATCACCTTTGCCCTCCAGCGCTCTTTTGAAATCATCCTCTAAGCAGGTCATCTACACCAGTATGTTACTGACCTTCCCAACTACCTTGACGGGTCATACCTCAAACCTCAATCCACCCTTGCTGTCGACCTTTCCGTGGTGCATATCTACCGAAAAATTTCATCAAAGTCAACAATATCGACAGCGGCTGTTCCAAGGGTAAATACAAGCGTGTCGAAGAATGTTACAAACTCACCTACCAGGAGAAGCTGCCTGCCCTGCTGCCAGAATCAAGCTTCTCCCCTCGACCCGAAGGCATTTCTTTCAACGACTGTGACACATCCCATGTCCGTTTTCCATTTCGACCCCTTAGTCATTATGATTAAGATCGAATGCCTCATCCTCCACACAATGCTCATAGATATAGGAAGTGCAACTGATGTCCTTTTCCTCCAAACTGTCCAAACCATGAAGAAAACCGACCTCATCACTGCTGCCAATGTCAAACTTAAAGGTTTTAATTGGGTTACCGAAATTGTTGTTGGTCGAATCAGCCTCCCAGTTACCACCGGCCCAGTCACACTTCCAACGAGTTTTCTTGTCATCGACAAGAAGTCAGAATACCTCAGTATCCTCAGACGCGATTGGCTCCATTCCATGCGTGCCATACTTTTGACATATCATCAAACCCTTCGTTTTACCACCCCCTTAGGTACTTGGAATTTAAAAGGTTCTCAACACCTCGCCCGTTCATTCGAGTATCCGGAGATCGATCAGAGCCGGAGGCTCATCAGCTGCCCATAGCAATCACTATCCCTCTCTATCCCTACACCTTCGACAAATGTCGCCTCACCCATCGAACCTACGGTCTATATCGAGCTTGACGGTCCTGGTTGGGGTATATTCATTAGAAATTTTTTAGATGAGGCAGAACACCTTGAGCTCTCAGACTTCATTCGAGCAAACAAAGACATATTTGTTTGGACGTTCCAGGAGATGCCCGGTGTCTACCCCAGTTTGGCATGCCACCGCCTAGATCTCATTCCCCATTCCACAGTAGTAAAGCAGAAGAAGCGTACTTTAGCCCGCAACTTCGAGAAGCTGTAAACCTTGAAGTCGATAAGCTCATAGCTACAGGTTTTATCAGAGAGGTTAAGTATGCTGACTGGATATCAAACAATGTTGCAGTTCCTTAAAAGAACGACAAGATCAAAATCTGCGTCAACTTCACAGACCTCAAAAAGCACACACAAAAGGATAGTTTTCCCCTCCCGATCATCTCAATACTCCTCGTTGCTACTGCTGGACATGAGAATCTGTCTATGATGGACGCAGCTTTGGGTTACAATCAGGTACCCCTTCTTCCTGAAGATCAACTTAAAACTTCTTTCATTACTGAACAAGGCTTTTACTGCTTTAACGTCATGCCCTTCAGCCTTAAAAATGTTGGTGCCACCTTTCAGTGCCTTGTTACAACCATGTTTAAACCCCGGCTTGGCAAGTTGGTCGAAGTTTACATCGACGACATATTGTGCATGAGCCTCCAAAAACAAACTCATATCCAAGACCTAACCGAAGTCTTTTCGAAACATTGAACATACAACATGAAACTCAACCTAGAAAAATGCCAATTTGGCATTTTGTCTAGTAAATTATTAGGCCATCTTATCAGCAAACGAGGTATTGAGATCGACCCAACCCATATCCAAGCCCTTATCGACATGCCTTCGCCCCGAACCATAAAAGATGTCCAAAAAGTGGCTTGTAAAATAGCGGCCCTCAACCATTTTATTTCCAAATCCTCAGACCGTTGTGCTTGGCTCTTATCTCTCTTACGCGACCAAGGTGTCCACAGTGCAAAAAAGAAAAACAACTTTGAGATCAACTAGGCACCCGAATGTGAACAGGCCTTCCTCGAACTCAAAACTTACCTTGGTCGACCACACATTATCAGCACCCCCATCGAAGGCGTGACACTTTCTTTATATCTCTCTGTTACAGACACCTTCATCAGTTCAGTGCTCATTCGGCTCAAATCAAACATCCAAAAACCTGTATATTTTATTAGGAAAACTTTAAGACCTTCAAAAATCAATATTCGAAACTTGAGCCTTTGCTCCTCACCCCCGTCTACTCGTCCCGTAAACTCAAACCATATTTCAAGCTTACCTCATCCGTGTTATAACAAGCTACCCCCTTCGAGAAGTCCTCAGCAAAAAAAAAAATCTTGAAGAGTGTAACAGTGGCCTGTCTATCATGGTGAACATGCCATCACATTTGAAAAATGGGTATCCCAAAAAGGCAAAGTAGTAGCAGATTTCCTTACTGACTTCCCGGTCGAAGATATCGATTGGGAGGAACATGAAGATGACCTGACAAAAGACCAGCCTAAAGTAATAGATCCTTGGAACCCAAACACTCGATGACATTTATTCACAGATGGATCTGCTGGGCCCAGCGGTTCAGGGATTAGTATATTCCTGGTTACACCTACGAATGATCGAATCGAGAAGGCAGTTAAGATAAACTTTGAATGTTCCAATAACGAAGCTGAGTATGAAGCTTTGATACATAGCCTCGACCTCGCACTCGAACTCGGTATTCCCAAACTTACAGTTTTCATAGATTCCCAACTTGTTCAGAGATATTATACAGGCAAAAATTAAGCTAACGGTCGCATGGCCGAATATGCTATTTTCGTTCGACAACGCATAGACCATTTTCCTAAAAAATCTACTATCACCTATTTCCCTCGAGGTAAAAACTGACATGCAGATGCCCTTGCCTACATAGCAGCTATGTTAGGCCAATCAGAATCTCGAACCCTCCATATCAAAGTACTCGAACGCCCAAGTATCGACCGGATAGAAATCAATTCCATCAATACTGGGGGCGAGAGTCTCGGTCTAGACGACTGGCGAACACCATTTCCCCATTACTTTAATAATGCTACCCTCTCAGGTGATCCCAAAGACAAACAGTCTTTATTAGGGAACTGTCGTAGATACACCATCCACAAACATGAGTTACATCGCAAATCCTCAAATGGTGTCGTTCTTCAATGCATCTCTCAAATCGAAGCCTCTAAAATTCTAGCAAAACTCCATGAAGGGACCTGCGATGCTCATACTGTTGGTCTATCTATGGCCCTTTGAGCCGTCACCCAAGGTTTATTCTGGCCAAACATGAAGAAACAAGTTGAAGAGCATGGCAAACACTGCGACAAATGGCAACGCAACGCCCATGACATCCAAACCCCTTCACAAGATCTCTATTTTGGTTAAGTCTCTTGGCCATTCAAAAGATGGGCTATCGATCTCATCGGTCCCTTCCCTAAAGCTTCAGGTAGCCGAGAAAATATCCTTGTTGCAATTGATTATTTTACCAAATGGGTCGAAGCCGTTCCTTTATGCTGAACTAGAGAAGCAGAAGTCATCAAATTTCTATGGGAAAACATCATCACACGTTTTAGATGCCCTCATATGATTCGATGCGATAATGGTCCCCAGCTCGTCAGTAACAAAGTCAGAAATTTTTTTAAGAAACACAAAATCATCCACTCCCCCTCAGCACCATACTACCCCCAAGGTAATGGTCAACTCAAAGCTATCAGTAAAACCATAGTCGACGGTCTCAAGAAATGAGTCATCGCAAAGAAAGGTTGATGGGTTCAGGAGTTGCAGCATGCCCTTTAAGCCTACCGAACAACACCAAGAAAATCCATAGGCTACATCCCATTCCTTCTGGCCTATGGTACTGAAGCAGTGCTTCCTATTCAATTCGAAGTACCCACACGAGATCACAAGCTCCAAGACGAAGACAATAAGTTTGAACTCGGATGTAACATGTTATGGATCGACAAAACTAGAGACCGAGCCATCGCCAACCATGACCGTTACCATACATCACTTCAGAAGTCATACAATAAGAGAGTTTGACCACGATGTTTCAATATTGGAGATCTAGTACTTTGGCGTGTCACACAATCTTCAAAGCTTCGAAATGCAGGAAAGTTAGCTGAATTCTGGGATGGACCTTATGTCATTTATGATAAACCGAAAAAGGTTCATACTACCTAATGAGAGAAGATGAAGGGCCTCTACCACATCCATGGAACACAATGCAGCTTGTCTCATACCTCCTCCACCTTGTACACCCGATGTAAATACAGAATAATCAATAAACTTCTTTTCCTCCTCTAAATTTTGTTTCTTGTTTTCCAGTAATATTCTTGGTTTGCCCTAGGTATCATGTCAGCCCTCAACCCGACTGATAGTTGGGGGCAACCCTAGAAATTTTCAAACTCCCAATTATGAGCAAACTCGAGGGGAAGGATGGTCAATAGCCCGGACCCTCGGGAATGTATTAGGGGCAAACAATTATGCTTCGATCTGGTTTAAGCTATCGAAGTCCAGTCAATTACCTAGTTTCCTCTAACTATCACATCGACCCTTGACCCGACTGATACTTGGGAGTGACCTTGAAATTTTCAAGCTTCCAACATTCGAGCAGATTCAAGGGGCACGAATGGTCGAAAGACCAGACCCTCGAGAATGCGTTGGTGGTGAACACGTGTCAATTCGCTGTGGCTCAGGCCTTCGAAGTCCAGTAAATTTCTTGGTTTCCTCTAAGTATCATGTTAATCTCGACCTGACAGATACTTGGGGGCGACGTTAAAATTTTTTAAACTTCCAACATTCGAGCAGACTCAAGGAACACGAATGGTCGAGCAACCGGATCCTCAAGAATACGTTGGGGGCAACCACATCTTACATCCCTGTTGCTTTTTCCTTCGTTGTCCAGCAAATCTCTTGGTTCTAACAAATTATCACAACCATCTCAAGGTTCTCCAAGGTTTGATCACTCTACAATCATTCGACAGTTACAACATACGTAGATACAAGTATACAAAAATATCTACAATCTCACCACATGCAAGAAGTTTCAGAACAATAAATATTAGAGAAACTGCTTCAACAAAACTTAATTCAAATCATGTTCAGAATAAACGTCAAGAATAAAGCATAACAATTCAATACAGATCAAGTTTGCACAAATCAGTCTCATGTGCAGTCCACAAACCAAGCAAAAATTGTACAGTACAAGTCAAATTCAGTACAGCAGCTCAAGGCAATCACATGTTCAAAGATCAACTCCAAATAAAGATAAACATCATTCAAATATTACAACCCAAAAGAAAATTAGAAAAAATAGGCATGGCACTCCTGTACAAATACCACATATCAGCATGGATGCCTCTTTTCCACCAATAGGTTTTTCAGTACTCACACCTTCAGCACCCACAGTCGAAAGTCTTGACCCTGCACCATTGGCGACCACATCAGTTGTAGCTCTAACAGTAACACCTTAGACCACAGGGGCCTCCACGCCACCTCCACCACCTCCATCAACAACACCAACCTCCCTTTCCTTCCTCTGCAAAGTATCTTCAGCAACAATATTTTTGTATCAGGCAAGCAATGCAGAGTTATAGGATCAAACCCCATATTCTCTATATGAACTCCTTCATCCTAACATTATCCGAAACCTCAACATCAAATTGTGCTTGGTAGCGCTCTTTTAGTACTTTCTTTTCCTTCTCATGATCAGCAAACTTCGACCTCATCACCTGCTCATGATTGAAATGTCAAACCCTCTAGTCTCTTCTCGAATACATTTTTGATAGCCTCCAGATCACGCTAAAAAACTTTGTTCTTAAACAACAACGACTCTTCTGTTCCCTGAGAAAGCTCCAGACTGTCAATCGCCTCCCATAACCTCCTCTTCCCTACTTGCACTGCCTTGGTGGATGACTGTGGCCAAGCATCTGTCTGCTAGAGTATTCAAGCCGTCAGTATTTCCCGAAGAATGAAACACTTAAGAATACTTCAGAATTTCACAGACAATAATAGACACTTACCTAATACATACTCATCTTCCTCCGCCTCAAAGCCTCCTCCGAGTCTGCATCGCAGAGCTCTGCCATCGAAATAGCCTTGGATAGAGCATGTTCTTCTCTCTTAGCCTCCATCATCTCTTCGCCCTCATCCTCTGCATCATCTTCCCCCAGTGCCCTACGCCTTTTGCGTTGCGTCAACTTTGTCTTTTGTAACTTCGAAGACTCGAGAATGACCTTGCCCTTCCCTTTCTCAGCCTGTGTTAGTACTTGACTTGGCCTTAGTCTCGAAGCATCACTTGCTACTTCAGGCACTGGCGCCTCCTGCTTCACTGCCATCTTTGCCTTCGAAACATACTGAACCTTCCTCGCCAAATAATCATCCTCCATGCCTTCGACTACCTATGAAGCACCTTCGCCTCCCTTCTTCTTTGATGGCTTCGACGTAATGGGTACGTTTTAAAGTAGGGAATCTGTCTACTTCTTCCTCTTCCTCTTGATACCAAGACTCTTGTAAATAGAATTCACCCACTCCTCATCAGAATCGAGTAAGGCATCAATATAATTCCTCAGATTCTCCCAAGACCGGTTAGTCGGACCTACAAAACAAACAGCAAGACCATTATCAGTTTATTCGATCAATACCTTAAACAAAATATTCCACAAATAACTTACTGGGATTATAGACTTTATGCTATAACCTATAAGGGTCTTCCCCTTTGACATTCTCAAAATTACCCTGTACCACAGCTAAATCTTTATTCTACCCTAGACCCGTCGAGTGCAGATCAAACAACCAAGTCTTCTCTGGGTGACACTAGATGTGGTAAGTTCCCATATTCTGGTTTGCCTTCCTCGCGTCTCGCGTTGAATGATACAATATCATACCACTCAATTAAACCCCTCTTCTCACTCCTCAATTTTATATTCATTGCCTCTATTACCCTCATCATCTAGTAAAATTTCTATTCATCTGAACTGGGGCAACTTTACAAAAATTTAACACCTCCTTCACCAGCCTTCGGAGAGGAAGTTGCAATCCCAGTCAAATTTGGTCTCTATATGCCATTATACCCTCTCGTGGGTTCGACTTTAGAGTCCACCCCACTCCTTCTACATGTAACACTACCCCCACCTTCGACAGCTCTAGTTTGGCAGCAAATCGATCTAGTCTTTGCTGATCTCTAGCTGAAATACAGCCAACAGCCTTATCCGACTCAGTCGAATCCCCACTGTGATCACTCTGCTCCCCTTTATCCCTTTCAATACCTGAAGGTCCAGCATTTCCCATGCTTCTCTCCCCTCCCCCTATCTCTTCCTCATCACTATCCTCAGTCACCACCGTCATACGACGTCTAGTACACGAAACCACCCGCCGGTACCACCATGACTAACGGGGAATCGGTTACAACATCTAACACTTCAAAGTCGCTGCCCTCATCCATCGAAGCACCACCAGAAATACTAGCCTCGTTTTATTCGACTTCCTTGTCTATCAGCCTTATTCTCGAAGCTTGATGGGTATGCATCTTATCCTACAGAAGAAGAGGCACGCAATTAGATCGATACATTCGACTATTATATTTTAGTAGCCCATTTTTCATCTACCCTCTCCAACAAATACAGACACAGTCGAAAACTCGATCCTAAACCTAATCCCTCTGTCAATACCCTCAAAATACTAAAATGGGTTCCCAGACTAATGAATTCCCCCCTTCCTCGATTATAACCTCTCAACTACAAACCCAGATGATCCTACTTACAGATACAGAAGGCACACTCAAATAAAAATAGACAGAGATCAATCGACATATCTATGTTAGCAGAAGTACAATCAAAACAACAAATTAGTCGGTATCTAGAAATAACTTCAGTAATCTCTCCCAAACTTCACGTAACAATGCTGTACATCCTCATCCACTCACTTTCAAGTTTCTTTCTATGAACAATAGCTTTGGATATTTCCCCCTCATATATATACCTCCTTGGAATAACAAAACTGCCTCGATTTCCAAACCACTATCATTGCCATGCTCCCACTACCCCAACTTTTTGGCTGAGATGGGTTTTGACCAATTTACCCTTCATTCCCCTCACGTGTGAATCCTACGCTAACTCCAAATTAGCTGAACACCAAAGCTACTCAAACCTTCTAACCCCCACTCGAAGCCGTCCAGCCAAGTCCCAAAATCATATCACACTTTTTTCCATAAAACGAGCAAAAAATCATGATTACATGCATGACACACTGCCCTAGGAGCACGTACCATTATGACAGGCCAGCTGTCTGGGCCGTTAGACCGTCTAGTCAAATCCAGCAAACCTTCGACATATGTTCCTCACACACGAGTAATTGACTATAACGTGTCCCGAACATTCAACCACAGATAACCTCACATTCAATTTCCAAATACATCAAACATTTGATCTACAACACATTCGGCAACTCAGAATATTATGTCTTTATTACTTTGGCAGATCAGACTTTTATTTCGATAGATCACACTCTTTACTTCGACAGTTTTGAATTTTACTTATACACAGATTAGACCTTCTACTTCGACAGTTTAGGCATGCAACTTCGATAATTTAAAATGTTACTTCGAGCATTCAAAATCCTACTTGCACAAAGTGCTGTAAAATAATTCTACAGTTATATTATCAACTCCCAATTTCTT
The DNA here is from genome assembly GCA_014058105.1 of Kingdonia uniflora. Lineage (NCBI taxonomy): Eukaryota > Viridiplantae > Streptophyta > Magnoliopsida > Ranunculales > Circaeasteraceae > Kingdonia > Kingdonia uniflora. The sequence goes on from JACGCM010000696.1 coordinate 2,297,872, forward strand.
TCAAAACAGATCAAAATAGTACAATTTAAGCAGCAAATACAAATAACCCTCTATACCCATCTAAAATACTCAACAAGCCAGCAAGAAGCCCCTAGTTATCATCGGGATGCCACTTCTTGCACCTAGCCTCAGCAGCAGAATCCTCCTGCTCCAGCATCTCCTCCGCAAATGACTCCTGCAAAGACAAATGGTGGCCACCAAACAGACCCATCATCTGAAGAACACCCCACCAATACGCAAAGGGCATTCTTACAATGGGTTCCCCGGGTTTCTTCTCAAACAGGTTCGACATCTCTGCTTCCCAGTCTCAGTTGCCAAGAAACCTCCTCTTCAGTTCCAGCGTCTTCTCCCGTACTCGAATAACCTTTACCGCAATCCGGTCTTGATGCTTGTTCTTCGAAGAACGTTCGTTGCTTTGGGACGAAGAAGAAGACATTATGTTCAGAAGAAGAATGAAGAATTATGAGAAGTTCTCCTCGTAAAACCCCTATTTATACATGAAGGTACATTTAAAACATTCCCTAATCACAAGTTACATTCATTACAGTCTTCAGTTTCTCTCCTGCAAAACTGAACAGTCAGACCTTTCCAACTTCCTAGACATAACCATTTCATCTGCATCCGTATTCAACCCTCTTTCCCGAGGACTTACAGTCGAGCCATCAATAGTCTGGAACTATTGAACCCTTTTCTTTTTACCTCCTCTAACAACCCCTATGGCACCAACCTAGAGCTTCGAGTACTCAGAATCAGTTATTCATTAGAATCGAATACCAGCCTATTTCCTCAACAACTAGATTACAATTCAAAGTTAATTTTTCCTCGAAGGTGACCTTTTCAACATGTTAACATCTAAAAACATATGTTCGATACGCGCCTAAAATCTATTTGCATACATGCCTACCAGATTCAAACACATAAACTTGCAGCCAAATATTGTTCTCATTCCATTCCATAAGTTACAATAACAGAAACAAAAAATTTCCAAGTCCAGCCATATAAAACCACAACAAAAGCAGAAGGCTCCCAATATAACCACAAAAAAAGCCCTATCATCACCATCTTGCCACCGCTTCAAGCAGGACCTGCCCTATTTTTAGACGGGCCAGCTCTACTCACTGAGCCTTGCTCCTCCAAATGCTCTTCCGCCTGAATGAGACATTCTGCCAAGCTCAATAGAAAAAGATAGCGTTGTTCCACAGTCGTAAAATGAAACTTCATCTACCCCCAAAAGAAAGCATAAGACTCCCCGTTGATAGGTTCTTCGGCATCTAATTCCACCAATTTGGGCATGTCCCAGTCAAGCTCTTGGTCACCTAAAAACTTTAACTTCAGTTCAGCAGTCTTCTGCCCTATATGGCGGTCGCGGGCAAACTCCATCCTTTTCTGGTACCGGGTGTTGGGTGTGGTGTCCATTTCATTTTTCAAAAAAGACAGAGAAAGTAGAAGAAAATGCAACAGAGAAGAGTATATAGTGTCCATTCCTACCCCTATAACCCATACTTATAGCCCCATCTAAACTCATTTATTACTCCATAACCACCAGCATTTCTTTATTACCCTCTTTTATTTCCTCCCCCAAAAAGCCAGCAGTCAAACCACTTAACTCCAACGCTAAAAAGTTTTCTCAGCAAACGCTTCTACACCAATTTTTAAGACCTTTGTTGAGAGGGGGCAAATGTAGAAGCCTACTTGCAGCCTTCTACCCCAGTCAAACACTCGAAAGCTACTTCGAAGCCTACAAGAATATCTCGAAGCCCGTCCAATCCTAAATAAAGTCTCCCAAAGATTATCTGAAGACGAAGCCTCGACTCTAAGCAAGCCTCGAAGATGAATTATACATCGCATCAAAAATACTTCGACCATATCTGTACATGGTTGAAGTATGACAGGACAAACAGCCAGCTCACTAGACAAGATCGCGGCATTGTTGGTCCTTACAGCTATAGTGACAGACCCAATTACTACTATAGTGTCAGAGTACAGTGATAGACTCAACCGCTGCTTTAACATAAGAGTACAAAAATAGACCCAACAACTGTTATAGTGACAGCTCCAACATTTTTTGCATCCATACCCACTCCGGGATACCCACTTGATATCCAGATGGTACCCTTGTAAAGTAACTTAACCTTGGTGATTCTGTCCTTCTTATGCTCTATAAATAGAAGAGATGGGGAACCAAGGAGAGGTTACGAAATCTCTCCCCTGAGCCCTTACATTTTAACTTCGATCACCTTATAAAATCAAGTACTCGAACCTTCGACTACTCGGCAGAAATATAAACACTCTTAACAATCCTGATCAGAGGTCGTGGAGAGTCACATTTTAGGCCCTCACGTAAGTTCATTGTCAGTAGATTAATTAATCTATAGATTATATGCTTGATTTCCTTTGATAAATGATTAATCCCATGGTGTAAGAGCCGACTTCCACTTCTTAAGAAGTTAGGCCCCTACACATCCAAGGGAACCATCTCACACGCAACTTAACCAATATAATGATAAGTGATTATAAATTTGATAGTATACTATTTAGTGGTTTTTAGCTCTGTATCTTTCTGAATCTATCCCAATCCGTACGGTTTAGGGTGAACAGTTATGGCCAAACCTAACTTCTTTACCACAGCTTTAGAGATTAAATTCTTCAGACTTCAAGGATTGATTATTGCTTCTACCACACTCTATTTAGCCTTTATGTTGACATAAAAGAGATCTTCACGATTTGCTCCCTCAAAAACTACTGGTTGCTTAAACATAAGAGTAAGTTTGGTATTAGGTGTATGTACATTTGGAAGTTATTTGTAACCTGCGTCGCTAGTATTTTCTTCCCCCTTAAGGGTGAAGTTTCTTGTATTTCTCTTAGATGTGCCCATTAATCTCATAATTGTTACAATAGTTCTTCTTCGATGCATAACCCTCTCTACTCATTTCTCCTTCTTTACTATTCTTCAAGTCTACTTTATTCCCCGATTTCTACTTATTTTCCTTCTTATCAGTTTAAATTTTTTTACTTTCAATGGCTATCGCCTTCACAGTAGCATCTTCAATTGCATTAGCGATGATCATCAAAATTGAGCAAGATAGATCTCCCCATACTGAATCTCCTTCAAGAGCTTCTAAATAAAGGAACCAATTCTTCTAGAAATGAGGGTTAGGATGAATTGGTGTCATCACTGAGAAAACTTGTACAAAACCTTCATGCAAATACAACTCCCACCACCTCTCCGTCTGCTCCAGCTATCCATAGTGAAGATAATCTCACTATACACGGGATTTAGGTCTCCATTGGCCATCCCATTGAAGCAATCAAAAAACAATCGGAGTACGAACAAAGGGTTGTATGTCCCTGGGGATTTATGAAAATGGTAGAAGGGAATGAGATGAACAAAATTACAGCTATAGGTAAAGAACATCCATGTTTTCCAGGAATACAACAATCCAAGGAAGATCAGGCTATGGAGAACTCCTCTCTCCATGGTAAAATCCCTAAATCAACCTTGAATACAAAACAATCTACTCATTCTTTTACAAATATGGTTTGAGGAAGAACGGATACCTCAGCTGAAACTACATCACTTCCGGATGTGGGGATGTGGAGCGATACTCCGTTTTTCTCTATCCCTATAGGAGAGGTTGCTATGGAGGTGTCATGATTCCAGTTGAGCTTGATCGGGCGCCTGGATCTCCAAAAGGTTAAATTTGAGGCTGTTCAGGAATATGCTCGAACACAGTAGAAACTTTCTGAGCAGTGCAATCTAATCCCATTAGGGAAAGGCTTCTTCATCATCAAACTCGATAATGAAGTGATAAGATACATATATGGGGCCAAGGACCATGGATGTTAGAGAAGATGCCCATGCGTTTGATGCCATGGAGTCCATTTTTTTCACCGGATAATCACCAGAACACGAATGCTCTAATTTGGAATGAATTTCCAAGATTACCGAGTGAACTATGGAGTCATAAGATAGTTATGTCCTTGGGGAAGACATTGGGTACACCAGTCCATCTAGAACAATTAATCATGAACACGGGTACTACACTAGTATTTTGGTGGATATTGATCTGTCAAAGCCGATCCCTAATCATGTTTTTATTGACGTTGAGGGTAAATTGATTAACCATGAGATTCATCTTTATCGAGTTCCAAAATTCTGTAATCACTGTAAGAACATGGGACATAGCATTGTGGAGTGCAAAGTGATACTTAGAGCTGTTCGAGGTGAGTAGAAACAAGAGACAAAGCTGGTAAAAAATCCAGCGACTATAAAGAACACTGGAAATAGTAAAGTGGCTCCTAGTGAGGAAGGGGTACAGAGCAAGATGGAGATGGGGATAAACTTACAGGGACCACCGAATACACATACTTATTTTCAGGATAATTCAGCCGCAGATAGTGAGATACCTCTTACTGGTCAGATTGAAAAATCCACAGAACTGGGAGATTGGTCTGCCCCTAAAGTAAGAAGAGGTAGAAGTGTCTCACCAATGACTAATTCTAAGGTCCATTTTGTGTCCATCAGCTCGACAAACAAATATCATGCCCTTAGTGATGGGGAACAAGATAACAGTGTGCCAAGGGCTGATCGAAATGAAGTGGACAGGGGCGAACAAGGGGATACAAATGTCGATAACAGGGAAGGTACCCCACAAAGTAAAAATATAGAAGGAGACAACTCGGGAGATTAGAATAATCCAATTGGGGAGGTGAGGAAACTTCTGAATCTAGAGAGTGGAGCAGATATCATAGAATGAGAAGATCAGGGGTTATTACAGAATCAAATAATAAGAGGGGGCCGAGTTTGCACTATGGAGCATAGAGTCATACGTTCTACTATAGGTTTGAAATGAGAGTACTTTTTCGGAATGCATGAGGTCTAGGTAATAAGAATACCATGACCTATATATAAGGAATAAAATCTTGGGGCTGAATCCCAATATTAATGGGTTTGTAGAATCAAAATTCTTTGCTAGAGGATTTCGCATCTCAGGATACAATAATATGATTATCACAAATGGGGTTGGGGTACAAAAAGGAAATATTTGGATTTTGTGGAAGGAAGGTCTCCAGAACTTGAGTGTGGTTATGAGTAACAGTTTATACATCACAATCCTCTTTATGGATTGCTTCCTTACATTCGTTCATGCGGATTGTCTGTGCATATATAGAGCAGACCTGTGGAGCCACCTGGTACAAATTTTAAGTAATAATAGATGGCCATGTCTCTGTATTGGGTACTTCAACATTGTACATAGAATGCCAGAAAAGAAGGGAAGAAAGCCTCCTTGTAGAGGAGAAGTGGTTGAATTCTTAGACATCTTGGATGCAGCTTGCATTACATAAAGTGTGACAACGGGTATCACTTTTACCAGGTGCAATGGCCAAAAAGGGGTGATGAGAATATTAAGTGTGTTAGATAGAAGTTTCATTAATGATAGCTGGAATGACAAATTCTGTAAGTGGAAGTAAAATTGTTTCCCCGAACTTAGTCTGATCACTCTCTTCTCTTTGGGGAGTGCAATGATATCGCTAAACCGAGTAACATACCTTTTCGATATTTACAATATTGGAGTAAGGTGAATGGGTTTTGAGAAATGATTGAGAATTGCTAGAAGCAACCTCTCGCTGCCGCTCCTTTATTCAACATCATGATGAAATTGCAGAGACTGAAAGTAGAGATTAAAATCTAGAAAAAATAGGCCCTTGATACTACCGCCCACAACAAGAAGGAACTAGAGCGTGAGATACTGCAGCTTTAGATCAGGCAAGAGGATGATGAAACAGATGATATCATGTATGCGCAAATGCTTATCAAAACAAAAGAGCAAGAACAAATTGAGGAGAAGGAGGCGGAAGATTGGCGTCAACGATCACGGGAAAAATGACTGCTTGCTGGGGATTGAAACACTGTATATTTCCACCAGGCCACTCATATGAAATGGGCCAAGACCTGTATTTTGGAAATTACAGATCAGTATGGCGCAGTGATCTTTAATCAGGACTGCATTAAAGATTTCATTGTAAAATACTATGCAGACAAGTTTGCACGACATGAGGTGACGGATTATCCTGAACTGTTTACCCAATATGAAGTTTTGGTTATGCAGGAAGAAAATAATAGTATCTCTGGCATTCCTAATTAGGAGGACGTTTGAGATACTGTATTCACTCTGGATGGAGAGAGCTCCCCAGAGCCGAATGGGTTTTCAGGAGCATTTTTTAGGACCTATTGAGATATTATTGGTACGGATATTTCGTTGGGAATCTTGTCTTTCTTTAGGGATAGCTATCTTCTAGTAAACTTCAACTTTGACCTTATTGTTCTGATTCCTAAAATACAGAAACCGTCTCGAGTGAAGGAATCTAGGCCTATATGCCTCAGTAGCTTTATTTTTAAACTCATTACCAAGATTTTGTCTACAAGACTATCTTCGATTGGTTCGAGAATTGTGTCTAAGGAGCAAAGTGCGTTCATACCTAAGAGAAGCATTCAGAGTAATATTTGCATGGACTCAGAGTTGGTGAATGAGATGGGGACTAAATGACATGGTGGTAATGTTGGGTGAAAACTGGATATTATCCAAGCTTATGATACTATGAGTTGGGATTTCCTTATCAATGTTCTCTGGTCTCTGGGGTTCTGCAACACCTTCTGCAAGTGGATCCATACCATTATTAATACGGGGATAATATTTGTTTCAATCAACGATAGCCCTTCTGGATACTTTAAGGCTTCTCGGGGACTCAAGCAAGGTGATCAGCTATCTCTGCTGCTATTTGCTATAGCTGAAGATATTATGAGCTCCAATATCAAGTTTCTGGAGAGTCAAGGAAAAATTACTTCCATTCTCAAGGTTAAAGGTATTGAAGGACCTACTCACCTGCTTTTTGCTGACAACATTTTTCTGTTTGTTAATAGTAATGCAAAGTGCTTAAGGAATTAACACAAAATTCTGATAGACTACCAATAAGCCTCTGGGCAGGTAGTTAGTGTTGAGAAAAGCAAGATTTTTCTTGGCCATATTCCTAATTATAAAAGATAAGAGGTGTTTTACACGCTTGGGTTTTGGGAGGGAGATTTCCTGGAGAGATATCTTGGCATCCAACTGGTACAGGGAAGGATATCTGAAAGTAACATTAACCCCCTGGTGTAAAAAATTTAGAAGAGAGTGAATAGTTGGAATGGGCGAATGTTATCATTTCAAGGAAGAGTAGTCCGTGCCAAATCGATTCTTAATAGCATCTGCATTTACAATATGGCCAAATATCAATGGCCTCAATCCTGAATTAAAGAAAGAGACTCCATCATTTGTAACTTTATCTGGACAAAGGATCCTACAAAGAGGAAGGGAATTACTCTGCGATGGGAAAAGCTGTGTACACCGTTTAATGAAGGTGGTCTGGGTATACGGAGTTTAAGAGAGGTGAATAACGCTATGCTATGCAAACTGAATTGGATTTTCACTCAAAGAGAAGAGACTTGGGCTCAACTCTTACATGTTAAATTCCATACTACCAGTGGCGAAAGAATTCAGTAACATAAACGTTCTTCTGTCTGGCCGGGTATTAAACATGCAGACGGTATTACCAAACCTTTTAAAGGATGGATAATCGAAAAGGGTACAAAGATTGACTTCTAGAGAGACTATTGGGCATCAGACATCCCTTTACGAGAACATATTGACCTCACTAACCACCTTTGGAAGAAGTGTATAGCTGGGGTCAGTGATTTCATAAATGTTGATGGATGGAACTTCCCTTCTGATATGTCTCTGGCCTTCTTGGCTATGGGAATCAACATTAATAATATTCCTTGTAACCCGAGTGTGGAGGATATTCAGATCTGGAAACCAGATGTTCATGGTGATTTCTCAGTTAAAAATGCATTCGAATGTACCAGGAAACGACTAGACGCAACTTTGTGGTGGAGATATACATGGAGGAAGTGTTTACATCCGAGTTTAAGCGGGTTTGCGTGGAGATTAATGAACCAAATCCTCCCCACTGATGAGAAAGTCTAGCGGAAGGGAATACAGATAGCCTCAGTGTTTGTTCACTGTAGAAGCTATGCCGAAATGGAAGACCACATATTCTTCGAATGTCCCACAGCCAAAGTGATGTGGGTATGGGCTGCAAATACTTTCCAACTTGCTGCTATTTCAGGTATGGATGGATGGAAAATTACTCTGGAGAAATGCAAGATCCATAGCTCGTACCTCAATGAATTATGGATTACTATGGTCTTTGCAATCTGTCGATGGATTTGGAACTCGAGAAATAAAATCAGATTCGATGAGAGGAAGCTGTCTATTAGAGAGATACAAAATAAGGTTCTGGGAGACATTTCTAATAGTGTCAAACTGTCTTCAACTAGCATGTTCAACACAACCTTCAAACTACTGGTGGTCAAAGAACTTTTGCTCAGCTGTAAAATGGGGAACACTCCATCCATTCGTAGTTGCGGATGGAATCTGCCAAACATCGAAGAGGTTAAGATGTGTTGTGATGGCTCAGCTTTGGGTAAGCCTGGACAGTCCGTAATTGGAGTTGTATATAGAGACTGAGAGGGCAGAGTTTTGGGCACACTCAGTAAAGTATTGGGTCCCATCAATAACTACATGGCAGAAGTTCAAGCTATCGTAGATGGGGTAGAACAAGCAATACATAGAGGATGAACAACTTTGTGGATAGTGTCGGCCTCCTCGATAACTATTAAAGCTTTTCTTTCAAGTTAGATACCCTGGAAGTTCCAAAGCAAGTGGAGGAACCTACTCACATCCATAAAAGCATTCGGCTTCAACTCAATATGGAGAGAAGCAAATTCCTCGGCAGACACCACAGCTAAGAGAGGATCCAGAGCTGACCTACCTTTTGAGGAATGGGTTGAGGGAAGACCGAATTTTCTGACATGGATTGAAGACCCTCATTCTGAATACTTCTGGTTTTACTGAAATTGATGTTTTATTCGAATAACACTTCTCCTATTCGATTACCAAATTTCCTGAGGGATTTTATTCGAATAGAAGTTTTTTTGTTTGAATATATTCTTCCTGAGTGATTGTATTCGAATATAATTTTCTCTGTTCGAATAAATTCTGGACTAAAACTTTTTTATTCGAATAGAATCTTCTCTGTTCGAATACATTTTAGCCTTTGAGGTTTTATTCGAATATACTAATTATCTATTTGAATACACTCTTATTCAAATATAAATTTTTATTTATTCGAACAGGGCATACTTTAGCTTCTTTTTTGCTTATTTAAGGGTTGTTTTGTCCTAGTTTTGTAATTATCTTGTACTTATGATCCCGCTTATATAAAATTCTAAACTTTGTGCTAAAAAAGAACAATTTTAGTTCATTCTTTATTTACTCAGCAAGACCTCCCATATACTTCATGACGATATCATTTTCATCTACATTAGTATCCAAAACCAAAGCATAGCTATGGAATTCAGTGCTATACTCCTGCACTGACTACCCAAGTTTATGCCAAATGTGTTGCTACTTAAACCCCAATCTTGTTCAACCCCAATACGATAAAACTATTTTCGGACTAATACTTTGAATTTCTTTAAATTCCATTTAGAAACATTGGGACATTTTTTATAAGACTTCCCCCATGTGAGAGCGTAAATAGAAATTTTAAAGTTAAAAAAAACTGATATTTTGAGAATTAGAGTCGATAGATAGTATAGTACGTTTCAAATCTATCAATCTAATTATCCAATTTTTTTGCATCCACAGATCCATAAAAAAACTTGGATATTAATTTTAAAATCAATTCTTAGATTTTTCATGGGATTTGTGGACTTACCAGCTTCAGCATCTTCCACAGACTCAGTGTCGCTAAAACCTCTTGATTCGGTATCTCCCTCCTCTTTTTTTCCTTAACCACCTTCTTCGCGCTATGACCTTGCCATTTCCAAAAAGTAAAAGCCTTAGTGCCTTTACTAACAGAAAAACCTAGCACCAATTTATTGAGGGTGGTTTCTAGGGATGAAACTTGATTCTCAAGTATCGTGATTCGATCTTTATCATCTACAAGCATATTGTTATTCATCTTCTTTAAAATTGGATTCCAATAAATCTTTAACAAGTCCTTCACCAGATTTATTGATACGGTCACGCGTTTAGACCATAAAACACAATAACTCTCCAGTTGAATGGAATCCACTCTAATACCACATAATCTACAATCTGATAGAAGAAAAGAGAATCGATAGAAATGAAGAACATAATAATAATTCGAGAAAATCTTCCTCTCAGGTTTTCTCTTTATTGCTCAAAAATGATTATAATATTAAGAAGCTTCATTGCCCCTTTTGGGGTTACAAAACATATTTATAGAATAAATTTGAAATCCTACTTATAATAGAAATTAGGATTTTGGCTATGCAAAATACCTAAACTAAATACATTGATCCTGTGGGAGCACACTCACGTTAACCACGAGGATCCCAGGTCATTGGACGATCCCCCACTAGTGAACGAGCACGTCTTTGGGGAAGCTCTCTTAAGAACCCTCGAGCCACGATGAAAGCAACTCATACCGACGAATACTTTAGGCTAGGCCTACGTGGAAATAAAAATCTTAAGACTCCGAAGGGGTATCTCTTAGGAATTATACATATCACGTGAGCCTAAAAACTTCTAGGGAGAGGATGTAACCTAAGAAGGAACATTTTTTAAGATTCTCCTCCTGTATCAACAAAACCCTAGTAACTCTAGAGGAAGAGGAAAAAGAGACCCAGAGAGAGTCGAGTGGTGCCATCCTCTAGTGAGATGTGTGGAGCCCACAACTAATAATCATGCATTCTTATTCCTAAGAGGACTTCGGGGACTATAATTGGCACCGTCTGTGTCCTCGCTATTGTACTTTACATAACCGTGGAAAGATGGTATTTTTTACATGAAAATAGACCTAGGAGCAAGCGATGGCAAAGATCAGAGTTACGCTCCTACAACAACAAGAATAGATTTTGACTAAAGAAGATCATATTTGACAGCTTTAGGTTGCTAACGATGAGATGAGAAGAAATCTCGTTGCCGGACATCAAGCGCCATCTGGTTCCCATGTGGCATCATAAAACGTTGGAGATTCAATGCCATACGAGGTGGCACTCAACGCTCAAACATTGAAACCATCCCCATTTACCACCAACATAAGGGCTAGTCTACAAGCCCCATAACTCCCTAATATACAATCCATATCCGCTACCTTGAGGGACAGTGTACCACAAACAGTTGTCCGGCGACCTCTACCACCAAGGTAACTAGTATAACAAGTTGGCGGACAATGATGAATACCACCACGACCAACATACCAGCTTAGCCACACCAAACCACCACCACCTAGCCAGTATGCTCCATAATGGTATGTGTCCCCCTGTACCTACAACGTACTCAAGGCCTCTTACGATAATTATCATGAAAACCCTCCTTAGCAGGATCAACAATACAGCCCTGACGACCCATCCTCCCAACCTAGGTATGATTATAGGCAGTATCAAGAAAGAAATCCTACCAACAATGACTATTTTAGCGAACGGTACCAACTAATGCCTAAGTTTGGATAGCCATATGAGCCATATAAAGACAGCTACAATGATATATCATCAATCCGGGGAGGAAAAGGCCCAAGAAGGGATGAAGGAAAACGCAGCCACCTACCCTTAATGGTCGTATCTGTCGAGAAGTTGATTAGAAATAAGCAAAACAACAACCCAGATAAGCGGCTAACGAAGGAGACTCTACGCAGGATACATAACACTCCATTCACAATGGCCATCAGGAAATATGTACCGGGGTAGAGCTATTCTAGACCAAAGATCGAGGCCTTCACCAGGAGCCAAGACCCAGGTGAACACATCTTGAAGTTTAAGTATAGTATTAACCTGTAATACCAGACAGATGAGAACATGTGTCGTCTATTCCCCTCGACTTTATTAGACGGGGACCTCGCCTGGTTTTAAAGCCTTAAACCCAACTTGATATCTACCTTAACAGCTTTCTCCAGCATTCATGGAAAAATACTTACACAAACAACAATCAAAGAAGCAACTAGCAGAGCTATTTTCTTTAAAATAGCAGGTCAGAGAAACCATCAATTCCTTCCTGAAAAGATTTAAGAACGAGCTAATACTTATTAAAATAGTAGATGCACAGATAGCTTGCTTGGCATTTATGGGTGCATGCTTACCTGGTTTAAAGTTACGCGGAGCTATACACATGAAATGATTAGAGACATAGGAAAATCTATACAAAAAGTGTGAAAGAACCATAATGTAGAAGCGCACAACCGTGCATCTACCTCTTAGACAGATGCTCTTCTCAGTACCACCTCCGCTCCGTTGCCAGTTATGCATCTAGAAATACCTAAACATCAGAGAGATATGCCTGATAGGTAGCACAAAGACAATGAAGGGAGGAACATAAGGAGAGTACATAAAGATCCTCAGGGTAAAGTTGAAGCCCCACCCCCTCCAAGAAGGTAAGCCAATGGTAGAGCGTTGGGAATGATACTCACCAAACGAACTCACTATCACACGAGCGGACCTTCTTGTCATTGCTAAGAAAGACTCGGACTACAGGAAGCAACACCCAAAGGTCGACCATCCCAGATGAGCATATTATGCTCATCACGAAGTCTACGACCATGAAATTGAGAAGTACTATGGCCTGATCAATATGACTAAGTCATGGTTCAGGAAAGGATGTTATACTCAGTACTTAAAATGACCAATCCTAGCAGCGACCATACAAGTATAGTGGGACATTGTAGTCTGCGAGATGATATTGGGTGATATCAATTGGGCACAATTCCATAACAGCATCTCCAAATCAACGTGGCAATGCTATCGGCTAAGTGAGAATCATAAAATAGCTCACGGGATCACGATAGTTCCAGAGATACACAACGAGTAAGCCATCTACTTCACAGACAATGACATGGGGTCGGTATCCCATCCATATGATAATGCCTTTGTTATTTAGATCATGATCGGTGGAGTTTTGGTTAAGCACATGTTAGTCGACTCTGGAAGCGGAGCAAACTTCCTCTACCATGATGCTCTAGAAAATATGAACATGCAAGTCTGCATGACACCCTCCAAAACTGAGATATCTGGCTTCAACGGGTCTACCAAAGGAGTTGTTGGGGAACTCGTTACTCAGGTACAAGCCAGACCCGTCATAATGTCAACAAACTTTGTCATCATAAATAGCCCCTCGGTCAACAATCACGATATCTTTAGAGGGGAGTGGATCCATGTAATGAAGGTAGTACCATATTCTTATTACCAGGTAATTCATTTCCCAGTAAAGTTTGGAACATTCTAAATGCAAGGCTGTCAAGTCGTCACTCCTATTTGTAATGCCAACTCTTTAACAAACTTGGTCACCCAAGAGAATTTAAAAAGGAAAGGGAAAAGCTTAAAAAATGGAGAATAACAACGAACAGGGAATGATCCCATGGAAGTGGACTCATCCCGTATTTCTGTCTACCCAAGCAATATCGGAATTGATACACAACATACCTCTGACCAAAGCGATGTAATTATAAATATGTTTAGCAGAGAATAGACACCACCTCTCACAGAGCCGGTCAATAAGATTAACCAAGACAGCCCTACGAGAACTACGTATATTGGTCTACTTTTGACAGGAGAAGAATGCTCAGACATTATAACCCTCCTTCAATGATACAATGATATATTTGCCTGATCGCTTAAGGAAATGTCGGGCATTGACCCTAATATTGCCTATTACCGTTTATACGTTAATACCAAGGCGATACATGTTAAACAAATGCCACGACCAATAGCCCCAAGACTTCTAGCAGAGATAAACGACTAGACCAAAAACTTACTCAGGGCAGAATTTATTAGACCTGTGGATTATCCTTAATGGGTAGCAAATGTGGTGGCAGTCCCCGAGAAGAATGGCAAAATATGAGTTGCCTTGATTTCACTGACTTCAATTAAAACTGTCCAAGAGAAAATTTCTCATACCCTTATAACAAGACTAGTATACTCCATAGCCGGCCAAGAACGAATGTCATTTATGGATTGTTACTCAGGGTACAACCAAAAACCTTTGGCTATCAAAGACCAAGAATGTACTTCCTTCACCATAGAGCAGAGCTTGTATTGTTATTCTGTAATGCCCTTCAACCCAAAGAATGTAGAATTCACATACCAAAGGCTTGTCAAGACGATGTTCAAAAAGTAATTGGGTAAAATAGTGGAAGTCTGCATTAATGATATGCTCGTTAAAAGTAAGCTCTATAATGGCAATCTAACCGATCTAGATACTGTGTTCACAAAGCTAAGGCACTACAGAATGTGACTCAACCCTAGGATGTGTAGCTTTAGCATTTCCGTGGGGAAGTTCTTGGGGTACTTAATCGCTCAATGAGGGATAGAGGCCGACCCTGACAAAATACGAACCTTAGCATGTATACCATCACCTTAGGTATTGAAGCAAGTTTAGAAGCTTGTAGGTAAAATTGTAACGCTCGAACGCTTTATTATAAAGCCTTATATAAATGTTGGCCACTGTTTCAATGTATCAGAGAAAATAATAAATGTTAAAGATAGTTGGCCACACCCCCAATCCTCAGTGCATCAAAGATATACGAGCTCCTGGGATTATACTTGGGCAACATAAAGGAATTAACCAGCGCAATCCTCGTCAGAATAAATGTTAAAACTGAGAAACCAATGTACTTCGTCAGTAAGACCGTCTTGGGGACAAAATTGTCGCATTCTACCGTTATAAAGCAAGTACTCGCCTTGGTATACACGTCACAGAAGCTAAGACCATACTTCCAAGCCCGTAAAATCAAGGTCATAATGACTCAGCCAATGTGGAAGGTCTCTGCGAAGAAAAATAAGGCTTGTCCAATATAAAAATAGGCAATTAACTTAGGAAAGTTTGACATTCGATTCCTGCCCCGAATAACTATTAAGTGACAGGTTGTGGTAGATCTCCCAACTGACCTCCTAATTAATGATGAGAATTGAATCAACGAGGAAGATAACGACCAAATCGCTCCTTCTGATGGGACTGACACACCATAAACAAATGGATGGCGGTTAAACACAATCAAATCAGTTAACGCTGGCGGTTCAGGCTTAGGATTGTATTAGTTACCAATCAACTTTCCACTAAGTAATAATAAAGCAGAATGCAAAGCATTGTGTGTGGAAGAAATTTTTATCAGTACCAACTCACAGCTAGTTATTAACTAGAATAGTGGGATATTCCAGGCCAACGAAAAGGTGGCTGAATACATAGATATCTTGAAGCAAAGAATTATAATTTTTAAGAAGGTCAACCTCGAACACATTCACCGAGGTAAGAATAGGCATTCTGACACCCTCGCTTATTTACCTCAAATCATCGACGACCGAGTATTAGTTATCCAAGTCAATGTCCTCGACCAACCCAACGTACTAGAACACATGGAAGAAGTAATGCAAATCGATAGTGGGGCCACAAATGTGCAATCTGACAAGCAACGACAACTTATTGATTTCCTGGGCGAAATCTACATCCTTCTTGTGGACAGGTCGACCGCTGAAAATATCCGTAATAAAGCAAGAAAATATAGTGATAAGCAATGAGCTTTACCAAACAAGCCTATACGCCTCATACCTCACATATATTGACAGAGAACTTGTAACGATAGTCATCGAAGAAATCCACGAGGGGGTATATAGAGTACATACAACGGGTAGGTCCATGGCCGAACGAGTGCAAATATAGAAACTTTACTTGCCAATGATGCAACAAATGTCAGTTCTATAGTCATTTTATCCACGCCCCCGCTGTAGACCTCTATACAGTCTTACTCACATGACCATTCATAAAATGGGAATTGGACATAGTCGGAGAGCTCCCCATGGCAAGTGGGAGACGTAAATGGTTGCTGATCGCTATAAACTACTTTACCAAGTGGGTCAAAGCATACCACTCGCTCATATACAAAAAGAAAAGGTAACCAATTTCCTGTGAAAGTACATCATCACAGGGTTTAGTGTCCCAGCGGTCCTGATGACAGACAATAGGACTCAGTTCATAGGCAGTAAGGTCACTGATTTTGTGCGACCCTACTGCTTCAAAATTTTGTCATCAAGTCCAAGGTACCCCCAAGGGAACGGACTGACCGAGGCGACCAAAAAAATGGAAATTAATGGTATCAGTAAGAGTTTCAACATTGCCAAAGGTCGATAGACCGATGAACTGCCCCAAGTTTTATGGTCCTACTGAGTAACTCCCTGAAAATTGATGGCTTCACTCCATTTTTTCTTACCTAAGGGTATGAGGTAGTACTACTTCCCACTGAGTTCATAGCCCATACAACCAGATTTCTGGTCATTTTCAGTGAAATCAACGATTGACTCTTCATAAAAACCTTAATTTTATTGATGAAACAAAAGAGGATGCTTCATCCCGAATGCTAAGGTACTCGGAGATACTGAAATAAAATTCTAATAAACGAGTCTGGCCGTAGAGTTCCAAGAGGGGGAATACGTGATAAAGAAGGTCTTCCCCATAGCTCTGAACCATAACAAAGACAAACTCCAACCAAACTGGGATGGATCGTACCTCATCTCACGGGTCATTGATAGAAATGCCTACTACTTGATAAATAGTGATGAGGAAAAGTTAAAATCACCTTAGAATGCAATGAATCTCCTAAAATGGAACCATTAGTATACCCTGCTTGTACAAATTTATTAAGAAAAGTTTTAATACTTGTTTCGCTTGACTTAAATACTATTGAATACTGGGGGCGTTTTTGAAGTAAAATGCCATCCTAAATACTAGAGTTGTTTTTTGAAGTAATAATGATATCACCTATACTGGGGGCCCTTTTGAAGTAAAACATCATCTTAAATACTAGTCATTTTTTAAAGAAAAAATGATCTCCCCTATACTGGGGGCGTTCTTGAAGTAAAAGGCCATCCCAAATACAAGAGTCATATTTTGATGTTTAAATGACCACCCTTGTACTGGGAGCAATTCTAAAGTGAAGCGCCCTATAAATACTATAGTTATTTGTTGAAGTAAAAATGACCTTCCCTATACTGGGGGCACTTTTGAAGTAAACGCCCACCAAAATAATGGAGTCATTTTTTGAAGAAAAAAATTATTTCCCCTATATTAGGGGCACTTTTGAAGTAAAATGCCCTACCAAATACTAGAGTCATTTTTTGAAGTAAAAATGACCTCCCCTATGGTGGGGGCATTTCTGAAGTAAAACACCCTATAAATACTGGAGTCATTTTTAGAAGTAAAAATTACCTCCCCTATACTAGGGGTATTTTTGAAGTAAAAATGCCCTCCTAAATACTAGAACCGTTATTTGAAGTAAAAACAACTTACCATATACTGGGGACACTTTTGAAGTAAAATGCACTACAAAAAACTTGAGCTGTTTGTTAAAGTAAAAAATGGCTCCCTTGTACTAGAGGCATATTTTTAGTAAAACATCCTCCCTAACTACTGGGTTCATTGTTTGCAGTAGAAATGAGTTCCAACACACTGGGGTTATTTTGATGCATAACGTCCCCCTAACAACCGAAGTCATTTTTGAAAGAGCTATAATATTATATGATAATCTAGATGACCACTACGACAATACTATATGAGGGATAAAAATTAAATAGACTACAAATAACTTAGCCAAAAGTTGTCTATTCATGGCATGAGATTCAACACTATTATAGACTAATCTAGATAGGACACCCACATTTCTTCTCAAGTGACTATTAGTCCTTGCCGTGGTAATTATCCTTGAACAGCCTCAACTTCTCCAATACCATCATTTGCTGCTAAAAGCTGCGGAACTTGGAGTCTAGCACGAGGTTATGAAATAGAACATACAAGTTCTACCCTACCTGTGCCTCCCTCTGGTCACATTCAGGGATGGACACCAACACGGGACACTACCATAATTCAGATACACCGTTCACGCCCCCAGTCCCGAAGAGGAAAGTGGCCTGCTTGTTAACAATCAGTACAATCAACGCCTCTATCTCTTTGTCATAGAATTATGATCGAGTCTTCATCGTCCCTACTGGTACAACAGAAGGTTAAAGCCAAAAAATTTGTACCGTAGGGAAAGGAAGGTCAACCCTCTTTATAGTAAAAATATTCAATGCCAACAATAAATGTACTTCCACAATCAACACCATCAGTTTCAAACAAGAAGACTTGATCAAGTCAGCCCAGCTCCTTCCCAAGGTACACCGGTACCAAATCTTTTCTCTCAAGGTCATAATAACGACCAATATAAAAAGTCTAATGAGGACTAGTAAAAAAGTTGTTGGGAACTCACAAACTCTATCTATATTTTAGCAATTATGTCGTAAATCATAACAAATAAATAGTCCAGCGATGACTAGTAAAAGAGTTGGTGGGAACTCAAAAAACCCATCTATATTTCAACGATTAGATCGTAAATCAAGACCAATAAATAGCCCAACGAGGACTGGTAAAAGAGCTGGTGGGAACTCAAAAAACCTATCTCTATTTTAACGGTTTGGTCGTAAATCACGACCAATAAATAGTCTAATTAGAACTAGTAAAATAGTTCATGGGAACTAAAAAAACTCATCTATATTTAATCAATTACGTCATAAATCATGACTTATAAATAGTCCAATGAGGACATGTAAACGAGTTGGTGGGAACTTAAAAGACTTATCTATATTTCAATGATTATGCCATAAATCACGAACAATAAATATTCCAAGGAGGACTTGTAAAAGAGTTGGTGGGAAATCACGACCAATAAATAGTCTAACGAGAACTAGTAAAAGAATTTTTGGGAACTCCCAAAAACCAACTATATTGCAATGATTAGGTTGTAAATCACGACCAATAAATAGTCTAATGAGGACTACTAAAAGAGTTGGTGGGCATTAATAAATCCCAAGTGTATTTCAATATTACGTCATTAGAACGGCCTGTCTATTACAAAGTATTTTGCTTGGAGTACTTCCTCAGGCCTAATATATTCAAGGTAATTGGTGAATGAAGAAATCCTACTCCCAATTTTATTTCAAGAACAATGATTGCAACACGTAAATAAAGCTAAGCAAAAAATTATAAACAACCAGGGCACCGTGGTCCTACCCGCCTCATCCTCTTACTTCACATCTTCCAGAGCCATAGTCCTCAAGATGTCCAATGGGTCAAGAAAAGTTTTACTTGGTTATGCAGTACCTGGTACCGAAACCAACGCTTCTGGTACACTCTTTATACCCTTTCTAGAAGAGTCGCAGGGTCTGCATATGCATACTCCCGGGGCATCCCTGGCAAACCCTGATTACCAAAATACATATTGGTGTAAAAGTCCATCCATTTAGCAACACGGGCTTCATGGTGAATTTGGGATCGGATGTGCATTATACAAAACAATTGAAGGAACATCTAAGAAGATTAAGCAAAATAAGGTTAAGAGAAGTAGGGAAGAGAATACCTTATATAGTACATTATGATATTAACCCTAACATAACTGGTGTGGATTACCAATGTATATTAATGCACATAGGGAAAATTGTATAACTGCACCAGACCACTCCCAAGAAAATATCTTTCAAGTTCCTTAAAGATTCCAAGATGTATAGTCTAACAAGGACTTGTAATTTTTTTGGAGAACTCCAAAATCCCCATATATATTTCACGGTTAGTCATTCAAACGCCCAAGTATATAGTCCAATGAGGACTAGTAAACAAATTTCTGGGAACTCCAAAAAATCATAAATGTATCTCTCCTAAGATCGCCATTATGGCTAAGATGCATAGTCCAACGAAAACTAGTAAAACCCATGTTTATTTCATGTTAGTCGTTCTAATAACCAAGATAGGTAGTTCAACGAGGACTAATAAATGGGTTGCTGGCAACCCTAAAAATCCCATTTCTATTTTAAGGTTATATCATCATAATGACAAAGATAGACATTCCAATGAGAAATAGGACCCAACACACATCATCTAATAACAAAATACATCCACTTTGCACAAATATGTCCAAAGAGCCAACAAACATAGTTAACAACTCACAATGGTGCAAGTAGTTTTACCAAGTGTTAGAACATAGCCACTACGGGCACTACAAAACTTATAAAGAACATATCTACAGGGCAGGGCTCATCACAATAGCAGCGGTAACCTCTGCCTCTTCCTCGGCACTAATATCCTTTTCAAATCCAGCTGGGACATGACCTCACCAACTGGAGTACCCGAGATAATACAGCTTGGGGATATTTAGGGTTAGGCGCTGGGAAAGTAATGGGGGAGCAACTGTGGCGACCCAACAGTCAGTGGACAAACGGAACCCTTTATAAACATTGGCCATGTTCTCGACTAGCTCCCCTATGCGGCCTTATAACTTAGCCGACACCATCCTCTTACCATCGAGCTGCTCGCGAACACCTACTTGGCTACCTCCCTGTCAAACCCTAGACTCTTAACGTGACCATTGGCGGCCTTCAAGTCCCGCTCAAGTGTTACATTTCCTCCCTGATCTCTTTGGCCTCCTCTGCCAATGCCATCATTTAGTCTGCCATGTATTCTGCCCGCTCGTGCTGTACTGCTTCCCTGATAAGCTCCTTCTGGTAGGCCTGCATATCAGTGAAGCAATTCTCCAGGTCGTTGTTATGACTAGCAAGGTTCTCGTCATATTGGAGGGTGGCCTCTAGAGTTAGCATGCACTGCAAATGATAAATAGAAATAGTTTAATGATAGAATGCGCCACTTCCATACAAGATAAATATAAATACAAGTTATAACCACGATTCCTACCTGCACGACAGCAATGATAGCAGCACACCGAGCACGAGGGTCTTGTAGAGCCTCGGTTAAGCGAGTCATCTATTTGTACTTATAGGGCATACTCTTAATCTCCACCTCTAGCAAGCCGTTTGAGAATACCTTATCACTAACTGAGTGAGTTGTATCTTCGGCGAAGGAGTAAGACAATAGTTGTCACACTTTCCCTATAAAATTTATAGCTCCTCATCAACAAGGCCTTAGTGCATAGCCTTATGACGCTTGGCATTCAGGGCACCCTTTTCAGTATGGATAGTAACACTCATCAGCCCAGCACTCACGTGGGGCACAAGAGAAAGCGACTATGAGGCACCGGTAAAGTCCTTCCCCTTCGATGTAAGAAAACGAGGCTTCATCTTCACAGTCTCCATAGGCTTGTACGCATGTGTACTTTAAACAAATATAGTATTACTGGCGGAGTACCCACGTGGCACGTAGTACTTAGCCTGTGACCAATACCTATCCGCATCAAATTTCCTATCAAAACTATTTGGAAGAACATCAGACGAGAGCCCTTATAAGTTTCCCCTATAAGCTCACAACACCTACGAGGAATAAATAAAATATTATAACTCACATAAATGAAGACAGTTCACGAATATAGGCCAAAATCAAAGGCACCGATCACTAGAATAGGATAACGATACCATAAATTACCATTGGGGGGCAAGTTAAAATCTTTTGGCTCGCCTGACTTATGAGTAATATAATACCAGTACCTCCCCTCAGAAGTATAGGTATGCATAACCCTTTAATCCTTCGGGTTGGCCTCTAACTTCTTACCAGGTGACCCCTTAGCCATACCTATCCTCGCATTTATTGATGTAAGAATTCAGTGTCTCTCAGAAAGTACCCTCGAATGAACACATGTCATACGAAATGATAGTACAGGCTCATCTGACGCACCTACCTCTTCACTCTTGTTTACAGGGTCCACGAGGACCAAGTTCCATTTTCGGGGACATCACCCTATCTTATATGCCACAATAATATTAACATAACCCACGTTATAACGAGGAGGTACTTGTAATGGCCAAATTCTGTAAGCTCTAAATGGCTTAGAATTTGCTATCACACCAATGAACTTGTGACAATATTCTAATGGAAAGCAAGAAACGACATATGTGATTTTAACGTGGAAAACTTCTGAATAGGTAAAAAACTATGACCTCGAGTGGAGGATTTTTGTAAAAGTACATTTATTGCTTGAGGCGGATATCTTATTATAAGTGATCTCTAGATATAGAAATGCTTGAAACTTGTCACTAAGAAGTTTGAATGTTTTTAAGAATCTAGAACAAGTAGTTTCTTAATGATCTCTTGTGTAATTTTTTTGTCCTTGTCTCTTCTGGAACTTTTTCTTTATATAAGCTTTCTTTGCAGTTCTTCATCATGCTGAAGCACGTTTTCCAAACAATATGTTTAGTGGTGGTTGACTGAGTAACTGACGAGTTCATGAGAGACAAGTATCTTTGACTAGATAAGGTTTTTCAGTTTGAAGTTTGACCTACGTTCTTCACCAGTTCGTAGAGTAGGTTAGAATGCTGACTGGAGAAGTTATGTTAAAAATGCGTGAGTATGAGATAGATGTAATTTGAACTGGCGAGAACTCGATTTTAGGCAAAATTCAGGGATAGGTCCCTACAGTAATGATTGGTTAATTATACGACAACCAGTCATTAACCTATAAAAATTCCCATTTATCTAACCCGGCACTCGTCCAAACGAGTTCAAACATTTCTTTGTAAGGTCATCTAAAAGGAGCCGTAGACCAACATTAAGCTACCCAAAGTAGAAGATACATTGGTTCGGAGCCAAAGTTCAACAATCTGATCAAATCCAATCGTCACTCCTACTCGCCCTCGCATGCTCGTTCACAATATCCAAATATTTCATACTCATCCCGCCGGTTTCAAACTTAGTAAATGATGTAGATGGCCTTCACTCGCTAGGGTAAGGCCAAAAGCTTTCAAAACTTCCTCTAGAATGACCACTAATAAGTGCCTCATGGGACAAATCCCCTGATACCTTCCTATGTGGCATAAAATCCATGCCAGCCTCGACTTCTAAGTCATGAGGGACTATCGTGGTCATGAATGCCTCCCCAATCTGGGGGTATAATACATGGAGTTCTTGTAGATGACCCTTTTGTAGTTGAATCATTACCAGCTTAATCCATCCCTCGCAACAAGCACTCTAAGGCCAGGGCACATAGACTCGTGCAAGATTAGCTGTCGTCCCTGCTTGAGCCAGGTGCAAAGATTAGACTCAACCCAGACAAAAGGGAGCAATTGTTATATACCAAACTTGGGTAACCTCAGGGACCCATTGTACTAAAGGTACCTCACGCCTCTATACAGTTACCCTACCAACTACGGTCTTTATAAAATCAAAATGGCACACTACCTAAATGTGGCAGGCATCAGTGCTGGTTTTCCAACATCGATACAAAGAAAGGATACCAATCAATTTAGAATCCTGATAAACCGTGTAAACAGGTACAAAATCATAAAAAACAATAGAAAAGCGTTAGAAATTATAAACTTGCCAAAAATAGAAGGACTCCAAACGCTTTGACAAACAGCAATAGCAAAGAACAGAGAACCAAATTAGAGTTCAAAAATGACTTAAGCAAATGCGAGAGAGATAGAGAGAGAGAGTTAAAGGTGGTATAAGAGACACAAATCTCTCTTTTATAGGAAGAGAACGAAAGGGTAGTTTAAAAATGATAAGACAATAATGGTGGCTCACAATTTTTAATGCAGCGGCTATAACTATTGGAATTCAAAAAATGACCATGCATATAGCAAGACAAGGCAATGCTTTCATGCCTAAACAATATATTTCGTCTTCTCCCACGCCCCGAGCAAGAACTGAGGGGGGTGATTGCAAAAGCACGCTCCCGCTAACTACGAGGCTCCCAGATCGATGGACGACCTTCCCATCGATAAACGTGCATGTCTTGGGGGAAGCTTTCTTAACAACCCTAGTGCCACGACGGAAGCAACTTGTAGGAGCATACTCCACCTAACCACGAGACTCCCTGGTCATTGGACGACCTCCCCACCGATGAACAAGCACATCTTACGGGAAACTCTCTTAACAACAACTCAAGAACCGTGACAAAATTAACTCATACCGACGAGCACTTTATGTCAGGCCCACATGAAAAGGTAAAGCCTAAGACACCAGAGGGGTATCCTAGGAATTATACATGCCACGTGAGCCTGAGCACTTCTAGGTCAAGATCCTCCCTATAAATAGGGAGAGAAGGAGACCCAAGAAGGGACCTTTTTTCATAACCTCCTCCTTTATCCAGGAAACCCTAGCAACTCTAGAGGAAGATGGAAAAGAGACCCAGAGAGAATCGAGTACTGCCCTCCTCTGGGAAGAAAAGTCAAGCCCAAAACTAATAATCACGCATTGTCATCCCTGAGAGGACTTTCGAGTCTAGATCCAAGCCCAAAAATAGGTCAATCGTAGTGTAAAATATCACATCGCGCCGAATCTGCACCGAAATATGGAGTCAAAAAAATAAAATAGGTATAGATCCTCCTTGATCACCTTCCTCAAAACATCATGAGCTCATATTAACGATGGCAGAACTATTAAGCGAATGGGTGGAAATAGTCCCCTTAACCCAGGTCAAAGGGAGCAAAATTACTGCGCCGATCAAGGAATGTATTATTTACATGTATTGAATACCACAGAATGCACTCACAAACAACGGAACACTAAATGTGAATAGGGAGGTAGGGGAAATGTGCAAATTGTATGGTATCAAGCATCTACGCTTAATGCCCTATTACACTCAACGGAATGGACAAGCAGAAGCGACAAACAAAACACTTGTACAATTCGTGTGGTCAATATGGTATACGATTATCCCATGTCCTGGAATGAACAATTGAAAATAGCTTTATGGGCTAACAACACCTCCACATGCACTACGAAGGAAGCATCCTTGTTCACTTTGATCTATAGCGCCGTGGCGGTATTCCCAATTAAGCTAGAATTTGAATCAACAAGAGTAGCATTTGCAGCATTTACAACAGGGAAGAATAAGATGCTGCTAGAAAGGCGCAACTAGAAACAATTGAAGAAACAAAAGATCGTACGGGGGCACATTCAATAAACTATCTTGAAGAAATAACCAGAGCTTACAAAACAAGTTTAAATTGCAAAGCTTTATGGAAGACGACTCAGTTTTAAGAATAACCGCGGTGGTAAGACAAGGAAAATCCAAGTACAAATTCTCTTGAAGCTGGGATGAACCCTAAAAACTTTATTAAGCATGGCAAACGGTATATTACTACTTAATAGACATGAGCATGCATAATATAAGTGAGCCAGTAAATGAAAAATGGCTGAAAATCTATTATGCATATATTAAAAGAAAGCGTATACAGAGTTCAAAGAATTTGTAGATAACTCAGCAAATTCTGAACAGGCCCAAGGCCAAGAATGCCAAATGCTGTGATATGACTGATAGATGACAGCCTCGGGGGTTAATAAGAATTAAATACTTACAAAGCAGACAAAGCTTGGGAAGGGGACAAATGTAGTCCTTACTGTAACGTTTAGAAAGCAAACAATGTCAGGAAAGGGGACAACAATATTGGAATATTTTGAATTGACAAGTCAGGCGAACATTACACCAAAAATAAATAAATAACTAGGGTAGACAGGAGGCTCTAAAAGTTGCCTTAGGGCATCCACAACAGTCAAGAGGGTGGATTGGATGAATATTGAGGTGAATCCAATCCACCTCAATCCACCCCACAGCAGTTTCAATCGACCCCAAGGTAAATTCAACCCAGCGTACTTCTGAACCTCACGGTAAAATAGACATCTCAGATGCATCCACGTGGAAAAATCTCAACCATTCCAACCCAGCACAGTTCTAAACCGCGCTTAACTAACATCCAATTAAAATCTGACACGTTTTATTATTTTTAAAATATGTAGCCGCGTAGTTCAGAACCGTGTGGCATCACCCTGTAAAATCTTATGTTTGAGGTTTTACCCAAGGCATACCCAATCTTACTCCACAAGTTTCCCAACCCAACCCATTTTTTCATTTAATCACTTCAAAATGTCGGGTTCTTCTAGTTCGCGACCGAGGAAAAATGCTTCCCAAACTGTACGTAACTCTAACGCTGAAGTAAAACGAAGGGGGAATGCCGATATCACAAATAATTGGCCGTTACAATTGACGTCGGACAACAATCCCACCCCATCGTACGATGAGTTGAACCGAGTAGATATCCTCCCAAACGGCTGGGTCGATATTTTTGCTGGGTCGGAGGAAATAGCGGTAAGTTTTATGTAAATTTTATGTGTTATTAACGTATATTGTAATGGGCTCGATGAAATTCCCGAATAAACTTCTAACGTGTTAATGTGTTTTTTTTGTCAAAACCAAGATGAATTACAGTGTAGAGGATCATTGGATAAGGTACTAAAGTGGTACTGATGGATTGTCGAGTACCCGACGTTGAAGAAGTTGGTCGACGGTATGGGTTTTTGCAGACTTTTGCTCGATTAATGCGGGAAGCTCGGATAACCGTCTCATTCATGCTCTCGTAGAGCGGTGATGGCCTTCCACCCATACCTTTCACTTCCTTTGCGGGGAACTGGGTTTCACACCGTTAGACTTCGTCATGCTAATGGGCATATCTTTTGGTAGGGGTTGTGAACTCCCATACGACAAGGGGTACTCTAAGTTAGAGGAAGCAGGAAATATGCTCCCGGGAATCACAAGCCCTAACATGAAGTACGGTAACATCACTCTCACCTATTTTAAAAAGTGGCAAGAGCCTTTGAATCCAAATCTCTGCAATTACGACTCATAAATGGATATCGCGTATGCACGGGCATTTATTGCCTATATGATGGGTAATCTCTTCTACTCAAATGGTGCCACATCCCTTCGGGCGGGTTATCTAGCTGCCTTGACAGACTACGATATTCTTGGTGCGTAGGGTTTTGACTGGGGTACGCGATTATGGCGGCTTTGTATCGAGGGCTTGATGAAGTCTCAGTTCTGAAGCCCGGGAAGGTGAAGAAATCGATCACCGAATTCTATGCGGTGTTGGAGTACTGGTTCTTCGAGTACTATCGGGTTAGAATGTATCTAGTTAAGGTACCAAAATTTAACTAGAGAAATTGATAAGAAATGAAGGAGGTTGAGTTTTGATATATAAGATGAATGAGGTGATTGTAGAAGAGAGTAGGAGATGAATGAGGGTTATAAATAGAGAAAAAAACTAGCCGCTGAGCATCTTGTTGAAGAAGTTTGATCAGGGAAAAACTCAGATGAAATAATGGGGAACCAAAGATATTTTTTATGCAGGCTTGTGCCGCGCACTTCTGAACCGCACGGCAAAAACTAGCCGTTTAGAAATCTTTAAATTTCAGTCGTCCACATGGTTAAATCTTAGTCGTTGAAACCCAGCGTACTTCAAAACTGCACTTAATAGGATCCATTGATATTGGGACACGTGTCATCATCTTAAGCCTGAAGTATTACTGCGTAATTCTAAACCGCGCGTTGTTTATGCAGCGCACTTCAGAACCGCACGGCTCTCAATCCACCTTCAGGGTGGATTTTCTACCCAAATCCACCCTTGGATGGATTTTTGAGTTGCCAAGTCAGGAATTCACCTAGCTGCTGGGAAAGATTTGGGGTGGAAAAGAGGGTGGATTGGGAATTCACCCTGCCACGTCAGGGTGTACCTAGCTGCTGTGAATGCTCTTAAGTTAAAAAGAAGTCGGTAGAACAGAAGTACATACATTGATTGCCAGAACATGTATAAAGAAAGTAGAAATACAGATAGCGCATACCCAAAACCATTTTTTTCTCACTTCTTTCCATAGAAATAATTAATTATTCAAAAAGTGGTTAAACAAACAATTTCTTATTACATAAAGAACTGCGCCAAAAAAAATAACGTAAAAAGCGTTCTGCAAAAGGAGAATGTTAGAAAGCGATAAGACAAACTGTAAAGAGGGAAGAACAGAGTAAACAATGAAACCCGTTAACTTCTTGGTAATCTCTTGTGCTATAAGAGCATATGCAGTAGCTAGGTACACCCTGACGTGGTGGGTAGATTTTGAAATCTACCCCATTTTCCAGCCAAATCGTCTCCCAGCAGCTAAGTGAATACCTGACGTGGCACTAAGAAAAATCATCCAAGGGTGGATTTTCCACCCTGTGGGTAGATTTGGGGCGAATTAACGCCGCGCGGTTGTGAAGTGCACGTAGCCATTACGCACAGTTCAGAAGTGCGCGTATATATATAACTTTTAATATTATAACACGTGGCTCCCATCCAATGGCTCTG
The DNA here is from genome assembly GCA_014058105.1 of Kingdonia uniflora. Taxonomy (NCBI): domain Eukaryota; kingdom Viridiplantae; phylum Streptophyta; class Magnoliopsida; order Ranunculales; family Circaeasteraceae; genus Kingdonia; species Kingdonia uniflora. The sequence continues at coordinate 2,326,067 of JACGCM010000696.1, forward strand.
ATGTGCGCGCAGTTTTGAACTACAGTAGACTTTAATATTAGTAGTTACGTGTGGTTCTGATGTGCGGTGGGACTTTGATGGTTTAGATTGAGACACGTGGACATATCTGGGACGTACATTTCAAGCACGCGGTTCAGAAGTGCATGGGGTGAATTCACCTTGGGGTGGATTGAAAACTGCTGTGAGGTGGATAGGGGTAGATTGGATTTACCCTGCTTTGGGGCGAATCCATCCACCCAACTGCTGTGAATGCTCTAAGAGCATCTGCAGCAGTTGGGTGGGTAAATTCACCCAAACCTATGGTGGATTAAATCCACCCAACAGCAGTCCAAATAAAATTCAAGGTGAATATTAGCCACCGCAGTTCTAAACTACGGGGCACAATCTACGTTTACCATCTTCCCACGTATCTCTATCATAAACATCCATAACATACGCACAATTCTGAACTGTACGGTAAGAGCCTGCATGAAATTATTTCAAACTGCCTACATTCCTTTCTCATTTGATTTCCTCAATTTTGCCTCAAGTTTCCTATACTTCATGAACCCAAAACCAACTTATTTTGCAAGTTTCCCAACCCCCACACTTTCCCTAATAATTTAAGTCCATTAATAGAATAACAATATTGGGAGAATCTAGTTATGTTATTCCCAAAACGAGACGTAGGCCAAGCTCCGAAGTTTAATGAAGGGGGAAAGAATTGGTAACCAATATGTGGCCGCTACACCTTATAGAAAATGATCCCGCCTCAACCCTCAAGGATTTAAATTGAGTGGATATTCTCCCGGATAACTGGGTCCATATTTCCAATGAATCGGAGGAATTGTCGGTAATCTTTTTGCATAAAATTTATGTGTTATTGATCTTATTTTCTAAATGTTTAACGAAATGTGGGAATCAAAATTTAATATGATAATGCGTTCTTTTTGCAGAACTGTGATAAAATGCAATGTAGGGGATCACTCGAAAAGGTATTGAAGTGGTACCAATGGATTGCCAAGTATGCAACACTGAAGAGGTTGGCTGATGATATGGGTTTTGAAGAGTTTTTATCGATTAAGGCGGTTAACTCTGATAGCCGCTTGATTCATACTCTCGTGGAATCGTGGTTGCCTTCCACCCATACATTTTACTTCCCTTGCGGGGATCTTGGTTTTACGCCGTTGGACTTTATCATTCGAACGGGCTTATTTTTTGGGATGGGTTTCAAACTCCTGTATGATGATAAGTATATTATAGGTGTATGCGAGGGCATTTATTGCATATATTGTAGGTAATATATTCTTCCTAAATGCTAGCACATCTCTTTCGATGGGTTATCTTGTAGCTTTGACAGACCATCACATTATAGGTACATCAAAGTTTGACTGGGGTACTCCGATTATGGCGGCTTAGTATCGGGGACTAGATGAAGTCTTAGTTCTAAAGAATGGGAAGAGGAAGAGATCAGTCACTGGTTTCTATGCTCTGTTGGAGTTCTATTTCTTTGAGTTAGGCTGGAATTTATCTGATGATGGTTTCAAACATTAACCATGTTTATCCCCGTATGTGTGTATAGAAAGATGAAAGGACAAGTTTAGGGTCTGAAATCTATTATTCTTTTTTTTTATCAGAGAAATAATTGAATGGAAGGACAGGAACTAAGATTGACTGCCAACCATGGGTGAGGTCTAGACAATCAATCTGTCCAGAGGTAAGATATGCCAAAAAGCTTAGTTTGAAGAAGGTTCCATTGGTTTCAGTCCCATACAGGTTGGGTGCACTTTGGTATTTAGAAGATTGATGTATTCGGCAGAACACCAGGCATGATAGTATTCCCTCTAACCTCCCTAAAAGATTATGGAATTCTTGTGGTACGATCGAGATTTCTATCAGGAACTCAAAGATCTGAACTTTTACGATATAAACAATTATTCCATTGATGGTGTGGATTATAAGACATATTGGCATTTGGCTCATCCAAATCCCATGATCGGTTATACTTTAGTGAAGAGGGCTGAAAATATATAGATGGTCGGGCATGATCTTGTAAGGCCCGATGTAACTCTGCCACCTTCATCGAGTTTAGCTACGTCTTCTGGGGTACAAAACTATGGTGATGTGGCGACCGACGAGGATCATAATATGGGATGGTTCATGGAAATGGTAGGAGCCAGTGAAAAATGTAGACGGTTACTGATCCCGGCCATGCAGGTACCACACCCGTGTCCACCTAGGTATAGTGTGGATGAGTTATGGCATCAAAATGTTATAATGCGATATGCGGCATATGAAGATTCAAGATAATACTTTCAACACACGGAGGAGCTAAAGGAATAGCTGCGCCGGTCACAGGAAATTATTTGAGTAATAGGGGAGAGACTAGATGATATATCCTTCAAGTACCAGATAGAGCTAGATGTCCAATGTACCTATGACGTGAGTCTCGCACGTAGGAGACGTGCACACCAAATGAAGAGAGTTTGTTCCACTTAGGCTATAAAATGTATTATGCTTTGCTTAAACTACCTTTGATATGCCATATTTAAACTCTGTTTAATTGATTATGCAGTATGTTTGAAAATTATAAATTGTCATACTTATGTTTGCTTCAAAACTAGGTTTTTTCAAGTATTTGAAGAAATTTCTCCTAGAGAGGGGCTAATAAAACAACTAATTTTGATAATATTGCAATAGAGGAAAGGTGTTTGAGGAAATGCCTAAATGAAAGACGAGAAAAAAAAACTAAGTATGAAGAGATGTACACAGAATAGAGGGCAAGAGAAGGTGTTTTAGGAAATACCTCAAAGAATGTTCACCAAGCAAAAACTAAGTATGGAGAAGGGAATAAATACACAAAGTTGTAGGCTCTTTTCGCACAGTTCATAACTGCGTGGCAACCTTGGGAGATACGTAGCTTAATCTGGTCTCTCTGTCTAACACGCAGTTCTGAACTACGGGGCAAACAAAGAAGCCAGATTAAGTCACGTGTATCCCAATGTTGCCACGCAGTTCTATACTGCGCAGCAAGAGCCTTCAACTTTGTGAAGAAATTCCTCCCTCTCCATACTTAGTATTTTTTGGCAAACTTTATTTGTGGTATTTCTTCAAACACCTCTCCATACTTAGTTGTTTATGATCATGTTTAAACCATACTTTTAAAAAAAAAAAAAATTAAGCTTTGAATAGATGGATAAAATGGGAACCAATTACATGGTGGGGACAACCCTCAACCCTCAAGGACACAAGAGAAAAGCTATGAGTCTAACTCCAGAAGTAAAGAAATGAATAGAGGAGTAATCAGATATTGGAAATACCAAATGTCTTGCCATCTGCGTCATCTTTGGCATTCTACTTTAACTCTTCCAAAAATTCAGTTGGTCTGACTTCTTCAAACCCCAACTCCCATCTCATTTTGGATAACACCTGGGCAGGTATGTTAGCCTCTTTATGAATTTGGCGGATACAAAACCACTCCAGCCATCCAATAATCCTTATAATTTTAATCATAATAGCTTTACACTGCCAATCTGGTTTAATTTTTTTTGTAGGAATACTAACCGCCATTGCTGACCCAGTATTAATTTATGTTTGGAGTTTGTTATGCTTAACAACTAGCTCTAACCCTGCTTTGATGTTGACGAGCTTATGATAAAACAACAATTTTGTAATGGTTCTTCCAGTACATGCAACAATTGTTCTACCTTTGTCGATTTTAAGGATAGCTCCATACCCTCCCAATGTACTCCCAACACAGTTGATCATACTTCCAGGTGCAATAAGATATTACAAGAACTGTCCAGTCAATTCGAAGACCCCAAGTCACTGCATGAAATCTGTTATCCGTTGTGTCCATCAACTTCCTTTCTGAGTAGGCAAGCTTGAGTTTAACATCACTAAGAATGGTCTTGAGAAGCCCAGGTACTTCAGTTATTATATTATTGAACACTCTGTTATTTCTTTCCCTCCATAAGTGGTGGATTAAACAATTAATACTAAGCTTCAATATGATAGCTTTGAGAGAGCTACCTTTTGTGTGACATATCATCCATTGGATCTCTTCATTAAAATTCAAAGTACTTCTATTAAACCCCAATTTGTGGAGCAACTGATTCCAGATTCACTTAGCATAGCAGTATTCAAAGAACATGTAAATTTCGATCTCTTCATCTCTCCAGCAAAGCAAGTAATTTAATTGGTCCACAAATCCCAAACTCTTCAACTTAGACTAAGTTTTTAAAGATCTTTTAAATGTTAGCCAAGTAATAAAGCTATGACTGAGGATGCAGTCTCCAAACCATATCATTTGAGCAACCTTCCATACCGGGCTGTGGTGTCGTAACTCTTCATAGCTGCTCTTCATGGTAAAATCACCACTTGTGTTGGCTTTCCAAATAACTTTATCTTCTCCATTATTGTCTATCTCCCCTCTATCTAAGCCATCCTAAATATACGATAGAATATGAGTATGATGTTATGGAATTTGCCATCTCCCATTAATTAAGAAATTCCTAACAAGAGTATCTTTGAAAAATAAGGAATCATATCTCATCTCAACTGAAAATTTGTGGCTCAAAACCCCAGGCGGATGTCACGGATCTTTTCAAAAATAAGTGTAGTTCCCTTTTCCAATTTTATAGTGAATAAGCTTAAAAGCTTCATCTATCGCTTTTAATATGTCTCCACGACCAGGAGCAATCTTGGGGGCACTTCAGATCCCAAAAGCTTTTGTTTTTAATCAAGTTAACTTCCACCCACTTGGCCCAGAGAGAGTCATTAGCAGAGTCAATAAGTTAGACATTCTTCAGAGTAGAAGCCTTGTTCTAAACTCCAATGTCCTTAACTCCCAATCCCCCTTCCTTAATAGGGTGGCATATCGACTCCCAACTGACTAAACTAGTTCTTCTGCTTACATCTGTACTAGACCATAAGATCCTACGACAAATAGCATAGTCAATAAGCTTCTGTTTAAACCATACTATATTGTTTTATGACCATTGTTGTGATACTTAGTTGTTTTATGACCTCCTCTCTATATTTGGTTTATTTGGCAATCAATAACATATTTTGCTAGAGAAAACTTGTTGACCAAGCAGCCCAAAGGCTATATTCATGTGGAAACTTGTTGACCAATTAGCTCAATGGCTATATTCCCGTGGAAACTTCTTGACAAAGTATATTAACAACTATATTAATGTGGAAGCTTGTTGACCAATTAGCTCAACGACTATATTCCCGTGGAAACTTGTTGACAAAGTATATTAACGGCTATATTCATGTGGAAACTTGTTGGCCAAGTGGCTCAACGGCTATATTCATGTAGAAACTTATTGACCAAGTAGCTCAACGGCTATATTCCCGTGGAAACTTGTTGACCAAATAGCTTAACGACTATATTCCTGTGGACTCTTGTTGACCAAGTAGCTTAACGACTATATTCCCATGGAAACTTATTGACCAAGTAACTCGACGGCTATATTCCCGTAGAAACTTGTTGACAAAGTAGCTCAATGGCTAGTTCTTTCCATCTATAAAGGTCATTCATCTTCTACACTCTATGTTCTTATTCCCGAAATACTCTCTTCCCTCCTTAGCTTACAAACAAAACCACCATGTCATCCTCAAGCTCCCAATCTAATTCACAAAGCCACTCTTAATCCTCTAATACAAACCAACAATGGAATGTATTTCTGATACAATTCAGTACATTTAATTCGCTCCAAATTCCTTACCCTTCCCAATATAGTGATCACCATGTTTGACAACTATTCCCGCTACCTAACAATCAATTTCAATCTTTAACCTAAGGGTATTACCTTTATTACCAAAAATAAGGATATTACCTTGAATTTGATCCTTATATGGGCTCGTACTCTCAAACGGAGAATTCATATGTTTTATTTTGCACTAGTGGAAGTTCAAGTACCACACCAATAAGAGGTACCTAGGGTTTAAATTATTTAAACCACAACACCTCACCGGCTATATCTCTGGTTATCTCACTGATTCTCAATCTGGTTCTCACGGGAAGTAATACGAGCGGAAAGGTAAAACCTAAAAGAAAGACTGCACTGACCCCTATTGTAGTTGATGATGTAGTTAAGGTAGAGGATGAAGTTGATAACGAAAAAGATAGATACAAGAACTCCAAAACTTTATTGTCTGATGACTTTGTGAATCTCGCATGCGCTTGGTTCTAAGTGTCTCAAAACCTCGCTACCACGAATAATTAAAAAGCTACTATATTTTTGTTCAAGGTGCGTGACTAATTAAACTTGTTCAATAATGACCAGTCAATGTAGAATCATACAACGGTGTTAATTACACGAATAAAGAGCGATTCAATAAGAATTATTCGATTTTTAGAGGCATCATTCAAGACCTCGAAAGCCGACATTTTACCGGCATTGGGACGGGCGACATCGTAAGTTTTATTTTCTTCTCATTTTATTTATATTATATTTTTTTAAGAATACCAAAAAAACCATTTCAATTTCAAGAGGCTTGCAAAGTTTTGGATCATAGCCCAAAAAGGTCACCAATTCATCATATCGGGTAACCCGGCCGCAACGTCGCTAGGAATTCAAATTTTAACGATATCCCAGGTAACTCTACCAACAGCGATCCCTCTATACCTACTTTCGTTACTCAAAATTTCATAATTTCAAATGATTCTACCGACATGGATGCACCAATATATGCTTGTGGGGAAGTACGACCGGACGCCTAAAAAAAATATAAGGCAAGAGAAGCGACAAAGTCAAGTATAAGTTATTGGGGGAAGATGATGTTTGAGATGACGACAAACATAATGGTGGCATGGAATGCGAGAGATGAGTAAAATAATGTAGAAAATGAAGCTAGAGCTAGAGTACGGGAGGAACTAAAGTTGGCTAGAAAGGCAGAGATTCAAAGGAGGCATAAAGCAGAGCTGACTAGAAATAAAGCCATCGAAGTTGTGGATTTGGTTAAGGTGATGGCAATGGACACAACTAACCTACTATCAGCACAAAGGCGTTGGATGAAGAAGCAAATTAAACTTTATTCCAAGAAGTTTAAGGAGCAGTGTCCAAGTGATGATAACGTATCTAGTGATGAAGATTGATGTAATCCTTAGTGTTAATAAAGGTCTTAAGTTCTATGTCATTTCATTACTTGAATAAAATTGTTATAAATCATAAGTATTCTGCAAAACATACTTTAATCATGTAGAGAAAATATATTACAAGTTCAACATAAAATAGCAAACTTCAAAACAAAATATATTACTCCGCCCCTTTTTTATTCCACAAATAAGCGACAAGTTTATTTCGTAATTGGAAATGAGAACCTTCATTCCTAATTTTATGAATCTTCTTGATGTATTGTGCCATAGTGTAGATCGCGTGTCTTGGATTTAATGTCTCCTTCTAAGTATCCGTAGTTTTTTAAAATTCAGGATCACTCTCTACTTAGCAAATGGACGTATGACATTCATCTTTAACAATCATGTTGTGGATGATTATGCATGCATACATAATATTTGCTAGATCACTAGGCTTCCAAAATCACGTACCGTGTGCTAATATTTTTAAACTAGCTTGTAATACCCCAAAAGCACACTCTACGTCTTTCCGACATACTTCTTGCATCTTTACAAAATATCTTTCGGCATCGTTAGACAGATTTCTTATGGTTTAAGCAATTGTTTGCAATTTTGGATAAACTCCATCTATTAAATAATACCATATAGTTTACGGGACTGTGCCTATATTGAAATTGCATGGTGGCGCAACCTTATTAGAAATGTTGCTGAAAATCCACCCTTAATACAAGGTGCTCAAGTCGTTGTTAGAACCGGGTACACCAAAGAATACGTGCCATATCCATAAATTTTGCAATGCAGCCTCTTTTAAAATCAGCGCTGGATGCTACTTATACTAGGTATATTATCTTGCCCACCCTCTAGGATAATTCTTCAATTTCTAATACATACAATCTGAACTACATAATATCCCTAGGAAGCCTCGTGATCCATTAACTTCTTACAAGTGTAATGTATTATTTTCATCGAGAGATCTAAGGTATTGAGCTTTATATAGTGTTATAATTTTTTTATAAAATTCTTTCAAACTCAAATTACTTGTTAACTCCCCAATCTGAATGTATTCGTCTTAGGCGTCTGCGCTTGTAGCGTAACATAACATACGAAGTGTGCAAGTTATCTTTTGGTGTGACAATAAGCCCATTATCTTAGTGAAATTTTCTTTTTGATTAAAATAGGGGTTTGCAAAATAACTTGATCATGAATACGTTGATATACACCTTCGCTCATATGGAATCGACGATAAAATGGGATACCTTTGATGAATGGGTTGGTACCAAAATAATCCCGATTAAGGCTAAAAGTACCTAATTTATGATCGCGGCCTTTCTACTTGTCAATCCTTCCTTTTTACTACCCCTACGCCTCCATGATGATATTGCCTCTTGCTCTTTTTCTTCTGCTTCTCCAATCTATATGTGAACCTTACTATACTCATACATCACCATAATTTAATGCTAGAAGAGCTTTTCGCTTCTGGACGATGATGAAGTCAATGATGATAAGGATAAGAGTGATGATCAGACATGATTAGGTCGAATATGATTTGGCAAAATTGATAACAAGAGGATAGAGTAGAGTTTAAAAGGATAAGATAATAGAGTTGAGTGTAGAAGAATAAGATAATAGAGTATACAAGAGAAATGGCTTTTATAGATGAAATAAAACTAGCCGTTGAGCTTCTTATCAAACAAGTTTGGCCAAAAAGTAGCTATTAAGCTACTTTTCAAACAAGTTTGACAAACAAACTAGTCGTTAAGCTGCATGCCAAATAAGGTTGCCCAAAAATATAGTCACTGAGCTTCTTGATGAACAAGTATGCCCAAAAGTATTGGCCTTCTGATCACCAAAAAACCCAAGAATTGAGAGTGGAAGAATAAAATTTTCATACAGGCTCTAGCCGCGCAGTTCAAAACTACACGACATGAACTAGCCATTAGTCAACTTAGAATTACAGCCATCCACGTGTCTCCATCATGAGCATATATATGTCGCCCAGTTAAGAACTGTGGGGCATGACAGCCACTTAAAGCTTAACATGTGTCTTCATGTAATTGTGTTAAAGGCTACATGTAGTTCAGAACTCCGGTGCATCAATCCACCAAAAATCTACCCAGAAGTGGCCAGACTACCCTCAAGGTGGGTTTGGGGTGGTCACATCATCCAATCCACCTAGCTGTTGTGGGTGGATTGAAGGTGAAGCAAGGTGAAGGATGCACTCCACCTTGCCATATCATCCTTTACCTAACTACTGTAGATGCTCTAAGGAGGGGCTCTACATCCGTCCGTAACAAAGGCGGTCCTGCCTAAAGTTCAAAAATCTGAAGGCCGACCTTCTCAAACTATGACTGGGCTTCACGACCCCGTGCAAGGAGCACGTCCATCTGACCTGACTTAGCATTAAGGACCTCTTGGGGGATCTTACCAGCACCACAGTTAGTGAAGGGCTTAACACGACCCCAAAGAGAGGACGAAACCAAGGAGTGGTCATATTCATCTGCTAAGCGCCACACAGCTGTACGAATTAAGCTCGTTATTATTTGTCGGATTGCTCTGAGCAAAAATGGGTGATCATATCATAATAAAGAGAAAAAACCTTCCACAACCGCAAAGCGGAGTATGGGCATTAAATCGTACTAAGTATCTGAGTTGTACAAGAGCCTATGCTTCTTATTGACTCACCAATAGAGGGGGGAGATACGACTCATGCAAAAACAAACCGTCCATGCATACCTTACCATTAGGAGGTGACAGAGGTCGGCGTAACACGAAGGGACATAGGCACCAGTATAGCTGTAAGGACCTGTCCCTTGAGCTTAGATAAATTGAACTAGTACCATGCCAGACTCACGCAATATACGCATAACCTATAATCTGCCAATAGTGACACATGGACCATGATCTAAAAAATAAGGTGGCTCAAGCACTCAAAGTAAAACATAATGAGTCAAAGACACCTGTTTTTCATGAACTAGCAGTTACAGGAGTAATTCCCATTTCCCCATATTCTAGGAGAACGTGCTCATACTCAAAAACGAACTGAGGATGAGGTCTATATTCTCAGGAGAACATGCCCACTTTCCCATAATACCCAGATCCTAGTGAGCACGTACAACAATTCTGAGGTTCATTGGGATTATATTCGAACTTAAACCACATTCTTTGTTGGTTGTTCACTTCAAGTTTCCACGGCGAGCCCCTCTGCTGGTTATATTCTCTACCTAAGAGTTACATCCTTACTTTTGACCATTTATATAAGATCTTTGTCAAAACTTATGCTCATAGCAAGGATATAGATGAAAACTTGTACACTCGTATCAGTCTCAAACAAGCTCAAGGAGAGAAGCTTGCAGTATTTTCAAAGAAGTTTCTCAAACTAGCAAGAAAGGTTGATAATCTTGACTAAAAAATAGTTGTTTCGGCGTTTACCAATGCACTACAGCTCGATTGTAAAGCAAAATAACACTTTTTCTTGAACAAACCCACAACTTTGGAAGACATGATCGAAAATGTCAACAGATAAATAAACCTGGAGAGGATGATGTCCGAAACGCATAAATCTACTAAAAATGTCCTAATCGTTAAGGGTCCACCTACATATAGAAATAGTGATAGCAATAATGACGTCCATGGTGATAAGAAACGAGCTAAAATAGATGCAGGAAAATTGTAAAAGGGAAACTTCCTGCCAAAGCCGTTCTTTCCTAAGATAAATGTCAAGATTTTAGTAATCTACCCTATACAAGAAAAAGACAAATTCTTTCGTGTCGCTCAACCTTTGAAGCCAATTGAAGGTAAACCATACTTCATACACCATACGGTCATACATCATGAAATCAACCACTGCTACACTGTACAGAGATTGTTATAGTACATTATTAAAGACAAAAGAATAAATGAATATATTATCAATTTGGAGGGATATAAGAATGGGAGTTATAAGAAACAAGTCGAAGTGATTCAAGTCGTGGAGGAATCAGAGGAAGAGTACTTGTACTACCTCTACCTTAGTAACATGATCGAGATTCACCAGATCAACAATTCACCAGATTTAAGAGAAGGAGACTAATAGAGTACTGAAATCTCACAGTTCAGAATACAAAAGCTAAATTCTTGCCCGAATCAAGTCTTTAGCAAACTAGAATTTTATTCGAATATTGCGGCATTCATTATGTTAAGTTCCCACATTATGACGCACTAGTCATTATGCTTTAAATGAAATTTTTTGTCATGAATACCATGATGATAGACACAGGCAGTGGCACCAAAATCCTGTTTAAAAGTGTCATTGCCCAAATGGGGCTAGCAGACAAAGTCATGCCAAACGACATCAATATTAATGGCTTCAATGGTTTTAAAGAAGAACAAGTGGGGCAAAATAATCCTTCTAATTACCACTGGACCTGCCACACTCGACGTCACATTATATGTAATGAATGCAAAATCACGATTCTTGGCGATAATGGGTCATTGTTGGTTACACAACATGCTAGCCTTTTCATCCACATACCACCAAGCACTTTGATTCCAATATAACAAGGGTATCAATGAAATTAAAGGAAGTCAAAAGCTCGCTCGTACTTGTGAAAATACAGTGTCAACCATTCTTGATACCTCTTAGAGATTTACTTCATAGCAATTTTAGAAAACTGATTACGCCAAAGATTAGCCTTCAACAGTGGAGCCTACAAAATATATTGTGATTGATGGACATAGTAGGGGCACGTACATTGGAACCAGGATTGTCCAACAGGAAAAAGCTCTAATACAATTCGTTCAATCAAATAGAGATTTTTTGCATGGACATTTTAAGAAATGACTGGGGTTGACCCCACAAAGGCTTGCCATAAATTAAGTATAAATGCCAAAGCTATAACAGTCAAATACAAGTAGAGAAGGATCTCACCTTGTCTTTGCGATTAAGTAAATAAGGAAATTAAAATCTTAATCGATATCAGTTTTATTTGAGAAGCTAAATACCCTGACTGGATTTTAAACATAGTGGCAGTTCTAAAGATGAATGGGAAAAGTCAGAGTTTGTGTAGATTTCACAAATCTAAACAATTATACGCCGAAAGACAGTTTCTCTCTTCCCATCATAAACCAAATTTTGGATTCTACAGTAGGATACAAACTTCTATCTATGATGGATGTAGCCTCGGGATACAGCCAGATACCTCTTCTCGATGAAGACAAGGAGAAAACCACTTTCATCACTGAAAGAGGCCTCTATTGTGTCAAAGTCATGCCATTCATCCTCAAAATTGTTGGAGCAACCTATTAACAGCTAATAACGAGCATGTTCAAGGAGCACTTGGGAAAAATTGCTGAAGTTTACATTGATGATATGCTTTGCAAAAGCCTAAAGAAGGAAGTTCATATTGCGCATCTCGATACAGCTTTTAATACATTAAAGCCATATAAAATGAAACTCAATCCATACAAATATCAATTCGGAGTACACTCTGGCTAATTTCAAGAGTACCTCGTCAGTCAGAAGGGTATCGAAGCTTATCCAAATCAAATTTGAGCTATGATATCAATGCCATCACCAAAAACAAATAAAGATGTACAAAAGCTTACTGGGAAGATTGTTGCTATTAATAGATTCATCCCCAAGTCATCAAATCAATATCGATGGTTATTCATGCTACTTCATGGGTTCACTAGAAGAGGAAAGGGGAATGACAAAGCGAGGAGATTGATTAGAAAGAAGAATATGAAGTTGCTTTCCTAGAACTTAAATGGTATCTTTGGAATTCACCAGCGATGAACACTCCGAATGAAAATGAAGAATTACTAATCTATCTCGTAGTTACATAAAACTCTCTAAGTTCGGTCCTTATACGGATCAAAGGTAAAATTTAGAAGCCAGTATACTTCATTAACAACTTTTACATCGGCAAAAATAAGATATTCTAAAATAGAGAGACTCCTCCTAACACTCGTCTATACTTTACAGAAGTAAAAACATTATTTTTAAGCTCATTAAGTCAAAATCATGGCAAACAATCCCCTTCAAGAAGTGTTGTTTGAAAAAGAGAAATCGCATAGAGTACAACAATTGTCCGACAGTTTGGGGGAGTACGACATCAAATTTGAACAGAGAACCTCAAGGCTAACTTTTTAGTAGACTTCCCAATTGAAGATCCAGGTTGGGAAGAACACAATCCTAATCTAACAGAATAAGACAACGTCAACAAACATTTAAAAACTCCTCGAAGAACGAGCTGAATAACACCCTCCAATGATAGAATCAAGAAGTCCATACGATTAAATTTTGAAGCCTCAAACAACACAACGGAGTACGAAGCATTGATTGATAGCCTGGATATGACATTAGAAATCAACGTTCCTGAATTATCTGTATATACTAACTCATTACTAATAGTCCATCACAATTCTGAATAATACAAGAAGAATGGTAAGATGGTCGACTATCCAGTACTCGTTGTTGATAGAATGGGCAGATTTAACAAAGCTACGCTGGATTATTTACCTCGCAGGGGAAATTGTCATGCCAATACTTTAGCTTATTTAGCTGGAGTATTGGGTATAGAGGCAAGATACTTACAGATCAAAATAATATCAGCCCTCAGTATGGATCATACTTCGATATGTGTAATCAATACTGGGGGTGATAAAGAGGTGGAAGACGATTTGAAAAGGCATTTCCTCACTTATCTCGACCCGAAGAATCAATGTGATGGGCCACTTCTAGAAGATCTAAAAGATTACAGGCAACTCCTCGAAAACTCTAAGCAGCACAGAATACAGAAAAGTAAACTGTATCGGAGATCGGTGACTGGCCCATATCTAAAGTGTATCTCCAAACAAGTTGCTGACGGAATGCTAAAGGATTTACATGAAGGAACTTATGGCTCCCATGCCTAAGGACGATTTCTTGCAAATAGAGCAATTACACAAGGAGTTTTATGGCTAGGAATGAGAAAATAGGTCGAAGAATATTCACAAAAATGCGACGCATGTCAACGACATGGTAACCAAATACGAGCTCCGGCACTCGAACTTTACGCTAGCAAGGTATTCTGCCCTTTCAAGCGATGGGCACTTGATCTCATGAGGGAATTCCCAAATACCTCATATAACCGCAAATTCTTACTCGAAACAACAAATTACTTTACGAAATGGGTAGAAACAATTCTCCTTTGTCAAACTCGAGAAGAAGAAGTCATCTCATTTATCTAAGAACATATTATTATAAAATTTGGCCGCCCCTACATAATTTAAATTGATAACGGGCCACAGTTCATTGGAGAGAATTTGGTGGCATTCCTCAACAAATATCACATTATTAATTTACCCTCAAATTTATATTACCCACAGGGCAATGGTCAGGCAGAAATTCTAAACAAAACCGCAGTGGATGGACTCATGAAGAGGCTCCAATCAGAAATGATGGGTAATTAAATAAGGGAACTACCACATGTCTCATGGGCTTACCACACAACACCAAGACAATCGATAGGTTATTTCCCATTCTTACTCGCTTGTGGGACAAAAATTGTCATCCCAACATAATATCATCATCCCGTTAAGATCATGAGCTCACTGATATAGAAAATGAGTTTTAATTGGCATGCAATATAAACTTGATTGATGAGACATAAGCTTGAGTTGTTGCAAATTTGAGTCGATATCATCATATGCGAGTAAATTCGTATAACAAAAGGTTTTGGAGTCGCGGATTCGAAATCAATAACTGGGTACTCTGGGAAATCCCTAAAAACAAAAAAAAAGTTCATGCCGGGAAGCTCACAGAAAACTGGGAAGGCCTATTTCTAATAGTGGGAAAATTAGGTCTTGGATTCTGTTACCTCATGACAAAGGATGGCATTCGTATACCAAACCCTTAGAACATTAGGAGATTAAAGAAATAATATCGCTAATCCCTAATTTTCCAAGCACATGATACATTTACTATTATTTTTAACATTCTACAAGTGAGATATAATCTCCAAACAATTTGTACATTCTTTTCTAATCAATGAAAAATTTAAAAATAAATCCCACATTACTGTCTACTATCATACATATATCTTTATCTACTAAATCTTATAGATAAGGCAAAGTTAACACTTGCTTTAATCTATCTAACATCTACAATACAAAAACAAAAATAGTTTACGACTATTCTTACACAAGTCCTTTCTGAGAAGAGGACGAACTTCCACTAACTTCGGAACCTCTAAATTCTGGTGCTCTAGCAGCGGCAATCTCTCTACCTTGATCAACCATTTCTTGGGTGAGGGAGCCATTGTTTGACACCAAATGTTCCAAATATTTAGACCGAATTAACTTCATCTCACACTTTATGCCCTAAGCAATCATCTTATCATGTATAGTATCTCTCTCTTTTTCAATTCTCTTAATCTCACACACAAAAAATGTAAGAACTACCGCCATCTCTATCTCATTTAATGCACTGGTCATGATCTTATCTCTGTTAGGCATCGCAAGCTCGTAAATCCTTACCCAGGCATCCTTTAGCAATCTTTCCAGATTATTATAACGATCTCTTTCTTCAGAAATTTCACCAACTACCTGAGCATAACGAGCCTCCATCACTGTTGTAAACTCGTTCATCTGTCTCATCATATCCATCGATTCATCCATTTTTATCTGATTATACACTCACTGATTGACCTCTTCCTTAAGTTTTTGTTGAGATACTAAAAGATTTGCCTCAAATTTTTGAATTGCTTTATGCAAAAACACCTTCCTAGTCTTGAAATCCGTCAACTTTGCCTCCAACGTCGTAATCTGTTCGATTGAAGTTTTCACTTTGACCTCCTTCTTCCTCAATTTCTCCCTAACATTATTAAAATTCAATTTTACACTTCCGCCTCTAACCCTTTGATACGATATTGAGCGTGATCCACATCTCTATTTTTTCCCTTCAGTCTCTCTACTACTTCTATCCAACTACCACGAGTAGTTAATACTTCTGCCTTCAATTTCTATACTCATTCATCGATTTTATCAACATAACTTTGCCCACTCACAATACTATCCTCCCCTTTCTTTAAATTCCCATTAAATGTCTCCACATTTCTTTGAGCGCTCACCAACTCAGTCTCTTTTATCTCCACAAGTTCTTGTAACTCAACTATTTTCACCTCCATTTTCATATTCTGCTTAGCAATATTTTCCAAAGACTTACAACTTTGGTCCAAATCGAAGTTCAATTTCGTGACGAGTTTGAACAACATTTTGTGCTGACCTCACAAAGTTTCTTACTTAACCTGCACAACAGTTCGATTACTCATTGTAAAATATGAAAATTATATCCCTCATACAAAAATAATTGGTAGATATCAGCAGTTTTCCTAGTAGCCTATTACAGTACTTCCAGTCAAGTCAATATATATATGATTGACATGCCAGCATGAGCAGATACATCTTTAGGTTTTAAGCTATACAAGTTTCTCGTTCTGGTGGCCAATACTTCTACGACCTCGAGATCTAAATAACTATGTCGTTCTTCTAATATTTTAAGATAGGCATCTTTTTCTATTTTAGCTTCTAGAAAGAGGGTCAACTTCATCAATTATTTGGTTATTCCTAGAGAATTTTCTCTAATTCCACTATGAAGGAAAGTTCAAATTTTTAGGTACCTACTCCTATCTTTCCTAACTACTTCGTCCTTGCACATAAATCTCTCCAATGATCTTCACTAAGTAGTTTATATTTTCTAACTTGGCACTCCGTACGCGCAATAATTAGAGCAACTACATATGAAGCATTTTACTCCTTAACGAGCTCTTTCTTTAAAGCCTCAACTGTGATGTGCAGCTCGTTAAGTTCCTATGCATAATAGTTTCTATATAAAAAGTAATATAAACTAGTTTTATACAACTACTGCTCCATTAAAGCAATCTTTAGCACAATTTTTCTTTCCATCACTAGTGTAATATAAGTCATTACAAAGCAAGTACTAATCTATCTTCTCCTGCTTGTTAACACCATAAGAGAAACTGTATTTAAACCTGATACAACATCTCCAAGCAGAGCACTCTCTCTCGCCGCCTCTTCCTCGTCATCCCATGATAGCAACCACCTCCTCATCAGAGTAGCCATTATTCAGAAGCCATTATGCTAAATTATCGCAAGCAACAGTTAATGCCTTGATAGTTGTAGTGGAGTCATTCCTGAGCTTATCAACTACTTCCTAGAAAGAAGTTGTCAGCGCCACCGCCTCGAAGATTGAGCTAGGATTTTCTTCTTCCAACTTGACCTTCTCTTTTCCAGCATAGCTCATTCCCTGGCCAGCTCCTTTTCCAGCTTTGCCTTCCCTTTACCAAATCCGGTGGAGATGCTGTTTAAGGCTTGGGAAACCTATACACAAAAAAAATAAGATCAAGATCGTGAACAAGTACATGAACCTTTACCAAAATTTAACTTACCCTAACAATTTCTAGCTCCATTGTGGATCAAACTTCAACAGGATCAGCCAAAGCCACGGCCTTGAATTTCCCCTCTAGCTCAAGCATCTCATCACCCACACTCATCTCCATAACAGCCTCTTATGGTCATTTCACAACAGAATATAGGGGGATATCCTCCAATTTCCTCTTCTTGGAGATAGACTCCACCTTTGCACCTTCAACTCTGGAGGTTGACGCGTCCTCTTTTGTAATTCTTCTCTTTGATAGAATTTGACTTATTTCCAACTAGCCACGGCCTCAAACCCAATGGTTAAACTGTAGAGACATTGGGTACTGCCAGCCTAGTGTCTACTGGCGTGCTCATACCGGTAGTGTTCAGTCCAGAAGATAATTGTTCTCCAACCATCTTCCTCCTCACTTGAGATTTTTGGACTTTAGCAGATTTGCTATAAACTTTATTGTTCCTCCTAATCTCAAGATCATCCAATACCTCTTTAAGCTCAACCTCTCTCAAGCTGCTACGTCGATCAGGGATTCTTCTTTCTTAACAGATGTGCGAGGATCTGCATACAAATAATATATTGTTAATACAGGGCACGATAAACATATGCAGTTTGAACTTAACACAATCTACTTACATTTTTAAAATGAGTTATATGACAAAGCCAGGGCTTCCTCCACAGCTTGCCAGAGACACTCGCCTCTTACCTATACCAAATTTTCATTCCACACCTTTCCAGTAGAATCTAAATCAAAGAATTGGGGTCAAGTAGAAAAGGAAGAGAAGTAAGCACCCCCAGTAGCGCCGAAGTATTACACAATATAATACATTAACATGTCTAACGTAGTTAATTTTCTCCTTTTCCCCTCACTAATCCACTTCCCATTCAAATTCTCATATACACAGATAACCTCGTATATATTACTGTTTATCTTGGTAGGGCAAGCTTCAACACCATTCATGATACCTTTAGCATTGCTTAAAGGCACAACTAACCCATAATCAAACTGGGCTAGAAAACATAAAAACCTGTCACCCAGATCATCTGACTCGTACCCATGGAAATATTTAAGGAAAACAGACTCAAGAATCTTCCTGCGAGCTTTCTTAAACTCCAGATCAGGTATCAAGAAATATGTATAGTTCCTATCCTTATCAAAACACTCCCTAAATGACCTACCACCATACTCTATAACTCATCCCCATATACCCTGTATACTACTTTTACATTTGCAAAACTCCTTAAAAGCATCTAATCCAACATGTTAAAGATAAAGGTTACCAATAGAATCAAGAAACTCGACCTGAACCTTCCCATCACCTCCATTCCCTGAATTTCTTTCCCCTTCAACAGATAATACTATAGTCTCATTCAACCTAATACTTCTATCCTCAATACCAACACCCTCCTCAGCAATCGATCGGCCGGAGGTGGAAGGGTCCATCTAAAACGAAAAGCTCAAAATGGAATGAACTCTATTTATAATTTTCTTTGATTCTAGTATTTTTACTATAAAAAAATAATATATGCAATACATTATTTTCACTATAACGAGTACAACAACACATTTTAAACATAATTTTTTTTCTCAGTACAGTAATTTAAAAAACTTACCAAATATAGACAATATTCATAATTCAATAGAAAAAAGAGGGAATAATCAAAAAACACATAACAACAATCAATTCCACACATAAATAAGAAACTCATATATACACCACTAACCGTCATCGACAGAAGATGAATCTGGCACAACAAACCTTTCTTCTTTGGCAACAGTTTCCAGCAATAGACGATTCTTCTCCTCCTTAAAGATCACAATTTCTTTTCCCCTCTGAACATATTGATTCAACTCTATGTTTTTCTCAACTAACACTCTACAATATAATTTTTCCTCTTTCTCTTTAGATATTCGTTTCTTTTTTGTTATAAAAATTTTGAATAAGAGAGGGAGGGAATATTTATAAAAAAAAAATCAAATTGCTGGCAGTTATGGGAACTCGTATCAGTCACACTTAGTTTTTTAACTGAGGCGTCCCTTCCACTGCTCCTGTAAGTCTACTCATGCCTTTGGGAGAAAGATCGACAACTTTTATCATTACCGCCACCACGCCTCTCAATCAATACGTCTTTTTTTCTCTATCTCTCCTAATAATCCTTCTCTCAGACATCTCCAAATTTAACATGGTTATAATCACTACACAATAAACTTGAAATATAATTCTAATCCTTTCTCTCACATTATAGATATTAAAACCTTAATAACGCAACCCAATTTATTTATACTAACATCAGCAACATTACCAATGCTAGAGAAAATTAAAATTTTCAAACAGATTCTATATAACAAGGAGGTAATTATTCAAAGTCAAAAATAGATTTTATTTTCATTTAATCCCATTACAAAATTTTGACCTATAGTAAAATGAGCTCTCAAAAGTTATTACATCTAAAATATCTAAAATGACCTACAACTTCACATC
The DNA here is from genome assembly GCA_014058105.1 of Kingdonia uniflora. Classification (NCBI taxonomy): domain Eukaryota; kingdom Viridiplantae; phylum Streptophyta; class Magnoliopsida; order Ranunculales; family Circaeasteraceae; genus Kingdonia; species Kingdonia uniflora. Next base: position 2,346,027 of record JACGCM010000696.1, read on the forward strand.
TAATCACCTCGTCATGAGCAATCATCTCATTTTTATTTGCTATCTTATCCAAAGTGATCTTTTTTAGTGCTATCTTTTGAGCTTCGGGATCAATAATCATATTACGAAACACATCACACAAAAAATTTGGTCCAACTCGATATCTCGTTCACTATTATCCAATACAGACACTAGTAGCTCGGCATCATAACTGAGATGCCTTAACACCCGTTCACAAATTTCTGCCACTTTAATCGCCAACGGCCCTCAATCGCATGACGAACCCTCTAAGAGTGCGTGCTCACCATGTTTACTAATTTAACACCTTGGTCTACTACCTTACTTATAAACACAGAGTACTATAAAATGAATTCCTGTCTTTTTCACAAATAAGATATTCACTGATAAACATCGCAATTGTCACCATTATCAATCCTAACAAAGCAGATACTTATCCATATAGTCAATCTCAGCTCGAATAAAACTTACCTATTTTAGTTATTCGAATTCACTACTTTTCAAAGTTTAAAACCCGGTTTTTCATACATTGTGCACACACAATCAGTTCACATAATTTAACACTTTTAGTTCAAGCAAATTTTGTTTATTTATCAAATAAAAAAGGGTACAAACGATAAAAAAAGAACAGTACAAAGAATAAATATACATTGGTTTCAAACAAAACCAATCACAAGCACAGTAGCGGCGCGGCCTCCTAGTACGGACACCGGAATCCTCCTCCTCCTCCGCTATAACATCCTCTAAAAGAAAATGACGATACTCCCTGCGCCGCTACCTCAATGTAAACATAAAGTAAAAGTAGTAAATATGGTAATAGTCCTCCTCAACCTTCACTGTCTTATAAATCATTATACCTTGGTAGGTAGGACGGATTGGGATAGGTGTGGGAAGCTCATGGGACTGATTCCCAATGTAGTGAGACTGGAGTTCTTGTACTTTGGCATTAACTCTGGCCTTTTTTGCTTGGCGTCTGGTAGTTATCATTTTTTAGTTATAGGGAAAATGATGAAAATATTTTGTAGAAGATTTAAAAGATAGAAGTACATTCAGAATAATAACTATTTGTGTAATAGCAACAGTACTTATAAAGATAGTATAATCAATACTGGGTAGGGTTTCCAAAGCAGTCATCATTAAAAGAAATTTTTTCTTGGAAACCCAATAGCCAAACACATCAGTCACATTATTACAGCCGTTCAGTCCCCAACAATGCTTTACAAATTCTAGAAGAAGAAATTTACATCTGTAAAATCCATTATTACATTTGGTAGGCAAACTATTCACATTATAATAGTAAACTCGATTGAAGCTTCTCAACTCAAGACACCTGTGCCTTTAGTTGAGAGATGGCGACTGTAGGGACCTGTCCCTCGAGCTTTTATGACATCAAACTAGTACCATGCCAGGCATACGCAACATATACGTGACATACAACCAGTCAATAGTGTCACCTAGACCACGAACTAAAAAATAACGTGGCCCGAGCACTCGAAGTAATACATAATACGTCAAAGATACCTGTCTCCCACGAAATAGCAATTATAGGAATAACTCCCATTTCCCCCCATTCCAGGAGAATGTGCTTACACACGAAAATGAACTAAGGATGAGGTCTATAAATAGGGTAAGTTCCAGAGGAGAAATGACAAAGTTTTTTACTAGTTCAAAAGATCATAAAATATAATCAAATTATCAAACTTAACCAATAAAGTCATTCTTGTTAAATCCTCGAGCTGAGGTCGTGGTTTTCATCTATTCAGTGGTTTCCATACTAAACACCTGTGTTAATTTGTATTCTCTGTTATTATATTTGTGACACAGGTACATTTGGTATAAGATCCATTCGATCTACAAAAATAGGCCCTTACAATAGTTTCATCAACATCGGAGCGAGCAATAGATGAAGCTCTTGGAGGGAGCGTCGCGGAAATTTTGGCGATGCTTCAAAGAGCGTTAAAGGGTACATCATCCATAACGTCAGGGAAAGCGCTCAGAGATGGAAGCACAAAAGGCATCTCCTACAAAACAAAGCAGAGTTTGAAAAGAAAAATAAATAAACAAATGCAAGCTAAAATACAGAAGGGAGGTGTGCAGAGTGAGTGTTGTCGACAAGGAGAAAAACGGAGAAAGTCAATGACACTTGGTTTCAATAGACTAGCCCACAACTATAAGAGCCTCGAGTTGGGAGTTCTGAGAAGGATAGGTGGAGGAGTTATAAAACAAAGCCTCATGCGAACTAGTAGCAAAGATAACAAATGACGAAAAACATTGCGACCATCACTTAACAAAAGAATCGGTCAGCACACGAGAACGCGTCTTCACCACATCAATGGTTTCACCCTCTTTGAGAACACTATGAAAAAGGGCACCAAAAAAAATAAAAAAAAAGTCAAATTTGCATTTCCCGCCCACTATTGTAGGCGAATTCGCATTTTCCCCCAGCGTTGGCACTTATTGGCCTATGAACCCCATTTTTGGTTTAACTGGCTTTGACTGGTCAAATTTTTTTGAACTATCAAAAACGTGTCTCGTATGTGCAAGGCATGTGAGCCTGTAACCCAGGCTACCGGTTGCCAATGTTAGTTTCTCCATTGATCAAACCCCACAGCCTAGGGCTTCACCCACAATGGAATCTAATCTAATTCTATAGTCCCAAGCAGTAACAATCAAAACTACTATATTGTAGAACTCAATACATCAAAATTATGAGGCATATTTCTATCTCTAATTCAACCATAACGAACCTAGATGCCCTTAAAGTAATACCCAAATGCCTAAATGAATGAAAACCCAAAAACTATCCCATAACAAGCAAATAACAAATTTTTTGCCACCAAATTGAATCATAAACATGTTAAGGTTCCATCATCCCATTATACATGCCTAGGTTCCATCAGCCGTGACACCTAACACTTCTTTGCACATACTAATCATTTCCTTCTACCTCCAAAACCCAAAAATAGTAAATAACCCATGTAAATCTGTATAAAAACCCATGAAATCGAGGCCCTAAAGAGCCAAATTAAAACCCTAAAAATCATATCAAACCCCAATAAACCCAAATCAAAGCCAAGAACACTAAATAGCCCTGGGATTCATCTGGTAACCAAAATAAAACATCGATAGCAGACCCCAATTGTCGAATTTGTAAACCTAAATTAGAGAAAGATTGATGATCTAAATAATTAAGTCATATAACGCCCAAATCCTCGAATCACTGAATCATTACTTCAAATCAAAGGCAAATCGAGTTATGGTTGAAAGATGAGATATTGAGCAATCGAAACATTGATTTAAGGGAGAATATGATGGCAGTTAGGGTCGCGTGTACAAAAAAAAGAGCCAAGAGAGAGAGATGGTTAGATAAATAGGGGAAGAATGCTAGAGTTCCCGCTCTTACAAATGCCACGTGTCGTAATCCCAATGGTTAAAGTAAAAAAAATCTCAACTAGGTTACTGGTTGCCTATGTCATGTACCTTGCACGTGAAGGTGTTTTTGATTGTTAAAAAAAAATTGACCTGTCAAAGGCCAGTCAAACAAAAAATTGGGTTCATAGGCCAATAAGTGCCAAAGCTGGGGGCATGTGTGAATTCGTCTATCATAGTGGGGATCAAGCGCAAATTTGCTAAAAAAATCCTAGCGAAGAGTGAGCACGAATGGAGGACAGAGAGTGGTCTGCACATGGAAGACCTGCCGAGCACAGCAATCATTGTTACTAGGAATTGCTAAAAGTGACAAGCTAGTACTACTGTATGAAGATAGCAATGACACATGAATAGCGAAAGGATGACAATTAAGAGCGTAGACAACCTCAGGGCCAAACTTCGCGGTGATGAGGTCTATACTAGATATGCCCAAATAAATCTACTACAGAGTAATACAGTGGCCAAACCTGGGGTCCGACCTCACATAGTTGAGGTAAAAATAAAAATACCTAAAAATGACGAGCATATTGACTAGAGAACCGATCGCGAGAGGAGTGGAGGTCTTGGGATAGGAGATGAAGCAGGTGGTACAATCGCCCCAAATACATGGGGGATAGAGGAAGAGTGTATCCATTGGCAAGCAGAACAACAATATGAAATCGAGAGGGTTGAATAATGGTAATGGACTAATTTAGAAACACAAAAATGGATAAACAATAGCTAAGACAGGTGGGTGTAAGAAATTCATACAATTACTATGATTAATAATAAAAGGAATTACCGTACGAGGCTTCAAGTAGGCTAAGAACTACAATTAATACCCTGATATTAAATAAATACTAGTAGACCCTAATTATAAACATAGTTTATTTTTAATACCCTAATAAATTATAATACCAAGTTTACCCTTTTTTCAGATTTGGGCAAGCTTGAGAAGCTGGTAAGTTCTTAACAAATACGAGGGTTACTTTCTTCTAGGTAATAGAAAACCTTAATCCTTGGAGTCTTTAAAAGTTGGGATGTATTACTCCCTCCCTCCCTCCTACTATCATTTCTCAACCCTATTTTTCTCTTTCTCTCTCATAAAGGAAGAAGAAGAAAACTGTGAGCGAGTCGTACCATAACCTTGCCTACATCAATACAATAATGATCATAAGCTGTAGAAAGAGGAGCTGATGATACATAACATAATAGCAAGTAGAAAGGGAAAATTAAAGTGGGCTACTTAAGAGTGGATTATTGTTTGCTAACAATGCACAAACAATAATAAGAAGTTATAACCTCTTAGATTAGTGCTCCATAACAATACTTTATCTCCTTGAAGTTCAGGTCAGATTGAGGGTCTATATCTTGAACTAATCAGCAACATAAAATTAGTAGTTGGGTTTTTACCTTTGTTGGTACATGTGATCAACACATTAAAAATGATGAAGCCCAATATAATTGCTAAAGTTTAGTCTCCTTGATTGTTGTCATTATTGTGGTAAAGAAAAAACATATAGATCATCAGTAGGAATGTTGAAGCTCAAAATTAATCAAATCTTAGCTTTATTTGCCGAATAAGCATTTCCCAATAAGATCCCAAAATCGATATGAAAAATAGCATTTATTCAAACATAATAGTACTAATCAATAATTGAAAAAAAAATACTATAAATATGCGCATTATGATGGAGCCTCGCCGCATCTCTTTTGGGTATGCCAAGACTCCTTGCAAATTGAGCAATGCATGACCCTTTTCTCCTTTGTTTCAAACCTTCTCCTATTCACTTTTGGATTCCCTACAGTTCTTCATTTTATAGATGGCATTACATTTTCTAAGACAAATCCTTGAGGCAAATCCGGTAAGACTGGATCAATTTGGTCGTGGCAAGCTAGTCGATAATTTTCCATACTGTAGCAGGTGTCACAAAATTGATAAATAGATCTTCCCTAGTTGGAATGAATAGCGGCTGAGGCGTAGATGCACGGGAGACATAGTTTTTGTCAACTTAAACATGTACACATATTGCTTGATAAATCAACTCTAAACCGCCAATTGTTTGTATCGTGAAACTCATATACAGCATTGTTTGTGGCATAGACATTATAATCTTTGAACTGCTTTACAGCTTCTACAATTTTTGCCTTAGCATAAGGTGCAACTTCTTTGTTTATATGAAAAGCTTCATTTCTTCTTTCACAAAATAGCCTCATCAATAAGATCCTTATTGATTCCAACATAGCAAAAATAGGTAAGAACCTACAAAAGCAACATTAGTTAACAAAATTTTCTTTTATGTCTAAATACCAGTAAAGAATTAGGCAAATGTAAATAGTACCTTGCTTTCAGAATCTACTGATTAAAGGTTTCAGCCATATTAGAAGTGACATGTCCATATGTCTCACCAATGAACTTTAATGTAGTCCAAGTGTTTGGGTTACTGGCTTTTATCCATTCAGCAGCTAATTTATTACGCTCATCCAAATGGGTGAGAAGTTGGTTGTATTCCTCATTCATGAAGGCCTTCGCAATTCGCCAAAAGTGAAACTTCACATTGTTCCTACCAAATTTTTGTTGCATATTTTGTGTGAGATGCCATGAACATCTACCATGCCTAGCCTCAGGAAAATATGTACTTAAAGGATTATCCAACCCACAAAACCCGTCTGAGATAATAGTCATATCAGTATATTTTGGATGTTGGAGAAATATAGGTGTAAGTTGATGAAAAAACCATTCCCAAGTTATATTCGACTCTACCTCCACAACAACAATTGTAATTGGGAACATGCCATTATTTGCATCCACTCCAATTGCAGTAAAAATGACTCCTTTGTATCCTTGCTTAATATGTGTACCATCGATGAAAATAAGTGATCGACATCCCCTTACAAGCTAAACTATGGATGCCGTATAAGCAATAAATTACCTTTGAAGCGCTTGCAACCCATCGAGATAGTATTATCAACTCTACCACTAGGGTCAAACCGCTCATGAAATTGAAGAGTAGTAATCCTTCCCAAATTTGTTCGAGATAAACAATTAATATAATTTAGAAGTATTTGATATGCACCGGCCCAAGACCCGTGAATACGAGTTAAACATATATCTTTTGCTCTCCAAGCTGTCATGTACTTAATCACAAGGCTATACTGAGTTTTGATGAATGTTCTGATTACCTTTGGTTTGAGCTCAGGATGTTCATGAATCATGTCAATTACCTTGTTACTAATCTATTCAGATGCAGCCATCTTGTTGCCCCTGGAATCTAACACCGAGCATCTGTGCACCACTATTAATGTCCTAACAACAACTCTATCAGTGTCCTGCATGTTCCCAGTGTATATTACCCATGTGCAATTATCACCTTTACACTTAGCTCTAACACATTTTTTGGCAGACTTAATAAATTTTATTTTAAACCCAACTCTTATAGTAGTATCAATCAGCACACTGCAAAACTCTATTGAATCGTTAAACTCCTCACCAAGTTTTACTGAAAAAGGTGCCCTTACACGCACAACACTTTCAGCACCTTCTATTGGCAATAATTCTTCATCCTCACTTGTGCCACTATCACTAGTATATTCAGAAGGTGAACTTGAATAATATTCATCGTTGCTGGTTACAAAAACATTTAGTAAATAATTTGTTTTGTATAAAACATTTTGGCTCATGAAGTATATTTGCAAAGTAGCAAACCTCTCTAGTCCACCTTATAACTTATTTTCTATTAAGCCACTTTGAGCCTCCATCTTCTATATGGTAAAGAACGCTGTAGAAAATCGAAGGCAGAAAATCACACATACAATTTGTATCCTCATGAGTACAATTGTTTAAGAGTGTAAGGTCAGTTTGGTTCTTGTAAAAGAGTGTTAAGAGGAGAATCACACTATAAAGGCCTATTGTAATTAACCGCCTGCAGAAAGTTACTTTCTTTAGCAATCTTCAGTCCTAGTTTTTGGCTTTCGAAATTATAGTCATAATTCTAGCTAGAAATAAGCATGGGAATTACAGTTGTAAAATAAATATATGGTCTTTAAATGCAAGTCTACATGGCTTGCAAATCGGGCAATAATTAGGTTTGGAGGTCGTTATGAAGATTAGCCCTCCCCATATCAGTATGGAGAGAGAAAGATATGATGGTCTCCAAAATCTTATTTACTTAATTTCATCTTGTTTACTTGTCGACCCATAACATATATAGCCATGTATACTCAATAAGTTGAGATGCTATATTGAATAACTTGAGTTCTTTATTTGGTTTTGGGTTAATTGTTCAACAAGAGAAACACTTCTAACTTGAGTTCTCTATAATACCCATCTAACATATATATTCATTAAAGTAATCATCTATAATAAGAAGGTTTTAGAACTAAATTGCAATAAAAACCCAATCAAGACTCAAGAGTGATAGTACCTTCAAACTAAACAAGCAAAAGCTTGAATTACACTTTTGTTTCTATAACACATCCAATCATTGACTATTTTTAAGAGGGTTTATGAGTTTCTCCCCCACCCTATTTTAAGGAGTAATGGAAGCACCTCAATATGCAATAATGTTTTTGCCGGTTGCCTAAAGTGTTAAAAAGGGGTAAACTAGGTATTTATAAATAATAGGGGATCAAAAGAAAATAATGTTTGAAAATAGGGTCTAGAAGTAATTTTTAGAATTATAGGGTATTAAATATATTTTTTAACCTACTCAAAACCCCGTACGGTAATTCCTTCTTAATAATAGGCTACGGAAAATAGATTATACTAACCTTTTTTCCTCTTTTTGCAAAATCATCTGTTCTTGAATGGAATCTTCCCTTGGATTAATTATAAACCGTAATAGGATGGTTTTCTGTGTTGAAGTTCAAAGAGGGACTTCCCCGCTAATTAACTTGATAGGGTTTGAGTGGTCTTTCCATTATACCCTCAAGCTCTAATAAAGAGTAATACTAGGTCCCACCAACCATAACTTGGTGTAACAATTGGGCACAACCAATAATACCTATAATAGCCTAATTCTAGGATCCGGACTTAGCTTTGGACCAGATGTAATCAAAATGTTAATAATAACTAACGCAAAAGTTTAGAGCAAAATGCCCTTTGAATAGGTTAAAAACCATGACCTCTCTTGAGAATTTTAGAAAGAAATATATATTATTTAGAATGCTAGCTATTACAATAAGAACTCCTAATCTATGGAGTTTTATAGTAGGGATTCTTCTGTATCGAATTGCCTCTCCCAATCTGTAGTTATATGGTCCTATTTATAGGCCTCATCATATGACCATTTCGCGACCATTAATATTCTTAATAATGGATATTACAAAGTAGATGTAAGATATTCTTTTACCAGATAATGCAACGTCCTGACCTCTATTATTGTACAATGGCTCTATTGATGACTGTACACTTGCGGATATCAAACTACAGATGTGGAGGTCGAAAGTGATGACTCGAACTGAGGAATATTGAATATGTCTTTAGTAGTATTTCATGTATGCTGACGAGGTTGAGGATGAAGCTTTGAGACCGAGGTATGAAATAAGTTATTAAAGGATGGCTATAAACCAAAAGCACGAGGAACTCCATGGACGAACTGTGTTGGTTAAGAAATTCATGTTGTATTTTCTTCCTGACGTTGTTGTCTTGATACTTTCTGTGCTACGCGCTCTGTTGGTAAGATTGAAAGCTCGTATGTAGTTCAAAGATTAAGCATAAGTTTGAGATGTAAAATACGCCACTACAACAGCCCCCTCTCAGCCAGCAGTACAATAAACATTATGGGTGAATGGTGTTGGTCGTGAAGTGTCATTAATGCTGTAGTTAAAATTTGGGAATAATTTCTAATGCATATTCATAAGTATCTTGTTTGTGCCTTTTGGGTTTTCTAGAACCAATGGTTCTAGTCAATGTTTATTGACATGGGAAATCCTTCTGTTATTAAGAATTTGAAGAGTCTATTTTAAATACTGATCATAGTATAAAAGGTAGTCGGAGGTGAGAGTGAGGAATCAAGTCTTTGTTTCTGACTCCATTCTTCTCCATTCTTGACTGTTGTGACTGCTTGAGTATGAAGAGTATGGTGACCACCAAGAACCAATCTCGGGAGTCTAGGATTCGTAAAACGAAGGAAGAATTAAGTATCTGATACTTTGGGTACCAACCTCTACATTAGCCGACACCAATTCCTGTGTCGCCTACCTATCATCGCATGTCATATAAAGAAGTGATAGTGGCAAGTGATGATTATTATCAGATGGTACAGTTACATTATTTGCTGACATCTAAGGCTGATCGCCAAAATGTGCTTCGCTTGCTGGTGGAGGATGCTGTTTCAACTGAAGATGAAGCGGCAGGCGTTTGTCCGAGGGAGTCTCGCTGGTATCCTGCTAGTGAATGGGTTCTTTTTAAAAGGTAAGACCTTCTGTCTATCTCTAGCATGCGGGGTAGAGTTATGGTGGAAGAAGTGGGAGGATGCAGAGGATCATTTTCTTCCATAGACCATAGATTTTGGCTATGAAGAAGATCTTTCATCAGTGATTTTAAGTTCTGACTGTCTCCTGAATCTTACAACACAGGATTAGGGTTTGGAAGTTGCTTCAATTTTTCATCATCTTCTCTGCTAATTCCTAAAAGGTATTCCGAACAGTAACTTTATGACATAATCTATTATAATTATTGGGGACATTTTGTTATCTATAAAGTACCCTGTAAAGAAAATTTTAAATTAATGAAATAACATCGTTCTGAGTTCATGATTCTTTGTCACAAACTTGTCTATGTAGTTTGTTGCTTGCAAAATAAGAGTTTGATATCATGGGGTAAGATAGGGAAAATTGAGCTGGCAGGAGTTTTGTGTGTACGAAAGTAAACGATAGCTATAGCTGGAGTTGAAGAGAGAGGATTTCGATGAAGTAGTTAGATATTGTTTTCTGCGATATCTATACTCGAACTAGGTGACAGAGTTATCCGAACTGGGAGAAAGGGTGAGCATTAATTTGTAGGTTCTATTAGTGGATTTGCGTGATCTTGTATGTTGTCCCTTTGTATATTTTCTCGTACAAAATCGGAGGAGATATTTTATTCTATGGAAAAAATGACATATCACAATATTCTATATTTGATGTTGCTATTCTGCTATTCCGCGAACTTTCTTTGAACCATATATCCTTTAGCCAAATTAATGAGGTAATATTTGCAAAGATCTTCCTGGTGGCTATAAAATCACGAATATAGGTTGTTGTAATTTGTATCTTCTGCAGGGATATTTTTGATGTGGTGGTGGTAAGTTTATCCATGGTTAGGACTTCCGCTCAGCGTGCTCACCAGGCAGTAGATTGTTGCTTTCATATCAAGGTAACTAAACTTTGTGAGTGGTATTTTTTTAGACTCTCTTATGATGCCGTGTTGCCGGAATGGCTGTTAAATCTGACCGGACTAGATGAAGAAGGGAAGTATGTAGAGTATGACCAATTTTTCTTGTGTGATGTGTTTCGGAGGTCATTATTGAGTGCCACGGTGTGGGAACTGACTATTTGACAGCTCGCATGTAATAAGATCATTGAAGAGGATGTCAGGGTAGCAAGAAGGGAGATCATTCTATGCGGGGAGGCGTATCACCGAGGCTATTTTAGATGTAACTAGAAAGTTCGGTGAGCTCGAAGCATTGGAGCTTATAATTAGTAATCTATTTTTGAGTATTCTGTGGTTGGGTTTGAATAAATGTAAGATGAGGGATCTTGAGAGGATAAATGAATGTGATATCTTGATTTGATTGAAATAAAAATAAAATATTATGTTCTATTCTTTATGTACGGATTTTGTAGGAGACAGCTCTAGGATTTTAACAACTGTATTGATATCTTCAAATTTTGAATATTGATCTGTTTTAGGAAAGTTGTACAATTTTGGCAGGGTATTAAAGTAAGGTGATTGGTCGTTTGTACTGTGTTTGAGGAAGAGGTGTAGAATTGTGTAATGGAAGACAATAGGAACAGCCGTGATGACGATAAACATTATCACAGAAGTCATGATGATGCCATCAACTGAAAAGACGTGCCTGCAGAGACAGTAGGGATGGCTGACGCATGTCAGAAGGAGCCGTTGTTTCATAAACTGTAAGAGAGTTAAAAATGTGTATCTCTCTCCCTTATAAAATATCTATAGTTTCAGAGAGAAAATAAAGTTGTGCCAATCTTATATCCATGGAGAGGAAACATTTGAATACTAAGTGTGATTTGAGAAGGAAATCTTCATCATGTGATAGAAAACTATCGGAGAAGTAACGGGAGCATTTATTCTCAAAAAGATGTCTGGGTAAATCAGAGGATTGATGTTCTTCAAGTACAGGTTGGTAATATAAAGCTCTGTCCGATTGATTTATTTAGTAATTTGTATGATATTTGTAATAATCTGTTTAATATGTATAGTAACCTGTTTGATATGTGTATCTGATAAAGTATGGGTTTTGGGGTGTTTGAATAAAAATGGAGAATATGAGTTTAGGTATGTGAATAGACTGTTAGAGAGAAAAAATATGTATTTGGGAACAAAGGGGGAAATTTGAAATGATTGATTTTTGCTTTTGTTTTGGAAATTTGTAAAATTGACGTGTTGACTAGGGTAGAAGGTGGGTTTATTTTATCTGTATGTGATGTAGAGAAAATAGCAAAGCATATATTTATTTATATTATAGGTTTAATATGCGGTCTAAACCTAGTATTCCCACCAGTAAATTTGTTGTATCGTCCAGTTCTGAGGAAACATCATCGTCGGGGAGAGGGGACGAGTGTAGTGTGATGGAGGAAATTGTAAACAGTGGTGAGAGAAGCATAGAGGGTAGGGAACCCAGTAAGGTTGAGGAGGTAATAGAAAGGGAGGTTAGATCATAAAAGGAAAGAGTTCTTGTGATATACCCAGAGTGGGTAGAGTAGGGAAAGAGTATTTAAAATATAAAAAGAAATTTTAGGGAGAATGGGGAAGTTATGTGAAGGAGTGAGGATTATGGTTTAGAGTCTTTATCCCTGGTACAGGGGATGAGGCCCTCTACTACCAAGTCCTATGCTTAATAAAGTGGAAGAAGGATTGAGAGATTGGTGAGGGGGTTAGTCTCTCATATTATAAGAGGCTCGGGCTATCAGGCCCGAGGGATGGGTTTTTGTGTTTTTTAAATAAGTTCGTATATGGCCTTAGAATTCATCTGACCTTCTTTCAGAAAGGGGTTATGAATGTATTACAGTGTTGCCCTCCCCAGTTAAATGTGATTGTTTATGAAATGATGAGGGTATGTAAGGTATTGAATGAGAACTAGAAGAAGAAAGGGACTACGAAGCAGTTTGAAGATGAAGATGTAATGAAGTTTTATAAATATAAATATGTCGAAGGTCGAAGTAGTGGTTACCTGTATAGAGATTCGGCTAGGCCGAAATTTTTTGATTTCGAATCTACGTGCAAACCATGGAACGACAACCTTGTGTGGGTTGAGGGTGACTATATGCAGGTTCTAGATGAGCAGACGCTCGAACTGAACCATTGATATTATAATCCGAGTAACTAATGTTTACCAGTCTCTAAATAAACTATACTTGTCCTCGATCTGTTACTTAATGTTGTGTTCTTTGTTGTGGTAGAGCACAAACCTTTATCTACGCCGAACAAGGCTAGTCTATTCGACTGTGTTGCTCGAGATAAGGACAAGCTAAAATAGGTACTCAGTGAGTTGGGTATCCGAAGAGATAAAAGGGTAGGCTCTGTAGTTCTCAAAGTTTAGCGATCTCAGGAGAAACGAGCTATGGCTGAGGGAAAGGTTGTCATGACTGCTGCTGATGTTCTTAGTGTTCAACATCCTGTATCTTTGAGTACAAAGCGGAATGTTCAGCGGACTGTGAGGCCAGCTCGGCAGAGTGCTTCTATCGCCAGGGGGTAGCCACGGCACAAGAGATCGCAAAGTCTATATCTGGCAATGTGGTTGAGAATCTTGAAGTTACTCTTGTTGAGGTCGACAATTCCTTGCTAAAGGGAAAAAGGCATGAGGAAAAGGGTAGTTCTCGAACAAAACCTCATGCCTCAGCTAAGATGGCAGAGCTGGAGTCGAAATACTACTCGATGGCTGGGACGGATCTGGACATTGTATGCTTGTACTGGCAATCTTCTTTTCTCTTTATTTTTATATTCAGACTAAGAGCTGTTGTTTTTATTTTGACTTTGTATGCTTGTACTGGCAACTTTCAATGCTGCTGAAGGGGGCGAAAAAGTGCTTGGAGCAGAGGAGTCAGGAGTTCGAGGCTCTTATAGCAAGGTTCAAAGTTCAATCTGCTCCTGTAAAGGAGCTCGAAGTTAAGCTCAAGCTGGAGAAGGAGCACAGAGCTGAAGAGGCTACAGCGGCTGCAGAGCTCGCAGTAAAATACTTAGATCTTGTGGACCATGATAATTTGATGTCAAAATCAATTAAGGCCCAGAAAGTGGAGCGAAATCACTTCATCCAATCCTACTATGATTTTGGATTGAGCCCAGCTGATGTGGAGCTAGGCCGGGTCGGAAGGTATAAGGAAATTGAGTTTCCATCAGAGGCTTTAGAGGAGGTGATGACGAATACTGGTATTTCTCCTGGGGCGGCATTGGAGTATGTAGCAGAAAGTGCTAAACCAGTCTGAGTGGCGGAAAAAATACTGGATCCTTCTTCTGAACATGTTAATCCGAGTTAGCTGGTTGGGCAAACATTGGACCCTCCATCTTAGGTAGAGCTCAGCAGGAATCTCAAAACCTTCTGTGGTATTCTATTTTTGATTTGATGCAGCTCGTGTGATATTAAAGTGATAGTATTTTGCATTTGTTGAGGTTTAAGCGATGATTTGAAACATTTTTGTTTAGGATGTCTGTATTATAACAAAATATTTTTACTCTGTATAGGAGATAGAGCGACTAAGAAAAACAAACTCCAAACTGGAGAGATCATTGAGTAGAGCGAGGGATTACGTGTCTCGTATTCAACAGGTACTTAATAAAACTGAATATAAGAGAAGGAAATTAAAGTTAAATTCAGAGAAATTTTTTAAAGAGCTATATGATCTTTAATGTAGATATGCTAAGATAAAAATATAAAGAGATGAGGTGCTAAGGAAGGAAGGGGAAAGGGGGTCATTAGTTCGAAAACCAAAAGAGTTGGCCTATTTTGACGACCCGAGTGATAAGGCTTGGTGTTATAGTATGTTAATAGCTTTGACATTATATTTTAAAGTCGAAGTAGATAGTGATGGAGAAAAAAGCTTATGTAGTGCTTTTGAAGGAGATAGGCATAGTGCCGGACTCAGCTTGAGTAATACTTTTGGCTCAAGAAGCAGGTAATCGTCATAGTTTAGAGGCGAAAAAGTGTTCTGCTCGAGCTGGTATGTATGGTGTATGGGGTGATGTAGAACCTTTATCTGATGCGTTTGGCTTTATGTAGGATCGGAGGGCTATGAGAATTGTATTTTTTAGGATAAGGAAAGAGAAAATAGAGGTTCAAAAGTGATTTGAGTGTGAATTAAAGGGGTTGCGGGATGAGTTATTGCAACATGTGGAGCAAAAAATTTCTTTAGCAACGCGGTTATCGAAAGAAGTGGTTGCTCTAATGAAGGTAGAAATGAATTTGAGGGCTTTAGTTGTATTACAGAAAGACACGTGTCAGCGGCTGCATAAAGTACAAATGACATTGAAGGATCATCTATATCCGCCGTGAGAAAAAGTCGCTGCTCGAATAAAACATGAACGTCATATTGACAATATTATTGAATTTTATGGGGGAGAACTGTCTAGGGTAGAGAATGAATTTAGGAAGTTCGTGACTGTATGTGGGAAGGATTTTGATATGGAAAATGCCAAGGCTGAGAATATGTAGTTTACCAAAGTTGACAAATCTATTTCGAGGTCAAGAGAACGGACATCAGAAGAGGGTGAGGAGGAGGTCAAAAGACTGATACCCCAGTCGCGGCGTTAACAACGTCCACAGGAGGTGGTGACCTTTACCCCTCTGATAGATATGCAAGTAACAAATAGAAAGAGTGCAAGTGATGAAGGGCAGTCGTCCCATTCCTCAAAGAATCAAAGATAGGGTATTCTCAGTTTTATTTACCCGCCCTGCATATGTGTTTCATCGCAACATACTGTTATTAATGATAAATGTCATATGTTTTCTGTAATGATGAATGAAACAGTGTATCGATATTACTCAGATACCATGTTCTTGATTTGAACTTGTTAACTGTGAGATGTAATTTATTTGTACAATCGAATTGTTTATGAATGTAAACTGTGATGACAGGTAGAATTAGTAGCTACTCAAAGTCATTGTGATGTTTTACGTGCCCATAACAAACAACTGACCGCTGAGCTAAGTCCTAGTCAGGTCACACTAAAATGTGCTACTAAATTAGTAGAACGAACGAAGCTGGAGATGGTAAAAGAATGAGACGTTGGAGTTCGATTGTCTGAGGATCTACAAAAGAAAAAGGCAGATCTAGCCAACAGACTGAGAAAAATAGAGGAGCAAAGAAAAATTATAAGAAAGAAAGAGGTAGAATTTACAGGTAGCTCGAGGCAAGCGAGCAAGCAGGGGGCAAAGCTTACATCAGCTTGAGTTTAAATTCCAGAACTACTGGCAGACTTAGAGGAGGAAGGTAAGAATGTGAATGATTTACAATTCCAAGTGAATGTGCTCGAAGCGGAGGCAGCTGATACGCGAGCGTGTGCTTCTAAGTATGAAGTATTATGGCTAGTCGCTATCATTCTGATAAAGAAGATAGAAGAGGCCCATAATAGACAGAACAAAAACATAAATGTTGCTTGGAACAAAGTAGTCACTCTAGAGCATACCATACAAGGATTGAAGTTAAATGCCTTAGAGCACCAGGATGAAAATACGAAACTGCGGGATACAAACATAAAGTTAGATGCTGACCTATTTCAGGCAGAGATTCATCTCGATGAAAGAAAGGTAAAATGGGAGTATCTTAAAGCAGAACTTGATGGGCTACTATCTTTGATCAATCATATGGATGAGTTCATGATAATGTTGGAGCCTCAAAATTCTGTTGTGCCGGATGTGAAAGGTCGAGTAGAGAAGCAGTGTGAGCATTTGAAGACAACGCTGCAGGAAGCTTAAACTAAACCCAGCGAGATTATTCTGCCTAAGCAGGAAAAGACTGAAACAGGTAGTGTGTACGAGAGAGATATGACAACAGTGATTTCATTCTTTGCGTCAGAGTTCAAGAGACTAGAAAAAGAAAGCAACCGGTGCATGATGTTATCATTGGAAAAGTGCGCAGTAAGACGGTGTGAATATCAAGGCCCCATGGTAGCCAAAATTGGGGTTCTGAGACAGCGTATGGTTAGAGATGGAAAGAAATCGTTACTAGAAAATTATCAGAGTTTATGCGTCAATGGCTGTACGCGGGTTGTGCACCTGATGTTGTGGGATCTTCCAATATAGGTAACAGCTCAAGTGATAGCTCTAACAAGGAGTAACGATTGTTAAGATGCGCTATGTATACTAACGTTCATATTATATAAAAATAGGAATGTCTAGAATGATGATTTATATTAACCTTTAGTTATATCAACGATACCGTATTAGTTGAACATCTGTTAAATAGGATGGTCCCCAGAGGTTATCGATCATAGAGGGACATAGGTGGCTAACCGGTTTAGCCTAAGCAATAAACAATCTGTAATATAATAGGTAATCAGTTTGGCCAAGAAAATAAATGATCTGTAATGTAATAGATGATCAGTTTGGCCAAAACAATAAACGATCTATAATATAATAGATGATCAGTTTGGCCAAAGCAACAAGCGATCTATAATGTAATAGATGATCAGTTTGGCTGAAGTAACAAATGATCTATAATGTAATAGATGATCAGCTTGGTCGAAGCAACAAACGATCTATAATATAACTAATGATAGGTTTGGACGAAGTAATAAACGATCTGTAACCTATATATAGAAGTACTTGTTGGATATATTAGAAAAGTACTATATTATAGGGCAATCGAGCACAAGTATTTCATTGGTGAAAGATTGACGTACAATGAATGTGGTGGATATAGTACTGTATGTAATAGTAGAAAGTACTCAGATGTATTTGAATTGAACATAAGTCTTTCATTGATGTAAGATCATCATACAAGATAATAGATTGATTTGTAGAAAAGTACACTGTGATGGAGTTTTATCAGTGATACAATTTCAATCTTCTCATGTTCCAAGGATTAGGGATTCGATCTCCATGTTCAGTGGCGAGATCGTAAGAACCAAGGCCATTTTTTTCGATAATAGCAGAAGGACATTCCCAATTTTTGGACAGTTTTCCAGCACTCGCTTTCTTTCTGTGTTAAGGAATTTCTCATAGCACGAGGTCTTTGATTTTAAACTTTCTATGATGAACACGCTTATTGCAAGATCGAGCTAGAGCTTGGTGGTATCTTACCAAATTAATGATTACTCTGTCTCTAGTTTCCTCGATCCAATTCATGTTACATGCCAACTGGTACTTATTTTGTTCGCCCGTCATGGTATGGTCGCATATTGGGCAATGATATAGAGTAGGGATGGTCACATATTGGGCAATGATATAGAGTGGGGATGATTGCTTCTCTTCATCCGTCATGGTATGGTAGCATATTGGGCAATGATATAAAGTGGGGATGATTGCTTCTGTACCATACGCTAGTAAGGACGGTGTGCATCAAGTTAATACCTAAGGTATTGTACAATACGCCCACAGAATATGTGGTAGCTTCTGGACCCAATTGCCATTTTACTATGTCAAGCACTTTTTGATTCCATCCACTATAGTTTTATTAATGATTTTTTTCTGGCCATTTCCTTGAGGGTAATATGGATTTGAAGGGGAGTAGATGATATTGTATTTATTGAGGAACTCAACGATACTGGAGCCAATGAACTGAGGTCCATTGTCAATTCTGATGAGATGGGGGCAACCGAATCAGATGATAATAGTTTCCCATTTGAATTTGATGACATCGTCTTCGCGTGTATGGCATAGAGGGACTGCTTCTACCCATTTTGTAAAGTAATCCGCTCCTACTAGGTGTTTCTTTTTGTCGGTTCCATGAGGAATTCTCCCACGAGGTCGAGGGCCCATCTTTTAAATAACCAAACAACGTTGCTGGAATGGAGTTCCATGGCTGCGGCTCAAATTTGGGGGCCATGTCTTTGGCAGGCATCACACTTGCTTGCGATTTCAATGGCTTGAGGTTTCATCTTGGGCCAAAAGAATCCTTGAGTAAGAACTTGATTTGTGAGAGATCGTCCTGCTGCACGGGAACCACAAGTCCCCTCATGGAGTTCGTGTAGGAACTTCTTATCTTTTTTGTTCGACAGATATTTGAGGTATGGTCCTATGACTGAAATTTTGTAAAGGAGACCGTTGTCCACGATGTATCGCTTAGCATTATCGAGTACGCACCTCTTCTCTGTGGGATCTGTAAGGAGTTCACCGTCAAATGTATTTTAATCCCAATATACTTAAGGTAAGGTCGTCTCCAATCGTCTTCGTTCTCATCAACGCCCCCAATATTGATAGAATTTGAGCTTATGATATTAATGCTGGGGGTGAATGATATTTCAATCATTAGATAACACGCATCTGCACCAAGTATTCCTGCTAGGTATGCGAGAGAGTTCGAATATCAATTTTCTCCGCGCGGTAAATGTTTGATAGTAATGCTTTTGAATCTGCTTATTCTGTCAGCTACTGTTATTGCGTAGTCATACATCATTCCGTTCATCTGGAACTTTTTTGTATAATGTTTCACGATGAATAAGGAGTCCATCTAAACAGATAACTCAGAGACTCCAATCTCAAGAGCCATATCTAGACGGTGAATCATTGCTTCATACTCGGCCTCATTGTTGGTTACTTCAAAATTGAGTCTGACTGCTTTCTCGATCTTGTCATTGGAAGGTATGATAAGTACGATTCCGATACCTAACCCTGCAGGTACAAAAGATCCATCAGTTAAAAGATGCAATCCCTTTTAAGTTATCCAGTCTGACTTTTCTTCGAAGTGTTCCTCACTGATATCCGTATTGTCTTCTTCCCAGTCAGGATCTTCTACAGGGAAATTAGCAAAGAAATCTGCTACTGCTTGACCCTTTTAAGAGTGTCGTGGTTCAAAGTGGATACCGTGCTCACCGAGGGTGACCGACCATGTTTATATTCGTCTGGATTTTTTCCATTTGGATAAAATCTCTCGCAAAGGCTAATTTGTCAACACTCAAACTAAGTGTGCTTAAAAATATTGCTTCAACTTTTGTGATGTGTACACGAGAGCTAAGAGCAATCTCTCAATCTTGGTATACTGGGACTCTGCAGGAGTGAGAGTCTTACTGATAAAATAGGCATGTTTTTCTGTCTTCTTATTAAGTCGAATGAGGACAAAGCTTAACAATTCTTTAGTAACTACATGATATATTGTGAGTTTTTCCCCTTCGTTAGGTGTACTCATCACTAGAGGTGATCCCAAGTAAAGCTTGAGCTCCTGAAATGTTGCTTCACATTCTATTATCTACTCGATCTCGAGATCCTTTTTAGACTTCTGTTTTGTTGTCCCTTCATGTAAAAGGTTCAACAACCATCAACATTGATCTGAAAACTTTGAAACAAAATGATTTATTACGGTGATTTTGCCTGCCAACTTCTATACGTCTTTCATAATTTTTGGTGAAGGCATAGACAGTAAAGCGCGAATACGACCCGGATCAACTTCTATACCTTTCTTGCTAATTCAATATCCTAAGAATTTTCCTGACTGGCCCTCGAACTGGCACTTTTTAGGGTTGAGTCTCATCTTGTAGGAGTGGAAGATTTTGAAAGTAGTGCGTAAGTCTGTAATATGGTATTGCTTTTTAAGGCTTTTACACAACACATCATCAATGCTGCCTTCCATCATTTTTTTGAGATGATCTTTGAACATTTGTGTCATCAACCATTGATAAGTGGCTCCAGTATTCTTGAGACTGAACGGCATGACTTTATAACAGTGTAAGCCATGTTCAGTAATGAAAGCTATCTTATCTTGGTCATCAAGAAATATAGGTATCTGAATGTATACTGATGCGGCATCTATCATGGACAGAAGTTTGTATCCTGCAGTAGAATCAAGCAGATGGTTGATAATAGGAAGTGGAAAGCTATCCTTTGGAATATGTTTGTTAAGGTCTGTGAAATCCATGCACAATCAGATCTTTCCCTTCTTCTTTGAGACCGCCATAATGATCGAGATCCATTCTATGTAATTGGCCTTTCTGATAAAGCTAACTTCAATAAGTTTGTCGATCTCTTTATTTACATCTTCTCGGTGTCTCGGTACTAAGGTCCTCTGCTTCTATTTGACAGCTTCTACTTTATCTTTTAAATTGAGCTTGTGGCATGCTAGATTGGGATCAATACCCGACATTTCATGAAATATCCACACGAATACATCACTATTATCTTTGAGGAACTGAATGAGGACATCTCATTCTACTATTGGCAAAAGAGTGTCAATGCATGTTCCTCACTTTTCGCCACTGATTTCGATGTACTCTAATGTTTCTAAGCTTAGCAGGTTGTTTTCTGTAGAGTTTACTGTATAGTTTTATGTAACTTTTCCTATCATTTTCTGAAATTGCTAAGAGAGTTGTAGCTCTGAGGGTTCAGAATGAGGACGACAAAATTTGCACATGCTCGAGCGAGCTTCTGACTTCATTTGATCTTGTATACGCCGTTATTCTACTCAAATTGCAGCGCCAAATGATAGGTGGATGGAATGGCTCGTATATTGTGTAACCAGCAGTGCCCCATTATACCCAAATAACAGGATTTCGTATTAATAACATAAAAGACAACGTTGAGTATCACAGGTCCTACCGTGATAAGAAGTATGATTTTTCTGACACGTTCTTCTTTAGATCCATTGAATCCATAGATATCAATGTCATTGCGAGTACTATCAAATTACTTTGTACTTCTTTAGCCTAATTCACAGTTTTTATGAAAAACGGATAATCATCCTTTGTTTTTTAAAACCACAGATAATAATTTGTCAAAGGCAATGTTACATCGGACATGACTGTCACTCTACGACTATAAAGATGGCTAATACGGTTCATGGACATATTTTGGTCAGACCTTTGAGCACATGCCTAATTCAAGTGTGGATATTGGGCTAGCAACCTCAATAGCTTTCAAGTGTAATTTCTTTATTGATGGAGTTTAGCATGTAAATGGCAAATGTACACCTTAATGATGTGTCAGTTCATTTCCATTAGCGTCCTGGAACTTGTGTTTACCAGACACATGTTATTTCAATACATAGAGAAACCATCATGCAAATATCATCACTCATACTGAAATGAAGGCCAAAAGATGTAAAGCCTACCCATATCCAACCCAAGCAAACTTGAGAAACCTTTCAGTATTCTCTATAAGCACTTGATACTTAGACAATCATCATGAAATGAAATCACTCGCATCTAATACTTTATTGAAATTGCATAATTGAAACTTAATATATGCACATATAAAATAATTGATTCAAATATAATTGCAGCTAACTAATCAAAATCAAATTTAAATGTCGACCAAAATAATAATCGAGAAAAACTCCTACATGGATAAAGAATCCTAATACAAAAATAATAAATAAAATAAATCAATAATTACTTCTACAAAAAGAGTTATCCTCAAAGAGACTCCTGCAATCCAATACGCGTGACATGTCCCCTGAAGGCTAGTATCGGAAGTTCCTTAGTAAGTGGATCATTAATCATCTCTAGTATCGACAAATGAGGAACCTCAATAATCTATTTTTGTACTTTATCAATGATAACGCGATACTTAATGTCAATATATCTGTTATTCATAGTCATGTTATCATTCTTAATGTATTTGACGACGGCCTCATTGTCGTAAAATGCTTGCAACTGTCTAGAAATCGAATCAGAAACCTTCAGCTAAGAAATAAACTGCTTGATCCATTCAGCCTATCGGGAAGCCTCATAACAAGCAACATACTCTACTTCCATAGTCAAGGAAGCTAAAAGAGACTATTTGATACTTCTTCACGAGATAGTGCCATGAACAAGCATAAAAACATAACCAGAAGTAGACTTTTGTCATCTTTGTCGCCTACAAAATCTGAGTCAAAGTAGCCTAATACCATGAGCTCATCCGATCTTTTATAAACCAGTCTACAATCTCTAGTCCTCTTCAAATAGTAAAGATCCTTCTTGGCTGCCTACCAGTGAATAATAGAAGGGTTTTGCTGGTACCTTCCTAACATCCCAGCAGCAAAATTGATGTCAGGTCTCATACATATCATGTCATACATGAGGCTACCAACAACTGAAGCATACTCCTTGGCGATGTCTGAAGAAACTATCTCGTACGACATCATCTTCCTGAAGATATCTCCCTTGATAACAGGAACTTCATCTGCTTTTTAATCTTGCATGCCATACCTCTTCATAACTTTATCAATATACGCATTCTGAGATATGCCAAGTATCCATATGATTTTATCTCTCTCAATCTTGATGCCAAGAACATAGCTGGTATCTCCCATATCTTTCATATCAAAATGCTGAGATAAGAAGACTTTCATCTCCAGAAGAAATTAGACGTCACTGTTGGCGAGTAAAATATCGTCGACGTACAAAACCATAAATTTAAAATATTTCCTACTCTGTTTGACATATATACAATGATCCTATTTGCACTTGAAAAAACTGTGGTTCAAAACCACCTCATGAAACTGTAGATACCACTACCTAGATGCCTTCTAAAGACTGTAAATAGAGTGATTAAACTTGCAAAATGGTCAAACCTTCCCTTCCGTCTCAAAACCTTCGGGTTAATACATATAAATCTCTTCGTTGAGGCATCCATTAAGAAAAGCTATCTTAACATACATCTGATGATGATCCAAGTCAAAATGCGTCAAAAGAGCCAATATTATCTATAATGAATCTTTCTTCGAAACTGGTAAGAAAGTCTCATCAAAGTCAATTCATGGATGCAACTTAAAACCCTTTGCAATAAGTCTCATATTGAAATGCTTTGCCATCCCTTCAGAATCACATTTGGTCTGAAAGATTCATTTGCATTTAGCTACCTTAGATCCTTCAGGTAAAGGTGTCAACTCTCACACAGAGTTGTGAGACATAAAATCCATCACCTCCGTCATGGAATTAAACCACTGATTTGCAAAACTGCTAGCCATAGCCGAACTAAAAGATTTTGAATCCTCGAAATCAAATAAATCCCCTTCAACTGATTAAATGTGATAATTTAAAGAAATAGCTGAACGCCTATCTCTTGAGAATCTTCGAGTAGGAGCAAAAGGTGGGACTAGAGGTAGAATGACAGAAAGCTGAATGGGGGCAGGTAGAGGAAAAATATGAGGGAAAACTGATGCTATAACGGGGTCTAGAACTAGGTCTAGAATAATTGATGGACCTGAAACCGCACTCGTAACAATGTCAATATCAGATAAATATGGAAGCATAGCAATACTGATCAGAATAACAGTTGAACTCTATATTTCATAACCCTCCTCAAAGACAACCTCTCTATGAATAGTATTGGTAAAGTGATCTCCCTCCTCTATGAAAATAGCCTGAGCACACTAAACAATCTTCATTAGTCGAGAAGGACAATAAAACCTAAAACTTTTCGATCTCTTTGGGAAACCAACGAAGAAACAACTAACAGTCATCGAATCTAGCTTTTTAATATTTGAGTTAAATAATTTTGCCTCTGCAGGATAACCCCAAATATGCAAGTGATTAATACTAAGATTTCACCCAGTCCATAGATGATAAGGATTAACTGGATCATAAGGAAAAAGAACTCGATTCTGAATATAGACTGAATAACGTAAGTACTCTCCCCACAAATTTACCGGCAAATATGTATGACATAACATGTTGCGAACTATGCTTGGATAAGTTCAATTTTGGCATTTACAAACACTCTCTGCTCTGGTAATCTAGGGTAGTGTATTGGACTATAATACACTAATCCTTTAAATACTTATAGAATAGTCCTGAATGTTGACCGTCTTGATCGATCTTACCATAATACTCACCTCGTCGATCTAACCAGATAACCCAGATCTTTTAATCTGGCTATTTATCAACCTCTAACTAGAAAGTCGTGAATGCATCAAGTGATTCAGACTTCTGACGGATAAGAAAAACATAGGTAGAATGAGAGAAATCGTCAATGAAGGTGATAAAATATCGATGACCACTGCAGGAAGGAATAGAAAAAAGTTAACATATATCTGTATGACTTATTTGTAAAAGATTAGTGCTACGCGGAGATTCAAATTTTCTGATCTTAGTTAATTTTCTACGAATTCAATCGACGCACGTCTAAAAATTAGATAAGTTTAAGACCCCAGGAACCCCATCGCGAACCATAATCTCTAACCCCTTTCTAAAAATATGTCCTAGTCGTTTATGCCATAACATTAACGATTGCTCAAAAACTCTAGAATATTTAGAAGTAGATGAAATATTAACCTCAGCAGATAAACATAATAGAGAGGTCTCAGATGAATGATCAAGAGATAGACAATATAACCCATCTACTAATAAACCATAACCAATAATGGAATCATGATAAATAATGCCACAACCACCATGTATAAAATTAAAAAAATAATTGAAAGTGTACAACCGAGAAACTGAAACTAGAGATCGTCTCATCGAAGAAACATAAAAGGTGTTTATCAAATCTAAAGTAACACCCGTGTCTAAAACCAAACAAAAAATGCCAGCGAATTCAATGGGAAGGCTTTTAGCATCTCCCAAGAAAACTTGTTCCTCGGGCCTTGCCGACCTCGTGCCGATGAAACCCTGTGAAGAATTCAAAATGTGAACACTTGACCCAAAATTTAACCACCAAGAGTTGACGGGAACATCAACCAAATTTGATTTAAAGCAAACATAAATATACGAGCACACATTTCCACTGTCATCATACTTCAATGATAAAAGCTGAGATAAGTTACTATATTGCCTTCCCTTTATAGAAACCTCAAATTGTTTCTGAACAAAATTTAACAGTTCTTTTGCGGTACCTCTCTCAATAATATTGCCTCGCCGAAAAGGATCGATAAAAGAGCGAATGATGAGATTTACCATTTTATTGGCATTGACCCATCTAGTATGGGCCACTTTCTCAGTATCAGAAGAGGTATCCATGAGATCTGCGGGCTTGGCTTCAGTGAGAACAAAATTAAAATCAAAGTAGCCAAGGGAAATCTAGATTTTTAGCTTCCAGTTAGAGTAGTTAGAGTCCGTCAAGGTCTCAATATTAATCAGTTGGTTATGGATTATGGATCATAGGGTCCATTGCTGCATGAACCAAAAATTATATTAGAGCATGTATAAAATTAAAAAAAATTATGCATGTTTAACTTGATCTGTAAAAGATCTATAACTTGATCTCTTTAATATCGATCCTACCAGGGGTTAGGATGGTTGAGTCAGAGTGTACTATATATTTAAGGTATTGACCTTTTACTCTGCAGGTATAGTGATGTATTATCAAATCTCTCCTTTGGTGGTGATTTGACATACATTGCCCCCAAGTAGGTGATCACACACGCTCAAGACTAGACTCGCCACTTATAGTATGACTCGTGACACTTCCTTACCTTTCGGCAGAGGCTTATCCTCATCTCCCCATATCGTGTGGCCTATCTTAACCCACTAATTAATTAAAAATTTATTAGCCTCTCTTGGGTGGTTTAATTATTTCAAGTTTAATTAGTACAAAGTAGTCTTAATGAGATTTTACAAGAAAGTCTCAAAATTAGGGGAAACGTTCAACTCCTTGGAGAAAACTCTTTTGGGTGTATTTACCCATTTTATATCCCACCTTCCTAACGACTACTTGTTCTTCCTAAAACCCTATTGAAGATCCTTGGGCATTAAAACCTTATATCTTGAATGATATATTATAGCTTATGCCAAATAAGTATTATCCAATTAATAATAAATATTAATGATTCATTGCTTAAATTTCTCATTGCTAATTTTTTGTAATTCCTTAAGAGAGTCACCTTATTATTAAGTACAACATGATCATAAGCACATCATATACAATTAGTAAGAGCTTTATAACAATAAGTAAGAGAAAAAATCCATTACAAAAATTTGCATATATTATGATAACACAATAGTTGTTCCATCAACTAGAAGCTTGAGAATCACCAATTTTCAACATCACACAAGCCTCCAAAATATTAATAGAACCCCAGTTTCATACAATCCAGAAATGATTATATGAAATTGAATCTAAAGCTTATAACATCAAAAACAAACTACAGCAAAACCCCAAGACCAAAGTACAATTAAAACTTCAATTAAATGTCTAAAACTGCCATACATAAACATGGCAAAATATAGGGTAGTACTAAAAACATAGATTGGGTTGAACCTGTAACGACATAATCAAAAATATATCACGAACATGAATGATACCACTTCGGATCATTTACGTACAAATGTGAACAGAGATTGCAGGATAATTGCTTAGATAGAGAGAGTCAAGGCCATAACTTGGGAATAAGAACTCCCACAACCATGATGTTGTATAATCCATTGACAATAAATACCACGCTAAACATGATGGTTTCTCCATTGTCCTCAAAACGTTAAAATTAAAGACAAAATTTGAAGAATGCCCCTGATAAAACCACTGAAACCCAAATTTCCCCTTGAAATCCAAATTAAAAATTCAAACAAACATCAATCATCCCCCTCAAGAATCAATAACAGCCCAACGCTGTGGTTCGTCACACCCCTAAGCATCAAAAACCCAATCACCACTTTTGAACCCTAAAAAATTGGATTTCCCTAATTTCAATACACCGAATCAACACCTATAACCCATTACAGTTTAACTGACTTCTTTGGAAACCACAAAACCAAGTTAAACTAACAATTTCTTCAATTGACAGCTTGTCGTTGGGGATTTCAAGGATAAAATTGAGAAATTGCTTCACAATCTGTAAGAACCCTCTTCTACACAAGATGGAAGGGATGATTAAGGTCTGATTTGTTGTTCAATTAGAGAGAGAGGGAGAGAAAGAGAGAGAGGAAGAAAAAAAGAGAAAAGGAAACCATGATTACAAAAGGAGGGAGAGCCAACCATGCCACGCACTAGTACATGTCGCTAGTGCATATGCAGATGAGGCTCTCTCGAGAAGTTAAAAACATAAAGATGAAAGTAAAATAGGAACCCCTAATACAAGAAATAGCAATAAAGTACTAAAGTAAAGCCATTAAAGTACAGAAAAAGCTTTTAACAATAATTTTTGCTTCAATATCGTTTCTGTCTCTCTTTACGATAATAATTAATCATAATAATACGTATCCTAGCGACTGATACCAATTGTAAGAAATTCATACAATTACTATGATTAATGATCGGCTATGGAAAACATATTATACTAACCTCTTCTCATGCTCTTGCAAAATCCTCTATTCTTGAGTGGAGTCTTCCCATGGATTGCTTGTAGACCTTAATATGATGGTTTTCTATATTGTAGCTAAAAGAGAGAATTCCCATCTATTTAACTTGATAAGGTTTGAGTGGTCTTCCCATTATACCCTCAAACCCTAATAAAGAGTAATACTCGGTCCCACCAACCTTAACTTGGTATAACAATTGGGCATAGCCAATAATACCTATACGATCTATTAGCATATGTGCTCGTGAGCCTGAAGATAAAACATTGAGCAGTGTCGATATAGATGAAAAATCCAATAGTAGGCAGTAAAAGCTCAAATTCAGGGAAGACTGCATACTTGATATGTTACAGCTTAAACTGCTTCTTCTTCAACGAGCCTAAGTTGGCCCGGCGTTGATAAACCACTTCTACAAACCTAAAATAAGAGCCGCCCATGGGAGGATTGCCATCAGACAACGGGTAACGATAACCAGGACCTTCGAAGAAAATATGAAAATTGTGCTCCATGGAGGGATGTACCTCATTCCCCCAGAAATAGTGAATCCAGTCGTCCACACTAATGTGAAGGGCGTGATCAAGCATATGCCTTCATGGAGAATAGGAAAAGGGGAGCGAAATTCCTTCTCAAGAGTAGAAAGGGTATCCACCGCTAGATGTCTTGAGAGAATCCTCAGGCGACGCAGAGGAACAAGTAGGAAGTGAACACAAGGGATAAATGTCTTTTAGAATAACGGTCGCCTCGCCCAAGGCAAAGATGAAAGTATGAGTTAAGGGGACACAAATAGGACAGCAACATGCCAAACCAAAATTAGTCAGTATTGGCAGGAGAAATGAACTAGCTATGAAAGATAGGTTGGCGAATACCTAAGCACCGCAATAGGATGGATGCTAGAGTAAATACTGGTACTAGGAATCCCATAATGATGACATATCTTTAATAACATTACAAATGCACATCAGACGGTAGAATATTGCCTTGAGCGAGTAGAAATCACGAAACATTATATGGGTCAATCAAGGGGCATGGCCCGTCGGTGGCCAAACAAAAACGTTGTTCAGTATCATATGTAACGTTCCTTTGGCGACGGTCACATCGAGTGGTATCCTTGGACAGATCCTGCGACTCGACAGCAGCTAAAATGATCTTAGCAAAAGAAATTAGAATAACACCCATCGCAGGAAAACAAAACACACTAACTGTAACAAACTGTGCAAAAAAAAGAAGCTTAACACCAAATTGAAGCTAAAATTGATTCCAGAAGTAGCAAATAAAATACCAATTTATAGGGGGAAAAATATCCACACACCCCCCCCCCCCCCCCAATCCCGCTTCAGCTATTAATGTACGATGCCACCTGCCCCTATTTTCCACCACCGTACATGGGACTTATGCTAATAAGGCTATTAGGTGAATATGGGACCCAACATGACTGGGCTCAGGTACTAGAACCAACAGCAAGGCCAGTTAATTACTGGGGTACTCTTGCTAAGAAACATGCCCAATATGAGAGGATAACAGGGACAATTGAATATCTATGAAGGAAAGGAGATTGGGCTCACACGACCACCCAGGGCCCCAAAATAGACCCGATGGGTACAAAGTTCAATGGAACAAAATAAAAGGAAGACACCAAAAGGAGAGAGAACAAAATAGAAAGAAGGGAGGGGGGATAATGCTAAAGATCATGATTGCGAGGGAAAATATTACATTAGATATACACTCGAACTGCTACAACCCCCCCCCCCCCCCCCTTCATCTTTTCCTATCTCCTCCCAATCTCAATCTAGAAGGAGTTACATCTTTTAATTTACTACTTTACATCCATGGTTTAAAAGGGCTAGTTATAGGATAGTCAAATTGTTTGTACCATAAAGATGTTGAGCACATTTATACATTTTCATACATGAGTTATATGAGTTATATAAAGTACTTAGAAAATCTCCAACAGACCAGTATCCGGTTGCAGGTCCGAATACTTGTATTCCGTTAGAACATACCACTTTACTCTAACTAATTTCCTTTTAAATTCTAATTATTTATCGAAATTGGAACCCGTAATAATCTTTTATGTGAGAGAGAGGGAGATAGAGAGTGAGAAGAGAGGAAGATACGAGGTATGTGTATGGGGGGGTTGGGTGTGGATGATTAAGCGCCTGACTATGAAGTAGTATCCGCACAGTCCTTTCCAAGTTCAATAATGTCATACTATTGGGGGGGGTGTTATCCAGATTCAATTTTCGAAACCCAATACGCCTCCAAAACTAGTCACAAAAATTAATTGCACCTCCTTCAGTAAACTAATAGAGTGTAGAAAATACAACCAAAACTACGATCTATCTAACCATGTGTGCACATAAATATAGAAAGAAGGTAGGCTTTCATTAAGAACTTATTAGGTTACAAAAACATAGCCCTCTTATAGATATAAATAGAAGCCTAAAAAGCTTTCTACAGTTGGGAGTCGATGGGTCACCCCAAATCCCATTCGAGTTGGGCCCAACTTAATAGTTCCTAACACTCCCCCTTTGGGGTGTCTTGCATCTAGACGACTTGCCTCATTAAAACATCCACCTAGCAAAACCCTTTAGGAAAAATGCTATGCAAAGAAATAGTACAATCCTATATCACAGATGGGTAGTGGGTGAGTATAACGTTGCCTCGTCAAAACATCCAACCAGTAAAAGCTACAAGGAAAAAACAATACTATCAAGAAAAAGAGTACAACACGCATATGCCCATATTAGGTGAAGACTACTCCTCCTGACGTCTATCTCCCAGAGATCTGTCTCCCAGTTAGACGTCAAAGAATATAAACTTCGCATGACTATTCCCTGTACCAATTTCTTAAATATAGGATATGCAAGAACCTTCATGAATAAGTCTGCTAAGTTGTCTTCTGAACGTACTTAAGCAATTTCAATTTCATTCGCCTTCTATAATTCATGAATATGGAAAAACTTTGGAAAAATATGTTTGGTCATGTCTCCCTTGATAAAACCTCCTCTAACATGAAAGATGCAAACAACATTTTCTTCATATAGAGTAGTAGGATCCTTCTTGATAGAATCTAATCCACAAGTCTCATTGATATGATTCGTCATAGAGCGTAAACAAAAATATTATCTACCAGCTTCGTGAATTACAATAATTTCTACATGATTTGAAGGGCTAGACACCGTCATCTATTTTACTGATCTCCATTATATTATTATATTACCATACAAGAATGCATATGACGACTGAGATCAGCCTTTATGCGGTTCTAACAAATATTGTACATCGGCATACCCTATCAATTTACGTCTACCGCTTTAAGGTAGAATTGAACCAAGACTATTGTGCCTTTCGAGTATTGTAGAATGTGCTTGATCCCATTCCAGTACCTTTAGGTAGAAGCAGAACTGTGGTGAGCCAACCAGTTTATCGCGAATAAGATATCGGGTTTAGTATACCTAGTAAAGTATAATAAAACACTAATTGGCTAAGATATGGTACCTCTAGCCCTAGGAGTTTCTCCACCTCATCCGGAGGGAAGAAGATGTGTCCTTGTCCATGTCCAAGTGGCTGACTACCATAAGTGTCGCAGAACTATGTGTTGGATCCATATTGAATCAGTTGAGGATCAATTTTGTATATGTTGCTAGATGGACGAGTATGCCACTACCAAGGTGCCCGGTCTGTAAATCAAGATAGTACTTTATTTTTCAAAGGTCATTCATTTCATATTCGTTCTTAAGGTATTCGACATAACTCGTTATCTCTCTCGGAGTTCTGATAATATTCAGGTCATCAACGTATACTGCAATGATAGTAAACCCAGTTTTTATCCTTTTAATGAAAACACACGAGCAGATAGAATTATTTATGAGGCCGTCGACCTCCAAATTTTTAGTCAACCTATTATGCCATATGAACCATGATTGCTTCAAACCATACAGTAACTTATCCACTTTTATTACGTACACACCCCGTGTGTTGTGCTTTAGTACTTCTGGAAGCTTATGCCCCTCGGGTAGCTTCATGTAGATATTCGTATCTAGTTTCCTATATAGATATGTAATAACTACATCTATAAGACACATGTCCAGATTATCCTCGATAACTAACAAATTGATTAGGTTACGAAATGTTATATCATCCATGCCAGGTCTTTGCTAGAGGCCCTATGCAACTAGTTTTGTCATGTATCTTACTATCTCACCGTGTTCATTACGTTTCCGTATGAATAACCATTTATAACTGATAGGTTCTATGGCATTATGCCTACGGATGATAGGTCTGAATACTTTTCATTATGCTTGCGAGCTGAGATTATCCTGGACAAATTTCCATTTTGGCCAATCTTTACGGTTACGATACTCGTCAGCAGTAAGAGGCTCTGAATCATCATCCCCGACGGTGAGCGCAACAGCAAATGTTAATACATTATCGACAGCAATTTTGGAACAGTCCCAAGTTGTACCAATACTGACATAATTTATCGAGATCTCTTTGTAATCATAACTATGTACGAAGCCAGGCATGTCTGGTAATATACCAATTTATTGGCTAGTTACAGTAGTCCAGTCAATGGGTGGTTCTATCTTAGATGAACCGATTGCACAATTAGTCATTTCTATTCCAAATTTATGCCGCTTCCCTGAAGCTAGTTCTTTTTCCTTAGGAGGACGTCTATGGGGTCTCTTGACCTTTAACTCATTTGTAGGAGGCACGGTGGTTCCTTTCGGAACCTTTAATTGTGCAGGAGTATTACTTGCAGGTATGTGCCTCTTAGTCACTTTAGCAACGTCGTTGAATGCATTCGGCATTTCATTTGCGATATGTTGTAAGTATAGTATCCATTGGACTTCGTTGTCATTCTATTTAGTAACGGTATCCAGATGAGATAACGATGGCATTTCCCAAGTAAACTTAGGAACTTCTACAACATTTCCCATGTTAACTTAGGAACTTCAATAATATTATATGTCATATATCTCCTTAATGTTGGGAAAATTATTTTATTAAAGTGACAGTATGTGAATCTCACAGTAAAGATGTCGCCTGTAGTGGATTCTAAATATTTGATAATTGATGGTGAATCGTAACCCACGTAGATATAAAGGCAGCATTGGCACCTGCATGGCACATCCGGGAGTGCAAAAAAAGGCAATATTAGGTTCCAACCCAGTGACTAGTTACTTTGGGGAAAGCTAATTATTTGCACTCGGATGAACATTAATCAATACTCTGACATACAAGATCTCATGATACCAAGCAATTACTAAAAGTTAAGATCGTAACAACAGTGACCTAGCAATTTTCTGTAATCGCTTGATTAGATTTACCACCATACTATTCTAGGTATGGACATAGGGTACTGGATGTTCCATATCTATCCCATTAGCGATAAATTAATAATCAAATGCACAGTAGGTAAACTCACATACGCTGTTAATTCAAGTCAACTTGATCGGGTGTTCCAGGAAATGAGCCTGTAACCAAATAATATATGTAAAAAGTCTTGCAAATACTATATTCCAAGTAGACAATAGGATAATGTGTGACCATCTCAAAGATGCGTCAATAATGACCATAAAATACCTAAATGGGATACTATGTGGATGGATAGGTCCACATATATCTTCATGTATGCGCTGGAGAAAGGCCGGAGACTCTAACTCCACCTTGGTTATGCCTGGTTGGATAATCAACTTACCCTGAGAGCAGGTGTCGTAAGGGAAGTCTCGCAGTACGTGAATATTTTTTCCTTCCAAAGAATGTATGGAGCTACTGTCGATAATCTTTCTCATCATCCTATAACCTAATTGTCCCAAAAGATCGTACCATAGTTTGAATGCTTTCTCTTGTAAGGGAGAAAATTTTATTATACCGTCGATATCGACATACAGAATGTTTGTAAAATATAGCCTTGAGGGGTGTATTGAACACCGTTTTAATACTATTTTCTGACCTTGGGGAGTAGTCGAAGTGATACACATAATCTAGTTTTTTCCTTCCCCCATAGTTTTTACTTGATTGACATTGTTATGGATATCCTGAAAACTCAATAAATTCTAGGTAAAATTACCCATGTTTAAAGCAGACTGGATACTTAGTATCGCACCGTTGGGTAGTAGTAATATAGTACTACCAGTGGCTTCTATCATGCTGGCCAAGCTAGTGATAGTTGTGACATTACCGATACACGAGTTCATAGACGATAAATATTTCTCATCTCATATGATCGAGTGTGTAGTACCACTGTCTACCAGACAGTTGTCGTTACTCATCCGATTATAAAAAATGCTGTTCGATAAGCAGAAAGATGGACAACCTGTATATAGTAGATTAACTATCATACAATAGAATTAACTACTATACCAACCAAATTTTTTAATATATATCAATTATAACCAACAAATTAATATCTCATAGATGATGATACTAAATGTATGTCACATCACTTATTAAACTGAACTAACCACTATACTCCAAACATAATCTAGAAAAAGTACTAACGAAGCAAATCTATTGAGAACCAAGCAAATAAAGCAATATGTACTCTCAATATGTGATATCAACCATCATATGAGAAGGTGCTACTGACTACATACGAGTCTGGTCCATCGCTGCATCAGTATACTTAAAGAAATCTATCGCCAAAATTTTTATTACCGTAGAATTTACATCAGCTATCATATGGCGAGTTTGAACACGGTCATCCTTGGCAATCTTAGGTGACCTAAAGTCCCGCACCTAGTGTCCAATCCCTCAACAGTTTAAGTACGATGAGCCTTTGTTGGTCTATTTTTCTTCTCATCCCATTTCTTGCCAACTCATTTGTTCCCCTTTCCTTTTTGCAGGGCAAGGGAATTTTGATTCCTACCATTTCTCCCGTTGTGTCCTCTATTAGTTTGTCCACCACCACGATCGTGTCCCCTATTGCTCTAAGTTCAAACATTGTGTACTTCAGGTACTGGCTTGCTCTCAGTTGGCCTCATCTCATGATTTCTCATGAGGAGTTCGTAATTCTGCTCAGAGAATAATGGAGCCTGGATAAGAGTAAAGTGTTTCTCAAACCCTCTTGCCTATATTTCCTTTAGAAGCCAATATATGAGCCATGGAAAGTGGATAGAGTCTTCTCTATCATATCATCATCAGTGGCCGATGCCTCATACAACCTAAGTGTAGAGGTGATTTATTAGACTGTTTAGTTCTAGTTAGAGACAGTCTAAAAATCTTCAAACCTTAGTGTGTTCCATTGGTACCTTTCTCTGGGAAGCAGAACCGCTTTTGCAATGGCCAAATTCAGTAAGCTCGAAATAGCTCAGAATTTGTTATCACACCAATGAACCTGTACATGCAACAATATTTTAATGGAAAATAAGAAATGGCACAGGTGATTTTAGCGTGGAAAACCTCTGAATAGGCAAAAAACCACGACCTCGAGTGGAAGGTTTTTATGAAAGTATCTTTATTGCTTGAGGCGGATATCTTATTATAAGTGATCTTTAGATATAGAAAAGCTTAAACCTTATAACTAAGAAGTTTGAATGTTGCTGAGAATCTTGAATAAATAGTATCTTGATGATTTCCTGTGTAATTTTTCTGGTCCCTGTCTCTTCTGGAACTTTCCCTTTATATAGGCCTTCTTCGCAGCTCTTCATTGTGCTGGAGCACATTTTCTGAACAATGTGGTTAGTGGCAGTTGACTGAGTAACTGTCAAGTTCGTGAGAGACAAGTATCTTTGACTGGATAAGGCTTTTCGGTTTAAGTTTGGCCTACATTTTTAACCAGTTCGTAGGGTAGGTTGGAATGTTGACTGGGGATGATATGCTAAAATTGTATGAGTCTGAGATGGAGATGATTTGAACTGGTGACAACTCAACTTTAGGCAAGATTGAGGGATAGGTCCCTAAAATCGCCCCCTCGCAACCGAAGTCACGAGTGGTTTTGGTCGAGAAATGATGAATTTACAATTGGTATTTGGGTTGAAATTCTTGATAATTAAAATAGAGTAATGATGGCTTTGACTGTGAGGGAGTTACGTGGTTTATGGGGAAATGACGTGTATTTAATGAGGATGTGGATGCTGATGTTTGTGACAGTTATAATTATTTAAATTTGCGTCTGTAATAAATGATGACGCTTGGTAAAATGTACCTACACAATAAATGTAGGGTTATATAAATAGTACCTGTACCGAATCCTTGAAGTAGAGTTGTTTGTAATCTATAAAATTCTCTAAAATTTTAAAAATTGTGAATACACGGAGGATGGTTCATGAAAAGAGGATTACATCTGAAATATAGAGGTTGAAGTTGAAATACTTTGGTGACCAATCCTTGGAGATGTTGATACACGCTCATGTTCCTCAGACTTATCAGGGCATGTCGAAAGACGAAGCGGTTAAAGCTGAGGTGGAATTCTATTGTAAGTGGTAGTTTCATGTCGTCCTCTTGATAGTCGAGGAACGTTGGGCTTGTCTTTGTACTATAGCGGAGGACAAGGTTGGGGGGTTAGATCCAAGGATAGGAATATTTGCGGGGCAGTTATGTTTATTTCTTGTATCACCATGGATTCTAAGGTCAGACCATTTTCATCTCTACCAACTTTTTGGAGGTGGCGGTTTCAGAGGAGGAGGTGATGGTAGTGGAGGTGGGAGACAACCAGTAGAAATATGCTTCTTCATTTCTATCACATTTTGGTGCTCAGATGACCTTTAGTTTGCAGAGTTGGTGCCAATACTGAGCCTACTGCTTGCATAGTTTTTATTTGATGCTCGACTAGGCTTCGACCAAACTCATGTGATGGAAGCTTTTTGTTGGTTCTAATTTCTACTTTGCGTCAAGATGAAAGATCACTAAAGCAGGAAAAACTGAAGAAGTTGATGTGTCAGAGTGCCTGAATGACCTGTTACTTTTAAAAGCAGTGAAAAACTTATTATCTGTAAAGTACCTTGAGTTGGGTGCTAGATAGATTAGATCTCTATAATATACATGAGATCCATTACTGAAAAAACTTATTATCGGTAAAATCACGTGTAATAATATCGACATGAATAAAAATTTGTCATCCAATTTCTTGTGTTTATGTAGATATAAAATATCTCGTATACTCGAACTGAATCGTTTGAAGAATGTATGAAATGAATTGAAGTTTGTGAGTGCTAAAAGTATTGTTATTGTAATATTCAAATTGAGATATATATGTACAAAATTTTATGTGGCTATGTAAGTATGAAATGTCTGCGTGTTGGAAATATGGGAGATAAAAATTGTAGAAAATCAATAATGCAAAAATTCAAGATAATAGAGGTCGATAGAGGGATAAACCTTAAAAAATAGGCTCGATTTGAAAAATAATGTAACATATGAGTTCGAGGGAAGGGATAACTTCAAATAGTCTACCTCAAGATTTTTGGGTTTCTGTTACGAGATAAAAGGTCAAAATCACGTTTTGAGGGGAAAGTGTTGTATAAATTTATAAATAAGTGTAAAATTTATTTTTTGAATATGGAGAAGTGATTGTGATGGTGCAGACTCGATCTCACAGAATTCGTCATGCTGCTGAAGGACGATTGGCCGTAAAAATTGCTGAAGGGCTGGAGAGAATTTTTGGATTGTTTGGTTATGTTGCTGAGTTACCAGTGAGGGAATGTCAGCTTGAAGTGTTGGATATAAGGGGTAGGGAACTTGAGTATGCCAGGTATTTCTATGAGGTATGCTTTCGTGAATTGGTGTGCGATCCTGTTGATTGAGTAGAGATGGTTAAACTGATTGCGGAGGTGGAGATTGAATTTGAAGATAGGATGATCGATGGAGGAGATCTGATCGGATGTGGCTAGCTAGGTTATCAAGGCTGTTTTAGATGTTATTATATGTAAATTGTTATCATAAATAAATATAGTTGTTAATTTTAACAGAAAAGATGAAAGTCAATTTGATCCTCTATAGATGCAAATGCCATTTGAGACTGTTTTGACAAACAAATTTTGAATAAGTATGAAAATTTGTTAGCTTTAAAAATAACGGCACTAGTACTATAAGTATAAGGAAGAAGAACAGAAAAAATACAGGAGCTTCTAGTTTTGTTTTATATGTAAAGCTATTAAAATCTGATATCGTGGAGTGTGAGCCATCTTGAGTCTGGTAAAGTGTGTTAAAGATATAGAAATAGGAGATAAAAATTGATTAAAATATGAGGGTACAGGTAATGATGGAAAGACGGGTTTATTAAAAAGGTATAAGATGTCTGACATGGATAGTGAAAAGGACGCCTCAGTTCCAAAACTGAGGATGGGCCGTGCGAGGCACAATAACTGCCAGCCATTAGAGAGAGAAAGAATAAATAGTACTTCCTTCATCATTCAAATATTTTTCAACTTCTAAAAATTTGGAGTGCACAGAGAGAGAAGCGCGAAAAAATTATAGAGGCTTTGGCAAGGATTTATCTGAGGGCGATCAACAGTCGTAGAGAGTTGCGGGCAGAGAATCATGTAGGTGGCAATACAACAACGTTATCTAGGAAGGACTCGGTGCTCCTACGAATTCTCATTCAGACACTGAAGGTTAATAGAGACGTGTGTGTATTTTTTGCAAATTGTAATCTGTTTAAGCAAATCCTAAAAAATAACTATTTATAGCAATCTATGATATTTGACTTATAGACAGAATATTTGAAAGATATGTTGCATATGAATGATCGATGTGTATAAAATAATTATAGATACCTGAACCTGTATGTAGATCAAACGTGAGAAGTTTTTGTGCAGGATCAAACTTTGCCTGTAAAATTATAATTAAGATGGATAGTTTGCCTATTAACGAGGTTTAGACCTCCGGGCGGACGGTAGAGTCTAATAGTTAGGTTGACGTAGAATTAGAGCAATTTACAGGCTTTCTTGGTAAATTGGTCACTTATCCCCCAGGTTAAGATGTATTTAATGAATTTTTTAAAGCCAAAGCTGTCGTAGCAAGGAAATGAGGTAACTACGTAGAATACGCTAGTAAGATGTTTAGGGGGTATATTGTAGTGACGGGGGAAGAGTACTTTTATTTGTTGGCCGATATGGAGGAGGAAAAATGAGATAGGGATATAGATGAATTGATCTCATTAGAGTATTTTGATGAGAGTGTTCGGAGTGACCTTTGAGAGGGTTTCTTCTTTTACCTATCTCAATTAGAGTACGGGTTGAGTTTTCTCCTTAACAATTTGGCAAAAGAGATTATGAATACGATTGGGGCATGTCCTGTTCAATTGAATGGGAACATGTGGGAAGTAATAACTATTTGTGACCATCTGAATGAAAAATGGGAGAATAAGGGAAAAGTGAGGAGGATATCTCCTAAGAACGTATTGCAATTTTATGGGGTGAAGAATTATCAAGCCAGTGGTGGGGCATATTTCTGTACAAGTGTAACTTGGCGTCTTTTCCTTGATCTTAATTTAGCAGGTCGATCCTGGAATGATAAAATAATATGGGTGAAGGGTAATTATCTTCAGAGAGATGATGAAGAACCTTTGGATCTTCTGTTTAGAACTGTAAAACAAAGTAAGTATAACAATGCATAAAGTATAATATTAATATGTATGAACTGATGATCTTTTGGTGATAATAACAAATGTGGTGCATGACAGGCCCGAAGTCCTGAGTGGAGAGGAAAGATTCATTGTTGGATGAAGTTGCAGAGGAAGAGGTTGAGCTCGAGTTTGTGTTGGAAGGACTTGGCCTTAGTAGAAAAAGAGGGTTGGGAACAAGTTGAAAAAGGTTTAAAAATCTCAATCGACCAGGCTGATGGCGGTTGCTGATGATAGGATGAAGAAAGGGGCTGGTAAGGAAGGTCAAACCAATGTGGCCAAGATCCCTAGAATAGACAGTTCAATTTAGCCAGAGTCTATTACGTCGAGCAAATTACCTCAGACATTTTCGAAGAAACAAATATTGAAGCTTTGTCGGCCTCTGGTACAACTGGAAGTGGTGAGATCGACGAAAAAGAAAAAAGAAGAAGGATCGAACCTTTGGGGAGAACGGGGGAAAAGGCCGCTGAAGAGCGACCTGCTGCTGAGGGTGACCTCAAAGCAGTAAAGGAAAGGGCCAGGCTGGCGGCTCTTCATGGAGAGGAGGACATGAACGGGATGGTATGCATTTATATTTGATCATGTGAAATATTTATTTATTACATTTTGAACTTACACTGAGGTTGATTTGCTTTGTGCAGGTTGCCAATTTGGGGAAGGAGATTTGGCTCAGAGTGGCAGAAGAAAAATCTGAGCTGATAAAGGTAAAGGTCAAGCTTGAAAAGAAGGTATCTCGAGCGAAGGCTGATACTCCCAAGGAATCCAAGAAGTTAGAAGCCCTAAAGAACTTCCATGCAGTGTCGATTGGCCATCTACAAGTGGAGGCAAAGGTAAATCTAGAGGAGGAGGAGGCTGAGCACGAAAGGCTTGGGTACCACCTGATGTCGAAGGGATATTCTGAGGATGAGGTAGATGCCATAGAGGCATACACCTATGTTGAGGAGGGTGATGATGAAGAAATAAAAGAGGTGGCAGTGGGAGTTGTTGATGGGTTAGACTGTGTCACCCGCCAGATGGTGCTAGGCAATCAAGGGGATGACGTCGAACTCCTAGAGGGCGATAATGAGAAGGTAGGGTAGAGAAAGGATTTGTATGAGTATTTTGAAGTATTTTGTAAATTGCTGGACTTGTGAGTATTGAATAGACTTTTGTAGGCTGATCCCCCATTTTTTGGTAACTCTTTTATAGGCACTTAGAGAAATGAGTCTCAGATTAAAAGATCAAGAGACCTGGCTTGCCAGAGAAAGAGAGATCTCTACAGTATTGCAGTCTTAGCAAGTAGAGCTGCAGGTCAGATCGAAATAGGTCTTATGGCTTGTATGCTATATCGACATAAAGCAACCAAGTAAATTAGATAACATAAAGCGTAGAGGTAGATCAAAACTTGCTATCAGTTTTAGGAAAATAACACTAATATAGTATATAGAAAAATTCAAAGTATTTAGATAAAGTGGAATATCGAATACATGTACCTTAGACTTCAAAATGTATGTCATGGAGCAACTATCTGAGATTTTAATTTGACCTTTAAGTCTAAAAGTAGTTGCACACAGTAGATATTATAGATCAGATATCTTTTAAGAAATGAGATATTCATCATGTTGATGGGTACTCTGA
This sequence comes from Kingdonia uniflora, assembly GCA_014058105.1. Classification (NCBI taxonomy): domain Eukaryota; kingdom Viridiplantae; phylum Streptophyta; class Magnoliopsida; order Ranunculales; family Circaeasteraceae; genus Kingdonia; species Kingdonia uniflora. The sequence goes on from JACGCM010000696.1 coordinate 2,387,144, forward strand.
ATCGAGATGTATATAATGTATCTATTATTGTACAGGTCAAATTGGATTCAGTTCGCTCGCGCGAAGACGAGGTGCTCCACTGTAACAGAGAATTTGTGGAGGAATTGTAAAGGTGTATTTTAAATTTGTTAAGGCAACCCAAATTGTTGTTGACCTCACTCGTAAGGTCAAGGAGAAAGACGCCAAAATTGAGAAGGGGATTATAGAGCTTGTGGAGGTTAAAGAACATGCCATGAAGCTTCACAGTCGGGTTGACACGCTGATGGTTAAGGATAGGCATGCTAAAATGGCTTAATACCGTAATCAGGCGCTAGAAAGATCGGAGGGACAATCTCGAGCTGAACTTTCGAATTATAGAAGCGAGTTAGAGCGACTGAAACAAAAAATGAGTAAAAAAGATAATAAGCAGAAGGTAGCTCGATAACAACTATCAGCCTCAGAAGCTGCAGCCGAATACTTGCATATAGCCTTACCTGCCAAGGATATGGATTTTTGGGGGATGCAACGAAAGTGTGACGAATTAAATGAGAGGGTGGCATGATTGAAGACTGAATCTGTGCAAGCCAGTGCACATGTCAAGAAAGCTGAGGCTAGAGAGCGCTCGAGGGGGAGTAGAATGATGTTAAAGTTCCTCTAGTCCAAGGGGATGTAGTTAGCCTTTCAGGTTAAATTAGAGAGCTAGAAGGTTAAGTAGCTTAAATTCAGGGGCATATGCAGAAAGGGAATGCGAACTTAAGGGAATGCCAACACAAGTTGGATGCTGCTCTTATCAGGAAGAAGGTCTTAGAAGGGGAAATCAGGGCGAAGGAAATCCTGATGAAGAAGAAAGATGAATCGTTAAAGGATACTTCTGCCAGGGAAGAATTGAATGCAGAAATTACGAGACTTGGCGCTCAGGTGGGGAACTTGGAGGTCGCTATTCAGGCTGAATCAACAAAATTTGTCAAAAAATTAGAAGAGACTATTGCTTTTGATGCTCGGACAAACATGGAAATGGCATATCAGAAGAAACTGTATGTTACTTTAGAGTCACGCCTTGAGAAAGTGAGATATAACTTTTTAAGGATCATCGTAGCTCATGCATCACGGACAGGCTTGTTAAGGCGACCGATACAAATTTTGAAGAAGAAGTAAGAAGATATGAGTTAGAATGAGATACCTTGTTTAAGAACCTGTCTGACAAGGGATATATTTGTAGCGTGAATATAGATCGAGGGAACTGTATGGCCTTCATAGAAATGAATTTAGGCCCTCGACCTGTTAATCTGATAAAGAGGGGCAGAGTCGTTGTAACTCGCAAATTGAATTCTGATCGACCTCCTGCTGAAGGGTTAAGCATGGCTGACATCCTAACAACATAAAACATATTCATTGTAATATGACCTGAAAATAAATAGTATTTGTCGCTGACATAGTGAAGTAGATAAAAGCTAGTATGACCTTTGCCTTATCTTATGTATGGTTGGGTCTTTGATATAAAACAAGTTTTTTACATTTGTCCTAATCACAGATATAGGTTGAGTTAGCCAAACAGAGTAAACTTTGATTTAAATATAGTAATGTTGCAGACATATTGAAAAAGATAAAGGCCAGTATTACCATTGCCTTATCTTATGCCTGTTAGAGTCTTTGATATGAAACAAGTTTCTACATTTGTTTCAATCGCAGAGATGGATTGAGTCAACCAAACCAAGTAAATCTTGATTTAACTGCAGTAATGTTGCAGACATATTGAAGCAGATGAAGGCTAGTATTACCTTTGCCTTATCTTATACCTGTTAGAGTCTTTGATATGAAACAAGTTTCAACATTTGTTTCAATTGTAGAGATGGGTTAAGTTAGCCAAACCAAGTGAATCTTGATTTAACTGTAGTAATGTTACGGACATATTAAAAGAGATGAAGGCTAGTATTACCTTTACCTTATATTATACCCGTTAGAGTCTTTGATATGAAACAAGATTTCATATTTGTTTCAATCGCAAAGATGGGTTAAGTTAACCAAACCAACTGAATCTTGATTTAGCTGTAGTAATGTTGTAGACATATTGAAAAAGATGAAGGCTAGTATTACCTTTGCCTTATCTTATGCCTATTAGAGTCTTTGATATGAAATAAGTTTCTACATTTCTTTTAATCGCAGAGATTTAGTGGACCCAGCCAAACTAAATGTTATCCCCGATTTAACTGGTATAAGATCGATTGAAAGCTAGGTTTATCTATGCTTTAATCTGCAGAATGTGGTTGAATCTACGTAAGTAGGGAGATGTTGTGAAAAACTTAGAAATTTCATTTATCAGTTCAGAATTTACATTGGATGGAGATGAAAAATCTCACTTTTAGAATTGAGAAAACAAAAAATCAAAAATAAGAAATGGAAATGGAGTAGTAAGACACTTAACGATAGTACCGTTTCAGTCGCCTAGTATTCCAAGGATTTGAAATGGGGATTCCCTCTTCTATCATGATATAATATGATCCCAGGCCTGAGAGATCTATGATAATGAATGAACCCTCCCAATTGTCAGCTAATTTTCCAGTATGAGGCTCTTTGCGATGTTGAGGAATCTCTCTGAGGACGAGATCATGAATTTGGAAGGTACGGTTTCTGACTCGGTTGTTGTAGGACCTGGCTAGCATATGATGATATTGACCTAGGTTAACGATGGCGCATTCCATTGTCTCATCAATCATATTAAGGTTGCCAGCCAATTCAAGCTCATTTTTCTCGTCAGTCAACTCGTGATCTCGAACTGGATGATGGCATTCAGAAGGAATGACGGCCTCAGTGCCATAGGCAAGGAGGAATGGGGGCATCCTGTTGACTATCTGGGAGTGGTACGATATGCCTATAGGATAGGAGGCAGTTCTCGAACCCAATACCATTTCTTCTGTGAGTGAAGCCATTTTTTGAGTCCATCCACGATGGTTTTATTGGTGATTTTGGTTTGGCCATTGCCTTAAGAATAGTAAGGATTAGATGGGGAGTGGATGGTATTATGTTTGTTAAGGAAGGTTGTGATTTTTTCTCCCACAAATTGGGGCCCGTAATCGATGCAAATTAGGCGGGGGCACCCAAATTGAGTGATAGTGTGTTCCTAAATAAAAGAGATGATTTCTTCTTCTTTGGTTCGACATAGTGGAACTGCTTCTACCTATTTCCTAAAATAATCGGTAGCTATGAGTAGGTGACGGCAGTTACCTGGAGAGTTAGGGAATTTACCGACGAAATCAAGTGCCCATCTTTTGATTGGCAAGAACACCTTGCTTGTATGGAGTTTGAGCGTAAGGGCGCTTATTATATGTCAATGCCTTTGGCATGTGCCACATCTACGTGAGTACTCCTCTACTTACTTGCGCATGCCGGGGAAGAATACTCATTGTGTAATAGTTTTGTTTACTAGAGATCGACCTGCAGCATGGAGCCACAAGTCCCTTCATGTAATTCGCAGAGTATTTCATCTATTTTTGGTTTGGAGAGGTACTTGAGGTAAGGCCCCATGACGGAAAGGCAGTATAGTACACCATTCTAATTAGTGTAGCGCTTTGAGATATTGATCAGCTATCGACGCTCTTTTGGATCTGCTGGGAATGGTCCGTTGCACTATTGTCGACACCGAGGTAGGCTAAGAAAGGCTTTCGCCAATCATCGTCTCCCCCTTTATCGCCCCTAGTGTTGATCGTGCATACAGAAATGCGATCAATGATGGGGGTTGAAATGATTCCGATCTGGGGATATTAAGTTTCTGTACCCAAGACCCCGGCTAAATATGCCAAAGAATCGGCGTATTTATTTTCACCTCGAGGAAGATAATCAAGAGGTTCTTTCGTGAACTTGCTCATCCTATCTGCAATGAGGGCTGCATATTTGATTATCTTTCCATTTTTCTTGTATTGCTCAGAGTAATGGTAGACGATGAGTAGTGAATCTGTGTAGACTAAGAGTTTAAGGACATAGAGATCAAGAGCATGGTCGAGTCCATGAATGAGAGCTTAGTACTCGGTGACATTATTAAAGGCTACAAAATCAAAGCGGATTGATTTCTTAATTCTATCATTGGAAGGGGTAATCAAAATGATTTCGATCCCTGACCCTGTGGGTCCTACTAATCCATCCGTGAGAAGTCTCCACCCCTTTGTTGTAATCCATTCAGCTCGCTCGTCAAATGGCTTAAGGGGTGGATCTTCAAAAGTTTCTTTTGTAAGGTCAGGGTCATGCTCCTCCCACTCGGGATTCTCCACTGGAAAATCAACAAGAAAATCGGCAATGGCCTAACCCTTTTTGGAATGACGTTGTTCAAACTTGATATCATGTTCTCCCAAACTGACTGACCACTGTTGCACTCTACTTGATTTTTCTTTCTTGGATAGAGCTTCCCGAAGTGGGCAGTTTGTCATAACTTTGACTGAATGATTTTGGAAGTAGTGCTTGAGTTTCTGCGAAGTGTAAACAAGAGTGAGAAGATGTTTATCAATTTTAGAGTACTTCATTTCCACTGGAGTGAGGGTTTTTCTGATGAAGTAGACTGGTTTCTCAATTTTTTCTTCAAGGCGAATGAGAACTGAGCCGAGAGAAGTATCTGTGACTTCCAGGCAGATAATCAGTTCCTCATCATCTTTTGGGGTGCTCATTATGGGAGACCACCAAAAATTGGGTTTGAGATCCTTAGAACCTGCTTCGCTTTCTTGTGCCCATGTGACCTTTGAATTTGGTTAAATTATTCCTCGTTTGGTTCAACCAAGTAGTAATTGGAATAGCCAACAACAGCGGTCTGAAGATTTAAAAATGAAATGGCTGATAGTGGATATCTTACTAACAAGTTTCCGAACGTCTTTTGTTATTTTTGGAGAGGGCATGTTGAGGAGAGCCTGAATCTGATCTGGATCGGCCTCAATCCCCTTCTTACTGATGAGGTGGCCTAGAAATTGGCCAGAATGTACCCCGAATTGGCACTTATCAGGGTTGAGACGCATTATATAAGATCAATGGATGTTGAATATAGTGTTGAGATCTGAGATGTGATTGACTGACTGTACGCTCTTGCACAAGAGATCGTTGATGTAGACTTCAAAAACTTTCCCTAGATGCGTTTTGAACATAGTAGTCATCAACCGTTGATATGTCACACCCGCGTTTTTTAGTCTAAAAGGCATGACTTTGTAGCAATAAAGGCCTCTTTCAGTGATGAAAGTTGTCTTTTATTTGTCTACTTCCAAAATTGGAATTTGATTGTACCCCGAAGCTGCGTCCATCATAGATAGGAGGTTATGGCCTGCTATGGAATCGAGGATCTGATAAATGTTGGGAAGAGGGAAGCTATTCTTTAGAGTATGTTTGTTTAAATCGGTGAAATATACGCAAACTAGAACTTTTTCATTTATCTTTGGGACAGCGACAATATTGGATATCTAGTCTGAATATTTAGCTTTTCGAATGAATCCCACTTTGATCAATTTCTCGATCTCGGTGTTAACTTCATATCGAAGATGAGGTGATAGCCATCGTTATTTCTGTTTGATCGTCGTGGCACCGATGTTGATGGCCAATTTGTGGCATGCCTTGGCCGAATCGACCCCAGTTATTTCTTTGAAAAACCATGCAAAAATGTCTCGATTTAGTTGCAAGAATTGAATGAGAGCAACCTTTTCATGCTGAACAAGGTAAGATGGTAGCTAGTAAGATGATCAAGCCTACTCATTCTTCTTTGGACCCATTGAGCCCACTAATATCTGTATCGCTCTAAATAACTTGGTCAGCCAAACCCATTTGGTCGATAGTGCTCTGAAAAGGAATCTCAATACCGCTTCTGGTATCGATCATCATCATATGCATGACAAACTTCTTCATTTCAAGCATTATTACTAACGTATCATGATATAAAAATTTGGCATGGCTAGTATCGCAATCTTCTAAAGAAATCCCAAGCCGGCGATTGCCTGACTCAAGAAGAAACTTGGCTTCATTGTCTTGCGGTGTGAGATCGCAGAATTCCGATAATCTCCTGTATTTTGATCTGATTGATTTCGATCATGTTTTTTAGGTGCATATGGTACAGATGCTTATCCTCAGCTTGATCATTGACCTAAATAACTTCGAGCTGCTTCTTATAGCTGCCATCTTTGTATGATTTCTGGTCAGCAATATAATTGAGCATCTATTCCCCTTTAAAAATGTATTTGAGCAACCTCTATAAAGCATAGAAGTTGTCAGTAGAATGATGTTTTACCTTATGATGTAGGAAATATGGTCAACTATAGATTGGTTCCAGTGGTTGAGAGGCACGGTAGAGTGCATCCTTCAAAAGCAATGGAAAAATTATGGAGATTCAGACGTTCATCTTTGGAAGGATGGGCTTGTTTGGCAGACCGCCTTTCTGAGGGAAGCCAGTGCTGCCCTTGGTGTACTTCTGATCTCCCTGTTCCTAATTTTTTTCATTGGTCCGATCTGTAGATGGGCCTTTTGTGAAGATGATGGATTTAGTAGATTTTTGTTGCTAAGACATCATCCTCTCCAAGTCGACATAACTATTGACCTTGGTGATCATCTCCTCTAAGGTCATAGTTTTACTGAGGAAGAAGTCTTCTTCGGCCTTGTAGTCGAGCCGGAGTGCGTTGGTGAAAGCAGTAACAGCTATTTCCTAATTGAGGTTATCAACTTTTTGCGCGAGCTCTAAAAATTTCTTTGAGAATTCCTCGAGCTTTTCTCTATACGACTGTTTAAGACCGATAAGAGAATATAAATTCTCTTCTTTGTCCCTGTTGTGAGTATATGTCTTGATAAGCTATTTCTGCAGCTGATCGAATATATATATGGAGTCCTCAGGGAGAGAGTGGAACCATTGGAGTGGTTCTTCTAGTAGACTTATGGCGAATAGATGGCAGGGGATGTGGTTGAGATTGGAGTATAACCCCAATGAATTACGATACTGTTGAATGTGCTCCTTTGGGTCAGTACCTTTGTATTTACCAATTTTTAGAGTATTGAAACCTTTTGGTATCTCCATATCAAATAGCTCTTTGTCAATCGGACATCCTTGTAATTTTGTGACATTGTCGTTAGTTCCCAAAATTTGTGCTTCGAACAACTCCTTAATTCGTTGGTCCATATGCTCTTTCGTGATGTACTGACGTGCTGGTTGAATAGTTGGGCGAGCAGTTTGTGGATGATGAGTGCCGATACCTTCACTCAGGCGATCTCCTACTGGAACTTGGTGTTGAAGTCATTGTTCTACCTCCTGACAGAGAGAACTTTGGTGACCTCGGCTGACTTCAAACTGAACATCACCCCTCAAATGTATGGAGGGTTATGGTTCATGTTGTAGATTCCTAGAAATAGCTTTACTGGTAACTCTTCGAGGTCCCAATCTCTCCCTTACAAAAACACGGGAGATCTCTGGCAACTAATCGTGACCTCTGGCTGGAGGAGCCTGCTAAATGTTTTACAAAGACTCCAGGGCAGTCTGCATTGTTTTTATTTGGTCTTCATATCGTTTGAGCGCTGTCAAACGAGCTTAGCATTCTGTGTCGAGCACTTTCTTACGAAGCTTTCGATCTTTTGTAACTGAAGTTCAAGCTTGGCGTTTTCTCTATTTCGGCGTTGAGTTTCGCCCGTAACTCTGTCACTTGCCTCGCCTCTATTGAAACATCGAGTTGGGTCCCTGTAGTCGGTCGCCTGGAAGTAACCATAATTGAAAGTTGTAGTGAAAGAATGTCATAGGATATCGTGAAAATCTAATCTTTCCCACAAACGGTGCCATATGTAATGGCCAAATTTTGTAAGCTCAAAATGGCTCAGAATTCGCTATCACACCAATGAACCTGCAATAATATTCTAATGGAAAATAAGAAATAACACAGGTGATTTTTGCGAGAAAAACCTCTGAATAGGTAACAAAAACCACGACCTCAAGTAGAGGATTTTTGTTAAAGTATCTTTCTTGCTTGAGGCGGATATCTTACTATAAGTGATCTTTAGATATAGAAAAGCTTGAACCTTGTAACTAAGAAGTTTCAATGTTGCTGAGAATCTAGAATAAGTAGTTTCTTGATGATTTCTTTTGTAATTTTTCTAGTCCCTGTCACTTCTGGAACTTTCCCTTTATATAGGCCTTCTCCACATCTCTTCATCGTGCTGGAGCACGTTTTTTGAATAATGTGATTAGTGGCGATTGACTGAGTAACTGTCGAGTTTATGAGAGAAAGGTGTATTTGACTGGATAAGGTTTTTCGATTTAAGTTCAGCCCACGTTCTTAACCAGTTTGCGGGGTAGGTTGGAATGTTAACTAGGGAAGATATGTTAAAAATGCGTGAGTCTGAAATGGAGATGATTCAAACTGGCGATAGCTCAACTTTAGGTGAGATCGAGGGATAGGTACCTACAGTTTGTATTTCTCTAAAGTACTCTTTCAAATTGGCCTAGAGGTGATTTTGTTTTCAGATCCCCCTGGATGTGGTGACAGAGAACAACCAAGGCGTTAGCCTTGTCATTGGAAGTTTTAGTCTTTTTGTCCATAATTTTTTCTTCAAGTCACAGACCTTTAACGTAAAATCTAGCATCGAAGCACCAAGTGAGGTAGTTGGTTCCAGAAAGTAAAAGTGTGTCAAAATCAATATTCTTAAGTTTTACAGCTATCTGAAATACACCATGTAAATATAGATTCAGTAGCAGTTCATGGATAAGCATTCCCATATTGGATAAATATCATGGTAATTTTAAAAAATTGGGGAAGGTAACTGATTCTCAATCAAGTTAATATGCGACCTGGTTCATATTTTAATACTTAAGATATTTGTTAAATCACTAATTTAGTGAGTAAAAGAGTTGATCTTAACATAAGAGATCCGTTTTAATAGATCTTAGCCAAGACAGCGTATTCAAAACAACATGTTAATACAGCCTTAATTAACTATCGTGAGTTTCCAAATCTTTATACTTCTATAAGGTCTATATATTCTAGCCAAATGAACCATTTGTTACGAATATGTGTTGATATTAGATGTTTAGCAAATGAGTGATTTTATCCTCGAACTCTAAAGAGTTTCTCAGATATGCATTTAAACTCTTGGAACTAACAATCTAAGAGTATATCAGGATGTTATAATGAACTATATGGTTCTAGCTGTTATTAGGTAACATCTAATTGCAATGAGATACGAAAATCTGATTCATAAAAGCCATGTTCTTTGAAACTGGACTTGGTTAATCGGCGATTAAGTGCTCAATAATATCCTGAATATTAGAAAATATTTAGAAATGACTCTAAGTCAAATCTGAATTAGTCAATATTTTGTTTTATCTCTAACCCCTATTTATAATAAATAGTATCTAGGGGCATACAGTCTTTTAAAATTCTACTAGCTCTCGTAAGAGACTAAGTAAATTAAAACGTTATTTTATATCTAATATAAAATAAAATGTTGTAAATAACAACTATAATATGTTTAACCCTATTTAATTATTTAAAAAAAATAGGGCCCTCCTAGAGGTTAAAGCAGGAATAGAATTTATTTATTTTTAAATAAAAATGATGTCTTACTTGGTTTGGATCGGTTATAACAAAAACTGGATCTTGTCAGGAACCATTCGGTTTGGGCCCAACCTGAACTGGGCTTGGGTTGCCCACCGAATCCTAACTCTAGAGAGTTTAAGGCTTCTATTTATTACCTTATAAAGGTTTCATATTCCGTAACCTAAGTTAACCAAATGAAAGCCTACCTTTTTTTCTATATTTGTATTTATATGATTAGATAGATTGCGTTTTAACTTTTGTTCACAGCAGGTTTGAACTCAGTTCAGACCTGGTCTGATTAAGCTAGACTAGTTTAGACCGAGTCTGAACTGGTTAGGCTTAGTTATACCAGGTTCTGGGTTGGGTCAGATCTGGATCGGGTCTAGACATAGTTTTAGACCGGGAGATATATTATTGTGTCTTTGAGAAAGGTGAACATCTATTATCAAGACACGTAGCATCATGTGTGTATGATACATGGCCTGACACGTTACCATGGCACATCCAATCTGTGGCCCCAGATGCCAATTCAGTACGTGTGACCCACGAGCGCTACTCATTTGTGACATAGTATTGTACTATTTCCTTGCATAGCATTTTTCCCAAAGGGTTATTTAGGTGGAGATTTTGATGAGGCAAGTCAAGTCTAGATGTGGGACACCCCAAAGGAGGAGTGTTAGGAGCCATTCAGTTTGGGCTGCCCACCGACTCCTAACCCTATAAAGTTTAAGGCTTCTATTTATAACCCCATAAGGGCTCTGCATTCCCTAACCTAAGTTAATCTAATGGAAGCCTATATTATCTTTCTATTTTTATTAGCTTGATTAGATAGTTTGCATTTAAGCTTTTGGACATAGCACATTATCAGCATCGACTCTACGAGGAGCTTATTGGATTTATTGATTGGATTTATCTCTCTTTCTCTCTCATATTGGATTATTTACGTTGCGGAGAGGTATAAATCAATCTACTCGTTATATTCTATCATTTATGAATAAATACATGTTAGATCTATAGAATACTATAATTTTATATCTGATTTGGTGGGAAAAAAATGAGAATTTTGGGCGCCTTTATCTAATTTTTACCCTTTTCCAAGGGCTATTTTAATGGTATTTTAGGGTATTTTTTCTTCAATATTAGACTACGATAATATTTTTGTTGCAAAACCTGCATTCCAACGATCGAAGGCATATATCATACGCCTCTTGAAAGTTAATGGATCATTGGGAAATTGGCCGCGAAAACAGTAAAAAATTACGACGGCTAACATAAGGATGACGACTTCCCAGGATTTATAGCCTGCTGGCATATTCCCCTAGGGTTGATGACGTTAACAGACTGCAGTGGGACCTAAAGTGCTGACGTATCATTCTAGGATAGGCTAGCTAGTGGTCCCACACGTGGTGATGTGGCAAGACTGCACTAGCTGACGTAGGATGGGAGGGTCCCAAAATATTGATGTGTCATTGATGATGTGTCAGCATGTGGCACAAATGATGTGATATTTTGGGTCCCACACACTGACATATCACTGCCACGTGGCACTGATATTGTAGGGGTCCCACGTGCTGATGAGTCACTGCGCAGGTGAGTTTACCACCCAGAACACCCGATCAAGTGGATTCAACTTGACGGTGCAGCTGAGTTTACCTCCCGCACATTTAATGATTATTATATGGCTAATGGGATAGATGTGAAACATTCGATACTGCATGTCCATACCCCGAATGGTATGGTGGAGAATCTAAACAAGCGATTGCAGACAATCGCTCGGCCACTGTTATTATGATATCAGCTTCCAACCACTGGTTGGGGTCATGCAATCATATATACCAGAGAATTGATTAGAGTTCGTCCGAGCATGAAACACGCTTTCCCCAAAGCAAATAGTTACTGGGTTAGAACCTAATACCACCCATTTGTGTATATTCGGATGTGCCGTACAGGTATTGATCGCACCTCCACAATGCATGAAAATAGGCCCCTAACGCCACGTTAGTATCTACGTGGGTTACGATTCACCATCTATCATCTGATATTTAGAATCTACTATGGGCGATGTCTTTATTATAAGATTCGTAGATTATCAGTTTTGACAAAATAGTTTTCCTAGCATTAGAGGGAGATATGACATGTAATGTCGTAGAAGTTTCTAAGTTAAGTTGAGAAACAATTTCGTTATCTTATCTGGATCCCGTTACTAAATAGAGTGACAGTAAAGTCCAACATATAATTTACTTACAACAGGTTGCAAATGAAATGTCAAATGTATTCAACGATGGTGCTAAAGTGACCAAGAGGCATATACCTGCAAATAATGCTCCTACACTATTAAAGATTCTGAAAGGAACTGTTGTGCCTCCCACTAATGAATCAAAGGTCAAGAGACCTCGTGAACATCTTCCTAAGGATAAAGAACCGGCTTCGAGGAAGCGACAAAAATTGGGACCAGAAATAACTAATGGCATAGTTGGTTCATCTATGATGGAACCACCCAATGACAGGGCTACTATAGCTACGCACCTAGTTGGTACATTACTAAACATTCCAAGTTTGGCACATAGCTATGATAACGTAGAGATCTTGATCAATTATGTTTAAAATGGTACAACTGTGGACCATTCTAAAGTTGTTGTTGACAACATATTCATATTCACTACTACTCGCCATCGAGGATGACTATCCAGAACCCCTTACGGTTGACGAGTGTCGTAATCGTAAAGATTGGTCGAAATAAGAATCTGCGATCCAAGTTGAGCTCATCTTGCTAGCAAAACGTGAAGTGTTCAGACCAATCATCCATAAGCATGATGCCAGAAAGCCTATCAGTTATAAATAGGTATTTCTATGAAATATGATGAACACAAAGAAGTAGTAAGATACAAGGCACACTACAACATAAAGGTAAAAAAGCGAGGGCAATATACCATCTTTTTTTACAAAAATGAGGGGAATTGCCATCGCTTTACCTATCACCTCAGGCTGGCTAGCAGCTCAATTGGCCATTGTTTTACCATTCGCCTCTTGCTGGCCATATTTTGTTAGTAGCTCAATTGGCTGTCATTCTTTAAGTAAAATATGACTAAGAAAAATAGTCGTTAATTTGTATCATGACCAAATTGTTGCTTTTTCCTAATGAAAAGACTTTCCATGGACCATATACGACTGAAGCAACCCGTCGCTAAGCTGCAACAGTAGATTTCAGTTGCATTTTTCCTACTTAAAAATGTTATATGACGGCTTATACCCTAGTTTATCAATTGCGACAACCCCATCCATCGCTAGAGATTTACTACAAATATTCATCATTTTCCTAAAACATAAAATTATATTTCACAATTAATT